>OX578273.1:12187543-13615063 GCA_951217065.1 Baccha elongata | reverse complement strand
ATGATGATGATGATGATGATGATGATGATGATGATGATGATGATGATGATGATGATGATGATGATGATGATGATGATGATGATGATGATGATGATGATGATGATGATGATGATGATGATGATGATGATGATGATGATGATGATGATGATGATGATGATGATGATGATGATGATGATGATGATGATGATGATGATGATGATGATGATGATGATGATGATGATGATGATGATGATGATGATGATGATGATGATGATGATGATGATGATGATGATGATGATGATGATGATGATGATGATGATGATGATGATGATGATGATGATGATGATGATGATGATGATGATGATGATGATGATGATGATGATGATGATGATGATGATGATGATGATGATGATGATGATGATGATGATGATGATGATGATGATGATGATGATGATGATGATGATGATGATGATGATGATGATGATGATGATGATGATGATGATGATGATGATGATGATGATGATGATGATGATGATGATGATGATGATGATGATGATGATGATGATGATGATGATGATGATGATGATGATGATGATGATGATGATGATGATGATGATGATGATGATGATGATGATGATGATGATGATGATGATGATGATGATGATGATGATGATGATGATGATGATGATGATGATGATGATGATGATGATGATGATGATGATGATGATGATGATGATGATGATGATGATGATGATGATGATGATGATGATGATGATGATGATGATGATGATGATGATGATGATGATGATGATGATGATGATGATGATGATGATGATGATGATGATGATGATGATGATGATGATGATGATGATGATGATGATGATGATGATGATGATGATGATGATGATGATGATGATGATGATGATGATGATGATGATGATGATGATGATGATGATGATGATGATGATGATGATGATGATGATGATGATGATGATGATGATGATGATGATGATGATGATGATGATGATGATGATGATGATGATGATGATGATGATGATGATGATGATGATGATGATGATGATGATGATGATGATGATGATGATGATGATGATGATGATGATGATGATGATGATGATGATGATGATGATGATGATGATGATGATGATGATGATGATGATGATGATGATGATGATGATGATGATGATGATGATGATGATGATGATGATGATGATGATGATGATGATGATGATGATGATGATGATGATGATGATGATGATGATGATGATGATGATGATGATGATGATGATGATGATGATGATGATGATGATGATGATGATGATGATGATGATGATGATGATGATGATGATGATGATGATGATGATGATGATGATGATGATGATGATGATGATGATGATGATGATGATGATGATGATGATGATGATGATGATGATGATGATGATGATGATGATGATGATGATGATGATGATGATGATGATGATGATGATGATGATGATGATGATGATGATGATGATGATGATGATGATGATGATGATGATGATGATGATGATGATGATGATGATGATGATGATGATGATGATGATGATGATGATGATGATGATGATGATGATGATGATGATGATGATGATGATGATGATGATGATGATGATGATGATGATGATGATGATGATGATGATGATGATGATGATGATGATGATGATGATGATGATGATGATGATGATGATGATGATGATGATGATGATGATGATGATGATGATGATGATGATGATGATGATGATGATGATGATGATGATGATGATGATGATGATGATGATGATGATGATGATGATGATGATGATGATGATGATGATGATGATGATGATGATGATGATGATGATGATGATGATGATGATGATGATGATGATGATGATGATGATGATGATGATGATGATGATGATGATGATGATGATGATGATGATGATGATGATGATGATGATGATGATGATGATGATGATGATGATGATGATGATGATGATGATGATGATGATGATGATGATGATGATGATGATGATGATGATGATGATGATGATGATGATGATGATGATGATGATGATGATGATGATGATGATGATGATGATGATGATGATGATGATGATGATGATGATGATGATGATGATGATGATGATGATGATGATGATGATGATGATGATGATGATGATGATGATGATGATGATGATGATGATGATGATGATGATGATGATGATGATGATGATGATGATGATGATGATGATGATGATGATGATGATGATGATGATGATGATGATGATGATGATGATGATGATGATGATGATGATGATGATGATGATGATGATGATGATGATGATGATGATGATGATGATGATGATGATGATGATGATGATGATGATGATGATGATGATGATGATGATGATGATGATGATGATGATGATGATGATGATGATGATGATGATGATGATGATGATGATGATGATGATGATGATGATGATGATGATGATGATGATGATGATGATGATGATGATGATGATGATGATGATGATGATGATGATGATGATGATGATGATGATGATGATGATGATGATGATGATGATGATGATGATGATGATGATGATGATGATGATGATGATGATGATGATGATGATGATGATGATGATGATGATGATGATGATGATGATGATGATGATGATGATGATGATGATGATGATGATGATGATGATGATGATGATGATGATGATGATGATGATGATGATGATGATGATGATGATGATGATGATGATGATGATGATGATGATGATGATGATGATGATGATGATGATGATGATGATGATGATGATGATGATGATGATGATGATGATGATGATGATGATGATGATGATGATGATGATGATGATGATGATGATGATGATGATGATGATGATGATGATGATGATGATGATGATGATGATGATGATGATGATGATGATGATGATGATGATGATGATGATGATGATGATGATGATGATGATGATGATGATGATGATGATGATGATGATGATGATGATGATGATGATGATGATGATGATGATGATGATGATGATGATGATGATGATGATGATGATGATGATGATGATGATGATGATGATGATGATGATGATGATGATGATGATGATGATGATGATGATGATGATGATGATGATGATGATGATGATGATGATGATGATGATGATGATGATGATGATGATGATGATGATGATGATGATGATGATGATGATGATGATGATGATGATGATGATGATGATGATGATGATGATGATGATGATGATGATGATGATGATGATGATGATGATGATGATGATGATGATGATGATGATGATGATGATGATGATGATGATGATGATGATGATGATGATGATGATGATGATGATGATGATGATGATGATGATGATGATGATGATGATGATGATGATGATGATGATGATGATGATGATGATGATGATGATGATGATGATGATGATGATGATGATGATGATGATGATGATGATGATGATGATGATGATGATGATGATGATGATGATGATGATGATGATGATGATGATGATGATGATGATGATGATGATGATGATGATGATGATGATGATGATGATGATGATGATGATGATGATGATGATGATGATGATGATGATGATGATGATGATGATGATGATGATGATGATGATGATGATGATGATGATGATGATGATGATGATGATGATGATGATGATGATGATGATGATGATGATGATGATGATGATGATGATGATGATGATGATGATGATGATGATGATGATGATGATGATGATGATGATGATGATGATGATGATGATGATGATGATGATGATGATGATGATGATGATGATGATGATGATGATGATGATGATGATGATGATGATGATGATGATGATGATGATGATGATGATGATGATGATGATGATGATGATGATGATGATGATGATGATGATGATGATGATGATGATGATGATGATGATGATGATGATGATGATGATGATGATGATGATGATGATGATGATGATGATGATGATGATGATGATGATGATGATGATGATGATGATGATGATGATGATGATGATGATGATGATGATGATGATGATGATGATGATGATGATGATGATGATGATGATGATGATGATGATGATGATGATGATGATGATGATGATGATGATGATGATGATGATGATGATGATGATGATGATGATGATGATGATGATGATGATGATGATGATGATGATGATGATGATGATGATGATGATGATGATGATGATGATGATGATGATGATGATGATGATGATGATGATGATGATGATGATGATGATGATGATGATGATGATGATGATGATGATGATGATGATGATGATGATGATGATGATGATGATGATGATGATGATGATGATGATGATGATGATGATGATGATGATGATGATGATGATGATGATGATGATGATGATGATGATGATGATGATGATGATGATGATGATGATGATGATGATGATGATGATGATGATGATGATGATGATGATGATGATGATGATGATGATGATGATGATGATGATGATGATGATGATGATGATGATGATGATGATGATGATGATGATGATGATGATGATGATGATGATGATGATGATGATGATGATGATGATGATGATGATGATGATGATGATGATGATGATGATGATGATGATGATGATGATGATGATGATGATGATGATGATGATGATGATGATGATGATGATGATGATGATGATGATGATGATGATGATGATGATGATGATGATGATGATGATGATGATGATGATGATGATGATGATGATGATGATGATGATGATGATGATGATGATGATGATGATGATGATGATGATGATGATGATGATGATGATGATGATGATGATGATGATGATGATGATGATGATGATGATGATGATGATGATGATGATGATGATGATGATGATGATGATGATGATGATGATGATGATGATGATGATGATGATGATGATGATGATGATGATGATGATGATGATGATGATGATGATGATGATGATGATGATGATGATGATGATGATGATGATGATGATGATGATGATGATGATGATGATGATGATGATGATGATGATGATGATGATGATGATGATGATGATGATGATGATGATGATGATGATGATGATGATGATGATGATGATGATGATGATGATGATGATGATGATGATGATGATGATGATGATGATGATGATGATGATGATGATGATGATGATGATGATGATGATGATGATGATGATGATGATGATGATGATGATGATGATGATGATGATGATGATGATGATGATGATGATGATGATGATGATGATGATGATGATGATGATGATGATGATGATGATGATGATGATGATGATGATGATGATGATGATGATGATGATGATGATGATGATGATGATGATGATGATGATGATGATGATGATGATGATGATGATGATGATGATGATGATGATGATGATGATGATGATGATGATGATGATGATGATGATGATGATGATGATGATGATGATGATGATGATGATGATGATGATGATGATGATGATGATGATGATGATGATGATGATGATGATGATGATGATGATGATGATGATGATGATGATGATGATGATGATGATGATGATGATGATGATGATGATGATGATGATGATGATGATGATGATGATGATGATGATGATGATGATGATGATGATGATGATGATGATGATGATGATGATGATGATGATGATGATGATGATGATGATGATGATGATGATGATGATGATGATGATGATGATGATGATGATGATGATGATGATGATGATGATGATGATGATGATGATGATGATGATGATGATGATGATGATGATGATGATGATGATGATGATGATGATGATGATGATGATGATGATGATGATGATGATGATGATGATGATGATGATGATGATGATGATGATGATGATGATGATGATGATGATGATGATGATGATGATTAATTAAAAAGTGCCAAATATGAATGTTTATCAACTATCAACTGCTATCAATCAGTGTTTAAAAAATTTAACTCTCTATAATAAAAGCCAGTATGGTTCGTTATTGTTGGGGAAAGCTTTTTGGTTCATTATTATTGGTTCAATGTTTTTGGATACTGAACATGGATAAATTGAGCGAAGAGGCAAACATCAAAATGAGCTTTAAAATTACCGATTAAAACCGGTAAAAAATTACGTAGCAAACAAAAACGGCTATGTTCACTTTTAACTCATTTTTAGTTTTGAAAATGATTATGTAGATATGGCGTTGCTAATGGTTTAGAGAAAAATATGCTTATCAGGGACAAGCACCAAAACAAATTAAATTTACTGAAAATCCGAACCGGAAAGGTTAAATTTAAAATAAAAAAAATCAGCGGAAGTTAATCATTTTTAAGGTCCAATCCTAATCCGTCTATTTTTCAGCAATCACTGAACCGACTTACACGGTTTACATGCTGTTAGGTAGAGGAAATGTCAAACTAGGTCATGAAAACTATATTTCTTGACAAATGTCCACAGTTTGGCTAAAAAACGACACCAAAGTTGCACTTCCGCAACTCGAAAATTTAAAAATAAAATTAAATAAAACTAACCTAACGTAAAGAAAACTTAAAGCTTTTTTACCATTGGTGGTTAAAATGGACATACTGAATTTTTATTCTCTAACATTGAACACAATACATTGTGCAGAAATATATTAATCAAAGTTTAAGTGAAAACTAAAGTGGAAATCTAAGTTTTGGTGAAAAATAAAGTGGAAAAGTTTTTATTTTAGTGAATAACTTACTTACTTTACTTAAAAGGAATTGTGACTGTGTTAAAATAATTTTTTAAACTCGGGTTAGTAAACCATTTATTAGGACTTTTCTAAGATTTTTTTTTATTTTAAAGCTGTAATACTTAAACATTTTTTTGATATTTCGAATTCATATTATTTTTGTTTTTAATATTTTAATTACATAGGTACCTACTTCATTTTTTTTTTCAAGTATAAAATGGAATTTATAACTATAGACAATATTGTCTACCGTATTATTTCAACTCATGACCATGTCAAGATTCCTCTCTTTTAACAGGAATCTTTAACAAAAATAGATTATTTCCACCGTCGCTTTCGACGGGTTTTCAGCTAGTTTTTTAATAACACAATGTTTTTTTTTTATTTTGCATTCTTTACTTGGTTTAACAAATTCACGTCTGATGATCAGCTGATGCTGATTTTGAATCAACGGCAACATTTTTTTCAACAAAAATGAAATCAATTGTCTTGTCTAATACGAAAAATTTTAGTGGTTTAGTTGTCTTAATGACAACTCAAATATTTTGAGTTGTCTCAACTAAGTTGGTCTTCCATGATAGGGGCATAAATCAAAAGTCAAATGAAAATTCGCGAAGAAAAAATGGCGAGATGAAGAAAAATAATTGTGAATATGGCGAAAATAACGGTTTGTGAAATAATTTTTAAATGGTCAATATTATTACAATGTCTATAGGCAATGTTTTAGAGCAGAGTAGTAGTTAAACAGAAAGGAACATGACATAGAATAACGTAAGAGCAAATGAGGGAAGCTTTAAAGTAAACAGAAACGCAATAACTCGTACAAAATAGTAATAATAATTCAGTATTCATGTAAATCGATAATAATCGAATTACGGAATGACCCCCCGTTTAAATTTAAGAAACGTAAGGCTTACCTTATGAGCACTTTCCATAAGTGTCCTACATACTGGTCCAGCATCTGAGTTGAATCCATAATTGCCTTCTGATCGCAGTGCTCCGTTGGGTTTGTGTGATAATCTAGGTGGACCACTAACTATTGTGTCAGTAATAGCCGCCGCTAAACTGGGTGTGACAATTCCAGACAAAATATGACCTTCCGCTTCTTGTTGATTCTTATTAGTTTCTCCACAATCTAAAGGATCAGGGACACGCACCGACGGAGACATTTGGCTTGTGTTTGCAATATAACTTGGTCGATAGGTCATCGAACTTGATACCACAGTTGTCGTCGTCGTTGAACTGACGGGATTCATGTTCGAAACTACAGTCGTTGATGTTGTCGGTTGCGTCGTCGCAGGTGGTGCTGGCAATGGTATTGCTACAGACGTCGGCAGAGTCAGAGAGGAAGATGTAGAAGTAGTGGCAGCGGTGTTAACAGAAATGTTGGTGTTACTTAGCATTGGATTGGATATGGATATGGCTGTTGTCGCACATGTAACCTTAACTATAGGTTGGTTATACGTTTTCGATACAGCTGTTTTTATGGGAACAGAATTTTTCTGATTATCGGATGGTATGTAGACCATACTATTCTTATTCAATGAACATTTAATGTCTGGTGGTAACATTACAGTTGATAGATTCGGACCTTTATTAGGAAAAGATTTACGAGCTCTGGCTGTTTGTTGTTTTTTTGATTGCGCAGTAGCTGCTGATGATGCTGATGCCGCTGATGTATAAACCGATGGAGCTGATGTTATAACAGAAGTAGGGGATGTAGTTGCACTTATGACTGGTGGGGGTTGCATGGTTAATGACTCCAAACTCCGTACAACAATGCGTTTGATCATTGTCTCTCCCACAAGACGAGGGGGTTCTATAACTTGTTGGTTATTGTTATTTGCTGTCGTTGTTGTTGTTGGTGTTGTTGTTGTTGTTTGCTGGCTAACCAAAACTGTGACTAAAGCTTGAGATGGAGTTGGTTCTATCGGCACAGAATGTATAGAAGAATCATCTTCGGAAACGACCTCGCTTTTGACTGAATCAGGATCAACAGATATCAAAAGAGGATCAGAATTGACCAGTGCAGCTTTTGTTATGCCAGTGGGAGTTGAAGAAGATGATAATGTCAGAGATGGACTATTGCTTGTACTATTGCCAAGTGTAGGTACTGATTCAAATGCTTTGCATGGCATAGGTTTGGATACCATAGATATTAAATCATCATCTGAACTTTCCAGTTTAATATCTTCAAATGGAATCAATCCTTTAGGTTGGACAAGTCTCTCCAGAGGATCTGGTTTTGATGGTATGGGCGTAGGTGTTTTTGAAGTTGAAAGGGAGCTAGAAATCGATTGAACTGGCTTGGGAGGAGATGAATTAGATTTTGTAGAAGGAGATTGAGCTGCATTTTGTTGCAGTGGAGTAGATTTTTGTGTCAAAAGCTGTACCTTATCGTCAGGTGTGTTTTTTGGGCTACTTTCCCCACTAACAAAGTATGTTGCCACGCCTATTTTCTTAATTGTGACACCCTGACGATTCTGTACGAATTTGGACATTGAATCTGAAGAGGGTTCGGACGTTTCTTTGTTTCTCGGCGGAGTTGCTTCCGACTTTTGCGGTTTTTGTTGCGGTTGTTGTTTTTGTTGCTGGATTTGTTGCGGTTTTTGTTGATTTTGACGATGTTGCTGCAGTTGGTGTTGTATTTGGTGTTTTTGATGTTGTTCCTGGTTTTGATTGAATGATTTTTGTGGTGGTTGTTGGGGTTGTCGAAGTTGTTGTAATTGTTTGGGTTGTTGGGATAGTTGGGTTGGTTTGGATGGTTGCGGTGTTTGGAGTGGTTGGGTTGTTTGGGGTGATTGGGTTGTTTTCGGTGAATGGATTGTTTGGGGTGATTGGTTCTGTTGGGATGGTAGGGGCTGATGGGGTTGTTTGACTTGTTGCTGCTGCTGTGGTTTCTGTGGTTGGGGCTGTTGGAGTTGTTTACTTTGCTGCTGTTGTTGTGATTTCTGAGGTTGGGGCTGTTGTGGTTGTTGTGGTTGTTTGCTTTGCTGCTGCTGTTGTGGTTTCGGTGTTTGCTGCTGCTGTTGTGATCTTAGTAGTTGTTGTGACGTCGTTTGTTGTTGTGATTTCTCCAAAAGTTCTAAATTTTGACCAAGTTGTTGTTTTTCATTTTTTCTTGGAACAGCTATAAAAACTGAGTCAGGTGTTGTTACATGTTTTTCTCCTGAGCAATCAGATCTCTTTCGCTTAGCTTCTGGCTCCTTTATTTCTTCATCGCTTGCCTTCTTTGATTCTTCTTCTTCCTTCGCTTTTGGTATTTCAACTTTCTCTGGCTTTGGTTCTTCAATTTTCGATACTTTTGATTCTTCTGCTTTTGCCTCAATTAATTCTTCAGCGTTTGCCTCCTCTTTCGGCAGACTCAAAGATTTAGAAGAAACGCATGCAGATTTAAGATCCTTCTCGGACTCTCCTTCAGAGCTCTTGGATTTTTTAATACTAGGTGATAAGCAGGCGACTTCAGCCTTTCTCTTTAAGATTACCGAGTTTATTCTATTTTCATCTTTATTTTGTGGCTTCGGAACAACCTCATAATTCGATTTGGTAGCGTAGGTTTTAGGTGATGCCGTTGTAGAAATTAAAGACGTTGTTGACGGCACATCATTAGATTTTTCGCCTTCCTGTCTTTTAGCAATATCAATGGATTTGACGAATGACTTTATTTTCCTTTCCAATCCTGATCTGATAGACTGATCTGAATCGGTCCCAGATTCTGATTTCTTTATAATAGACAAATTATTGCCTGCCGTCTTTACAATCTTTAAAGTGAGCGGAGGTTTTTGAATGGCCTGTTGTCTTTTAATATGCTCAGTTACTCCAGGCATCATTTCTTCCAATTGTTTCATTTCATTGGCTGGGTCGTAGGGTGTCTTTGGTGGAGCAAAGTTGAACGCTCCCACAACTGTCTTTATTTTTTGAATGTGTATATTAATTTCCTTAATGCAATCAGCAATGCCAGGCCGAAACGATCGTTTTCCGGAATATGGATTCGGGTCTATGGCTGAATATAAATAGCAATCTTTAATCGGAACAAACGCTCTATCATGATCACCAAAGAAACGCACATTAAGCAGAGAATTCGGACCAACGCCCATTCCTTTAGCCGGCCAATAAGGAAATCCTTTCAGTTTAGCCCAAAGTAGAATGTGGGGTTTAATGCAAACATCTAAAAACCAATTTATACGAGTATTTGCACTAAGATAGCATTCGGAACAGGTTTCGATTTCAGTTGCTTCTTGTCGGCATACTCTTAGCAAGTTTTTCGCAACTTGTATATCTTTATTGTTGTAAACTGTATAAATGAAAAAATAAAATAAATCATAGTTATTAAGGTTAGGAGAAAATGGAGGCGGAACAAAACAACATACTTAGAGGCGCTTAGAAAAATGTTGAAGCTCCAAATGCGTTTGAAAAAACAAACAAACATAACATCTCGACCTGTGTCGTCAGTGGTCATAAGCTGTGGAATGCGTAGTGCATACGACTTCGAAGACTGAGTAAATCTGAAGGCGTGGGTTCGAATCTCACGGTGTGCATGTGAAAAAAGTTTTTCATAATAAAATTGGATTAAAGCTCAATACCACTAAAAGGAGACTGATGAAAGGAATTGGCAATCCTTGAAATAGCTATATCTCCAGCCAAAGATAGAAAGAAACGAATAATAATATTCGTAAACGAGTAAATAAAGTTCGTTTAAAAATTGGTGGTAGCGCCTTTAAGTTGTTGTTGTTGTTGTTCAAACACATTCAAAATAAATCATAGTTATATTGAACTATAAAGTGTTTTTTATTACTAACCTGAATAAAGTGTTGAGACATTATGCTGAATCCATTTTGTTTCTAGAACAAATTCTTCAGTACATCTAAATTCTTTTCTTTCAATTTTCGTTTGAAGGGAATTGAGTGTGACAGGATTCACTACGTACATACTATATGCCGGACAATCGGATGGAACGTCAAGTAATCTTTCATGCTATAAACACAAATTGGAATAATTTTCGTTTTTAATCTAGAAATTGGATTTCTTAAAAATGTTTCTTAAATGTATTTATGGAAAAAAGCGATTTTTTTTTATTCCCATGAGCCATTATTCATAGAACGCTCGTTATTGATAGAAGCAACTTAAATAAAAAAACAAAATTAATATGTTTAATTGTGACCAATTCCTTTTTCTAAATTTTTAAAGTTGTTTTTCAATTTTTGGACTATTTTGGTCAAAAACTCCTAAATGCAAATAAAAAACTATTCTATTTATTTTTACCCGACGTTTCGTTGGAGCTTCCCAACTTGTTCAAGGGCGTTTTTTTATTAAATCTAATAAATAATGAAAAGTATTTTATTTATTAAAATCATTTAATTTCAAACATTTTTGTTTTAATTTAATGATAAATTTTAATTACAAAGGCAGGTAAATAACTACATAAAATATTTTGAAAAGACAAAAACTTTATCCTATGACCTGAGCTCTTATCACAAAAAATATTAAACAAAATTATATATAAAACAATTGAATTTCAAAGAAACTAATTTTAATACCGATCAACACCAACTTTGTAGGACAATTTGCTGATTATCAATAATAGCTATAAATGGCCCCTTAACTCTTTCAGGTTAGGTGGTTAGCAGGGCAAACCACCTTTTAGTAATTTTGTTTAAGGGCACTTGCCCTCTCTGGCGGTTTAATTCAAAACTCAATCGAAAGTGTGAATCCTACTTGACAAAGCGTTAGTAAAGGACTTTAGTTTACACAAACAAAGCGATAATTTTAATACTGATGATGAATGATGAGCCCCTGTCAGCCAAAACAACTGGTAAACCAAAATCGAAAAACACAATTACAAAATGGTCTCAGAAGGGCCAGAAGTATTGAATGAGGCAAAATGCCTGACGAATTCAAGGTATCCGTCAACAAATCAATTTCTGAATTTTTCTTTATGGGGCTTTTTTGTCCAACATGTATCAGAGAAATATTCTACATTCACAGATTAAACAAATGAGACAAGCAAACATTGAAAATAGAACAGTATCTAATACAAAAAAAAAAAACGAAAATAGTTGTAACCCTATAGATTTGACTGTTGCCAATACAAGCAGTGGAGACAAACAAAAGAAAGCTAATGCAAAAATGGTTCAATCTTATGTCATATTCGACTATTCGAGTGGTTTCACTCCGAAAAGGATGGAATTATGAATCCAATCATCATCGTCAACATCGGCTCGACAACCGGGGTCCGGTCCTGGCCTCCTTCTCTCTCCACCTATCCCGGTCTCGAGCTGACACCATCCAGTTGCGCACCCCAAGGCTCCGGGCGTCCTGGTCTACGCCATCTCTCCAGCGCAAGCATGGTCTACCACGCTGTCGTCTGCCATATAATATACCACAAAGAACTTTCCGAGCGTGTTCCTCTTCGCTCATGCGAGCTAGGTGCCCTGTCCACCGGAGTCTACCGAGCCAATTCATGATTGTACCGTCTCCGGAATCGTCCTTCCTCACATATGGGGCCAACAATTCTCCTTAAGACTTTTCTCTCGAACGCGGCTAAGAGTTCGGAGAGCCTTTTGCTAAGCACCCAAGTCTCGGATCCATATGTGAGTACTGGCAGGACCATGGTCCTGTACAGCAGCAGTTTTGAAGTTATGGTGAGATTTCTGGATTTGAAGAGCTTCGACAGACTGTAGTAGACTCTGTTGGATTTGAGAAGCCTCCCGCGCATTTCTTCTTCTATATTGTTATCGGCTGCTACTATTGGCCCAAGGTATTGCAAGGATTGCACCACTTCAAATTCGTGCTCCGCTACCTTGATTGTTTGAATAACTGTTCCTCTCGCATTCGACGCCACCATGTACTTTGTTTTACCTTCACTAATGTGCAGCCTCAGATTTTATGCCGCCTGCTCGATCTGGATGAAGGAATCGTGTACAGCTTGCTCGGTTCTTCCGATGATGTCGATGTCGTCTGCGTAAGCCAGTATCTGGCTGGACCTGTTGACTATGGTCCCTCTTGTTGCCGTGCCAGAGTCACGGATTGATTTCTACAACGCCAGGGTGAAGAGGAGGCAGGCCAAACCATCCCCTTGTCGGAGTCCATTAAAGATGTTGATTGTTTTGGATAGCAATCCGGCTATTTTTACTTGGCTTGTTACGTTGGTCATGGTCAACCTACATAGGCGGCCTTAAAGTCTATAAACAGGTGGTATGTTGGGATGTTAAATTCTAGAAATTTTTCGATCGCCTGCCTAAGGGTAAAGATCTGATCAGTTGTTGTATTTGCCTGGAATGAAACCACACTGATATTGTCCGATGATTGTTTTAGCGTATGGGGTTATCCGGTCTTGTAGGATAGAGGAGAGTACCTTATTGGCGGTACTCAACAACGTGATACCTCTATAGTTGCTCCACGTTGTCACATCTTATTTCTTATGTATGGGACATATTATACCTTTTCGCCAGTCTACTGGCATTTCTTCATGCTCCCACACGTGCACTATAATATCATGAATTGCCTGACGTAGAGCTGGCCCACCGTGTTGAAATAATATAATCGGCTGGTATACTATCAGCTCCCGGGGCTTTGTTTTTCTTTAGCCTTGGTGACGGCAACATAGGGAATTCGTCTTGAAGCAGTGGAGCCTCCACTTCTGCAGTGAGTTGACCATTTAGCAATTCATTAAAGTACACTACCCATCGCTCCAGTATGCTTTGTGATCGGTGATCAGATTTCCATCTCCGTCCTTGCAGTATGTGCAGCGTGGTGTGTTTCGGACGGATTGGTAGAACTCCCGCGCCTGGTGCGGAATTCGCTCTCGGATTTTTTTTATTTCATAGATTAAGTTCTTCTCCCAGGCTGATTTTTTCTGTCTGTGAGGCCGTTTTTCTATTCTTCTGAGCTCTTTATATTCTTGTTCGCGTGCCCGCGTTCTATGAGATTGTTGCATTGCTCGGTACGCAACATTCTTACGTTCAGTCGCTAGCTTGCATTCATCATCAAACCAGTCGTTCCGATTTCTACGACTGCTGCCTAAGATCGAATTCGCAGTATTAATGACAGTATTCTTACGGCGTGTCCACTTCTCATCTACGCCCAGCATACTGGCTCCAGGACTTACTCTCCCTAAATCGAGTGATTCTAGGGCGAGTCCTTATGCATTACCAAAGGTGTTACTGACATTTTCATTGCGCAGAGCAGCCGTGTTGATTCGAACCTGATCGGCAGATGCAATACGTCTTCGCAAGGCAATCCACCCTCGGAAAACCATACCAACAAGATAGTGATCCGAGTCGATATTGGCGCCTCGGTACGTTCGTACCCACATCAAGTTCGAGTAGTGGCGACGGTCTATCAACACGTGGTCTATTTGGTTACGAGTGACTCCATCAGGTGATACCCAGGTGGCTTTGTAGATATCTTTTCACGGAAACCTGGTACTCGCAACGACCATGTTTTTTGATGCTGCCAATTCAAAGACTCGAAGTCCATTGTCATTAGTGTTCTCATGCAAACTATGGGTGCGTGCGTAATGCCTGAATACCGGCTCCCGACCTATTTTTGCATTCAAATTCCCAAGGATGATTTTTATGTCATACCTTGGACAGGCATTGAGGGCCCTCTCGACTTGTTCGTAGCAAAGTCTCTTTTTCTTCGTCTGAGGACTCCCCAGTAGGTCCGTGAACGTTAATGAGGCTGATGTTGGTAAATTTGCCTCGCACGTGAAGGGTGCATAGTCTTTCGCTTATAGCGTTAAAGCCGATCATGGTAGACTTCATTTTTTCGCTGACATGGTGTTTTGTATGTAAAACACCATGAGAGCGTTCCACCAAACTAGTCACACAAGCCAAACAAAAATTTGTTTTGTATATGAGCAATGTCTATTGGCATTTGATGTTTCATTCAAACATTGATGTTGAAAAATTATTATTTTTGATTGAAAAGTAGTAACCAATATATTATAAAAGAAGATTTTGAAACTGATAAAGCATGACTAATAATCTACACTAAGTTAATCAAGTCAAAATGTTTTGATTCATTCGGTGTGAACTGTATACAGGATGATTGCGTATGGGAGGGGGGTCTATTTCCCCCCGTTTAGGCGGGAGGGGCAATTTTCTAAAAAATTGACTTAAATCAGAAAAAAAATTATTTAAAACAACGGTGAATGATACAAAGCTTTGTTATATCATTTTGGAAAGCCAGAAAACTACTCTTTTATTTAATTTTTAAATTAAGTTGTTTAAGTGAACAGTTTCGAAAAAAATTAATTTTCAAACTCAAAATTTTGAAAAAAAAAAATTTTAAAAAAATTTTTAAGCTAATTTTTTTCAAAATTTTATGTAATTCACTATTATTTTTATTTTCAAAATTCAATGCTCTTATTAATTTTTAGTCAAGAACAGAAAACCCCCTCCCATACGATTTTTTTCTTGTCTTAACCCCAACTACACGCTCAAGCTTTTTGGTGCACCTTAAACCAATCACCCTGTATATGCATTTTTAATTTGGTTGTTTCTGTCTAATTTGGTGTGAATCTAGCCTTAATCCATTTAGGCCATACGGGCACAACAAATACAAAATCCATTTCAGTTCTTTTTTTGTGCCGCTGAGGTTCTAGCAGTAACGAAAGCTGCCAAAGTGGCATCAATGATGGAACTACCAAGGATGATATTACCATTTTCATTGATAGCCAGGCAGAAATAAAAGCAATTGAAATAAAAGCTTTTGAAATAAAATTAAAGCTTTTCACGGTCACGATCGGATCAGGGGTACTTAATCTTAAGATAATGGGCCTTATTGCAAGTGTCGTTTTTCTATCAATAAACGACTTACTATGTCGATAGTCGAACATAGAAAATTTAATTTGGCATTGTGTTCTCAATTGTGAACGAAAAATTTCGTATAAGCCATCGATCTTTGTCGTTCACATTTTTCTGATGGACTGCTTACAACGAGTTTAATTTTCTCACCAAACGTATGTTGATTTCCTTTTAAATATGGTTTTATTGTTTCTAAAATAACAATTGCTTTAATCGCAGAGCAATATGATAATAAATAAAGAAAAATAAAACGCAACATATGGGTTGGGTTAACAATCACTGAAACACATCAAGACAATCTTTATTCACCTAACTACGAATATGTGTTTGTGTGTCTTTTGACACCTATCCGGTTTTGGTCGTTCGCAAACTCATACGATACAGACGTATCCAGATAGCTCTTTTGGGGTGCCCCCGAACGTGCGCAATTTGTTTGCTATCTGTCAAATTCCAAAATATAGGAATGACTAAAACATATGACAGTGATAAAACTGCAAAACAAAAAAGACCATACATTTGTAATTGGTACGATAAAATATTACAAGAGAACAATGGAAAATCTTCGTGTCATTTCACAGACACACAGCAAACAAGGTGTCTTGTATAGCTGATAGTTAGTGTAGTATAGATACTCATAACGCTTATTTTTAAGCATTGCATGTGATAGGACTGTGTTATAGTTGCATCATAAGAAAGTACGGCCTGTGTTACACAGTTACTAGATAATTTCCGCACATTTCCAAGATTTCTAAAGTTTTCTGTTTTAATTTATCTATTAATTGGAAATACTTCTTGACTCAATTTAAGACTAAAAAGTATTTTTAGTGACACTATCCCAAATGCAAAAATATAAGGTTTATTTACAATAAGCGTTTTTGTTATTCACAGTAATAGATATCTCTGTCGATCAAGTTACACAATACCGGAACGAACATTTATCGATGCTTTCGACTTTTATCGCATCGAAAGTTAAACGACACTCGCAATAAGGGCCAATATGTTAAATACTGTCAAGAGCTAACTCAAGATGGACCACTCTAAATACCTGTGAGGTGGCTAGAAAACTATGGCCGCAATATGATAAAAACAGAACAAATTCTATAACGCAAAAAGACCGGAAATCAGTATCTACGTTGGCAGGTGTTATTAACTAGCCATAATATGCTAAGATACCATGCCAAAAAAATACGTTAACTGAAAACCACTTGTGTAGGGGATGTAGTGACAAGGAAGAGCATGGGGACATAACCCACTTTCTCTGCCACTGCCCTAGTATCTCCCACTCTGGGAAAATACTTCTGTGAAAGCAATGAAGAACTATCAGAGTGCCCAATTACAAACCTTTACAGATTCCCAAGAGAAAGTGGATGGCTGGACGACCCAGGACGAAACTAAGAGTGTATAATGGTCTTAGAGTATGGTAAAATGAGGAATTGGTAAACCCTCAAATGGGCATCACAATGGGTCTACATTGACCTAAGTGTGTAAGAGTTGAGCGTATGACTCTTCTTCAGCAACCCGAAAATCTAACCTAACCTGTGTCGCGCGTTCCTTAGGCTCAGTAATTTTCCATTTCAATTTTAAACATTTTTTCTAGAAACGAACAGCATACAAAAATCCATTTTAATTATTATGAAAAAAAAAATACAAAATTTCAAAACCAGTATCCCTCTTCATCGTGGTGTTTCGTTCAAAAATATCGTTTAATTTTTGTATTGGACATCAATTTCAATACTCTTTTCCATAAAGGCATGTAAATGTATACGTATGTACGTAATATATGTCTAGCTCTTAAAAACAGCCACGTTCAGTGGCAAGTATTATCAGTAAATGCAACTGAAAAAAAACCCGAGCATTTTTTTACTGCATATAATAATTTTCCAATAAAACCCACTTTCCATCTTGCAATAACAAAAGAAAAAAAAAAACAATTTTCCTCAATCATATGATATGGTTTGTCATACCTAGATTATGGTTACAAATTTGTCGCCTCTCGCATACATACAATCAAATAATCAACAACATACATAGGTGGTATTGATGTCAGTCAATGCAGAATAATACACACGTTATACTATTAAAACAAAAACATGTATTCATCACCTTAGATGGGCTGCTTTAATCAATAATGTTTGCAAATTGTTTAAATATTATAATCAAAATTTAAAACGCAGACACTTTATGTCCAAAGTAAAAATCCCACAAACAACACATAAACCCTCATATTAATCACACATAACAAACCTATTTAAAAGTTCAAACTAAAAAATAAATATGTATACAACATTGGGTTTCATTTTGGTAGTGCCTCATGATGAACATTGAACACGTTTACATTTTTTAACGAAAAAAAACGAGTGTAGCATTTGAATTCGCCGCATTACCAATACATGCCTATATATTATACGTATTAAAAAAGAGCGTATGAAGGAAGTAGATAAAGAAGAAGGAATACACAAATTCAAGTTGCCATCTCCCTTTAATAACGAGGGGGAAAGCAAACAATTACATTATTCTTGTCTTCCTATTTTTAATTTCTTTTGTGATGGAATGAATGCATTAACAACAACAAAAAATGTCGAGAAAAATTTATTTAAAGAACATAATATGACTTAAGAAAAAAAAAAATTGCAGGAAATGAAGTTTAAGATATTATTCGGTTGTACGAACCTGCTCTTTTAGCAAATAGTTAAAATCAAAAATATGTGAAAGCACATTAAATTTAAACAAATATACTAGGTAGGTACGATTATTTGTTAGATATCTTTCCAATACTAAAGAAATTTGTATTGAAATTGTGATAAAAAATCATCAATTAAGATTAGGTGTTTTTTTATGGGTAGTCTTTTCTTTGACAAATAAAACACGATATCTGATCACAAGTGTCGAAATGAAGCTATCAATAGTCGGGGGAGAAGTTACCTCATATGGAGCAGGCCGAAGTATGGAGGCGTAAGTGTCTGAGAAAAATGGAAAATCTAAAAAAAGAATTCAACAATTGTTTAATTTTATAGGTATGTGTATGCATATATTGTAGAAGAAAGGATACAAAAATCAAACTTTGCACTTCAATTTTACCTTCGATGATAGAAATATTATTTTAGTATGTATTTACGAAAATACTGCTCGGACTCGTTTTGAAATTGCCTGACATTCTATGAGTTTTCCAGACCGAAATTTCACTATCTGACTTTCCAGTCGATTGGCAACTATGTAGTGTATGTACTAAGCCGCGTATCGACTACGCGCGGCAAACCATCGAACATTGGCTCGCGCTGCAGCTGCGCATAATAGATACCTGGGGTGGAATCGCGTAAGGTGATAGTTGATTGTCACATTTTTGATCATCACTTCTGATCAAATTGATTTTTCCTCTGTGTAAGGTGATCACATCAACCAATTCAACTCAATTCAACTTGGTTCAATTTGTCAGTGACATTTGTGAAAAACATTGTTGCCGCAGTCATATTTTGAAGTTAGTTCATTGAAATTGTTAATTTTTTAGTGAATAAATGCAATAATTCTAAATTTAACCACTTATTTTCGATTGTTGTATACTCATATGGTAAAAGAAATATTGTTTTTGATGATTTGGTGACTAAAATTGAAAAAACGTTGAAAATTTTATAATGTTTTGTATGCGTGTGGTAACTCTAGTCACATTGCCACAAAAATAAAACGTCAATTTCATAAGAAGATGACTATCACAATATTTTGGTGATTGGTTTTTAGCTATCACTATGATGATCACCTTACGCAGACAGAAAGTGTAGATTTTGACTGTCACTTATCACAAATCACCTTAGCCGATTCCACCCCTGGCCGCGAGCCAATTTCGTTTGGCTCGCGAGCAATTGGGACGGTTTTGAATGCTTTTCTATGTTCGTTGTTAAGAAAACACAACAGAGAATGTTAAAAACAAAAAAAGCGGCGCATAGTCGATACGCGGCTCTATGTATGTTGACATCGAATGATCAAAATTGAGCAGAATTTGCAAAACACTTAGGAAACCAAGTGAACAGATATTCATTCGAGAAGCGATTCAGAATATCTGACTTGAGCAGTTGACACAATGGGCACGTTCAGAAAACTTTTTACCTAAATATTTAGGTAATTTTCTGATCTCTGATTGGTCAGCTGTCACTCAAAACTCACTTCTAATTTAGCTTGTTTTCATTGGAAAGTTAGGTAATTTTGACTGGAAGTTAGTCAAGAAAAACGAATCTTAATTTTCAGTCAACAACAATAACAGCTGATTTGAGTTTGTCACTACACTGAAAATTCAACTTTGTTAGAAGTTACTTTGTTTATTAAAAAAACAAAATTGTGCGTAATGAAAAAATAACTACGAAGAAAGGAAATTATTTTCTTTTGAACGAAATGTGAGACAAAAATATAAAAACAAGTACTTACGTAGGTATGAGAGCAAAATATATATATATATATATATATATATTGAGAGCAAAATACAGTCATTTTAGGCAAAAAAGAGGGGTCAACCTAGAAATGAGAGATAATAAGCTGGAAACACGTATACAGCTTCATTTTGGCGTTCTTAAAGTTGTCTTGAAAGTCAACAATAAAGTTTCCAGCTTATTATCTCAAATTTCTAGGTTAAACCGTAAAATGACTGGACTAATGTTATATTAGTGCGTATTATTTTTATTTCTAAAACATGTTGCAACCAATAAATATTTTTTGTATTTCGTAGTGGGAATTCTTCAAAGTAAAATTCAAAAGTAAATTTCAACAAGTGACATTTGTAAAATTGACTAGATATTTATGTAAATTTGCGTCCAAGAACTTTAGTTGGCTAAATATTTAGTCCCTAATGAATCCTGAACGAGCACAATGACTTTCGTCAAAATCACACCTTCAACACATTTTTGTTTAAAGGTGACGATCTATGAAAAAAACATGCAGAAGTTATCAATTGTTTTAATTTACTATGCGTTCTGGTGGAGAACGTTTCGGAATAACGTACCCATTCATAATAATAAAAAAAAATAATCAATTTGTTCACACTCACCCCTTTAACTTCTTTCATTCGTTTAAGCGCAAATAACAACAACTGATTTAGCAAATCAATTGAAAGGTTTTCCTTTTTTGCTCTGTAAATATTTTAGTTAGTTAATAAGACACAACTATAAATATTTAAAAATAAATGTTAATGTACTTTTTGGTTCCATTAATATAATTTTCCAAAGTAACGCATTCCGGACACACCCACGTTTTCTCTAATGCTGCTAAATTAGTACTTATTTTTATACATCTTGCATGAAATGATCTGGGGCACTTTAAACATGCTATAAGATCCGCACATTTTCTGCATTTCCAACAATAGCTGTCAGAACCTCCCTAAAGAATATAAAAAAAATATCTCGTTGGTCTTTATTTAAAATAAAATAAAAGAAACTATTACTCTAGGTGGTGGTGGTGGCTGCCAGCAGTCATCCTTAATTTCCAACGATCCAGTCGTTTTGCTACTCTCATTTAGGGATTGCTCACCATCGGAGGCTTCAGAAATTGCTTCTTCGCCAGCTTGCTCGTTATGCACACGACTCAAAAACTTTAATTGTTTCTGAACAAACTCCGTATTCTGAGAGCGCATGTTCTCACGCTTACTATTTAACTTTTCATCTGATGGCCATCTTTGGGGAGCACTGCTATTCAATAAAGTTGCGGGGCGCACTGTACTTTTAGTACAACTCTTACTACGTGCCCGACAAATTCGAAACTTCTCACTTTCCTCACCCCCATTAGAATCTTCAGATTTTAACGGAGCTTTTCGAGATTTTCTCGAACGTTCTTTTTCGTTGAAAAACTGCGATAAAACTTTAGATTCTGTGAATGATTTTTGTAGAGCAAGGAACTCCCTAGTAGCTTTGGCACTAGAAGGCGTGCTGCTTCGCGGAGGTTCCTGCTTGGCACCAGAAGGCGTGTTGCTTGGCGTAAGATCCTGCTTGGCAGATGGTAGAAGTGGAGATGTTTTACCCGAAGATAATTGATTGAATACAACAGTCGTCTTCGATGTTAACGGTACAATTTCTTTACCATTTTCCATTACAGTATTATTATTCACAACCGCGACTGCAACAGAAGATGATAATGAATTTATTGTTTTTGTGACTTTTGAAGGATCAAATCCATTACTATCGGTTGCGATCTTTGTTTTCTTAGTGATCTTATCTTCTTCTTCATCTTCAAAATTATCTTCAGCTTCATCATAGCTTATCTCTTCATTATCGTCTTCCATTGGTGTAGGAGTACTCTTTGCAGACGGTTTACTAGCTACTGTCGAAGGCAAATTTGTAGTTGCAGTTTGCACCTGTGAACTAGACGCAGTCGGTTGCTTATTGCTGTTTTCAATGCTTTTTAACTTAAATGACTCATTCCAAAATTCTTCATCTTCATCAATATCATCGTCATCGACTATACCACTTTTTAAATGCTCATATTCCGGTGGTGGAATGGAATCTTCTTCGTCCGTTGTATCCTGGCTGGTTGACATTTTTGTTTTTGTAAGAGTCTGTAGAAGATATTAATAAAACTTTTGTATACACTTGGGTTTAAAATTAAGGAATTAATTAAACTTATCGCCTCACGCTAAATGAAGGGTTCGACCTTACACTAATTAGTGAGACTTAATTTAAATTTGATTGGTAGCTTTAGCCACTCAAAACACTTTACATTTAATTGGGACCTTAAGCGACTCAAAACACTTTTGATTCATTTTAAAGTCAACTAATGGTTGTGAGGCATTATATGGCTTATCAAACCTGTTCTGATCTGACTATTATCATTGTATATAAATTTCTATAGTACAATCATGGAGTAGCGGCATCTAAAGAAAGTTGTGAACCCCACATTTGGAGGTTCTTACATTTACTGTGTCTATTCTGTTACCCTAACAAAAGTCGTCAACAAAACAAATTAACAATATTTAATGTATTTTATTGGCTCTAAAATCCATATTTCCTTGACAAAAGTCGTAAACAAAACAAAAATCATATATGTTTACGACTGTTGTCAGGAAAACAAAATACGACAACTAGTAAATGCACGAACCTAAAAATGTGTTATTCACAAGTTTCTTAAGATGGCCAGGCGATTATTCAGCATGAAAATACTTTAGAAATATATATACAATGCTATTATTATTTAAAAAACAAAATATATTTACTAAAATATGTTTACTTGCTTGAAAAAATTGGTCTTTTCGTTCCCGTTTTTCGGTCTTGTGTATGTGTATTGCAAAAAATTACTAAATTCGCCTTTTTTTAATGTTAACTTAAGGACTTTTCGCATTAACCCCACGATATACAATCTACACATTCTCTTCATATCTTTCAAAACACATTTTACAAAATAACCATTAACATTTTTATTAATATAGTTAAAGATATCGAACAGACAAACGTGGGATGTCAATAACGATTACTAGGAAACAAACTTCGGATCAGCACGTTTTGCCGTTTTGGGGCATTTAACAATTGTTTAGAAGATGGATTTTTGTTTCCTATTTAAACAAAAATAAAACTCTGCAAAATCTCATCGACACGAGTATTTATGTTCAATTTTTTTAGTAAAATACACCTTTTTTTTGACTCCAAAAATCTTGCATTTTTAACTTGCGATGTAGGTGTTACAAATTAAGCATAAGGCAATTCGTGCAATCAAAAAATGTGAGATAGCAATCAAATATGACACTACGATGATAGCGAAGTCGATGATTTGCAAAAGTGGGTTTGCAAATTCTGTCTGCCTATCTGTATGTATCGACGTTGGGTTGATTTTCTTCAAACTTAGTAAAAAGCATTCTTAGAGTAATATCACCGGACGATTGTCTTATTTTTATCCTAGGTCATGAAATAACGGTACCTACCATATACACAACTGGTCAATAAAATAGGAGCGTTTTTATTTTGTTTTATTAATTCGTTTATTTTAATTTAATTCGTTTATTATAATATTATTTTTACACTTATACTTTATTGTGACTTTATTGTGTAAAATAAAGGATAGTCAAAGTTTTTCAAATCAAATAATTATAAATAATATAAAACCAAAACTGTCGATTTAGACTTTTGAGCTTGGACATAAATATAGGTGCGTCTTTCTAAAGTATCAGTAATTTTCGTTGTAACGAATATTTTTGTGTTTTATTTCAATTTCTGTTTTTATTAATCTAATAGCCACATTATCCTTCGTTATTATCCAAAAATTTTTGTAATCGGAGCTTGGCATTAGCTCTACCAATTTTTAACACGTTTTCTGAGGTATGGAATAACATTTCCCCTTAACTGAGTGATTTATTTCTAATGATGATGTCTTTCAACCAACAATTTATTGAGGAGAAGTTTATTAATGGTACCTGTCATAGAACGGTACTTTTTCAAAAGCGATTATCTTTTATACGGCTCAACCGATTTTTATGAAATTTAATATTCTGAAAGAACTTTTAAACTTGATTAATACTCGAATCAAAAGTTTTGGAAAAAAGTTTTTTTCTAAAAAGTTTATTTTTTTTAAATCTATTTTTTTTTCGAAATAAAACCGATCAATTTTGATAAAATTGATTTTTTGTCAATGATGATGTATTTTGTTTGAAAACAATTTTCTGGAGAAGCTTTATTTATTATTTTATATTCTAACAGTTCTGCTAAGTAAAACAGCAATCAAAAAATTTTTAAAAAGTTAGTTTTTTTAAATTTTTCTCGAAAAAAATCCTATCAATTTTAACAAAATTTTATATTAGTGCTGTATTTTCAACAGTAAGAATTTCCACGAATTTCCCAGTCGTTAACACGAAAGTAACTTGCAACAAGTGCAAGTTTGTGCGACCCAGTCGTGCCCTTTATTTTTTAAAGAAAACAAAGTCATATTTTTTTGAGCATTGCAAAAAAAAAACTTGTTCATGGAATTTAAAGACATGAAAAGGTAGGATAAATAAAGTTAAATTTTAAATATATACATACATATGTATGTTAAAGCAAATATCACTACCATCCACAAAGTGCGATAGAATGAAAAAGAGCAAGGAGCAAGGGCACCGAAGAATACTACTACAAAGAGAGGTTCTACACGACAACCACGGAGTCGAACGTCTAGTATCATACTGCTCCAGGGCTTACATCAACTTGATTTGCACAACACTCCCACGGACTTAAAGAGCGACACCTGCAAAGATAACTTCCACATGCTACTCAAGGAAATTAACCACAAGCTGGACAACACTGCCCAACACTAGTGAGAGTTCGCAAGTAATATAGATCAAATATTCGTTGGCCTGACCTCATAAACCTTGGCATACAAAACTGAGGTGACTAGTTTAAATCAGGACTGACTGATTGTGCCTCAATCACGTAGGACTATAGGACAAAAGAAGTTGCTGCTAGTTCTCGGTCTGTAACCTAGATTCTTCTTATTATGAGAGCACTTAGTGTTGGAAATACAAAATAATTGTGAATTTATAAAAAAAACTAAAGTTGTATGCTTCTATTATCATTTACAAGATTTACCTTTTCATTTTCGAATTCATCCAATGTTGGTAATTCTATTGAGCATTCTGGATTCTTAAGAGTTTTACTCCAAAATAAAGGCGGTACATTATTTTCAATAAATGTTTTGTAACAAATTTTACATATTTTAAATTTATTTATATTTATATTCGGGAAAGTTTCTTTGAGTAAATTAATATTTGTTTGTTGTGGTGAAATTAAATCTCCTTCAAGCAATATTTTATCACAAACAGAGCACGCAGAATGTTTCGAAAATTCATTTTCAGCCTCAGCAATAAAATTTTTCAGACTGGAAGTAGTTCTTTCTACAAGTAATTTGTTTAAGTTTTTTCTTCTCATTCTATATGCCCTAGCATATTCTGCGTTTTTTCTTCTTCTTTCGGTTAATTTAGAAAGATCATTTTCTATTTTGTTTTGAATGAATTGCTTACGACGTTCAGCTTCTGTACGTAATTCTTTCGTTTCAATAAAAATCTTAATTTTTTCTTTTTCCGTAATATTAGAAGAAAAAGGAGTATTTGATAAAAATTGTTTAAATTCTTCACATTCAGCCCAATTGCGTACAATATTTGAGCGTTTCGATGTCATGAAAATTTCAAATTTGTCTGCTTCTGTGGTAGTTGATGCAAAAAAATTGTTTACTGAAAGTAAAAATTGTTTAAATTCTTGCTGTTGTTTTTCTTTACGTTTACGTTCACGATATCTTCGTTTACGTAAAGTATCGATTTTAATTTTAACGGAATTTTCCATTCAAGCATAAACTACAAATACAAAACTGAAAACAATAGTTACTGATTAAACAAGTGATAGAGCTTAACAAACAAATAAAAATATATGAAAATTACCTGACAAAAAACAAACATCATAATAAATGTATGTGTAGCCTTTTCAATGAAGATGAAGATGGCCCTGTGGTTGTGTTTGTTTTGTAAAAGTATTTGTCCCTTCCAAGTTTGTCCAGCTAACCTGCAAAGGTATAAGTGCTGATATTAGCTCAGTGCATTTATAAATTGCCTCAGCAGTTTTTGTGATTCTAATAAAGTTTGAGATAACAAATCTGGGGCCTGATTGTAGAATACGAAGCAAATCGTTTTTGAAGGCGAAATGAAGTTTTATTTTTATTACATATTATAATTGATTTCATCTCCTACATATTGTTCTTATATACGTGAAAACTAGCTGCCAAATGGAAGGATTCGCTTTGAAATATATAAAAATAGGAGATGTTGAAATAAAACGACTCGCTTCGTATTCTCTAATCGGACAACTGATAATAAGCAGTATTTGCGGTCAAATTAGATTACTGATTGTAGCATAAAACGTTTTGTACAAATTTTCTTTATCGAAATTAAATCGAAAATAATCATAAGGAACAATTTGGAGGACTTTAAATTTTCTACAGTGAAAATTATTATTAGCACAGTAAATAATAAAAAAAATATTTTTGTATAGAAGAATAGAAAAATGAAAAAAAAATAAATGAAAATGTATTTCAACTTATATTTTAAAATGTTGCAACACAAATCATTTCACTGCAAATAATTAAAAAATTGGTGAATTCCCAACCAATCTTAAAATGAAAAATAACTGCTTAGTCAACTACATACATTTCCTCAAATGCACTGAGCTAAATAACTGGTTTTTTGGTGTGTTTTTGTTCAAATTTGCATATACTTTTACTTTCTCTATAGGTACTATAAGGCAAGTCTTGTATTCGTGCAAGAAAAAAGTTTGGAGATACTAATCAAAAATGACATTAGGATGATAGAGAAGACGATAAAGTGGGTACGGTAATTCTGTCTGTCTGTCTTGGCACCTACAGCCTTAACGGATGGGCCGATTTAATTTAAATTTGTTAGGTATCGTCTTCAGTGTAATACGCCCAGAGCTTTTTTTGTAGGTCACTGTATGTCTGAAAATAATTGTACCTTCCATATAACGGTTATCCAAAATCTAATTTTCTCGAAATATACACAAAAACAGTTTTTGTGTATATTTTAATTTCGGTTTGAATCTTTGTAAGACATGGATTTAGAACTTTTAATAAAATTTCATACAATGTTTTCTTATGTGTATTCCGTTTGTACTTTAAACCTTCAAGTAACTTGCCACAAGAGTAAGTTTGTGCGACTCAGTCCTGCCCTTCATTTTGTTTTAGTACAACTTGGAAATAAGTGCATACATGCACATGTGGTGCATTAACATATATATGAGGATACCATTTGAAGAGGACCGTATTCGAAAACCACATCTGCACCAAAACTGCACCGTTAAAATGTTCTCAAGAGGAAACTCAAAAATTCCACTGATTAAAAACACAAAAACGAATTTTACTGGAAAAGGATTTTCGACAATGCAGTTTGATTAAGTCACAGGTTAGTAAGCAACATTGAAAGAAAATAACCGTCGTCCCTCTCCACTATTTACGTAAACTAGTTTTACATATCGTCGCTTGAAAAGTAAACTGACATAAGTCAAAATTTGGCGATTTTGAGTTAAGTATACAGAATGAATCGCAAAATAGACTAAACATTTTCTATCATAACTCTTAAACTGATAGCGTAAGGGCATAAGTGTCGTTTCGCGTTTAAGGAAACATCTCCTTTTTTTTTTAGAAAAAAATCACAAAAGAAAAATGTCAAACTGCGCCGAAACAAACCGGTAAGTACGTTTTTTTTTATTTTCGACACTTTTCATTTGTAACACTTTGCCTTGAAAAAACATGAAATCATGATTAGTTTCTGGAAAAGTGACACCTTTCGTTTTGTGTCATTTTACTGTAGTTAATTATTTTCGTATTAAAATTTTCAAATTGCTTTTAGTCATTTTACCTTGGAACGAAACTAGTTGTATGAACTGCAAAGTTCTTTTGATTACTTTAGGAAGTATAACTTTACTAATAATTTAGGTATTATTTTATATAATATAATACGAGTTTTTTTTTAAGAATGCCTTTTAATTCTTTTAATAAAATTTAACTTATTTTAAGTTATTAATAAACAAATATATTTTTTGACGATTCAAATTGCTGATTTTATTTCAAAACTAAACGGCACTTTTTCAAAAATTTAATTTTTCTTTTGTTTAATAAGTAGCTTTTTTGATGCAAAATGACATACATAAGTCAAACATTTTTTTTAAACGTTTTTTGTTGAATAAGCTTGAAAGAAGAAAATAAATAATACTTTTTTACTTTAGAACTTTTTGGTATGCATTGAAATTAAAAACTAAAATCAGCTTTTAAAGTAATGAAAAACTTCAAACAGCGTATCAGAAAATTTATGAATTTTGACATATACGATATGTCAGTTTGCTTTTCAGGCGACGATATAATCCGTGTTGTTTTGTTTTTTCGCTTTTGTTTGAGAACGTTAAATGCACTTGTATTAAAGTAATGCACTTGCATTAAATGAACTTGCATTATTTAAAGTTTCAGTGTCTTGAAGAATTTGAGTTTTCGAGTTTGATTTTGAAGCTATAAACATTCCAACACGTCAAGTTTTTGAAATATATTTTAACCGATCTCTTCCCGTTTTTGATATATAATAATATGAAAGAAGTGTTGAAAGCACACATGTTTGGTACTATCTGCTTCCCTTCAATATTCAAATAAAATACTCTTAAAAGAAGTGCTTCTAAAAACCGATGGGATTATGAATAGAATTTATGAATTTTACCAATATTGGAATAATTTGGAATTAATATTAAACAAGGAATTCTTAAATAAAAGAAAAAAAACGTTAAGAACAAGTGTTGTTATTTTATGTATGCTTATGTTATGCGTATGTTACAAGTACATATAGTTATGATGAAATATAATGTGACTTGGGCTGCACAAACTCTTAAGTTTTTATGTAGTATAGTATTGAAAAATTTGGTGTGCAGCTTCAAAACCTAAAAACAATTAGCAAAGTGCAAAATGAGAAATAGTTTTAAAAAAAGTAGAAGGCAAGTCAAATAAGGCGTTTTTCTTAAGTAGATGTCAATTAACAAAACCTTATAAAGGAATCCTATTGCTATAGTTATTAATTTTTATTCAGCTTTAAGTTGATTTAGTAATCCTAAGTTTTATTTTCAAGTTAACTCATCAATGGATTAAGCAATTTTCAAACTCAACGCAAATTCTAAAGGCATTTGTTATTATATATTCCAGATAAATCCAGAACATTCATATATCAATGGATTAGTGTATTTGAAAATTTGACTTGAAAATGAAATATTAATATTAAATAGAAAGCATAATATTATATGTAGAAATATGGAAGTCTTGGTTGTATACATGAGGTAATAGAAAACTCAAATTCAAAGCTGAGGTACCTATAAATGTCGCACATCATAAATGTTTTTAATTATTATTATTATTATTTTTTTTTTTTTCAATTCAAAAATATTGCTAATAGACTATTTTAAAACCTACTTTTTACCAAATCTATTACAAAACTTACAAAGTTAGATCCAGAAACAGTAAAAAAAGAGCTGTGAGTTTGTTTTGAAAAAATAGACTATTGCTTTTTTTTTTTTTTTTAATTTCCAAAAATGGAGTGAAACGCAAAAATAGATTTTAAAAAATGTCTTTCTTTCACGCCGCCATTTTAAACACAAAAACATTTTGTTTTCCAGTTTTTAAAACTTTAAACATATTTTATATACCTTCGTCTAGATGTGACATTTTTTTCAACTTTTTTCTATCTTAATTTCGATTTTATGAAGCAAAATAGTATAAAACTTTTTTAATACTTCTTAAAGCACCTTTAATGTCAACTTTGATCTAACCTGTACTAAAAGACATAAACAAACAAAATAGTACTCTTTGTATCAGATCTGTAGTTAGCTATAAGAAATCAAGCTTAATTATCCCGTTGCTTTAATTTTGAAAAGTGACATTTATAATATCATCATCATGTATGGAGCTGCCCCAATGTGCGACGTTATCATCTTATTAACCAAGCAGATAAAGGGCATTTGATTGTATGTTTGTTTGTCCGGGCTAATCTCAGAATACTTGTGTTTGAAGAATACAAAAATTTGTTCATCAGGTTTTAGTTCATCCAAAAATTAACAAAAAATGGCGAAGTTACGAAATAGTTACGGACAAAGCTGGATTTGGCTGGATACCTTTGTTTTTATGTCTTGAGCAAATCCAAAAACGTATAACCCGTTTTCAAGAAAATTTGGAAAAACTAATACTGTAGTGGGTACCTCTCTATAAAGTTTTTCAAAATTTTCTCGAAAACGGCTTATACGTTTTTAATGAAACTGTGTGCATTGTTCTAAATATAAGTGCATTTCAGGATTTTGGCTAAAAATGCATATAAAGAAGATTTGGTGTTAACGGCGTCTTACAAATTTGGCCGGAACTTCAAAACTTTTGGTTAGGCACATAAATAAAATATGAAGCACAAGATGGCATTCAAAGTTTTTAGCTAAACTACATAAAACGATGACACATAATTTCATGGATCAACATTTTTGTAGTCCCATAGTTTGCAACAAAAGCAAGTTCGTGCGACCCAGTCATGCATTTTATTTTTTTCTGTGTAATAGGCTTAATGAGAAAACCACAAAAAAATAAGCAAGAATCGAAAAATACTAGTGAAAAAGGGTTGTCTAAAAACAGACTTTGTAACAATTTAACATTTTTTCCCGAAATCGGTTGGTGGTACGATGAAAAGTGTTAAGACCTTTTTTGTAGAAAATCAATAAATAAAAATATAGCTCCGGGTTAAATCATGGGTACTTTTGCGGATTTGCTCAAGACCTTAAAACAAAGGTCTCCAGCAAAATCCAGCTGTGTGCGAATTTTTTCGAAGTAAAATTCTAATTTTACTGGGCTTAATATCAAAAATAAATTTGAATTTGAATTTTTTTGTTGTCTGTAAAAGGTTATAGGTACTTGAGGTTTTTTTGAGTCACATTTTTACTTGCTTATAGGTCAAAAAACATAGAGATTGAAATGGTTTGGCAGCAGATATGGCAGAAATACTACTCGGGTTCTCCAGTTATAGTTGATTTAAACCGAGCACAACACAAGCAATGAAACAATAAGCGAAAAAAAAGCATAGACAATGAAAGAGAATGAAAAGTGTTTGGCGCAGAGATGGCAAAAAACTACTTTTCCTGAAAAACTAAACTTGTTACTTCTGATACCAAGTTTAGGTAGTTAGATAGTTAAATGTTGTTTACGTAATAAAATAAATTACACATTGCTCTAACTGTCAAAACATAGATTGGGTTTTCAGCTCTACTGTCAAATTAAATAGACAAAACTAAAAAATCAGCGCAATGCTTTTTTATTTTGAAAAAAAAATTAAACACTACAATACATGGTAAAACAACATAAAATCTATCAAATAAAGAGGAGAACTTTGGTGAAGCAAGCACATCATTAACTTGCAATAGGGGATGTTGATTATGCTTTTTCCGACTGACAGATCCCGACTCCCAAAATCCCTACAACGATATCAAAGAATTGTTTTTATAAAATAAAAATTGTAAAGATTCACTTCTGTCGAGGGTCCCACGAGCCACAACTTTTTTTTCCGGAGGAGATTATGAAAGGTAGCTGTCACAGAACGGTATTTTTTATTACAGCCTAAATTTTCTAACCCAGTACACTTTAAAACTGGGTACATTACGGCAAGTCTTGGACTCGTTAAAAAAAAAAAGTTTTGAGATAACAATTTAACATGACATTACAATGATAGAAAAGACGAAAAAAGTGGGTCCGGCTCTTCTGCCTGTCTATTGGGTAGATTGGGTTTTCAGGGTACTACGCCCGGAGCTTTTTTTATAGGTTGCTCTTAGTCTAAATATAACGGTACCTGCCATATAACGGTAATGAAAAATCTTATATTATGTCTTAATTTTACATGACTGATACTGATCCGTATCGATTTTCATAATTAATGTTATTTGTTTGTACTAATTTAATATTTTTTTTTTAATTTAGTCATGCATTTTTTCTCTTACGCTCTTAGGTAACTTACAAGAGCAAGTTTGTGCTACTCAGTCGTGCTTTTTAAATAAAATGATGCTACATAAATATAAGTTCAATAAAAATTGTGTTTTAACGGTGACTTGTGGCTACCCAGAATAATGCGTTTCAACGGCTTCAATCGTTGTACGTAGGTATCATCCCTAGCCCAGATGATCTACTAAGCCAAACCTGTGTACAATCTCAGGAGATGAAGGTCATACATACAGTTCGGTAGGAACAAAAAATCAGACAAAAATTAATGTGCGAAACGGGAGGTGGCTAGTCCAAATTTAGTATAGCAGGAGGGACATGTCAAGCTAACACGAGATTGTAAAAAAATATCGTCATAAGAAAATTATTAAAAAGGATATCATTCTTAAATGCAATGCCCCCGAAGTAATGTCAAGTAGGTACATAATATGTCGGAATTTTGTTGAAAAAAGCAACATTTGCATCAGAAACAGATCTGATGAAACACTTATGCATTAAACCAGAGAAGTTTAGTACTAGTTTAGTTTAGGGATTCAAAAAAAAATTATAAGACATTATTATACATATGTAAAGTTTTTGAAGCTAGGCCTAAGCAATCTTCCATTCTAAAAAAGGTTGAATTACCTAAACGCATTACTGCTCCAGTATTGCAACGTCAAGATTTCCGAAACGCAACATTTATTTCTGATACTGATAACGTTTCATGACGCATTCTTGCCAAATGGGATGTGGAAATGAAAGCAACCTTTGCATCGCAAGCAAGTCTGTACTAGAAAGGTAGTGCTGCAATACATAATTTACTAATGTGTTTTTTATACATCGTTTCTAGCAACTCATTTATTTAAAATGGAATAAAATTCGTAGTTTTTGTAAAAAATGATTAAATTATTTTAAAATAATTGAACAGTTAAGTGTTATTTTGCCTTTACCATTCGATAAGGCATAATAACAAAAATTACGTATATGTACCTAGGTACTTTAATGTAGATAATTTTTTGTAAAAAAAATTTTTTGGCATACGCACAAAAAAAAACAGAGTAATGGGAGGATTTTTAAAATTTGGAATTCCTCCGCTTCCTCAGTTTTTTGGTTTAGGTACCTATTTCATAATTTAATCTTATTTTTTGTTTTAAATAGAATACATTTCCCTTCAACAGTTTGCCGAGCAGTTTGCAAATAAATGAGTTTGTTGTTGTTTCCTAAAGCAAAAACTCTGTTATACATAAAGAGAGAATATTTTTCTTAAAGGTCATCAATAATTCTGTACACCAATTTCTTCAAAAAGAAATTTCTCTCTCTCGGTCTCGTGTGGTTTGATACGAGTGAATTTGAGACATTTTTTAAATAATTTTTTTTTTTGTTCGGTACTTTGATAAGCAACTAAATATGGTTGTCTCGTTTCTCTTGGAGTCGGGTAGGTGGCTCGTACGTATGTAAAACGAACATAAGGCTATCTGACTAATGTGAACAAAACTAGGAAGTGTCATGTTCATGTTCCACGATGTACGTACAATAGCAACAGACAGCCTATATTGAAGTGTTTGCAGTATTTTACTTTATGTTGGGAAAATTACGCAAATTGACCCCATCTATATACCTACGTTCAACAATAAAACAATAACATAAATAAATGACATAAATACAATATTATCCCTATGTTAACAAGCAATTAGGTTCTTACAAAAATAAGAATTGCGGTTTAGAAACACTAACCTCGCCTACAAATTAATGCATCCCCACCGGCGATATAAGTGTTTTTCTTATATTTTTCCTACTCCTTTAAGAAACTTAGAGCTAGAATGGCTAGATAAAATAAGTTATACACTTTTTAAGAAAGAAAGTGTTGGTTTGTAAAGGGAGGCGCCTTTAAGTAGGTATAGTGTAGATGTAATATTGTGATGAAAATCATTCCGCAGTTTCCATTTTTGTTTTTTGTAGGCTACATAGTTGTCTTCGTTCTCAGTTTTGTACATCAATTTCTGAATGCGGTGGCAGAGGGTACTCCTCTGCTGACACTTTTCTTTGAAACAAACTAACTTATTATTTAATTTTGTCAAAAACGTATTCTTAATTTGTAAGCTTTTACACAGCCAACAGAAAAATTAATTTATAGAAAAAAAAATACAATCTTACCGTGCTTGGATCGTAATTGATTTAAGTTCCTTTCCTTTAAGTAATTGTTTTTCCACTAGCCGATAAAATTTTACATCAAAAACGAATCTCAATTTACAATTGAGAAATTGTGATTATCCAGAAGATTATTGGTAGCTATTCTGTGACAAAACTTATGTGTTCTCGATATTAATTTTACTTAATTTTTTCGATTGCGTGCCTGTTTCAGCAGCTTCTCTGTGCTCCGTGACTTCTTGTTCTTGTTATGTTTCGTTGTATTTTTGCCGAAGTTTTTGGCCGCACTCAACTCAACACTCGCTTGAAATATTTCACAAATACAAATGTATAAAGCCAATCGCAAAATGACTGACCAATCCGCTGTGAGCCTGTGACTTTTGATTTTTCGATTTCCCTCTTACACTGTCAAAATAGCAAAGTGAAAAGGAATGTCAAAAGAAATTTTGCGGCGAATTGAAAATGAAGTTTGTTTTTGTTGTTTTGTTTCATCTGCTGCGAAGTTCAAGCGTATGCTAGTTTATAAATCGGGTCTAGTTACACACTTTTATCATTGAAATAAATTGTATAATAAATATTAAAAGAATCATTTGTTGGATAAATAATGGAATTTTAGGTAATCAAATGGTAAGTTTGTTTTAAAGATTTTATTTTTAACACATATTCAACAATAATAATTTAAGCACCACTTCTTTACAGTTTGCAAACTGTGTGACAAAGTTTAACCAAGACCTTAGATGGGTTCAATCCTGCGTTGCGTGTTGCGTACTTGGTTTCGGTGTGGCAGTGTTCAGGAATGAGATGGGTTAAGGTGTGCTTACATGACAAGGTACATATTAAATTTTTTTCAGCAGGTATTCAAACAAAAAACAAGAATTTAATCTGAACCAAACACGAAGAAGTAATTTTAATCGAAGCAATTTAAATTCAGTTTCAGTTCTCAATACGTAGCCACAAAAATACGATCTAGTGATTGACAATTTTATAGAAAAATATTGGAGTCGGCAAAGTGCAGTCATGTCACCTAGTCATTGTCACAAGAAGTGCGGTTTGTGGGATTTGGACTTACTAAAAAACCCAGCAGTCTGTCGATTTATAAGTTTCCCAACACGACGAGTTTTGGTTTGGTTCACGTTCATTTGCAGACTGAAACATTTCAACATAAGGGATTTCAGACTTTTTGTTGTCAGCTGTTAACCTGCGGCTTGCCGGTATCAAATTATGCTAATACTTTTTTTTTCAATTTTTAATTAATTTTATTCAAATTTCAAAGTTAACTTGTATTACAATTTAATGAATTTAAAGCTATGGCATTGCCGTCAGCTCTAATAATGCTAATAATAATAGCAACATAACTCGAGTGGAGCCCTCAAATTTCAGACACGGCAGAAGCCCACACTGAAATCTGACCGATTTTCTCTTCTGTCTTCTCTGCGGATTTAAATCGTGCCCGACATTACAAATTGAAAAGAAAAGGAAGATGAAGATGGGAAAAGCCTTGACGAACTAAGTCGAAATGAGCAGCATGATAATAACAGACCATGCAATTTTGTAAGCACCCAATCCAAGTACCTGAACAGTCGAACGGGACCACTCTTGCCGACCAAACCCAAACATTCAAACAAATCGAAAAAGCAGAAAATCCCTTAATTCGCTTTTAATTTCTATGTTGGGTTTACAAATGCAGTTTTACTGGTTCCAGTAGCCATTAAAAATTTAGTAAGTTAAGTTAACGCGAATTTCTCTTGAAATAAAACAGTCTGTTAAACTAGGTGTTGCGGGTCCAATACACTCGCACGAGTACCTAATCTATATGAACTTACCTAACTTTACTTAAAACCGGCACAATTACATGTATGTTATTGTTATATAGGAACGTCAAATTTTATCGGCCATGGTGTGGGCTAATTTTTTTTTACAACTCTATATGGACTTGCAAAAAATGCCAAAAAAAAAACGGATAACATGAAACAAATTTTCAAGAATTAAATGTTTACTTTAGTATTTATTTTTTGGAAAAGCGATTTAATTATTTTAGTGATGAAATTTAATTTTACGTACCTATCAGATGATAAAAAATTAAACAAATCGTTTCAATGGTGTACGTTCCAATTTTTTACACATCAGTAAAAATTTTACTGAATTTTACTGAAGCAATTTTTACTGGCATAATTTTATTGATTGCTAATGAAATGAGGATTGGAGGCTATACCTATGTGTAGCGCTGCAGTAGTCAGTGTGTATACTTATAGCGTTTTTCATTTACGAAAAGATATGCTATTTCCTTCAAAAGATTTGATCTTTTTGCAATTTCGGTGCTTCATTTAAATGAAAACAGGGGAAAAAGAGCAAATCTCAACAAGAAAGAAGCGATCTCCCGAATTTGGGAAACACTGACACATGAAAACATTTTAATGGCGGATTTTTGCTTGCGCGTTCATTTTTATTCTAAAACTATTGGATAGCTTTGTATTGTTTTACCTTTTTGGACTGTATAGGTATATTATTGCACTCAAATTCATAATATTTTGCATAAATCTTACAATTTTTAACGAATTTGTACAAATTTTCAAGTAAACAAACAATGGTAATGAATAATGTAAATGGAAGTGTAAAATATAAAATACGGCTTATTATTGCTTCAAACATAATAAAAACAAGCTATCCTAGTGATTGTATGATGATAGTTTGGAACGCAGGCATATTACTTAGCCTATACGTGTTTAATCTCAGTCTTCACACTTCGAAAAAAGCAGCCCAACATTTTTAATTTAAAAGAATACTTCTTGATTAGGAGGGCAAATCTTTGAGATTTAAATGAAAAACGCTATTATATGACATAGACGATTTGACCGAAGATAAGTGTGTAATATGGTTTATTTTTTTACCTTTAGACGTCTGATGCGGCGAAGCTGTCATGTGTATTAAAAGTTCTGAATACTATGATTTTCGCTTTTGAATTCAATGCTGCAAAAAGAAAAGAAAAAATGTAATGTAATTTTAAATGAAAAGTCAAATTTGAATGTCATGTGCTTATTGTTGAAAAAAATAAGACAGAACCGAAAAATCGAGGTATCGGAGGAATCCGAAAAATCGGATGAATTGTTGTTGGTTTGTTATGTTAAACCCAAAGATTAAACCAACTAAAATGTCTCCGATTCCTCTGATTCCTCCTTTTTTTTGGTTCACGCTTAATAAATATTTAACAGTTGACAAAATTTATGAAAGATAAGAACCGAAATATGATTAGCAGCGTGTGACAAAATATTGATGTGTTGACCGATTCTGATATATAAATACAATGGCTAATTCTATTATAACATATGTACATACCTGTACACATGTTCTGTAACTTAGGCGATATCGTTTCGCATCGTTGCCCAATGTCTAATTCTGGGACTTCGAAACTTTCGTACATCTCTAAAACATAAATTATGTCATAAAAACAAAGAATTGTTGATTTACTTACTTTTTTTAGCTCAGAATTTTTTTTATTTTTAGAAAAATGCTGATGCTCCAAATGCGTTTGAGAAACAAACATCACATCTCGACATGCGAAGTCGAAATTCAATGAAAACTTAGCGATAGTATTTGACATTTAATATGATAAATTGACTTTCAATCATACAGAACACAGTTTTATCGCACTTTCCAGTTGTTTCATTTCAATCAGTTCCATGCGATAAAAATATCGACTATGAAAGCTACATAACCTCATTGAAGCGATAAAATGACTTTCCATCGTTTCTCGATAATTTTTATCGATGCGATAGTTACAGAACATGGGCACTGGGGGCAAATCGCGTTAAATTAAACGATCGAACTATCGTCGTCCCTCTCATATGCTATTCATATCATATCCTTATAAAAAGATAAAGAGAGCAATATTGAAACGATGATCGTTCGATCGTTTTTATTTTACCCGATCTACCCCACTTTACTAACTTTTATTTTTTTTTAATATACCCAATTGTTTTGTATAATGTCCTCAAAACAATTAAGAAGGTATATGTGCTGTTTGTTTTTTCCTTGTGCTGCTGAAATGTTGAACTTCGATTTGTTCTCAAAATAAATTATTTTTATTCTTTTTAAACAATAAACACTCAAGCAAAAAAAAAGATTCACTTCACACAGAAAACTCTTACTTGACCCGAGCAATGTATGTATTTTCATATGTTTTCGAGAAAAATTATTTATCTTTTAATTGAGTCACTACAATGTTTTCGTAATAAAAATTACACTTTTGAATTAATTAATTAATTCACGAAAACTGTAAACTACTAAAAATCGACAGTACTTTGACAAATGTTGCCTCTTATAACTATGAGCTGTCTCCAGTTATTGTCATTTACCAAATTCTTTTTTACATTTAAGTTTGACAGATTCGTAAAAAGAGCAGTCACTGGCCAAACTTTTTGACATTTGAGGCGAATTTATTTAGGCGAGTCGAAAACAGTAATACCGAATAGTCAAAATATATGTACTAATTTGTAGTAGCTAACCATTTGAAGCGTTTCGTAAACACCGACGAAGAAAAACATAATCAACATCCCCTATTCCCATTGATTAATACAATTATATGCTTTGCTAGCTTCTGCAACTGCAGCTCTTCTCAGACGATTTTTTAAGAGAATTACAAATTGAATTAACACTTGCAGAAGCAAGCATTTCAATTTCACTTTGTATCGGTTTTGGTAAACGTGAAATCGAAATCGATGCGGTGAATTCTAGAACACTTAAGTTTATCTTCTGTTGATTTAGATTTCATTTCGAGTGAAGATTAAATGTGGAACCTAGCTGTTAGACACATTTTTTGCTAAAACACTAGTTTCTGAGAAATTCAAGACACAAGAAAATGAACAAAAAAGTAATTATTTTATGTTTATTAATTCTTATAGTAATGCACCAGCCCATATAACGTTTGCCATTTTATGTCCTCTGAGTTTTGTCATGGGGTTTGTTGAACACCTATACTGCCCTCCTAAGCGAAAAGGTCGTAACTCAATTTTTTTTATTTTTAATTTTTCTTGTTTTGTTTAGTCTCAAACACTGAAACCTGATAATAATTTTAAATAAAAATAACGTATGTTATTAAAAAATAGTATAAAGTATTTAAATAAATAAGTTTTACCAAAAAAAAAAACTGTCGTAAGTCTAAGAAAATTCGTCGTTTTTCAGCATGCTTCGTTAAAAATTGTAATTTGAGATACGACCTTCACGCTTAGGAGGGCAGTATAGGGGTTTCAAAAAAAATTTGGTCACATGATGCAATCATTGTAGTTTGGCCGCAATTTTTAAAAATGGGCGCCAAGTAGATCGATTTTTGGTTTAAGGATAAGTACCTATAGTAAAAAAATTGTATTTTTTACTTGTCTACTTTTATCTTAAATATCACAAGAAGTACTTGAATTAGCAAAAAATTTATCTTAATAAAATTTGTTTCGCAAACAAATGTCTTCAAAAATAAAAATCGGCCAACTGCGTACGGAAATATCTTTGAACCAAAAATCGATCAACTTGGCGGATCATGGATCAACTTTTTTTGAAACCCCTATGGGTGTTTAACAAAGCCCAAAGACAAAATTCAGAGGACATACAATAGCACACGTTATATGGGGTGCATTACTATGGGAATCAATAAACTTAAAACAATTGAATATATTTTTTTACTCGTTTTCTTTTTCGAGATCAGCAAAGGATTCCAAGTGAAAGCATGTATTTAGCATGAAACTGAAAAAAATAAACTTAGTCATTGCTTTGCATGAAAACTATAATTTATACGATTTTTAATAAAAAAAAAGAGAATAATAACATATATGGAAAATAAAAGAAAGCTTATTGATTGTTTTAACAAAACCAACAAATATTTTAAACGCTTTCGCGTCCTTTTTAACACAAATTTGTTTTTTTTTTTTTAATTAGACGAACAAGCTGCAGTTTCCATTTATTTTGTTTGTTTTTGTTTTTAACATAGTAATATATATATTTTTTTTTATTATTATTTTAATTTAACATATTAAATTTTTTAGTCTTCTTCTGGTTCTAATTCTGCTCTGCTCTTTGCAGTTTCTATGCATTTTGTTAGAGTGTCTTTGAATCTATTTGCAGCTTCAGCATTACGAAACCGGCATGATAGTTTTTCAATTGCGCCATCAGCATCTTCCGCATAATTCAAAGTAGCCCATATGAAGGCTCGTGGATTGCTACCCATTTGGTTAAAACACAAATCTGCTCCGACAGCATGGTTTAGTACGAGTTTGAAGATTTGTTCACGGCGCATAACCAAACGATAGGTGCCTTTTGTTTTGTGCTGCAGGATTTTTAATTCACCAACACCTTGAACATTTATCGAATGTTTAGATAGAATTTTTGTAAATACTTAAAACTAATAATTTAATTTGCAGATTTATTTCCCCTTGACTTTACTTACCCCTTTCTTTCCATTCCTTTTTATCATTATCGTATCTATAGAGCGTTGCTCTGTCGCCAAATATTTTGTCTTCATCCTCTTCACCGGTTGATACCGTAATTTCATCGGGCAATGGAATAATTGGCTCAAAATGCGGATCATGTTCTGCATCCTCGGATTGATCTTTAAAACTACTGAATGCATTTGTATGCGTTAAACCGATAAAACCACCAGTTGGCGGTGCTACTGGTGTAACTTGAGTTTGCTTAGCTAACGCTTCGAAGGACATAACATTACTACTATTTGAAAAAAGATTTTCACTCTTTTCTCCAAAGATAAACTTTGATGAAGAGTCACCGATTGATGGTTGTGGTTGTTGTTGAACGCTAGAAGCTGTAGTGCTAAATATAGGTTTTGAACCAAACAATGATGATCCTAAAAATGTGGTTTTGGGTGCATTCGATTCCTCGGTGGAGACTTTTATTGCATCGGATTGTGAAGTATCTTCTTCAGTTTGCTGTTTAGGACCAAATAATGAATTTCCAAAAACCGTTTTGGATACAATTTTCGTATTACCGCCAAATAATGACGCAGTTGTACCATTTGACTGACCGGCAGATCCATCAAACATTGAAGATTTTACAAAAGCAGTTTTACCTAAAAAAAAAAAAAAAGAATGTATCTCATACAAAAATAATAATGTTTCTTTTTTTAACTAACCACCAAAAAGATTTGAGCCTGTATTTCCTCCGCCAAATTCGAATTTAGTCACTGGCTTTTCATCTGGTTTCGTTGAAGTTTGCAAAGCTTGTTTAAATGAAAAATTTACCGCAGCGGATTTATCACTCTGAATTTTAGTGGTACTGTCAAAGATGTTGCCTTCAAAAAGACTGTTATTGGCAGATTGAAACGATTCATTTTTGATTGGAGAAAATTCTTTAACGAGCTTGCTTGGATTAAGGATAGAACGGTTGGGTTTTGATATTGATACTCTAGATATATCTAGTGGAAGTGGATCGCTCGTTTCCGGGAAGGATGTGTTATAAGCGGGGAAAATAAACTTATCGGGGTCACATCCCCGGCATCCAGGACAAGCTACCATAGATGACACATCAAAGAAACTATATGGGAGCAGTAATTTATCGGCGATTCTCTTGCTTTCATCGGAAATGTTTACTTCTTGATTTGGCTGACTATTGGACGAGCTAACATCTGAAAGAAAAGACAATGTTAATCGAGTATTTAAATATTTAGATAAATAAAGTTTTGCAGTGGCTTAAGGGCCAATCTTTTCAGCTCTGGTTAAATCTCTGGTTTGGTCACCATAGACTTTTCTTAACCAGATGTTTTGAAACTCGGTTAACCACAGTTCGTCTTTTCACCACTTTATTTACTTTGGTTACCAAACCAAAGATTTTTTCAGTTTTCCGGTGGTCCAGTTGTGAAACGGAATCTCTGGTTAAGTTTGTTTATACTTTTTTGAATGCAAGACAATGAGATAAAATATTTTGTCAATAATTGATAACTGCTTGTCTCGTTTCGATGCACATGGATAAACTGAATTGATTCATTTATGAACAAAGGAAAACAAAACAATATACATATAATATAGGGGTGGAATTTATTAAGATGGTAGATCATCATTTTCTTTAAATTTATTCTTTACGATTAGTAGTGATAATCAATTATTATCCAGTATATTATTTATCATTTAACACAAATGTGAAAAAAATAATAGGTGACCATAGAATTTCTTTAATTAACCAAGCAAAATTGACTGGTTAACGAAATCTATGTTAACCATAGATTCTCTGGTTAAAATTTTGCTGAAAAGACCAAATCTCTGTTAACCGACTGGAATAATGACACTAAACACGGAATATGAGCTGGTTAACGTAATCTATGGTAACCATAGGTTCTCTAGTTAAGATTTTGTTGAAAAGACAGAATCTATGGTTACCAGCTGAAATAATAAATAATTAAACTTAACCAGAGTTGAAAAGACTGGCCCTAACCATGGAATATCAGCTGGTTAACGGAATATATGGTAACCATAGATTCTCTGGTTAAGATTTTGTTGAAAAGACAGAATCTATGGTTACCAGCTGAAATAATCAATGATTAAACTTAACCAGAGCTGAAAAGACTGGCCCTAAGAATTATTCAAAAATAAAGCGTTAAGCGGACTTTATTTGGTCCAAGAAAAATAGCGTTTCGTCCGGGTGGTAGCTTTTTTTTTAATACAAGAATGTCAAATGGCCAGAAGTGGGAAATACATGGAAGTGTTTCAAAATCGAAGCTTTCTTGCCAACGTCCACTCTCCCTGCCGCCGATCGACGAGTAATTTGCCGCAGATGTAAAATAAAAAAAATAATTAATTTAGTGGCACCGACAGCTCCGGGAAACAAAGGCCTTCTGACTTACACTCTCAACCAATCTTTTTGTTAGTTTCACAGAATTGGAGCGGGCCTACAATTTTTCGTACTCTTGGAGGATTTGTCACTTCATCGCAAGAGGCAGTGCCCCTAAAAAAACACTTAGGGCTTGAACCCAGAACTCTGGGGTGATAGTCCGACACACTACGCCACGGGGCACTACGTCACGGATGTAGATGAATTTAATCATTCCTATTACCGTTGTCGTTTGTCGTGAAAAACGACACGACAAAAAACAAAGAACAGCTGTCGTAAGCGACAAATGATAACGGTAAAGAGCATGAATAATCCTGCCGATTACCGTTATGTTTATCGCTTAGGACAACTGTCGTTTTCTTTTTCGTGTCGTTTTTTACGACAAACAACAACGGTAATAGGCATGAAAGTTGACAACCCTGGCATTCTTTTAATGGTCAAAACTTCAGAGCTAAATAAGCAGTCCTTTCACCTGGTTACAATGTCGCAATTATTATATCATTTTCTGATCGAACAGTTGTGGGAACTACCAAACAGTTTTTAAAACAACGAATGGCCAACCATAAATCAGATTTAAAATCTAACAGCTCTGAAAAAACAGCCCTTGCTACACACAGCATTGAAAAAGGCCGATTTCGAATGTGTAAAAATCCTTCAATCTGAGAAACACGCGTCAAAAAGGTATACTCTGGAAACACTTCACATTCTGAACACGAAAAATAACATGAATAGGAAACAAGACACTCACAAAATTTCATCCGTCTACTGCTCTCTAGTTTGCTGCAACAACAAAATATAACATTCATTCGACAATACTTCGTCAGTCGAAGTACTTTATATAAAAAAAAAATTGTTTGTTTTTTGCATTTAAATCAATTGATTTTTTTATTTAATTATTTAAATTTTAAATAATTTTGTTTTTTTTTTTTTAATGTTTGATTGTTTATTTTATTTTTTTATCTGTTTTAAAGTAACGTAAGTTACTGTGTGCTTACATGTTCTAGTTATATCTTATTTCATTATGTGTTAATAAAGATCCCCTGAAGAGGACAGAAATCTCTGTCGAAACGTTGGGAAAATCAATGTAAACTTTGTTTCATTGTCACTACTAATGACCAAATAAGCCGAAGGAAGAATAAAATTTCATCCAAAATCTACAATTATAATCTAAATTGGTCAAAACAAATTTCAAAAGTTGCCAATATCACAAATCGGCTTTGGGTGGGTGCTGGCATTTCCAATTGATTAAGAATTTAATTGCAATAACTAAGCACTTGTCTTTGGTTCGTTGTAAAGGCGTACTAGGCGTACTCAATACAAACTGTCATCAGCCATATGCCATCGATACATAAAATGACATAAGGTAAAGAAGTTTTCGAAAGTTGGTTGCATTACTGTCTTTGAGTACTGCATCTTGTAAAGGAATAAGTTCTTCGGAGCGGAGGTTGGTCTGATTCCCGAGGAATTCGACATTAAATATCAATTTTTCGGAATGAAATGTCAATCGGACTAAACGCACATCAAGGTTGAATGTCAGAAATAAATATTCAGATATAGAAAGCTGCACTATCTAAAATGTAAAAACACTTACCACTTTGCTGCACTTGTTCAACAGTAGTTGTTTCCTTAATGGCTTTTGCTTTACCTTGCAGACAATCATTTACCGCCTTCATGAATGCATCAGCTACATCTTTAGTCTTAAATCTCAAACAAAAATTATTCTGTTGAACTTCTCCTTCGCTGTAATCGTTGGCATAAAACAACCACGATTTTTCGTCTTTGTTCTTATAAAGAACATCCTCATTCAAAGCGTGATTAAGACATATTTTCAAAATTTGTTCACGACGCATCACCACACGCAATTTTTTTGTTTGCTTATGCTGCAAGATTTTTACATCTCCCAGACCACGTTCTTTCCATTCGCCCTCAATATACCGGAACAATTTAGCACGATGGGAGTACATTACCTCTTCATCTTCCTCACCTGTTTTTACTTCAATCTGTTAATGCATAAAAATATAGTTAAATAAAAAATAACGTTATTATGAATTTAAAAATATATATATATATATTAACCTTTTCAGGCAATGGAATGGCCGGAGTAAAATAAGTATTATTCTCTTCCTCGTCAACCACTTCATCGTCCTCTTCGTCAGCAGCAGCAGCTCCGGGAGAATTAAAAGCCTTTTGTGGACTTTTTGCCTTACCAGGACTTTTGGGTTTCAGAACAAAATTGAAGTCTTTCTTGTCCAAAGAAAAAGAACTTCCAAGAGCACCTTTATCTGCAGTGGATGCAGTGTTCGTCGATGGCAAAGCAAATGGAAAGGTTGACTTTGAAATAGTGCCTGTAGTTGTCGTTATTGTTGAGGAGGTCGGATCTGCCGACACACCTGCAGGTGAGAATGTGAAAGATTTAATTTCACCAAGCTTAGACGAGGGTAAACTATTTATAGTTTCAGTAATGCCTCCACCACTACCGAACACATTCGTCGAGAAGATATTTGTTGATTTGTTGTCAGCTTCACCTTCTTTAGTAATTCCGAAAGCAAAACCACCACCGCCATCTCCGAGATTAGGATTTCCAAAACTAAATGCAGGTGTTTCGGTTTTAACGGACACTGCATTTCCAACTGCAGGAAAACCAAAATTGAACTTCGCTGATGGATTTGATGGAGCCAAAATGTTAGCGGGTTCTTTTTTAGGCACCGTTCCATCTTTTGGACTGTCACACGCCTTACAGTACAATTCATCACCAGAATTTGCTAGATAGCACTCTGAACAATTCCATGAACCTTCTTTTGGCTTGAACTTGTCACCAAACCCAACTGAACTCGGTTTGTTTTCTTGAGTTGGAGCTGTCGGTATAGGCGGATTCTGAGGTGTAGTACCGAATCCAAATTTAAATTCGGATTTACCGCCGCCGCTCAGAAGTAAAGAATTTATGTCTTTCTTCGGTACAGTTGCATCTTTGGGAGCTTCACAAGAAGCACAGTACAATTTATCGCCCGTATTAGATGTATAACATTGCTCACACGCCCATGAACCCTCCTTAGGTTTGAATTTATCGCCGAATCCTTTAGAAGGTTGTTTGGTTGATTCCGACGGTTCAGTTGGAACAAAAGCTTTTGTTGCAGATGCTGCAGTTCCAAAACTAAAAGCTGGCTTTCCTAACGTTGTTGTTGCTGTTCCTAAAATACCTTTTTTCGGGACAGTATCATCTTTGGGTGCCTCACATGAAGCACAGTAAAGTTTATCTGACGCATTAGAAGTGTAACACTGCTGACAAGACCAAGATCCAGCTTTTGGTTTGAATTTATCTCCGAAACCTTTGTCTACGGCAGTTGAAACTGTTGCTGTCGGAGGTTCTTGTTTTTTAACATTCTCATTTCCTGCTAATGTCATTTTAGCTTGAGCCTCGGTTATTACATCAAAGAACTGTTTGCAACTCTCAGGGGTCTTAAAGCGAATAGTTAGAGTCTCAACTTGTAGTTCATTTTCTGAGTAGTCCGGTCCAGCCCACATAAGGGCTTTATTTGAGTTTTTCATGTACTTGAAGCTAGTGTCTTTGTATAAGCGCTGGTTGCAACAAAGCTTATGAATGACCTCTCTACGCATTACCAATCGCACCTTGTTAACATCGTTTTTGTCCTGTAAAACTTTAATGTTGCCCAAGCCTCTTTCTTTCCACTCACTTGTAGTCTTATCAAAGCGCAATAACTTCGCTCGGTGTTCAAAGAGTACAATTTCATTTTCTTCACCAGTGGTCACTTCAACGAGATCCGGCAGCGGAATAACTGGTTGGAATTGGGCCGTTGGTACATATTCATCCTCGTTGTCCGACTTATTATGAATTTCTGGTTTTGATTCGAGTTGTTTAGGTTCAGGGGCATTAATTGGAGATGGTTCGGTTTGCGAGGTAACTATGGAAGCAAACAAATTTGCGAAGGGCTTTGGTTCTGCAGTGGGTATTACAGGTGCAGCAGTTTTATCAAAAGAAAAGTGGGCAAAAGGCGAAGATGTTTGTGATTTAGGTTCTTCGGTTTTCTTTACCGGCACAGCATCAAACAAAGTTTTGGGAAGTCCCGACGGTATAGATTTTGGAACATTGTTCGATGGAGTAATACCCAGTTTTTGTGTTGGCGTGCTTGTCTTGTTATCGGCAAATGTTTTTGCCAAGTCAAAACCGAAAGCTTTAGGCTTGGGTCCTACATGTCCATTTGTTGATTTGAATGATTCAATGGACTCATCGCGAGCAACATTGAATGCTGCTTCAAACTTTTGTGCTATTTCCACATGCTTAAAACGAACAAGGAACTTTTCTAACTTCAGTTCTTCATCGGCAAAGTCGTTTGCAGCCCAAATGAAACTCTTATCAGAACCTTTTGACTTTGTCAAGTTCAGCTCAGTTGTTATGCGATGGTTGGCACAGATTTTGTGAGTCTGGTCACGTCGCATCAGTATTCTAGAGGTCCCGTTCTCCTTATTTTTAAGGATCTTCATGTCTCCAACGCCGCGTTCTTTCCATTCTTTGTCGACGTATCGGAAAAGTTTCGATCGTGAACAGAACATAACTTCTTCGTTTTCTTCACCAGTTTTTACTTCGATTTCGTCTGGAAGGGGAATGATGGGCTGGAAGTCTGGTCTTGGGTCATATTCTATTTCATGTTCACTTTTATGTAAATCAGATGTATTACTGTCATTAGTTTTGTTCAAATTGTCAGTATTGTTCGGTGGGGGTGGTTTAAAGCTGAACGTTATTGGACTGCCGGTGGTTGTTGTTGTAGTTGACGACGTTGTTAATGGTGTCGGGTATTTCATGGTAAAGGGTGATGACGTAGATGATGAAGATGTTGTTGTTGAAGCCATTCCCGTCATGGGGAAGTTTGTGTTTGCTAACGGTGAATTTGTTTGATCATTTGAAGACACCAAACTTTGCTTAATGTGATGTGAAGGAATGGTCACGCTCAAAGTTGGCTGCGGTTGCATAACAGCACTAGTTGTGGGTAGGGGGTCAGATGATGTTATAACAACATTTATGGGTGGTCCTTTTTCCACTGGCATATTGTTAAGAGACTTATTGAATGTTATTGGAACTGGAGGTGGAAGTGTTACACTTGGAAGTGGTATTTGAGGAATTTGAGGAACAGATGATTGGATTTTAGGTGGTAAGTTAATAGATTGTAAGGGAGTAGCTGGGAATGAAGACTGAGCAGTTAATGGTTGCTGTTGGATAGACGGTCCTAACTGCTGCTGTTGATTTTGGTTTTGGCTCAGCATACTGAAGAGATTTGAGGTTCGTGAATCAGGTGTTGGCGGCATTATCAAAGGTTGATTAAGTCCTGGCATATTAAAGTTTAGCGGAGAGTCCATGTAAGAAAGACCCAAAGGATTGCGGTTGGCTACAAAAGAAAATAATTTTAAGACAAAAAAAAATAGAATAGCTAACTAATGTTAAAATTTGTAAACAAAACCACTTTTTTTACAATTAATAAGTCAACAACAAAATAATATGACGACATGACAATCTTTTTTTTATTAAGTCGGGATTTTAATATCCGAGATTTTGGTAATCGGAATTTTGTCATTCAGGATTACGGTAGTAGGGATATTGGTAGTCTGGATTTTCGTTGTTGGGATTTTGTCAAGTTAATTTTAGAGTAAGGATATTTAGGTATTCGCCATTTTGTTTTTTTTTTTTGATGTTTGGGTGTTGTAGGACGCGAGAAATCACTGAGTGGCGTCAGCAGGGCAATGTCCAGTGATGTAACGAATACCACAATACAGGGACCTTACGTGAGCTACATTTTCTCCTTTCATCAAGACTGCAGCGGAGGAATTTCTGCACATGGAATCAACGGTAGCGTCTACAGTTCCAGTCAGGTTGAACTACTTAGTGAACACCTTATACGGGCAACTACGACCTATTCGAAGCTCAGGCCTATAAGGAGCGGTTTGGATCCCCGCTTTTGGAGCTATCTAAGAGTGTGGTTCTGCAGGATGGGGTTTGTGCGTCGAGATCCCTACCACGGAAAAATCGTATAGTTCCGAAACACCAACAAGCCTCGGATATACGTGGAATGTACTGTCGCTGTACAGACCACGTGCAGCCGAACAATTAGTGAAGACCCTGGATATCTAAGAGCTGATGATATCCAGGAAGTGCGATGGGGTGGAGACATCGTATGATATCTTCCACGGGCCGTGCTATAAAGTACAGGGTCAGCGGCGGTTTTGTGATACGAGGAAGACTTGGGCAAGAAGTCTTGGGCTTCCGCAGTTTTAGCGAGCGCTTATTCACAATCCGCTTCAAAACGAAATTCATGAACATCTCGCTGATCTGTGTTCACGCCCCCCACGAAAAGAAGGATTAACCAACCAAGGATGCGTTCTATGACCTCCTTGACTTCAATGCCAGATTCGGAAAGGAGGGCATCTTTGGTTCAACTGTCGGAGGACACAGCCTGCACGATGACACTTCAATCAACGGATACAGGATGATAGACTTCGTGTTGGGGCGTAATGTCATCATATCGAGCACCCATTTCCCACACCTTGATATTAAAAGACCGTCAACCAAATCGATCACATCGCACATGATGCCAGACATGCTTCCAGTATCCTGAATGTTCGAACATTCCGTGGGGCAAACATAGACTCTGGCCACTGCTTGGTAGTATCTCGAGTATGAATGCGGATATCCATGGCGCCGCAGCGCCGAGCTGATGCTGTGAGAAAGTTTGATATCGCGAAGCTAAAATCGCAAGAGACCGCAAGAACCTTTGCTGACCACGTTTCTACTAATCTCTCAACAAGGCCACCACTAGCAGCAAGTGCAGATGACCAGTGGAGAGATTGTCAACAAGCCATCAGAAGTGGCGCCTCTGATGTGCTGGGTTTCACTAGGCGTCCACAACGAAACTCCTGGTTTGATGAAGAATGCCGGTTGGTGCCTACCAGGCAATGCTCCAGACTAGAACCAGAGCATTTGAGAGAGCAGCCCGAGAGCTCTACGGGCAAAAAAGAAGGTAGGAACGCCGTCTTCTCAGGAAGAAAAAGAGAGAGCAAGAAAAGCGAGCGGTTGAGTCTTTCGAGGGTTGTACCGGCAGGAGTAATGTTAGGAAGTTCTTTCAAAGGGTAAAAAGATCCACCTAAGGCTCTAAGGCCAGAACAGAACCTGCCGAGATGAAAGGAGGAATATGGTAGTGGATACACAGTCAGTGCTGAGGATCTGGAAAGACCATTTTTCTAGACTGCTAAACGGCGAAGATAGCCGAAATTCCGCTGCAAGGCGACTAATTCCATCTAATGTGGACGATGATGGACAACATTTCGTCCACCCGACCTGAATGAAATGCGGCTAGCGATTGTCAAACTAAAATCAAATAAAGCTGCTCTAGCAGACGGCTTACCAGCTGAATTGTTTAAAGCAGCAGGAGATGTGTTGGTAGGGAACATGCACCAACTTATCTGTAAAATTTGGTCGGAGGAAAGTATGCCCGATGAATGGAACCTTGACTTAGTGTGCCAATCCACAAAAAAGGAGACGCTTTTACCGCCAACTACAGAGGTATTAGCTTCCTAAAATCTTGTCGGCTATCCTGTGTGATCGCTGAAAACCTCTCGTAAGCGAACTGATTGGCCCCTATCAGTGTGGATTTAGGCCAGGCAAGTCTACCATCGATCAAATGTTCACACTCCGACAGATTTTGGAAAAAACCCAGGAATTCCAGATCGATACACACCACCTCTTTATCGATTTTATAGTCGCGTATGATAGCGTTCGTAGAGACGAACATTCTTCGAGTGATTTTTGGTCCTGTTTTTATCAAAGGAGTATGGAAAAGAAGATTCAATGACGAGCTATACGGGCTATACAGCGATATAAACCAGATCAAGAAGCTGAAAATACAGCGGTTTGGTCACGTGAAGCGTATGAACACCAACGCACCAGCCCGACGAGTCTTCGAGTCCATTCCTGATGGTGTACGCAGCGTTTGAAGATCCCCCAATAGATGGCGCACACAAGTGGAAAACGACCTCAGCCAACTTGCGGTGTAGAATTGGAAGCGGCTAGCTAGAAACAGAGATGGCTGGAGAGACATGTTGGTTGAGGCCGTTTTCCATCCTGAACTGTAAGCGCCATCTTAAGTAAATAAGTAAGTAAGATTTTGTTATTTGAAATTTTGGTAGTCGGAATCTCGTTAGTAAGAATTTCGTACTCAAGCTAACGCTTTTCATTTCCTTTTGCTTCCGAAAAAGCACGAGTGGCGACCGACAATTTTTACTGCATTCATTTTAGTCAAGTTTCTTCAGAAAATTCGTAAAGTTTAATTTTTGTTTAAAGTTTAAAGTTTAAAGTTTAAAAATATTTGTTATTGAATATTATCGCACTTTACAGTTTTCACTTATAATTAACTAATTTTAATAACAATAAAAATAAACTACTTACATAATTGTGATGTATGTGCTCCCATTACTGGTGGAGCAGGCTGCTGAGGTGGCATCATTAGCTGCTGGGCATAATAATTCATTGCATAATTGTTATACAACTGATTATTGTATGGATTCATAGCTGCTCCTGGAACATTAACAACGCCACCGGAGGCTACTGCTGTTGGGGTGTGCAACCTTTGACCCATTGAATGTTGTTGCTGGTAAGTATTTCCATACATGTTCATCTGTTGCTGCTGTTGTTGCTGCTGATTTGAATAGATTTGATTTTGTAACTCGTCCTCTATGATATATAAGTCATCGAGCACATTTGATGCTTCTTCGTCTCGACTCGGTGCATTTGACTTTTTAGGCAAATTATCTTCAATAAGGGTAAGTCTCTCTTTCACCTCCTTTAATTGAGTATGAATTTCTACAACTTCAGGTTTAATATTATCAATAAGCTCCTTTTTAACGCAAGTCATCATGTTGGCAATTTGCTTAACAAGATTTTCAAGCTCAACTGTTCGTTGTGAGATAAGTGAGGTTTCGCGCCGTGATCGATTGTTGCCATTGTACTGTGACGTCGAATCACCTATTCCAAATTCTGTTTCTGCATCTTCGTAGGAGCTGCTGTTGTTACTTTGTTCATTTATAAACTTGCTATTAGTCTGCTGTAAGCGCTTCAACTCGAATGGGATAATCGCATACAGAGGATGATTTGCATCAACATTGGAGCTCTTAAGTAGCTGGATCGTTTGGTTGAGACACTCACTTGCTTTATGCAAATACAAAGGTTTGTTCTTTTTTGGCGTCTTCATGGCCTCATCCAGCTTACGGTAGGCTTCTGATTGAAGATACGTTGCAAATGGCAATGGAATGCCAGACAATTCTTCAATCAACTCCTCGTATTCGCATTTTTTGAAGTATCTTGCGGCTACAAAACTTGCTGCTCCTTCAGCCAGTGTAGAAACTTCTCGTTCAACCGACGAACTATTTGCAGCAGCATAGCTAAAGTACTTTTTGTATGGCTCTAAAACACCCTTGTTGTTCATTTTTAGCATATTTAAACCATACTTAAACAAATTCTCAGCTCTTGCCTCAAGCATTCCCTTTTCTACAGGTTTGGTAACATCTAAAGCCCGATTTTCAAATATCTTGCCTAATTTAAACACAATTAACATATCAATTTTTGGCCCATTTATGCCACGAATAGCTTCGATACCATACTGCAAGGTTGCACGAACTTCTGCCAAATTATCACTGGCCAAATTCTTATAAACTTGATAAGCGGCTGTCCACCAATTGGTTTGATCTACTGTGCAAAGAATATCTTGGATGTTCACAAATGGCAATATATTTGGCTTAGGAACAGTTTCTGCATGATAGCTCTCATGTGCTATACGAGAGACGTCAATCAGGCGTTTAGCCTGCAATGTAGCTGCGTAAAGAAAAGTTTCAATATCGAGCTGGTTGAGAGTTTCTGCTCCACAGAAAGATAAATTATGGGTTGAGAAATTCAATCCACTAAAGAATTTTGTTCTAACATGGGCCAAATTATCATTTCCTAAACAAATATAAACCATGTGTTGCAAAGATTGTGGATTTAAGTACTGAGCCGTCTCTTCGTGTTGTTCCAATTCGGCATAGGTGGGTAGTTCATATATCGGTTCTGATAGTTTAGGACATTTAATCAATTGTGATGTGTTTACTTTTGCTCTTTGGTCACTGCAACAGAAAAGCTGAGCAAATACATTACGTCGCCAGTTTTTATCTGTACAACACTGACGAATTTGACTGATTAATGCTTCTGAAGTGGTCCATGGTGTGGAATTTTCCAAGAAATTATTTATTTGATTGTTGTTTTCATTGTTTTCTTCAATACACGATGCAAGAGTACGTCCAGCCTAAATGGAAACAATAAATCAAAAATATAACCAGAAATAAAACGCCTTACCTGTGCACAGCGAAAAGCTCCTTCTCTGTTCCATTGTTGAACAAGCAGTTTACTATGTTCGTCACAGTGCTTCATCCATTGTTCTTGGACTTTGGGTCTTCCACTTTGATTAGCCAAAAGTAATAGGGGCAGAGCACTTTTTATAGTTTCCTTCCACTTATTTTTGTTTTGAATCAATTCTCTCTTGAATATTAACGAAGCAGCATGCAAACACAACTGCCCCTCAAAATGTTCTGTAAAATGCGTCATAAATTCCTTTTGCTGATTCAAAGTGCCAATAATTTGAGACACTTTAAACAGATACTGGTCAAAGTTAAAAAGCAGATTAGCCGTCTCAGTAGTTCCACCGTTTGGTAGATTTGAATTAGAAGTAAAACTTATATTGACTTGCCTCTCTAAACATGTGATAAGCAACAACCAAAATTTCCAGTCTTTTTGGACATCTGGTATTTGTTCGTATTTGCTAAGTACAAGCCACACCACATTATACCATTCGGCGTTCTGGGCCAGCATACTATGATTAACCATTTCTAATTGATAAGTATTCTGGAAAGCATCAATAATTTTATTTTGTTCAACCAAATGACGCACCAAACGTATGCGTAAATTAACATCTTGGGGCCGCGATGAAATCTCCTTTTGTATCAGTTGTTCCACTTGATTGGTTTCAAGATTGTCTTTATTCATGAGTTTAAGACGCAGGCTAAAAACGGCATCATGTTGGACTTTCTCACTTTCTGCTAGATCACACCAATACTTTGCTTTGTTTGCGTTTAATGATTTGTCAGAAACCAATAATTGGCAAACTTCTCCAAGGAGATCTGGCTGCTTAGGATTGAGCTGCAACGAACGTTGGAAAGCTGCAAGGGCTTTGTCGGGCTTCTTCTGATGCAGATAACACTGACCAAGCAGCTTGTGAGCTTGATCGTTGTCATCTTTGATGGTCAAATACGATGATACATATTGTTCAGCAGAAGAATATTCATTGATTTTAAAATATAATTTAGCTATAGTGAAGCTACGGAGATTTTTCTAACAAATAAAAAAAAGAGAAAGGAAATGAGTTAGATTTTTCTTGAAAAATATTAGATACATTTAAACATAAACATTACAAAAATGTATTAATTAATAATTTTTGTGTATGGGACATACCTACAACTGACTCTATAAAGAACCAACGATTAGCTCTGTCAGATTTACCAACAAAAGCTCATTGGACTGATAAGCCAAGTATTTCGCGAAAGAGAATACAATTAACATATTAAATGTGTTTTGAGAAACTGCCACACCAATTTTATTAAACCGGTGCGTGCACCGGTGTGGTGTCTATGGGCTGCTTTACAACAAAAAATTGAAATGGGCCCCCTAGACATGACACCGATCGAGACACAGACACCAAAAAATCAAAACATTTTGATTTTACACACACCGTGCCTGACACCGAAATCGGTGCGCACACCAGCCCACAGACGGAAGAAATTTCGGTGCACCAACACCTATGGGCTGCTTGAGACTTGTGTAGATTGTTTAAATAGGATTTAATACGTTCGGATTGAAGGTTTTTGTATATGTTGAGTCTTTTAATACTGGAGGTGATGTGTTTAGCGAGTGAAACAAATGTCTTCTGACTTCACATACAAAATCCAATTTATTAAACTTAAAAACGAGGAATCACAATTTATACTTTTAAAATAATTTTTAATCAAGCAAGGTGTTAGCAATAGGAAGAATCATCAACGACTGTGTCGTGTGTCGTCAAGTTATATAATTATTATTTCAGCAAGAGAAAATAACACTAGGCGTTTGCAGCCTGCAGAGAGTTAATTACGATATCGCGCAAAGACTAAGAAACTTTTTATTTCGGATAATGATGATGATTGGGAAAGTATAGGGTGACCACTACAGAGGCTTTGACAACTCTCGGATTAATTTATCACACGTCTTGGGAGATCCATATATATTAATACGCTTGGGATAAACTCTCGGTACAGTTTTCCCCGTAAGTACTAAACTATATAGACGATATGAAAGGTATTCTAGCGGAGATTTGCAAAATTAATTAGATATATATTTTTCCACAAGTAATTCAAATATTAATAGTCTAATTCTAATATATTAAAACGTTTGGGATAAACTTTATTTCTTGAGTAGAATAAGAAGTCATCTAACATTTGAACGTTCTATTCTTTTGTATAATTCCCTTGTGATGCCGCACTTTAATTATTGCTCAACTCTACTGTTTGGTTGTAATGTTGATGTTAAGTTGCGACTTCAAAGACTGCAGAATAAAGGTATGAGAGTCGTTTTGAAACTGAATATATATACACCGATTCGTGCTATGCTTGAATGCCTGAACTGGATGAATGTTAAACAAAGGCTGACTTATGATGCCATGGTTTTCATTTTCAAAATGCGTAACGGAGTGTTACCTGAGTATATATCTGAAGGAATCTTGGAAGTTTCTGATGCGCAGCCATATAACTTAAGAAACAATTACAACTTAAGACCAGAGAGATGCCGTCCAAGCAGTACCTTACTCGAGACCACTCGCATCTTACAATCCTTTCCAAATTAACTGCGGTTTGAAATACATCTCAAAAGAGATTTTAATGGTCAAGCCCATGCGATCTGGTGATCTTTTAGTAAAAGTTACAAATCTTTCAATAGCGAATAAATTCCTTAAAGCGAAGCATATCGACTCTATCTCCGTAAAAATTTCAACACACAATACACTAAATTCCGTCCAAGTTAGAATATTTCCTAAATTTATAGTTGACATAGCCGAAGAAAAACTCCTTAGTGGGCTAAAAAATCAAAAAGTTCTAGAAGTAAGCAAAATTCTTAAAAAAGAAAAAGACAACATTCGATGTCATTCGCCGACCAACAGATATCAAAATAGAGTGGTTAAATTGCAAAGTAGAGGAATATATCTCCAACCCCATGAGATGCATTTCATGTCAAAGACTGGGTCAAACAAAAAAACGTTGTACAAACGCATTGATCTGCAAAGAATGCTGTCTACCTCCAACTCACGATGAATGTAACAGAATATACTGCATTAACTGTAACGTAGACTCCCATACCGCTTATGATCCCTACTGCCCCTCAGTCCTGCGACACAAATCGGTAAATAGAATAAAATCCAACCGTCGCTGCACGGTACGGGAAGCCTGGTATATCTTTAATGATAACCCAACGCTACACCAACCAGAAGCTCCAAAAAAAACATCCTTTTGCCAAGCCTACTGAGGCAGAAATAATCAAAACCAGAATCTCGAATACATCCAACAACTCTAACCAAGCTACCACATTGAATGCTGCTCCACTGTCAACAAACACCCAAAACTCTATTATCAGTTCAAATCCACAAGAAACAAACCTCAATAACACACAAGAAAAGATCGTTAATTCTGTTAATTCTCATTCCTACTCTCAAAAAACAATTTCATCAAACGCTTCACAAACAGGTACAGACTCCTCCCAACAACCCAATACATCTTCATTATTCTCCCAAACACACAAACCAACACAAAAACAAGCAACTATTTCACAATATTACAGTTCTCAGAGCGATCTTTAACCCTGATCATAGATCCAATCTTATAACACACATAAGAGATATTCTTATAAGAAACGAAGACTCTCTTAAGCTAATGGGGGTACCCAGCCACATCGGAATCGTAGGGAACGAATTCGCCGACCATGAAGCAAAACTCGCCAGCAGATCCACCACTTATCTCTTTAATATATAGTCCAAGCTTATCTTATCCAAAAGAAACATCTGGAGTCCTGGCATAGCAACTCAAATCATTACACCAGCTCAAACACCAGCTGCCGAGGCCCTATCTATCCAACAACTACTTCCATGGCTATAAATTCTACCTTTACTCGACTGCGACTAGGACATACGGTAACAACCCACCAGCACATTTTAAGAAAAGAAGATTCACCTATTTGTTCAACATGCGACTGCATTGTCAACATATCACACTTACTAGGACTAAATCCGTGCAACATATCTGCACAATTTAATACAATCCTTTCCATTAACCAAACAGTGTACGCAATGCTCAACACATTCACCCACGAAAACATCGAAAAAATACATAACTACATCAAAAACAATACCATAATCATATAAGTTAATACCTCTTTTTATAATTATCAAAACTTAAATAACTTTAATAATCAATTAATAACATCAATTTTTCATTTATAGAGCTGAAAGTCGCAGTAGCTAGACTCTTATTTCTTTTCTCTTTTTGCATTATAATTTGTAATTATATGTAAATAAATAATAATAATAATAATAAAATTATTAACCTTGATGTAATTTTTTTTTTTTTTGAAAGATGAGAACAAAACTCGGAAATAAATAAAATTGTGAAGTTTTATTTCGTCTTTTCGAATCTTAAATTTAAATTTGAATACGGTGACGATGAAATAGCTCAACAAAATGACTACATCAAAAAGCATTTTTCATTACCTCTTGAATGTAAAATTAGTGCATTCATCGATAAAATTAACTGATAGAGTTCTTTTAAGCCATTTCCAGGGATAGTATCGAAAAGTAAATCCTCTCGGGTATGGTTTAGTGCATTGTTGACAGAGATAAATCACGCATAGGCTGTGTGAATAATATGCCTGCGTTCCAAACGATCATCATAAAATCACTAGGATAGTTATTTATATTTTACACTTCCATTCAATTACAAGTATCAATCATTGTTTGTTTACTTGCACATTTGTACAAATTCGTAAACAAAATGTTAAATTTATGAAAAATATTATAAACTTGTATTTTCTTGAGTACAATAATATACCTATACCATCCAACAATGTAAAACAACACAAAGCTATCTAATAGTTTTAGGATAAAAAAGAACGCTGAAACATAAATCCGCGATTAAAATGTGTTCATGTGTCAGTGTTTAGATCAATTATCCAAAAATTTTCGCATCTTTCTTGTTTAGATTTGCCCTTTTTCACCTCTGGTCATTTAAATGCAACACCAAAAATGCAATTAGATCAAATCTTTTGCAGAAAAGAGCAAATATTTTCGTATATGAAAAACACTATAAAATGAAAATTAACTACTGAAATTGCGTTTGAATACATTAGACGAAAATATGTGAATTAATTTTTTACCTGTAAAAGAAAAATTATAATTTTCGTATGTATTTAAGATTTTCGTATACATTTAAGATTCAACACTCAATTAATATATTCAACTTTTTATAACTTCCTCTTAATTTTTTATTGCATTTATATGTATGTAAATTGTTAGTACTATGCGAGGATCGTTTGGGTTTTGTTCTTGATAATTCAAGTGAAATGTAATAATTCTGTCAACAGGGATTTTTAATTATCTGTGATTAGTTTGGTCCCGTCCATACCGGATAATCGAGTCTCGACTGTTTTTAAAATATTAAAACTTTATTTAAATAATATAAATAATAATAAAAAAAATATGCGATAAAATACCCAGGCAACAAAATTTCACAGTTCATCTGCTTTCTGCTCTTGCCAGTGGAGACGTCGTGTGAAAAGTATATGTTTTTCATAAATTTAATAAAATGTTAAGCAATATTTGTGACCCTTAGAATCAAAATGAACTTGAAAACGAGAAAAAGGGCCAAGTACAGAAACTTTAAATTTACAGTCGTGTCGAAAATTTAAAGTTCTACCAAAAATATGTTGAATAATAATTTGTTTAGATCAACGGGAGCCAAGATAATCTTTAAAAATGATTTCTATCTCAAAAAATTTTACACTTTTTTCTCAATAACTTTTTATGGGAAATATTTGTGAGACAAATTTTAGAATTTTTTTCAGCTCACAGCTCAGCTCTTTTTTGAGCTCGCTTTTATTGGAACTAGCTCAACTTAAAAGCTTGTAATATAGCTCAAGTGGTTGAGCTAGCTCACATATGAGCTGAGCTTAGCTGAAATGAGGTGAGCTGTATTCTGAGCTGAAAAAAATGAGCTTGATATGAGCTGAATTGACCTAAAATATGTTAGTTTAATATAAAGTAAATTATTATAAACTATTTTACTGCTTTTTTGTATAGATATTCGAACCGAAAAACATTCGAAGATTCATTTTACAACTAAAATTTCTTTCAAAAGCTAAAAATACTTTCAAAAGTACTAAATAGTTTTACTCACAAACACAAATAAACTAAAATTCATTTTACAATTGCACGAAAACTAAGATTTGTCTACGAATATAGGTACTTGTTAACACAATTCATGCAGTGTAACCGCAAATACCTAACTGCTGTTATTAAAAGGTGTAGGTACTTACATTATATTCAAAATTGTAACTAACTTCAATTTGTACGTACATATCTGCAGATAATCGGTACACAAACTTCATAGTTCAATCATTTCAGCTCAACTGTAAGCTGAACTGTTAACAGCTCAGCTCAACTAACAGCTCAGCTCAACCATCAGCTCAGCTCAACTGACAGCTCAGCTCAAATAGCTCAGCCTTAACTGTTTTTTTTTTTTTTTGAAAAACTAATCACATTTTATTTATCTTATTGCTACCAAACTTCGCGAAATATTTGCTGGGCTTATCTAAGATTGCTTGAAAATGTCATTAAAACAATCCAACCGTTATGGAGTACATAGGTAACATCCATACACACAATATTCGCATAAGATGCATCAAAAGGCTAGAGGAAGGGATAGGTAGGGTTAAGAGAAGACAAAAATCCTGTGGGAGTGGGGTCTATTACCCACAATGTGTACATTTTGTTGGCTATCCATATTCATTTTAACTTAATGGAACCTATTAATATAAACTAGTACCGGCCAGTGGTCGAAATTCGACCTTCGACCTTCGACCTTTTTTTACTAATAAATATTTTTGTTACAATTTATTTGTTATTAAACATTAATACGTTATTTTATGTTATTAAACATATTAAATACATAGGATATTAATAAACGCTATTTTAAGTCACCCTTTTTCACTAACTTAACGACAACATTTTTATATCATTTTTGGTTTTTCGAAAGGTATTTACGTTCCCGAAACCGATATCAAATGTTTATATTAATATGTTGCTGTTAAGTCAGGGGCCCAACTATGTAACTCGATTCTACTTTTGATTCTATTCGCAAATCATTTCCGATTCTACTTTCAACTGGCACTATGTATGAAATGAGAATCAAATAAAATAAATCCCAAAAATATCCCACAATATTTCCGATTTTCGAACGAGTCTCGCATTCTATTTGACAGATGAATTGAAAAAGGAGTCAATAAACATTTTTTTTTTGTGAAACATTTTAAATTAAATCAAGTTTTTGAACGAATATTAACTTAAGTTGTTGAGTTTTATCAGATTGTTTCCAATGGGAAGTAAATTGGAACAAGAAAAAACGCTATAAATGTAATACATTGTACTTTGTACAAAACACGGAGGTAGGTATAATGGTGCTTATCGCAAAAAGAATGATTAAAAATGCAAGTACATATATTAAAGCGATTACAGAGTGAAATGTTTTTTTTTCAGTTTTGCAATAAAAATAGCGCTTTTAGAAGATGAATTTATGTGTTGTTCCTTGAATTTTTTTTTGTAAAAATCGGTGCGTTTCGTCATTGTGTTGGCCAAGAACATTAACTTCAGAAGCTTTTGTGTTCGCACTTTAAATTGAGTCCTTACGTTGAAAATGTGTTATTAATTAGTTAAAAACACTTAAATAAATATTAACAATTACAAAAAATATGTTTTCATGCATATTGTATGCTTTCGTTTAATTTTAAATGATTGCTCGCAAACACATTTGCATGCGAACAATATTATGCGAATTCGAATGGTTTTGACATCTACTTTCGAGTTAGGTAGTGCCAAATTTGCGAAAGGAAATTTTTTTCATTCGACTTTCGTTTATTAGAGCGTTCTTATAGAATTACAGAGTTCGGATTTTGCGAATTCGATTATTTTAATTGTAGAATCGAGTTACATAGTTGGGCCCCAGGTATAATAAATTTTAATTTTTTACAACAGAAAAAAAAAACACTAAAGGGATAAAACACTACGCGAAACGTCAAAACAAAAGGCGCAATGGCAAGCGTTTAACGGACACAATGAAGCCGTTGTGTTCCGTCGGTGTTCAGTGCCGCTTCCAGTTTTGAAAATAAAATCATAAAGGTATACATCTAATAACGTAAATCCACAAGTATCTTTCTCTCATGCGTTTTCATGAACGCCCCATGAAAAATGTTGACGTAAATTGCCATAAACCGTATTATGAAGTGACTATCATCTTAAAACTGAACAAAATGGAGATTAGAGTATATTGAGTGAGCTACTTTGATTTTTTGTTTATAATTTGTTTTTATATATTTTTTTTTTATTTTTACTTTCTTAATTTTTGGAAAACTGTTAAAACTAAATTTTTCCTACTGCAAAACGCTCTTAAAGGGTAATATTTGGAATTTAATTTTTCCGCCTTCATGAAATGTCAACAAAAATTGCGACTTTACTTCTTTACATCGTCACTTTCCTCATCGCATTCGTGATGAAAGTTTATAAGAGTATAATGGTGAATAAAAATCCGGAGTTGGCATCAAGATTCCTCATTTTTTAAAATTCACCTCCTAATGTTGGTGCAAACCATTTTAAGTTGAAATGCCAATAAACTTTATTACTCTGTTAAGTAAATTGCCTTTAGGTGCATTTTGGTGAAACTGGGCATATGTTTCTTTTTTATATCAATTGAATAGTCAACTAAAATCAAATGTGGTTTTATTGGACTTATGGCCAGTTTATCCAAACACTTTTAAATATTTATTGGGTTGTTAAATCTTGAACCAACAACTTTCAGTTTTGAAATGACCAATAAAACAAAATTCCCATTTTGTTGCAAATAAATTTTAATGGCGTTTTAAAAATGCAAGACAAAGAGAACTTTGAAATTTTTCGATTGATATGCTCTCCTCTCGTTTACACTAATGAAAAAAACCGAAGAGTGGCGCCGGGGATGGCACCAAGTTTTATCATTTTTAAAAACTCACCTCCCAATGTTGGTGCAATTGATTTAAATGTCCATAAATTTATTTACTCCGTTAACTAAAATGTTTTTAAGTGTATTTTGGTGCAACTTTGCATTATTATTTTAAATTCGCTAATAGTAAAAAAGAAATAAAGATACACTGCGCCATAGCTCATACGACTTTGACAATTATGACCCATGTATAGATTATATACATAATGAGTAGTAAATTGTGACAGCACTCCCAATACGACCAACACGCCCAATTCAATTCTGGAAGACATTACGGGATATTTAGGGAAAAACCGAAGAGTGGTGAATACAAATCCGGGGATGGCACCAAGTTTCCTCATTTTAAAAAATTCACCTCCCAATGTTGGTGCAACCGATTTTAAGTTTTAATGTCCATAAATTTTATTAATCCGTTAACTAAAATGCTTTAAGTGTATTTTGAGGAGACTGGGCATTTTATTTATTTTTTTTTTATTTTAAATTCGTTAATAGTAAAAAAGAAATAAAGATACACTGCGCCATAGCCCATACGGCTTTGACCATTTTGACCTATGTATAAATTATATACATTATATGGGCTCTCCGAACGTCCACTCATTTTAACTTATTTACCCTTCGAGATTTGATTATAAAAACCTAAATTTTTAATATATTTTTCACAACGTCAATTCCACAGAAATTAGTCGAAAAAAAATAAACAAAAAAATAACTACCAATTAGTATGATTTTTTGATTAAAACTGTGGAAGCGGCACTGAACACCGACGGAACGCAACGGATTCATTGTGTCCGTTGAACGCTTGCCATCGCGTCTTTTATTTTGACGTTTCACTCGGTGTTGTTTTTATTATTGTAAAAAATTTAAAATTTTAAACTATTTTAACTTGCCTTAACGACAACATATAAAGTTAAAAATATTACATTGGTTTGAAGAACGTTAATACCGTTCAGAAAAACCAAAATTATGTTGCCGTTAAGGTAGTTAAAAAGGGTGCCAATAAAGTGTTTGCGTATTAATATATATTGTTTTGTTATTATAATGTATTAATATTTTAATATTTTATAAAAAAAAAATAAAGCACAATTTGAGCTTAAAGTAACATTTTTATTGGTATTTTTCTCATTCTTTATTGCGGTAGGCGAAACAGTTTTTCTTTCTTCATCTTCGAAAAGTGAAAATGTAGTTAGGGACTTAACGAAGTTAGCGGCATTATATGTACAAATTTCTAAGGTCAAAATGCAGGTGCTCATAACTTATAGAGTAGATCGATTAGAAACAAGAAAAGTTTACCATCTTGTACCTCTCTTCAAAATGTGTGGTATTCGAAATACCAAACCCCAAATTTTCAAAAAAAAAAAAAAAGTCGAATTCTAATAGAGTTCTTCATTTACAAAAAAGATTTGCTCTTTCCTGCAAATTATTTGATCTTTTTTGCATTTTTGGTGTCTCATTTAAATGAAAAGAGGGGATAAAGAGCAAATCTCAACAATAACGATGCGATTTAGCATATTTGTGAGATTTGATCTAAACACTGACACATGAAAACATTTTAATTGTGGATTTTTGTTTGCGCGTTCTTTTATATCCTAAAATTATTGGATAGCTTTGTGTTGTTTTACCTTGTTGGACGATAAAGGTATATTATAAATTATAGGTATATATAAATTAAATTCGATGCCTTAGGCATTATAAATATAAATTCGATTATACATTAGATACAAAATTAAAAATCAATAATAAAAAATATTTAATAAATATAAAAAATACACAGTTTAATTAAATATTTGACAATTTACGATATTAACAATCTCTTAAAAGTTTGTTTTATAATTCATTAAACATTTTTAGACCTTTGTATATAACCATGTTTTCTATTGTATCTATATAATGGCAATATGAAATTATTACATATTAAATTATAACATACATATTAAATTATTACATACCTTAAATTATAAGGTTGAACTTCATATAGAAGATTTAAATTTAATGAAAGATAATCAGGAACCATTTTATTTTTTATCATAAATACAAATTTTGCTGCATTGAATGTTATTCTCTGTTTAGTTTAATGTTTAACCATTGTAGACAAAATTGATGCGTGTAAAAACTGCATTTTAAAATTATTCTCATCGCCTTGTTTTGAAGTTTTTGAAGTCTATTGATGTTGAAGTTTCCCATGTATAGTTTTGTTGAGCAGATTTCAAAATGGGGTTTTATGATTGTTGTATATAATATATTTATTGCGCACATTGTTGATTCGTTTTGGAATTCTTTTCAGAAAACCAAATTTTTTCGATATTTTTTTAACTATACAGGATGATTGGTTTAAGGTGCACCAAAAAGCTTGAGTGTGAAGGTGGGGTTAAATTATTTACAATTTTTAGAAAATTGCCCCTCCCGCCTAAACGGGGGAAATAGACCCACTCCCATACGATTTTTTTCTTGTGTTAACCCCACATACACGCTCAAGCTTTTTGGTGCACCTTAAACCAATCACCCTGTATATGTATTCGAGGTGTTTATTAAAATTTAGATCACTATCTGTGTATGACAACACCGAGGTATTTCATAGATTGCAATTGTTCAATTCGATTGTTATTTATTTGTATATTAGTTTCGAAGTCAGCATTCAATACCATACATTTTGTTTTACTAATATTAAATTTAAGTTTATTTACCTATGTCTACCCATTCACATAATTTAAAGATGTCATGGTTTATATATTCAGTTATTTGCTGCACGTCTTTACCGGAAACAAATAAGATAGTATCATCCGCAAACAATGAAACTGTACAACATTTGAGAACTTAACTTATATCAATTATGTAAATGAAAAATAATAATGGACCCAAAATTGTTCCTTGTGGCACACCAAATAAATTAATTACTTTATTAGATAAACACTGATTAATATTAGTTCGTCACTACTACTCTTTCTTAACACTACAAAAAAAAAGCAGCCCAACATGCTACATTTAAAAGCGCACTTCTTGATTTTGAGGCATATCTTTGAGATTTAAATGAAAAACGCTATAAGGGTCACATTTTTTTTTTTTTTGCTCAATAATTTTTTTTTAATTTTCTAAGGGGCCGGTTATAGCGACCCAGGAGAACGAAAAAGGAAAAACTTTTCAAATCGATATTTAAATATGTTTTGATTTATTTGGAAAACAAATGCTACATTTATTGATGACAAATGATTTAGAATTATTTGCGATAATAACATTTTCAAAAATTCCATCAGGAAAATAAATAAGCGATTTTTTTTTACAAATAAGTAGGTATTTGTTCGAATGAAAACTTTATCATCACAAAAAATTCTTTGAGTTATTTGCCATCGGTAACATTTGTGTTTTGAATCGAATGAAAACATAATAAATTATCGATTTGAAAATGTTTCCTGTTTCGTTTTCTTGATCGCTAATACCCGCCCCCCTTTAAGGTCGCAATAAGTAATTCTTTCAAAACAATCTGCACCCGCAAATTTCTATTTATGATACAAAATAATCGAATTAGTAAATGTTATCGTTCGATTTTGTGGGCCTTAAACTCGCAAGTGTAGTCCTAGCCTAACACAGGCGTAGGCACACTCGCTTGCGACTATGCGAGTAGTTCAGACTTTGCACGAAGAAAACAAACAATAAAATTCGTACCTGTGTGTAACTGATTCTAGACATCCAGCTTTATTGATTGCAATACTGTCAAATGTTACAGTAACATTAACATTATGATTATGATTGAGTAAGCAAAACAGCACCAAGTCAGTTTAGTTCGCTTTTTCTTACACGGTGTCTCCACGATCTAGATATCATAGAATGCATGATAGCATTCTATTGAATTTGCCTATGGAGACCGCAAATAGTATTCTATGAAAAATTTCTTGCAATATATTGCTCAGCTCATAGCATGCTAGAGCTAGTATTCTATGAGCTGTCTTTTTCATATTGACTTTTCAGTTTTCTTTGTAATTAGACTGAAATAGTATGAAGTAGTAAGCTATCAAATGCCCACGGCCCACCATACATTTTATAGCTTTCTAGCAATCTTTCTTTCTATGGAAAATGACTGATGGTAATCTATGAAATCTTGCTCGTGAAGACACCGTGTTGCAATCCGTCATAATTGTTGAATTTGGAATTGAAACATTTTATAGCCAAGAGGATCGGGCACTATTTTCCAAACATATTTGTGATTCCCTGTTACATTTTAAGTCAAAGGAGTACAAACTCTGATACACTTACTTCATATTATGGAGTACAAACTCTGATTAGTGTCCGACCGGAGCTTCGGCTTTGGCTTCGGCTTCGGCCACATTCGGCTAAACCTTCTGCATCGACCAAAATCGGCCGAAGTTTTGGCCGAAGCCGAAGGTACATTTTTGTTATTATTTCTACTGAATTACTTTTTTTTTCCTTAATTTCAATAAAATATTAAAATTTATATTGTTTTTAGTATGATTTGTTATTACTTTTGAAAAGTTAATTTAATTTATCCCGTTAATTTGGTACTGCATGCAATGCAAGAAAAAAAATCCAAAAATTCATTATTTTTTTCCAAAACCGAAGCTTCAAGTTATTGAAGCTTCAAGTTATTGAAGCTTCGGTTTTGGTCGAAGGTTGGTGTTAAGCCGAATATTACATATTAAATTATAACATACATATTAAATTATTACATACCTTAAATTATAAGGTTGAACTTCATATAGAAGATTTAAATTTAATGAAAGATAATCAGGAACCATTTTATTTTTTATCATAAATACAAATTTTGCTGCATTGAATGTTATTCTCTGTTTAGTTTAATGTTTAACCATTGTAGACAAAATTGATGCGTGTAAAAACTGCATTTTAAAATTATTCTCATCGCCTTGTTTTGAAGTTTTTGAAGTCTATTGATGTTGAAGTTTCCCATGTATAGTTTTGTTGAGCAGATTTCAAAATGGGGTTTTATGATTGTTGTATATAATATATTTATTGCGCACATTGTTGATTCGTTTTGGAATTCTTTTCAGAAAACCAAATTTTTTCGATATTTTTTTAACTATACAGGATGATTGGTTTAAGGTGCACCAAAAAGCTTGAGTGTGAAGGTGGGGTTAAATTATTTACAATTTTTAGAAAATTGCCCCTCCCGCCTAAACGGGGGAAATAGACCCACTCCCATACGATTTTTTTCTTGTGTTAACCCCACATACACGCTCAAGCTTTTTGGTGCACCTTAAACCAATCACCCTGTATATGTATTCGAGGTGTTTATTAAAATTTAGATCACTATCTGTGTATGACAACACCGAGGTATTTCATAGATTGCAATTGTTCAATTCGATTGTTATTTATTTGTATATTAGTTTCGAAGTCAGCATTCAATACCATACATTTTGTTTTACTAATATTAAATTTAAGTTTATTTACCTATGTCTACCCATTCACATAATTTAAAGATGTCATGGTTTATATATTCAGTTATTTGCTGCACGTCTTTACCGGAAACAAATAAGATAGTATCATCCGCAAACAATGAAACTGTACAACATTTGAGAACTTAACTTATATCAATTATGTAAATGAAAAATAATAATGGACCCAAAATTGTTCCTTGTGGCACACCAAATAAATTAATTACTTTATTAGATAAACACTGATTAATATTAGTTCGTCACTACTACTCTTTCTTAACACTACAAAAAAAAAGCAGCCCAACATGCTACATTTAAAAGCGCACTTCTTGATTTTGAGGCATATCTTTGAGATTTAAATGAAAAACGCTATAAGGGTCACATTTTTTTTTTTTTTGCTCAATAATTTTTTTTTAATTTTCTAAGGGGCCGGTTATAGCGACCCAGGAGAACGAAAAAGGAAAAACTTTTCAAATCGATATTTAAATATGTTTTGATTTATTTGGAAAACAAATGCTACATTTATTGATGACAAATGATTTAGAATTATTTGCGATAATAACATTTTCAAAAATTCCATCAGGAAAATAAATAAGCGATTTTTTTTTACAAATAAGTAGGTATTTGTTCGAATGAAAACTTTATCATCACAAAAAATTCTTTGAGTTATTTGCCATCGGTAACATTTGTGTTTTGAATCGAATGAAAACATAATAAATTATCGATTTGAAAATGTTTCCTGTTTCGTTTTCTTGATCGCTAATACCCGCCCCCCTTTAAGGTCGCAATAAGTAATTCTTTCAAAACAATCTGCACCCGCAAATTTCTATTTATGATACAAAATAATCGAATTAGTAAATGTTATCGTTCGATTTTGTGGGCCTTAAACTCGCAAGTGTAGTCCTAGCCTAACACAGGCGTAGGCACACTCGCTTGCGACTATGCGAGTAGTTCAGACTTTGCACGAAGAAAACAAACAATAAAATTCGTACCTGTGTGTAACTGATTCTAGACATCCAGCTTTATTGATTGCAATACTGTCAAATGTTACAGTAACATTAACATTATGATTATGATTGAGTAAGCAAAACAGCACCAAGTCAGTTTAGTTCGCTTTTTCTTACACGGTGTCTCCACGATCTAGATATCATAGAATGCATGATAGCATTCTATTGAATTTGCCTATGGAGACCGCAAATAGTATTCTATGAAAAATTTCTTGCAATATATTGCTCAGCTCATAGCATGCTAGAGCTAGTATTCTATGAGCTGTCTTTTTCATATTGACTTTTCAGTTTTCTTTGTAATTAGACTGAAATAGTATGAAGTAGTAAGCTATCAAATGCCCACGGCCCACCATACATTTTATAGCTTTCTAGCAATCTTTCTTTCTATGGAAAATGACTGATGGTAATCTATGAAATCTTGCTCGTGAAGACACCGTGTTGCAATCCGTCATAATTGTTGAATTTGGAATTGAAACATTTTATAGCCAAGAGGATCGGGCACTATTTTCCAAACATATTTGTGATTCCCTGTTACATTTTAAGTCAAAGGAGTACAAACTCTGATACACTTACTTCATATTATGGAGTACAAACTCTGATTAGTGTCCGACCGGAGCTTCGGCTTTGGCTTCGGCTTCGGCCACATTCGGCTAAACCTTCTGCATCGACCAAAATCGGCCGAAGTTTTGGCCGAAGCCGAAGGTACATTTTTGTTATTATTTCTACTGAATTACTTTTTTTTTCCTTAATTTCAATAAAATATTAAAATTTATATTGTTTTTAGTATGATTTGTTATTACTTTTGAAAAGTTAATTTAATTTATCCCGTTAATTTGGTACTGCATGCAATGCAAGAAAAAAAATCCAAAAATTCATTATTTTTTTCCAAAACCGAAGCTTCAAGTTATTGAAGCTTCAAGTTATTGAAGCTTCGGTTTTGGTCGAAGGTTGGTGTTAAGCCGAATATTCGGATTCGGCTAGAAATCGACCTTCGGTCGGACACTAACTCTGATACACTTCATATTATGGCCCAAGAGTACCTTGTTATTAATTACCAACGAGTATGCACAAGTGTTCTAGGTTTTCAAATAATTGTTTGGCTATCTATTTAAAGTTGAAGGTTTTCCCTTTAAGTTTTGAGTACGTACCTAGATCACGTTTTCGTTTTGCGATATACATTTTTTTCTTTTATAAGATACTTTTTTTCGAAACTTTAAAACTATTTATTGTTGGAAAAAGGCCAAACGCAAATCCTGATTTAATATATGTAATAGCTTGATCCGCCATTAAAATATGTATTGCCAAGTGAAATCGAGTGTCGGCATTTTATTTCGCAACACCAAACCGACAGTCAACCTCAACAGTAACAACATTACGACTACAGCCATACAACGCTAGTTGAATAGCAGCCGCAACGAGGGAGTACATTTTATTTTTGGATTTCTTTGAGTCATTTACATTTAAATGCAATTTTGCAAATTCTCAAGAAAAATTAAAATAATTTACTAAATTAATATAATTATGTAGTTTTATACCTCAGATTCCGTACGTAATTTTGCCAACGCAGTGCGCACATGAAGATCTACTTCCTTCTTTGTTTTAAACATTTTAATATTCTAGTCTAATGCTTATTTATTTTGTATTGTCTTTATTGAACTGAAATTTAAACTATTTATTTCGTGATTCGAGATCTTTATTACATCAAATAACTGGTGTTTAGTTTGTTTTTCACAACAATTCTAGATTTAATTTGATTTATTGCAAACTCACAAAAGTTCTGAGTTTTTCCACATTTTTCAACGCAAGTGGCGGTTCAGTTTTTTTTTTGCGTGATTTTTTTTTAAATTGATTAAAGCGAAGTTTGTATCGGTTGAGAAATAAGTTGTGACATAACAAATACAGGGTGAAACTAGCCGCGTTCAGGATTTGAGAAACTATGTGTGCTATTACATTTATATAGTAATATCATGCTCACATGCCTTAGCAACATAAACTCTACAACCATGCAGCGCTCCTATATTCCTTGCGCAGTACTAACCCAATGGGGGAACGAGAACGCGTTATAATAAATTTTTATAAGTGGGAGGGATTGAAAGATTTTATTTTTTTTTGACGTTTCTTCTTCGATTCTGAATAAAAAAAAGTGATGAATTTAGGAAATAGAAATATAAAACTGGTTCTTGCAAAGGTAAATAAAAAAAGGAACAGACAATTATTTATTTCTTCAAGAAACGTTTTTGAATGTATGCGTGAAATAAATATTTTACACAAAATGCAAGGTTGTGTGTTATTTTTCAGGATGTATGTCAGCTGAGATTATTTTACAGGATATGCTAGACTGTGTGTGGGCAAAATAAAAGGCAAGTCAAGTGTAGGGATGAATTTGGTATATCCTGCAGGTGAAGATTCGAAAAAAAAATTAATAGGCACTTCTTATATTATCATAGATGGGTATGATTTTTTGCGACCAATTTAAAAACAAATAAATTGCAAGTTACAAATTAGGTCAGTGTGTATTTTATATGTAAGAAATATAAAAAGAATGTTTACCTGCATCGGTTAACATACCTATGTAGGTTTATGTTATTTTTTGTGTTTTATCGATAGGTAATAAAAATGATCAATTTATAACAATCGTTAAATAACTAGAACGAATAGTTAGGTTTGGTCAAAATAAGAAATAGGTAGATAGGTAGGTATATTGTATAAAATATTGCAATGGTCTATCTTCACCTGTTTAGGCAGGAGAGCCAATTGAAAAAAAATATCGACTTAGAATTGAAACAAAATTATTAAAAATTAACCATATTTTTGGTTAATTTTTAATAATTTTGTTTCAATTCTAAGTCGATGGCAATAAATTACATCTTGTTTTAAAGGTTAAACTTCATACTTTGATTTAATGTTTGATGCTAGTTGATTAACCGAATGGTTTTTAATAAATAACATTTCAAAGTCAATTTCAAAAAATAAATTTTTTTATTGTCTTAAAATTGAAAAAAGTTTTGCATTGAGTGCAATTTTTTTACCAATGTTCAACGCTTTTACATCAAGGATACCTATGTCACATTTAAGTTTTTTACGTATACCTACCACTGAAACGGTAAAAGATACTTCAAATATGTATGAGAACAAGTTGTAATTAGGTATAGGTATAGGTACTCAACACCTCTGAAACGGCTCAAGCTTTTTGGTGCACCTTAAACCAATCACCCTGTATATGCATTCCATACGGTTCCGGATGATGAGGTCAAAAACCAACCGATATTAACGAAAAATACAAAACTTTTTTTGTAAAAAGATTGGCGCAAAATTATAGTCAGCCTAAGTTTAAGGATTTAACGCCACACTTCTTAACTTAATTTTAACTTTGAAACAGTTCTCTAACTTTAAAGTAATTATAGACTCTTTCTGATGTACTGACAACTAGTGTGGGGTTAAAACATTTCTCTAAATTATTTGTGCAGAACACGCCTTAAACAGTGACAGTTCGCTAAGAAAACAAAGCAAACACACTTTTCTATCTGTCGTCAAATGTCATCAGCCCGGAATATAATTTTTTGTTTATTTTCAATACACCGGTATTGTAAGTTGAATTATTACAAGCAGACGTTAAGCGATTAGAGTTGGAAAAACTGCGTCTGGAGGATTTAGTGTCAACAATAAAAGCAAACTATGAAAAAGAGATCGAAATAATAGAAAAATCTTTTAGGTAAATATGCAAATAGAAAATAAATTTGTCATGCAAAACTTTTATTAATTTTTACAGAAAACAAATTGAAGTTCTAGAAGATCACCTTGCATCAGTGAAGACACGACTGAAAAATGAAAATGATGCGTTACATGTCTTTTACATTGGCAAACTTAAAACTATCAATGATGATAAAATAGAATTGCAATCCCATCTGGAAGAGTTTATAAATAATTTGAGGAAAACTCATGAAGTGGAGATTCGAAGACGTAAAACAGCCCATGAAAAAGACCTTGATGGAATTAAAGATGACTATAGAAGAGTGATAGACAATATAAGGCAGTCTAAGCTTCTTGAGTTTGCCGCTGTCCAAGAAAATGGTTCTTATGCACAAGCAAAAATGACGGTTCAAAAGGAGCAAAAATTCGATGTTTCGCCACATATATTATGTAGTTTTTATGTTGTATTCAAATAAATTTCGACAAAGATCCTTGTGTGGACTCTTATTTTGGTCTAATGGCTTGATCATGTATGGCGAGCTTTAGATTAGTTATAATAGTCGTGTTTTGTTGGTAATTTTTAGTTGAAAAGAAAGAGATAACTAATAAAACAAATTGTCGCTTCAATTTTGTCTCAAAATGTTAACGGTTCGTCTCATTTAATTTTATATTATTTTTGTTTTTGAAAACATTTTGCAAAATTTTTTTTTGGTTCATAGAAAATGACAAATTGACAGAAGTTAGAGAGAAGAAAGTGTGACACTATCAAAATTAAAATAGGGTTTTCATGATTTTAATTTTGATGCAAGTCTTTAAAGATAAAGTGTAGTTTAACTTGTCTATAATTGCCAAAAATGTAATTTTGGACTAGTGTCAAACTAAATTTGATTTAGTTTGGAGTTAAATGGACTATAATTTTGCGCCATTATCTTTACAAAAGTATTTAATAATTTTTTCTGAAAATCTTAAAATTAGGGAGCAATTCGAAAATTAATGTGACAAGGTCTATTTTTTATTCGTGTTTTTCCTTATAACTTCTAAGACACTATCACTACAAAAATAATTTTTATACCGTTTTGTAGATACCACAAATTGCAATAGAAAAGTATTTAATAGATTTTTCATGAAAACGCACACAAACTTAGAAAAACGCAAAACCACGAAAAAATCTTAAATTCAAGATGGCGGCTGCTGCACAAGACCAAATTTCCCGCAAAATCAGTTTAAACTCTCTAGAAATCTTAAAACTTTTCTCAGAAAATATTTTTTTGAGAAAATATGCGCCTATGCAGACTGGGGGTGAGTAGGTATGAATTTTTTTTACAGGAGGTGTTGTGTGTGTGGAAGCAAAATAAAGGCCAATAAGTAAGTATTGATGAATTTTGTTTATTCTGCAGCTGCGAAGTATCCAAATATGAAAAAAGGATACTTCTTTTACCATTGGGTTATATTTGTGGGTGGAAAGTGTATGTTGTTACCAAATCGTGATTGCCATATGCATACCTATTGCAAAATCATGGGTAGGTACATTTTTTTACGATTTGTAAACTTTTTTGTATTTCGCACCATAGAAACATCGCACCAATTATTCCTTCTCTTTGAACTTTTTTCAAATCATTAGCAACATGACATCAAAACGAACAAATTACAATAACAATAGAAACAGCACACACAAATCTGTTATGTACCTACCTGAGAATCCAACTTTGGATATCTTATTTGCCAAACTACCTTACACAGTTCTTTCTGCTTTGTCAAGGCTGTTCTCGATATGCCAACTATACTTGCAGAAATTCTGTGTCCAGGCCAGATAACTAAATGTTATAAGTCACTTTTTGAATTTGTACATGGAAGCATATTTAAATTTGAACATATTATAATGAAAATAGTTGGTAAGAAAATAATTTGAAAAAACAATTTTCTGATTTTTTTATAACAATCAATTTTTTAAAAAATGTTCCTATACGTGAAATTTGAAAAGTGACTTCAAATTTAGAGCATCTGACCACAGAATTTTAATCAAAGAAAAAAAAAAACAATAATCTGTTAAACATGTTGACTACCACATTAATAATGTACCTACCTCTATATACCTACCTGAGTATTTTGTGATTAATATGCCTGGACGTTTTTTTTTTATTTCTATGGCAGCTACCGTTAATAAGCTGATTCTGAAAAAAAAAATAGATGAGAGACATCACCATTGGCAACGAATCACTCATATCAAATTTTATCGAAATTGATTGTATTTTTTCGAGAAAATTAGAATTTTGGTTCTTCCAGAAAAAATACTTTTTCAAAAATTACTTTTTAATAAATTTTTTATTGCATTATGTAATTGGAATATTAAATTTCGTCAAAATCAGGGAAGTAGTTTAAAAGATAGTCAGAGTAATAAAAAACGGTTATATGACAGCGATACCGTTAATAAGGTGGTTCTGAAAAAAAAATAGATGGCGGACATCAACATTAGCAACAAACCACTCGCATTAAATTTTATCAAAATTGATCGTGACCAAAATTGATTGACCAAAATGTAATAGCCTATTCACACTGACATCGAAATCTAGATTTCGAGCAAAGAGATTTCGTAATCTAGTTGAGCTGTTCACACCGCACATAAACTAGATTTTGTTTGACGTTTCTGTCAATTTCTTAAAAATTTTCAAATATTGAATTGTTGCGAAAAATTTTCAACTAGCCAAAAAATGAACGAAGAAAAATTCCAGTTAATTTTAATTCAAAATACGGATTTAATTAATAATCTTAATTATTTGATAAGTGCAGTCCGATACAAAAAAAAAAGAAATCTCTTAATTTTGGAACTATTACAACTTCAAAAGGAAAGAGCGATCATAATGAAGGCCGTAGAGAAACGCAACCGACCGAGATTGCTGTGGACAAAGGTAATGTTTCTTTTTTAGGGCTACAGCATTTTGTATGATTATTACTATTATGCAGATACGCACTAGCACTTTCTGGGAAAGAGAAGTTGTGGAAAACGATGAAGACTTTTTTAAGCAGCATTTTAGAATGTCTCGCGCCACTTTCGACCGATTATGCGTTGAGCTCAAAAGCCTAGAAATGCAAGATACAAACTTTAGGAAGTGCATACCATTAAAAAAAAGGATTGCAATAGCAATTTATGCACTTGGGTCATCTGCTGAGTACAGAACCATTTCTGTCGTCTTTGGAGTTGGAACATCCACTGTTTGTGAAATAGTGAAACATTTTTGTCTAGAAGTATGGAATGTTCTTCAGCCAAAATATTTATGTTTCTATCCCCTCACTAGGCAAAAAGTAAAAGAAAACGTGAGTGGATTCGAAAAACTTGGTTTTCCGCAATGTTTTGGAGCCATAGGTAGGTAACTAGAAGTTACAAATGCAGACAAAATATTTAATCTTTTTTTTATTCCAGATGGTTGTCATATCGAGGTCCAACCTAGTGCGCATGATGCCATTGATTATTACAATTATAAGGGATGGTATTCAAGTGTGTTACTAGCTGTGGTTGACTATCGGTAAGAACAAAACATGACCTCAAATATCTTTTATTAGTAAGTAAATTTTTAAATAGTTACAGGTTCCTTTATATCAGCGTAGGAAGTCCAGGTCGATGCAATGACTCACAAATTTATGAGAGCTCATATGTCAAACAACAGCACCAGAACAGTCCGATTCTAAAGGCAATGTCAACAAAATTATGCGGCGTTGACGTTCCTGTAGTGTTGATTGGAGACTCAGCGTTTAGGTTATCAGACACCATGATGAAACCATATCCATTCAGTACATCCGCGTTAGAAGAAGAAAAAAACTTTAATTATGCCTTGTCAAAATGTCGAAGGGTTGTGGAAAACTGCTTTGGACATTTAAAAGCAAGATTTCGGAGGATTGGCAAAGGTCTCGATAATAATATTGACAATACATCGTTGATAATAAAGTCATGTTGCGTTCTTCACAACTTTATGAACGAAAACAATGATGAAATAAACCTCCAATGGTTACAACATTCAAACAACAATCCAGAAAGAGCACAACCTGAACATACAACCCAAATAGGCGACCAAAACATAACAGCAACGAGTATCCGAAATGCCATAAGCAGGCATTTACGTAAGTATATAACCTCACTCATATTTTATTAAATAAAACTCATTCACTTAAAACAAACAATATGTAATTTTTATTTATTTAAATAACTGAGAACACCACTGTGAAATTCTTTGGCAGACTCAACGAATTCTTTTAACATTTGGTTGTTTTCTTTGTCTGACTCACTTATTTGTTTAATTAAACTTAACATCTTCCCGTCTATTGCATTTAAATCATCACTATAAGTTCTTTTCCTTTTTCTATTTTTATTTCTAGTGGATTTTTCAACTGGAGAAGCATCAGGAGAGGGAGGAGAATTTCCTGTCAGTAGACACTCGTCAAATGCCGAGGAGGAATTGGCTGTGATATCTTCAACAGCAACTGCAGGAGACGACACTGAAATACAGTATGAAAATTATGAGTTTTTGGATGAAGAATTATAAAATTACAATAATTATTAAAAAATTACATACATAGTATGTATTTATATATACAAAAAAAGTTGTTTTATTACCTGAAGGACGACTGTCTTCCACTATTGTCTCTGCATTATAGAGACGAAATTCACCGAGAATTGAATGAACTCTGTTATGGGCACCTAGCATAGCTCACAAATTTTCTAAACGATAAAATAAAACCAAAAAAAAAACATTTTTAGAACGCCAAAACAATGAAATTACTTACCATCGAAAAACCACCGGCATCCAAATAACACGAAAACGAAAACATCATGACATTTGCGAAATGTCAAGTGTCAAAGAAGAGACGTTGTCAGTTGGCCATGTAGTATATGGAGTTGAGATAGGGTAGGATCGAGATCTGTTCATTTTTTTTGACACTAGGGCGGTGGCGGCAACGTTTATTATTATTAATAATTATAATAATAATACATTATAATATTAATAATAACACTTTACATTATAATATTAATAATAACATTTATAATTATAATAATAACATTTATAATTATAATATTAACATTTATAAGTATAATAAAAATATAATAATAATTATAATAATAATAATAATAATAATTATAATAATAATAATAATAATAATAATAATTATAATAATAATAATAATAATAATAATAATAATAATAATAATTATAATAATAATAATAATAATAATAATAATTATTATAATAATAATAATAATAATAATAATAATAATAATAATAATAATAATAATAATAATAATAATAATAATAATTATAATAATAATTATTATAATAATAATAATAATAATAATTATAATAATAATTATAATAATAATAATAATAATAATAATTATAATAATAATTATAATAATAATAATAATAATTATAATAATAATAATAATAATAATAATAATTATAATAATAATAATAATAATAATAATAATAATAATAATAATAAATAATACTAATAATTTAACAAATTAATATAAAATAAAATTAATAAATTTATATTAAAATAAAAACTAAAAATAATAAGTGTTTACCACCCTTAAACTAAAGTTAGTCAATAACTAACTCCACTCCATCTAGGGGGAAATAGATCGTTAAGGAAGCATGTTAGAGGAAGACTAAAAAGGAATATCAGATGAGGAAAACCAGATGAAGGTCAAAGTCCACCCACACAAGATCATACGTTGTCTTTTTATGATTGGTGGAAGGGCTCTAATCGGACGATCCATAATAATGTAAGAGGAATGTGCAATGTGCATGGTCCTAGAATCCTCTAGCTAAAATCGACTTTTAATAGTCATCATACTTACGTGCTAGATAGTACACCTCGTTACTGCCCTTATAGTAATTTTCACTAAGTGTACCTACTCGTGAATAAATACAGTTTTTAATAGATGATTCTATCATATAAGTCTATTCGGTTACCTTTTTATAACTATAATGGTGTTCCTTTGAATTCAAACCTTAATATTACCGGCTTATTGAGAAAATAACCCAAGGTAAAATTTAATTAAACTTACCTTTCTGTGCCGAGTGATTTTATGTTTTTTTTATTACCAGCCAAACATCTTGGTTTTTAAGATTTGAAAGGATAGACTATAGACTGTACTTACATACTTTGGCACGTAGGTATACTTACTTATATGCCTTAATTGGGAATTACCCTTGGTTCTAGTTTATGAGGTGAGTGAAGTGAAAGAAAAAATGTTTCTATTTAAGCCAGCACTAATAAATTAATTTTCATGTATAGGCTATAGCTAACACTTACCTGCTACACACTATTGGCGGTCATAGACTGCCACTAAAAGTCGTGGCCGCCACCATTTATTTGTACGCATATAATTTATCCGATGTTGTGTTCCAATTTTGGACGTGTGCACTAAATAATTGAAGTTTTAATTCGACGTCAAACACTTAAACGACTTAAACTCCACGAAGGATACATACATACATATATACTTATACCTACGTAGGTATCTACTTGCCTTTCCAACTCCAGGCCCGCGCACGAGGGAGCTTACCCGATACCACCGGGCTCAAATTTTAATTATATTTCGGTGACCCAAGTGAACCCCCTAGGAGAAAAAAAATTTGAGTGCATCGCAGGAGCCGAAAAAGAAAAGAACGAGTATATCTGAGCTAAGTACCTACTTAAACAGTGTGATTAATTTTTTTATACTACTCAATTGAATTCTAAAGTTATTTATTAGTCATCAATTATTACTTTAATATCTATAATATAAATTGCTCATAATCTTTTAAAAAGAAGAAACCATACTAAAGTATTTAATTTATTTATTTTATTTATGTATAGTTTTTGTTATACCTACATATATCATTTTTCTACCTTTTTTCGCAATTGTTCGAAAACCTATAGATAAAGTGATCAGATAAATTACGAGATTTAAGAAATCCTAAACAATTTTATAAAACGTAGTCTATCTGTGACAGCATAGCGGTAGACGCTACAGTCCTAGATAGTCATAATTCTTAAATAATAGCAAAGTAATTTAATTTATTAACTTAGTGTTTTGGTAATTAATTCCCGTACTTTTTTTGTAAGTGATATCATTTTGTTTCTGTTCGCGGTCTGTCTTATTTATAGAATCTTTTCAAATCCCCCCCTCAAGCGCTTACCTAACCAGAGCTCTATTAGGTAGGAAAAGGAACAGGGAATATCTAGTAAACTCTGCGGAAATATTGACCCATAAAGGGGCCATTTTGGTTGCCATAAACGGAAGCAAAATCTTTATTACATTTTCCTTTTTTTTATGTCATTGCTGTAATTTAAAGTTATTAATTAGTAAATTTCTATCTGAAACTTATTTGTTAAAAGGTAGTCCCCATAAATTTATGGTTTAACCTATTAAGCCCTTATGGCAAGAGAAAAATTGTAAAAAAACTATCTAAGAGCTCAGAATAAATATTCTTAGCATGTCATGCATCTAAACACTGATGTTTTTAATGGTCTTTTTGAAACTCATTATGGATTGTTGAAGTATTTTCTTTAGGGGTGTGAAAGGTAAGTGAACCAAGGTGGTGAAATGAAGTGATCTGGTAATTATTTAACTATCATAGGGGAAATCTAACAACGGCCGATTGATTTCCAGGTTGGGAGGGAAAAGGCCAGGCTGCAATTACATCCGCAGCGTCCTCTTGGTGTATTGAAGTCCGTCTGATGTCTGTTTTTTTGAAATTAATTTTTAAGGCCTGATATGTGTGTTGTTGCTGGTGAGGTCTAGCTTCTGGGACAAAAACCCATCCCGTCCGGCGAGTTGAGCTGCGCTAAGCAAGCAGGCCAAGTCCCTGAACTAGGCATTCCGATCCCTTTTCGATCCCAATCCTCTGCTGCCTCTTCTTTACTATTTCTATCTCTTTCTAATTTTCTACCCCCCACTCCTGCACCTCCTTTTGCCACGCAACAAATGGCGCCCAACGTATGTGTAGTCCTTGTTTTCGTCCTTTAGTCCAAACTTCACTCACTGTAAACTTGAAAGACTCGTAAGTCTGCACCCAGAAGGTCACAGACGAACTTGGTGTATTGCGACGAGTTATATCCAAGTTTACAGCGACTGAAGTTTACCTAATTTTTGAGTCCGTTTTTTTTTGTCAATCCTAGGATTGGCAGTCCCACTGTTCTTGTTGTCAACTTTGAAAGGATCGTATGTCTTAAGATAGAAAGTCTCAGACAAACTAATTTTAATTGCGACGAAAATTTCGAAGTTGACAACGATGGCAGTTAAACTTTGTCTGCATGATTCTTTTTTTTTACTTCTACTATTTAGCTCTTCAATCAATCTATAATTTTTTCTATTCTACCTAAAATTTTAATTTTCCTTTTCAAAAGTTTTCTAGTTTCCATAACTTGAAAACAGTGGCCGTGATTGACGTGAAGTCGAACATTGAAGCACTGTTTCAAAAATTTATTTAGTTTTTTTTTTACTCATTTCTATGTTAAGTTTTCTCGGCCGCTTCAAGTCTTTTAGCATAGTCCAAGCGATAGACTAAAATCGCGGTAGCGGAGAGCAAAACTTTGTAATGTCCTTTAGTCTTTATTTAGCTTTCTATACCGTTAAAAAAATTCTTCACACCAAGAGGGAAATACTCAGTCCGTCCGCAGTCTTAAAATTGTCAACAAACAAAACAAAACAAAAAAAAAATTAATTAACAAAAATTAAAATCTACCAGATCACACCATATAGTTAAGCTACCACCGGAGTAAACTGCCCGTAGCACCCCGTATTCTTACAAAAACAAAAATAAACAAAATTTAAAAGTATAGTAAAGTTAAACTACTATAAAGTTAAACATCAATAGAAATATCAAAACAAAATTAGGTAGGCCTTATAGTAACCGTTTTGAGTGAATCTTTTAAGAACAAATATATAAAATTATATCTGATTCAGTATTTTTTTTGATAACAAACTAGAGAGAAAAATACATTAATTTAAATTTTCAACGGCTTTAGAAATTAGAATTTTTCTAATTATTTATTTACTTTTCTTTTACTTGTTAGTTTTTGGTTGCAATTTTGTTAGATACTTTTACAATTTTCGTTATTAGCAACTAAACATATTTCGTATTTTTGTTTGTATCTTCAATTTTTTTTGTATCTTTATATTACTCCATATTGGTCAGTATTATACATATATACCATTTTATAATATTTCAAATCCAATTTTTGATTTGAAAATATTGTACATTTCTCACTAGGTATAATTCGTAATTTAGTTCATTTATAGTACATGGTTCAATTTTTGTATCTTAATTTCTACGTTCGTTTTTTTTGGTGAATTAACATTTAGTTAACGTTCAATATAATTGAAATAAACATATCTGATCTGAGTTACAAATTAGTTAACAATACAAATTCTCTTTTCTCGACTCAAACTTAAATAACTCATCCCTTAGGGCATATAACTTAATTGATAAAATAATAATTGTTGAATAGCTGGTAAAGTTAGTTTGTTCCTTCTACGGCATCAAAATGGCAGCATCTAAACAAGAAGAAGAAAAAATTAGAAAGATAATTCAGGAAGCAGAATTAGAAGAAAATAGAAGGATTACCCGATCAGGCACCCAAAATTCAAACCTTGCACAGGGTAAACCTTTACCAAGTACCCCTTTCCCTAAGAATCGTCCGATTTCGTCCTCTTCAGATATTCCTCGAAACTCTGGTATTCCAGTAGAAATGTCAAGCCAAAACATATCCAACGAGTCCATAGACGGTCCTGCCTTTAGTGTTATAACCGCACATGAAGGAGCGGCCATGGTATCCTTGCCCCCATCAAGTGAAAGCGACAGGTCTTTTGATCGAACAATCCAGCCTGGTGGAAGAAATACCAATGGTACTAGACCTAAATCAGCGAATCCGGTAGGTTCTAGACCAATTTTAGGTAGTTTGCCTAGTTTTCATGCTTCAGGTAGTAGAGAGCGGATTATAGTGCCAGAAGATTTAAAGGCCTATATCAATTTGGCCATAGTGCAGGCATTTTCGTCGTACAAAACTTCAGTACGCAATGATATTTCAACGACACTGAAAGACGAGATGCAACAACAGCTTTCAGGTTTCATGAGGGAATTGAATCTGAGTCGACCGACTCCTCCATCAGAAAACCCAGCTCCACCACCGCCAGTTCCCTTAAACGTACCTCAGCCGACAGCAAACTTCCCAGAACAACAAGTTCCTCAGTTAGATCCACATGGGGGGGCTTTCGTTCGCACAAGTCACAGGTCAAGACGACCAAACGATCACGTGCGACGAGATCAAGATAGGATTTACCAACAGGAGGTTTTCCATCAGAACTATCCACCTCCTCAGCAGCCCAGACCACCCAGTAGTTTCTATGATCCTAGACCAACTCAGCCTACACCAGCGGGAAATGTAAGGGGGCCCATCAAAATCGACAAGTGGGGACTTTCTTTTGAAGGAAAGCCCGAAAGCCTTACTGTCGAAGATTTTATCTTTAGGTTGGAAACACTGCAGCGGCAGTATGATTGTCAGTGGGCAGAAATCTTGCGTGACTTTCACTTGCTTCTTTCAGGACCTGCCTACGAATGGTTCTGGCAATTCCAATGTAATCACTACCGGCCGGACTGGCCAATGTTAAGAGACGCATTAATCCGACAATTTAAAAACAGTAGGTCGGATTACGAAATTATGCGTGAGGTTATGGACCGTAGGCAGGGATCCTGGGAGAGTAGCGACGATTTCCTTGCTGCCATTAATAAATTGCGTTCCCAAATGAGTGTCCCTATTCCAGAAGTTGAGTTGGTCAGGATTCTGAAAAGAAATCTTAATGAGAAATTGGTGAAGTTGGTTTATCCTATGCCCATATTTACCATGGATCAACTGAGGAATGCGTGTCGAGATGCTGAGTCCATATATCCAAAGAGAGAGCGCGAGGTTCCTAGGTCTTCAAGGCCACCCGTCAAATATATGGCCAACGAGTTGAGCTATGACGATGAAGAAGACCAGCCCTCCGAAGAACAATTGGCTGCGTTTCAATTCCCAAATAACCGTCCGAAACTTCCCTCTCGGAAATATTCAGATACGTCCAATCTAGTTTGTTGGAACTGTAAGAAACCGGGGCATACATATTTTGATTGCGATTCAGATGTAATCAATATGTTTTGCTACAAGTGCGGACAGGCCGGAATCAAAACTCCGCACTGCAAAAAGTGTAACCCGGAAAACCGGTCGCGGAACGCGAAGTCTTCAGGGGAGTCGCGTTCGACTCAAACGCAAAACCCCTAGTAAATCAAACAGTTGAAATTTCTTGTCAAACAGACCAAAATAGCTACTTTCGTACAGGTGACGATAAATCACCAATACAAATATTAAAGAGGGATATAGACAAAGATATAAAAACCGATAATGATTTTAACAAAATTTATAATATTAAACCTTTACATAAAAGAATAGAGGAATACAATCAGGCTAGGTATAGAATTTTTAATGATAATAAGCCCATTATATCCAAAAACATACTTAAAGCTAGAAATAGATACCAAACTAGAAGGAATGTTAGAAAAAACTTATCTTCCACAATTTTGAATGTGTCATCAGATCCAAGACCGTATGTGAAAATTTATATATGTAATAAAGAATGTGTAGGCTTATTGGATAGTGGTGCCAGCGTGAGCATCTTTGGCAAAAATTGTTTACAGCTAGCAAATGAATTAAATTTGAAAATTATACCATATAAGTCTGGGGTAAAAACAGCCGATGGCAAAAATCAAAGTGTAGTAGGAAAAGTGCAAGCGACAGTTGAATTTGAAAATCAAAAAAAGGAATTAACGTTCTTCCTAGTTCCTAATTTAGACCAAGGACTGTACCTGGGAGTAGATTTTTGGAAAGCGTTCCAAATTGCTCCCAGTGTAATCAGCTCAGTATCCTTAACGGAAGACATTGACCTTTCAAATGCTCACAAATTGTCGCGTGATCAACAGGTCAGACTGGATGCAGTCAGACTGAAATTTCTCAGCTTCGACCGTGACGGTCTGGGTAAAACTGCGCTAATGGAACATGTGATAGATACCGGGGACGCAGTCCCTGTGAAACAGCGTCACTACCCTGTCTCCCCAGCGATACAAGCGGTATTATATAAAGAACTAGATAGAATGTTGAGTCTGGGCGTTATCGAGGAAAGCGAAAGCCCGTGGTGTTCGCCAGTGGTTCTTTTACAGAAGCCAGGCAAAGTTCGTCTTTGCCTGGATTCTCGTAAAGTGAATTCACTGACGAAGAAAAACGCCAATCCCCTACCACACATTGAAGGGCTCCTCAGTAGACTTCCAGATACCTTTTTCATAAGTAGTATCGACTTAAAAGAAGCTTTTTGGCAAATACCGCTGGAGAGACAGAGTAGGGAAAAGACTGCCTTTGCGGTACCGGGAAGACCCTTGTACCAATTTACGGTGATGCCTTTTGGGTTGTGCAATGCAGCCCAAAGGTTAAGCCAATTAATGGACAAGGTAATTCCTGCACGACTTAGAGAACGCGTCTTCGTGTATCTTGATGATTTGCTAATCATGGCCCCTGATTTCGAAACCCACCTTGCCCTAATAGAAGAAGTTGCCAATTGTTTAAAAAAGGCCAATCTCACTATCAACATGGACAAATCCAAGTTTTGCTTCAAGGAACTGAAGTATTTGGGGTTCATTGTTGGTGGTGGGATATTAAAAACTGATCCTGCGAAAGTAGAGGCCATCATTGACTTTCCCGTCCCCAAAACTCCAAGACAGGTTCGGCGATTATTAGGCTTAGCAGGGTGGTATAGAAAATTCGTCAGAGATTTTTCAAGTCTGACTGCACCCTTAACTGACCTACTTAAGAAAAAAAATGAAAAGTTTCAAATGACCGAAGCAGCCTTGAAAGCATTTGAAGATTTAAAAGTTGCACTTACTACGGCACCTGTGTTAACGCATCCCGATTTCTCAAAACGCTTCTACATTCAATGCGACGCGTCAGATACAGGAATAGGTGCCGTACTTTTCCAAAAAAACACCAATGATGAAGAAGTACCTATTTCGTACTTTTCACAAAAATTTAACAAATGCCAGAGAAACTACAGTGTAACCGAAAAGGAGTGTATGGCAGCAGTGATGGCTGTGCAAAAATTCAGGCCGTATGTTGAAGGCATGGATTTCACGGTGATAACCGACCACTCTAGCCTTCGATGGTTAATGAGTATGAAGGATCTTAGCGGAAAACTCGCAAGATGGAGTTTATTGCTACAATCTTACTCCTTCGAAATCCTTCACCTGAAAGGAAGCCTTAACACAGTACCTGACACTCTTTCTCGGGTACACGTAGATTCTCTGGACATGGCAGATGTTGCACCCCTGATTGACTTAGAGTCACAAGAATTTAAGTCTGAAGAGTATGAAAGTTTGATAAAGACAATTAAAGAGCATCCCGATCAGTTACCCGATTTAAAAGTGGAAGATGGGTTCGTATATAAGAAAACGTTGCGGTACGAAAATGAAGATTTGATGTTAGACCATGCTTGGCTATTGTGGGTTCCTTCAGGACTCACAGAAGAAATTATTTTCAAAGCACACAACCCACCTCAAACGGCACACGGTGGCATCGCTAAAACTTTGAATCGCATCCGTCAGTACTTCCATTGGCCGAATATGACTGTCCAAATTAAAGAATATGTGTCTAACTGTTCTGTTTGCAAGCAATGTAAAGCGTCTAATCAAGTATCACGTCCTCCTATCATTACGTCATTTTGTACTACTCGTCCGTTTGAAAAATTGTATATCGACTTTCTCGGTCCGTATCCACGGTCGAACACTGGAAATGCATATGTTTTTGTAGTCCTTGACCACTTGTCCAAATTTGTATTTTTAAAGGCTTTGAAAAACGCGAATACTTCTAGTGTTATTAAATTTTTGAGAGATGACATTTTCAATATGTTTGGTGTTCCACATATTATCCACTCGGATAATGGGCAACAATTTCTTGCAAAAGATTTTCAAAATCTTCTGCAAAAATATGGGGTGAGACACTTCAAAACCGCAAACTACTCACCGCAGTCGAATGCATCCGAAAGAGTCAACCGAACGTTGTTAGCGGCCATACGCTCTTATCTCAAGACAGACCAACGCGATTGGGATTACCACCTTAGTGATATCGCATGTGCCCTTAGAAGCTCAGTTCATACCTCTACTGGGGTGTCACCATATTTTGCTCTGTTCGGAACAAATATGATGACACACGGTAGTAGCTATGAACTGGCACAGAAACTAAAAGCGTTGAACGACAGTGAACTCTTGACTCTCACCCGACGCGACCGACTGCAGTGCATACGTAAGCAAATCCAAGAAAATATTGTCAAATCTAACGAAAGATCTGCAAAAACGTACAACACTCGTACCCGAAAAGTTCGATACCTGCCCGGACAGGAAGTATACAAAAGAAATTTCGTTTTAAGCGACACTTCAAAATATCTTTCGGCAAAGTTATGTCCGAAATACGTCAAGTGTCGAATAACTAAACAAGTAGGTAACCAGATGTACGAACTTGAGAACTTAAATGGCAAAACGATGGGTATATTCCACGCTAAAGATTTAAAACAATAATCCCGCACTTAAAATAGCCGAAACAATTTACTTTGCGTAGTCACAATGTACCTGAATACCCCTACTATGGAAATCGAAAACGAAATGAGAACCTGAATACCCCTACTATAGAAATCAAAAACAAAAATGAGAAAAAATGGTTGAGTTTTTTTTATGGTTATTTGTTATTCGGTTAGTAAGCACAGGTATACCTATTAAAATATTTGCTTAGTAACTTTACTTATGCTAAAAAGCTTAAATTAAATATAGATAGTGATATACTACTATAGTATCTACTCAGGTACATACATAGGATGTCACCATCACTTAGTTATTCTAAAATAATATTATTCACTATTGTATGTGGTAAAAGGTTAAAATCCTTTTTGGTTGTCCAATACATCACGGGCAACTTATCGAATGGTCTAGCTCGGACGCGTAAAGAACCGAAAGTGAATGAATACCATAAACCAAAGTTTTCATTCAATTCTACCATCTACCTATCTATTCTGTGATATCAATGTTTTCTTTTGGTCAAAGTTAAATTGCTAATAATCTACCCTTGTAAAATTAACATATATAGTCCCCAAAGTACCTGACAGCCAAGCTGGCTTACAAAATATGGTTTGGCCGAAAACACACTTGGTACCTGATTAACGATAGCTGTGATATTATGTGATATTAAATTAACAACCTACCTATATTCACTTAGTACCTGACTGAATAATATGACCTTTATAAACTCGCCTACCCTGTGATATTTGTGTTAAAAGTGGATGTGTTATTTATTCTTTTATAGTCATTATATTAATGACTTACAGAAAACAATTTAAATTCTGTTTACGAGGTATGAAAATATCATGAGTGTCTAAAACTCCAATTTACCACCGTACGTATATATACCCTACGAACTGGAGAGTAAATCTAGCTATGGTCGACTAGGAGTACACACTCAAATAATAAAAGATAGTAAAAGAAATTATAAAATAACTACTGACTCCACTTTATGTACACTAATAAAACAATGAAAAAGGTAAAGCTACCTACCGGTTTGAGAATAGGTACCTATATTTAATACCACAGCCGCCGCAGTATCTATCTTTAAATGAATATAAAAGTCTCATATCTTACCAATAGTAAGGTACAAAACAGGTACAAAAGTAGAATAAAACCTCTGACTACTGGCTTTGAAAAAAAAAAAACTCACTAAAATAGGTTCTTTTAAAGGCACTTTAATTGTAACTAGCCTTAAACCACGTAATCTTCTTTTTACATAAACTGAAATTAATGAATAAACCTAAATAAAAGATCTTATACGGAAATTTGTTTTTGGTTGCTACACTATAATATCAAATTCTAATTTGTTTCACATTCTAACTCAAGAACCAAAACATACAAATTAATTTATTAACCTAGTACCTGATTGCTACCTAGTCTGTGATATAAATGTTCTTACCTCCACCTTTCCGGCATAAAATAAATAAATAAACGACAAAACTGTGCCCTATATCTTCTGTGATACTTATTATATTATGTATTTCTTAACGCTACCTAAATGTTAAAATCCTAAAAGGTAAAATCACCATTCATAGGTAACCACTGAAGGCAATAGCATATACATGAACATTAATCATGCATATGCATACCTATGTACGTGATATGAAAATAAAATATAGTTTATCGGCGAATACTTAATATACATACAAACGCAAATGCCTATTCCAACTATAACAAAAACAAACAACCAAATCAAAGGTAATGCTACCTAGCTAATTCTAATACGGATGCAATTTTATTTTTCTTGGTCACAAAGTTCAAATAAATCTTGTGTGAGACGTCTACTCATAGTGTCATAGTCAAACCTATTCATGAGTAATGTACAAATATGAACAAATTAAAAAACCCGACAAAATTATACCTCAATAAAATAAATAAATAATACAATATACGTATGTATAAATAAGTACAATCGCTTACCCAGCATCGAGGTGAATGACCGTGTCATAGACGGTGACTTTTCACACAATATACAATTCTAATTCCAACGTTGAAATGATGTTTATGACATGCCAGGTCTCATGCGTCACCAAGGCCAATTTTCCTTTCATCTGGTAGGTACATTTCTAAGGTTTTAGAAGGTAACCTTAACCTAGTTACGAAAAAAAATAAAAAGACCATTAGACAAACCACTCACCTACGAAAAAAAAGAGAATTTACCTATTACATATGGATTTTAAACTCGACAAATAACTCCAATGGTATACCCGTAGGTACATACTGGAAAATAATTGTCTGGTGGTATGAACATGCCCCAATGTTTAAAGAAACGTATTTAGTTTCGTTTCCATCGTCAAAAATATTGGCAGTGATGATAATAAGTAACTGAAATCAATAAATTATATAATAAGAATGAGTCTAAACTTTAAATAACATCAGTTACCTACCAAACGGTATAAATAGTCCAAGAAACAAACAGCAAAAGAGGGCGACCAATCCTTATTTCAGTGGTGGTTAATGATTTCGTTCGGCATGGGCGAGTAGGTAGGGTCGATCAATTCACATAAGCATTTATGTTGCTAAGGTGGTGGGATTATTTAATATCCATCTGTAAGAAAAACGAACCAGAACACCAAATTAGAATTGAGAATAATAAAAATATGTAATAATAAATGTCAACAATACCTGAGCACACAGTATACGTTTGTATAGAAATAGGTATATTATAATACCACTCTCTAGGTTTAATTGTGGGTTGCTAGTCCTTACTCTCTACCTCCAAAAGAGCACCCTTATGGTCGCGGCTGGATTGAGAACTCTGGCTGAATGAATATCTGAAAAAAAAAATAAAAACTAATTATACCAAAGGTGCAAGGTAAAATAATCCGAAAGGCTAAGGAATAGAGTATACCCACGGCCACAACTAATGGACATTCATAACCTCAAATGTAGTTATTTTTAGCCCGGCTATTATAGCTTGGGTTCTTCCCCACTAGTTAGCTAGGTTTCCCACTTACCGTCCCCGGCATGGATACAATCCGCCAAATCCGGAAATTTGTTATGGGCACCTAGCATAGCTCACAAATTTTCTAAACGATAAAATAAAACCAAAAAAAAAACATTTTTAGAACGCCAAAACAATGAAATTACTTACCATCGAAAAACCACCGGCATCCAAATAACACGAAAACGAAAACATCATGACATTTGCGAAATGTCAAGTGTCAAAGAAGAGACGTTGTCAGTTGGCCATGTAGTATATGGAGTTGAGATAGGGTAGGATCGAGATCTGTTCATTTTTTTTGACACTAGGGCGGTGGCGGCAACGTTTATTATTATTAATAATTATAATAATAATACATTATAATATTAATAATAACACTTTACATTATAATATTAATAATAACATTTATAATTATAATAATAACATTTATAATTATAATATTAACATTTATAAGTATAATAAAAATATAATAATAATTATAATAATAATAATAATAATAATTATAATAATAATAATAATAATAATAATAATTATAATAATAATAATAATAATAATAATAATAATAATTATAATAATAATAATAATAATAATAATAATAATTATAATAATAATAATAATAATAATAATAATAATAATAATAATAATAATAATAATAATAATAATAATAATAATTATAATAATAATTATTATAATAATAATAATAATAATAATTATAATAATAATTATAATAATAATAATAATAATAATAATTATAATAATAATTATAATAATAATAATAATAATAATAATTATAATAATAATAATAATAATAATAATAATTATAATAATAATAATAATAATAATAATAATAATAATAATAATAAATAATACTAATAATTTAACAAATTAATATAAAATAAAATTAATAAATTTATATTAAAATAAAAACTAAAAATAATAAGTGTTTACCACCCTTAAACTAAAGTTAGTCAATAACTAACTCCACTCCATCTAGGGGGAAATAGATCGTTAAGGAAGCATGTTAGAGGAAGACTAAAAAGGAATATCAGATGAGGAAAACCAGATGAAGGTCAAAGTCCACCCACACAAGATCATACGTTGTCTTTTTATGATTGGTGGAAGGGCTCTAATCGGACGATCCATAATAATGTAAGAGGAATGTGCAATGTGCATGGTCCTAGAATCCTCTAGCTAAAATCGACTTTTAATAGTCATCATACTTACGTGCTAGATAGTACACCTCGTTACTGCCCTTATAGTAATTTTCACTAAGTGTACCTACTCGTGAATAAATACAGTTTTTAATAGATGATTCTATCATATAAGTCTATTCGGTTACCTTTTTATAACTATAATGGTGTTCCTTTGAATTCAAACCTTAATATTACCGGCTTATTGAGAAAATAACCCAAGGTAAAATTTAATTAAACTTACCTTTCTGTGCCGAGTGATTTTATGTTTTTTTTATTACCAGCCAAACATCTTGGTTTTTAAGATTTGAAAGGATAGACTATAGACTGTACTTACATACTTTGGCACGTAGGTATACTTACTTATATGCCTTAATTGGGAATTACCCTTGGTTCTACTTTATGAGGTGAGTGAAGTGAAAGAAAAAATGTTTCTATTTAAGCCAGCACTAATAAATTAATTTTCATGTATAGGCTATAGCTAACACTTACCTGCTACACACTATTGGCGGTCATAGACTGCCACTAAAAGTCGTGGCCGCCACCATTTATTTGTACGCATATAATTTATCCGATGTTGTGTTCCAATTTTGGACGTGTGCACTAAATAATTGAAGTTTTAATTCGACGTCAAACACTTAAACGACTTAAACTCCACGAAGGATACATACATACATATATACTTATACCTACGTAGGTATCTACTTGCCTTTCCAACTCCAGGCCCGCGCACGAGGGAGCTTAACCGATACCACCGGGCTCAAATTTTAATTATATTTCGGTGACCCAAGTGAACCCCCTAGGAGAAAAAAAATTTGAGTGCATCGCAGGAGCCGAAAAAGAAAAGAACGAGTATATCTGAGCTAAGTACCTACTTAAACAGTGTGATTAATTTTTTTATACTACTCAATTGAATTCTAAAGTTATTTATTAGTCATCAATTATTACTTTAATATCTATAATATAAATTGCTCATAATCTTTTAAAAAGAAGAAACCATACTAAAGTATTTAATTTATTTATTTTATTTATGTATAGTTTTTGTTATACCTACATATATCATTTTTCTACCTTTTTTCGCAATTGTTCGAAAACCTATAGATAAAGTGATCAGATAAATTACGAGATTTAAGAAATCCTAAACAATTTTATAAAACGTAGTCTATCTGTGACAGCATAGCGGTAGACGCTACAGTCCTAGATAGTCATAATTCTTAAATAATAGCAAAGTAATTTAATTTATTAACTTAGTGTTTTGGTAATTAATTCCCGTACTTTTTTTGTAAGTGATATCATTTTGTTTCTGTTCGCGGTCTGTCTTATTTATAGAATCTTTTCAAATCCCCCCCTCAAGCGCTTACCTAACCAGAGCTCTATTAGGTAGGAAAAGGAACAGGGAATATCTAGTAAACTCTGCGGAAATATTGACCCATAAAGGGGCCATTTTGGTTGCCATAAACGGAAGCAAAATCTTTATTACATTTTCCTTTTTTTTATGTCATTGCTGTAATTTAAAGTTATTAATTAGTAAATTTCTATCTGAAACTTATTTGTTAAAAGGTAGTCCCCATAAATTTATGGTTTAACCTATTAAGCCCTTATGGCAAGAGAAAAATTGTAAAAAAACTATCTAAGAGCTCAGAATAAATATTCTTAGCATGTCATGCATCTAAACACTTTGATGTTTTTAATGGTCTTTTTGAAACTCATTATGGATTGTTGAAGTATTTTCTTTAGGGGTGTGAAAGGTAAGTGAACCAAGGTGGTGAAATGAAGTGATCTGGTAATTATTTAACTATCATAGGGGAAATCTAACAACGGCCGATTGATTTCCAGGTTGGGAGGGAAAAGGCCAGGCTGCAATTACATCCGCAGCGTCCTCTTGGTGTATTGAAGTCCGTCTGATGTCTGTTTTTTTGAAATTAATTTTTAAGGCCTGATATGTGTGTTGTTGCTGGTGAGGTCTAGCTTCTGGGACAAAAACCCATCCCGTCCGGCGAGTTGAGCTGCGCTAAGCAAGCAGGCCAAGTCCCTGAACTAGGCATTCCGATCCCTTTTCGATCCCAATCCTCTGCTGCCTCTTCTTTACTATTTCTATCTCTTTCTAATTTTCTACCCCCCACTCCTGCACCTCCTTTTGCCACGCAACAACTCGTGTATATAGAGCCCAATCAGATGGAGAACCTCCTGAGGGTCCAACCAGTTTTTTCTCTTTTCTGTAAGAGATTAATACAAAAAATTGAAGTAGGTAGGTATATGAATAATTTAATTGTGGCGAAAAACTTACTTGTATTTATTCGTCAAGTTATGCATTTTTACTCTGATTTCCTCAGGAGTGTACTGCACAGGTCGCCCTTCAAATGCCGCTGCCATTTCTTTTAGAATATGGCCGTTTTTTCGGCTTCCACGGAGTTCGTTAATTTTTTCACCCCACAACTCCACCAGGTATTCCTCATCATCCAGGCACCAAATCTTCTTTCTTTTTTTTTGTTCCATTTTTTTCTGCCAGAAAACAATCAGAATTATAAATTTATCTATTTTATTTATAAAAATAAAATGAAAACTTACCAGACGCAACGGTAAATATTGACAAACACAAAAGTTTTGTTTTGTTTTTTTTTTTACAGCAGCTGTCAAGTCTAGTCAGCATTTCGCTGAATATTTAAAAGGTGTGTTTGTTTTACACAATTTTCATTTGCAACTAGATTTTGAGGAGATTTCATCGTAATCTACTAGATTTTGAAATCTGCAAATGTATGGGAAATCTACTTGATTTTGAAGAGATTTTGAACTTTTTGCTCGAAATCTAGATTTCGATGTCAGTGTGAATAGGCTATAAGCAATTTAAATGTGCAAGTAAATTGTGACAGCACTTCCAACACTCCGAATCCAATGCAGGAATACTAAAAAAGAAATCTCAAACATTACACCGAACAACCACTGGAACGTTTTAAGGTTTTTTCACTATAACGATAAACCCACATAAGAAAAATAATCCATTGCATTTCGAAATAAATATACAAATATAATTTCTTTTATTTATTTAAGATAAAACTAAATATTGCAAAAAAAACAAGATGCTCAGGCAGTACATTCGGCAATTCAATGCCATCCAGTTTGACGTTGATTAAATGCATAGCTAGAGCAAACTCATCAACGTCCAGGAAGCCATCACCGTCCACATCAGGAAGTTTCCATATTTTACTCAGTACTGAGTTGGGTAGTTTTGATTTGATCAGTTCCTGTTTGGCAGCTGAAATTAAAAAATATTTATGTATGTAAATAGACAATTTTCTGTTTAATGCAAACTATAAAAGAACTTACCAGCAGCAGAAAGATTTCTGTTTCCAAAAGGTGAGATTGTGTCATCGACAATTCCTTCAAATGCACCGCCTGAAATGAAAAGCAACAAGAAACTGATGAGTTTACTTAAATCAAATGCAGTACACAATGTGAAATTTGATTTTAATTGAAACAAATAAAAAAGAAAACATGAAAGAAGTACCTACATAAATTATATTCTGCAACATATAAAAGAAACTTATTTGTAGTTTTTTTTAAATTTCCGAAACCGACCGCACGTAGTTAACCGTATGACATCTAATGACTGACTGAATTCCTAAAACATATTAAACATCTCTTTCGCACGATTAACACAAAAAAAGACTAAACAATGTCTTCTTGTCGGTGGGCGCTTTTTTCCAGTGGCCTAAAGCAGAAATACCAGATTCAGATTCATGCCAATACTATAATGTTTATATACAATGATTACACCTTGCTACAACAGGTTCGCCTCTTTTTTTTAAATCTTTGAAAAATATTCGGTGAGGCTCATGCTATTATAGCCTTTTCACACCTAATCAAAAACACGGTTTTTGACAAAAACTCGAAATTCGTTCACAACGCAACCCGTTTTTTTGACATTTAATTTTGTTTTGTCAACAATATTAAAATTTTGCCTTTAAGGGCCAGTTTTTCATTCCTAAGTTAAACAGTCAGTTAGTAGGTACTTATTCCTCAGTTAGTGAAAAATTTGATTTTTCGACAGTCAGTTAGCACTTATTCCTAGGAATAAATGCTTTAACTGTGGAATAAAGTTATTTTTCGTTTCGTAGACAGTTAAGAAGTTATTCCTAGGAATAAATTGTTGAACTGTCAAAAAAGTACCGTTTATTGGATTTTGGAAAAGTAAAATAATTTGTCTGCGATGGCGTTAGAAGATTTTATAATTCAAGAAGAAATTGAACTGGGTTTAGTACGCCAAGTTTCCAGAAAACAAAAAGTTGTGAGGAGAAGACCAGATCATTTTGAAGAATGGGAAGACAACGACTTTCGAAGAAGATTTCGTTTGAGAAAAAAAACGGTCGAGTATCTATTAACTTTGATAAAAGAAAAAATAGAACATAACACTGAACGGTACGATTAACCAAATAAATTAAATGTGAACTATTTTCCACTTTGTAAAATGTATTTGTTCTAGAAATCAATGTGTTTCGCCCCTTTCACAGCTATTAATAGCTCTGAGGTTCTATGCGACTGAATTTTGTATGAAGCATCTAAAGCATCAGAAATAAATCAGAGATTTAAAGTTATTTTCAATCAAATTAGTACGTTCCTACCTTGTATTGCATGCTGTCATTAATGGCTTCCATACCACCAATATTGGAACAAATCGACAGAATTTTATCTTCAATTGGAGTGAAACTAATTTCTTCTGATTCTCCTCCACCGGTCTTATATAAACTTTGCCTGTTTAGTGCTGCTTTTTTTTTGGTTGATTTTTTTAAGCTATCGTATTTTAGTTTTAATGTTTTGGGATTTCTCATGCACATTCCACTGGGTGGCATTGAATTTTTTTGATATCTCAACCCGGGCAGCCTCCTTCTCCTTATTAGTAACAGCGTCCGTCTTTTTGTTTTCTATTATATTTTTGAACTCCGACACAATATCGATTAATAATCGGGCCTCCGATGAGGAAAAATTGGTGGACCGGTCTCTTTTTTTTGCATTTCAAGTTCCATACTTAGTTTTCTCTCTCGACCGCATTGCTTTAGAAACAACTAAGGGATTTCTTGCATTCCCTTCCCATTGTTATTCATTTATGTATTAATCATTTGTTATTTTGAAAAAATCAGATCAATTTTTAATTTTTAATCCAGAAAAAAATTGATTTGTTGCTAACAGTGATATTTTGTATCGGAACAAATATTTCTTTAAACGGTAGGTACTCCCTTTACAATAGTTTTTTTATTCCGACTTTCTTGTACACTTACATTTAGCAGTTGACACTTCCTGACTCTTAATGAGTTAGCGCTACTATTTGCATCATAACATTTTAGTTTCAGACAAAAATACTTTAAAACATTTCTGCTGAGTGGAATATACTACTATCATCTTCCATTCCTCGTTTTCTAGTCTTCTTTGGACCGTCTGTATTTTCATGATCGTCATCACTATCGCTACTACCATCAACTGACCTGAATCACTGCCAGTAAATTTATCACTTATAATTAGTCAGCCATCGTCAGCATAAATGTTTTAAAAGAATGAAAGTTCTTATAGAAATACATAAAAATGTTTATTAATTGTGCAAACTAGACAAACAAAAAAAGGAGAACTGTCAAAACAAATAAATTCACCTCGGTTCCCCTCTCAATTTTACACGGATACGAATCGAAATTACAAAAACAACAATGTAAACAAATGGGTGTTGGAGGGTAAAACGTACGAAAGTTTCCCATCTTTATATTCTTAATCTTTGATTGTAACTAAAGTACCTGCCTGATTCTGTGATAACTTAGTTGTTTCAGTAATTGTTTTGATTGTCTTTTTCTTTTATTCATCATAAATCGTTTTATGTTGACAATTTAAATTTATCGTAAAAGTTCTTTTCAATGAGACACCCTGAGGTCAGAACCAATACTTGTAAAAACAATATTTCTTACACTTTTACAAATCTATTTTAACGCTTTGGGCATACTTAAACCGAATCATTGTCCACAAATATACACAAATATACATAAAAACAATCACAAACAATTTATCTTTAAATATTTTCGTGTAAAATCAATTTTTCACAATAAAAAATTGTTTTTTGATGTTGAATCGAATAAAATAACCGGCAAACTGACAGAAAATCCAAACAAATTTGGATTTTTGGTTGATCAGTAATCAAAAGACGTCATCGAGTGATGTCGGTTAAAGCGGTGTAGTATATAGGTTTGTGCTTTCATTCGTTTACGGATGTATGTTTGATTCATTCGGTCGAAGGTGCCCGAGCGTACTTCGGCCGATGGCAGGTTGGGTGTATGCAAGTCATAACTGTTCTGATTTAAAGCATTGTATATACATTTCTATAGTATTTTCATGCTGAATAATCACCGCCTGGCCATCTTGAGAAACGTGTGATAAACACATTTTTAGGTTCGTGCATTTAATAGTTGTCTATTCTGTAACCCTGACAACGGTCGTAAACATATATTATTTTTGTTTTGTTTACGACTCTTGTCAAGGAAATATGGATTTTATAGCCAATAAAATACATTATATATTATTAATTTGTTTCGTAGACGACTATTGTTAGGGTAACAGAATAGACACTTAGTAAATGTAAGAACATCCAAATGTGCAGTTAACAACTTTCTTTAGATGGCGCTGCTCCATGGTTGTACTATAGAAATTTATATACAATATTTAAAGGTAAGCCAAATTTTTTTCCCAAAGCTGTTGGGAACTGGTTCTGATAAGGACTATGAAGCAATTTTCAAAATATTTCAGCACAGCCATTTTCTCATTTTGCACTGATAACATGTTTTATTCTTTTCGTTATCGATTTGTAGCAGTCGCATTGAACACAGATAAAATAATTTCTATTGACAGTCCTCTTTCATTTCTCATTCTTCACAATTGATTGAGTGCTGAATGTTTCACTAATTACGTTTGATTTGTTCATTTCGCAATTTCAACTGGTTTTGGATAGGTTTTTGCAAAAACGAGTGGTTTTTGTAAACTTGTTACTTGCCGAAAACGTTGATTTTTCACAAAAACCGGGGTTTTGATTCGATGTGTAAGGCTATTACACTGTATTTCAGAGAGTCATGACTCAAATTTTTTACAATCCTCTTTTCTCTATTTTCTACCCACAGCGCACATGAGCATTACAGGCCGACTCCACGAGCTATATTTTCTCTCTGAATGTGTATCGCAATGAAATATTCAATGGAGTCGCGTTGTTTCTCGTTATGTTGGGATATCAGATATCTCTCTCGAAGATTTCGTCTTGACGAAGATGTCTGATATAAATTTGACAGATGAGTTTTTTTTTCCTTTTTCTAGGTAGATGACAATTTAATTTCATTATTTTTTGTCTCTCATGCTGGTTGTTGCTCTTCGTTCTCTTGCGTTTCGGTTGTATTTTTTGTTGTTTTGTACATTTCAAGTAAAAAAGTTGATTGACATAGAAATATATATTTATGGAAATGCATTTAATAATAATTACATTAAGTAGGAACCTGTACATTGTACACACCTAGCTGAAAAAAAAAATAAAATTACATAAACATCATTTCTTTAAAAATAAAATATACTATATGAGTGTGTAGTAACTAAAACATTAATTTTTCTATCTAAATTATTAACTAATAAAGTAAAAACCATTATTTCTAAGGAAAGCAAAAAAAAATATCGAAAGAAATTTGTCGTTTATCCGCAATGTTGACACGTCAACTTCTCTTTCATCAATGAAATGTCAAGACATGAATTGCCCAGCAAAGAAAAAAGAAATGCTCTGGTATAGATATCAGAGGTTTAGCTATGCGATACAGATATCAAGTGGAGTCGGTGTGTTAAGTATGCAAAGAATCCATGTACACTCTTTCAGAACCAAATCACAGAAAAATCGTATCGAGGCTCACCCGTCGGCTGATTTTTTGCCTCATTGTTTTTCTTTTTCGCACTCATAATACTCATGTACATATTGTTCAAAAAGAGGCGAGACCTGATGAGCATGTGGAGTATTCTGTAAACAGAGTAAGCTCCAAGTGCTCTGTTTTATTTTAAACATACATGAGCACTCTTCACAGTTACATGAATAGAAATCTCCGAGCGCTCAGAGCGCCAACTTGTGTTTCTTTGTTCGATCAGTGTTTGCTCGAACCGCGATCTATGAGCTCAAATGATGGAGTAGTTTTCATGTTATTTGGCAGACTGTGAGTTGATTTCTACTGATTGGACAGTGAAGTGATGCTCAAGTGTTTTATATTTAAATCGTGTGGTCATAATATGACGAGACCCTCTATTTTGACCAAGAAATTTATCTCATAGATACAGGAAGATAATTTTACGGAATATATTGTACCCTGTTGTGAGAAATTAATTCACTTTTTTACTTGCGATTATAGGTACTATAAGTCCCACTTGCACGAAACTTTTTCGACAGTAGTAACCACTGATTTATTCATGCATTAAAAATATAAACTCTGCTAAATCTTAAATATTTATCCACTCATTTTTCTCTGAATAATACATCCGTCAAATAGAATTTTGAAAAGAAGTTGCTATCGGTGAGGTTGCCATTAGTGTGTGTAGCAAATGTTGTTTTTGTTTTGTGTAGGATTTCTGTTTCGTTCCTGTTTACGTTTGAAGATGTGTTGTTTCAACAACATTCTGTGTGTTACAATTTGTTTACCAATCATCCAATTAGTTAATGTAAACATACAACTGTATATGAATTGTGAACGACATACAATAAATTTGTAACATTATAGGTACAAAATGCTACTTGGCAATAGAAGGCCTTTAAGACGGTGGAAACCGTTATTTTTAAAAACCAGTTTTACCGGTACCGTTAATGACTCAACGGATCTTAACCAAATTTTATTTAAGGAAAGGCCTAGATGGCTAAATAATAATGGCTTCATAGCTTTTCTAAAAAAAATTATATTAACTAAACGAAGTTTTTTTTTAAATTTAATATTTTGAAAACCAATTGATGAATTTTTTTTTAAATTTAGTTTTTGAATGCAATTTATTAATTTTTTAAAATCAATAAACTCAAAAATGTTCATAAAAATATTTTAAAAAAGTTGTTTGAAAAAAATCGATTTTTTCAAAAACTGGTCGTTCAATTTTCGTAACAAAAAGCTCTAAAATATATTCCATTATTTAATAATTACTGGCATACCACGATTTTCTGGAAAAACTCTGGTTTGTTATAAGTTATTTTTCAAAGTAATTTTTTTTAAATATTGCGTTTTAAATTAATTGAACGAATTTAAAAAAACAATTTCATATACAAAAATTGAAAGACTACAACATGCAGGAGAAGTACGCGAGACCCATTAATGCCTTTTTGCTGTTAAGTCCTAGCTTACCTGCCACAGCATTGAGTTTATACACATAGAGGAATCAAGATGGTTTCAAACTCACCGAAGTAGATGTCGCTAAATGAGCATATCGAGTAATTAATATTGCCCTAATTCCCTGTACCGAAAATCACTCGAACCGAAATGAACAAGATTCTTCTGCATACATTTGTTATTGTCTTTCTTTATTCCTCTGGCCTTTTAACTCAAGAATAATTGCTACAAAAGTAAAAATAAAACATGTCGATAGTAACGACATCCTACTAGCAGTATTTGAAACTTACACATGATTTCTCTATGTGTATAAACTCAATGGTTGAAGTCATTTCCCACACAAGTTGAGGAATAGTTTAACTTGTTTGTGAAAAATAACGTATCTTTTTTATAAGTACCTACAGTTAATTTAAAAACAGTTTGTAAACAATGAAAAAGGTAACACATGATTTCCATGGTTTTAAAATAAAGAAACAAGAAAAATCGTCGCAAAAAACACCGGAAATAGCCATTTTTGACCAACTGTACCTGAAAAATTGTCCGACCTTCGGTTTTGCAAATGTTAATGCTAAACCTATCGGTTAGTGTTTAATTTTCCAAGAGCCGCAATGAGATAGGAAACCTATGGCCGCCTCCCGGACTATAAGAAAGAACATATTTTTCTAGAAGATTTTCTATTTCTATTTTTAATTTTTTGACTTCAAATCTGCTTTATAGTTAGCTGTGCTTGTCGCAGCATATCTTTTGTGTATGCAACTTCTAAGAGATGGAGCTCTGCTTTGTGGCATATTTGTTTCTCAATTTGTTTTTTTCGTGCCTCCAGTACTTCACATTTTGAAGTCGGTTTCTTTGGGAGTTGCCTCAGTTTTCTGAATTAAGATTGAGCAAAAGGTATTACATTATTTTAAGTTAAAATGTCCCCTTTGTAGAAAAGCAGAGGATTCATTGAATCTATTGATGTTTCTTTTGTATGTGGTGAAAATGTTCCATGTTATGTGGCGCTGCATGGATGGATGTAATGTCTTCTGCATTTTGCCCTTTATTGAAACCTAGAACAAATATTCATTATTTTTTAATATCTTGAGAATTTAAGAATTTGCTTAAAGGGGAAACTTATCAAAAAATGTATCAAATGTGATATCAATATTTATGGTGTGTATCTATTATTAATGGTTATTTAACTAAAAACTTAAAATGCCGTCTTAAGACAACTTCAATGCATACCGTGTATTTCGAAAAAAAAATATTTTCAACCAAGTTTCACATTAAATAGTAAAATGAAAGTAAAATGGGGTATAATTTAATTTATTTAAAACTCGAGTGCACGCAAGTGCGACAACAGCTCAAACACAACAGGATAATAATAAAAAGCTTTCGTTACCAATTATTCTATTTATTTACTTAAATTTGTTAAAAACTTGAAACCTATTCCATTTTTTGTAATTCTTGAAATTTTACTGCACATTATGCGTTTCCATGTGATTTGTTAAATTATAACTTAGAGCGAATGCTCGCTGGCATACTTCACACTTATATGGCTTTTCACCGGTGTGTGTGAGTCGATGTCTTTTCAGGACGCATAAATGAGCAAATCGCATCGGACATACTTCACAGGCGTATGGTCGCTCGCCTGTGTGAGTACGTTTATGAGTTGAAAGTTCGTAGAGCAAAGGATAAGTTTTGTGACAAATATCACACGAATAAGGTCGATCTCCTGTATGACGCCGAATGTGTTTGGTTAGGTCAGAAGAAGTAGTAAATGTTCGATCACACTCCTCACACTTAAAAGGTTTTATTTTCTTGTGACGCAGCATGTGTTCTTCAAAATTTGGTTTAAAGTCGAAATTTTTGTTGCAAACTGAACAAACAAAGTTAGAATTTCTCTTGTGTGTATTTCTGATGTGCTGATAAAGCGTGTTGGCAGTCTTGAAAGCTGAAAATAATTATTTTTATAATGCAGTTAATTTTCATTTTGTAATTTATAGTTAGAGAGCTGGTTTTAGTAGATTTGAAATAAGGTAGATAATATGAGGAATTGACAGCAGAAGTGGCGTTGCCCTTAATTGCAATAATTGAGAAAATAACGATTGAAAAGTTAAGGCAAAATAATTTTGGATTGTTTCTTATTTAAAATAATGGCTAATAAACTTCAGTTATGAAATACCTACAGTGGGATATTAGGCGTTTTTCTTTTTTAGCTCTGAGCAGAGCACTGAGCTGTCAAAAATAGATATGTGTTTCTTTTTTAGCTCCGAGCGCTCATAGCGCTTTTCGTGTTTCTTTTTTCGATCAGAGCTTGCTCGGAGCGCGCTCTATGAGCTCCGGATATAACGATGGAGTAGACCGAGCACGAAGTAGAGCGCGGCCAATTTTCATATTATTTGACAGATTGTGAGTTGATTTCTACTGATATGACAGTTAAGTGCTCAAGTGTGATTTATAAATAAATCAAACGCTCGGACCGTACTCTGCTCAGAGCTCACTCGATAAGCTCAGGCTGTACTCCGTGCTCTGCTCATAGCTAAAAAAGAAAAACGCCTATTATCTTATACACATAGAGGAATCAAGATGGTTTCAAACTCACTGAAGTAGAGGTCGCTAAATGAGAATATCGAGTTATTGTTATTGCAATAATTCCCTGTAACGAAAATCCCTCAAACCGAACCGAACAAAATTCTTTTTCATACATTTGTATTTGTGTTTCTTTATTTCTCTTGCCTTTTAACTCAAGAATAATTGATACAAGAGTTAAAAACAAACAAATTAATAGGAACGACATCCTACGAGCAAAGTTTGAAACTTCCACATTTCCCTATGTGTATAAACTCAATGCTTATGCTTAAGACCTTAATCTTGTCTCTAAATGTATGAATTACTGGATTTTATGTGACTTTTACTACCCCAATGAATTCTTGATACTGAAATGTTTACAAAAAATAAAGTTGGTTACACCAATTATTCAAAATAAGGTTTATTAAAAAAATGAATATCGCTTTATAAGAAAAAAATAGTTATAGAAGTTCTAAGTTCAGACTACAAGGGAACTATCATTCTTCATCCTCATCTACGTATTTACTAGCCGCTTCTGTCTGTAGAAACAGTTTGAATTTTTTTTAAATCGTAGTAATTCGAGGGGATAAAGTTAAGTAAGTCCAGTAAATCTTTCTTTTTTGCTTCACTTACAGCATTCCCTTTGAGAAACAGTAACTCGAGATCACAGTGCCAAAAAGCACGTCTTTTTAATGTAATAGTAAGAAATATTGCATGGTGTCTTTTTGTAGCCATTATATTTTAAGCCATTCCACTCTACCTTTGTTTACATTAATTTTTTATTTCTTTTTTATTCTTTTCCAATCCATAGTTCCAAGAATGACTTTAAAATGTTTCTTTTGTTTTTCGATCAGACAAAAGTTTTGGTCACAACTTAAATAAGAGTGGCCACTCACTAGAAATGTATAATCAAGTTGATTAACAAAATAGTGACTATGTAAAACAATATATTGGCATTAAACGGACATCTTAATATTTCTATTTTTCCACCACACTGCTTGGTGTACAAAATTTACTTTGAGGTACGCACAAAATTTTTAATAAAATGCCAATTTCTTGGGGATTTCTTGATCCAAGCGACTCGTCCCAAATATACATGTAAGCTTTGTTTCTTACCATGTCATAGATACCTAGACAGTATATCCAAAGTTGCCTCTTATAATACTACACACCCGTTGACATGGCAACATTTTCATGAGATTACATTTCTAGCCGGATCAGCTTTTCTTATATGTACCTTATGTTAAATTTATATTTGAGGCTTCTCGTTATCAGTCGCAAACTTATACTTATTGTTTAAAAATTCACATTTCTTTCAAAAATCTTTTATTGGAGCATGGAATAGGTTGAAATCGCAATCAAAAGTCTTTCGGAATACGTGGTCTGATACAGGGCTGGTTTGAGAATACTTGTATAAATCATACATTTTACAATGTGACGGGTATAATTAGATTCATATGAAGGAAATTCGTTTATGAATTCTTTAAGTTCATGGCTCTGCCTTGACGCGTTGGTCTAAATGAAAAGTTTGTGTTGAAGCTTTGCGTTGTATAAGTCTGGATATTTTTCCATCGGATATTTGGAATGTTTTTAAGAAAAAAGTTTTACAAACCCTTACCTTCTGCCCTTCGTTAGCAGGCACAAAATATAAGCAGCTTCTTTTTCTTCGAGAGTTTTCAGCACTTGTGTAAACCCTTCTCTTTGAAACAATGTCAATCAATGATAATAGAAATGAATTCTGTAGATCAATAGAAGATAATCCATAAAAATTGTTGAAACTTATAATGCGTTGATCAACTGAAATTTTTTGAGTGCATTTGTTTTTGCATAAACAAATATTAGCATCAATGCAAGGCTTCTTTGCTGGCACAGTATTTCCGGTTTCGTTTATGTATTCTTCTCCTTTTGCTCTTTTTAATTTCTTGATATTACGTTTCCAATTGGATTCGTTGCGCTGTCGTTTTCTGCTTTTCTTTTGAACTTCATCTTCAAGAACAGAAACAACATTCTCTTCAGAAACAACAACACTCTCTTCTATGATAAATGTATTTGAGGTTCTTGACATATCGGTATTCGGATTTTCTTGACTGGGTTCATATTCAGAACCTGAATATTGAAAATCTTCTTCGTCGGAATTACCATGTTCTAAAAGTTTAAAAATATGTATGGAGAATTAGTTTATTTAAAATTTTAAACAATATGAATGATTGTTATGCTATTATTACCTTGAAACAACATTGACACTATTGCTTTGTATATCAATCTACGATTGACGTAGCTAACTGTAAAATGTTGGTGAGGAAATGGTGTATGTGTTTGGTATCTAGTCATTTAAAAATGTGTATAGTGCAGAAGTGGCGAAAGTGCAGAAGTTCCGCGTAGAAACAATTCATCATTTTTGTTTTGATTAACGAGAAAATATGGGATACGCCACTTCTGAGTTTAACCATTGTATATATGTATATTAAATAGTAAAGTTATAACTAAATTTCAAACGTGGTCATCTAGCGGCGAAATTAGTGAACTGGTTTCGGGACTTTTTGACTTAAGAATGTGAAAACAAAACAGACCCAGCAATTGGTTTTTGTGAATGTATTGTTATATATTTCTTGTTTTATCGCAATATTGTTGTCACAATCTCTACATAGCCGTCTCTTTCCAATCTTCAATTCTTTTATTTTACGTGAAATACCCACGTAAATAAAAATCGATGCTAGCTCTGCTATCGGTGACACGATACCCTAAAAGTTTCTAGTTGCAATCTTACTATAGTAAGCAATCTTAGATAGTGAGTAAGATATACAAAGGTTTAACTCAAAACTGCCCTCAATGCCTCATATATATATTTACTATCTGATATAGCTTTTTGTTTACTTATCATTGTTTACGGGTCACAATTTCCTTGCAGTAAGCCCTGCGTGTAGTAAAAGGGATAAAATACATCTAAGCAAATAACACCAAAGTAAGAGCGACACAATTACACCTTAAAACTTCTCAAAAGCTTCCAAAAAAAATTATCATAGTAAATTGACGGCAGCTGAAATAAAGATGCTTCGCATGATAGCAGAATTGATAAAGACTGATAATTAGAAATAATATTATCTGAGGCACGTATTTATGTAAATGCGTACAAAATGTTATAGACCTCGAGGAAAAGTCTAAAAACTTTTGAAAAAAACAAAACCACCGAAACCAACATTTACTAGGCCTCAGACATGGAACAATCTATATGTATAAAAATAATGTGTTTTAACATCCATAACTCGGTTGTTTATCATCCGATTTGCGTATTTTTTTGTTGGATTTTTATTGAACCAAGTAAGAACACAACGGAGCCAAAAATTTAAAATTTTGAAAATTTGGAAAGTTATACTGGAAAAATAACAATATACGCGCATAACTCAACTGTTTATCATCCCATGTGTATGGGAGGTTTTTTTTAATTCGTATTGAGCCAGGTAAACCTACTACGGAGCCAAACATTTTGAAAATCTTGAAAATTATACTGGACAAATTATTGATCATCCCAACAATGAAGAATGCTTCTATCTGCGGACTGTTTTGACACGTTGATGGTGTACTTTGCACCACATTTTGAGAATCCGGCCAGCGGATGAATTCGCTTGCCAACTACTCAAGTTGGAACATTGTTCGCCATTATCATTTTCACATGTTTTCCATCTAACACAATTAATTTTTGATATAAATACAAGGAGGACTTGCTCGATGATATTTTAGATAGAGTTCACAACATCAAATGCCGAAATTAAAATGTCAGATCTTAAATCTTCTTCGCGTATCGGAAAACCATTTGCATTCGCAGCAGACAATAAAACAAACAACATTGTTTATATCAAAGCGTTACACTGACCTAAAATTTGTGAAATATTATTATTCATGCTAATGAAATAAATTGTATTCAATTTCATTCCAAGTATTTTAATTCTAGACTTTTGAAAGGGACATTTAATCAATTTTAGGCGGCATGAAGTTCGCCAGGTCAGCTAGTAGACATAGAAAAATCCAAGTTCAGTAGGCGAATCACATAAGCAGATCCCTAGGTGAAACCCTGAATTGGGAGTGTTGTCGTTCGAGTCGAAATAATTAACATCGTACAAATTGCTTGCATCATAGGCATTTTCCCTATGTCAAGTGCGTCAAGTGCGAGACAAAAGATAGATTTGAGTTTTTGATTGATTAAATTTTGTGCGACGGCTAATATCCCAAAATACACCTGTATCTACAAGTGCGGAATACAATTTTTGTGTACATTCAAAGTGTCAATATTCAGTACTTTTTGCATTTTTTTTTTTTAAACTGAAATTTTTGTGAAAAATGTTAAGGTACAAATTTTAGCTTCTACCCTTTTATTGTGCCATCAATCTATTTCCAGAAAAATGTTTTAAATTGTTAAAAAAAAACTGTTTTTTCATAGCACTGCACGTTTAGCCGTTATCAAATTATTGCCAAATTTGTAAAAACATCGTTAACACCAAATCTCCGCTATGAACATTTTAAGCCAAATACTACTAGCAGCACTGCAGATCACAATTTAAGGACTTCAGTTTTTCACAAGTTCAGTGACCAAAAGTGAACATAAAGTTAAGATAAAACTTAGATTCCTATAAAGTGTTTACAAATGACAATTTTTACAAAAAAAAAAATTGAAAAGGAAAAAACCTTCGTTTAAGAATTTTATTGCACATAGCTCTTCGATAAAATGATAATATTTTTAGCAGATATTAAGTTTGAAAGTCTATCGCCAGTATAATAAGATTATACCAAAGTATAGAGTGATTTGGAAAACAAAAAGATCATATAATTACACTCATCGTCATCCTTGTATCTATTTCTAAATGAAATCAAAATAGCATTTATTTATTTATTTGGACTCATACATTATACATAAAGCAATAGAAAACAGGCCTGCGGGTAAGACTGTCTAAAATGATTATTTCTCACTTTACCAATATATAAAGTAGTAAGGTGCGTGTTCTTATTTCGCTTCATTCATGTCAATGTTTCAGCACTTATTTGAGATAATATTCAATAATAATTATTAATGTACTTAATGTACGACCAGCTCCCTATCCATTAACAAAGTGAACTTACTTTTATTGCATTTGGAATCCGAACATTGGTGCTTATTGTGCTTATCCTTCCGGTGAATTTTAAGTGCGTTGCTATCGTTAAACGCATCCCCACATATATCGCAGTTCGTGTGTGATAGCATATGAGTATTTAAATTCTCCTGTGATGCGAAAACTTTTTGACAATTCGGACAGGTTTGATGTTTCTGAGTACACATTTTCCGACGCAAATGGTTCGTCAAGTTACTTTTCCGTATAAAGCCTGATCCGCAATTTTTGCAGTGGTGTTGTGGATGTTGAAGTGCAAGTTTCAGTTTATTCTGTTGTTCGACAGATACTTTTCTGTCCGACTGATTCCTAAGAGTAACCAAATTTTTCTTTCCTGACAGGACTTCACTTTCTGAACCGTCGGCAAGTGAAATATTTACTTGCTCTTGATTGAAAGTCTCATTACTGCTTACTTGTTGCTCATTTTCAAAATCTTTAGTTTCTTCATCAAATGAATCATCCTCGGAATCGATATGTTCTATTTTAACGCTGGTTTCTTCTTCTTCAAGGATAAAAATATGTGGAACTTCGATTTCTCCTGCTTCTTCCTGCTTTATTGTTATTGTATCTTGGTTGTTAGACATTTTTTTTCATTTATTGTAGTCTTAATTATGATTATATGAATATTAATGTGTACAAATTTAATTTATTTGTTTTTTTCTCATCATAATTGATTTTGATTTTCAGTGTCAAATGTCAAACAGTCAAACAGATGGATTGTAAACTTTCCAACCATTTCCAGTAAAGTGAATATTCACCATAGAACTATGGTCTTATCGAAATATTAGAGATTGGAGGCGCTGCAGTAGTCAAGTGTGAACAAAGTTAGTTTGACAGATGACGAGAGCGCTGCGTAGTTGGGAAATATTTACAAATAATTTAGTTTGTTTGTTACCTTTAGCATTTTTGGCGTGTCGAAGATGTCATGTGTTTTAAAAGTTCTGAAATCAAATGCCTAGTTTTCTGTCATTTAATTTATTATGAAATTTGACTACCTATCGTGCATTCCAACATTACCAATCCCCAATAGGGGATTGAAGGCGATACGTGTGGTGCTGCAGTAGTCAAGTTTGTACTAAGGAGCAAGATAACTTAGTGCTAGTTTTGACTACCCGTCGCGTAACTTTACGAATCACCAAAAGGGGGTTTGAGGCTTTACGTGTGGCGCTAATAAAAAGTTTGCACCATAGAATAATTAATAAATAAAACATCAACTCAGGAGGCTCCACCAACTTTTGCCTACAAACTTTCAAAACTGCAGAGATTTAACTCTGTATGCGTGCTCGTGCATTTCAAATGGGAATGGGATTTTTTTCTACGGGAGGAGACGGAGGATTACAAGCAGATGACCTGTGGTTTTCACTTAAGAGCAAAGATAACTTAGTGCTTACTTTGACAACCCGTAGCGCATTAAAACTTTATCATATACGTGCCGTGCTGCAGTATATTAAAGATAATTTAGTTCTAATGTTGACTACCAATTGGCATTTCAACTTTACCAATCTTCAATAGGGGATTGGGGGGGGGGCTATAATTGTGGCGCTGCAATAGCCAAGTTTCTACTAAAGAGCAAAGATAACTTAGTGCTAATATTGACAACCCGTAGTGCATTTAAACTTTTCCGTATACGTGTGGCGCTGTAGTAGTTAAGTTTCTACTAAAGCACAGTACAAATATTAATTAATTTAATTTTTGTAACCTCAAAGGAAGCAAAAACAAATTAAAAAGTATTTTTTGTCAATTTTGTTTCTATTCGCACTTATAATTTAAGTTTTTGAAATGTAAAAAAGAAATGTAAAAACACTGCGCGTATATTTCCATATGGCTTTGACCATATATGATCGAGGTAAACAATACGTATGTGTTACACTCCCTATTCAATTCCGGAAGGCGAATTAGCACTCCCAAACAGCACTCCGAAAAATTAATGAAACGGTTTGGGGAGTTTTTTTTTTCACTCGGAAGTCCTTCCGAACGTTGAATGGAAAATGACATTAAAATGATAGATCTATTTTGGGTCAAGTTCAAGCCGATTTTAGGTCTAAAAAAACAGAACTTGCTCGCCGGCAATGTCATTTCAGGTTTTTTTTAAAACGTTTGGATACGACCCCAGGGTAACTTTAGGTCTCAACGTACAAAGGCATTACTTATAATAAATGTAATTAAAGAAGAGTTTTGCACAATCTGTTTACAATTAGAACACCTAGTGTTTCACATGCAAAAAAATTATGCAAAATAATCCCCTAGCTGGGAGTTTCAGTTCCAAAAATACCTCTGGGCATTATCTGCACAAAAGGCTTTCAAAAGTGAATTTAATTTTATCTAACAAAAAAAGTTGTGCTACTTTCTACTGCATTAAAGTTTAGTGGTATTTAACTTTAAGTTGGCTACATGCTCTGGAGAAGTTTAAAACAAAAAGACTGTCATAAAGCCACTTTTTAATTTAAATGTTTTACTCAAAATTGTAAAATACCTTAACTTTTCATTTTATACTTAGCTCTAATAATAATTTAGCAAATTTTAATAATCTTATTTCCTTTGACTTTTCTTCTATTAATTTATCGAATATTTATCAAATTATTTTTCATTTTAATTTCAAACGTCGATTTTGTTAGAAGATTTTGTTTAAATTCATGTTTAAATTTTAATAATTTTGTTCATCGCATCATATACCAATTTGTAAGTTTGTAGGGTCGTTTTTAAATTCTTTGTTTTGCATAAACAAAACAAATTTATCTACTTTGACAAAAATCCACTCAGGAAATTTTGTTTAAGTAGCCAGATTGAGTTTGTTTACTCTGGATAAACAAATTGAATTTTTGATAGAAAATTTTGAAAAATAATTGATTATTCAATTTTTGATTCTTGAATAGATAAGTTCAGTTTTGTATTTTTTTTTGTTTTCTTGAAATAGAAGTTCGAGACTTTTCTTTTTTTTTTTTCAAGAATTTAATTTATTATTTCCTTCGAAATAAAAAAAAAAAACAAATAAGCAATTGTGTTTTAAAAAAAAAAAAAATGTGAAGAAATTCAATAAATGTTGCTGATTGGTGAAGCACATAAAATAATAATTAATTGTGAAAATGCTCCTAAAATAATAAATTTGGTTGGAAAATTTTATTTGCGGAATAAAAAACTAATAAAAGAACTGACATTTTTGATTAAAATAAAAAAAAAAAATATATATATATTATATAAAAGAAGATAGACAAATACCTGAACCTTATCAAACCTATTTGTTGTTACGGTTATGTACCTATATAATGTACGAATTGTGATGTGATGCCTAAAGGAATATCAAAAGAAGAAAATATTATCTCTGTTGTTGCTGTCGTGCTGAGACTCTCCTATTTTTTTTTTCTTTGTTGTTTTAATATTGATAATGTTTCGTTAACTGGTTTATAGTGTAATTTATTAGTCTCATAATTCTAACGTAATTTAAAAAAAAAAAAAAAATATTATTGAACATTTTATTCGTTCTTTTTGTTGGTTTTATTCAGTTATTAGTGTCCTGCATTTGAAAATTCATTCAGTGTGGAATTTTTTTGTGTGTGTGTGTGTGTGATTTTGTTTTCAATAGGTACCTACGCTGGATCCGACTGCTGTGCGCACAACAAAAGGATACAGGTATGCTCCTTTCTTGTATATACATATTATCTTACTAGTTTCCACTTTTTTTTTAATAATTTGAATTTCGAGTGAATTTTCAATAATGACATTTACTTCTGAATGTAGAAAAAAAAAAATTAATTAATTTAATTTAAAACATTAATTTTTAAATTGTACGGCACAAAAGTGTCGAGGTGTAGCTATTAATTCTTACATATGTACCTAATTACCTATGTGTCTTAATTAAATAGATGTACATACCTATATAGTATCATTAATTTTTTTTTTGTTAATAAATTAACTATAACTATAACTATTGTCGAATTCCTTAGATTTTTTCAGATTTGATCGGAAAAGTTGACTTTTTTTCCTTCCTATGGATGTTGAAACAACAAAGTTGCTTTTTTTCTGTGATTGTGTGGTGTATATTTTATAGACGCGATCTAAACAATTCACTTAAGTTCACTTTATTAACATATTGCACTGTTAACAACAAGGCTCACGTCCAATAGATTATTTTAAAATTATTTTATTTGAGAAATCTATATTAAAATAAACCAAAATACACAATTAAACGGCTCGTCTGACAGAAGAAATCAAATCTGTTAAGTATGTGTGCAAATATGTGTGAATCTTGCTATCAAATCGAGATTCAAGAAAAGTTGATCTGAGGGGAAAAAAAGCAACTTTTTCTTGTCTATGGATCATGATTTTCGGAAAAAAAGCAACTTTAGTCCGAAAAAAAGCGACTTTAGTCCGAAAAAAGTCAACTTTTTATTTCAAAGGAATTCGACATATGATTATAATATGAACAAAATTGTTTTTTTTTTTGTTTTGTTTTTGTCTTTTATTGTGAGTAATTCTAAATCCATGGAGGATTAAATATTCTTGGGAGTGATTGGTGGCAGGCAGGATATGGGAGTCCTGGGCATCTGAGTGATGCAGGTGAGGCTTTAAGCCTTATGTTAGGGGCTGTCGCATATATTGAGCACGCGACAGCCATGGTGCCTTCTCAGCAATGAGTTGGTAAAGGGGAGGGATGCTCAACGGTACCAATACCACCAAAGGTACAGGGTGCATTGAAAGGACTAGTAGGTGATCAGCTTAGGAGATTGTTCTTTCCGCTTCCTAACATTTGTTTGTAAATTTAACTGATTAACGTAGCTTATTTTACTTTTTGTTTTGTCCGTCTGTTCATACATATTATGATCTGTCCTAGCATATTTTAATTTTCGCTTTGTTTTTCCGTTTAGAGTAGTTTTAAACAGGCATGTAATTCACGGTAGTCCAGATAGGCAGGCCAAAAGACCCCGACCCACAAACCGACGAGCTATGCCCAAGGTCAAGCAAGCATGCCTACCCTGGTCCTGGCCTACTGGACACCCCTCCATCCAACGACATCTATAGATCCTGTATCTATAGGATGGAAGGGCAAATCTGATTCCACTCTTATGAGTGGAGGATGGTTTTACCGTTACAGGTGGCGCCCATAACGTGGGGCAGAGCTCTGAAAAGAGTTTTCCCGACATCTTCTGGGGCATTTTAGTTGTTTTTCTTTGTGATCATTATTTTTTTTTTTCTTTTGTAATTCAAATTTAATTTTAACTTTATAATTTTTTTTTTTTTGTAATTTTTGTTTCTATTCATGTTTGGAGGCGGACTAATAGTTTTCTTATATGACTTCTTACGGTTCTTAGGAGTTCAGATTTTTTATTATCTCTCGTCTTTCAATGGACATTTGTTCTGTTGAGTTTTGCGAAAGATCTGAATTCCTGACGATTGTTTGCAGGGCATAGAGATTGAGTTGTTTTTGTATGGAATTTTGTTTCTGTTAAAATCGCCTTTCGGTTTCTTAATTTTCGGTTTAGGATTTTGCAATTTTATGTGGTTACTGTCCGGATGAGGGAATGTTAGAACTCCTTTTTCTGTTGCTGTGGTTGCATGGTTGCAATTTCCTAAATCTGCCCGCTCAGTTCTGGATTCGGCATCCTTCTGATGATTTTTAATGCATGCTGTCCGGGATTGGGAGACACAATACCAATTCGTCTGTTAAGCAGAATGTTTTTTTTTAAGCACCAGCAGTTGTGTCGAGTTGAGAACTGAGGCACTTAAATCTGATCTGAAACTTCTTTTAATGCACAAGCGGAGCTCATGATGTTCCGGATTTTCATCCTGTTTGCAAACCATAACTCCAATTATTTCATTAAAAGTAACATTAATTACAGAATATATATACAATTAGCTTTGATTATTTTTTTTTGGTTTAAATATATATATATATATGGTGACTTATAACTTATAAACAAAGATTGATTTAGTTTGACAACAAACAAAGCAAAAACAAATATAATTGAATTTGCTGCATATTTTTTATTTTTATTTTTGAGTTACAATGTCACAACAACAGGATAAGTTTAATAGAATGCCTTACAACTTTAGATATCCTCGTCGTATGGAAGATAACTTTTCAGCATTTTTGGAAAATCCTTTAATGAGCACGACACCACTTCCTGCTCCGAGGAATCCTTTAAATGTTAGTTCCCCAAGAGTTTCTAATACCCCCAATTTTTCACCAGTTCACCAGCAGGTATTAACACCTATTCCAACTCTTAATACTAGAACTGTTCTCAATACAGTACCAAGTTGCTCTACTTCACAACAGGTGAATATAAATACAGTTATTCCGTCTACAAGTAAGTCTGTGGCCGAGATTAGCTGCCAACCGGAAGCAGCGAACGTTGACCTAGAATCATATATTAGTCAGATAGTTTCGTCCACTCTTGCTTCTCAAAACGAACAAAATTTAGTAGATTTGAAGCAAGAATTAGAGAAAGAGAGAGAGAGAATGAGAAATGAAGTGGCTCTTGTTATTCGAGAAACGCTAAGAGCTCCGACTCCAGCTCAAAGTTTGAACCATACAAACGGAAACAGACTCTTCCCAGAGCCCACCCATAATGTGCGTGGTTATCATCGCCGACATGAGGCTGATTTTTGTCCCGACTTCTCTGGTCAATTTGACCAACTGCATCTTAACGATGCCAGTCCGGATTTTAGACCACAGAGGGAAATTCATAATTCCAATCGTCACCACAGGAATTTTGATTTTCATAAATGGGGTCTAAAATATGATAATCGCAACATGACTGTTGACGATTTCCTTTTTAGATTGGAGCACCTACGAGAATCCTATAACGTTGATTGGGATGAAATTGTTCGTAATTTCCACCATTTCATAGAGGATGAAGTAAGCAGCTGGTTTTGGATTTATCTCAAAACCCATCCAAGACTAGTTTGGTGCGATCTGAAGATTGCTCTAGTGGAGCATTTTGGAAGCCTTGAAACCGATGAAGAACTCGGTAGAAAAATGGACGATCGTCGGCAAGGTCCAAGGGAGTCGTTTGATAGCTTTTACTCAGACATACTGAAACTAAACTCTCGACTTAAAAACCCTAGGGGGAGTGAAAAATTAATTTTTCTACTAAGGAAAAATGTATGTCCGAAAATTGGTAGTAAACTCCTTACTTTTAAGACAGCTAGTTTGCCAGAAATGGTTTATACTTGCAGGAACATTGAGAAATATGATCTTGATAATGCTAGGTGTAATCAATTTTACAAAGACCAACAATTTCATCATAGAAAAATTAATGAATTAGACTTTGAAACTGAAGATGATGCCTACGTTCAATCTCTAGAAGCCGTCGAAATTTCAAAGTCTCCTCGTCAACCAAATTCAATTGAATGCTGGAACTGCAAAGAACGAGGTCATTCTTTTCATCAATGTCCTTGTTCACAGCGTTCTCTATTTTGCTTCAGATGCGGACTGCCTGACACTACAACTCCTCGTTGCCCTAATTGTTCGGGAAACCGAATGAGGAGCAATATACAATCCGGGGAACGTTGCTCCCAGACGAAAAGACCGGACAATCCTTTCAGGGAGTCTTAAATAATATAGAGATAGAAAACCCTTCTGACTTTACGTCATTAAACCTACCTCCGATACAAATTTTGAAAAAACCGGCTATTATACTGAATAAATCTGAACTACCATCTAAACGTCAGCAAAGACCTACGCTTCATGAGCGTTTTCTGAATTACGAACAAGTTCGTGCTCGTATTTTCAATAATAGTCCAAGTCGCCAAAGTCGTACCTCTGATAAAATCACAAAACTCCGCCAACGCTTTGCAGAAAAGAAAGCAATGCATAAAGCTGTTTCTTCCACAACTCTACTGGGTTCTGTCGACCCTAGATCTTATGCAAAAGTACAAATAAGCAACGCAACAGTTTTCGGTCTCCTGGATTCAGGAGCATCCATTAGTTGCTTAGGTTTAGGTGCTTTGGAGTTCCTTCGGGAAAACGGAATTCCATACAAAAGGTTTTCGTCAGAAGTCAGTACAGCTAGTGGACAGAAACAGGCCATTGTTGGATCTGCAATTGTGAAAATCAAGTACAATGGACTAGAAAAAGAAATTCGCTTGTTCGTTATTCCCACTTTAGAACAGAAACTCTATCTTGGAGTCGATTTTTGGAAGCTGTTCAATCTTGCTCCACATATTATTTCTGAGTTAAATCAGACTACTCAAACCCAACAAACTGACCCGAATGTTCATCAACTATCATCGGAACAATTAGTAGCACTAGAGGAAGTGAAAGCATTGTTTCCCTCTTTTGCTGTACTTGGCCTAGGACGAACCAAAATTGAAGAGCATCACATCGACACCGGTGATGCTGCCCCTATTAAACAAAGACACTATCCTGTATCACCAGCGGTTCAAAAGCTTCTTTATGAAGAAGTGGATCGAATGTTTCAGTTGGGCGTAATTGAAGAAAGCAACAGTGCTTGGAGCTCTCCTGTTGTTCTAGTGAAGAAGTCAAATGGCAAACACCGACTCTGTCTAGACTTCAGGAAAGTCAATTCCGTCTCAAAGAAATTTGCAGGTCCAGTTCCAAATATTGAAGGTTTGCTAAGTCGTATTTCAGATTCACATTTCTTTTCGAGTGTGGACCTGAAAGACGCCTTTTGGCAGATACCGTTGGAGGAAACTTCAAAGGAAAAGACTGCGTTTACCATTCCGGGGTTGCCTTTGCTTCAATTTACCGTCATGCCTTTTGGTTTATGCAACGCAGCACAGCGTATGAGTAAGCTAATCGACAAGGTAGTGCCGCATCAATACAGAGAGAATGTTTTTCCTTACGTCGATGATCTACTTATTGTTACCGCCACATTTGAAGAACATATAAGGATGCTCAAAATAGTTGCTGCTCGATTAACAGAGGCTGGACTTACTGTTAACGTAGATAAGTCCAAATTCTGTTTCAAAGAGTTGGATTATCTTGGGTATGTTGTAGGTGAGGGATGCCTGAAAATAAATTCAGAAAAGGTTTCTTCCATCACGGAATTTCCAGTTCCCAAAAATGTTAGACAGGTAAGAAGATTTCTTGGACTATCTGGCTGGTTTCGCAGATTTGTAAAGGATTATTCAGGAATCGCTGCACCTATTACTAATACTTTGAAGAAAGGTGTGAAATTCGAGTTTGGTCTTGAAGCAATTAATGCTTTTAACAAACTCAAGGAGGCACTTACAACAGCCCCAATACTTGTTAATCCTGACTATTCGAAGCCTTTCAAAATTCTTTGTGATGCATCCAGCACCGGTATTGGCTGTGTATTGTGCCAGGAAGACGATGAGGGTGTTGAACGACCAATCTATTATTATTCCCATAAACTGAATAAAGCTCAGCGCAATTATTCTGTGACTGAACAAGAGTGCTTAGCCGCAGTTTTAGGCGTAAAAAAGTTCCGACCATATGTCGAAGGGCATACCTTCAAAATAGTAACTGATCATGCAAGTTTGAAGTGGTTGATGAACCAAAAGGATTTGCATGGTAGGTTGGCCCGATGGAGTTTAAAGCTTCAAGGTTTCAGTTTTGATATAGAACATCGCCGAGGATCTCAACACGTTGTCCCGGACGCGTTATCGCGAGTATACGCTGTTGACGTACTCAGTGATGTTCCAATGTTAGAAAACTCACACGATGTCCTTCATATTGACCTTAATGATTTAAGTTTTAAATCAGAGGAATATGTGAAGCTTATAAAGACAATCAGTGACAATGGGGATCAGCTTCCTGATCTGCAAGTCTCTGATGGGTATGTGTACAAAAAAGTAAAACATTGTACAGGCAACCCAGTCGAAGATGACATGGTGTGGAAGTTATGGGTCCCATCGGAATTAACCAAATCCATAATCCTTCTGGCACATCGACCGCCAAAAGCCTCGCATGGCGGTATAGCTAAGACTTTGTATCGTCTTCGTGATAGGTTTTACTGGCCTAATATGGCGGCTGAAGTAAAATCCATCATAGCAAATTGTGATGTGTGCAAAGTCTCGAAGGCCCCTAACACAGTGTTGAGGCCAAAAATGGGAAAAGCATTTATAGTAGAGAGACCGTATCAACATATCTTTATCGACTTCTTGGGACCGTATCCCAGGTCAATTAACGGTAACACTCAAATCATCGTTTGTTTGGACCAGTTGACGAAATTTGTTCACATTCATCCTTTACGGAAGGCAACCAGTGAAAACGCCATCAGATTTCTGGAAGAGCAAATCTTTTCAGTGTTCGGTGTACCAGAGTCTTTGTTGTCGGACAATGGAACTCAGTTTGTGAGTAAGGAGTTTGCCAAATTTTTGTCTTCGTATGGTGTTACACATATCAAAACAGCTGTGTACTCCCCGCAAGCTAATGCAAGCGAGAGAGTGAATCGCTCAATCCTGAGTGCAATTCGTTCCTATCTGCAAAATGATCAAAGGCATTGGGACAGGCACCTTTCATCAATTGCCAGTGCACTTCGAACGACGATCCACTCAGCCATTGATATGTCACCATACGAAGCACTATTTGGACAGTGTAAAGTAGAACACGGCTCTGATTATAAATTACTGAAATCGCTCACAGCAGTTAATAACCCAGAGTTTCAGCTGTTGCCAAAATCGTCAAAAATGAACATGATACACGCCAACATTAAACAATCACTGGAAAAGGCGCATCTAGTGTACGAGCATACTTATAACACTCGCAGTAAAGATGTGAAGTTTAATGTTGGTGACATTGTATACAAGCGAAACTTTGTGCAGAGTGATAAGTTTAAGCGAATAAATGCAAAATTATGTCCAAAGTTTATTAGGGCAAGAATAAGGTCAACTCAGGGCAATAGCTTATATGAGTTAGAGGACATAAAGGGAAATTTGTTAGGTGTTTTCCATGCCAAGGACATACGAACATGAAAGCGATTACATCAAAAGCTCAAAACGACTTTTTCCATTTAATTCCTTGATAGCAGGCTGTCATCGGAATGAAAAGTTTTGTAGGGTCGTTTTTAAATTCTTTGTTTTGCATAAACAAAACAAATTTATCTACTTTGACAAAAATCCACTCAGGAAATTTTGTTTAAGTAGCCAGATTGAGTTTGTTTACTCTGGATAAACAAATTGAATTTTTGATAGAAAATTTTGAAAAATAATTGATTATTCAATTTTTGATTCTTGAATAGATAAGTTCAGTTTTGTATTTTTTTTTGTTTTCTTGAAATAGAAGTTCGAGACTTTTCTTTTTTTTTTTTCAAGAATTTAATTTATTATTTCCTTCGAAATAAAAAAAAAAACAAATAAGCAATTGTGTTTTAAAAAAAAAAAAAATGTGAAGAAATTCAATAAATGTTGCTGATTGGTGAAGCACATAAAATAATAATTAATTGTGAAAATGCTCCTAAAATAATAAATTTGGTTGGAAAATTTTATTTGCGGAATAAAAAACTAATAAAAGAACTGACATTTTTGATTAAAATAAAAAAAAATATATATATATATTATATAAAAGAAGATAGACAAATACCTGAACCTTATCAAACCTATTTGTTGTTACGGTTATGTACCTATATAATGTACGAATTGTGATGTGATGCCTAAAGGAATATCAAAAGAAGAAAATATTATCTCTGTTGTTGCTGTCGTGCTGAGACTCTCCTATTTTTTTTTTCTTTGTTGTTTTAATATTGATAATGTTTCGTTAACTGGTTTATAGTGTAATTTATTAGTCTCATAATTCTAACGTAATTTAAAAAAAAAAAAAAAATATTATTGAACATTTTATTCGTTCTTTTTGTTGGTTTTATTCAGTTATTAGTGTCCTGCATTTGAAAATTCATTCAGTGTGGAATTTTTTTGTGTGTGTGTGTGTGTGATTTTGTTTTCAATAGGTACCTACGCTGGATCCGACTGCTGTGCGCACAACAAAAGGATACAGGTATGCTCCTTTCTTGTATATACATATTATCTTACTAGTTTCCACTTTTTTTTTAATAATTTGAATTTCGAGTGAATTTTCAATAATGACATTTACTTCTGAATGTAGAAAAAAAAAAATTAATTAATTTAATTTAAAACATTAATTTTTAAATTGTACGGCACAAAAGTGTCGAGGTGTAGCTATTAATTCTTACATATGTACCTAATTACCTATGTGTCTTAATTAAATAGATGTACATACCTATATAGTATCATTAATTTTTTTTTTGTTAATAAATTAACTATAACTATAACTATGATTATAATATGAACAAAATTGTTTTTTTTTTTGTTTTGTTTTTGTCTTTTATTGTGAGTAATTCTAAATCCATGGAGGATTAAATATTCTTGGGAGTGATTGGTGGCAGGCAGGATATGGGAGTCCTGGGCATCTGAGTGATGCAGGTGAGGCTTTAAGCCTTATGTTAGGGGCTGTCGCATATATTGAGCACGCGACAGCCATGGTGCCTTCTCAGCAATGAGTTGGTAAAGGGGAGGGATGCTCAACGGTACCAATACCACCAAAGGTACAGGGTGCATTGAAAGGACTAGTAGGTGATCAGCTTAGGAGATTGTTCTTTCCGCTTCCTAACATTTGTTTGTAAATTTAACTGATTAACGTAGCTTATTTTACTTTTTGTTTTGTCCGTCTGTTCATACATATTATGATCTGTCCTAGCATATTTTAATTTTCGCTTTGTTTTTCCGTTTAGAGTAGTTTTAAACAGGCATGTAATTCACGGTAGTCCAGATAGGCAGGCCAAAAGACCCCGACCCACAAACCGACGAGCTATGCCCAAGGTCAAGCAAGCATGCCTACCCTGGTCCTGGCCTACTGGACACCCCTCCATCCAACGACATCTATAGATCCTGTATCTATAGGATGGAAGGGCAAATCTGATTCCACTCTTATGAGTGGAGGATGGTTTTACCGTTACAGGTGGCGCCCATAACGTGGGGCAGAGCTCTGAAAAGAGTTTTCCCGACATCTTCTGGGGCATTTTAGTTGTTTTTCTTTGTGATCATTATTTTTTTTTTTTCTTTTGTAATTCAAATTTAATTTTAACTTTATAATTTTTTTTTTTTTTGTAATTTTTGTTTCTATTCATGTTTGGAGGCGGACTAATAGTTTTCTTATATGACTTCTTACGGTTCTTAGGAGTTCAGATTTTTTATTATCTCTCGTCTTTCAATGGACATTTGTTCTGTTGAGTTTTGCGAAAGATCTGAATTCCTGACGATTGTTTGCAGGGCATAGAGATTGAGTTGTTTTTGTATGGAATTTTGTTTCTGTTAAAATCGCCTTTCGGTTTCTTAATTTTCGGTTTAGGATTTTGCAATTTTATGTGGTTACTGTCCGGATGAGGGAATGTTAGAACTCCTTTTTCTGTTGCTGTGGTTGCATGGTTGCAATTTCCTAAATCTGCCCGCTCAGTTCTGGATTCGGCATCCTTCTGATGATTTTTAATGCATGCTGTCCGGGATTGGGAGACACAATACCAATTCGTCTGTTAAGCAGAATGTTTTTTTTTAAGCACCAGCAGTTGTGTCGAGTTGAGAACTGAGGCACTTAAATCTGATCTGAAACTTCTTTTAATGCACAAGCGGAGCTCATGATGTTCCGGATTTTCATCCTGTTTGCAAACCATAACTCCAATTATTTCATTAAAAGTAACATTAATTACAGAATATATATACAATTAGCTTTGATTATTTTTTTTTGGTTTAAATATATATATATATATGGTGACTTATAACTTATAAACAAAGATTGATTTAGTTTGACAACAAACAAAGCAAAAACAAATATAATTGAATTTGCTGCATATTTTTTATTTTTATTTTTGAGTTACAATGTCACAACAACAGGATAAGTTTAATAGAATGCCTTACAACTTTAGATATCCTCGTCGTATGGAAGATAACTTTTCAGCATTTTTGGAAAATCCTTTAATGAGCACGACACCACTTCCTGCTCCGAGGAATCCTTTAAATGTTAGTTCCCCAAGAGTTTCTAATACCCCCAATTTTTCACCAGTTCACCAGCAGGTATTAACACCTATTCCAACTCTTAATACTAGAACTGTTCTCAATACAGTACCAAGTTGCTCTACTTCACAACAGGTGAATATAAATACAGTTATTCCGTCTACAAGTAAGTCTGTGGCCGAGATTAGCTGCCAACCGGAAGCAGCGAACGTTGACCTAGAATCATATATTAGTCAGATAGTTTCGTCCACTCTTGCTTCTCAAAACGAACAAAATTTAGTAGATTTGAAGCAAGAATTAGAGAAAGAGAGAGAGAGAATGAGAAATGAAGTGGCTCTTGTTATTCGAGAAACGCTAAGAGCTCCGACTCCAGCTCAAAGTTTGAACCATACAAACGGAAACAGACTCTTCCCAGAGCCCACCCATAATGTGCGTGGTTATCATCGCCGACATGAGGCTGATTTTTGTCCCGACTTCTCTGGTCAATTTGACCAACTGCATCTTAACGATGCCAGTCCGGATTTTAGACCACAGAGGGAAATTCATAATTCCAATCGTCACCACAGGAATTTTGATTTTCATAAATGGGGTCTAAAATATGATAATCGCAACATGACTGTTGACGATTTCCTTTTTAGATTGGAGCACCTACGAGAATCCTATAACGTTGATTGGGATGAAATTGTTCGTAATTTCCACCATTTCATAGAGGATGAAGTAAGCAGCTGGTTTTGGATTTATCTCAAAACCCATCCAAGACTAGTTTGGTGCGATCTGAAGATTGCTCTAGTGGAGCATTTTGGAAGCCTTGAAACCGATGAAGAACTCGGTAGAAAAATGGACGATCGTCGGCAAGGTCCAAGGGAGTCGTTTGATAGCTTTTACTCAGACATACTGAAACTAAACTCTCGACTTAAAAACCCTAGGGGGAGTGAAAAATTAATTTTTCTACTAAGGAAAAATGTATGTCCGAAAATTGGTAGTAAACTCCTTACTTTTAAGACAGCTAGTTTGCCAGAAATGGTTTATACTTGCAGGAACATTGAGAAATATGATCTTGATAATGCTAGGTGTAATCAATTTTACAAAGACCAACAATTTCATCATAGAAAAATTAATGAATTAGACTTTGAAACTGAAGATGATGCCTACGTTCAATCTCTAGAAGCCGTCGAAATTTCAAAGTCTCCTCGTCAACCAAATTCAATTGAATGCTGGAACTGCAAAGAACGAGGTCATTCTTTTCATCAATGTCCTTGTTCACAGCGTTCTCTATTTTGCTTCAGATGCGGACTGCCTGACACTACAACTCCTCGTTGCCCTAATTGTTCGGGAAACCGAATGAGGAGCAATATACAATCCGGGGAACGTTGCTCCCAGACGAAAAGACCGGACAATCCTTTCAGGGAGTCTTAAATAATATAGAGATAGAAAACCCTTCTGACTTTACGTCATTAAACCTACCTCCGATACAAATTTTGAAAAAACCGGCTATTATACTGAATAAATCTGAACTACCATCTAAACGTCAGCAAAGACCTACGCTTCATGAGCGTCTTCTGAATTACGAACAAGTTCGTGCTCGTATTTTCAATAATAGTCCAAGTCGCCAAAGTCGTACCTCTGATAAAATCACAAAACTCCGCCAACGCTTTGCAGAAAAGAAAGCAATGCATAAAGCTGTTTCTTCCACAACTCTACTGGGTTCTGTCGACCCTAGATCTTATGCAAAAGTACAAATAAGCAACGCAACAGTTTTCGGTCTCCTGGATTCAGGAGCATCCATTAGTTGCTTAGGTTTAGGTGCTTTGGAGTTCCTTCGGGAAAACGGAATTCCATACAAAAGGTTTTCGTCAGAAGTCAGTACAGCTAGTGGACAGAAACAGGCCATTGTTGGATCTGCAATTGTGAAAATCAAGTACAATGGACTAGAAAAAGAAATTCGCTTGTTCGTTATTCCCACTTTAGAACAGAAACTCTATCTTGGAGTCGATTTTTGGAAGCTGTTCAATCTTGCTCCACATATTATTTCTGAGTTAAATCAGACTACTCAAACCCAACAAACTGACCCGAATGTTCATCAACTATCATCGGAACAATTAGTAGCACTAGAGGAAGTGAAAGCATTGTTTCCCTCTTTTGCTGTACTTGGCCTAGGACGAACCAAAATTGAAGAGCATCACATCGACACCGGTGATGCTGCCCCTATTAAACAAAGACACTATCCTGTATCACCAGCGGTTCAAAAGCTTCTTTATGAAGAAGTGGATCGAATGTTTCAGTTGGGCGTAATTGAAGAAAGCAACAGTGCTTGGAGCTCTCCTGTTGTTCTAGTGAAGAAGTCAAATGGCAAACACCGACTCTGTCTAGACTTCAGGAAAGTCAATTCCGTCTCAAAGAAATTTGCAGGTCCAGTTCCAAATATTGAAGGTTTGCTAAGTCGTATTTCAGATTCACATTTCTTTTCGAGTGTGGACCTGAAAGACGCCTTTTGGCAGATACCGTTGGAGGAAACTTCAAAGGAAAAGACTGCGTTTACCATTCCGGGGTTGCCTTTGCTTCAATTTACCGTCATGCCTTTTGGTTTATGCAACGCAGCACAGCGTATGAGTAAGCTAATCGACAAGGTAGTGCCGCATCAATACAGAGAGAATGTTTTTCCTTACGTCGATGATCTACTTATTGTTACCGCCACATTTGAAGAACATATAAGGATGCTCAAAATAGTTGCTGCTCGATTAACAGAGGCTGGACTTACTGTTAACGTAGATAAGTCCAAATTCTGTTTCAAAGAGTTGGATTATCTTGGGTATGTTGTAGGTGAGGGATGCCTGAAAATAAATTCAGAAAAGGTTTCTTCCATCACGGAATTTCCAGTTCCCAAAAATGTTAGACAGGTAAGAAGATTTCTTGGACTATCTGGCTGGTTTCGCAGATTTGTAAAGGATTATTCAGGAATCGCTGCACCTATTACTAATACTTTGAAGAAAGGTGTGAAATTCGAGTTTGGTCTTGAAGCAATTAATGCTTTTAACAAACTCAAGGAGGCACTTACAACAGCCCCAATACTTGTTAATCCTGACTATTCGAAGCCTTTCAAAATTCTTTGTGATGCATCCAGCACCGGTATTGGCTGTGTATTGTGCCAGGAAGACGATGAGGGTGTTGAACGACCAATCTATTATTATTCCCATAAACTGAATAAAGCTCAGCGCAATTATTCTGTGACTGAACAAGAGTGCTTAGCCGCAGTTTTAGGCGTAAAAAAGTTCCGACCATATGTCGAAGGGCATACCTTCAAAATAGTAACTGATCATGCAAGTTTGAAGTGGTTGATGAACCAAAAGGATTTGCATGGTAGGTTGGCCCGATGGAGTTTAAAGCTTCAAGGTTTCAGTTTTGATATAGAACATCGCCGAGGATCTCAACACGTTGTCCCGGACGCGTTATCGCGAGTATACGCTGTTGACGTACTCAGTGATGTTCCAATGTTAGAAAACTCACACGATGTCCTTCATATTGACCTTAATGATTTAAGTTTTAAATCAGAGGAATATGTGAAGCTTATAAAGACAATCAGTGACAATGGGGATCAGCTTCCTGATCTGCAAGTCTCTGATGGGTATGTGTACAAAAAAGTAAAACATTGTACAGGCAACCCAGTCGAAGATGACATGGTGTGGAAGTTATGGGTCCCATCGGAATTAACCAAATCCATAATCCTTCTGGCACATCGACCGCCAAAAGCCTCGCATGGCGGTATAGCTAAGACTTTGTATCGTCTTCGTGATAGGTTTTACTGGCCTAATATGGCGGCTGAAGTAAAATCCATCATAGCAAATTGTGATGTGTGCAAAGTCTCGAAGGCCCCTAACACAGTGTTGAGGCCAAAAATGGGAAAAGCATTTATAGTAGAGAGACCGTATCAACATATCTTTATCGACTTCTTGGGACCGTATCCCAGGTCAATTAACGGTAACACTCAAATCATCGTTTGTTTGGACCAGTTGACGAAATTTGTTCACATTCATCCTTTACGGAAGGCAACCAGTGAAAACGCCATCAGATTTCTGGAAGAGCAAATCTTTTCAGTGTTCGGTGTACCAGAGTCTTTGTTGTCGGACAATGGAACTCAGTTTGTGAGTAAGGAGTTTGCCAAATTTTTGTCTTCGTATGGTGTTACACATATCAAAACAGCTGTGTACTCCCCGCAAGCTAATGCAAGCGAGAGAGTGAATCGCTCAATCCTGAGTGCAATTCGTTCCTATCTGCAAAATGATCAAAGGCATTGGGACAGGCACCTTTCATCAATTGCCAGTGCACTTCGAACGACGATCCACTCAGCCATTGATATGTCACCATACGAAGCACTATTTGGACAGTGTAAAGTAGAACACGGCTCTGATTATAAATTACTGAAATCGCTCACAGCAGTTAATAACCCAGAGTTTCAGCTGTTGCCAAAATCGTCAAAAATGAACATGATACACGCCAACATTAAACAATCACTGGAAAAGGCGCATCTAGTGTACGAGCATACTTATAACACTCGCAGTAAAGATGTGAAGTTTAATGTTGGTGACATTGTATACAAGCGAAACTTTGTGCAGAGTGATAAGTTTAAGCGAATAAATGCAAAATTATGTCCAAAGTTTATTAGGGCAAGAATAAGGTCAACTCAGGGCAATAGCTTATATGAGTTAGAGGACATAAAGGGAAATTTGTTAGGTGTTTTCCATGCCAAGGACATACGAACATGAAAGCGATTACATCAAAAGCTCAAAACGACTTTTTCCATTTAATTCCTTGATAGCAGGCTGTCATCGGAATGAAAAGTTTTGTAGGGTCGTTTTTAAATTCTTTGTTTTGCATAAACAAAACAAATTTATCTACTTTGACAAAAATCCACTCAGGAAATTTTGTTTAAGTAGCCAGATTGAGTTTGTTTACTCTGGATAAACAAATTGAATTTTTGATAGAAAATTTTGAAAAATAATTGATTATTCAATTTTTGATTCTTGAATAGATAAGTTCAGTTTTGTATTTTTTTTTGTTTTCTTAAAATAGAAGTTCGAGACTTTTCTTTTTTTTTTTTCAAGAATTTAATTTATTATTTCCTTCGAAATAAAAAAAAACAAATAAGCAATTGTGTTTTAAAAAAAAAAAAATGTGAAGAAATTCAATAAATGTTGCTGATTGGTGAAGCACATAAAATAATAATTAATTGTGAAAATGCTCCTAAAATAATAAATTTGGTTGGAAAATTTTATTTGCGGAATAAAAAACTAATAAAAGAACTGACATTTTTGATTAAAATAAAAAAAAAAAATATATATATATTATATAAAAGAAGATAGACAAATACCTGAACCTTATCAAACCTATTTGTTGTTACGGTTATGTACCTATATAATGTACGAATTGTGATGTGATGCCTAAAGGAATATCAAAAGAAGAAAATATTATCTCTGTTGTTGCTGTCGTGCTGAGACTCTCCTATTTTTTTTTTCTTTGTTGTTTTAATATTGATAATGTTTCGTTAACTGGTTTATAGTGTAATTTATTAGTCTCATAATTCTAACGTAATTTAAAAAAAAAAAAAAAATATTATTGAACATTTTATTCGTTCTTTTTGTTGGTTTTATTCAGTTATTAGTGTCCTGCATTTGAAAATTCATTCAGTGTGGAATTTTTTTGTGTGTGTGTGTGTGTGATTTTGTTTTCAATAGGTACCTACGCTGGATCCGACTGCTGTGCGCACAACAAAAGGATACAGGTATGCTCCTTTCTTGTATATACATATTATCTTACTAGTTTCCACTTTTTTTTTAATAATTTGAATTTCGAGTGAATTTTCAATAATGACATTTACTTCTGAATGTAGAAAAAAAAAAATTAATTAATTTAATTTAAAACATTAATTTTTAAATTGTACGGCACAAAAGTGTCGAGGTGTAGCTATTAATTCTTACATATGTACCTAATTACCTATGTGTCTTAATTAAATAGATGTACATATCTATATAGTATCATTAATTTTTTTTTTGTTAATAAATTAACTATAACTATAACTATGATTATAATATGAACAAAATTGTTTTTTTTTTTGTTTTGTTTTTGTCTTTTATTGTGAGTAATTCTAAATCCATGGAGGATTAAATATTCTTGGGAGTGATTGGTGGCAGGCAGGATATGGGAGTCCTGGGCATCTGAGTGATGCAGGTGAGGCTTTAAGCCTTATGTTAGGGGCTGTCGCATATATTGAGCACGCGACAGCCATGGTGCCTTCTCAGCAATGAGTTGGTAAAGGGGAGGGATGCTCAACGGTACCAATACCACCAAAGGTACAGGGTGCATTGAAAGGACTAGTAGGTGATCAGCTTAGGAGATTGTTCTTTCCGCTTCCTAACATTTGTTTGTAAATTTAACTGATTAACGTAGCTTATTTTACTTTTTGTTTTGTCCGTCTGTTCATACATATTATGATCTGTCCTAGCATATTTTAATTTTCGCTTTGTTTTTCCGTTTAGAGTAGTTTTAAACAGGCATGTAATTCACGGTAGTCCAGATAGGCAGGCCAAAAGACCAGATAGGCAGGCCAGATAGGCAGGCCAAAAGACATGCCTACCCTGGTCCTGGCCTACTGGACACCCTTCCATCCAACGACATCTATAGATCCTGTATCTATAGGATGGAAGGGCAAATCTGATTCCACTCTTATGAGTGGAGGATGGTTTTACCGTTACAAGTTGCATTTTTGTTAAAAAGAATATTATATTATAACTAGTTTATCTTTCTTTAGAAAATAAAATCGAACAATTACCAGTGCAACAATAAATACAAATGGTTAATTTTTTCCATTTTTTAATTATGATATATTATTTGAAAAAAAAACATTCTTTTTATCGATACATAAATTCAGCTCGTCGCTTATTGGCCAAAAACTTTTCGACGACTCGATCATAAAAACCGTCGCTTTCTTTTAATTCCTTCAAAAATTCTTTTTCGATAGAAATGAGTGCCAAATAGTCCAACCCCTGTTGCTCTTGGGTATTTCGAAGGTACGTGTTTATCCTTTTTTGTGTAGGTTCGCACTCTAAAGACGCTGTTGAAGATGGTACTGTACAAATCAGTTTTGAAAGCTTACACATCTGTTCAAAACTGCCGGCAATATTTTTCGACTCCATCCAGAACAAAACATCAAATGGTGTTGTCGCTTCCGAAGTTGCGGCCGACGTTAGCTGGATGATATCATTTGTGTTTTTATAAAATACCATCAATTCATTCTTTAACTGACTGAATTCAAATATATCTGGGTAGTTTTCAATCAGATTTGTTAATATTTCTTCAGGAAACTCATTGTTTTGGCGATATTTACTAAATATGTTCCCATTAAGGAAATTGAAATATTTTAACATTTCAAAAGATGAACACCTTTCTTGTATTTGAATACACAAATTATCAATGATTTCAATGAACAATTCCTTGTATTTTGATTCGTTTGAATTAAACTGTTGCTCTTGGTCATATTGTGATTGTAAAGTCTGTAAGGTTGATTCCCAAATTTCCTGAAAGCCTTCGTCTTTTTGAACTTTAAGAAATTCACTGAACTTGTTTATTTCTTTTGAACAAAATATAATGTCTACATTTGAATTTTGTAATGTATCAAATAGTACATCTGAGTGTACAAAAAGTTTTGAAAATACTTTTAAAAGAAAAACAGTATCGATACTTTTAAGGAATTCACCATAACCTGATGCAGCCATTCGATCATAGACTTCCCATGTTTCATCATCATCATTTTCAATACTTTCGAAATATAGTTGAATAATATCTGCGTAGTCGTCGACCACATTGACAAGGCGAGAACTAAAGCACCATTTAGTTTCAGCTAAAGATGGAATTTGTCTTATTAAAAATTCTTTCAAAGCATATTTGTTTTCGCTTGAAGTAGATCCAAAATTTTCAATGCCATTCAACGCGGTAAAAAAAATTCTGCACTCTCTTATATTATTTAAACCTTGAGACAGCAGGAAATTTAAAACATATGCATAGCTGTGGATCAACAAAACTTTGGGACTTATGTTCTTTACTTTCATTTGAAGTTCATTTAAATGACCACTCATAACTGAGGCTCCGTCGTAAGTTTGGGCTACAAGCTTATGTCTTATGTCATATTTTTCAATCACAACTGTAACTGATTTGAACAAATCTTCTGCAGTTCGTCCAGAGCTTACGTCAATAAATCCAACAAAAGTTTCATGGATTTTTTTGTTAGAATAATATCGTAATACAACGGATAATTGTGATTTGATGTCAGAAGTCATGTCCACCATAATTGCAACAAACTCTGACTTCTCAATTTTCTGGTAAATATAGCTGCTTAAAACTTCACCAATAGCTTTGATCAAGTCATTTTGAATCGTTATTGAAGTAATATTGAAACTCGTTTCCGTCTCAAAATAGTGTGACAGTGTTGGATCGTATTGTTTCAATAAATGAATTGTTTCTATGTAATTTCCTCGATTTAAAGAAGTAATACTTTCATCGTGACCTCTAAAGGATAACTCCTGGTTTGTAAGAAAACAGATCACATCAATTAGACGTCTAAGCAAATCACGATTTTTCTTCACTTGGATGTTATGATGAGTGTTTTGAAGCTGGAAATTTAATCCTTTATTTGTTCTGTTCTCACCAAATCTGGCTAATTTAAGCACACATTTCAAATGAGATGCCATTTTTTTGTGTTTTTTTTTGAGTGTATTCAGAGTATTAAGATTGCTCACACCTGATGAATTCCAGACAGAATTTATTTTGGAGAAAAGTAAACAAGGCCAACAAAAAAGTTTTTTTTTATTTTCGCATCCAGCTAACCATGGATAAAGTGAAAACTGAGTTTCCTTAAACTTTCGCATATACTCTCTTTTACTTTCTTTGTGTGCTGATTTTAAACTTAATAATTTTGGACAAGGGCGTCCAGTTTGGATGATAAAACGTTTTTCCGAAAACGATCTTGTTGCAAATGGTTTCTCTAATAGATCTTCTATTATAGATTTTGCCTGTGAAGTTTCTGGTTTAGAGTCCGTCTTAGTTCCTGCAGAATAAATATTCAATTATGCATTATTTATCTAAATTAATATTCCTATTTGAATAAATATGAAACAAACAAATAAAAACACGCAAAATTGCATTTTCTATGTTACACATATAAAATCAAGACATCAACAATGTCCATTGCATGTTTATACCATAATGTGTTTCTTTTCAAAGAGGATTTTCATTTTACAGAAAAGGCTCATCTGGCCGACAGATTTTTGTTGCAATTGGTTTGAACCTCTATTCTAAAAAGTTATGTTCGGCGCTAAAGCAGTTACATCTTATAATATTGCTATGGCTTAAGCCGACCAAATATCCTTGGAGTTTGCGATGATCCAGAATTTCCTTGGTACCAATTTTGACATGCCATCAGTGGCACTCACTTTTGCGAGGAAGTGAGAAATCCTTCAAGAGTCATGTCACCTTAGTGGTTCGAATTCGACGAAAAATTGTAGGTCCTACCCAATCCTGTAACTTAAAACGCACACATAAGGTTTGGTTGAGACTGGTCCTTGGTTTTTCGAAACTGTCGGTGACTAAATATATTTTGTTTTATCAGGAATGGGGCAAACAGAAGTGCTAGGATTCTTATAACTACCACTCCGAAAAACACGAATCGATGAGCTGAAGAAATGTTTTATCAGAAAACAGATGCGAAACATCTAAAGCGAGTGAAAAAAGTAAAAGGATACACTCATCGCCATTGTGACTGCGAAGATAGACAAAGCAACACTTGGATTTGCTGACGACGTCGTTCTTCCTAGGATTTCGAGTTGGAAGCCACAAAAATGGGTAAAGTTTTTGACGGGGATACGACGCATCGCACTTTGTCACTAGTATCCATTATGAATTTGTCCACCTGTGTGCTGTAAACTCAGCCACCATCAGCAGTGAAATTTAATTAAATCTTGATAATCGCAGTTTATTTGAGCTGAATAAGCAATTGAATATAATACCCTATCGAAAGGAACCAACAGGACGTGTTACAAAACACTCATCGTTCCGGGCCTGCGGTATGGTGAAGAAGCATGAAACTTTTCCAAATCGGATGAAAGCTCGATTCGAGAGAAAAGTACTACGTACGATTTGGGTCTGGTCTTTGTAGATAGGCAAAACAAAATTTGGCTAAGGAGATACAATAGCAAATTTTACAATCTGTACGGAGACGCTCATCTAGTCGAGAAGTTAATTGTTGTTTAAGATGTGGGACATGCAGGGTGAATTAACATCGACGATCCAACCCGTAGATTATTTTACGCCCAGTTTGAGGGAATGAGAAATAGTGACAGGCCTCATCTTTGATTAATGGAGTGATCATATTAAAGAAGAAATCCGCGACATTGAGGGACAAAATCAGAGAGAGCAAGCTGGGGATCGAGCCGGGTAGAGAAGCATATTATGCAAGGGCCGGGAGCTGCAGCCAGAGGGATACTGAATCAATCAAAAACGTGTTTCTTTACTTTTTTGCACTGTTTGCGAGCTTTAAACAAATTTTATTTTTCTCAACAGCTCTTTTCGATAAGACATCAAATTATTCTGACGATCAAATTTGTAGTATTCGAGACCCGTGCTCGCTCTTTAATCGTTGTAAAATAGATCTAGGCTGTGGAGCTTAAAAATCTGAGAATACACCCTGGGGTGTCTTTGAAGATACTATGGGCAGAGCTCTACTTGATCCAACCATCGGACCACATTGGATATGTAGGTATCCTTTTGGCCAGATCATTATCACCGTAGAACACGTTAATATCTTTTTTGAACCTTATTCGGAATACATTATTCACAAATACTGGATGATTGATCCAATTGCAGGAGTTTTTGTTGAAAGCGACCAAGCACTTCTTTATCCCATTATGACAATATCAACGTCTCTTCTATATAGAGAAACATTGGGATATACATTGATAATTTGATTCCTCGAATGAGGACGTCCCCCAATCGATTTTTTTGTTATAATTAAAATATTTTAACTATGTGTCTGTAAGTCACATTGCCTTAGATGCAACAGTTGTCGTGCAACCTAGTAGACCTAAAGGAGTAGAAAGCTAGGAAATAATTCTTTTGGTACAATTATAAACTCAATGTATAGAGTTAAGTTAATTTTTATTTTTCATTGAATACTTCACGGGCAACGTCCAGCATAAGCTGAGGTATGCTGAAAAGAAAAAAAGGCTTTGAACCCGAGTGAGAATTTAACTGGCAACCCCTGGTATACCAGTCAAGCACTCCATCCATTAGACTACCAATGCCGCCGAGAACTGCGACTAAATATATACAACGTCTTGGTTTGTTGCTATATTTTCTGCATGAAAAACATTGCAGTGGTTTGTAAAAATGAAAAGCAGATAAGAATTTATCTTGTCTATTCATCTTTGTATAAACAAATGTACATATATAAATTTCTCTTGAGTATTTTTTTAGTCCAAACTTGGACCGATCTACAACGGAGGGAAAAGCTAACATTTCCTTAAAATTTGCGCTGCGAATAATAAAAATACTTATTAGGGAGGCCTTTTAGTCATATTAATTGCTCTTGAATTTTCAAAGCAAACTTACCTTCAGTGCATTTAGATTCTAAACACTGTTTTGCTTGTGCTTGAGTATATTTAAATTGATCTTCCTTGTGAATTTCAAGTTCTTTTTCATTTTCAAACACTGAACCATCAGTAGAGGACATTAGTTCTTTCTTAATGTTTGTTTCTTCTATTTCAATTATAGAAATAGGTTCAACTTCAATATATTCTGCTTCTTCCTGCTTAATATATACATCTTGGTTGTTAAACATTTTCATAATTTTTAAAATTTAATTTTAAATGAACCACTTTAATTTGTTTGTATTATTGTTGAATTTTTTGTTTTTGATTTTCGCAGCTGTCAAACAGAGAATGGAAACATTCCAGCCAGTTCCAGTGAAATTTATATTCACCACTACTCTAATCGCCACCCACTGAACACTCGCAATCACGGCCCTTCATTATTTGGAAAAAACTAGCACCTTTTTCTTATTTCGTCTATATTTTCTCTCTGGTACATTTAATCAAAAAAAATTTATAATAAAGCTTATGAAGAATAAAATTTCCTACAAGTTTGATATGGAAAGTTTTGTTTTGTATGATGAATAGTAATGGTATGTAATGGAAATAGTAATAGTATGATGAATAAAAATGTAGAAATAAATAAAACAAGTTCTTCTTATATTTTTTCGGTAGGAACGGAGAAGTCATTCGCAGACTTCATTGTCTATAAAATTCAAATACATCATTGAATTTTTGAAATTTTGCGCGAAACAAACTGGACCGCAGAGGAACGAAAATAAAGCAAATACAAAAATTTACAAAACAAAAGAGAATAACAAGAATCGGGCCGATTTTTCCATACCGCCCTTGTTTGAATATACCTAACACCTTTCGCCTCCTTTTCCAACACAATTCTCAAGATGTAATTAAAAAAATCAGTAAATTGATGATTTTCCAAAATACCACTTCGTCTATGTCAATTTTTGCGAAAATAAAAAAAAATACGCAAACTATTTTTTTAATTCACCAGGGTGTTTAGTTTTTGTTATAATTGTACGCACCGTTACACAAACGGGAATATCACTGGAAAGTGTTGTTTATGGATGATAGTTCCAATCAAACTCAAACAACACATGCTGCAAGCAGGCAGATGACAACTGAGACAATTTCCTATAGGGAGTTTTACCATTTTGTCAAAGCTCACACTATGGAGAAGACAGATTGAAATATGTATCGCGCTTTTTTCAAACTGTCAAACTCAAGATCTTGGAGAAAACAATTTGGAAATAATTTTTAAATGCGGTATTCTTTTTTGTGTGAAATTTGTGATTTCCGTGGCCTAAACATTTATTTTAATTAGCAAAACCAACAATTTTCACAATTTTCGCGCACAAATCTTTAAAATTCCCGCTTTTGTTTTCAATCAATTTTTCAACAATGATAAAAAAAAAATCAGCTGTTCACCATACTGCTGTTTTTGACAATTCTGTGAGAACGAGAAAGAGATATATCGTTGTTACCTAATAAGCCCTATCTGTTTAGAAAATTAAATTATTTGTAAAATAAATCATGTCATTTGATATCCCAGATTTTTGTAGAACTTGTCTATCAATGGACGCGACCCTTGCATCCTTAGATAACATCAACATCTTTCCAAACGATATCAATGAAGGTCTGGTTAATATGCTCTCTGATTTTACAAACACTACTGTAAGTAAAATTAATTTTTAAATCTTCCTTTTGAAATAATCTCGACTTATTTATTTGCATGAAAAGAAATATGATTGGATAGCGGCGCAAATTTGTTCTGATTGCTATTTTGAACTCAAACGCTGTTATAGTTTCAAATTGAAATGCATCAACTCTAATAGTACATTTGCTCAGTTATTTGGTAAATGTACTGAACAGCAAGAACTGAGTTCGCAGCACAATATCGACAAGGAACATATTAGCCACAAAAACAACGAAAACACTAGCGAACCCAATTCTCAACAACTGGAAAAAAATCTAAAAAAAAATTCATTGAAAGAAGTTAAGCAATTAACATCATGTAATACAACAATTCAAGTAGAAAAGGAAGGTTTCTCATATTCCATTAGTTGGATGGATGAGGATATAAAGATTCCAAATCCAAATACCTTGGTTCAAGAGAAACAAAAAAGTACTGGAAGCGATAAGTCTGTTGCAAACTCTAGGGGTGACAAAATACTAAAGGAAATTCCAAATGTACTGAATGAAGAACAATTGGATATAAAACCACATATAGATCGGCAAAATGCAGTCAAGCCACGGAAGTGTCCATTGTGTGGTAAAAGTACAAATGACTTAAATAAGCACCTAAAGGTTCACGAACGAAAAATTTGGTTGAAATGTAAGGAATGCACACAAGCATTCGTTACCAAAATAGAATTGAGAATGCATATAAGAAATTGTCATCTGGGGAACCCATTTCTCTTCGTGTGCAAACCTTGTGGGCAAGCATTTTTCAACAGCACTGAGTTTTACGAACATAAACAAAATCATTGGCTGAACAATTGCTCTTCTACTTCTAACCGGTTTCATAATGGTAATACAAATCATTGGGATGAATCCGGAATTCCGATAGAAATTTTGCTTCCTCAGAAAAATTTAACCCCCATGAAATAATTTGTGAACTCGTGAAACTCAAACGATATAATACTTACCGTGAAAATGTTTACCAATGGCAAACTGTAAATGAATGTAGAAATGTTTTTCAGTTCTTTATACGCTTGCAATTGAACAAATTATTTCAATATGTATAAATTCCGAGTGAAATGTTGGAATAACATTTAAGCTAAAAATTGTTTAAATGTAAGAAACAATTTAAGAAAATTTGATTCGTGATAACTACAATTCTAAAGTGATTACAACGGCCATGACGGATGGTATTCAAATGTGTATTTTGTTTTATTGATAACATGTACCTATATTCGACTGATGGTTCAAGTTTTTTTTTATTTTATTTTTTTAACTAAATATATAAATTGTATATTATGAATTATTTGTTTTTAATGATTATTTAATGAAGGAATAAAAAAAGCTCAGCGAAAAATAAAAAAAAAACTGTCTTTCGTTATTATATTAGTAAAATGATGTAAAACATTTGGATTGGTCAGAACTCTTTAATGTATATTGTGCGTTACGTCAAAGACTAATCGTTGCAAATTGGACAAGATGGAAAGTAGTTATTACGAATAGCGAATTAAACAATCTCAATTGTATATTCGGTATTTTACTAATTTTTTGTCCATATGTTTTGTTTGCAAGTTTGTATTAACACGCACCCACTTCTATATCTTATAGTGATTCTTTAATTCGGGATTCTATTATTATTTGTTATTATGGAATTCAGGATTTTGAAGTTCTGTTAGCCGCTTCCAGATCCGCCGCGCTTTTGAATAGCATAAGAATATTCAAATCCGCCACTAAAAGCGAGGCGTATAGCTTTCTGGAATTGGAGACCTAGGTCAGATTCGGTATTAAAAAATCGGTCACACAGTTTCGTCTGTGCGGAAGATTTTCAGAGCAAATCGTTCGCTCAGAACACTTTTTATTTTTTAATTTGGGATTTCGTACGCAAATCAGTTATTTCTGTCCTAATTTAAAGGATTGCACATGCCCCTAATTTCTTGATAATGGTGCATGCTCCTTACCAAATCCTCTTCGAAGGTTTTAAAAAGCTAACTAGACAAGAACTCCAGTTTGTAAACATTTTAATTGCAAGCATTTCTTCAAATCAATAACCAACCCTACAAGCAGATCAGTAGAACAAGAAGAAAATGTGGGCACATTCGAGAACAGAGCATTGTCGGAAAAGGAGAATAAGATCACCAGTTCCTCAAGTTTGGATTGATGGGACTGGTATCATCGCCATTTCAAAGCGCAAATCCAGAAATGTTTTTTTTTTATTTTCGAAAACAACGGTACATGTCATATAAACGTTAATGATAATTCTATTTTTCTCGAGAAATAAAAAGCATTCAATTTTGATAAGATTTTATAAGAATGATTTTTTGTCTGTTACAAGGGGGCTCATACTAACAGATCACCATTTCACCATTAAAAACTATTTTTTTGTGTTAAGGATAAATAAAACCAAGTAGTTAAGAATTTAGATATTAATACCTATGGTAGGTTCTCCTTATGCAATTAAAAAACTAATAAAAAATATTTATACCTATTTCCGTTATATTTACTAAGCAAAAAAGAAATTTTAAGATGTCTCTGATATATCAAGCCCCACTGTATATTGGAAAACAAAATTTTATTTTGTGTGAGAGAGTACGTCGCCAAAAGTATGGGTACTACCATTGTATATACATTTCTATAGTATTTTCATGCTGAATAATCACCGCCTGGCCATCTTGAGAAACGTGTGATAAACACATTTTTAGGTTCGTGCATTTAATAGTTGTCTATTCTGTAACCCTGACAACAGTCGTAAACATATATTATTTTTGTTTTGTTTACGACTCTTGTCAAGGAAATACATTATATATTATTAATTTGTTTCGTAGACGACTATTGTTAGGGTAACAGAATAGACACTTAGTAAATGTAAGAACCTCCAAATGTGTAGTTAACAACTTTTTTTAGATGGCGCTGCTCCATGGTTGTACTATAGAAATTTATATACAATGGTACTACTTAACTCGTCCATTTATGGAAGCATACGTTGGAGTTGCACTAATCCATACAAGCATTGTATATACATTTCTATAATATTTTTATGCTGAATAATCACTGCCTGGCCTTTTTAAGAAACTTGTGAATAACACATTTTTAGGTTCGTGCATTTACTAGTTGTCTATTCTGTTATTCTGACAACAGTCGTAAACATATATGATTTTTGATTTAAGAACCTCCAAATAGAAATTAATCTACAATGATACAAGACACCGAAAAGGAAAACTGTTTGGTTTAATTTTTTTTTTATTTTCTAAAAATTTATTTGTCTGTAAGGCACATTGCCTTTTAAATGCACGGGTGTTGCACGACACTAGTCAGAAGGAGTAGAACTATCTTTCAAAAAAAGAATTGTTTTGGTACAATGGATAGTCAGGATTTACATTGTGTCGAGAATATGTAGGCAAAGGGGGTGAAACGTAAAACGTAGCTTGCAAATATTTTGATCAGTCTCAGCAACATTTAAATTTTCGGAAGCGAGTGATAAAAGAATACATGAACGATTTGGTTTGATGTCGGCGCAGTTACACGGTGTCTCCACGATCTATATTTCATAGAATGCAAGATAGCATTCTATTAAAATTGCCTATGGAGACCGCAAATAGTAGGTATTCTATGAAAAATTTCTTGCAATAAATTCCTCAGCTCATAGCATGCTAGAGATAGTAGTTGTGTTCGTTGAGTCCTGGGGTTGCCCTGAAGTCTCCCCAAAGCGTTTTTTGAAACTTGCCCTGGGTAACAAATTCTCTGTTTTTTGACACCTGGGGTCGCCCTCAACTCGCCCTTAAGTAGATCTAGGTATTTTGCTGGGGCGAGTTGAGGTAAACAAATTGACATGTGTGTTGTCAAACATATGTTTACAATTGAATATTTTAATGAAAATATATATAAAACATACAAATAAAACAAAATATAATTGTTTTATGTTTTGGGATGTACAAAAAGCAACAAATTTCATGTTTTAATTTCGGAAACAAATATTTTTTGTTTCTTTCCTTTAGTCAACAACACAAAACCTACCCTTGTGCGTTTTTTGAGAACCAAAAAACCCAGGTTTTTTTGACAGCTCTTGGGGATGTCAAGAAAACCTGGGTAGACCCTGGGTAAAATTGATAAAATTCAACGAACACAACTTGTATTTCATATTGACTTTTCTGTTTTCTTTGCAATTGGACTAAAATAGTATGAAATAGTAAGCAATCAAATGCTCACCATACATTTTATAGCATTCTAGCAATCTTTCTTTCTATGGAAAGTGACAGATCGTAATATATGAAATCTTGCTCGTGGAGACACCGTGTTAGATACAATTCTGTGAAAAACAAAATTTAAATGGATAGTTTTTGTATGTGAGTGCACACTCATAAAAGACCATGGAAGTCACTTTGGAAACCAAACTGTTTCTTGAAGTATCAAGTGGGCGCGTAGCCTTAAAGTTCTGCTTAGTTTGATTCTTTCGAACTGCTGCACCGATTTTGAAGAAATTTAACATTTTATGAGTCCTGCTAATGAATTACTCATATGATTCATTGCCGACGTTGATGTTATGTATTTACTTATTGCATACATTACAAGGAAAGAAAAACAAAGTTTTGAAAAAAAATAATATAGAAAATCTTTTAAAAAAAAAATAGTCAAACGAATATCCCAGTTTAACGACTGGGAAGATATTTTGCTACACGAAGAAGGTAACTTGCCACAACATGAACAAGTTTTTCCCTGTTATGCCCTTTATTGAATTCATGTTCACGTTTTTTACAGCAAACAATTTAATCTTAGCTGATGTTTGAATTACAAAAAGCAATCTTTTTTCGATGTTGTATCAAAATTTAGTATGGAATCGTCTTTGTTATTAAAATTCGGAACTCTATATTTTAAATATTCAATTTATTAAATCCATATTAATATATTATTAATGCTAAAGAAATTAAACTAACATTAAGCAGCGTTGCCTTCGAAATTGATCTTGGAAAGTAGTTAATGAATAGCCTCTCCTAAATTAAATTTTCTACTTGGTGTCTTTAATACTATAAGAGGAATTCATTAATAGATGAATCAAAGTTAAAAATTTAATACATACCTATTACTTTCAGTAACATTGTCTTCAATAACTGTATTCTTTTTGTGGTTTTTCATATGTTTTCGTAGAGAATCTTTTGTGTAGTATCTTGAGTCGCACATCTCACAACCGTACTCTTTCTCACCCGAATGCGTTTTAATGTGGTCGTCGCAATTTTGTTTGTGCACAAATCCTCGACCGCAGATTGTACATTTGAATGATCTTTCGCCAGTGTGTGTTATTAGATGTTTCCGAAGAACATTCGCAAATCCAAATCGCATCGGACAAAACTCACAAGCAAAGGGTCGTTCGCCCGTATGAGACTGCTTATGAACTCTTAATTCGCTAGCCAAAATATATGACTTTTCGCACATATCACATGCGAATGGACGATCACCGGTGTGCCGCATAATATGCCTTTGAAGTTCTCCGGAACTAAAGAATGCCTTTTCACATTGTTCACATTTAAATGGTCTTGTTTTGGTATGACGATTCATGTGCATTGTAAGATAAAATGGCCGCTTGAAACTTTTATCACAAAGTGTGCACTGGAATTCTTTTTTTATATTATGAGATTCGATGTGCTTTTCAAGTTGGCCTCCTTTATAGAAAGCTGAAATTTGATATTTGTACTTTAGCTATATATTTTTCATAAGTTGGCTTGAATAAACTTTTAAAGATTTCATTTGAAGAGTCAATTGAAAAAAAGTGAGATGGAGCGTTTATAATTGAATTGTCACAATATTTTCATAAAAGAAATGTGATGATGAGTATGACAGCATCTAGAAACCCCAAACGCAGGAGAGGAAGACCCTTCCAACTGTCACGTGACCAAGCCAGTAAATCTCTACGTTCTTCAGACGTTCAAGACGCCAAGTTTGACGTGTCTACCAATAAGGCAGTTATGATGACAATTACGTAGCTTTACGTAATCTGCTCAAAGACAACAAACAATTGGTGTGTCCCAAATCTAGTTTTGGCCAGATCTCCTTAGTCGGTAGACAGTTAGAGGTGTTTGTCTATCTTATGTTTGTTCTCCTTATGGCATCTTGCTTTGGCGTAATGAATGAATAGGTATACCAATATCTACCTTGTTAGGTAAAAATAGAATTAAGGTTCTATTTCTGACGATTTCATTGGCTTTGCAATTTCCAAAAAATTCTGTGGTCTGGCACCCAAAATAGGTGTATATTAAACTGTTCTGACATCTTCATGAGATGATCGATAGTTGCTTGGGACACAGACCCACTTTATCTTGATAAACGTGGGCTAATACATATTCCAAGAATACCTCATCTTCCCAAGTGGATCTTGGTGGGATGGTGATTTGCAATTTGGAAATTTTTATCAAAAATAAACTTTGATCTGAATGAATTCAGGATGGTGGTTTGACCAATTGAGTTGTTGGTACATTGAGAGATTTCTTGAGGTGAATAGCTGTGTCCGCGTCTACTTTTTTGGTGAATATATTGAGGGGTTTTAGGTTAGTATTACCTTCAGAGCAGCCGAGGGTGTCGAAAGGAGAATTCCCTTGTTACACCTGCAGCCCAACCGTAGGACCCTAAATAAATCGTATATAAGTAACTTTATCTAAGACAGTCAACCATTCTGTTATCCCATAACCATTCTGATGACGGCTATGTAAAGCCAGTGGTTAATATGTGGCGTTAAGCCCTATTTCTTTCCAAAAGCTATTTAGAAAGAGAAGAGTGCAATTGTGGATTTTCTCACTCTTATTTTGTTTTTTTTTTTTTTGTGAAAATACACATTTACTTAACACACTTACCTTTATTGCAGTTTGGATGCGGACACGGATGTTTTACCTTCAAATTGTGTTGTTCTGCTTTATGAGCTTCGATTTCTTCGCTATTACTAAACGACTGACCACAGATATCACAGAAAGTGTGAGTTAGAACATGAGCGTCTAGATTTTCTTTGGAGGCAAAAACACGCTGGCATTTTGAACAAGTAAAATGTTGTTGTGAGCACATATTTTGCCTTACATGATGACTTAAAGTGTTTTGCAATTCAAAACGAGCTCCACAGCATTTGCAAACAAATTTTTTAAGAACTTCCACGGGTTCCTCTTTAATTAATTTCTCTGAAAAATCAGTTAATTCTTTCTTAATATAAATGTTATCTCCATTAAGATCATTTGGAGAGATTTCGTTGGAAACTGAGTCTTGACTATCTGTTAATTCTTTCTTAATATGAATGTTATCTCCATTGTGATCATTTGCAACGATTTCGGTGGAAACTGAGGATTGACTATTTAAATGAGATTTTTGTTCTGGGATGTTGAAACTAGACGAGGATCCAGTTAATTGGACACCATTGATTTCATTCATTTGTGGCGGCTGTGCATCTTTTGCTTCACAAACTTCTCCTTCTCTGGGTAAAGAGTTTATAAGTTCGAGAACCTCTTGGAGTGATGGTTTAAATTTATTTGCACTATCTTCTGGATGCGTTTGCATATGCACAACAGATTCGTGTCTTTGTCGAAAACTTTTATTACAATACTTGCATTTGTATGGTTTCTCGCCACTATGAGTAAGCATATGTCGTCGCAAAAGATGCATATAGCAGAACCTCATTTCACACATATCACAAGCAAATTGATATCCTCTGGTATGTCGGGCTCTGTGATATTTCAATGTTTTCTCCGAAACAAAGGCTCTATTACAGACGTCGCAGTTGAATGGTTTTTCACACGAATGAATTAAGGAGTGAGCAGTTAGATCTTTTTGGGAGCCAAATGATCGATCACATTGATCACACTTGAATGGCTTTATTTTCGTGTGATTCAATAAATGAGTCTTGAGAGCAGCTTTCTGGCGAAAGTTTTTTCCACAGAGTGTGCAATTGAATGGCTTTTCTCCAGTGTGTACTCGCATATGTATTTCAAGAAGACATTTCCCTCGGAAAACTGAAAAGGCAGTTGTTAGATTCAAGATTAAAAATAAGTATTCTTTAACAAAATAAAGCGTTTTCTCATAATAACAATTTAATATGTCTAACAAATATTTTAAATAAATAATATAGATGCAATTAGTACCATGGGATAGTTGAAGAAGAAGTTCGTATAATCGATATGCTGATAGATCTACAATATCTATCAGCATATCGATTTTACTTTACCGACAATTTAGTCTATATAATCTTGCTAAAAACACCGAAGGCATTTAGGAAATGCTTAAAACCGCCTTATCATTCCTTAACTCTTCATCCTAGTGGCATTGTCACTACCCTAGTGGTATGGGGGTATCGCACCCTATTTATTAATTTATTAATTTATTAATTTATTTATTCATCAATTAATCTTAAATCTGTTGATTACAATAGTTTTTACACCCAAACAAAATATTACATAATCATGTTTTATTTTCTTAGTATTTAAAATAGATTTAATAAAATTTTTAAATTTAAATCTTGAAGATGAAAATTGGACTTTGTTGCAAACTGAACTGCACAATTTACGTGCCCGAATGATCGGCTCATTTAATCCATAATTCGTTTTTCAAAGGGAACATAAAAAATAACATTTCTAATGCGAAACATTAGTTGTGTTCGTTGAGTCTTGTGGTCGCCCTGAAGTCGCCCCAAAGCGTTTTTTGAAAAACCTCAACTCGCCCTGGGTAACAAATTCTCTGTTTTTTTTAGACCTGGGGTGGCCCTCAACTCGCCCTGAAGTAGATCTAGGTCTTTTACTGGGGTGAGTTGAGGTAAACAAATTGACATATGTGTTGTCAAACATATGTTTGCAATTGAATATTTTATTTTGATTTGCAATGCAAAGAAAATAAATTATAGATTTATTTTAATAAAAATAACAAATTTTTAATAAAAATAACAAATATTTTTTGTTTCTTTCTTTTTGTCAACAACACAAAACATACCCTTGTGCGTTTTTTGAGAATCAAAAAACCTCAGGTTTTTTTGACTGCTCTTGGGGCTGTCAAGAAAACCTTGGTCGACCCTGGGTAAAATTCAACAACTATTAGTTGTGTTAAAATCCGTGTAAAGAAAATCGATTTGGGCTCCATTTTCAATTGACCATGTAAAAATTAGTTTTAGTCAAACGACCACTGACATATCCGTGCTGTTTTCTTGAAATAACATTCTTTATAGGAAAAAGAACGTTCTCTGTTAGTTACTTTCCTAAAAGTTTAGGTACAGCACTACAGCAGATAAATTCGATTGAGACCAGATGTTTGCCCATTTTTATAAACTGGAGTCACAAAAGAATTTTTCTATTCACCGAACACATCTCTAGCATATAACGATTTATTGAAAATCATAGTTAATGCTTTACAAAGTGCCTTTTTTTGTATAGATCGACTAGGCTTCTAATTGAAACTAAGATTTTAAAGATAACAACAACATCCAGACACAACAACATCTACCCATAAGCCAGCTCGTGACCACGACAAGTGGAATCTTGTCGAAACGTCGGACAAATTTTCGTTATTCATAAAAAGACAAAGTTTATACATTAATTTTTAAAACTTACTTTTATGACAAACTCCACATTGATTTTTCTGCAAGACAATGGGCTCTTTTTCAACATTTGTATCTTCAATTTCCATTACGGAAAAGTACTCCGCATCAGAGGTGCCCGGAACAATCTGTTCGGTTTCGCTTTTACAACTATACTTTGTTTTAGTATGAATCTCTGGGGAATGTTTTGGATGATCGAGTTCTCCTCCATTATTTGATGGGATTTTATACCAATTGGTTGGGTTTTCTTTGGAATCGTCTGTAGCATTCGATGCAATAGATTCGGTTGCTATAATACTTTGTGTTTGAACTTCATTTTCTGTTTTTATTTGCAAAGCCATTATTGTTTAATTCACTGGGATTATTGATTTCGTTTGCATGTGGTGTTCTTTTGATTTGAACTCATTTACATTATTTTATTTTAAAACTTTTCAGTTCAACCATGTGATGCCAATATTTTGAACCGCTATTGACGATTGTTGAACTGCATTTTTAAAAAATAAAGGAAAACATATTTTTTGTTAATTTATATTTAATTTTTACAAAAAGCAGTCTATGGTATTCGACTTCGCCTTTTTTTTGGTATTTATGTCTCAAACCTAAGTAAAAAATGTAGGGCTTTGTGCTTGTGATAATTTAGTTATGTTAAGATTTCTTTTGTTAAAATAGGTTTTAAATAATTATATTTTCAATTTTTGCAAGACTCTACTTTCTTCTGTTTGCTTCTGCTTGCATATTTATTTTTGACAAATATCTATTATTTATTAAAAAAATACTGCTGTCAAAAAAAAAAATAAGCAGATGTGAAAACTTCCAATAAACCAGAACTTCTCAAACTTCGTTTTAAATAAATATTTAAGAAGACGAGGTTGCGGCATCACGCGGTTGGATTTCGTACCATAAAGGGGATCATACAATCATCCCACATGATTACTGCCCATGGCCATACAAAAGGTATTTCCTTTTGAAACTACTACATTCACATCAACTTGGGTATTTTATGTTCCTAAACAAATCGGACATGGTGAATTGGAATAAATTGGAAATTCCACTCTTCTCTTACAAATATTATCAGTGACATTTTATGATTTTATCACTGTTTAATTTTGACAATTTTTTGTTTATGATAAAGAATTTGTAAATATTATTTTATATACGAAAAGAATTGCAAGAAAATACACAAAACTTTAGCAAACAAATTTGTTCTATAGTGAAAGCAACTGGCAAAAATGCTGCCAGAACTAAATACACTATGTCGAACATGCATGGCTTCAGGAAAAACACTTGTATCCATTTACGAGGAAAAATATGATAAAAGTATACCGTGTGTTGCTAATATGATAGGGAACATAACAAACACCTTGGTGAGATAAACACAATAATAATTTACTCCTAAGAAATAAAATAAAGTGGATATTTTTGCAGCCCCAACAGTCCGATGGTTTGCCGGGGCTAGTATGTCTTGCATGTTGCATTGAAATCAATAAATTTCACTCTTTCAAAATAAAATGCATCACATCTGAAAGCACTCTTAAAAATATCTTGAAACAATCAGAGCTTGCTGAGCAGACCTTGCTGGAACCTCAAGATCATTCGAATGACATAAATATTAAAATTGAAGGAACTAGCTCTACGTATGTTTTAAACACGGTTGATGAGAAAATGCAAGAAGACTGCAATATAAATGAAACCAACTCGTCTGAAGTGCATATTAAGGAAGAGGCTATTTTCGAGAATTATGGTAATGACAACGTCTCTGAGCCAATCTCATATAAAATGGATTATTCGAATGTTTCACACATGAAACTAGAAGATCCTTGTACTTCTTCTTATGTCATCAGTACGATTGAAGAGGCAGTGAATGAACAATTAAGTGAGGAATGCGAAGAAAAACTACCGATTGTTAAAGAAGAGCTAACCTCTGATGATGAGTCTGAGTCAGACATAGATCCCAGTGAACCAAATGCAGATGAAAACAACGATTCCTTAAAGTTGGAAGTTGTTGAAAAACAAACGAAAAATAAACTCCAAACTAAAATCAAATGTCCTAAATGCGATAAATGTAAGTATGAAATGTATGCACTCATTAATAATATTAAACTACCTATTCAAAATAATCTACCAAATTGTGAGTATAAATAAACCCTATTCAGGTCTGTTATCAGAAAGTAATATGTTTCTAAGTTTACGGTAAAAAAAATCCGAAAAACTTAATATGTAATTAATAAAAGTTTATTTATTTAAACTCTGACCTAATATTTCGAATTCACTTCTTCTGGTTCGGTTGAGGAGTGAGGTCTCCATAGTAAGGCCAAACAGTAAGACCATGCATGGTCCCTGCAAGCAAATCATTGTTTTAATCATTGTATATACATTTCTATAGTATTTTCATGCTGAATAATCACCGCCTGGCCATCTTGAGAAACGTGTTATAAACACATTTTTAGGTTCGTGCATTTAATAGTTGTCTATTCTGTAACCCTGACAACAGTCGTAAACATATATTATTTTTGTTTTGTTTACGACTCTTGTCAAGGAAATATGGATTTTAGAGCCAATAAAATACATTATATATTATTAATTTGTTTCGTAGACGACTATTGTTAGGGTAACAGAATAGACACTTAGTAAATGTAAGAACCTCCAAATGTGAAGTTAACAACTTTGTTTAGATGGCGCTGCTCCATGGTTGTACTATAGAAATTTATATACAATGGTTTTAATTACTTGCAATACGAGAGGTTGATTATTTTGTTCTTTGTCGATGACGAGGCGTAATAGGTATTCGGCATCGGCAATCGACGAGAAGCAAAAGAATAAAAAGGGTTGGCATTGAGTAAGAAAACCCGACTGACAAAATTCCTACTACCAAATCTCGAGTATCCCGAATGATAGAATCCCGAATCCCTTTATATACAAAATTCTGATGTTTGTGTGTTCGTATTTTCCTCCTTGTAAACGGTTCTGTCAATTTTGATGAAATTTGTTTTACTTACTCATGAACTTATGTGGATGAATGAATTATAATTGGGGTTATATGCACTGTGACCTTAAGATCTTTTGTGCCCCCGTTCAAAGTCTGATGAGGATTCCCATTCTACAGCTCTTCCTCCAGGCCTATTGCCCTGAGGAATTTTAATATTTGGGGTACCTTCAGAGAGGGTAGTTCGCTCTCTTTTATTTGATGTTGTCCCAAGTGGGAGAAGTGCTCCACATTTACCCAATAGGTGGTCCGGTGTCTCTTAATCTTCATTGCAGTACCTGCATGTTGGGCTGTTTGTTTATTTAATGATACTGAGATGTCTTTTCAGTTTGCAGTGGCCCGTATGGAAACCTGTAATGATTTTGAGGCTATTTCTACTTAAGCTAACACAGTCTTTAAATCTTCCTTGGTTGTAGTTCCCAGATAGGAGTTTTGGCTGTCTTAGCTTCGGGAGTCCCTTCCAGGTCAGAGTTCTTTTGGACTCCTCTTATTTTTTCGTTTTAGTCTTTATGACATTTTTGCCAAATCCGCAGTAAGGTTGAGGCCCTATGAGCGGTGATTTGGCCCTTGCTTTTGCCAGCGCATCTGCCTCTTCGTTGCCTTTTCGTTGCCTCTCATACCAACGTGGCCTGATACCCAGTATAGGATGACGTTGTTTACTCTTCCCATTGCATTTAGTTTTTCTACGCATTCCCATACCAGTTTGGAACTTATGGAGTAGGAGTTTATAGCTTTGAGTGCAATATCTGACATTATTGCAATGTTTTGTTTGCAGTAATTTTTCTTGATATTTAGCTCTGCACATTATTTTATGGCATTAATTTCCGCTTGAAAAATGCTGCGAGACTGTCCCATCGGTACAGAGAGTTTGGTTCTTGGCCCAAATATACCTGCACCAGTCCCGCCAGCTGTTCTCGATCCATCAGTGTACCACCTGATGGCATTTGTTTCGTAGGTGTAGTTCGTCTCTTCATTTACCTATTCTTTCTTATTACTCAACTCCAAATTGTAGCTTTTTCCAAAGTTGTATTTTTTGACCATATCATCTCTTAATAGGTCAATTGAAGGCGTCACTTTAGTTATAGAGTCTCTCTCTCTGGTACTTATGATTTTATCTGGACTAGTGCCTTCATTTATACAACTTATGTAGATAATTCTTAACTATAGTTGGACCCAGTATGTAGCGGTTTTAGTGTTTTCGTTTTCTTTACACATTAAAGTACTGTATGCGTATGTTTGTATTTTTTTTATTCCTGAAAGGTTCCTCCAATTTTGATAAAATTTGTTGCCTATACTTATGGGGTTATTTGTATAGTTCTTAGCTATAGCTGCACACTGTTATGTGTTGTTGCGATGCAATTTATTTGATTTATTTTCAAAAATAAATTTGTTTTCTTTTAAATTTCTGACAGATTAAGAGTTTTTTTTTAATTTTCAAACGAATATGAAGTTCCGGTGTACGCGTGTACTTAATTTTTCTCCTCCTTTCGCATACAATGTGGTTATATGGATGGTTCTTAACGAAAGTTGAAGTAACGGTGTTGTATAAAGAGTTTTTGAAGTAGGGTAAGCTGAAGTAGGGTAAGCTGGAAGTTGGCGTAGATAACGGTAGTTGAGAGGAAGTTAGTGTTCCACATTTATCTCAATTGAAAATGGTTTTTGCATTGACTAAGAGGTTTGTATATTAAGTGCTGGAATTTCAATGAGGTGCACGGAAGTTGCGAGGATATATCATTTGACTCTGACAGCAATCGAAGGCGGAATTTTGTCCGATGATTTGAAAAGTAAATAAATAAACAAATATATATTGTATATTTTAAATTTATCCATGCGCTGACAGGCGTCTTTATTTCTGTTACGATTCCGATAACATGAACAAAATAAAAGTTCCGATCGGAACTTTTGTCCGATCGTAGGTTTCTCCGAACGGATACGATGATAGTTCTGAACATTAAGGTTTTCATCACCAGTAGTTTTATAAATAGTCATCGTCGATATTTCGGGATATATTTATTTTTACAATTAATAAGAAAATTTTTTTAAATCCTAAACATTTTTTTACTTTACGAGCTACACTTGAAAGTAAAACAATTCTATTTGCCGATCGGATCTTTTCAGTTGAAATTCATTTTTCTGTTGTGTTACGAATGAGAGAAAAATAAAAATATAATTTGTATCCGTAAACGTTTTTGCTCCTGAGGAAGTCATAAAAGATCGAAACAAATCCGTATTTATTTTTATTTATTGAAAATGACATGTTTTATTGATATGCCTTTTCCAATCCCTTACTGAAAAACTGCTTCGGGAGTTAACTCGAGATTATTACAACAAAAAATTCAAACAAAATTTACCTGACCTACTTTATATTATTTTAAATTTTCTACTGGAACAAAAACTTTTTTTTTTTAAATTTTTGTTTAGACTCTACACTAAACTGTAAGCCGTTTGTATAAACAAAATTTTAAATGTAATTTTTGTCCCTTTTTGACTACGAAAATCGAAATAATAACAAAACAAAATGGTTCTTGTTAAATTATTGTTGTTTATTAATAATCGAATTTATTATTTTAAGTGAAAATTTTCGTTAAGAACTTCAAAAATAAAGTTTTTTTTTAGTTTCATACGACACTTCTTTTTTTAGGCGTATATGATTTCTTGTGGTCGTTTATCGTTGATTTTAACGAAGATCGAAAAGTTAATTTCATCACTTTTGTTTATTGGTATATATTAAGGTGTTACATCAGTAAATTTTTATTTTGTATTTTCAGTATACACGCATTTAGCTCGTCTTAAAAGACATATTAATACCCATAAACACGGCGATGGCAATCCAGTTTTCACTTGTTCCATATGTGGCAAATGTTACAACCGCCTATTTAGTTTGCAACGTCATATGACAAGCCACAAGTTAAAAAACAATGAATATACATTGTCGAAAGATGACAATACTATAACTGCAGAAATAGAACCAAAAATCACAGAAGAACCAAACCAAATAAATGCAGTAGCGACAGAAGAATTAATTAACAATGACTTCAAAATTATCGAAGCGATGCGCCAGTGCACTCGTTGCAGAAAGAGTAAGTTAAAAATACCCACAAGTGAATTCTTAACACAACTTACCTTATTTTAGTTTTGAAAGATGAGGAGGCTCTTGCTCAACATGAGAAAACCCATTCAAAAGAAAAACCACACATTTGTTCTCTCTGCAACAAGACTTTTAGAAAAATTCATCATCTCAAAATTCATCTCATGAATCATAAACAAATAAAGCCCTTTAAGTGTGAGCAATGCGACCAAAAATTTGTAAGAAACTCATGTCTGACCAGACATTTGCGAACTCATACTGGTGATCGGCCATTTTCTTGTGAGTTCTGTCATAAAAGATTCGCTCATGTATATTCCTTGAAAGTTCACAAACTAGTTCACACTGAAGAACGGCCCTACAGCTGTTCTATTTGTTCGCTACGATTTAAATTTCCAGGCTCTCTCAGAGAACACAAAAGAACGCATACGGGTGAAAAACCTTTTCCATGTAATTTATGTCCCAGAAAACTCTCAAGCAAGGCCAATCAAGAAATCCACATGAGGACTCATGAAGCCTACTCGGCTAGGTCTGCTTTGCATTGGTAACGTAATCTTAATATAAATATATCAATTTTAAAAGTTCTCATGTATAATTTATTTTTTATTTCTAGAAATGCAATCGAATATTTATCAATCTGAGGAAAAATAATCAGCACTTATTTTAAATAAAAAAAAAAATGCGAACGATGTCTTTTCCAATTCATTAAATTAAGTAACACAAAATATTGATAGTTGAAAAATAGCATTTTTTGTAAGAAACCTTAAGGGTGGGTCTTCCTCGTAAATGTAGGGTACTACGTGCACAAAACTTAATATATCTCCTACATTTGAAAAGATATTTTGATGAAATAAAATTTATTATTTAGTCCATGAACATATCTTAAAACATAAGTCCTCAATTTTATGTTTTACAAAAGTTTGTGCTTTTTAGGGAAGGAATTACACATTTTTTCCCCTTTATTTTGGCTGATTTATGCATCCCCTCAAGGGGATCTCGTGTGATTTGTTTTTTTATTTTGTTGTTAATGTTTTTCAACTGTCAATGAATGTATGCTTTATGTAGGATAAAAAAAAAAAAAAAAAAAAAATTATTTGAGCTACAAAGTGGACGTAAGTTCACACTAATTTAAAGCTCGTTTATTGGCGTAGTTTCTTAAATTTTCAACGGAGCCAAACAATATTTTTTTTTTATAACAGAAAGTAGATACTTTATTTGAAACAAAACAAAAAATTATTTTTTTCCACTTTATACGTCTGAAAAACTTATATATACACAAACAATACTACTTTTTTCTTTCCCCCGTTGGGGCTGGCATGTTTTATTCTTAATATTTTTTGTTTTTAATTTATTCGAATCTCTTATTATTTTTGTAAAATGTGCTGTAAATTGTTTTGCAATTTTATATTGTTTAGACGTAAAAATTTACAATTCAAAGTATCTATACACATGATAGTTTTCCCAGGTTGAAATGCCATGTACAACTTTATTATTATTTTTGTATTTTATTTCAATATTTTTTGCTAAAGTTCCAAGTGAAGAAAACAATATCACACGCATAAACAATTTTATATTTAATTTTGAAAAAGCATCTTTTTAACGATTTTGTTAATCAAAATACGCACACAACGATATTTAGTTCACGAAACTTCCGTCGAAAGAGAATATTATATTTTCGCTGTTCGCACTCTCTTTAGAATCAACTTTTTTTTTTTTTGGTGATACACAAAACACAAATGGTATGGTGAATGGTGTACATCAGCGTTGCCGCCGAGAAAAGAAAATGCCGTGTCACATTTTAAAAACTGCTTGCCATGAAAAAACTATAAATCTTCTGTTAAAAAAATAAAACTTTATTTCTGTAATTTATTATATAATTTTCCATCAATATTAAAGTAAGATAAAGGCAATGATAAAGTGTGCGATATTGAAATGTTTCGTGCCACTGTGCCACAAGAAAAAATTGTCGTGTCAAAAAAGCACGATTGGTTAACTTCGGCAACGCAGGTGTACGTATGATTCGTAGGTATCGTCGTCGTCGCTGTCGTCCAAGTAGGTATATGATATTTTTGTTTTTTTTTCTACTTGGTTTTGGAAGGAAACTTATGGATGTGGGAATAATGCTGAAAAAGATTTTATTCGTTAATTATATAGAAATAGAGTCTCAGGGAATCGTCTATAAAATGAGTTAATCTTATCGAATCTTCAAGGTTGAGGTGTCAAAAGGAAGAAGAAATTGAGATCTATGTTTCTGTATCAGAATAATTGACGTAGGCACTTGGGCTTGGGCACTTCAATTTTTGTTTGCGATTAAACCTAAATTGGAGATACCTCCTCTTCTGTTATCCTACAACGGAAAGAAACAAAAATATTGAAGATGACCTCCTTTTTGGTGGTGTGGTTGGACACGATTAGTAAATTGTGAGATAGTGGGAAGAGGGAATGTGTATATTGCAATTGTATATCTATGTTCCTATTTTTATTTAGAAGCGATTTTTTTTCATTTCGCGTGTTGACGGACATGGAGTGGTAGGTAATTGCAAATAAGAATGTGTGTGACTGAAATGTCTTTGCGTGGCCTTTGGCATGTGCCGAGGGAAAGGGTATCATGATGACGATCTACGTAGGTACCTAGCCTGCAATGAAAATACTCACTTTTCTTCACTGGCACCTAAATAAAAGCATTAGGTAAAAATAAATCAGAAATGAAAATTATCAGATTTTACCCATTATTTTCCAAATTGTTTGGGGTTGATTTTGTTGAAAAAATAAATGGAAAATAATTTAAAAAAAATGCAATTTGAATGATTGAATTGTTGTTTGCCAAATAACTAATATACTTCAATCAAAATCTGTGAATGTTAAAAAGTAACTTGTTCACAAAGAGCCTCAGAAAAAAAATTTACAGGAAAATAACTGTGACCGCCGGCGGGTCAGATGCCATGTAACGGTTTTGTCAGGTGCTATGTGACCCATATGACATATTTTTTTTCGAAACAAAACTTTGGAACAATTTAGAAGAGTCCTAGCACAATCTAGCACTGGTTTTTAAATTTGAAAATTCGAAAAAGGGAGCTCCCAGGAAGGCAAAATTGCTAAATTAGTGCAAAAGTTTTCGCTGTCTAAAACCTACAATTTTTAAGTAAAAAAAAAAAAGATCAACACAAACCAGCACAAATGTAGCACAACCTGGTTCATTTGTCAAAAATTCAAATTTGAAAAAAGGGAGGCTAACTTCACACTTTCGGGAACATGTTTTTTGAGCTTTTTATCCACAGTTTCGATATTTTTTTCAAAATAAAAAGGGAAAAAACTTCGTATTAGGGTACCTCAACCTTGTAGAGTTTTTAAAAAATTTAAATTTGGAAAAATGGGGGGAAGCACCTAATTTCTGAAAATCACATTTTTGGATCTAGTTTTCGCAATTTTGAAAGTTTTCAAAATTCACCCCTTTGCAATAAACCCTAAAGTAATTTTCAAACAGGTCAAATAGTTATATTGACCTACTTTACACTTATCTTACATAAAGCTTCCTAAAAAAAACTATTTCAATGTACCTACCTACCTACATGTGTAACGTAAAAATAAAAATAAATGTTTTTCTTAGAAAAAGGTGGTTTTGGTTTTTTTTTTAATTTCTTTAATTTTTGCATCCGGTTTTCTTATTTAGACTTAAAATTAATAACAGCATTGAATTTTGAAATTAAAATTAGCACTTAATTACGTAAAATTTTGAAAAAAATGAATTTTAAATTTTTTTTTCAATTTTTTTTTTCAAAATTTTGACTTTGAAAATTAATATTTCAAAAACTATTTCTTAGAATAGATTTATTTAAACACAGAATGAAAGAAAAAGTTATTGGCTTTTCAAAAACGTATCGCACAGCATTGTGAATGAAGCCGTTGATTTTAAATATTTTTTTTTCCCATTTTAAGTCAGTTTTTTCGAAAATTGCCCCTCCCGGCTAAACGGAGGGGAATAGACCCCCCCTCCCAAACGATTTTTTTCTTGTCTCAACGCAACCTACACGCCCTAGCATTTTGTCGCATTGCTCATGACTCACCCTGTATAAAACTAGCTGTTTTGGTGAACTTCTTTCCGCAATTTTGGGTTTTTAAGATTTTTTCAATTTTCCAAAATTTAAAACTTTCGGCTCCATTGTGTGAACCTGGTTCAATAAAAATCCAACAAAGAACTCCCAAGCAAGTCGGATAATTATTCAGCCGAGTTATCCGCGTACAAACAGACACCAATTAATTTGTATTTATATAGGTACCTATCTACATAGGTATATAGATTAGGTTATATTACACCTAGAGGTAGGTACCTACATCCAAGATGATACAAGTTCTAAAAACTCAGAGTTGGGCGATTTCGCATGTTTATTAACATACCTATGCCTCCCTGATTCCAAACATCAAAAAATGATCATAGGGCATACCTATATACATAGCTAGGAATGTAAATGCTGCACGACTTTTCTGTTTGGTCATTTTTATTTTTATTCTGAAAACAAAATGTACATAGGTAGGTAGGTTTTCCCACGTGACAATGAAGTGACAATGTTTCAATTGCAAAACAAAAATATACAGTGTTGTGCTGTTGTTTGAAATCTGACAACAACAAAAATCGAAAGGAAATCTCAAATTTCGCACATTACAAATGAACAAGTTACCTTATTCTTCCAACATCCTTACTTGTAAACTCCAAAATTCACCCCTTTGCAATAAACCCTAAAGTAATTTTCAAACAGGTCAAATAGTTATATTGACCTACCTCACACTTATCTTACATAAAGCTTCCTAAAAAAAAACTATTTCAATGTACCTACCTACCTAAATGTGTAACGTATATTTATGCATGTTCATTTGATGTGTCCTGACCTTCATCAAGATCTCCAGTTTTTCCAGTTCCAGCAACAGCAAGTGAAAGTGAAGAAAAAACAACTAAACGAAAAGAGAAAAAAAATGACTCACATTTTAGCTATACCTACTCATGTGTTTTGAAAACAAAATTGAAAAATATCCCTTCACTCTTCCATAAACAGAAAGCATAGAACTCATCATTCACATTCAAGTCGAAAGGATGACAAAACAACAAACCCATTTTGAAAAGAGAACAAGAGTAGTTGAGCGTATCAAAAACAATAATGAAGAGAAAAGAATATCGCACTACCACATTGAAATACGTTTACATGAATTTTAAATTCTATTGTCATGAAGACCCACCCTTAAAAAGAGGATTTATAAAAGCATAAAGCATCAGCAAGCTGCTGATCCAAACATGGCTTTTCAGGAACTGCGATGTGAAATATTAAGGGTGGGTCTTCATGACAATAGAATTTAAAATTCATGTAAACGTATTTCAATGTGGTAGTGCGATATTCTTTTCTCTTCATTATTGTTTTTGATACGCTCAACTACTCTTGTTCTCTTTTCAAAATGGGTTTGTTGTTTTGTCATCCTTTCGATTTGAATGGGAATGATGAGTTCTATGCTTTCTGTTTATGGAAGGGTGAAGGGATATTTTTCAATTTTGTTTTCAAAACACATGAGTAGGTAAGGTATAGCTAAAATGTGAGTCATTTTTTTTCTCTTTTCGTTTAGTTGTTTTTTCTTCACTTTCACTTGCTGTTGCTGGAACTGGAAAAACAGTAACAAAAAAATGTGAACTCGTTTGTAATTCGATCGAGATCTTGATGAAGGTCAGGACACATCAAATGAACATGCATAAATACGTTACACATGTAGGTAGGTAGGTACATTGAAATAGTTTTTTTTTAGGAAGCTTTATGTAAGATAAGTGTGAGGTAGGTCAATATAACTATTTGACCTGTTTGAAAATTACTTTAGGGTTTATTGCAAAGGGGTGAATTTTGGAGTTTACAAGTAAGGATGTTGGAAGAATAAGGTAACTTGTTCATTTGTAATGTGCGAAATTTGAGATTTCCTTTCGATTTTTGTTGTTGTCAGATTTCAAACAACAGCACAACACTGTATATTTTTGTTTTGCAATCGAAACATTGTCACTTTATTGTCACGTGGGAAAACCTACCTACCTATGTACATTTTGTTTTCAGAATAAAAATAAAAATGACCAAACAGAAAAGTCGTGCAGCATTTACATTCCTAGCTATGTATATAGGTATGCCCTATGATCATTTTTTGATGTTTGGAATCAGGGAGGCATAGGTATGTTAATAAACATGCGAAATCGCCCAACTCTGAGTTTTTAGAACTTGTATCATCTTGGATGTAGGTACCTACCTCTAGGTGTAATATAACCTAATCTATATACCTATGTAGATAGGTACCTATATAAATACAAATTAATTGGTGTCTGTTTGTACGCGGATAACTCGGCTGAATAATTATCCGACTTGCTTGGGAGTTCTTTGTTGGATTTTTATTGAACCAGGTTCACACAATGGAGCCGAAAGTTTTAAATTTTGGAAAATTGAAAAAATCTTAAAAACCCAAAATTGCGGAAAGAAGTTCACCAAAACAGCTAGTTTTATACAGGGTGAGTCATGAGCAATGCGACAAAATGCTAGGGCGTGTAGGTTGCGTTGAGACAAGAAAAAAATCGTTTGGGAGGGGGGGTCTATTCCCCTCCGTTTAGCCGGGAGGGGCAATTTTCGAAAAAACTGACTTAAAATGGGAAAAAAAAATATTTAAAATCAACGGCTTCATTCACAATGCTGTGCGATACGTTTTTGAAAAGCCAATAACTTTTTCTTTCATTCTGTGTTTAAATAAATCTATTCTAAGAAATAGTTTTTGAAATATTAATTTTCAAAGTCAAAATTTTGAAAAAAAAAATTGAAAAAAAAATTTAAAATTCATTTTTTTCAAAATTTTACGTAATTAAGTGCTAATTTTAATTTCAAAATTCAATGCTGTTATTAATTTTAAGTCTAAATAAGAAAACCGGATGCAAAAATTAAAGAAATTAAAAAAAAAACCAAAACCACCTTTTTCTAAGAAAAACATTTATTTTTATTTTTACGTTACACATGTAGGTAGGTAGGTACATTGAAATAGTTTTTTTAGGAAGCTTTATGTAAGATAAGTGTAAAGTAGGTCAATATAACTATTTGACCTGTTTGAAAATTACTTTATGCGGTCACAGTTATTTTCCTGTAAATTTTTTTTCTGAGGCTCTTTGTGAACAAGTTACTTTTTAACATTCACAGATTTTGATTGAAGTATATTAGTTATTTGGCAAACAACAATTCAATCATTCAAATTGCATTTTTTTAAATTATTTTCCATTTATTTTTTCAACAAAATCAACCCCAAATAATTTGGAAAATAATGTGTAAAATCTGATAATTTTCATTTCTGATTTATTTTTACCTAATGCTTTTATTTAGGTGCCAGTGAAGAAAAATGAGTATTTTCATTGCAGGCTAGGTACCTACTCAGATCTTCATCATGATACCCTTTCCCTCGGCACATGCCAAAGGCCACGCAAAGACATTTCAGTCACACACATTCTTATTTGCAATTACCTACCACTCCATGTCCGTCAACACGCGAAATGAAAAAAAAAAATCGCTTCTAAATAAAAATAGGAACATAGATATACAATTGCAATATACACATTCCCTCTTCCCGCTATCTCACAATTTACTAATCGTGTCCAACCACACCACCAAAAAGGAGGTCATCTTCAATATTTTTGTTTCTTTCCGTTGTAGGATAACAGAAGAGGAGGTATCTCCAATTCAGGTTTAATCGCAAACAAAAATTGAAGTGCCCAAGCCCAAGTGCCTACGTCAATTATTCTGATACAGAAACATAGATCTCAATTTCTTCTTCCTTTTGACACCTCAACCTTGAAGATTCGATAAGATTAGCTCATTTTATAGACGATTCCCTGAAACTCTATTTCTATATAATTAACGAATAAAATCTTTTTCAGCATTATTCCCACATCCATAAGTTTCCTTTCAAAACCAAGTAGAAAAAAAAAACAAAAATATCATATACCTACTTGGACGACAGCGACGACGACGATACCTACGAATCGTACGTACACCAGCGTTGCCGAAGTTAACCAATCGTGCTTTTTTGACACGACAATTTTTTCTTGTGGCACAGTGGCACGAAACATTTCAATATCGCACACTTTATCATTGCCTATATCTTACTTTAATATTGATGGAAAATTATATAATAAATTACAGAAATAAAGTTTTATTTTTTTAACAGAAGATTTATAGTTTTTTCATGGCAAGCAGTTTTTAAAATGTGACACGGCATTTTCTTTTCTCGGCGGCAACGCTGATGTACACCATTCACGATTCACGATACCATTTGTGTTTTGTGTATCACCACAAAAAAAAAAAGTTGATTCTAAAGAGAGTGCGAACAGCGAAAATATAATATTCTCTTTCGACGGAAGTTTTGTGAACTAAATATCGTTGTGTGCGTATTTTGATTAACAAAATCGTTAAAAAGATGCTTTTTCAAAATTAAATATAAAATTGTTTATGCGTGTGATATTGTTTTCTTCACTTGGAACTTTAGCAAAAAATATTGAAATAAAATACAAAAATAATAATAATGGGAAAACTACCATGTGTATAGATACTTTGAATTGTAAATTTTTACGTCTAAACAATATAAAATTGCAAAAAAATTTACAGCAGGATTTACAAAAATAATAAGAGATTCGAATAAATTAAAAACAAAAAATATTAAGAATAAAACATGCCAGCCCCAACGGGGAAAAGAAAAAAGTAGTATTGTTTGTGTATATATAAGTTTTTGAGACGTATAAAGTGGAAAAAAATAATTTTTTGTTTTGTTTCAAATAAAGTATCTACTTTCTGTTATAAAAAAAAAATATTGTTTGGCTCCGTTGAAAATTTAAGAAACTGCGCCAATAAACGATATTTAAATTAGTGTGAACTTACGTCCATTTTGTAGCTCAAATAATTTTTTTTTTTTTTTTTTTTATCCTATGAAAAGCATACATTCATTGACAGTTGAAAAACATTAACAACAAAATAAAAAAACAAATCACACGAGAGCCCCTTGAGGGAATGCATAAATCAGCCAAAATAAAGGGGACAAAATGTGTAATTCCTTCCCTAAAAAGCACAAACTTTTGTAAAACATAAAATTGAGGACATATGTTTTAAGATATGTTCATGGACTAAATAATAAATTTTATTTCATCAAAATATCTTTTCAAATGTAGGAGATATATTAAGTTTTGTGCACGTAGTACCCTACATTTACGAGGAAGACCCACCCTTAACAAAGCCGCAACTATCTTTAAAACTTCCGCTCAAATAAGGAGAAATGTTAAGGAGATTTGTTCACCAGAGTTCATAAACAATGCTTAAGGCCAACTTCTTGTGGATGACGACAAAACTCTTAATATGCGGCGACAGTATTGCGAAGGACTTTTTTTACAGAATATAATTTCCAAAAGCAGCATAGAAGACCCAAGACATCTCAGTCTGCTTGGACCAGACTGTATACCCGCTGAGTTTTGAATAGGAATGGGTTTTAGATGCCTTTAGATTAAGATGCCTCTCAGTGCATGGAAAATTTCCTTCTCTCAGATAACAAAGAAAAAGGTAATACTCGAAACAACGATAGTTACCGTTTGATTAAACTAATGTCATACAACATGACATGGAGCATGGCAGTCACCTTGTCACCTTGTTGTGTGGTTTAAGTGTTACGTGGATCGAGTGTATTGGATGGTTTGCAGCCAAGGGGAATATCGACGGTATTTAACGGTACGGAGTGCTCTCGAGTGCAACAATTTATAACAAAGAAACAACAACGAACAACTAGCGCTGTGGACAAAGACATGGAGACTAAGTGCATGGATCGGGCACATCAGACCTTGCTATTGCCGATCCGCCAACACTGAAATCGGAAGAGGAAGAACGACTTTTCCTCGACCCATTCTCCTGTCTTGGAGTGTTCGATGATAGACGCTGGCGTGGAGAGTATAAATCTCTGTGTCAGCGACTGTTATTCTGTCGCAAGCTCCAATCTCTCCAGCTTGTCAACGACTCAATATCCTCACCACGAAGTAGAATCTCTAACTGCAGTAAGACAATCATAAAATTGGGTACAAAAACATGCGAATAATTGACAGAGACAGCACGAAAACGTCTTCATACCGCGGGAGAACTGGGTCCATTTGCCGGTACATCGGTGGAAGCTGCTCTTGTGGAAAACACCAACGCCAGAGGTTCTTCTCAGATTGGCAAAGACTATTTGAAGAAAAAGGAAGTCACATTAGGAAAAACTGACACAGACCTAGGGGCCTGATGGATCAAATGACGACTATCGGTGAGGTAGGTAAGAATGAAACGCATTTGGGAAACATCCTATGCCTAAACTCTACATGCGACCTGGATGCGTCTACCTCTTCTCAACCAGGGGATGGGTTGCTAGAAAAAATCCTACAACCTTAACGGTAAATTAAAGTTTATTCAAAGGGATGCTGCTGACAATAACGGACATGACGAACAAACGCAGACCAAGGAGGGACCGAGCCAAAGGAATACCCAGAGACGGCCTGCGAAGGGGAAGGGGGGCCTCTTGTCCTCTACCTCCATCGCAAAGAGACTCAGAAGAAGCCAATCTTGAACAGTTGTTCTAAAAGGCCGCAGAATGAAGACACGACTTCGCCGATGAAACTGACGACACTCAAAAACAAAATGAAGAAATACAAGTTTTCTCTTGTGACCGTAGAGGGTTAGTAAGTTAACGTAGTTGACTACGGCAATCTAACAGGGAAGCTAATAGAAAACCAAAGATGAAACTCACGACGACGCCCATAAACAAAATGAAGAAATCCAAGTTTTCTCTTCTGACCGTAGAGGGTCAGTAAGTTGCCGTAGTTGACTACGGCAATCCAAAAGGGAAGCTAACATAAAACCGATGACAACTCTGAGAGCTTCGGATCCTTGACAAGGTAAATGAGGCAATCAAGAATAACTTGCCCTTCCCGCTTTTTGGTTCCCTCAACACTGTTCAAGGGTTCAAATTGATGACATGTGAAGACTTGCAAGGCTTCAAGATATCGTTTCAAAACCAATAGTCAGACTCTTTGTTAGAGGTCCACCTATCCCAATGGACCGTAACCGAAATACACCTTAGATGAATTCTGATGATGGGAAGAGCACAAATCAGATGAGTCGTAGTCCATACCACTTCTAAAAATTATATATTTAAAAGTTAGCGTTGGTATTAACCGATACAAACTAAGGAGAAGTCTGTGAAAAACTAATAGGAAGTTAGTAGAAGTAAACTTTTAAGACAATTAACACCTGGTCTATCTCATGAAGAATAGATAAATAAATCCATTATACAAGAGCTCTGGTTAGCAAGTGACAAAATAAGTGGACTCACCCAAAAAGACATGCTGTACAAGATCACTCATGTATGCAAATACAGTAAATTTAGAACTTTTATAGTAGCTAAAGAACAGATTATCCCCTTTCTTCTATCCACATACAGTGATTTAGAATAAACAACGGTCAAAATGTTACGTAACGAACTCCCACTTCTAATTTTAGCGTCATGTTATATACCGCGTAATGGAACGGTAGGACCACCGTAAGAAACCACCAACCTGGTAGTCTAATATGCTGCAATGGATAAATGGGACCTTGTTCTTCGTTGTGATGCAAACTCACACCATATACAGTGGGGAAGTACAATCATTAACACACTAGGTGAGAATATGTATAGAAAATAAGTTATTAGTAGCAACCAGGGAAATAAATAGAACCAACATTTGAAAAAAAAAATTATGAAAAAGAGGCTCTACCTATTTTCTTACGGGGAAGAAGGGAAATCCATCCGTTTTAAAGCCAAGAAGATTGAAAGAAGCAAGTGTGTTGTCAACAATTATCTTAAAGACCTGGAAAGTGTAACGGTAAAACCATCCTCCACTCATAAGAGTGGAATCAGATTTGCCCTTCCATCCTATAGGTACAGGATCTATAGATGTCGTTGGATGGAAGGGTGTCCAGTAGGCCAGGACCAGGGTAGGCATGCTTGCTTGACCTTGGGCATAGCTCGTCGGTTTGTGGGTCGGGGTCTTTTGGCCTGCCTATCTGGACTATTGTGAATTACATGCCTTTTTAAAACTACTCTAAACGGAAAAACAAAGCGAAAATTAAAATAAGCTAGGACAGATCATAATATGTATGAACAGACGGACAAAACAAAAAGTAAAATAAGCTACGTTAATCAGTTAAATTTACAAACAAATGTTAGGAAGCGGAAAGAACAATTTCCCAAGCTGATTACCTACTAGTCCCTTTATTGCCCCGGTACCTTTGGTGGTATTGGTACCGTTGAGCATCCCTCCCCTTTGCCAACTCATTGCTGAGAAGGCACCATGGCTGTCACGCGCTCAGATAATGTGACAACCCCTAACATAAGACTTAAAGCCTTACCTGCATCACTCAGATGCCCAGGACTCCCATATCCTGCTTGCCACCAATCACTCCTATGGGAAATTACACATCCATAGCTAAACCCCTTAGATTACCTCAGATTAAAATAAGAAAAAAATTCATATCATTTTTTTAACAATTTAATTATAATTAATGAATTTATAATAATTATATTATGTATGTTCATATAATAAAAAAAAATTAATTCATTACACAAACAAAAAAAAATATTATACCGACAACTTATGGTAAGATTAAGCATAAATTAAAAATCTTAAAAAAAAATGAGTTTTTAAATTTGTGAATATAGGTAATAGATATATATTTACAAAACAAAAATTAACAAAACAAATCAATTTATTTACAAAATTCATGTGTCATCCGTTATTGACGCATGTAGCTTTAAAAATTAAATTTCCAATTTCATAATGCCAATGTCAGCATGAAAAATCACTCAGAATTATGAAGCCATAATAATATATACATACAAAAAAAATCAATTAAATTGCATACCTGGAATCCTGTTGCGTGTGCACATACAGCAGAAGTTCCTGCAGAAGTATTGTAGAAATATTGAAACTAAATCACCCATAAAACTAACTCTGAGTGGATCTTCAATTATACATACACAGACGCACCTTATCACGTTAAATAACTGATAAAGGAAATTAAATTTAAAAACAAAACAAAAAAAATTACTATAATAGCACTGAATAGAGAAAATAAAACAAAAACAACAATTAGGTAAATTCAATTAAATCTTGAAGAGATATTTTTGCTTTGAAAACCAAAGTTTTTCTTTTCTTTTCTTTTTTTTTTTTTTTATTTAATGTTTAGTTTATATTTTGGAATCACAGGAATCACGGGAAACGTGGACACATTCTTTGGGTCTCGTCTTATCTTTAGATATTTAAATTACATGGACTTGGATTTCCGTTAGACAATGTTACATTTAACCCCTAGAGTAGTTATCAGCTGGTAGAACTACATTCTTGTTCATTTATAAGGCAGATTCATAACCATTCTTATTATTATTATTATTTTTTTTTCACTTTCTGATATTATTCTTTTCCCTTATTTATTTTTTTTTCTTTTAATGTTTCATTGAAACAAAAATACAATCTTTGATTGGGAAACAACAATTAAACTCAATCTTCTTGAAAATTAAACTTTTTGAAAATGTTAAAGAAAATTTATTTTGTTTTTCTTTATCTAAAATTTAGATCTTATCGTGTTGAAAATGCCGTAAGAATCCCCTTCTCAACTCGAACTTTCCAAACTGAAAATTTTTCCCAAAATTCAAATTTGTTTCCGGTCTGTTTCGAAAACCCTTGTTATTTGTTGTTTCCATGACTACAAAATTTAATTTCGTTTCCGGTATGTTTTTGAAAAGATTGTTATTTCTTGTTTCCACGACAACAAATTTAAGTTCGTTTCCGATTTGTTTTTGAAAACTTTGTTATTTTTTTCGTTTCCATAACTACCATCAATAACCTACTCGTTGATGATAGTTTAACGAGCTAAGGCTATGGTAGCATTTTTGTTATTATTTTAGAAAGTGGAACCTTTACGTGTGACCCTACAAAACTTTTCATCCTGCAACAAGCCAGCGTTTGAAGAATGAAAAGAAAAAGGTCGATCTAAGCTGAAAGGTTATGACCTTATGTCCTTGGCGTGAAATGTTCCCAACAAACTTCCATTCATGTCCTCTAGAACGTATAAGCTATTTCCTAAAATGGAACGGACTTTCGCTTTGACGAACTTTGGACAAAGTTTTGCATTTATGCGTTTAAACTTATCACTCTGCACAAAGTTTCGTTTGTATACAATGTCACCAACATTAAACTTCACATCTTTACTGCGAGTGTTATAAGTATGCTCGTACACTAGATGAGCCTTTTCCAGTGATTGTTTAATGTTGGCGTGTATCACATTCATTTTTGACGATTTCGGCAACAGCTGAAACTCTGGGTTATTAACTGCTTTGAGCGATTTCAGTAATTTATAATCAGAGCCGTGTTCTACCTTACACTGTCCAAATAGTGCTTCGTATGGTGATATATCAATGGCTGAGTGAATCGTCGTTCGAAGTGCAATTGATGAAAGGTGCCTGTCCCAATGCCTTTGATCATTTTGCAGATAGGAACGAATTGCACTCAGGATTGAGCGATTCACTCTCTCGCTTGCGTTAGCTTGCGGGGAGTATACAGCTGTTTTGATATGTGTCACACCATACGAAGACAAAAATTTGGCAAACTCCTTACTCACAAACTGAGTTCCATTGTCCGACAACAAGGACTCTGGTACACCGAACACTGAAAAGATTTGCTCTTCCAGAAATCTGATGGCGTTTTCACTGGTTGCCTTCCGTAAAGGATGAATGTGAACAAATTTCGTGTACAATGGACTAGAAAAAGAAATTCGCTTGTTCGTGGTTTCCACTTTAGAACAGAAACTCTATCTTGGAGTCGATTTTTGGAAGCTGTTCAATCTTGCTCCACATATCATTTCTGAGTTAAATCAGACTACCCAAACCCAACAAACTGACCCGAATGTTCATCAATTATCATCGGAACAATTAGTGGCACTAGAGGAAGTGAAAGCATTGTTTCCCTCTTTTGCTGTACTGGGCCTAGGACGAACTAAAATTGAAGAGCATCACATCGACACCGGTGATGCTGCCCCTATTAAACAAAGACACTATCCTGTATCACCAGCGGTTCAAAAGCTTCTTTATGAAGAAGTGGATCGAATGTTTCAGTTGGGCGTAATTGAAGAAAGCAACAGTGCTTGGAGCTCTCCTGTTGTTCTAGTGAAGAAGTCAAATGGCAAACACCGACTCTGTCTAGACTTCAGGAAAGTCAATTCCGTCTCAAAGAAATTTGCAGGTCCAGTTCCAAATATTGAAGGTTTGCTAAGTCGTATTTCAGATTCACATTTCTTTTCGAGTGTGGACCTGAAAGACGCCTTTTGGCAGATACCGTTGGAGGAAACTTCAAAGGAAAAGACTGCGTTTACCATTCCGGGGTTGCCTTTGCTTCAATTTACCGTCATGCCTTTTGGTTTATGCAACGCAGCACAGCGTATGAGTAAGCTAATCGACAAGGTAGTGCCGCATCAGTACAGAGAGAATGTTTTTCCTTACGTCGATGATCTGCTAATTGTTACCGCCACATTTGAAGAACATATAAGGATGCTCAAAACAGTTGCTGCTCGATTAACAGAGGCTGGACTTACTATTAACGTAGATAAGTCCAAATTCTGTTTCAAAGAGTTGGATTATCTTGGGTATGTTGTAGGTGAGGGATGCCTGAAAATAAATTCAGAAAAGGTTTCTTCCATCACGGAATTTCCAGTTCCCAAAAATGCTAGACAGGTGAGAAGATTTCTTGGACTATCTGGCTGGTATCGAAGATTTGTAAAGGATTATTCAGGAATCGCTGCACCTATTACAAATACTTTGAAGAAAGGTGTAAAGTTCGAGTTTGGTCCCGAAGCAATTAATGCTTTCAACAAACTCAAGGAGGCACTCACCACCGCCCCAATTCTTGTCAACCCTGATTATTCGAAACCATTCAAGATACTTTGCGATGCATCCAGCACCGGTATTGGCTGTGTATTGTGCCAGGAAGACGATGAGGGTGTTGAACGACCAATCTATTATTATTCCCATAAACTTAATAAAGCTCAGCGCAATTATTCTGTGACTGAACAAGAGTGCTTAGCCGCAGTTTTAGGCGTAAAAAAATTCCGACCATATGTAGAAGGGCATACCTTCAAAATAGTAACTGATCATGCAAGTTTGAAGTGGTTGATGAACCAAAAGGATTTGCATGGTAGGTTAGCTCGATGGAGCTTAAAGCTTCAAGGTTTCAGTTTTGATATAGAACACCGCCGTGGATCTCAACACGTTGTCCCGGACGCGTTATCGCGAGTATACGCTGTTGATGTTCTCGGTGATGTTCCAATGTTAGAAAACTCGCACGATGTCCTTCATATTGACCTTAATGATTTAAGTTTTAAATCAGAGGAATATGTGAAGCTTATAAAGACAATCAGTGACAATAGGGATCAGCTTCCTGATCTGCAAGTCTCTGATGGGTATGTGTACAAAAAAGTAAAACATTGTACAGGCGACCCAGTCGAAGATGACATGGTGTGGAAGTTATGGGTCCCATCGGAATTAACCAAATCCATAATCCTTCTGGCACATCAACCGCCAAAAGCCTCGCATGGCGGTATAGCTAAGACTTTGTATCGTCTTCGTGATAGGTTTTACTGGCCTAATATGGCGGCTGAAGTAAAATCCATCATAGCAAATTGTGATGTGTGCAAAGTCTCGAAGGCCCCTAACACAGTGTTGAGGCCAAAAATGGGAAAAGCGTTTATAGTAGAGAGGCCGTATCAACATATTTTTATCGATTTCTTGGGACCGTATCCTAGGTCAATTAACGGTAACACTCAAATCATCGTTTGTTTGGACCAGTTGACGAAATTTGTTCACATTCATCCTTTACGGAAGGCAACCAGTGAAAACGCCATCAGATTTCTGGAAGAGCAAATCTTTTCAGTGTTCGGTGTACCAGAGTCCTTGTTGTCGGACAATGGAACTCAGTTTGTGAGTAAGGAGTTTGCCAAATTTTTGTCTTCGTATGGTGTGACACATATCAAAACAGCTGTATACTCCCCGCAAGCTAACGCAAGCGAGAGAGTGAATCGCTCAATCCTGAGTGCAATTCGTTCCTATCTGCAAAATGATCAAAGGCATTGGGACAGGCACCTTTCATCAATTGCACTTCGAACGACGATTCACTCAGCCATTGATATATCACCATACGAAGCACTATTTGGACAGTGTAAGGTAGAACACGGCTCTGATTATAAATTACTGAAATCGCTCAAAGCAGTTAATAACCCAGAGTTTCAGCTGTTGCCGAAATCGTCAAAAATGAATGTGATACACGCCAACATTAAACAATCACTGGAAAAGGCTCATCTAGTGTACGAGCATACTTATAACACTCGCAGTAAAGATGTGAAGTTTAATGTTGGTGACATTGTATACAAACGAAACTTTGTGCAGAGTGATAAGTTTAAACGCATAAATGCAAAACTTTGTCCAAAGTTCGTCAAAGCGAAAGTCCGTTCCATTTTAGGAAATAGCTTATACGTTCTAGAGGACATGAATGGAAGTTTGTTGGGAACATTTCACGCCAAGGACATAAGGTCATAACCTTTCAGCTTAGATCGACCTTTTTCTTTTCATTCTTCAAACGCTGGCTTGTTGCAGGATGAAAAGTTTTGTAGGGTCACACGTAAAGGTTCCACTTTCTAAAATAATAACAAAAATGCTACCATAGCCTTAGCTCGTTAAACTATCATCAACGAGTAGGTTATTGATGGTAGTTATGGAAACGAAAAAAATAACAAAGTTTTCAAAAACAAATCGGAAACGAACTTAAATTTGTTGTCGTGGAAACAAGAAATAACAATCTTTTCAAAAACATACCGGAAACGAAATTAAATTTTGTAGTCATGGAAACAACAAATAACAAGGGTTTTCGAAACAGACCGGAAACAAATTTGAATTTTGGGAAAAATTTTCAGTTTGGAAAGTTCGAGTTGAGAAGGGGATTCTTACGGCATTTTCAACACGATAAGATCTAAATTTTAGATAAAGAAAAACAAAATAAATTTTCTTTAACATTTTCAAAAAGTTTAATTTTCAAGAAGATTGAGTTTAATTGTTGTTTCCCAATCAAAGATTGTATTTTCTTTTAATGTTTCATTGAAACAAAAATACAATCTTTGATTGGGAAACAACAATTAAACTCAATCTTCTTGAAAATTAAACTTTTTGAAAATGTTAAAGAAAATTTATTTTGTTTTTCTTTATCTAAAATTTAGATCTTATCGTGTTGAAAATGCCGTAAGAATCCCCTTCTCAACTCGAACTTTCCAAACTGAAAATTTTTCCCAAAATTCAAATTTGTTTCCGGTCTGTTTCGAAAACCCTTGTTATTTGTTGTTTCCATGACTACAAAATTTAATTTCGTTTCCGGTATGTTTTTGAAAAGATTGTTATTTCTTGTTTCCACGACAACAAATTTAAGTTCGTTTCCGATTTGTTTTTGAAAACTTTGTTATTTTTTTTCGTTTCCATAACTATACCATCAATAACCTACTCGTTGATGATAGTTTAACGAGCTAAGGCTATGATAGCATTTTTGTTATTATTTTAGAAAGTGGAACCTTTACGTGTGACCCTACAAAAGGTATTGAAAGAACCGCAAAGGAAGAATCAGAAGATCACTAACATGTAAGGAAAGGCGGCCGATATTGAGAACAGCTTCAAATTCAAGGCTCCGTGAGTAAAATCAAGGCAGAAATTGGAGTAAAAGCTAATAGATCGACTGTTTTTTGGGCGATACAGAAGGCCGACCATATTCGACATCAAAAAATGAAGAGGAAACCACCATTGAATGCCGCACGTAAAAGCCAACGGCGTGAATTTGTAACAAGTCACATCAGGTAGAATCGAGAGTGGCATACCGTAGTCTTTTCTGATGAAACAAAATTTTATTTGGACGGACCTGATGGATACAGCTTTTATTTTCATGATTTGAGAAAAGAAGAAATACATCTCCAAAAGCGGCACAGCAAAGGAGATGTTGTAATGGTATGGGGAGCAATAAGCAATTACGGAATTGTGGAGCTGGATTTCCAAAGCTCCAAAATTACCACAATCACTTACAAATCGATACTGGAGAGCGTTTCCGCAGCTTTCTGAAATATTATAATGCAATTATCAACATAATTCTTATTTTGTTTACAATATAAGCCTAATGTATCCTTCATTCATTGTGCATTTGGTTTTTCCCAAAATACCGAGGGGTTCGAAAATTATCACAAAATGAAAATAGAAAACTGCCTGTCCTTAATCAATTGACACGGAGTGTATATGTGCTAATATCAGGAAAAACCACAAAATTATACGATTCTTTGTTTAAGAGTAGAGTATGCCTCAAGAGAAAGCACCGCTAAATAGCGTACGACATAATTTTGAGGATTGTGCGCCAAAAGGATACAGTTTTCATTTATTTAAGTCAATCTATAGACATGTCTGGGTTGCAGAAATGTGGCGCTTTGTCATTTTTGCCACCTGATCGCATACCTTTGGCCTTTAGTAAACTAAAGGAAGTAATGCCAATTGAGGCCAAACCAATAATGGAGTTGATGGAATTAATGGTAAAGCAGCAAATTACCTTCCTGCGTTTTGGAGTATATCACATCAATTTGCAATGAAAATGCCAACAACGCAAAATTACAAACAAGTTTTCATAGACCCTGATTAGACCAGTCTTTTTTCCGTACGTTTCGTTTACGTCTTTTGGCATTTTGGGTGAGGGGTGTAAAAACGAAGGAGGAAAGAAGTAACGAAAGCACGTATGAAAATTTTGCCCCTGATTAGACCAGTCCTTCTTCCGTACGTTTCGTCATACTTCTTTTTGACATTTTGGGTGAGGGTGTAGAAACGAAGGAGGAAAGAAGTAACGAAATCACATATGAAAATTTTAAGACTTTTTCTGGTTGAACTTTGACGTTTCTTGTTTGACGCCGGAAAACGAAATTGAATTATTTAGAATATTAAATATTGCAACTGTTTTGATATTATTTTGTTGTTAATGTGAGCAACAATTGAAAAGAAACTATTAGCAAATGCTATTGTAACGTGTTCTATAAGATGTTCTTCGTTCAATTTTTTGTTTTACGATAGTGAGCTTACGCACCATTGTGATTCCAACTTAAAGTGACAGCCACAAACGCCGCTGTCCAACGAAGTTAACGAAACGCCATTTTTTAACAAAAGACCATAGACGGAGTGCTGAATGATCCACTATAAATATGAGCGCACCATACGGCAAGAAGTTTGAATTTGAAATTAGTCGTGTACAAGTCGGTAATTTGAAAGTGATAAAGTTTGAATCAAAAATAAAGAAAGTAGAAGGAAATAAAGAGTGTTTAGAAATATTAAGTGGAATTAAAAGTGAAAAGACGTAAAATGAGTTGTATTAAAACGGAAATAAGTTTTATTTAATAAAACGAACCTCGATAATATTTAACAATAATATTTGTTTTTTTTTTTCAACAAAAAAACTACCACAACTTCCTCAACTTTTTTCATTTGATACTGCTACATCCGTGGTAGCATTGAGTAAATAATTGAAACAAAGAAGACTTCACAAAAAGACTTTTCTGCTGCTATATATAATAATAATAATGTATTTTGAAAAAAATATTGAAAATAATCATTTTTCCCCTATTTTTTCGAGTCTCGGTGTTGTTTTCTGGCCAAACAGTGGACATCTGTCCTGAAATATAGTGCCCACGTAATAGTTTGGCATTTCTTCTACCCAACAGCATATAAACAGTGTAAACAGACGGATTAAGATTGGTCGTTATAATCATTAAAAAACGCATAATTTCACATGAAAATTTTTATTTTATTGAAAATTCCTATTTTTTCAAGCTCCGGAAGTGCAACTTTGGTGTTGTTTTTTTACCAAAACGTGGACATCAATCCAAAAATAAATAAATTAAAAGCATGTAAATTTATATACTTCTGAATGTTTATTATTTACAGCGCGGCTTTTGGGTGCAGCGTGGCTTACCGGTGGAAAATAATGTAAATCCAGTCAAATGATTTACCATGCCATTTTGAAGTATAAACTATTCCATTCTAAAAATCGATTCTAGTACAGAGTGAAAAATTACGTTCGTACTATGATCGCATGCCATCATCTCATCTCTTGTGAACATGTAACGTATAACGTAATTGTCTAAGGTTCGATTGCCGTTTCGTGAACGGATGCGACGATTTGGCCCCAGGGGTCATAGTCAATAGTCAATATTCAATATTGTAGAAAATTTAACGTTATGGTGGGTTTACACATGCATGGATTTACTGGCGCCAGTGACCCCGCCAGTCGCCAGGTTTACACATGAATTGAAACTTTCCTTGCCAGTTCCATTTTGACAATACGTGGACATTTCAAATATAAAAAAAACACTCACATTTTTCGGTCATATTTGTATGTGCAAAAATGATTTTGAATTTCTAATTTGTTTTTTTTTCCCTTCAATTTAAAGTTTTGGAAGTGCAACTTTGGTCTCGTTTTTAGCCAAACCAAGAACAACTGTCCAAAAATCCGCTCCTAGTTTGATATTTCTTCTACCCAACAGCATATGAACTGTGTCTAAATCGGTTCAGTGACTGCTGAAAAACATACGGATTAAGATTGGTCGTTATAATCATTAAAAATGCTTAGCTTCCGTTTAATATTTCTATTTTTATTTTAACCATTTTGGGTCAGTTATTAAATTTTTTTGGTGCTTGTCCCTGAAAAATACAATAAATTTTATTTTGTTTTAAATTTGGAATTTCTAATTTCACTGAAGTGCAAAAAACTTTTTCTTTCAAAATGCAAAAACTGAAAAAAACTAAGGATTTGAAATTTTAGCAAAATTTTAAAAATCACTCCTTTTTTGGAGAGCCATATATTGGTAAACGATGTGACATATATACAAACTTGTTTGAACAATCAATATTGAAGCAAATTTAGCACAGGGTCCTCAAGGTCGAAAAGAAAATCTTAATTAATCATCCCAAAACAACATCTGAAAATTTCATGGACCTCCGACCTTTTTCCATAAAAAACTACATGCCGACTGGACTATTATAAGGTTGTCAGTTGATCATTTTATAGGCATTTGAAAGTAGCAATGTGAAGGAACTCGCCCCCTCATGCTCATGCTGCTCTCGTCAAGACAAAATGACATTTAGCATGCGATCTTTCAATCTATGCATTTTGGTGCCGAACCTTTGTATAATTTTTTTAATAGTAAAGCCATAACTAAATTTCCCTGGCAGCCATCTAGTGTCGACATTTCTGAACTGGTTTCGGGACTTTTTCAGACTTAAAAATGTCAAAACAAAACAGACCAAGCAATTGGTTTTTGCGAATGTATTGCTATATATTTCTTATTTTATCGCATTATTGTTGTCAGAGCTTCCACATAACCGTCCATTTCCAAACAATTATTTTCAATTCTTTCATTTTACATGAAAATACCCACGTCAACCAAAGTCGATGCTAGCTCCGCATCGGCGACACGAAACCCTAGAATTTTCTAGTTTCAATCTTACTATAGTTTCTGTATACAAAGGCCAAACGCATGTACACCATACGAATACGTGTGCACAACAAACTGTATTTAATCTTTAATGCATATTTCACTCAATTTTGTATTTTAGAATTGTTTTCTAATGTTATATAGGTATACCATACGCGAAGTTCAGATTTTTAATTTGTTTAATTTGCTATTTCACTTTTTAATAATAATTAATAATTAAATTTGTTTGTGTTATTATTTAACCACTATTTAATCTAATAAATTAGGTTTTGTATTTTTATTTCCAATAAAATAAACTATATTTTAACAGATTTCATAGAAGATGTATTTGAATAATCCGTTCACTAGAAAGTCACTCACTCATATCAATAAAAAGTGGTCAACTTGGCAACGCTACAAAGTGACATTTCCTCTGTCAATCAACTGTCACACACCTTTGTACTTATAAAACGGCAAAGGCAAACATATCTATAAAACTAAACAATTTTTTAAGCAAAGAAAATGTTTTAATAAACATCTTTCCCAAAATATTAAATTCGGAAGTATTAAAATAAGTGCCAAAAATGCCTCTGGGATTCTCTAAGGCATGTCGAACATGCTTAACACTCGATGGGACACTTATTTCAATCTACGATACAGTAAGCTACGACGGAAAGGGATGTGTTACCGATATGATTAAAGACTTCACAAAAATCAAAGTGAGTAGAAGAGATACAGAAAAAATGTATTCTTAAAAAAAAAAAAGAAAAGCACTTTAATTGGAACTACGATTTCTTATTTAATACAGCCCATAAAATCGGACGGACTTCCGGAACTTGTTTGTCAGACGTGTTTCAACGAAATTAATCGATGTTATTCATTTAAGGTAAAATGCCTTAATTCCGATTGTACCTTGAGGAAATTATTTGCTACCGAAGAAGAGCTTGTTGGACAACAACAGGTTGTGGTGCAAGATGAAGAGAAAGAATGTAAGCCTATCATTTCCAATCTGACATTGCTTCAAGTCCCTGTTGAGGTACAGCTAGACCAAGAACCACCACCGATAAAAATTAAAACTGAAAAAGACCTTGACGCAGACCCATTTGGTTACTTTGTAATAAGTTCGGTTTGTGGACAAAGTGATCAAGTTAATGAAGCTGAAAGCGATAATACAAATAATGGAACCTTCCATACACCACAAATCAAAGAAGAAGTCGATTATGAAATGGATTCATATAATACGTCGTCTACTAGACGCTTAACTAATAGCGATGTGTGTCCAAGTGCCCAATCACTATACCTTGATAATTTTCCCCTAGAATTAACGTACCCTCACATTAAACTGGAAGCTGAAGAATCAATTGAGTCAGAACCTCAAAAAGTAGATTCAATTATTGAGAGCGATATTCGATGCCCAACATGTGGCAAAGGTAAGCTTTTTAATAATTTTAACATATTTTAGTTAGGTAGGTATAACATAGTTAAGGTATTTTTGTTTTTGAAAACGGGAAATATTAAATATGACATCAAATACTTGTGTATTAACATACATAGTGATTATATACCTACCTATACTTTTCAAATAATAGTTTTTCTGCTTTAAAAAATGTATGTTTACATACATAGTGATTATATACCTACCTATACTTTTCAAATAATAGTTTTTCTGCTTTAAAAAATGTATGTTGGATGGTTATTCTGTTCCTAAAACAACAAATTCTAAAAAATCCTAAATCAGGCGAGTTTATATTTCTAAGCGCTGAGCAAGCGTATGCAAATATTTTTAGGCTCCGTTTTTTAACAGCACAAGTGAGAAATTTCACCGAACATTGTGTTTATTTCTGAGCATAAGGAATTCTTAGAAAAATAAACTGGGCAATTATACCTTTCTAAGAAAAAAAAATATTTGTTTTGAATTATATGGTACCCCCTTTAATATCCGGTGTCGTTTTGTACTTTTGTCTACATTCTACAAGTTATTTTTTTTTTGATATGTTGCTACCACCTTAAAGACATTTTATATTCGAGACTTTCACAATCAGGACGTTGTCAACTCAGGATTTTAGTAATCCAGATTTTGATGGACGAGATTTTGTCAGTCGGAATTTTTTGAATCGGGGTTTCCGTGGTCGATAATCGGTATTTTCTAGGAAGAATTTTGTTTGCCGAGATTTTTTCAGTAAGAATTAGATACACATTTGAGGTATTAGATACACATTTGCGATGTATAATACTATTTAATGAACAGTGTGGGTTCGCTGGTGCTGGAGCAATTGTACGTAAATCACAAGTTAACATCGCTGATACAATTTATCATATAAGTCCGTTCAACTACATGCTTTTGGTACATAATCGTCCTAAACAAACTATTTTTTGCTGTTAGCCAGCATTGAATCGGAGGCGGCAAAAGTTGGAAACGAAATGTATACTATCAACGAGAAAAGAATCTCAACATCATCGACTCTGGCAAACATGACGATGGATAGACATAACTTCAAAGTAGTTAAGGACTTTATCTACCTTTGTATACTATTACAACGCAGAATGACATCAGCGCAGAGATGAAATGAGATGAAGAATCACTCTTGCCAATCGCAGTTTCTTCGGACTCAGAAGGAATTTTTTAATAGACCCAAGAAGACGTTATACAAGATATTAATAATCCCAATCCTGCAGTATTGGGCAGAAGCATGGGCAGTGAAAGATTTGGACGAAAAGTTACTTTGTGTCAGTGCTTTGACAGAAAGATTCTTCGAGTGATTTATTTGGTTCTGTGTGTATCGAGGAGAATGGAGAAGAAGATTCAACGACGGACTCTACGGGCTATACAGCTACATTATGAACCCGTTTATAGCGACCAGGAAAACGGATCAGAAAAGAATTTCAGATCGATAATTTATTATGTTTTCATTTGATTCAAAACACAAATTTTACACTTATCGATGGCAAATAACTCAAAGATTTTTTTGTGATGAAAAAAATTCTAGTTCAACAAATACCTATTTATTAAGCTCTTAGATTTAAAAGGACACCTTAAAATAACTCCACTTGAGTCGGTACTTGTTCGTTTTTAATAATTTAATTAACATTAACATTTAACACGAAACGAATAAACATTGAAATCAAAAATGAAAAATAAAAATAAAAAATAAAAACAAACACGTAACTAACTTGAATGCATTTCGAAGCTCTTGCGCTTCATCTTCAGCAATCACGACTAAACGTTGAGTGCATATAATTGAAGTTCTGTTGATGAATTTGTATCATAGAACACAGCTATGATCAAAGGTCAATATTTTCCTTTTCGTATTTTTATATATTGCTGCGACACATAATGTTAATTAGGCAAGACTCAATATTGCCGTTGTCTAAGTTCAGTGCGTTTGGGTCTTTTTGTATGTAAAAAGATTCATAGGCATCCAATCTTCTATGATCATTAACTTGTTTAATAAGAGTCAAATTGTCTATATTTATATTTTCATGGCCATTATTTAGCACATGAGATGCAATTGCAGATTTTTGCGGTTGATTAAGGCGAATACACGAAATATGTTCTTTAAACCTTGTTTCAATACTCCTTTTTGTCTGTCCATAATATTTTAAATTGCAGTCACCACACTCGATTTCATAAATACCCGATTTACATAAAGGAGGTATCTTATCTTTTGTCGAACCTAGTATATTAACCATTTTCTGGTCGTTTTTATACACAATATCTAGTTGGTGATCACTGAAAACTTTTTTTAATTTGTTTGTTACTTGTGTGTTTTGTTGTTATTTGTACCACAAGTAACAAACAAATTAAAAAAAGTTTTCAGTGATCACCAACTAGATATTGTGTATAAAAACGACCAGAAAATGGTTAATATACTAGGTTCGACAAAAGATAAGATACCTCCTTTATGTAAATCGGGTATTTATGAAATCGAGTGTGGTGACTGCAATTTAAAATATTATGGACAGACAAAAAGGAGTATTGAAACAAGGTTTAAAGAACATATTTCGTGTATTAGCCTTAATCAACCGCAAAAATCTGCAATTGCATCTCATGTGCTAAATAATGGCCATGAAAATATAAATATAGACAATTTGACTCTTATTAAACAAGTTAATGATCATAGAAGATTGGATGCCTATGAATCTTTTTACATACAAAAAGACCCAAACGCACTGAACTTAGACAACGGCAATATTGAGTCTTGCCTAATTAACATTATGTGTCGCAGCAATATATAAAAATACAAAAAGGAAAATATTGACCTTTGATCATAGCTGTGTTCTATGATACAAATTCATCAACAGAACTTCAATTATATGCACTCAACGTTTAGTCGTGATTGCTGAAGATGAAGCGCAAGAGCTTCGAAATGCATTCAAGTTAGTTACGTGTTTGTTTTTATTTTTAATTTTTATTTTTAATTTTTGATTTTAATGTTTATTCGTTTCGTGTTAAATGTTATTGTTAATTAAATTATTAAAAACGAACAAGTACCGACTCAAGTGGAGTTATTTTAAGGTGTCCTTTTCAATCTAAGAGCTTAATTTATAGAACTTCACGCCATTCAACATTTTTTGTGATTAAATACCTATTTATTGTAAAAAATGCATTTATTTAATTTCAGTTACCGTACGGAAATTCCATCAGGAATTATTGTGTTTTTTACAAAAAATATGTGCGTTATTGAAAATTTTAACGCCATAAAAAATTCTGTGAGTCATTTGTCATTGATAAAAGTAACATTTTGGTTTCAAATAAAATCAGAACATATTGAGATTTGAAAAGTTTTCCTGTTTCGTTTTCCTAATCGCTATAACCGGCCCCTAAGCTGTAAAAATTATAAAAAAAGCAGCTGAGATAACTAGGACAAGTTGAAGCATATGGACACCAACGCACCAGCTCGAAATAATGTTAAATAAGAAAGTAGTATAATTCGATTTAAGAACTCAATTATTAACTTATTATTGTTGTTATATTGTACTATTCGTACTAGAATGTCAGTTTTATTACTTGACCATTCTTTATTCCGTCAATTTTCATTGAATGTCAAAAAAGATTTTAAAATAGCAAATTGAATGCTAAATAAATTTACACTAAACTAAACTATAAATTCGAGATCATTACACCATCGATAAAAAAAGATGAAGAATTCTAAATTGCATCAATCCCACTGACACAATACATCGATCACAAAAGCTCTGTTCTGCAAAACCGTGTGATTTTTTTTAAAGTACAACTTCTTCAGCGATGTTGATATCTGTATAACTTTTTAGAATGTGGAGATAAACTAATGAAATAAAGGACTCGGACGTTGACTGAGAATACAAAAATTCGTGTGAACTATCACCATTGTTCAGTTTGGCGACAGCACCGAGATTCAGCTATTTCGGCGAGCGAGGAAAGATGACTCGATGATGATGATGATGAGATGAGAAACTTCGAATATAGTTTCGAATACAAAACAAAAAATACGATTCTTTTACTGCAATTCTAGTGATATACTGCGAAAGCTTCAACGAAATAATGAAAACCAAGTATGTGAATTTAGGTTGTGGTGGCTGTTATGTAAGCGATGCAATTTACGTTAAAAAGTGTTATTACTGCTTAGGCTTTAACCATATTGCTAAGGACTGTAAACTTAAAAAAAAAGTTGTGGGTCATGGGACCCTCGACGGAAGTGAAACTTTATTTTTATTTTCTTATAAAAAAAATTCTTTGACGTCGTATCTTTTCTGGACCCTTTAAAAGAAGTATAACTGAAGCACCTCCAAGACAAGTGCAATCCAATCCCAAATGACAAAATCACAACCTTGAAAATCCCAAACAGTAACTACCTACATACAAAATGAAAATCGAAATTTTGTGGAAAATAGTAGTCGGCATTTTATCAGTCGAGATTATAGGAGTCGGGATTTCTCGAGATTTAGACTCGGGATTTTTGTTGCTCGGATTTCGTCAGTCAGAAAAAGCTTAATCAGCATCCCCTATTGCAAGTCAAGTTAATAATGCAATGATGTGCTTGCTTCACCGCAGTTCTTATTTTTCTGGAACGTGAAGAAGAAAATCAACCAACCATAACCAAACAACCAGAGATGTCAAAGTACTTTACATGAAATACGTTTTTAAATTCGCGTAGACAAAATGGCAAAAATGCTACCTTCTTTTGTGAAAACATAATTTGTTAAGTCTGTTACGTGGTAATGTTATTTTGTTAAATGTGGTAATTAATATATGTAGTTAACGAAAGTGTAAATAGATTTTATATTGTTTTATCATGTATTGTAGTAAATCAGATTGTTTTCACAATAAAAAAGAATTGCGCTGATTTTTTAAGTTTTTTTTTGCTATTTAATTTGACAGTGGAACTGCAAACCGAATCTACATTTTGACAATATACGTGAGGTAGTCAACTACGCAATTAACTACGTGTAGCGTAGTAAAATGTTTACTTTCCTTAAATAATATTTTTTGAAGTCTGTTACGTAATTGTAGGTAACTTAAGTTTACATAAATGTGGTAGGTACACGTACCGCGAACTGTAAATGTATAGATTGAGTGCTACTGTCAAAGTGAATATTTTCCAATTAAAAACTAAAATTGAGGGACTTCATATCGTTTTGTCTTGTATTGTAGCGCATCAGATTGTTTTCACACTTATAAAAAAACAGGCTTTTTTGGTTCTCAAAACGCACAAGAGTAGGTTTTGTGTGGTTGACAATGAGAAAGAAACAAAAAATATTTGTTTCCGAAATTAAAACTTATAATTTTATTTTTTTTTTGTTTTTTTTTTGCTTCATTGCGTGTGTTGTACTTGTGCTTCAACCCGAACGATAACGAAGTCTAGCGAGCAAATACGAAAAAGGCGACCGAAAGACAAATCGTTGCGCTATTTTATATTTTAGTACCCCCCCAAAGAAGTTTCACTTCAAAAAGTTTGTTCTAAGTGTGGTGATGAGCATGAATGAGATGGTTTACAGTGTCAATCACTGTATAATATCTTAAATAAATCATCATGCGTTTTATCAAAGTTGTGAAGTTTTTAAACGGAAGCTCTCTATTGAGGAACGACGTTGGTTGTAGCAAACAAAAAGTTCAACAAATTCAAGCATATTTTATTACTTGAATATTCAAGGACTTTTGTGTAATGAATCAGAACTGGAGTTAGTAGTTAAAAAACATAATCCAGAGCTAATCTTATTCTTAGACTCTGAACTAAAAATTAATAATTATGTGCATACAGTATGTAAATCTCATTCGCGTCATACAGGAGGTGTTATTGTTTATTCAAAAAGGCATTTACAAGTGAATATGGTGAATATGTCAAAAATAAATGAAGCTATTTGATGCATGAAATTACATATTTTGATAAACAATATTAAATGGACTGTAGTTGTTTTATATATGTAGATCGCCAAATACATCGTTAAGTTTTTTAAATTATTTTATATAAACTGGTGGAATCAACAAATGGAAGATGAACTTAATGTTATTGTAGCAGGTGACTTCAATATTGACATGTTAACTCCTAATTACAACGAAAAATCAATGTGTAATTTGCTTGCAAGAATAACAAATAATTCAAGAGCTTTGGTTGACTATGTGAATAATATCGAAAGAAGTAATATAAAAGTAACTATTGACAATTCTGAAAAAAAATCTGATCATGAAACTATTCGTAAGTAGTAAGAAACACGATAGTTGCAATAAAAGAATTATAACGTTCGTATATTATAAAACTCACATTATGAACTCGATGAATTTTAGTGATATATATTTATGTAAATGGCAGCGTAGAAAACTTATCGGTTTTATTCCATTCAAACATTCTAGAATGCTTACAAAAAATTACTGTAAAAAAATTTTCAGTGGCGAAAATTCAGTTGTTTGGTTGAACAAGTTCGGTTAAGATAAGAAAAAATAAGTGCATATAATCGAGCAGCTTATTCCAATGATTTGGAATCAATATAAAACAAAGAGAAACAATTTAAAAAGTGCACGACTTTCCTCAGCTACATACATTGCAAACAAATTTAATAACTCCTTTGTGCAGTGTTGATGAAATTAATAAATCGATACCGAATGTGCATTATAATAGTAGCTCTCTGTCTGTACCTGCTAGATTTAATTTTCATTACTGTGATACATAATCTGTGATATTATAAAATATGCAATAAAAAGAAAGACTTTAATGGATTAAAGTACTCTTGTCAAACAGCGACTGGAAGAAGCTTATTGACGACGGAAACTCTGTAATATTTTTGAATTTGAAAAGAGCTTTCGAGACCATTGATAGACATATCTTGCTAAAAAAAAGTTGTGGGTCATGGGACCCTCGACAGAAGTGAAACTTTATTATTATTTTCTTAATAAAAAAATTCTTTGATATCTGTTTTGTATAACCCTTTAAATGAAGTACAACTGAAGCACCTCCAAGACAAGTCCAATCCAATCCCAACTGAAAAATCACAACCTTGAAAATCCCGAATTTTTTTATGTAAAATAATTTTTTATTTTCCCTCAAAATTATAAAGGAATTATTACTTTTTTGGTATTAAACTATTCAGGATTTTATCATTCAGGAATTTGGTATGTCGGGATTTCGAGCGACCGACAAATTTTGTTGCTCTATTTTATATTGTAGTCCCCCTAAAGAAGTTTCACTTCAAAAACTTTCAGAGTGCGGTGTTCAAGCCAATGAACTGCAGTGGTTTCGTTCTAATTTAACGGGAAGAACACAAAAAACAAAAGTTAAAAATGAGTTTTTGGCGGCAGTTGAAGTATCTTTGGGAGTACCCCAAGGATCAGTTTTAGGAGTTTGGGTGTGTTCATAAACGTTAGACTAACTAAGATCTGCAATAAAAAATTGATAAAAAACACATATTTCCTGAAGGTTATTTTGTTTCTTATTATTTTAGTAGCTATGTCCAAATTACTTACAAATAAAAAAACAAACCACTTTTGTTTGTTTAAGAAGTGTGTTTTTATTAATTTTTTGTTATTGCAGAACTTAGTTAGTCTGACGTTTATGTAATTGAAATTTTTCAAAATGTTGAGTTTGAAAATTATTTTTTTTAAAACTGTTCACTTAAACAACTTAATTTAAAAATAAAATAAGAGTAGTTTTCTGGCTTTCCAAAAAGATATAACAAGGCTTTGTATCATTCACCGTTGTTTTTAAATATTTTTTTTCTGATTTAAGTCAATGTTTTAGAAAATTGCCCCTTCCGCCTAAACGGGGGGAAATAGACCCCCCCTCCCATACGATTTTTTTCTTGTCTTAACTTCACCTACACGCTCAAGCTTTTTGGTGCATCTTATACCAATCACCCTGTATAGGTACTCCGATAAAATTCATGGTACAAGCGTTAAATTGGATGACTAACAATATATGACCTTCAACTTCAACTCCATGTTTTTTATTTTCAAAATTCTTGAAAATATGCTCCCCGAATATTTGAGTAATAACTTGGTTGCGGTTGGCTAACGTCCAACCATATAATTTAAGAAGGAACAACAACTTAAGACTTGAAAGATTCAACAGAAGCAGCACACAAAATACACTGATGTACAGAGGTCTATTATTTTTCAACAATTTAACTGAAGAGATTAAAAGTGAACATCGATTACAAACATTTGAGCAAAAACTATAGGTTTTCAATTTAAACAATGTATAAAACCCAAAATTTGTATATATCCCTTTAAAAATTTTATTATTTCAATTTAAAGATACATTTATAACTATTTTGTAAAAATGTAAACCTTTTAATGTAAAAGTTTTTTTAAAACTAATTACTACTACTACATCTAAAACTTCATATAAAATAGTTTACACTACGTTTTCCCATTTTGTAGACCTTACACGTTTCCTTAAAGTATCAATAAAGAGAGTCAATTCTAGTCTTTGTGATTTCATTACTAATACATGTGAAACAATTTGTTGAAAAAATAACACACAATTATCCAAAATGATAAATTTAGTAATTACCTACTACATGTTAACTAAGATCACCGTTAGGCGAGCAATCTGACGAGCTGAATCGCTTTTCAATGAAAGGCGACTCATCTCATTCACTCCCTGCGGTTTCGAATTATGCATTTGAATCTCGGCGCATGTCTTATAATAGAGTCTGGTTTAAATTTTAAGTACTAAAAAACATTTTGTAATAAAAGTGTAATAGTTTTTACCGCAATTGAGGTACTAGTTATAATGTATATTTGTTTTTTTTTCAACTGTATTTAAATGTTTCAACTAAAGTGTTTAATAATTTCAGAATTCTTATATACTTCACGTCTTAAAAAACACATGCGTTCTCATGCTGCCAAACCTTTTTTCTGTTCAATCTGTACCAAAAAGTTTAAGCTATCTGGGCAACTTAGGCGCCACATCGATGTAAGCCATCGTAATATAAAGCCCTTCAAGTGTGAAGTGTGTTCTAGAACTTTTTCTTTTCCCTCCAAATTGAAAGAGCACTTAAAATCGCATAAAGGCATATTGCAGCCTTTCAAGTGTGAAGAATGTCCTAAAACGTTTGCTTTCCCTTCAAAACTAGAAGAGCACATTAGAACACACAAGACTTATAATTGTGAAGAGTGTCCTAGAACTTTTGTTTACCCTTCAAAATTAAAAGAGCATCTTAGATCACATAGAAAAGTTATTACAAATATGGAAACAAATTTCGATGTGTCAATGGAAAAGAAAGAAAACGACGAGAAACCAATTCTGGGTTTCAAGCCAAGCACTGAATGCTTAGAAGATAGCCATTGTGAACAGAAAAAAGAACCTAAATACGACGCAAATATTGCAGGCAGCGGAAACAATCTAGATGAGAACAACGAAGATAAAACTGATGTTAGCATGAATGATCAGCTCCGTTCAACAAGGCGTTCAGCGCGAAATAGAAAAGAAGAAATAAACAATCCAGACGGTGATACAGCCGAGTTTTCTAGTACTAAAGTGAAAACAAGGCAGTCTGAGAAGTCAACACGCATTGATTATTCGTATGAAAGCGATGACCAACACCCAGATGAGAAAAATAGTCCTGAAGGGTCACGTCAGTTTCATTGTCCTCATTGCAGCAAAGGTAAGTGAAAATATAGTATGTATGTACTAAGTTAGTTATAGAAATAGACGAGTTTTCTTATTTTCATTTTTATTAAAATGTGTAATAACTATTCGCGTGAATACATAGTTCATAAAATTACAACAACAAGTACGAGCCAAGTGTGTGTTTTTTTTTTTTTTTTGAAAAACTAATTTTATTTTTCTCGAAAAAATACGATCAATTTTAATAAAATTTCTGAGTGTTTATTGCAAAACGTATAGTTTTCGGAAAAAAGCTTTTAAGCGCTACGTCCCGCAGAATCGTTTTTATATGGACTATCTCGCAAAGTAATTCATAGGTTTTGACGAAATTTGAGTTAGCTATGCCAGATAGTTTATACAAAATTGCATAAAAAATTTCAAAAAAAGTAGTTTTGAAAGAAACAAATAATTTACAAGAAAAATACATAAATACAATATCTATTTTCAAAAAAAGCCAGCAAACTAATTTCGCAGTGCAGAATGAAGGTTATTTGGTATAACAACAAGTTCGTGTGATTTAGTATTGCTCTTTAAGTTTTTTAAATTGTCCTCTTCTTTCTACAAACGTGGATCGTTTTTGAATAGGATATGACAACATATTTTCAAATACTTATTATTATTGCTTAAGACAGGGTTTAGGACGTATGTAGGTAGGTAGGTAGGTAGGTAGGAATGGCGGCTATTCTGCTAGAATAAAAAACCAATTAGCGCTTGGTGCGCCGTTTTGATACCATAAACTCATGAGACCTATCATTATGTGGAGGTTGGGATAGCGTTTTGATGACTATGGTGTATTAAGGTGTGGAATTATGTTTCTTGGGATGATCCCTTTATTACCATTTACCATAGAAAAACAAGAGATCTACCCCCACCAAGCTTTATGCCAGGCTGTTAGCTCCGATATGTCTGTCTTCGCCAAAAACCTAAACAGGCAGAGTGCTGGGTGGCTTAGGGTAGAACCAGTTTGCCCGTGAGATCGATTCGGTTTAGGGAAAGACATGATTTCCGCCGTAGACACAATCCGCCTACACGGCTAAAGACGTGGTTCCTGCGGAAATCATGTAGCTCTCTTGATCCGTTTTGTCAGACCATGGAAAAGGTGAGATATTGGTACGGTGAGTTATGTTATAAGGTTTAAAATTGTTTTGCTTGGACGTCACGTCGACTCTTATGCATGTATGTGCATTCGGTGCTTTTTGAGTGATTCTTTAATTTTTTAGTAAATAATTAACTTGCGGTTTTTATAAGGTAATCATCAATTCTCCTTGATTCAAGTTGAATGCCAAGAAAACTTTTAAAAAACTTAATTAAATGCAAAACTATATATTTCGTATTCTAGTTTTTTTAAATTATAGAATGCTTCTCTTTCGCGTGAAAATATTATTTTAAAATTATTTGTTAATATATTAATAAGGCTTTTGATATTTAACCAATAGTAATCTTGTAATCTATATAAACTAAAACTATTTTACTTTATAGTTTTTAAATACTTATCGCGCTTCAATGACCACATCGTCTGTCACAGCGATGCCAGACCATTTGATTGCATAAATTGTGGCAAATTTTTCAAAACACCTGGGCAACTAACACGACATCTCAAAACAAGCCACAAAATATCTTCTTTTAGAAGTCGTAGAAAAGCGTTTTCCAGACGACGAGCTTTTAAACGAAATAATTTCAATAAACTTCTTGCTCGTAATAAAGCAGATCCTAATAAGACTAAAATTGACTACACCGACAAAGATAATCAAACAAATGAAATGGGCGATGATCTACAAAGTGAACATATGATAGAAAAAGAAAATACGGATGGTCAGAGTAATGCGATGAGCGATAATTTACCAGAGAACGTTGAGACAAATGAAATAAATAGAAAAGTTGAAGGCGTTCAATTAAAAACGGAGTTGGTACAACAATCAGTCCTTCCGACGACAAAAGAAACAGGAGGCCAAACTAATAATGAACCACGGATTTATGAGTGTCAAAAATGCGATGAAAGTAAAATATGAAAAATAAACTTTTGAAAACATTAATATATATTTTCTCTTTATAGCATTTACTGTTCTTTCACGTTTTTATGGTCACATGAAGGGTCATGGTGTTGAAAGACCATTCATCTGTAAACACTGTGGCAAAGGTTTTAAAAAATATTGGAATCTCAATAGTCACATAATGATAAGTCATAAGAAAATAAAGCCATTCAAGTGCAATGACTGCCATCGGGCATTTTCTTGTAAATCAAATCTCAACAAACATATGTCATCCCGCATATGGACTAATAGCTGTACTGAAGACTTTGCAGGGCGTCGTGGTACTAAAAAGAAAATTAAAAAAAAAATTGTCCCACAAGACTTAAATATCGAACATGACAATTTTGACGAAAACAAACAAACACTAGAGGATAGTTTCGAAGAAATAAATGAAAACCCCAATAATCCACATGAAAACGTTCAGGATCAAAACGTGGTTGGGGAAAACAAAAACGATAATAACACAGACGAAACAAATTTCGTTGAAATAACCCCGGATGTTACCCCGGATATCACTGAACCAGAACCTGAACCATCACGTCATCCTCTGTTTGATTCAATGTCAGAACAAACTACTTCAATTCCAAAGTCCAGTCCCAAGAACAAACTTGAATGTCCTCAATGCAAAAAAGGTGAGTGCAAACCGAAATTTTACAAAATCTTAGAATATATCTGTCACACTGACACTTAATTTTTCAGTATTTGTGTATGTCTCCTATCTTAAAAAACACTTGCAAAGCCACAGCACTGAAAGACCTTACGGTTGTTTAAAATGTGACAAAACTTTCAAATATAAAGTGAGCTTAAATTCTCACAATATGATAACTCATGCAAAAGTAAAGCCATATAAATGTGATCAGTGCCCTGAAGCTTTTGTGAATGAATACAATTATAGAGTGCATAGAAATTCACACAATAAACTCAACCATACAAAAGCCAAGTACAAGCCAAGACGTGTAGTTTCAAAACCTCAATATGATGAATTATTAAACATTGCTAATGTTGATAAAAGCGTCAGCAATCTACAAGAAAATACTACAGAAGAAGTTGCTGTTGGTATGAATAATGAACAGACTACGTGTTCGCTATGTTATGTTTCAATTCAGTCAGAGAAGTTAGCAGAGCACATGCAACAGTACCATAATTCAACCGAATCGACTTCTACTCTTGTTAACTCTGTTAATCACCAGAAGGATATTTCAAGTATCGATTCAGAAAACCGACATGAGTGTCCTGAATGCAACAAAGGTAAGAATCAAATTCTATTTCTTAAACACACAAAAGTTTTAAAATTTGTTTCTTTTACAGTGTTTTTGTTTGCTTCGTATCTTAAAAAACACATGCGTAGTCATAACCATGAAAGGCCGTTTATTTGCTCAACTTGTGGAAAGACTTTCAAAGACCATTGGAGACTTAGGACCCACATTAGGGAAAAACATACTCATAAGAAGAAGAGGAAATATAATTATCGTGGTAAACCAGCAAGCACAGTTATGGACAATAAAGATGAGAAGGATCCCAATTCTAAAGTTGTAGAAGAAAGTGAAACGACCAATAAACCACAGGATTGGATTAATAATCAACATAATTCAACCGAATCTAAAATCTCTGAAACAAATTCTTCAAAACTAGAAATAGCTAAGCAATCGAAACAGATCGAAAATCGAATTGTTGAATTGGTGAAACCACGGTGTACGATATGCAACAGAGGTGAGTTTTACACATTTTAGTTTAGTACTTACTCTGTTAATTCTTTTATCCCAAGCTGATTTGAAAAACTACTATTTGTATAATTTAAAAGTTGTTTGCTCATATTGTGTTTGTAAATCAACGATCACACAAGGAGCTATCATCACCGTCGAGTGATTTTACAATAGGCATTTTGAAACCTGATCGAATAATACTTGAATTCTTGTGAATGTTAATTATCAACTTTTTTGTTTGTGAATAAATGGATAGTATGAAAGACTTTTTTAAGTGAACTCTAAATTTAATTACACTATTAGGCTAAAGGATCAAAAAATTCACTACGTCAAGTGTAAATTGTGATTGTGACGCATCGGGCCAGCATTTTGAGGTAATTTTACTACGTATCTCTACCTAGATTTCCTCTTAGCATAACTTTTGACTCAGAAAAGCTATAACGGTGACGTTTATTTGTTTAAGTTTCGGGAAAATTAAAGAATGAATGCGGCAGAGCAGATCAACGACGGTACCAATACATTTGCAGCTGGGACGTAATATCAGAGCGCATCTCTTCAAAGGTCTCGGTAAGGTTATTTCCGATGTTAACGCAACTGTTGGCTATCAGCGCCATTCTGCACAGTTGAACTAGTTTGTTAGAGATGCAAAGGTTACACATGGATTTATAGAATCCATATCCAGAAATGCAGTCGTATGCAGCCTTGAAGTCGATGAATAGGTGGTGTTGATGGACTGGGTGTTGCATTCATCCATATTTTCAAGATGAGTTGGTGCATGCTCCATATCAAATCATCTCTCGGGTGGCAGTAGGTCAGCAACAGTGATTCTATTTTTGTTTTAGATTTTGAATTGATTAAATGATTGTTTGCGATAATGATGTGTGTCATCCTCATCGTCCTTTTGGGATGGTTTATCATATCTAACGGTAGCATTTCGTTCATTTTCACCGTTTTAAAAGCTTACAGAAATCGTCTTTTCATTTCCTTAGCAACGAATACTATTCTATTAAAAAACTTCGATCCGTAGAGTTAAAATGTTCCTTGTACCTGGGAAAAAGTTAATGCACACTTTTAAATATAGACATTTAAAAACTTAAGATAGCCTTTGGAAATTTCCTGCTACTTGATCACTGAACCGTAGATAAGTTCTGGCTTGTTTTTTTAGTTTCATCTGGTTTAACGTTAAATACCTTACAGGCTAGATTGACCGTGTCTTTTCGCTCTTTAATGCCAAGCTAATTTAACCTTTTACGACGAGGTTTATTGAACTTATGTATGAGAAGTATGTTATGTATGTGCTCCCTCAATTAGGTTTTTGTGTGTCTGAGGTCTTAGCTTCAACGCAGCCGAATAAAAGCGAAGAAGTAATAACGAGTATAATTTGATATGGTGAAGAGCACTCCATCTTAGAAAGATGAACGAAAGCAACCGTATAATGGTTTTTTGCAATTTAAAGAAATTTCACTCCAATGCTCAATTCATATTGATATTATTTGTTTTTGTTTTTTTTAGAATTTACGTTTGCTTCACAGCTGGAAGCACACATGCGAACGCACACTGGCGAAAGGCCTTTCAGCTGTCCAAACTGTGAAAAAACTTTTACCCAAAAAGGCCATCTCAAAAATCACATCTTAATAAATCATAAAAATATAATGCCCTTCCAGTGCAGGTTTTGCTTACGAGGATTTGCTAGTGGTTTTAATATGAGAGTGCATGAAAAAACACACACTAAAGAAAACCGCAAATTAGCAAAACCTAATCGAACAAACAATGATAATCTTATGCAAACTCAGAATGAAGATACTACAGCCGGAACGACCAGAGAAACCATGGAAAATCCCCTAGGTAACATCCCAGATCAAATCATACAAGATTTTGCGAAACTTGAGCTCCATCCACTTTTTGGAACAATGTCGAATCAAGATGAAAACACAACCAACGAACCAGATAATTGCTATCGGTGTCCTCGCCTTCATTGCAATAAAAGTAAGTGACAAGAAAATCTTTTTTCCTCTAAAACAATAATTTAATGGCTTCTTTTCAATTCCAGCATACAGACTCCTTTCGCAGCTTAATGAACACATGCAATCTCATAAAACTGATAATATGTTACTTCCGCAGCTTAATGAGCGAATACAAACTAATACTATTACTAATACTAATACCAATACTGATAAACCATTTACTTGCAAAATCTGTAATAAAACTTTCAAAAAGGAACCTCATCTGAAAGGGCACATACAGATGAGTCATACAAAAACAAGGAACTACAAGTGTAATGAGTGTGATCGAGATTTCCTTACATTCTATATTCTCAATAAACATATGAGATCACACAAAGGAAAGAAAAAACGCAGTAAAGGCAAAACTAAATCTAAACGTGGTCTTAAGATAGGAATAAATAATTTAAAACAAACTCATCATTCCGAACAGCTATGTAGCACAAGTGTAGACGACCATACAACTAAAGATCAAACCACACATAGAGCTGCTGAAACGCCCAACAATAGTGTAAGAATAACCTGTGCACTGTGCTCCGTTTCAGTTGATTCAGACAATTTAACTGATCATATGAAAGCGTGCCTTAAGCCATCCCAATCTACGATTGAACTGAATTTAGATCTCGGCCCACAACATTTAGGCCATCCTCTTTTCGAAACATTGTCAAACCAGGATGAGCAACCAACTGAAACCGTGAAACAATGTTTTGAATGCAAAAAAGGTAAGTGTAAACATTTGTCTGTACATATATGTTAAAGAATTAAGCGGGTGTTTCTGCAAAATGTTCAACTCAAAATTAAAATTTAAAATTGATGCACGTATTAAATGTGAAAGTTTAACACAAATCGTCCCATTTAAAAAAGCCACAAAATTGTTATCTTATTATTATTTATTGCCAAAAAAGTACCAAAAAATACCAAATTTTAATAAAATCGGGTTTCCCGATAAAATGTTACTTCTCACACTTTTTCATAATATTTTTTGTTTTTTCAGAATTTTGTAGCATTTCAAAACTAGCTGAACATATGCGAACACATAGCGGGGAAAGGCCTTTCATTTGTACAGCATGTGGCAGAGGTTTCAAAAAAAGTGCACATCTTAAGTCTCATATCATGATAGTTCATAAAAAAATACTACCATACAAGTGTCTCGAATGTTCTCGAGTCTTTTCTAGCAAATATAATCTTACAGTGCATTCAAAAACTCACACTGCAAGAGCCAATCGTCAAATAAGAAGTTATAAAAAACGTGCTGTTGTCAAAAAGAGTTATTACAAAGATCCGCCTTATCATGCTAAGCCTATTCATACGGAAAATCCAGATAAAACAACTACTGATACACAGAAAAAAGAAAACGAAAATGAAAACAATAAAAATGACGATATATTTGCAAATTCATTGGAACAATACAAAGAATCGCAATATGCTGTTGATCGAATTGAAGAGTATATTAGATGTACGTTATGTTTTGTTTCAGTACAACCAGATAATTTATCAAAACACATGCAAGAGGTTCATAATACACCCGAATCTTTAACGTTCGTGGCAATCAAGAAAGAACCTTGTGAAGAGACAGAACAATTAGAACATCCTCCGTTGGAAATTGAACTTAATCAAACCCCAACAGCAAAGTTTGATTCACCACCCGGTCTTCAATGTCCGACGTGCGATAAAGGTAATTAGTCATCTAAATTTCAAAGAAATTATTTAATGTTTTCTCTTTCAGAATTTGTGCACCTTTCGCGTCTTAATGAACACATGCGAACCCACAGTGATGAAAGACCATATATTTGCTTAGTGTGTGGTAAGACCTTCAAACGTCATGGTCACCTAACGACCCACATTGCGACAAATCACAAAAAGGAAAAGCCATTTAAATGCAAGGAGTGCCCACTAACGTTCTCAAGTAGCTTAAACCTGAATGTTCATTTGCAAGAACACATTAGCGAAGAGCTTCCTGTGCGTCTTCCCGTTGAAACAAGTTTATTAAACGAAGACAATTTACAGCCAGCTCAGAATGATGGGCCTTTATGTTATAATATGGATATCCAACAAACAGAATGTAGTACAACTGATGAGGCCCATCAGTGTACCCTCTGTCCTACAGGTAACACATACATATAACAGGAACTAGATTTCATAATTCATCTTCTAAATAATCTTGGCAACAGTATTTTTATTTTCACGATATTTTTAATGTAAATATAGCTCAACATTATCTCTGGGTAGCTACTTTCAATGACAACAAATTACAAGTTCTTAAAGCATTTTATAAACATCACTTATAAACAGATTGTAAAGAAAATATTTTACTTGAGTAAGGACTTTCAAACATTTCTTGAATTCTTGGTCTATACATAACCAAGTCTATACATACTTTTTTTTCTCGGAAACTGCTCGTAACTATTTTGATTAAATTTTGCATCCGTGATACGGTATTAAAAGCATGTCCAAAAAGCGATCCGATGCTTTACTTACTAGAAAGAACTATAATGTTCAAAATATAAAAAACAACATATTTAATTAAATTTAATTACTTTATTATAACTTTTGAACTACATATAAAATCCCAAGACAATTTTAATTCGTTGAATTCGAAATAAAATTTAAGACCATTTGGCTTAAATAATTTCAATTTTATTTTTTTTTTTAATTTAGTAGTATTATTTTTCGCACATTCATTTCGACATTTGAAAATCTTTTTCATACTTATTAGTATTTAAAACAATTTCACATCTCATGGAACACATGAAGGTCCACACCAGTGATCAACCATTTATTTGTTCTCTTTGCGGCAAGGGTTTCAGTAGTAATGATGACCTCTCCACTCATCTTCTCATAAGGCATAACTATTCCAAGTCTTTCAAATGTGACCAGTGCGCACGAAAATTTATAACTATCTCAGGATTGAAGAAACATCTAGTGATTCATACTGGTTACCGTCAACAGATGCTAAAAGCAATTCGCCGTGAAAAACTAAATAAAAAACCTGATAACCAAGAATTATTAAGCTATTCGGAATACGTGCCTCAGTGTCATATCTGTAAAAAAGGTAGGTTTCTCACAATAACAATCAATATTCGATATTTTATTTTGTTTTTATTACAGAATTTACCAACAATTGGGTTCTTAAAGAACACATGAAAATTCACACCAATGAAAGACCATTTATCTGTCCAATTTGTGGACATGCTTTCTCCAAGAAATATAATCTCAAAATTCATATAATGGCACATAAAAAAATAAAACCCTTCAAGTGTGAAAACTGTTCGCTATCGTTTCTCACAAATGCTGGACGCAATCACCATATGCGGACACAACACAAAAAAACAGAATTGGATTTATCGAACTCTGAAAATTTGATACTCTAAGTATTAAATGGGAGGACAAAGCTCTAAAGTCATGACTAAGGAACTTCAAAAATGTTTTAAAATCAAACATATTTTTTAAAAATATTCTTCCTTTATAACCCATAAGTTTTAATTAGACTAAACTAAGAAACAAAGTTATGTACTGCATTTAAGGTTAAGGTAAAAGTTAGTTTTATAATAGTTCTTCCTTGACTTTAACGACATACATAAACAATTGATTGTATTATATATCTGTGAATTTCGGCATCCAATATAGTTCCTGTTATAATTTTTGCAGGGTACTATATCAAATGTCAATATTTTTATTTTTAAGTAAAGGTCTGATTTAACTTTTGTTTATTAAAAGTGTTCCTCTGTTTTTCTTTTGAAATCCTTTCCCTAAACAAAGTCTGTTTTATTTTGGAAATTGTGTCGTTAATGTTTTTTTTTTCTTTGTTTTATCAGTTGAAATATATAATCAGTTGAAATATATAAATTTAAAATACAACTAGTACTTAAGTTTAGTTGTAAAAAAGTTTAAAATATTTTATAAATAAAAAAACGAGATTTTTTGAAAATAAGTAATTGATAGTTAATTTTTGTAATTTTAGTACAAGTCTATATGAATCAGAATATTGGGAAATTCATCAAAGCTCACAGTTTAACTAACACCCTTATTACGGTTGTCAAAGATCAATTGTTTGATAGACGATAACATTTATCAATGAAACAAAATTTCGGTATTATTATTGTCGTTTGATAAATTTTTGATCTATCGTGAATGATTAACAAAATTCCCTTGTGAACGGGCATTTTGTTTGACGTTTCAGTTTTCTATTCTTTTCATTTGTGATTGGATTGCGTTTTTTTTTATTGTTTTAAATTATTTTCGAGTAAATGAAGTAAATATCATTGGTCTTTTTTTTATTATTATAGGTATTTGTGTTGTAAAAAAGTGAAATAAAAAAGTGATAAAACATTTTGTGGAAATAATGGAACAGGCAAAGGAAATGTGCATTATGTAGGTACAATGTACGTACATACATCTACCTCCTATTTGGACACCAAACAACAAAAAGAAAAACAGTCTGTGCAAGTGAATTTTAATAAAAATAAGTTAACCAAACAGTATTAATTGTATATTGTATAAATAAATATAAAAGTGAACAATACACTGCGTTTTCTTACAAAAAAAAACGAATTAGTTCTAGCAAAATTATTTATCAACTGCGAATTTGCGTATGACTGAAAATTTGATAAACACCAATATTTTTGACAACGATAATACCAAGTTAGTCAGTAAAACTATTCACAATAGATCTGAAATCTGAGTGGCACTCACAGTTTATCAAAAATTTTGATAATTGACAACGATAATACCGATGGATCAATTTTGTTGAATAACATTAATTATCGTTTTGATATTTGACAACCGTAATAGGGGCCTAAGTAGCACTAACAGTTTATCAAACATTTTGATAATTGACAACGATTATACCGATGGATCAATTTTGTTGACTAGCATCAATTATCGTATTGAAATTTGACAACCGTAATAGGGGCCATAGGTTTCTGAGATTAGCCATGACGCACAGAGCCCTGACGAAAAAAAGATTGTTTTTACCCCATTCACCCTATAAAACTAAAAAAAAATATGCCTAAAACCATCCTCTATGTCTGTCTATGCCTTTCAAAGGCAAACAAAAAAATTCTGAGTTTCTGAGATTAGCCCGGACGAACACAAAAATATGCAAATGTCCTATTCCGCTTTATTAATATGATGATAAAAAAGACAGCAACAAATAAAAAAATAAACTAATAGCGTGATTTGTAAACTACACTATGAACTTGGCAGCAGCTTTAATTTATTTAAAAAAAAATTTTACATTTTTTTTTTTGCAAACAATCCGCCAGCAATCCGTCATCTTATACATTTCGCTTTCAATATCAATACAACAACGACATTGGAAACTAATTCTGAACTGTAAGGTTAGGTGTAAACTAATAAAAAGCATAACGGGTAGTACGATCTTGCTCTGGTTCCAAAATACCTTCGTGCTAACGGCTGATAAACTTGTTTGACCAGTTTTTTTAACTGCGTTTATTTATTTTATTTTTTCAAACAATTTTGTTTGCACGCTTGTAAACAAAATAAATAAATAGAAAAAAAGAAATACTTGTTTTATTTACAAAATATATTTATAAAAAACTGAATTCATCTCCCCTATTTCGAAGCCATATTTTGATATTATGTTCTCGCCTAGGAATCAAATGTTTGAAAAGCAACAGTGAAATATACAAGTCGATGATTTTACTATTAAAAATATTGTTTATTTACTATAAAGTCATTTTTTACACACTCAACTGTAAACATGGGAGAATCAAAAACATCGTTCTTTATTGCTTACAATCGATTTACAAATAATCAATTCACACAACCACCTACTATCAAAACTAGTTGCCTTTTCTTATATATGTAAATATTTAATTGAATAACATAATTTATTATCTAACAAAAATTTATTACATCTGTAGACGTATGTTCACTTCTAATGATGATGACCATGGCTGTGACCATGCGCTGCCCTAATAACTGTTCCTCCAATGGTACTCTTGGAAGTACCATCTGGCTTGTCAGTCTCACTATCACTACTAGTTGTTGCAGCGTCTAAATTTTGTAGCTGCTGATTCCACATTCCAGCGTATACACCGCTCTTTTGCACCAAATCTTCGTGGCGACCTCTTTCAACGATGCCACCATCTTGAAGCACAAGTATTTCATCAGCATGAATAACGGTAGAAAGTCGATGTGCGATTATTATTGTTGTTCTATTTGCACATACTTTGGCCAGCGCCGCTTGAATATTACGTTCGGTGTGCGTATCCAGGGCACTCGTAGCTTCATCGAGGAGCACAATAACTGGCGCCTTAAGTAGCGTTCTAGCGATTGCTACTCGTTGTTTTTCACCACCACTCAATCTGAGACCTCGCTCTCCAACTTTTGTTTCATATCGATCTGGGAAGGTTAGGATGCGCTCGTGGATGTCAGCATTGCGGGCTGCTTCGAAAACTTCATCAGATGAGGACCCAACCTTGCCGTATTCGATGTTATAGAATATTGTGTTATTAAAGAGAACAGTATCTTGGGGAACGACCCCTATACACTGTCGCAATGTATTTTGTTGTACAAGTTTAATATTTTGTCCATCTACCAGAATGCCTCCATGCATTACATCATAGAACCGGAAAAGCAGGCGAACAATAGTACTCTTTCCAGCACCAGACGGTCCAACAATTGCAACAGTCTTCCCCGGGTTTACTACAAAGCTTACATCACGTAGAACCATTTTCTCTGGGCTATAACCGAATGTCACATTGGAGAATTCAATTTTACCACCAGAACACAGAAGACTTGAAGCTCCAGGAGCATCGATTACTTCCTCTTCTTCTTTGAGCAAATCAAACATATTTTCCATATCCACAAAATTCTTTTGAATGGCACGATAGTAAGTTCCGAACCAATTCAATGGCATGTACAAATCCATGAGATAAGTGAAGAAGAGAACATAGTCACCAACTGTTAGAATTTTATGATTTGCTACGAGATATACACACAGAAGGGAACCAGTTAGAAGGCCCAAACATAGAATAATGTTTTGCGATGTATTTAACATATTAAGGGTTAGCAATGAGCGGAATTCTTCTTTCTGAAAAAAAAAAATATATTAGAAGAAGAATTGGAATTATTTCGTACAAAGAATGGACGCTAGAAAACTAAAAAAAAAAACTGTAAATTATTTTACAGATGCAGCAAGCTTTTATAGAAATTGTATTATGTCTCCCTCTCAACTTCCGTTAAATTCTAACACTTAATACACAAACCCCTCATTCAATGCAAAAACCATTTTCAATTGAGCTTAATGTGGTTGCAAAAATCTGCCTCTCAACTTCCGTTCGCCACTTCCGTTTTGCGTAACGCATTCACCAGCTTACCCTCCGTAAAGAAGTTTTACTTTAAAAAATAAAGTGCACGACTGGGTCGCACAAACTTGCTCTTGTAGCAAGTTACCATATAAATAAAACTAAATCTAATATAAATAAATTTAATAATTTGTTTTTAATAATGAAATATACGAATAAAATCATATGAATATTTTTTAAAAGTGCTAAAACTACTTTTTAGGAAGATTCAAACGAAAATTGAAGTATGCAGAAAATTTTGTTGCCTTTTTTTTTATATTTTGCGCGCACTCAAGCTATTATCAATACCCTTTATATGATTTAAACAGTACGGGCGTTTAGGAAAATTGGATAGGGGTTTTCAATGCTTGAAGATCAAAATTGGGGGGAAAAACAGAGCCGGGTAAAGCATTCCACATTCGTGTAGTGCGACTAAAAAAAGAGTCTCTGTACTTAACTGTTTGCCCGAAGTTGGGCTCAAGGGTGAACTTATGGGCATTCCTTGCAGTACGAGTATTGCGGTTGAATTGTTTCAGGGGAGGAACGCAACTGGCTATTTCGGCGGAGCACTCTTTATAAAAAAAGCGATAAAATAAGGAGAGGCAAGAAACATTTCGGCAGTGTTCAAGTGACACAAATGTTTAAGTTATAATCCTGTCCCCTATCATTTTTAAGGCTCTTTTCTGAATTCGATCTAGGAGATTCAAATAAGTTACAGGAGCTCCTGCCCAGACATGAGAATTGTACTCTAGTTTTGGACGAATATACGCCTTGCATCTTCGTAAGAAACCTAAGCATTTCGCAGCGTTTTTGGCGACATCAAATATGTGATCATTCCACAGAAGGTGGTTGGTAACACACATACCGAGAATGGAAAGCTTTTCAGTTTCCTCTATACAAGTGCAACTCATAGATAGAGTGGCAAAAGGGGTATGTTCCGCTTTAACGACAAAAGACAACATTGAGTTTTAGAAGCATTAAATTCCACGCGGTTGTTAATTCACCATTGAACAATGCTGTCAAGATCGGAATTTAGTGAGCTTATCATACGCTGCCGCTCCAGTTCCACAACCGAATAGCTGGGTTGTGAATCTGGAAATGAATATGAAAAGCTGAGGGTGCTGTCGTCAGCGAAACAATTTAGTGGATTAGAAGTTTCAGACAAAAGATCATTAATACAAATCAAGAAGAGAGTCGGAGACAAAACGGACGGAGCCCTGGGGCACACCAGCATTTATACTGCAGATTTCAGACTTGAAACCATCCAGTACTACTTGTATTGAAAGGTAATTTCTTATCCAACGAACTAGAGATTCATCAATACCGAAAGCATGCATTTTCAAAAAAAGAGCTTGATGCCAAACTCTATCAAATGCTTTTGAAATATCAAGCGCAATAATCTTACTTTCACCAAAACGATGTAAAGATTGGTGCCACTTTTCGTTTAGATAAGCCATCAGATCACCAATGGAAAACCGTACTGCCGGTCATTAAGAAGCTTTCGTTCTTCGAGATATTTCTGAAGCTGATAGTTTATCAGCGTTTCCATGACCTTAGAAAGAAGGGACGTAAGTGCAATCGGTCGATAATTGGAGGGGGAAGAAGATTCGCCTTTTTTAGGGACTGGCTGGACAAATGCTGTTTTCCATCCACTCGGGAAGAGACCAGTAGAATAGGACAGATGGAAAAGCTTACGCAGTGGTTTTGCCAACGTGGAAGCACACCTCTTCAGAATAATGGGAGAAATACTATCCGGGCCAGCGGATTTGTGTATGTCGAGATCCTTGAGAATTCTTGCAACTGTACGAGTGCGGAAGAAGATTCGCTCCATAAAACCGTTTACGCTCTCAAGTACAGGAGGTGTCATATCACTATGTGGCAGCGTGGAGTTAGCAGCAAACTGAGCAAACAAATTTGCTTTACCTTGTGAGCTGACCATTGGGGTGTCGTTTGAGACGAGCGTCGGAACCGAGGACGAAGTTGAATTTCGTATGTTTTTTACAAACGACCAAAAATTTTTACTGCCTTTGGGACATTGCAGTATTTTTTGACGTAATTTGTGTTCAGGTAGAAATTTGGTTCGTCGAATATGACCGTTGCAGGTCTTTCTAGCTTGTTTGAAATTATTCCGGTTTTCCTCAGTAGGGTTGGCTTTGTAACAACGGAAACTTACTTCTCTCAACTTCATAGCCTCTTTACAGCTCGAATCGAACCACGAGTTTTCTTTAGGTTTGATGCTTTTTGACCTTAGAGGAATGAAATATTTCATTCCGAGAAGAATGATATTTGTGACCATATCAGCACAGGAGTCTATTATCGAGGAGTCATTATCGAGGAAGCATAATGACCAGTTTAAGTTTCTGAAAGTTGGCATTCTCGTATTGCCAAACGGTTCTTCTCGGGGCCTTTTCTTTAACTGGACTATTTTTGCACGAGAATTTTGCCGATACGACACAATGGTCCGACTTACCTAGAGGTGATGTTACGTTTATAGTGTATTTATTAGGATGAGAGGTAAGAAACAAGTCTAGAGTGTTGGGTGTGTGACCTGCAACGTCAAGAATTCGTGTTGGCTCGTCGACAAGTTGAGTCAAGTGGTTTAACTCAGCAAAGAGCTCGACATACCTAGCTTCGGGTGTTGTCTGGCCAGAATAGCGAGGCCAACTAGAGTTGTGTACATTGAAATCGCCCGAAATGACGATTTCAGTGCGAGGATAATGGGAAACAATTCTTTGAATGGAGTCAGACAGCGCATCAAATTCGTGAAAAGTTGAATTGCTGTCCAAATTTGGGCTCCGATAAATGAATAACTTATGAATTAAATGCTTATTCACAGTAAATTTTAACCACATAAAACTAAAGGACGAGTTCAAACAAGAACTGTATTGTGGTTGAAGTTGGTAAGCAACGTCATTTCTAATACAGACGGCGAGACCATGGTACGAAAAGAATAATGGTACTAAGATATACCCGTTGAGTTTAAATTCTGCAGGATCAGAATTTAAACTCAAGGATCAGAATTTAAATTTAAATTTTGGGTTTCACTTAGTGCCAAAACAGCTGGCCTGTATACTACAGTATGGACAAACGCAGAAACGATATTCGATCTTAGCCCCCGAATGTTGCTAAAATCGACACTAAATTTTATCCTCCATTATAAAATTAAAACACAAAAAAAAACAAATTACACAAATAATCTAAACTGAGAATTAGTACTAAAAAACCAAAAGAACTTTTCAATAACGCATTACTACTAGTGTTAGGCCTTAGTAGCAATATGTATTGATCCCTGGAAAATTACGAAAATTCTCAGTTATACATGTAATATTATTTAAACTTTATCATTGCTTGCCTTACATGAGAGAGTCACACAGTGCAATCAATAATCAAATGAAAAGTAACTGTGTCAGCTAGGGTCAAGAAAAAAAGAATTTCGGCTCGTTTTTTTTTTTTTATTTCAGTTGTATGGGCTGATGGACTTTTATAATTTATTGTAGGTATAGGTGTATAATGTGGGTATATAGATTTGATTAATGGAGCCTGATTGCAAGTTTACCAAAAAAATAATTCCAAAATCTTTAGAGCGGTTTTTAAATAAATCGATGTTTACTTAATAATTTTTTTTAAATTAAAAAAATTTAAGAGTTTAGAACGCCAAATTTAAAGTGCTAAATAGTTTGCATTTTATGCCAAAAAAATAAATTTTTTTAATAAAGCCTTTTTCTAAATATTGAATTTACAAAAAAATAAATTAAAAAATTAATTTAAAATAAAACTAATCATTTTTGCAAAATTTTGGTATCGAAGTTTCATTAAATCATTTAGGTCTTTCTAATTTTTTTTTTAAATTAAAATCGATTTTTTCATTTACGATATAACTAATGAAGAAAATAACGGTTCTATGAGAGGTACCGTTAATAAGCTTGCAATTTTTCTTTTGCAATTTTACGAAAAAAACTATATGTAATTTTTTTCAAAAAAATCGTTGTAGCCGTTTTCGAGAAAATTAAGCTTTTCCAAAACCGTTATATAGCAGGCACCGTTATTTTTTGAGCTAAAAAAAAATTCAATTTCTCCTCTACGGAATGGTCTACAAACCCTACATACCAAATTCTAAATCGCTTATGCATTTTAGGCTGTAGGTGCTGATACATACAGACTGACATACAGAAAGACATACAGAATTCCCGGACCCACTTTTTTGTTATCTCGAATTTTTTTTGCACGAATGCATAACTTGCCTTATAGTACCTATAATCGCAAGTAAGAAGTTGTTGGTCATGGGAACCCCGACAGAAGTGAAACTTTATTGTTATTTTCTTATAAAAAAAAATTCTTTGACGTCGTACCTTTTCTGGACCCTTTAAAAGAAGTATAATTGAAGCACCTCCAAGACAAGTCCAATCCAATCCCAACTGAAAAAATCCAGCCTTGAAAATCCCGAACAGTACATACCTACCTAAGAAATGAAAATCCCGAAATTTTCTATGTAAAATTATTCCTTATTTTTCCTCGAAATTATAAAGGAATTATTACTTTTTTGGTATTAAACTATTCGGGATTTTGTCAGTCGGGTTTTTATCATTCAGGAATTTGGTGGTCGAAATTTTGACTGTCGGGATTTTGGTAGTCGGGATTTCGATCCGGGATTTTGGTTGTCGGGATTTAAGGTCGGGATTTTAGTAGTCGGGATTTTATCAGTCGAGATTTTATCAGTGGGGATTATGGGAGTCGGGATTTCTCGAGAATCGGGATTTTTGTTGCTTGGATTTCGTCAGTCAAAAAAAGCTTAATCAGAATCCGCTACTGCAAGTTAATAATGTAATGATGTGCTGTGATGTCCTTGCTTCACCGCAGTAGCAGTTCGTTTTTTTCGGAAACGTGTAGAAGAAAATAAACCAACCAAATCAAACAACCAGAGATGTCAGAGTACTTTGAATACGCGATTAAATTCGGGCATTCAAAATGGCAAAAATGCTACCTACTTTTGTGAAAACATATTTTTTTAAGTCTGTTACGTTGTAATGTTAATGTGTCAAGTGTGGTAATTAATATAGTTAACGTAAGTGTAAATAAATGTAGTACGTGCTGTCAATTTGAATATTTTCCGCTCAAAATAATATTGTAGTGGATCAGATGTTTTCACAATGAAAAAGAATCGCGCTGGTTTTTCAAGTTTTTTGGCTATTTAATTTGACAGTAGAACTGAAAACCCAATCTACATTTTGAGAGTTTACGTAAGGTAGTCAACTAAGTGGGCCTCCACACACGAGAATAATTCATCCGGTGGAAAAAGCGGTTTTCTAGGAGAGGGAAGTGAAGTGAGTAGTATGAAACAGACGTCTTTTTGACATTTTGGGTGAAGGGTGTAGAAACGAAGGAGGAAAGAAGTAAAGAAAGAACGTATGAGAATTTTAAGACTTTCTGGTTGAACTTTGACGTTTCTTGTTTGGCGCCGGAAAGCGAAATTGAATTATTTGTTTTGATATAATTTTGTTGTAAATGTGAACAACAATTGAAAAGAAACTGTTAGCAATGATATTTAACAATAATATTTGTTTTTTCCAACAAAAAAAAAAAAAAAAACCACAACTTCGCTTTCCGGCGTCAAACCATTTCATTATCTTGCTTTATAGAGCAAGTTAAAAAGTATTGAAGTTCGCCAATGAAATGGTTTAATCTCCCCAACGCTCATTTTTGTAATAACAAATAGTCCAGTCAACGAATAATTCTAGATGGAAAAATCGAGGGAAGAAAAACTAAGTATTCAACTTTATTTGGAATAGCGAGGAGGTAAACACATTAAAAGTTGGCCGCAAAAGGGTGCAGCAGGCTTTAAACTATTGAAGATACGAAAAAACCATAGATACAATTTTCATAGGAAGTTAAATTTGTTGCCCAAAATTTAACGCGCCCTCACACCCCTTTGCGACCAACCTAGGATAGGGGACTTTTAATATCGATTGTTTCACGCATTCGTTGAATGGGCTAAAATAGTTTTTTGACTACTCCAAATTAGTTTGGTTTTTTATTGTGACAGTAATTTATTCAAAAATTAATTAAAACCTAAACATAAACTCATTTTTTTATTTATTGTTAAAAACTTTTGATCTCAATTCGTTGAATAACGAATTCACTAGTTCACTCAAACAGTCTAGTTTGATTCGCCGAAAGGTAGTGGTACCTGCCCACCCAGTAGTCTTGTCTTAATTTAATATTACTGTACCAATCAAAAGCAGAAAACTGTTTCTAAAACAATAAAGCATTTAATTAATAAATAAAACAACTGAGCATTTTCGCTCTTCTTTGATAACTAGTATCGTGTAAGTTAAAATTAGTTTTATACATGAGTTGAATTATGTATATTATAGCGAGACACAAAGTCGACCGAGGAGCTCTATAGAGCTCTATAAAAGCGAAAACTAATATACATATATTTTACCGGAAATGTATGAAAACTGTTATTGTATATAATTTCTCTGCAAATTTTGGAGTGAAGGAAACAAACCTTTAAAATTAAATTTCATTCATATATGTATACTCCACTTAATAATATTGAATGTGGCTATTTTTAGTCTTTTTATTGTTTTTTAAACATTTTTAAAACATAACATTTTAATTCTAATGTCCAAATTTAATCAACAAAATTCTTTAGAAAAATAAAATTCCCAGACTTATTTTTAATTTTTTATAGCAGTCGGTAATCATCAACAATTATTCCGTACTAGATAAGGTTTGATGTTTTCTAGTTTTCTATATTTCGTACATTTCCGGTAACATATAAATCAAACATTACCACAGCCTTGTTGGCAATTTCTATTGCAGCTCAAAGTGCCATACATTATAGTCACCTATTGTTTATTACAACCAGTTATTACATAAATTTAGTATAATATGTGATATGTTAATACAGTTACTATGCTTCTCGCGTCACAAACTAACATTTTCACTATCAGTATAATTTTCAGCAAACTAAGAGCAAAGTATGATTTCAAAAACTATTTTGGTTTTCAATAATTGAAAAAAAAATATTTAGTTTACCTGATATTTCAAAATAGCTTCTCGATAGGCATCAACCTCATACTGCTCTGCTCCATAATACTTCACAGTTTCAAAATTCAACAAGGAATCAACACTACGTGCACGTTGTTCATTATCAGCTTGATTCATTTGTCTCTGGAATTTTGTTCGCCACTCCGTTATAACAATTGTGCTCACTTAAACAAAAACACTTTAAATAAACAAAAATCAATCAATTTAACGTTGATTAACTTACTAATATAAAAGAACATTGTAAGGAACACGATTAAGCCAAAATACCAATTGAATGCATAAACAAAGAAAATTACAGCTACGATGATATCAATGATCGTTGGAGTAATCGAAAAAATAATATAATTTAGTAGATTGTTGATTGAATCAGTTCCACGATCCATCACACGAAGTACTTCTCCAGTTTTCCTCTGCAAATGCCAGCGCAGGGATAAATTATGTAAGTGCCTGAACAGATCAACTTCGATTTCTCTTGTTGTGTATTGCTGAACGCGAATCCATAAGAAAGAACGAAGATTGTTCAACAGACCCATTGTGCCAGTTCCACCGCCTTGTAAAAATGACAATCCCACAAAAATAAGCACAAAATCCCATCGAAACGAAATTGGTTCCTCTGTTAAACTGTCAACTGGTGAAGATTCTTCTGTTAGCTATTTAATTTTTATTTGTTTCATATTATATTTACCCAGTTTTTTGCGATATATGGGAAGGAATAATCTGATTACACGTCCAGCAAACAATAAAATGATGCATACCATTACAGCAAGCTGTAACAAAGTATCTTTCTTCGGCCAGAGATAGGGAAATAGTTTGCCGAGCTTCTTAAAAGCGTTATGAAAGGCCGAACGACTTGCGGATTGGTTAAAAAGTTCTTCGCGTTCATTACCGTCACGATGATAAGGCCACGAAAGTCCAGGAGCCTTAAGACCGAGGACGAATAGCAACAAAGAAACTATGTAGCGACACACAAATAATCCCATTTCTATTTTATCTTTCGAGCTGTAGAAGTTAAGTATTATTTTATAGAACATAACGCATTTTTCTCAAAGAAATATTACCTTTTCAAGCTAAACCACCAATCTTCCTGTCGCAAATTAACGAAGGACAAATTTTCATTGATAAAACCAAGAGTCCAGAAAAGAAGCAGTACTAGTCCATGACCACGTGTCGGTACCGAAGGTAGTTGATAAAATCTCTCTTTTATGACAAGACAAATCGAGTAAGGATAAGCAAGACATGTAAGGACAACTGTAAGAATCTAAAAATAAAATAATATATATTTTTTATCAAATATCATATATTTTAACAGTACTCACCATATATCCATAAATATCCTTACTGAAGACGTAATAGGTAAGTATAAACCTAATAACACAGAGTATTGGAAAAAGCACCAACAAAAACAACTGGAATCCATAGAGGCGTGATTTTGATATTTGACTTAGATCTGTTATTCTGGTGGCGTATTTCCTATACATTAACAATTGTATGGTTCCAAATAGCAGCATGAAACCAGCAACAACAGATGAGCCAACTGTGTCCATTAAACAATGAGATATGCCATGGTTAACCCATAACTGGGTGAGGGTGACGTTGGGAGGACAGTAGAGCATATTTCTTGATTAAAACGGAAACCTTAAAAATAATATTATATAAGTCATTGATTAAAGTACCAATTGATTATAATTGCTTATTATCATACTTAATTTATAAGCTAATGCTTATTTTTTCTAACATATTCTCCTGTTAAATAATTATTGCTAATTGCATGCAGCTCATGAGAAATCAGTCTTTTATTTTACAATTTTCTGAGAAAGCAAATCTTTATCTGTGACATTAAAACCATCATCCCTCGTGGAGAAAAATCCGTGACAGTCTACAACAAATGTTCGGCAGTCACACCAAAAACTGCATTCTAAAATAAGAGGCACTTATAGATTTATCGGAGGGGACTTCAATGTAAGATATACTCGGTGACTGAAGAGTAGACGAGAAGTAACCCTCCTTGCTGTTTATATCATAGTCTAAACAAACCCCTCCAAAGACCCACATAAGTACTGGGCGATGAAATTGATGCTGATATTGATGGTTCAGGACTTGCTGCCACCAACGCACTACGGAACCAGTAAACTCCGAGAATTTCAACGGACCGATATCAACATTATCATACAGAACATGTGCCATCACATAGAGCGCCATAATTCACAACATCAAATGTGTGGACTTTTATTAAAAACTTCGTTCAACACTATGAAAGCATTCAATTTCATGACCGGACCTGATTTGAAATTGTTGGTATTTTAAAAATACCCACAGGTTCATCAAAAACTAGTACTCTGTTGGACGAAGACGGTTTTATATTCAGGAACTCTCCGCTAAGAACCACGAAAATTTATGTTCAAACATTCCGAAGGGAATCAGAAAAAGCATTGCCATTCTTCACTCACTCACACTTACTTTCAAAATCAGCTGTCGAAGCAATATTCCTGTCTATTTTCTACAAATTCCTTTTTATAATTGATTCTAATATAAATGCTGGTGACCTGTGTGTGCTTTTAGATGATGTGCTGACATGTTTATCATCTCTTGACAACAGTTTCTCTGTTGGTCCAGATAATATTCCACCACTACTTTTAAAATTTTGCAAATATACTTTAGCATCACCACTGTCTTATATTTTCAATATGTCCTTAAGACAATATATTTTTTTAGATACAAGGAAACATTGTGTAATAACTCCTTTGCACAAAAATGGAACTAAGGGATCTGTGGAGAATTATAGACCTATTGCTAAGCTTCAGCTCATACCTAAAGTATTTGAAGCAATTGTTAAAAATAAACTTTACAGTTTAGTTGAAATTATACAGGGTGTCCCGCTACTCAACGTCAAGCGGGCACTGGTTGATAGGGTAGGTTATACCTGTATTGGAAAAAGAAAGAAAAAAAAATCCATCTCGCTTGGTTACGTAATAATTGCAATTTTAAGAAAAATAGTGAAAATCGATACCCTAGACCAAATTTTTATTTATTTTGGTCACAAATTTTCAAATTTTGCCGTTTGTTTTTTTTTACGTAATCCTTAATAACTATGCTATTGATCCCAATCACAAATTTGAAAATAAATATTGTTAGTTGCCTAAGAAAAATAATGTAATAATAAAAAAATAATAAAAAAATTCACTATACTACCCACGGCAAGTTATTTTAAAAATTGGCGCGTTTAATCAAGATTTCAAAATGGTGCAAGACTTGCTACTTCATACTGCCATTAACATGTTACCAACATTTAAAACGTTTTCGAGCATCTTTTTTTTTTTTTTTTTATAAGGAAGTATTTTACACTATTTTTTTTTTTAATTTAATAAGAAAGTATGTACTTTATTCATTAAACTAAATCAAATGCTCAAATTGTTTGTCCTCGGCACGGATACAGGTTCTGCATCGCCGCAAAAAAGATCTGTTCACCAGATGTCCAATTCTCCTTGCATTTATTTCTTCACCTGCTGCAATAATTTTTTGGCGTAGTTCATCTCTATTTTCAATTGGTTTAAAATATTAAAATAAACTTTTACTTTTATGCAACCCCAGTAAAAGAAATCGAATGGGTTTAGATCCGGAGAACGAGGAGGCCACAAAATTGATCCAAGGCGCCCAATCCACCTTTCGGAATACTCAGCATTCAGATAATCCCGTACTTGACGAGCATAATGCGCTGGGCAACCATCCTGTTGAAACCACATGTCTCGACAGATGTTGAGTAATACAACTTCTAACAAATTAGGCAAATCATTTTGTAAAAAATGCAGGTAGTTGTCGCCATTTAAATTTTCTGGTAGCTCGAAATGTCCAATTATTTGTCCATGTAAAATTCCGGTCCACATCTTAAATTGGTATTGAGAGCGGTCTTCGCGCATTAAAATGCGGATTTTCTCTTTGTCACTCATGGGAATTACGTAAATTCATATAACCGTCTTTTTTAAAAGTCGATTCGTCAGTCCATAAAATATGGCTGAGAAATTCCGGGTTTTCACTATGTTTCGCCAACATGGTTCTGCAAAACTCGTTTCTTGGAGCGTAGTCACGAGGTAGCAAACTTTGTACACGTTGCACATGGTACGGGTGGTAGATATTTTCTTTTAAAATTCTATGAGCAATGGTTTTTGGTATTCCAGTGGATCTTTCAATCGCACGTACTGAAGTGCTGGGATCAATATTAATTTCATTCAAAACTACGTCGTCGTTGTATTCTCGAAGTCTCCCACCGGCACCATACGTACGAGTACTAGGCAATCGTCCTTGCGAGTATGATATTTCGATATCAATAGTGTAATATACTTTCTTATTAAAAAAAACAAAAAAAAAAATATGCTCGAAAACGGTTTAAATGTGGTAACATGTTAATGGCAGTATGAAGTAGCAAGTGTTGCACCATTTTGGAATCTTGATTAAACGCGCCAATTTTTAAAATAACTTGCCGTGGGTAGTATAGTGCATTTTTTCAAAATATGAACTTTTAAAGTTAGCTTACAAAATTAGTTTAAACAATGACTCATTCTAACATTATTTTTCTTGCGCAACTAACAATATTTATTTTCAAATTTGTGATTGGGATCAAGAGCATGGTTATTAAGGATTACGTAAAAAAAAAACGGCAGAATTTGAAAATTTGTGACCACAATTAAATAAAAATGTGGTCTAGGGTATCGATTTTCACTATTTTTCTTAAAATTTCAATTATTACGTAACCAAGCGAGATGGATTTTTTTTCTTTCTTTTTCCAATACCTACCCTATCAACCAGTGCCCGCTTGACGTTGAGTAGCGGGACACCCTGTATTTCACAGAACCAACATGGCTTTATGAGTGGAAGATCAACGGAAACAAATTTATCAATATTCACAAATTACTGTCTTGGTTGCTTAGAAAATCGCTTACAAGTTGATGTAATTTATACCGATTTTTCAAATGCTTTTGATCGTGTACAACACAATCTTATATATACAATTCTCCTGTCACGGTGTTTGTAATCTATCTCCTCCGAAACGGCTCGACCGATTTTCGTCATCCGAAGCTTGCATATCGGCCAGGGTGGAGAATCGGACAACATCTATTTTTCATCCCCCTAATTTTTTTTTTATTTTTTTGGACAAATTTTTTTTTTTTAATTTTTTTATGATACAGCATACAAAAATACATACAACCCTTAAATTTCACCCCTCTACGATCAACCCCTATTTTTTATTTGTCAATTAAAAACTTTAATTTTTTTTGCAAGGATTTTTTTTTTATTTTGTCATGACTTAGAATGAAAAAATTCATATTACTCTGATCAACCCAATTTAACTTGATCTCCCGCCCTCACCGGTCGACAACTGATCAATTATCAATCGATCAATTATACCCGTCAGGTGTCACCACTCATTCAGCAAACATCACGTAGTAGTCATCCATACTCCGACGACGTCGGTCTACTCTCTCACTCACTATACATTTTTCAGCCATTTCTTTTGGTTTTATTTGTGTATTTATCGTAGCAGTAACTGTTATACGTATTATTTTAATTTTTCTGTGCAACTTTGATGTTAATTTTACTATCATCGTAAATTTATCATTAATTTCCAGTGCAATAATTATTTATCTACAATTTATTAATCTGACAAAAAATAGTTTTAACTCTCAGTTAATTAATTGATCTCATGTAAATAAACACTGAGTAAGAATTTTCTCTTAAGCGATGCATAGCTCGCAAACGGTTGAGACTTCAAAAAAAAAATCAAATAACAAAATGTTGTAGTAAATTTTATGAGCTGTAATTTAATATAAGCTATAAGCTAAAGATAAAAAAAAGGGCCCTTATGACCCTTCCCTTTACACGGCTCACCTTCTAGACGTCGGGACTTTTAGTATGTTAACTCCTTCAGCAGCCTGGACAATGTTTCGAAGGAACAACTTTTTTTTAACTCACGACCTTTCATTACAGTATGTATAGCTGAGTGGCGCGATACGGTTTCCGCCCTCTATCTCAAAACAGTTGAGGGCATGAAAAAAATTTTGATAATAGATGTCAGCATCACTTATTTGAGAGAAACCGAGATAATCGCGAAACACGCGGTTATTGTTACTTTTGACATTGAATAACTAACTTTTCGTAGTTCTGGGTCCGATCCCTGAGTACATCTAATGTTTTTTCAGGGGTCCTGCTCCGGCCTCTTGCGAGGAAGTGACAAATTTTCCAAAACTATAATTGTCATGAAAAGTGCATCTCATCTAAGTCGTTCGTTTCGACGAAATATTGTACTTCCCCTTCAATCTTTGTAGAACTAACAACGCACTCAAAAGGATTGGGTGTATGTCACTAGGCCGTGGTTCTTCGGAGCCGTCAGTGCCATTATCCTTTGCACACAACTTTTAGTACGCAAATATGAAGCTGTATACGAGTTTTCAGGGTGACTCCTTACTTTGCCTTAAATCAGTAGGTACTATGTTAGCTTACTATGAAAATAATGTAAAAAGAACTACAAGTGTTTTAATTAAAATTAGGTATTCGATCTTAATTTTTTGTGCGTTTATAAAAAAAAATTGTCCTCTGTATGTGGCTTAGATTTGGGAACACCATGCTTTTCCCACGGACAACTATATGTGGCATGTTCTAGCGTGGGGAAACCATCCAGTTTGTTTGTGTTGGCTAAAGACAGACTAACAAAGAATATTGTACACTCTATTGCACTGAGAGATTAATTGCCATAATTGATAGTAACAATGAAAATAATTATTTTTGATGTTAAGATAGCTATCAGAAATTATAATTCAAAATATAGTCGTTATTTTAATAAATATTAATTCATTAACCTAAATAAAGCATACTTTTATTGCTTATAACGCTTTCGATTATAAGTACATCCTCACACACTTATAGTAGACAGTTATTTTTATTGAACTAAAAAAATGTTTCCTAGGAATAATATAAATGACGAAACAATGTTTGCCGAGTCAGCTTATTTTAATTTAAAATTTCAAAAAATAATGTTTTTTTTTAATTAAAAGCTTTGCGAAGTCAGAAGCACTAAAATTCACAAAATTGTATGCACTTAATGTCCAAAAATAGTGGGAAGTTGCAGGGATGGCCCTTCAAGTCGACTGTTTTCCAATTTTTTTTTTAGTTATGAATAAATTTGAGGAAATAACGAAACATCTTAAACGTACATAGTGCAACCAGTAATCACAAATTAAAAATTGTAAGTAACGAACTAGGTGATACGAAGTTCACCGGGTCAGCTAGTATTCTAATAAAAAAAACTTGAAGTTTTGGTTTTCATTCTGCTCTCCTTAATTGGATTAAAAGTTATTTGGTTGGAAGAAGTCAATATGTCAAAATTGGCGATGTGTTATCAAATAAAATTCAGAATTTTTCCGGTGTACCTCAAGGTAGCCACCTTGGACCACTCCTTTTTATTCTTTTTATTAATGATTTGCCATATCATATATCCCATTCAAAGTGTCTTTTGTATGCCGATAATCTGAAGATTTTAAGCTGTGTGAGACCTCCGTTAGATGCCACTAAAATTCAAATTTATATTAACAGCATTGTTAATTGGTGTAGTATAAATGATTTATATTTCAATATCAAAAAATGCAGTATTGTAACCTTTTCTAAAATAACGAACCCTTTTTGTTTCAACTACAAAATTGAGAATCATTCATTAGAAAGATTCGTGAGTCAAAAAGAGCCAACTCGATGTTAGGATTTATTTCTAGGAACTCTAAGTCTTTTATTGAAGATCCTTATACTCTAAAAAAAAACACTTTATATTTCTCTTGCTAGACCATTGCTTGAGTATTGTTGCAATATATGGAATCCCTATACGTATTGATAGAATTGAAAATGTTCAGAAAAGATTTACAAAATTTGCATTACGTAAGATTTTTAGAAATTCAATTACTCCGTCTTATGTGACCAGATGTATCTTCATTGATTTAAAACCTTTAGTGTTGAGAAGAAAATTATATTCGGTACTCTTTGCTTTCGATGTTCTAAATTCTAATATTGATTGTTCTGTTTTGCTATCAATGTTTAATATTTATGTACCTTCTCGATGTTTGCGTTCTAGAGATGGAAATTTTCTATATGTTCCTTTTCACAGTACAAATTATGCAAAACACAATCCAATTACTGATTCATGTATTGCTTTCAATGAATTTGCTATTTGTATTGATTTTAATAAAAGTAGGTTAGATATGAAGAAAGATTTATTAAGATTGTTATAAATTGTATTAAGTATTTTAAATTAGTTAATTTAAACTTTTTATAAATCTTTTTTTTTTTTTTGTTTAAAGTGTATGTAACTTTAAAGAAGAAATAAATAAATAAATAAATAATGCAGATAAAAACCAATATTTCCCATAATTGGTCCTATTTTTCACACCTAAAGTACTACGAGTGACAGAAGAGAAAATCAAACCGGCGATTGTTGTGGTTGTTTAGTGTTTTTTTTTTTATTTCACAATCTTGTAGTTTCTATTTAGTGAGTTTGTCGGTTTGTTTTTATTTTAATTTAACTTCAATTGTAATTACCACTCAATTCGGATTCAGTGAAGCCAAATCCCCGAATTTCGAATTTCGTAGCAAAGCTACACTACGAATTAATTGCACGATGACTTTTTCGAGATTCGGGGAAATTTTCGATTACGGTGGATCGTGTGATTATTTCATTGCGAAAATTTACCACGATGCACGTTCAGCATCAGCAGCCACCAGGAAACCATCGGCTGTTAAGTATTTGACAGCCTTAAATAGAACTAATACACAAACTTTACAAACTCCGATTTCAAAATACTCTAATTAAAATTATGTATTTGTAATTCCTAAGGAAACAGCAAGCCATCAATTAGGACTGTCCGAACATCATATCCGAACATCATATTCATATCAGATCAGCCAGAACTAAAAAATTTCAACAATCTCGTAGTTTCTTTTAGTGCAGATAATTGGAAGTATTTCTAATCATTTTCACCGATTATTGCTGCAACATTCTGTTAAAAAAATAATTTAAATACTTGGCATTGTAGTAGCGAATTTCACATTACGCCACATCCATCCACTTATGCAAGAAAGGATTAAGCCAAAAAACAAAGCTGAAAGTGTACAAACAGTACAAAAAAAAACTCAAGAAGCTGGAAGTATTCGAGAGAAAGGTTCTGTGAATCTGCACGGGTATGCACTACGCCAGCCAAAAACAAAAAAAGAGAGGATGAAAAAGATAATTCCTTTTTTGATGATTTCAGACATTTAATATTAGGTTTAATATTTGTTTGAATATAATAAAAACTATATTTAACAGCAAAGATCGGACTTTCTATAGAAAACACATGTTTGAATTGGGTTCAACTGAAAACAAATCATTTGACATCAAGTCAACGGATGTTTTCATAAACGTCAGACTAACTAAGATCTGTAATCACAAAATTGATAAAAAAACAATTATTTTCTAAAGGTACACATTTTGGTTCTTTTAATTTTAGAAGCGATATCCAAAATACTCACAAACAAAAAAAAAATTATTTAAGAAGTGTGTTTCTATTCATATTTGTTATTGCAGACGTTTATGAAAACACCCAACCTTAATTCGACCCAACACACAGAAAAAATTAAAATCCTTTCCCCCAAATTCAAGTTAAAAGTGCATATTGAAGTTAGAAGATTCAAAGATTGCAAAAGCAACATGTAATTCAAGAATCCATACCAAACAATTTATGATGTTTTCGACGTTAAGAAGAAATTATAAGAAAGAACATTGTGGAATCCAAAAAGGATTTTCCTTGATTGCAATTAGAACAGGGTCCAAGATATTAAATAGCTCGGAAGAGAATTCTGTTGCCCCCATACATACCTTAATCAAAACCAAAAGTGATACAAAATATTTCACAATTATGAAATTATTATGTCAGTTTATGTCCACTCTAAAATATATGTTTATGAGATTGCAGAGGTCATTAATTCTATTCAAAATTCAACTAAGAAAAAACATGCAAACTGATTACCAGCAATCACTCTGATTCTTTAAAATAATTATTGCAAAAACAAAAAACATGCATTTGAGTTCGATAAAAAAATAATTCAGAACATAAGCGAGGTTGTCGTGAACTTGATAAGAATAAAACAAAAAAAGCATTCTCTTCTCATCATTCTAAGCAGTTCAAGGTGAATATAAATTTTTTCCAGATTCATTTCAGGAAATGCATTGGTGTGAGATCGTTTAGTGATGAAATTGAAAGCACAGATTTTCAAAAAATCGTTTTTACTCTTAAAACTAATTTGATATTCTGACTAAGCGGAAGAAACTTTCAATTTCTCTGTAATTTCAAATTAATATGATTATTATTAACGACTAGCAGGTCCCGTGCGTTGCTACGGCGCGACGGAATAAACTCAAATAAGTATTTTTTTTTACAATAAAAACTCTCCCATAGGAACCGTAACTTTTCCGGTCGCCTTTTTTAACAGTTTTCTTAAAAAGTACCTGTATGGCCCGTTTCGCTGGTTCAGTGGATTTTAACTTCCGGATTTTTGTCCCACGGGAATAGTTATAAAAAGTAATATCTCTTTAAATCCAATGTCTCATTCACCTACTTTCTGGATTTTATCCAAATCCGTTAAATGTTTGAGACTTGGAAGCGAAACAAACACACAAGTATATATATTTTTTCACATCTAAGCTCTCACACAGGAACCTTCATTTTTCAGTGATAAAAAAAACGCTATTCTGGTCCAGTAATATTCACACTGTTCCTGCATAGGATACCATTGTTACTGCAATTCCATAGGAACCGCACATTTTGTATTTATGAAAAGAAGCTTATTTCATTTTCTTACCCAAAAATTACCACTGTGCATAAAATCATGCCGAGCCTTTGTTCTGTGAAAAACAGAAAAAAACTTTCCCACAGGAGCCGTACATTTTTTCGGGAAAAAAGGAGCCTTTGTGCTGTTCCAGACTATAATCTATCGATGTGCCAAATATCATCCAGATCCGTTCTGCCGTTCTGGCGTTGTTGAGTAATAAACATACATCCAAACATTCAAATGGATTGGAGCGGTCATTGACGAAATGTTTGTAAATATCTGTAGTTACTTTGAGTAGCACGGCACGGTGTTAATAAATTAAAAAAATCGGTAGGGTAATGCACTTCTTCTGCATCTAAGATCGTGCACGAATCAAATTTTTGACTTAAACGACTTGCTCATTTGAGGGCGGCAACCTTAACTTTACCCAACTTATTGACTTTGTTGATATGTTCTAAATATACGTGTAAACCTAAACCTTTTCAATCTATTCCAATCTATTTATGGTATCGAATTAAAGATTATTTGTAAGTGTCTTTACCGTTTTTTTTTTTTGCATGAAATTAATAAATATTTTCATTTCTGGAATATATAGACTAAGAGCCCAGAGCAATTTTTGGGAGTGATTGATAACTCAAAAAATTTGGTATTATACGATATGATATTATACGATCAAAAGTTAGCGTCTTGCAGTCCAAAGTGGGGCATTTGTGAGAAAGACTGCATCAACAGTACATTTTATTTTTTTTGTAGACAGAATAATTTTGTTAAGCACTTAAATTCAATTTAAAAATTAAGTGCTATGCAACACCATATTTCCTGATCGGAAATATGGTGTTGCATGTTTTCCTGTGGGCTATCTGCTTGCAAGACGCATTCAAATAAAGGTCACAACTGGGTCGCACAAACTTGCTCTCGTGGCAAGTTACCTGAGAGTTTAAAAAACAAACGGAATTATAGGAAAAAATCGTATGAAATTTTTTGCAGCGAGGCCTTTATCTGTTCTGAAGTCTGTCTGTAGTCGAGTTCAGCTAAGCATCGCGACGAGGCCGCGTTCCTCAAGCTAGTCATACCTTCCCTATTCTGTCTAATCCTTTCATGCCTTATCTTAATCCTTACACGTACGCCACTTTTACCGACCCATCGCATGGAGCCTATTCGTATACATAGTAGGGTTTAGTTTTTCGTTTAGGTTCGGTCAGTCCCTTATTGGTGTTAGTCAGACAGAGCAACGTAATTCATGAAATTGATCCCTCTTATTGACGGTTAAACAATGAAAACAAACGTCAAACAAAATTTCATGTGATACATAAATAACTTATAACATTCAAATCGTTCTGTGAAATGCTGTGAAACAGCTGTGACGCATACAAGACAGAAGTTAAACTTTAAAGCAAATTAAAATTTAATAGATTGTATTTTAAGTTGTACAATAGTATCTTAGCTCGGATATATTTGATTAAACGATGTTTCCTTCTCGTTCGATTTTAAAACTTTCGTATACTGAGCTAAATCGTTTTCAAATCTGCTTAACTGCTTGAACTAAATGGTGTAGTGCAGCATGTAACATTGGGTACGTTCAATGCGCCGACTAAAAGTTAGTCGACGAGCTCTGATTGGACAATATGAAAATAATGGTAAATTTTTAGTAGAATTGAGATGGCAGAAGTATCAAAGTATCAAAAATCATTGTAAAAAGATAATATTACCGACTTAAAAATTCATTTCCAAAAGTTAAGGGAGTATAGTAACCTCTTCAAATATAAGTTTGCGATGAACAAAAATACAATTTCAATTGTTCTCAAAAGTAAAGGCGGTAAGTAAAAAAAATGTTTGTGTAAAAACAAACATGAAATTTCTGACATTCCACCAAATTTTAAGTTAGTTTTGTGGTTCAATGGTTTCATTTCAACTTAACTTAAGTTCTTATATTGAACGGACCCATTGTCAAAGTCGGAAAAACGCCAATCCTATAATACGCCTAGAATGTGTATTGTGTAGATGTTGTACCACAAATTCACTCAACTTCAACTTTAGCGAATGCTGCTTGCTACTTTTTGACATTTGACGAACAAAAAAAAAAAACCAATGGCCCCTATTGCGATTGTCGATTAATATATAAAAACTTAGTCGAAATTATATTGTATTATTCTATCGACTTTGTTATCAAAAGTTTTCAATAAATTATTATTACATTTTTCTGTTCTTCGTACAAACGGACGTGTTTCTATTTACTATAGAAGGGACTTTCTGGAAACTTGCAGATTTCATCAGTAATCACCATGCACTCTTTTTCCCTTTGGTTAGGGTTAATTCATAAAAAGATTCCACCATTTAATTTTTTTTCTGCTTGTGCTTACGTCACAAGTCAAGTGAAATTGATTAATAAAACAATGCATTTTATAATTTTTTGTATATAATTTTTAATTAAGGGCTAAACAAGTTTCAACAAAAAAGCAGCTAGAAGTTTTGGTAAATTTTATGGAAGAAAATAAAGAAATCGCTACAGGGGTACAATTTTATGATGTTGGGAACTGATGAATTTCGCATGGCAGCTCTTACTTTTTCATTAATTTAGGAAAGCAAGTCTCTGAAAGCTGTTTTAATCGAAAACAATTTTTAAAGCTACGAAAAAAGCTTAATAAAAAGAATCCAAAAGGAATTGAAAGCATTTCTTATTTGCTTTCGTCTTCTCATAGTTTCTAAAACCGAACTTCTTGCGTTTTTCTTTTAAGATTCAGAAACACTCAACCATACATCAATTGTATACATTTTTGTTTTTACTTTTCTAATATTGTACAAAAATATACTATTGAATTGAAAATCTTCTCTAATGTCGAATTCCTTTGAAATAAAAAGTTGACTTTTTTCGGACTAAAGTTGCTTTTTTTCCGAAAATCATGATCCATAGACAAAATAAAATTGATTTTTTCCCCCTCGATCAACTTTTCTTGAATCTCGATTTAATAGCAAGATTCACACATATTTGCAAACATACTTAACAGATTTGATTTCTTCTGTCAGACGAGCCGTTTATTTGTGTAATTTGGTTTATTTTAATATAGATTTCTCAAATAAAATAATTTTAAAATTTCCTATTGGACGTGAACCTTGTTGTTAATAGTGCAATATGTTAATAAAGTGAACTTAAGTAAATTGTTTAGATCGCGTCTATAAAATATACACCACACAATTACAGAAAAAAAGCAACTTTGTTGTTTCAACATCCCTAGGAAGGAAAAAAAGTCAACTTTTCCGATCAAATTTGAAAAAATCTAAAGGAATTCGACATAAAACAAACAAAAAACAATCTAAAAAAATCACTTCTGTCAAACGTCAAAGTTACTTTTTCGATATTTTTTCATTTACAATAATTCAAGTACTAGTCGATCAAGTTACACAATACCGATTGTGCGATCGATCGACGGTGGGTCGACGGTGGGTGATGGTGGTTGATTTTGCGATCGCTGATCGACAACCGCAATAGGGGCCAATGCCTGAATGAAAATTGACGTTCTTTGCTACATTATTCTGGACGAGCTTGCTAGCTTTGACAGCAATACATGAAGCTGCAGCATTCTGTTCAGCCATTAAATCAAAGTGGCTTTCTTTGATTTTATGTTTTTTTTTTCTTTAGGTGTATCATTTAGCACTTTTAAGTGAAAACTTCCTAAAGGCCTTTATACGAAAAATTTTTTTTTGAGTTTACGACACATTTATTATCAGGTTATTATTACTTTGATGTATTATTATTTTATATTAATATACACAAAATAAAGTACAACTTGAGCTTAAAGACACATATTTTTTTGGTATTTTCCGGTAAGCGAAACATTTTTTTTCTTCATCTTCGAAAAGTTCAAATGTATTTAGGGCCTTTATTAAAATAGCGCAGGATATAATTAGTTTGAGAATCGTATTAGGCGAGTTCATGAAATGAAAAGCCTCTGAGAAAACTGAATTTATGATTTTTTTATCACTTTACATGTTTCACAGATAGTGACCCCCTGATCGGCCCCTGATCGGCAACTGTTTTTAGTTTCATGTTTTGATAGGTAGGTATAATTTTTCTTTTCAGAAATTTGTAATACGAGCAGACTAAACTTTCAATATTACTTTTTGGAAGCCAGCAAAATCGTTATCAAGTCAACCCAGGGCTCCGTTTTGTCTCCGACGCTCTTCCTTATTTTTATAAATGATCTTTTGTCTGAAACTTCTAACCCACTACATTATTTCGCTGATGACAGTACCCTCTGCTTTTCATATTCGTTTTTAGATTCTCATCCTTGTTCTTCGGATGTGGACTACCAGCGGCAGCGTATGATAAGCTCATTAAATTCTGATCTTGACAGCATTGTTCAATGGGGATTCAAAAACCTTGTAGAATTTAATTCTTCGAAAACTCAATGATCTCTACAGTCGCAAAAGCGTAACCCTCCCCAATGCCAATATCCATTTGTGGTACTTGCATCAAGGAGATTGAACAACTATTAGTCCTAGGTATGTGCATCACAAACCACTTGTGGAGTGATCACATATTTGACATCGCCAAAAATGCTGCTAAGTGTTTAGGTTTTCTCCGACGATGTAAGAAGTTTTTAACCCATTCTGATCTGGCTATAATTTACAAAGCTTTTAAACGTCCTTGAGTATAACTCTCATATTTGGGCTGGAGCCCCAATAACGTACTTGAGTCTTCTGGATAGAATTGAAAAAAGAGCTCTAAAAATTATAGGAGATCGTTCTCTCACCGAGACATTTGCTTCTCTTGAACACCGCCGCAAGGTCTCATGCCTGTCATTGGTTTATCGTTATTTTTATATACAATGCTCTAGTGAAATAGCCAGTTGCATTCCTCCCCTTACAATTCAACCGTAATACCCGTACTGCTAGGAATGCCCATCAGTTTACCCTTGAGCCCAATTTTGGACGTACTGTTAAGTACAGAGATTATTTTTTTAGCCGCACTACGCGAATGTGGAATGCTTTACCCGACACAGTATTTCCCACTCATTACAATGTGCAGACAATCTAATCCTATCCTCCTTTCCTAATTGCTCGCACTGTGTTTAATCATTATAAGGGTGTTCATAGCCCTTTTAGTGTGCGCACAATACAGGGTGATTGGTATAAGAAGCACCAAAAAGATTGAGCGTGTAGGTGGGGTTAAGTCAAGAAAAAAATCTTACTTTTAAATTAAGTTGTTTAAGTGAACAGTTTTAAAAAAATTAATTTTCAAACTCAAAATTTTGAAAAAAAAATAAAAAATAAAATTTTAAATTAATTTTTTTCAAAATTTTATGTAATTAACTATTATTTTTATTTTCAAAATTCAATGCTCTTATTAATTTTTAGTCAAAAACAGAAAACCGGATGCCAAAATGTATCTTAGTTTTTGAGAAATTAAGAAAAACTAGAAGTAAAAAAACGAATTAACTTTTTACTTTACTTACTAGTTTTACTTTTATTTTTTTTTTTTAATTTCTCAAAAACTAAGATACATTTTGGCATCCGGTTTTCTATTTTTGACTAAAAATTAATAAGAGCATTGAATTTTGAAAATCAAAATATTAGTTAATTACATAAAATTTTGAATTAAAATTAGTTTAAACATTTTTTTTTAATTTTTTTTTTCAAAATTTTGAGTTTGAAAATTAATTTTTTTTAAAACTGTTCACTTAAACAACTTAATTTTTAATTAAATAAAAGAGTAGTTTTCTGGCTTTCCAAAAAAATATAACAAGGCTTTGTATCATTCACCGTTGTTTTTAAATATTTTTTTTTTCTGATTTAAGTCAATTTTTTAGAAAATTGCCCCTCCCGCCTAAACGGGGGGAAATAGACCCCCTCCCATACGATTTTTTTCTTGTCTTAACCCCACCTACACGCTCAAGCTTTTTGGTGCACCTTATACCAATCACCCTGTATAAAAAAAAATATATATATAATAAGAAAAGGTGTAAAGACTTTCTTATAGTCTGCAAGGATGTACCTGCAACTGAAAATGTTCATACGCTGCCGTTCCAGTTCCACGTCAGAAGAATAGAGGTGTGAAACAGGAAACAAATATGGAAAGCCAAGGATGTTGTCGTCAGCGAAGCATTCAAATCGTGGAGTAGAAGTTTTAGACATTAATAACAATCATTAATAAAAATCATTAAAAAAAAAGAGAGCGGAGACAAAACGGAGACCAATGTAAAGATTGGTACTTACCACCTTTCGGTAAAATAAACCATCAAACCATAAACCTTGGAAAGAAGGGACGTTTAGAAACGGAATGGGGGAATATTGTTTTTCACACTCGGGAACAGTAAATAAAACAGATAGAAAAGCTAACACAGTGGCGTAGAACCACACTTCTTCAGAACAATAGGGCAAATAATATCTGGACAGCGAATTTGTGTATGTGAATATCTTTGAGCACTTGCACTTAAGAAAACAAATATCTCCTTCTCTGGCATACATATTAGATATGTACCTACTTAAAACACAAAATGTTAAAATAATAAATGCTCAAAAAGGGAAATCTTGCAATTTCATAATGAAAGCTGTGTCAAACTGTGTCACCTAGCAAATAGGTAAACAATTTCTGCAAACCCATATAGCAACAATTGAACCGCGAGCAAATTGACAAAAGAAACATTCAAATATTTTAGTAAAAGAAAGATGTTCAAGTTAAGCCGCGTATCGACTAGGCGCGGCAAACCATCGAACATTGCTTGCGTTCGCGTGCACAACTATTGTGGTTCGCATACTTTACTGTTGTTGTAATTCCATGTTAAAACACAACTGACCGACCATATAGCTGCGGCGGAGAAATAAATCTGAAAGTATCCTAAAATTTTTAGTATACTCACGAAGCCAAGGGAGGATTGTCAAACAGCTGACTACGAATATGTGTTTGTGTGTCTTTTGACACCTATCCGGTTTTGGTCGTTCGCAAACTCATACGATACAGAAGTATCCAGATAGCTCTTTTGGTGTGCACCCGAACGTGCGCATTGGCTCATAATGGATACCTGGGGTGGAATCGCGTAAAATGATAGTTTATTGTCACATTTTTGATCACCACTTGTGATCAAACTGATTTTTCCTTCTGCGTAAGGTGATCACATCCACCAATTCAACTTTGTTCAATTTGTCAGTGACATTTGTGAAAAACATTGTTGCCATAGTCATATTTTCAAGTAAATTTATTGAAATTGTTAATTTTTTAGTGAATAAATGCACTAATTCCAAATTTAACCATTTATTTTCGATTGTTGTATACTCATATGGTAAAAGAAATATTGTTTTTGATGATTTGGTGGCTAGAATTGAAAAAACGTTGAAAATTTTATAATTTTTTGTATTCGTGTGGTAACTCTAGTCACATTGCCACAAAAATGAAAATGAAAAGTCAATTTCATGAGAAGATGACTATCACAATATTTTGGTGATTGCCTTTTAGCTATCACTGTGATGATCACTTTACGCAGACAGAAAGTGTAGATTTTGACTGTCACTTATCACAAAATATTGGCTCGCGAACCAAACTTTTGATTTGCCGCGGTCGAACATGGCTCGCTCGGCAGCCGCGCATAGTCGATACGCGGGTTTAGAGGAGCTTAACTGTACTTTTTTGTTATTATTATCCACACGGCCCCTTTTTGCATTCACCACTCAGCTAAGAATTATTCGGTTATCAATTAACCTTTTTCTCTGTCTCGATATAAACAAGATACCTAATCGCTGATAAGTACTTTCGTCTCATTTTCAAAAATATACTAACCAATAAAAACAAAAGAAAAATTGAGCAGTAATTCAAAAACTAGGTACTCTGAGATTTGAGATTTTGTCGCCGCTAAAATGTAGCTATTTTTTGTTATTTATGAAAACATTGCGCAATTGTGGTTTTGGTTACAAAATTTATGCGTACGATATGATTTTGGTTTTGGTTAATTTTACGTAAAAGAATGTTGTATGTAATATATGATAAATAGAAAAGAAAATATTTTACTGAATTAACAAATATACAATTTACTTTCAAACTAAAATAGGTAGGTACGCTTTCAATTTATAATCAACCATAAGATGACTCGTAAATTAAATTATTTTGTGTCTTGCAGTCAGTTTTCGTCTTATCAATTTATCGTTTAATTACCTTTGTTTAAAATTATGTATATCCAGTCTCAAAACGCCACAGAAATATATTTAAAGGAAAACAAAACAAAAAAAACTACGCACTCAGTTTTATTTCATAATTTTTTGTATGACCGATTTTAGTAAATATGTTTTACAATCCGAAACAAATTTACAACATGAATAGGCAGAATTGAAACTCCGCTAAGAACGCCGTAGACGAAACCAATCGATTGGATTTTTTTTTATTTAAATTAAATTAATTAAACAACTTGCACGACCAAATTTCAGTAAAAAACTGAAACGAATAATAAAAAAAACTTTCGACCAACTGACAGCTGCGGCAAAATGTTTCTTTTTTCGATATGTCAGATTTCGGCGGGCGAAAAGAGATCTGTTTGATTCAACTATTCAACTAAGTGTGCTATTACACCTGGCTACAAGAAGCTCGTTTTTTTTAATCTTCTTTAAAACATATTCGGTGATGCTCACGCTATTAAGGGCCAACCATAATAGTCGTAAGCAAACGACATTATGTGCGCACTATACAAATTCCTTGTTCTCGCTAATTTCGTACGGCACCATACGTACTAATTCTTCTATTTTGGTTCTGCCTTTACAATGTGTTTCAGAGAGTCATGACAGCGCACAAGAGCAATTTTTATGCGAAGCATGCATGTACACACTTTCAGAATTGAAAAGGAATGAAGCGAGATAGGAAAATAACGAACAAAAGAACGGAGAATGCAAAAATAATCACAGAAAATTCGGACCGAGGCCGAGGCCATAAATAATAAACCACCCTTTTACCCGCTCAATCATTGGTTGATTTTTTGTTTCATTGTTTTAAACGTATCGTGGCGTTGCGTGACGTGGGCAAAGCATAACCATAACGTTGTCGGGACGGTGACGAAAACTATCCGAATACGAGCTACGAGCATTCATGGAATACGAGCAAATATAATGCGTTGTGTCAAGGAAAAGTTTACTGCGCTGGTTAACAACTTAAAAATAAAACGGCTTAATTCGAAAAATATATTTGATTAGTTATTCATTTCCGTAGCTTTTCGTTCTGATATTTTGATATATTTAAATTTCATTCTTATTTACTTCTGTTAATGTTTTCTTTTCATAATTTCTCAAAAATCAAAATGCACTTGTATAAGTTATGTATAAGAAAGTTGGACTTTTGGAAAAAATATCTCTGTACTATTGTGGCATGCAACATTTGGAACAAAATAGGATTATAGGAATTAAATCAATCGCCATATTGAATATTTCACACTGTCTTAACTCATAATTCTTCATAATCTTTGTCTTACCTACATGCGGAAATGGCGATGAAATGTCCGGTGGGGAAACGACGGCAACGAATTTTATAAACATGAAACAGCTGGTGATGAAATGTCGGCGGTGAAGTGTCCGGCAATGAAACGGTGGCAATGAAAAGTACGTGCTTTTCCCGTAAGGCGCCGGTTATAGCGATCAGGAAAAACCATCAGGAAAAGTAGAAACAAATGGGAACAGGAATTTTTTCCTGACGTGCGTTTATAGCGATCAGGAAAAATGTGTCAGTGAACAGGCTGTTTTCCTGATTGAAATGCACACGAAAAACTTTTTCTGACAGAAATCTGTCAGTGGAACAAGTGAAAATTGAACTCAAATAATTGGAACGATTTGTTCCATTTTTTTTAAATGTCAATCAGCTGGCACGAAAAATTAGTTTTCGTCAGGAAAATAAAGAAATACATTTTAAACAATAAATAATTATTCTATAGTAAAAATTATTAGCAAAAAAAATTCTTTGAGTCATTTGTAGTCAATAAGTGTAGTATTTGTGTTTAAAATCGATTTAAAACAACATAAAAGATCCATTCGAACATTTTTCCTGATGCGTTTTCCTGATCGCTATAACCGGCGCCTAATCTCGACTCCCAAAATCCCAAGTACGAAATCCTGCCTACCAAAATCAAGACTGACTAAATCCCGACTACTAAATTCCCAAATGTTGAAATCGCGACTGACAAAATCCCTAATACCAAAAAAGTAAAGGCTGTAGTACACGGAATGTAAAAAGCCACATGCGAATGTGTCTCTGACACGTACAAATGGTGTATTTATGTAACAAGCATCACATTTAGGGATGTTGTTACATTCACGAATATTTCGGTAATACACGGCATGTTTACTCTGTCCCAAAAAAACATGTACAAATGAAACCAGAAGCCAGAAGGGTTGCATTCGATGTGGTTACATAAGAGTGCACATATATTTTGGTGCTTACGAATGGCTAGTACAGGGCATGTAGTCAAATTAGAAATGTCATATGTGCACAGAGACTAATTGACTAATTAAATGTGCTTTCCTAGTAAACGATGTGAAATTCATGCAGCGCTTTTATTTTTGAAACATTCATGCCTATTACCGTTGTCGTTTGACGTAAAAACCGACACGACAAAGAAAACGACAGCTGTTGTAAGTGACAAACGATAACGGTAATAGATAGACTATTGACGATGTTTACATTGGACGTACTTGTCCGACGCATTTTGACATACGTCCAGTCCGCCGTGTTCAGACAAAAAGTAGTGTGAACACGAAGGATTCACGAAACCACACGAAACAAAAAAACAAAATAGGTATGTGAAATGAGCCTAGATTTTTACAATATTCTTTATAGGCTCATGATTAATTGCAATTTCCCATAAAAAGTGACCAAATTTTGCGAAAACCTTCAAGATGTTGGTGCAAAAAGCGAAAAAATAAAAAATTACAAATGTCAAAATGCGTTCATGAGAATTGAGAAAAATCCGGACGCAAAACATCGTCATTGATGCTTTCGTTAGTGACAGTCGACAAGAATAACAGGCATGATTATTCATACCCCTTACCGTTCTCATTTTACTTTTTATTTTAAAGTAGGTCTATTCCACTCGATCCCATAACCTATAACAGCTTAAAGGCTTTCTCGCTTTAAGAAATTGGTTACATTTTCAATCCGTTTTTTGAAAAACCTTCACTCGCCCTGGGTAACAAATTCTCAGTTTTTTTTCGTTTATAATTTCGAGAGAAAAGAAAATTATATTACATAAAAAGTTCGGGATTTTCATTTCGTATGTAGGTACTTTCATGGTTTTATTAAATTGGGATTTTCAAGGTTGTGAATTTGTCACATCAAACAATTTTTTTATAAGAAAAAAATAATAAAGTTTCACTTCTGTCGAGGGTCCCAAGACCCACAACTTTTTTTTTATGATTAAACTTATTTCTTGATTTTTTTTAATTTAATCAAAATCCTTAAAAGCGTTTTTGAGGAAATTGGGAAAACTAAAACCAGGATTGCACATGTCAGTTTTACTCTTGGAAGCTACTTGTGAGGGTAAAATCTGCAAAGTTTGTAAGTGGATTACAGCATTGAGTTTATACACATAGAGAATTCTCTCTCATGTGTAAGTTTCAAACTTTGCTCGTAGGATGTCGTTACTTCGACTTGTTTTTTTTTTACTCTTGTAGCAATTATTCTTGAGTTAAAAGGCAAGAGAAGTAAAGAAAAACAAATCCAAATGTGTGCAGAAGAGTTTTGTACGGTTCGGATCAAGTATTTTTCGTTACAGAGAACTAGGGAAATAATAATTATTCGACATGCTCATATAGCGACATCTACTTAGATGAGTTTGAAACTATCTCGATTCCTGTGTATAAACTCAATGATTACAGTAAATTTAACAAAATTTACATAAAGCCTGTATGTAGCTGAAAATTCAATTGAAAATTAAAAAAATAAATATTTACAAACAATAATAAATACACACAAAATTATAATTACATATACATCAACATCTTTTTATATACATGTATTGACTTCTTTTATTTTATTTTATTTAAAAAGTATTTCTCTCTTGTTTTTATAGCTTATATATTAAAAACTGGTTTTTTTGTTAATGCACTTATTTTGTTGTTTTTTTTTTTTAAATTACATTTCTAAAAGTATGAAAAACTATATTTATTTATTATTTATATATATATATATATCTTCTTTTGTTTAATGTTTTAATAAATTTATTCATTATTCTTGTCATTATCATCAAATACCAACTTATTTAAAATGCTTTGATCGGACGAAAGCTCATCAAGCTCTGGATCACCGTACTCGAGAATGTTGAAGTCATCACCCATTTCGGCGGTGAGGGACTTCAGCAGCTCATCATCGTCATCATCGCCGTCCTCGATGCCCTTGAGAATATCGCCAACCTCTTCAATGGCATGATCGTAGCTTGGCAATTTATCGAGATCGGCCAGGCAGTCGGCCGCCACAACGCTGGGTTCCATCATCGCTTTGACAGCATCCGCTTCAATTTTCATCGGTGTTAGGCGTTCCGCTAGGGCTTCACTGATCGTGCATGCCATCTGACGACTGGCTTCTAATTTGGTGTCGGCAAAGATTTCCATATTTACATCGTCCACGACAGACTTTCGGTCCGACGAGAAGCTCTCCTCTTCGCTCTTGATTGTATTTAAATCGGACAGAGTCATATTGAGGTCGTCCAGGTGATCGTTTCGGGTGTAATCCGAGTTGTATTTGTGGCCACCGTCTGTTAAGTGGTTCATGTCCAGAACATGCATGTTTACACGACTTGAAGGATTCTGTAGTAGTCGTTTCAGTTGTTCATTTTCTTTGATCGTTTTTATCTCCTGATCGAATCGCATGATTTCTTGGTTGAAACTGTTAATTTCTTCGGATGTGCGGATGCTTGTTGAATTTGGTAAGATAGTTTGATTGGGCGGTACAGTGTATTTGTCGTCTGTACCACACAGATAGGCGGTGGTAGTGCGGTAACAGTTAATCTTATCATCCTGCAGCGTGCTATTCATGTGGAATCTGTTTTCAACATTGAGTGGATATGATGGAGGGGCACCTCGCGGTGTGGCTATATTGCTTAATGGGACGTTGTTATGGTTAGTGTTGATATTATTATTGTGATTGTACGTCGGAGTTGTTGTCGTCGTGGTAGCTTTTGACTGGTGATAACTATTCTTTTCTGGATTCTGCTGCATTTTTTGTACTCTGACATATGCTCTGTTGTCTTTTGCCTTTTGAAGGAAAGGTCCTTTTTTGTCCGAGGGCAGTGAACGCCAGCGTTTGAGAATCTGCTTGCAACGATCATTCCAGTTAGGGTACATCTGCTTAAGTTCTGGGTGTTGCGTATTGGCATACAAAACTGCCGAAATTGTGGCGGATTTGCCGAGTTCCTCATCCTTGCGCATTTTCTCGGCGGTTTTCTGGGTTCCTCCTACACCAGATCCAGTACCGCCGCCCCCAACTGTTAGTGTTTCCAGCTGTTGGACGTTTGGTTTCTTTGCAATAGGCACGGCATTCTTGATTGATAAGTGCACGTTATTGTGCTGAAGTGTTTGTTGGGGCCGCGCAGGCTCCGCGTAGATATGCTTAGGTACAACCGTTTCATGAATTATGACCGTGTCCGCTGAATTACTCGAGTTGTTCATGTGTTCCGAGTGATAGTAGCCATTGGTTTGCTGCTGGTTTCCAATCGAGTGGCCATTGGGAATAAGTTGAATATTCACAGGATCACGATTGTTCATGATTGGTGCGTTTACTATCGGTTGTTGTTGTTGTTGTTGTTGTTGTGGTGGCGGTGGCTGTTGTTGTTGATTTTGCATCATACTCTGTTGAAAAGTGTGATGGATGATTGGCGAAGACGGCACATAAGTATTCGTCGCAATAGGACTACGCATTTTGTCTAAATCTCTTGTGATTTGTTGCTGTTGTTGTTGATGTATTTGTGGTGAGGGTGGAGGCTTAACGATTGTCGCAGCCACCGGCTTGCTTATGACTTCAGGTACGGATTTATATCCGTATGGAGCTGGTTGAGTGAACGTCGTTGGTCCATTTTGCATTGGTGGCTTTTGAACAGCCGCCGCTGCGATGAATGGTATCACATTGCTCTGTACACTGGGCGGTGTGGATAAAGCATTAGACGACGTTATCGTAGCACTAGGCAAGCCATTTTTAGGATTGGCGGGTTGTGCGATCTTTTCTTGGAAACTCTTCAAGTAATTTATTTCCTCATTGGAAAGATTAATCCGACTTCCGTCCATCGATCCCAGCCGATTGTCATCCTCGGAGGACTCACTTTCGGAAAGCGACAGCTTCTCCGTGGTTTCATGCAGAGATTTTCCAAAGAACGCCTCTTGTAAATATGACGGGTACAGTTCGTTTAACTTCGTTTTGGGTTTCTTTCGCACTGGAGCTTTCTTCTTTTTTTCTTTTTCAAGCTCCACCGGCAAAGTTGTGTCATCATTCTCTTCCAGCAGGTCGATTGTGATATCCTTTCGGACGGCACGATTTTTCACACTGAATCCACCAATGCCTAACTTAAGAAGATTCCGTTGACGTTTCTTTTTCAGCACTGTTATGCCCTGGTCATTGGTAAAAAAGGAAAAGCCCATCGGCGGACTTATGGTGTCGCCGTGCCATACCATTCCATCTTTGTATGTATTGACTGGCTCATCAATAGCCGCCTCGAGGCGATTCTCTTCCCAAGAATTGTCATTGGATGTTCCTGCCACCACTGATTCTATTGCTGCAAGTATGGCTGAGTCCTTGTTTACTTGCTCATCGATTGCATTCGCTCCCCTAAATTTCCTCTTTTTCTTAATCTCGGTCTGCAGTGATTTAATCAGCTGCAAACCTTGTTCGCTCACATACACCCCGTCCATATGGTGAGCTAGCTCCATCACGATGTTCTTAGACGCTACTGCCGTCGGGATTGGGTAGGTTAATCCATTTTCCGGTAGTAGTTCATCTATCGCTTTGTTCTCACACGGCATCGAAGAAGCTGCCGATTTTATTGCCGCCAATGATGTGCTGGGCGTTGGATTTTTTAAATAAGAAGGCACTGCATCCTTGGGTCGGCACAGTTTGCACACGTACTTGCTTAGATCACATCGTTTGACCTCCTCCTCCGAGTTGATCGAGTCGCACTTGCAATGCAGCCATCGTTCACATGTATTACATTGCATTATAATCTCACCCATTTCATAGGTAACCGCGCAGACGGAGCAAGATGTCTGACTGGCACAGGGACCGCACTCCGAATAGCTGTTCTTCCATTGGGAATTTTTGCCAGGCTCTCGGCGGCCGCAGGTTTGACAGACGGCACACCACTTACACTTCCAGTTGCCGTGGGGGACCGAGTCCAAAGGCGGGTCATGGCAATACGTGTGAAAGGATATGTCACATTCGTCACAGAGGATTAGCAGGGCATCGTCGTCTTTCTTGCCGCAGCCTTCGCAAATAGTGCAATCAAGGCAGCGCCATCCACGCGTAAGAATCACCTTATTTAACTTGACGTTAACGCAATACGGATGGTAGCACTGCCCACACTGGGCACAGCATATCAGCTGCCTTTCATCATCGGCTCCAATAGCACCGCACATGACGCAGATATCCTGTGATAGGATAAACTGGTCGTTTGCCGAACAAATCACAATTTTTTTGTCTATTCCAGATTCATCGTTGCGCACGCCCAACCGATCTATTAGTGGCGATGTTGGAGCTTCATAAAAACCACCCATGCTACGCCCTTTGCCTTTGGAAACGCGCTGTTTCTTTCCGCCGCTAATCTCTCCTAATTGTGATTTCTTTTGCATATATTTTCCCTTTCCACGGTACATATCTTTAAGTCTCATCCGCTTTTTGGGCAGCTTCAATATCGTTTCCAGCGACCTGCCACGTAATGGGGTCGCAAAGGTCTTCTCTAACGAATTGCCGTCAGACGCCTCAAAGTTCTGCAAGCTCGTTGTCAGCATTCCTTCACTCTTGTACGAGATCTTTTTGCATAGCGTGCAGATGTAATCGTAATCTGGGTTTGTCTCTTTGCGCAGGTGGTAAACAGAAAGATCGGCCTCAGCGTCGCAAGTATTGTGAACAAAGCGATTGCAGCTACAACATTTAACCATCTCCTTGTGCGCTGCTGCCCGATACGCCTTATGGCAAATGGGACACGAAAAGCCTTTATTCCGCTGTTGGTAACACGAGTCACAGACTGTGTAATTCGAATGCCACCGAGAAGAGGCACCCGCTCCAGGTGTTCGAGAACCGCAGTCTGAACAGATGCGACAATTGCGGCACTTCCAGCCGAGTTTCGGAACAGAAGCGACGATCGGTCGCAGGCAATTGGAGTGATACACCTTGTGGCATTGCTCACAGGCAATGAGACGCTCATCTACTACGTCAGTTTGCTTGCAGATTTGACACCGAATGCACGATGTACACTGCCAACCTGCACGTGTACCTGGAGTGTCCTTAAGTCCGATACATGTTGTATGATAGTGGTCTCCGCAAATGCTGCACATTACATGTTTGCTGGGATCGCCCATTAGGTTGCATGTTTGACAAGAAACATTCCCATCAGCGTAATTGATTGGAATCTGATACAAGTGATCCGTGCATAACGTCACAAACGAAGAAACTATTAGAAAGCACCCAGCCGCTGTGGCACACGGAAAATGATACATCTTGGAGCAGTTCATTTTGCAGGTTATGCTCGCCCCATAATGTTGACAAAAGGAGCATTGAATCTTAAGGCTCTGAGCAGCAACCACATCAACATTCTTCAGTAGGCCATCGTTGTCACAAACAATGCCTTGTGACCAGAGGGCGCACATTTTATGTATGTAGAAGTAATTGGAATCTTGAAGATTTCTCATGTTTAACTGGTCCCTGTGGCCAATGACGTCGAGCTCGTTGATGTCGTCCGTGTTGTGATTGATGACGGTTTTGAAGCTAGACACATCCTTAGATACGGTTTGGTTCGTAAGATTTATCTTGATTTTAAGGTTATCCAGCTCGGGAACCGGGTGTGATGTCACATTTTCGCCAAACATATCCATCGGAATCGATGACTCGAACCGAATAAGTTCGCCCTGTCCCAGTTGACTTTGTTCGCTGAGGTTGCAGAGACAACATAGCTTACCCTCGTACTTGTGATTGAAAGTGGTGCTTTCGCTTAGCGACTGTATACTTTCCGAGCCATCTGCATCCGATGGGGATGGGTGGCTGTGCGAAAGAAAGCGACCACTTTGCATGTGTTCGTCGTTTAGATAGCGCTTCACCAACATTGATCGGTTGAAGTTTTTCCTTTTTAATTGAGAACGAACGGCTTTTTTGTAGAAGAACCCCTGAACGTCCTTTCGTGGACGGCCGGGGCCTCGCTTCGAAAGGTACGAGGAGAACTTGTTACGTTTTATCTTTCCGGGTATATCCAGTTGTAGCTGAAGCTCTTGTTCTTGATCTGGAGCAGGTTGGTCTTCTGGTACACACAGCACGTCATCGTCATTAAGCAGAGTGCTAGACGAAGTGCAGGCGTTAAGTGGCGAAATGTCAATTGGATCACAATCCAGCAGAGGGCTTAACAATTGCTCTGAGATCATTTGCTCAGTTCTTTCCTCCTGCTCCATATTTGGGTTTTTCTATATTAGATTTTTCAAAATATATAAGTTCATCTAAACAAATTTCCGGATTCCGAAAACCGGATAAATTACTACAAATATCTTAGAGAACATAAAACTATTATTCTAATTGTTGCAAACAACGTCTAAAAAGTGTTTGTGTTTGTTTTCAGAAGATTCTTGATCCAGTCATCCAAATTATTTGTTTTGTAGATTATTGTAATATACAGCTCCTGATGAGGTCAAAAAATAATTGTTTCTCCAATAACAATGAATTTTTGTTTTCGAAATATACTTCATCAAAATCCTCATAACAGACCATGTTTTTTTAAAAACTATTTTCCAATGTAAATCATTTTCCTGTAAAAAGATATTTAAATTATTTAATGTTTATTTTAATATGAACTGATTTATCTTACTTGCATGCATGCTCCAGAATATAAACCATGTTATTAATAAAATGTATTTGCTAAAGAGGCGCGTTGCTTCGCTCCGATTCTTCGTATTCAGTATAAGCGGATTTAGAATTCATAAATTTTAAGTAAACTAAAAGAGAATAAAAGGTAAAAATACATAATTAAAAATTAGTATACTCCTGCAGTGAGTCTATATTTTGTTTATGTATTTTGCGCGTACTTAATGGATTATTACAATGTACATACTTTGTTTATATATTAATACGCAAACACTTTTCATTGGCACCCTTTTTAACTACCTTAACGGATATATTTTTTTATGATTTTTGGTTTGTTTGAACGGTATTAGCGTTATGTTGTCGTTAGGGCAAGTTAAAATAGTTTAAAATTTTTAATTTTTTACAATAAGAAAAAACAACACCGAGTGAAACGTCAAAACAAAAGACATAACGTCGGTGTTCAGTTTCGCTTCCACAGTTTTGACAAATAAATTATACTATTTGGTAGTTATTTGTTTGTTTATTTTTGTTCGACCTATATCTGTAAAATTGACGTTGTGTAAAATATATTAAAAATGTAGGTATTTATAATCAAATCTCGAAGGGTAATTAAGTTAAAAGTTCATTTGAGAAGAATAGGGTATTCACGATCTAAAAAGTGTGACATTTTGTAATGTAATATTCGAGTGGACGTTCGGAGAGCCCTCGAACTTCCAAGTGAACAAATCTCCCTAAATGTCTTCCGGAATTGAATTGGGCGTGTTGGGCGTATTGGGAGTGCTGTCACTATTCACTACCTTATTATGTATATAATTTATACATAGATCATAATGGTCAAAGCCGTATGGACTATGGCGCAGTGTATCTTCTTTTCTTTTTTAAAATAATAATGTCCAGTTGCACCAAAATACACTTAAAAGCATTTAAGTTAACGGCCCTCAGTGAATACGTGTGAATTGTTGGAATACATAGTAGTCTAAGAGCCGAGAGCAAATTTTGGGTGTATAACCAAAATTCAGGGCAGGTTTTTTTGGATGCCGGATCGAGGGTCGAGGGGTTGAAAACTGTTACTTTGCAGTCAACGTCAATTTCACAGAAATCTGCCGAAAAATAATAAACAAACAAAACTACGAAATATAATACATTTTTTGTCGAAACTTTGGAAGCTGCACTGAACACCGATGTAACACAACGGATTCATTGCTTACGTTCGCGTGCACAACTATTGTAGTTCGCATACTTTACTGTTGTTGTAATTCCATGGTAAAACACAACTGATCGACCATATAGCTGCGGCGGGGAAATAAATCTGAAAGTATCCTAAAATTTTTAGTATACTCACGAAGCCAAAGGAGGATTGGCAAACAGTTGACAACGAATATGTGTTTGTGTGTCTTTTGACACCTATCCGGAATATGTGTTTGTGTGTCTTTTGACACCTATCCGGTTTTGGTCGTTCGCAAACTTATACGATACAGAAGTATCCAGATAGCTCTTTTGCTGTGCACCCGAACGTGCGCATTTTGTCCGTTGAACGCTTTTCATCGCGTCTTTCGTTTTTACGTTTCGCGTTGTGTTTTTATTTGTTTCGTGTTTTGTTTTGGTTTTCATTGTTGTAAAAAATTTAAAATTGAATTTACCTGACTTAACGGCAACATATTAATATAAACATTTGATATCGGTTTCGAGAATGTAAATACCTTTCGAAAAAACAAAAAATGATATAAAAATGTTGCCGTTAAGTTAGTGAAAAAGGGTGACTAAAAAACGCGTTTACGTAATAATCATATGTATTTAATATGTTCAATAATTTAAGGAAACTTCAATAGAGGTAAACAGGAGATACCTGAACATTGGTTTAGAGTATCTGAACATTATAGTGCGGCTTAAAAAGCAATCTCTCTACTTACGTTAGTTGGGCTTAAGGTTGCATTTCTTGCAGTGCGAGTACTACGGGTGATTTTTTCAGGGGACTAATGGCTATTTCGTCTGAGCACTGTTTATATAAACGCGATTAATGTTGTTTTCGGGTGGTAATCCCGAAGAGCTCTGGGATTCCAGAGCTCAGGATTCCAAGCGAACAAGCAAACACAAGTGATTCGATTCTGAAACAAATGTTTCATTGTAGTGGTAAACATCAACGCAAATTTTAATCTACTTTTTGAACATTCGAATACAAATGGATTGAAAATTGCATTGAATATATTCTTTAAACTATTTATTCTTTTTTTTTATAAACTTCGTGTTTTTTACTAAACTTTTTAATTTTCAACAAATTTATTTAAATATTGATTCTGAATTGAAATTCAGAAATTCAGTAGACAAAACTCTTTTTTCCAGGAGAGGAACTGTCATTCTGAGTGCCAAGCGAATGGTTTCAGAAGCCTTCTGGAAGCTTCCGGACGCTTCTGGTCGCCCCAGCCGAAAACGACATAAGTAAGAACCAACAAGAAACATTACGGATGTGTTCAAGAGGCATAAATGTTCCAGTTATAACCATATCATATTTTAGTCTTTTTTTTTGATTCTATCCGAAGATTTAAACAAGTTATAGGAACTACTTTCCAGATATGAGATTTATACTATTGTTTTGGTCGGATGTACGCCTTATAGACAACAGCCAGATAATTTCCGCTAAATTTTTTGCATTGTAAGAAACATAAGCAATTCACAGCGTTTTTAATTACGTCAAATATGTGATCATTCTGATTTGTTATTCGTATTAATTGACCATTAGCTGAAAGAATATGACAATATGGGTTGCCTACTTTCAAGTGGGGCTAACCATAGGTTTGTCAGCTTTAAAGAAGTGGTAAAATATAGATAATCTACCCTCATCTGTTATTTAATCCATTTGCTTATGAAATTAAAGGTTGCCTAGATTTAAAGTAATTTCTGAGCGGTAAGTTACGAACCGTTGTTAATATACCCTTATCTGCTATTTAATCCGAAAAATTGATTCGAAAGCTAATTACCCTGCGAGAAGGGTTTTTAAAACGGAAAAATGTAAGTTTTTGTAAGATAAAAATAAAAGTGTGTTATTTTTACAAATTTTATAACAAAAAATTAAAGAAATAATTTTTGATTATTAAAGAATTTTATTTTAAAGGGAAAACTCAAACAAAAATATGAACACTAAGCCGTATCAATTTGAAATTATTGTTGAATTTATGTGTTCACATCCGGATGTATTTAAAGGATATTTAAAAATGTATGTTAAGCTCATGATGTTTGACTTATCTCGAATCGTTTTTCTTTATATTTTTTCTTGCGCACAATCGTCTTCTTCGTCAAACCACAAAGCTATTGAATCCATATCAATAATTAAAAAAAAAATACCACAAATCCTATTAATAACTCACAAATGAGAATACCTACTTTTGTTGAAAATATATCATTTTTGTATAGAGGTGGACAAATATCGATTGCACTATCGGTTACTATTATCGATTTATAAAAGCTAGGTTCCAAAAATCGAGTGAAATTTAACCGATTTCGAAATTGCAACATGAGTGAGTTTAATTTCGGTGTTCCACATTTCGACCGTTTTGGCAACTCCGAATGTATTCCGAATTCACTTTTCGTGAAATTGAAAACAGCTGATATCTGTCATAAATAATTTTTGGGTTTGGCAAATTGTTTGCTTAATAATACATTTTGTTTCTAATAATTTTTTAAATATTATTGTTGTTTATAATAAAACTGTATTAATTGCTGCCGTAATGCATATTAATAAATATAAATATTATGCATAAGAAATAATAAAAACACGAAGGCTGAGAGATATATACAAGTGTTGATATCAAAAATCAAACCCATTGGAAATTGAAATTATTTGCTTTTAAATATATTTATGTAGATGCATATCATATTACAATTACTGTTTTTGTACCTTTTTGGTTGTATTGCAAATTGTCGAGCAAGTCCTATTTGCAAAATTTTGTAATTCGCACGCATCAGCTAGACGCAGTTTTGCGTTTTCTTGGCGAGGGAAATATCCAAGATCGATTCAAATAGATACTGATGACCTTTCTATCGAATTTTGTAATCATATTTTTAATCGCGTCTCTTCGTTTAAACTCTTTCACATTGAATATGTACGATTGATTTGAAATCAATAAAAAATTGACAAAATCGATTTGTGGAACACAACAATTTTACTTTGTATCGATTTCGGAAAACGTGAAATCGAAAACGATGCGGTGAATTCTAGAACACGGAATTTTATTTTCGGTCGATTTAAATTTCATTTCGAGTGAAAGTGAAATGTGGAACTTAGCTGATAGTCGATAGCTATCTATAGTCATTATATTTTGGAATAAGTAATTGATATGATAAACAACTATTTGTTTTGGTTTAATCAGTAGGTTCAGAAATGTTTTAAAAATTAAGTGAATCGTATGAGAATGATGTCTGTAGGTAACGGGGGAACTCCTGTTTTATGATAAGCCACGTAGCATCAGAAACGGTATACAGTTGTTTTTAATTATCTTTGAATGCAGTCGGCTTTTAAATGGTTCTTATATATGGTAGGAATAATCATTATTAGTAAGCAAACCGATTAATAAGCATCATCGATAGTCATCGATAGCAACTATCAATAATAATCGAAGGCGTAGGCTATCGGTATTTGTCCATCTCTTCATTTTTGTCATAAAAGCACAAGTCTCGAAACATTTATTTGAAAGTTGCTTAGCAGCATTTTTGTTTGATTCTAAAGTGTACCAATTCAAATTCGAATCGGAAACAATTTTCGAACAGATTTAACTTTCGAATCGGATTACGGATGCTGGGGGCCTAGCAAACAAAAACGGCTATTTCATTAACTCATTTTTAGTTTTGAAAATGATGATGTAGAGATGGTGTTGCTAATGGTTTAAAGAAAAATATGCTTATCAGCGAAGAGCACCAAAACAAATAAAATTTACTGGAAATCCGAACTGGAAAGGTTAAATTTAAAATTAAAAAATTCAGGGGAAGTAAAGCACTTTTAAGGTCCAATCTTAATCCGTCTGTATTTCAGCAATCACTAAACCAACTTACACGGTTTACATGCTGTTAGATAGAGGAAATGTCAAACTAGGTCATGACTATATTTCTGGACAAATGTTCACAGTTCAAAGTTGTTGGTAACACCAACACTGTCCATAGCAGTGCGACCAAATATTAACAGACGAATATTTTTCTCCAACTCAATTGCAGCGGCATCTATTAAAACTTATTTGAACTCCAAACAGTTTTTGGGTTCTGGAAATGGATAAGTTGAGGCAAGAATCGAATGAGCTTTGAAACGCTTACCGGCAATCAGAACCGGTAAAAACTAACCTCACGAAAAGAAAACTTAAAGTTTTTTTTACCATTGGTGGTTAATATGGGCATACTGAATTATTATTCTCTTACATTGAACCATTGTATATAAATTTCTATAGTATTTTCATGCTGAATAATCACCGCCTGGCCATCTTAAGAAACTTGTGAGTAACACATTTTTAGGTTCATGCATTTACTAGGTGTCTATTCTGTTACCCTAACAACAGTCGTAAGCACACATGATTTTTGTTTTGTTTACGACTCTTGTCAAGGAAATATGGATTTTAGAACCAATAAAATACATTAAATATTGTTAATTTGTTTTGTTGACGAATATTGTAAGGGTAACAGAATAGACACTTAGTAAATGTAAGAACCTCCAAATGTGCGGTTCACAACTTTCTTTAGATGGCGCTGCTCCACGATTGTACTATATAAATTTATATACAATGATTGAACACAATATGTACATTGTGCAGAAAAAATATTTATCAAAGTTTTGGTGAAATTTAAAGTGGAAATCGATGTTTTGGTGAAAATAAGGTGGATATGTTCTTATTTTAGTGAATAAAGTGTTTGTTAATAAGAAAAAAAGTGTTAAAAAAGGAGTTGTGACTGTGTTAAAATAATTCAGGTTAGTAAACAATTTTTTTTGACTTTTCGGACTATGGTAGCAAAAGCTACAAAGTGTCTTTTGAGATTTTCACGTTAATAAAAAAAACACATACGTTACGATTCCTCTCTTTTAACAGGAATAACAAATTTACATAAAACTTTAGAATCTTCACAAGAATAATTTATTTCCACCTTCGTTTTCGACGGGTTTTCAGCTAATATCTAATATATAAAATTCTCGTGTCGCGATACTAGTTATTAAACTCCTCCGAAACGGCTGGACCGATTAGTATACATTTTTTTTCTGAGCATATCGGTTCCACCAGTAAATAATAAGGGTGCTTCCCCCAAATTTTTTTTTTTCGTTTGACAAAATATTTTATATATTACTTTTATCATTTTGCATTGAAAAATACATAAAACTCAAAACTAAGTTATATACCTCCTCTATATGAAAATTCACGTAAATAACTATCTCTTTTTAACCCAGCAACACATCAGAAAATTATTGCCTTTCCTCGCCAATAAAACTTTTTTTTTTATTAGCACAAAGTACTTCTGAAGAAAACATTTTTAAACATTAATTGTTCAGAGCATATATAGTTTATAATTACAATTATTTACTTTAATCTTTCTATATATCATTACTGGAAAACAGCTGCACCTATTTGGCTAATAAAGGAGAGGTAAAACGCTTTTTTTTTTTGTAGATTTTCGAGCAGCTTTTGACTCAATCCCCTGGAGGCACTCTTCTTCTACACTTCTACAGTTATGGAATTTCAACTTAAATGATAGCTGTTATCAGAGCTATGTATGTACAACGAAAATGTTGCTCGGATATGGGACGAGTTTGACACATCAATGGGCATCAAGCAAGGATGAGTTCACAGTTCACTATTTTTTGTTTTGTACATAAATGACATTATCGATTGCGTAAAAGGAGGAATTGTTATTAGCGGCAAAAACATCCCATGACTGATGTTTGCAGACGATGCAGCTAATGATAAACAGACTCGAACGCTACTGCAAAACCTGGAATTTATCGGTCAATCTTGCCAAGTCAAAAATCATGATAATGAAAACCGGTTGTGGTAGGTACGCCAAAAATGAGAAGTGGACGTTTGAGGAGGAACCCATAGAAATTGTCAAGGAGTATAAGTACCTAAGAGTAGTGATCTCATCTAACCTTAACCTAAATAAGCGTCTTCAATACAAATTGTCTGAAGCTAAACGTGCTATGTGTTGTGTTTGGAGAAATTATACTAATAAGAAAAACATCTTTCGAACAGCGGCTTTACCAATTCTCTTTTACGGAGCCCAAGTATGGGGATATCTTTCCTTTGAGGGTGTGGAAAAATTCCTTCGACTTTTTATTAAAAGTATTTTTAGGTTGTTAGTAGCTCACCAAATTATATGTTGCATCTAGAAACTGGTATAGCTCCGCTATTTTTGGAAACCCTTTAAATGCATTTTCATTATATCATTGATAATCTTGGTGGGAACTTGCGTAACTGAATGGAAAAAATTGGCCTGTGAATCTGGAATAAGCTTACATGTATCAATAAGCGATAATCCTGATGCACTTAGGCTAAAATTCAACAATTGGCTCAAAAGAACAGGAAGTATAATTTATGATAAGTTTAGAAACGAAGCTGAATCGTCCCAATACAGGGCCTACTACAACAAACTGAATTATTATTTGAACATAAACACGTATTTCTTAGCCAAAAAAAAAACAACAAAAAAAAACATGCTGTTTAAGTTAAGAGGTGAAGTAATAAGTTTGAATTTTATTCCACATAGGCCAGAATCACATCTGCTGTGCGATCTATACAATTTTAAACTGCGCGAAGATGTGTTTCACTTTCTGGGAATCTGCCCAATACTCAAAGAATTCAGCAGGCGTTTTTGAAGTAGATACACTGGATTAAGGCGAAGTGATAGCTGTATTAAACAGAGAACGAAGCTGGGATCTTCGAATAGAGTAGGTAGGTAGGTAGAAATGGCGGTTATTCTACTAGAATAAACCCAATTAGCGCTTGGTAAAGCATAATATCCGCATTTGACATGACCCGCCTACACGGCTAAGGAAATGGCTCCAGCGGAAATCATGCAGTTCTCTTGATCTGCTTTGTCTGTCCATGGAGAAGGTGAGATGTTGACACGGTTTATTGCGTTTTATAGCAATTTAGGTGCATTCGTAAAGCCAAGGAGGATTCCCTATGCTCGCAGCAAAAACCTATCATTTTCTGAAGGTTTGAATATCGTTTTGGTTGCTTTATGGTTTTAAGGTTTGAATTTGTGTTGCTTGTGAGTTAATCCCTTTGTAACCAACTTCCATATGGAAGACAAAAGATCATCGGATACCTCAATCAAAGGAAGTGGCCCATACCACCCCACCAGGCTTTATGCCAGGCTGTTACCTCCGATATGGGTGTCTTCGCTTGAAACCTATTCACACAGGGTACTGGATGGCTTAGTGTAAAACCAGTATCCCCGTGAGATCAATTTAATTTAGGGAAAAACATGATATTCGCAGTTGACATGACCGGCCTACACGGCTAAAGAAATGGTTCATGCGGAAATCATGTAGCTCTCCTGATCCGTTTTGTCTGCCCATGGAGAAGGTGAGATATTGATATGTTTTGTTACGTTTTATAGCCATTTAGTTGCATTTATAAAGCCAAGGAGATTTCCTATACTCACAACTGAAATTTCGTTGAGGCTGTCAAAAAAGTATTGACCGAAGAATTGACATCTTGGACTAGCCAAGGCAAACCAGCAGCAGAGATAGTGGGTCACTGTTTCCTTTTCCCCTTCATCACTAATAGAGTATACCTTGAATGCTCTTCGTTATCGAAAACTTATAATCCAAGAACATTTTTAAAGTCTTATTTTGTTTTCAAATCTAAGTACCGAAATATAGAAATTTATAAAAATAGCAAAAAAAATCTTTTTAATAATTATAGACTTATCGAAATTTGTATAAATTATAATTAAAATGTTAGTCTGGTAGACGGCCTTTGGTCAATCCATGATAGACTTATTTCAATAACACTGAAATGTAATTCTACTTTATATTTACGAAGTCAATAAAAATACAAAAATCTAAAAACGGCATATTATTTACGCAGCCTATGCGTGATTAATCTCTGTCTAACACTACAAAAACACCAGCCTAACATGTTTCATTTAAAAGAGCACTTCTTGGTTTTTAGGCAAATCGTTGAGATTTAAATGAAAAACACACAAGTTATGATATCAAAACGGTTTTTTTCGAAAACAAATTGCTCTTAACTATATTTCTAACCAATTTAATTAAGAAACTAAAACAATCGAGTGAAAAAAAAAACTTTTTTTAGAAAATGCTCGATTGGTCAATATTATTATGTAACAAGGTAATACTTGGTATAAAAATCATTTGGAACAAGTTTTAATATACAAGTTTTAATTAATTTTATTGCAAGTGCAAGTATGCAACTAGAATTACATTACAATCGGACATGAAATTAGATCTGTTTGCTCCATTGCGCATACTCCTTTACTTCCCGCCACTAGATTTTTCAACTTGACACATTTAAGTTGGAAAAAATCTATGTTAGTATACATACTAAAATAATACTGTTTTGCTCCTTTCCTAGCCTAAATGTACATACATAATATATACAAACGAATATAATGACAACAACATGTGATTCAAACATATATTTTGTTGGAAATATATAAATATTAAGTGTACTAACGATTATATGACAATAAACAGATAGTTAAGACTATGAATTTTTCACGAAACTGCAAGTAACTATCTAATGATAGTTTGACAACCAGGTGCAGGTTCCTACATACTACTGGTTTTAGTATATTCCAGACAAATATATCTTGTGAAAAATTGCTTTTTTTCGATATTCTTCGTATAATTTAGGATTTAAATCAAATAAAAGAAAATTTTTGATATAAAAATAGAACCAGCAATTGGATATGACCATTTTTGGATTTCTCCAGAACAAGTTCATCTCTAGTGAAAAAATAAAATCATCCAGACAAAATAATGTTTCGAAACTTAAGTTCGCCCTTCGAATCATATTAATACTCAAGGCATTAACTAATCGATTTAAGGACAAACAAAAAACTTAGGGATTACTTTTAACTTTTAACAACGTGACATTTCTGGACAACCATAGAACACAGCAAGCGGAACAATTTACTCGCGTTTCATTAGACATGCACGCAATGCATTTTCATTGAAGCCTATCAATCTCAAATCGCATCAAATGCAAATAAAACTAAATGCAATATAAAGAATTACATTTTATAAACTTAAATATCTATTCTATTAACCTGCCGCGCTAATTATTAAAAAAAAAAACACAGCAGTGTTTTAGGCCATGACAGCAGCGACAGAAAGTGAATTAATAGGACTCGCGCTTACCTAGTTACTTAATTGCCATAGGCCCCAATCTTCAAATGCTTTTTAATGGCAAAGCACATTTGATATTACATTCTGAAATAACTGCATAATGTTTATGAATAAATATATTATCGAATAAAATAATTACCCTTGGAAACAATCAAACGTTTAAGTCCAAAAAATAAGAAAAACAAAATGTTAAACCGCTGTTGGAACGTCAATGAACTTCTTCACATAAAATTTCTGCAACAGCATATTTAGCGACCGAATAATGAATATTACATTTAAGCAACGCGCATTTTTACCATTTATAAATGAAACATACTAAATTGGGTATTTGTTTGTTAATAAATTAATGTTGTTAAGTCAATTTTAAACAAGTTTTTTTTCCAAAATAAATTGGGCAAAAGCACTGTGAAGATAAATATAAATAATGAACTACTAGTCCGACAAAAAAAAATTTTTTCTACAAAATTCAGTAGTGCCAACATGGGGAAAACCCAGTATATTGACAAATATGTCAACTTATCTGTAAGTTGAAAGCCTGTAGAAAATGTAAACATGTACACGAAAATGATATGTTTGTCTCTTTCAGATATTTGTATTTGGGTCGAGAAAATGGTGGCGTTCAAGTGCGGTTGTATGGTAAGGTAGTTCGGTTATTGGAATTGGTAGAGTTCAAAGCTGTGTTAAACAAAATATTATGATTTTATTTAAAAAATCTACCAATTTTTTTTATTGTTGAGAAATTGATCGAAAACAAGAGGGGAATTGTACTGAAAGTTGTGAATACTGTAAATACTATTCACAATTTTCGCGCAAAATTCCCTCTTGTTTTCGATCAATTTCTTAACAATAAAAAAAAATTGAGCTGTCATCCGCGAACTGCTGATTTTGACACTGTTTTAGGACGAGAGAGATATATGTCGTTGTTACCTAAAAAGCCCTATTGAAGAGCTGACGAAGAGTTTGACAGAAAATGGGACAGAATTATTTTTATGTATTAGCCTTGTGTTCAGGTATGTGAATTTTAATTGCGTTATATTACGTTACGTTACGAGAATTCACGTATAGAAAAGCACGTGCAATTTTTTTTTCTACGGCAGGAGACGGAGGAGTACCAGTTGATGACCTGTGGCCCATAGCTAACTCACGATAATTATCGGGACTTAGCTGAAGTTCATATAGACTTACTGCATTACCGACATAATTACATTTGTGTGTTTATGTGAACTTCAACTTTCGTTTGTAATGTCGTGGGCTATTTCCCAATGTGGTGTTTTCACACAAGTCTATATAGACTTTCAAAAAATGAGGCTCTGCAAACAGAGCGAGGGACGACGACACGCGACCGTCCGGTCAATACAAATACTGGGAAAATAAGAACGTGGTGGTCATAAATATTGTTTGTATATTTTCACAAAGAACGCCGGACCACGCAGAGTTTATCCTGGGCACAGGTCATCCTGTGTACTTCCTCGTCTCTTCCCGTAGAAAATTTTGTTTGCACGCGCTCTTGAACATGTTAATGCAAAATTGTAAGAATGTATTGTGTAGCCAAATTTGTCAGTCCTATTTGAAATGCACCTGCACGAATACGAAGTTGAAACTCTGCAGTTTTGAAAGTTTGTAGGCAAAAGTGCGGGTGGAGCCTCCTGAGATGATGTTCTATTTATTTATTATTCTATGGTCCTGGGTAATTATCTGGAGTTAGCTAAGTCGGACTTTATGTTGTTGTTGTATTTACGTGCAAACTGGTCTCGTTTTTTTATATGGACTTGCAAAAAACAAGGCTTATGTTAAACGTGCACTGATTATTCGGAAAAGAAAAAAGGAAATAAGTTCGGTTCTTTTAGTAATTTATCGATAATAATCTTAATTTTAAATTCGCTATAAGCGTATAAATAAGTGAATTTATATTCATTAATGTTGTGCTAATTCGCAGTAAGTGTTTTTTATGAAGAAAAGATAGCTGAAACATCACAAATTCGTTTTAATTTACTCGATTAGTTCAATTGTAAAAATCAGTGCTCTAGCAACGGAAGACGGTGAGATAAGATCAATCGGATTGGCGGTTAAATTTGAAAATCAAGGTGTCGGTTTAATTTGAAATTTTTTCGCATTTGAGTGCTTTTATTTCAATTCCTTTGCTAATTTAATTTCAAGATAAAGAAGCTATTGAACAGATTTATGAAGGTTAGCATTCTGCATTTTGCTTAACCCTGTTTTTTATTGATAATTAATTTAAGATGTAATGAAATATCTTTACAAAAGAGCTGAAAATATGTTTACTCATTTTAGGTACTTATTCAAGTTGGTCATTTTACTGTACAACGCAACAATGTCAGAGTAAATTTTGTTATAAGTCTATTAGTAATTACAATTTTTTTACATTTTATTCTAAATTTGATAATATTTGTATACATCTATGACTGTTTCACGCGAATTTTGTTTTGTCATGTTTTCGATCACTTGCATAGCAAGAGTTCTATTCTGTGTCCGGATCTGGAAAAGTATTATTGGCGACAGATAATTCATAGGTGTATAAAAGTAGCAAGCGATAAAATTTAAAAGAACATAGAATATGGTTCATGACTTAGCTAAATCAAAAATGATGCTAAATGGCCGCTTTGAACATCCGCCAGTTACTTAATTCCGTTGAAATTTCAAATTAAAAAAACAAAGACTACAAATTAATAATATTGATTTCCGTTTTTACCTTTCATAATTATTAAAACTTAAGTTTTAAATAAAAGGAACACGTTTTTTTTTATTTAACTTACAAAATTACATTTAACAACATTTAATTACTAAATCTATACACTTTAGTCTATCTTACATAACTAAATACAGAGTTAAATACATATACATATAAGTATTAAAACTAATTTTTCTCTCTCAAATCTTTCGACATTACATTACACTACTTAAATATGCACAGTTGAGTCTTGTTCTAGATCACATCCATCTTATGAATTTATTTTCGTTAATAACGGCTGAGTAACTCCGCCCGTTCCGCCACCACCACTACCACTTTTTATGCCATCAATTTCATTAGAGTTGCATATGTGCTTCAAATTTTTCACATTGTTCGCCTTGACTATATTATTATGGCTTAAACTATTATTACTGTTACTTGTTTTTATTAAATTTAAATTAGATTTACTAGTATTACTGTTATGATGATTGTATCGTTTACTTAGCTCTGCTGCCCTGGCCATATCCGCTGCTGTTTTTGTTGAGTTTCGCCGCGCCATATTGAAATTCGAGTAGGGAGAGAGCGTGGAAGAGTGAAATAGCTCATTACGAGGACTGTTCGTCTTGTGATTACTTGAATTTTTTGCTTTTAATGCTTTTGGATTAGACATATCCCAAAGAGCTATGTCACTTCCATTGCCATTTTGATGACCGGTTGATGCTCTGTCGCGAATTCCATTTACATTTCCATCAAAAAGAGTAAAATCTATTAAGCTATTTTGCTCATCAGTCTTCAATGATTCTATGGCACTACAGCCGTTAAGCTTGGGTGATGATGAGGACATTTTTCGATGCTTTCTTAGGGATGATGCTGGTGATGATGTATATGGTGGTGGGAAATTAGAAATACTGCTTAAGAGGTGCTTTCTTGGGGCAAGGTCCGAACAACTGTCATCTGAGGGTTCTTCACCTTCTAACCAATAAGTAAGCATGTCACCTTTGCCCTTCATATTAACCAAGCCACGTTCGCGAACTATAAAAGTGCCGAATTCGTCTAGGCAGATTTTTGTTGTATGGCTTATATGAATCTTGAGAGCTTCACCGTTTGATTCCATTCGGGAAGCTGTGTTTACAGTATCCCCAAAGAGACAGTAACGAGGCATTTTTAGTCCAACTACTCCCGCTACACAAGCTCCCGTATGAAGACCGATACGAAGCCTCAGTCTGTCATCTGGTCTGTGGTGAATTCGGAATCTATGCACCTCATCCAGCAAAGCCAGTGCAAGACGAGCTATTTCTCTCGCATGCTGATTACCATTACGAATCGGAAGCCCTGAAACGACCATATAGGCATCACCAATTGTTTCCACTTTGTAGACATCAAAGTTCTCAACAATTGAGTCAAAGCAAGTGTAGAGATCATTGAGGAATTGCACTACTTGCATTGGTGTGCTCTCAGCGGAGATGGCAGTAAAACCAACGATATCACTAAAATAAATTGTAACCTGGTCAAAAGTCTCAGCTACAACTGGCTGGCCACTTATTAACTGAGCAGCAACACTTTGTGGCAAAAGTTGATAGAGAAGTTTTTCACATTTCTTCTTTTCTTCATGATAATCTTTGGTACGTTCGTCCACTAATTCTTCTAAGTTATTGGCATATTGTTCCATACGTTTTAGTAGGTTATCGACTATATTTCCAGTTTCATTATCCCTAAATAGAAATAAAAAACAATATAAGAAAAGAATATAAAAAATAAGATTATTGCGTCATACTTATTAATTTTTCTAATTGTAGACTTAAGGGCACCAAAGTCTGGTCGTTCACAAGGATCTTCTTGCCAGCATCTAACCATTAAATTATTCATATCTTCGTGCTTGTTGTCCGATATGTGTGGTCTAAAAGTTTTGGAGTATTCACTGGGACACGTTTTAACCAATTGAACAATTTCTGAAAAGGAAACAAATTGAAAATTTATTTTTTTAACGCAGCTACGAGTACAATAAAAAGGGTGAAATACATTGAGGAAATAGGAATTTATGGTATACCGCACTCTAAGAACTACCTATGTATGAGTTTAGTACGAAAAAAAAACTTATAAAATTTGTTCTTTTGTTAGGTACCATAATCAACCAACACAATATGAGAATCACTTGAAGAATCATGTTCCATTTTGATTTGTATGCTCTGGCTATTAGGTACACACATTTTATATACCTACGACAAACTGCCATCCAACACCCGTTCTACGATCTTAGTGGTATATGACATCCTTGATTAAAATGGAAGCTATGGCGTGTTTTGCGTAATACAATTGTTTACAAACTGAGAGAAGGCAACTCTATTGATTCGGTATTTGTCTATCCGCTAGTAAATTTGGAGGTAGATATCGTAAGATATATCATCCATCCAAAATTCAAAAGACAACTTTCTGTATGCATGCGAATATCAATCACTGCTAGCTATGGTGCTCTTCAAACGATCGAAAAGCTTTTCCCTCCGTTATGCAGAATGAAATATCTTGTCTTGTTTTGCGGATCTTTATATTTATATTTATGTTTAGTACATCCGATGTCATATTATATTAATCATATTTTGAAATTAGATACGTTGAGTATCACAACTTAAAATGATATACGTGCTGTTGACTCCTTAGGAAAAGATCCCGACTTGAGTCTTGAAACAAGAAACCATTGAGCATAACATTAATAAACCTCGAAATAATCATCATACACACACTTTAATAAAGCTTTTAGTTTTATTAGGTAATCACCAACTAACATTTAACTGACAATCAATTAATACAAACAAACATAAAAATATTGTTTACTCAGTTTTCCACGTAAGCATATTCAAGCTAAAAGGAAAACAGCATATTATTTTCATGAGATCCTCTTCGTAGCATTGTTCTGCAGTACGACGCATTTCATGCCGTCTTTCCAGGTCAAGCAACCACTGAATGCGTGAATTTTCCCAGCCGCAAGCTTCCTTCAAAAGTTTTCTTGCATTTCCGAAGATAATATCACGATCGGATGGAGCACTTTTTCCAGAAACTTTAAAACGTAATATAATATTTATATAATTATTAATGCACTATGCAAAATTTTTAATATTTTTCTTACGGTTTTTCAAAAATCGAAGATAATTATTTGTTGACCTGTCGCAAATATGTGGGTTGTCGTTTTCAAAGTTTAATTTCGAGTTAACACCGCCAATAATGAATGTGCTTTGGATAAACATGTTTGAAGATGGATTCTTAAGAAGCATAGTCTTTGGAGAACCCTGATATTTCATTATCCTTCGATCTTTTGACTCCTTAGGAAACGATCCAATGTATTGGTTTCTTCCCAGCGAATCAGAATTGAAATTGAATGCCTTCATTGAGGTTGAATTTGACGATGAAGTGGCCAAAGATCCTTTGCTTTGTTGGTTCTTATTTAATGCAGAAGAAAATGTTGATAGTTCCAAGTTTTGTGGTTTTAGTGATCTTCCATGGTTGGTGATATTTTTTCGCGTCATATTCCGGCGATGCGCTTTCAGTTGTCTTTTACGGTTTTCCATTTATGTATGTTTAATTCAATTTTCGTTTAAGCTTTTAAAGTTGTATGTACATATATTTATGTTTAACGTCTCCTGGCACACCTTTAATTGCTTTTGCATAAATGCATATTGCAGCTTTCAAAATAAATTGACTTGGACTTCAGATCAGGCACAGGATTATTCCACAGAAGAAACATAAGTTTAATAATTTACAAGTCTTCGATTGACAAACAATTTCGATGGGTTTGTTTTATTTAAAAAATCAAAATTGATGTCGTAAAACTCAAAGCACCTTTGTTTATTGTGAAGTACATAAATGTATTAGTGGTTGCAACTTTTCACTGGTTGCCAGTTGGCACTTTGGCAGGCAGTGGCAGGTTAATATTCAGAACTTGTCAATTGTAATTGTTTCATAATTTCATTTAATTCAATGGTCTATTTTAACTATTATCGCAGTAAATCAATTTGCTATGCTCAGGGAATGTTTCGTTTTTGATGATTATTTTTTCCTGTAACTTTCGGGGTTATAAGTATACATACGGCTTGTTTTTCTCATGAGTTTTTTATGGTTAAACAAAATTCCTATTCGACACAGAAAATGCCTATTCGATACAGAAACCACAATTAACTAACGCCATTTTTAAAAGTTGAATTGTTCGTAAAAGTTGAATTTTCCGTTTGAACTGTATTAAATTAATTTAAAGACCCGTTGGAGTTTATTTTGTTTATTTATATTTATGTCTCAAAGGTTCATTTTTTGAACTTTCTCGTGAACGGCTTAATCGATTTTAACCAAACAAACTACTAGAAAGTCCTAGGTGACCTGATCAAATCTGAATGCCAACGATTTGAAATTTAGTTTAGTTTTTAATATTTTTTTTTTTAATTCAATACCTACAAGGAGCATTTCAGAGCTACAGAACATTTACTGAACGTTAACATCGTAGCTGTAATGTTTCAGGCGTATATGAAATGTTTACTCACAGTACCCAAAATGTAAACGGTTTTGGGGAATGAAATGTCGTGTTGATAGTATATGAACAAATTCTATTTGATGTACCTGATTTGTACATTTACAAATGTGAACGTTCAAAAACTCTTCAAATTACATACAAGACAAAGTAAAAAAAAAAAAAAAAAAAAAAAAAAAAAAAAAACTAATGTCATGTCTTTGTAATATTTAATTTTTTATAAGATCGTATTTAATTCACTCCATTTTCTTTTTTTAAGTGAAAAATGTTATTTTTATCAAGTAAAGATGTTTGAAATTAAATTATAACGTAATTTTATTTATTATATTTATGCAATAATAAAAAAAAAAAAATATTTGATCACGTCAATCAGGCAGACGGCAACGCCATTGCCAACTTAAATTACTATTTTTTATCATTACATATTATATAGAATTCCAAAATATTAAAAATTATTATTATTGTAATATTGAAGATAAATAATAAATAATTTTAAAATCTTTAATCTTAAAAAAAAAAAAAAAAAATCATACAAGACAACTAATTTTTTGTAACAAATCGTTTACAGATACTATTACTGGACTAGGTATATGAACGTTTACAAATGTAAATGTTCAAAAACACTTCGAAATAAATAACATAAAAACTAACTTAGGTACAAATCGTTTACAGAAAAATATTAAACTGTATAGGTAAATACGTAATGCCATTTGAGATCATATATGTATACAAATGTAAATGAAATGTAGACATTCCAAATTGTTTTAAATCACGTAGAAGTACATTTACAATTATTGAACAACATATACGCTAGTAAAACATAAACATTGTTATAATACATTTGCGCTGTAAATGTTTTGTGAGTGTTAAGTTTTAATAATAGTTTTACAAAACTGCTACAAATTTAATGTTTCGTGATATTGACGATTTTTGTTTTATAGTATGCTTACGTTTGAAAATGTGATGTGACTATTCACTGTAAACGTTTTGTAAGAGTAAAGTTTTGATAATGGCTTTACAAAACTACTACAAATGTAAACGTTTCGTGAAATTGATTTTACATTAACGATATTTGATTTACAGTACGTTTTCGTTTGAAGATGTACTGTGACTATTTACTGTAAACGTTTTGTAACAGTTAAGTTTTGATAATAGCCTTACAAAAGTGCTACATATGTAAATATTTTGTGATATTGGTTTTACATTCACGAAATTTTGTTTACAGTAGGGTAGACTGGGTACGGTTGAAACAATTTTGCTTATATCACCCATAATATTTATTTCTGTAATGCGAGCGATAAAGAAGAAATGTTCAATGAAAAAGCGGGTTTCCATCTACAAATAGGGAGGGTCTTTTTAGTGCTCCGTGCATAATTTTTTGTAGAACATTGATTTAAAAAAAAAATCTTGTTTGTTTCAACCGTACCCATACCAGGGGCGGTTGAAACAGCGATTGGGGTCAGTTGAAACACATGGAAATAATAAACATATACTTGTGTTAAGCACGTTAATTTTTTTTTATTTTAAAGTATTAATATTACACTGTTTTCATTTAATAATAATTCATTTATAGTAAAATAACAAAAAAAATCAACAGTAATTTTAAACAAAACAAACAACAAAAATAAATAAATAGCTAATCCACATTTTTACAAAAGAAAACAAACTTTTTCAACTCAAACAACTCATTTTCTGGTGATATGGGAACAACCTCTACTTTGGTTGAATTTTCAGGTGATGGCCTATCTGTAACAAAAGAAGGAGCGAAATCCAGCTCAGGTGCCTATTAAATGGATAAATTCCCGTCTTAGAAAAGCCGGCTTGAATGTTTACTGAGGTCAGAGCAAGCGGCATAGCAGATGTCACAATGCCGGGAATGTCATATATTGACATTGTCTTTCCTGGATGACTTCTCATCAAATAATCAAATATGTTATCGCTTCGTTTGCTTTGGGGAAACATTCGCGTACCGTCTACTGTTCCTGGAATATTTGTGTTGTTTCAACCGTCCTTTGTTTCAACCGTACCCATTCTACCCTACGTTTACGTTTGAAGATGTGTTGTTTCAACAACATTCTGTGAGTTACAATTTGTTTACCAATCATCTAATTAGTTTATGTAAACATACAAAACATTTTTTCAGCAACTGTATATGAATTGTAAACCACATACAATAAATTTGTAACATAATAGGTACAAAAATGCTACTTGGGGCGCTATTAGGAAATTAGATTTATTTTTTGTTTATTTTATGCATTATGTATGTTTGTATGCATCTAAAATTTGGGTATGGAGTATGATAAATTAAACGCCGACAAATATTGTTTTTGTAGAGGGATAAAATAGAAGCATTCTTTACAATGGGAGAGGGGATCAATGTTCCCCCGTAAAAATACTTTAAGTGTTTTCTAGGAGAAAAGAAAATCTTCTAGAAAACCGGTTTCCCCCAGGATGTCTCGTGCCCTGATAATTTTCATCCAAACGCTGAAGATTAAATGGTTTTATGTCAAGCTTTTTCAAATTTTTTTTTGTTTGGACTTGGTCCAGTTTGTTGTTAAAGAATGAAAATTAATCAACCCTTTATAAATTTATTTTCGAAAAGATAACAGTAGACTGGGTGGCTCATTTAGGGTATTGCCAGTCGTCCTGAAGACGACTGTGGCAACAGTTTTCTAAATTACTTGCAATTATAGGTACTATACAATAAGGCAAGTTTTGCATTCGTAAAGTGTATTTTTAATTTTTATCCTAGGTCTGAAAATAACGGTACCTGCCATATAAACGTAACAGATAATTCAATTATTTTTCTCGAAAAAAATACGATCGATTTTGATAAAATTTCGTACAATGGATTTGTAGCCAAAGGTTATGTTTTTTTTATTTTTTCAGAATAAGTTTACAATATTGACGGTAGGTATACCTGGCAAATAAGCCTTAAAGACAATCCAATTTTTCTCGTAAAATATACGATCGATCTGGATAAAATTTTGTGTGACTGATTTTTTCCCAATAATAAAGTTTTTAAAATTTTGACTGACTGATTTGTTTCCAATAATGAAGTTTTTCGTTAGAAATTTATTTTCAAAATCACCTTATTAACCTTATTAACGGTACCGGCCATAAAAACGTTATAGAAACTATTTTCACTTCCGATTATTTTTTATAGTTTCTTGCTTAATATCCTTAGCCATTGAAAAAGGTTAATAATCTGACACAAGACCAAATATATCCGACCCAGTCGTGCCTTTTATTTTAAATGTTTCATCTTTCTTTAGAATTTAATAAATTAAAATTATTGCAGTCTAATAGTTTGCTACAAGAGCAAAGTTCGTGCGACCAAGTCGTGCATTTTATTTTCTTATCTTCTGCGGCAAAGGCGTATTTTTTGTTTGAGCTTTAAATTTGCTAAAATATTTAATATCTTTGTATGTCACTTCGTTGCCAAGATATGGCGCTGCATAAAAAGAGGAATTTTTTCGAATTTTGATTTAAAAAATAAATTGAAAAATTTGCTTTCAAAATTTGAAAATTTATTTTGAAGCGCTATACATATGTCGGTAACCACGTGACATAAAAACATGCTTGGATAATCAATATTTTAGCAAATGTATCGCTCTACAAAACATATCTGAACAATTTTGCCGTAGAACGTAAGAAAAAAAATGTTAATCAATCATCCCAAAACAATATCTTAAAGTTTTATTCACTTAAACTACCTGCGACTGGACTTAATCTATTTAAATGAGAAACGCTATTTTTTTATAAATTTTGAAAATTTGTTCATTTTAAATAACCGAGTTTTTCAGTTAAGCGTAGTTTAGATAAGAGAAGCCTACTATACTTTGATTTTGGTTTGAATCTTTAATAAAATATGGATTTAAATCTCTTATTAAGTTCCCTGTTTTTTTTTCGTATTCCTTGATGTTGATACCCATAAAGAACAATTCCCTTAAGTCTAAAAGTTTACTTACATAAAAAATATAATGATATGTACAGAATCAAGCTTTCACTATACTAACTATTTCTCAGATTGTTTCCATTAGTTACTCTTTATAGTAGGAGAGCTAGCGACCGATTTTGCGAAATTTTTAAACGTTTTAAAAATAAAGGCACGACTTAGTCACACGTACCTATTTACTTTCAATCATAATAGTCCGAGAGCTAGCGATCGATTTGGAGACATTTTTGTCCAGTTATTGCTTAAGAGCTACTCATTAATGAATGACAATTATGGCTACCGGAAATGGCCGTAAACCAAAGATAAAGCCCTTCAAAGTGCAGAAAAAAAGGATTGCCGGAGCAACTCAAAATATTCAATAAATTTCTTCTTTAAGTGTTTTTAGACTGTTTTTTGAGCTGCTTTTGCAACCCTTTTCCGGCTTGATAATGATATGGCAGTTATATATTATTATCTTAAATAATGTATCTTTGGTTTCAGCCCTGAAACAATAACTGGACAAAAATGTCTCCAAATCGATCGCTAGCTTTCGGACTATTATGATTGAAAGCAAATAGGTACGTGCGACTAAGTCGTGCCTTTATTTTTAAAACGTTTTAGTATTGTTAGGTTTTATCTAGGTTCGTTTTATTAAATAAAACTTATTTCCGTTTTAATACAACTCACTTTACGTCTTTTTACTTTTAATTCCACTTAATATTTCAAAACACTCTTTATTTCCTTTTTACTTTCTTTATTTTAAATTCACACTTTATCACTTTCAAATTACCGACTTGTACACAACTGATTTCAAATTCAAACTGACTGTCGGTCCGCATCCGCTTCCTCTTTTATACAGAAATGCTTGGCTCATGGAAGGTTCTTGAACTTGCTAGAACAATATCGAGTAGGCAATGTAGTACAGTGTAGAGTAGGTAATGTAGTAGGTGTAGAGATTTAGTAGATGTACCGAACAGGTAGATGGCGTTTACCTCAAGAGATGAAAATATTCAGCACCCTTTAATTATTTGTGTAACACGTTACATTGCCCTCCTCCTAAGATTGTTCGCCCCGAACAATTTCTTCACCATCTTCTCCACTGTAGCGGTATAGCCGGTCAATGTGAACAACTTTTGGCTTGCCTCTTAGACCTCGCTGAATTCGATAAACCACATCATTGATCCTTGTAACAACACGGTAAGGTCCTTCCCAGTTTTGTTGAAGTTTTGGTGACAGTCCCTTTTGTCGATGAGGATTATACAGCCACACTAGATCTCCCTCATGGAAAGGTTTCGTTGTGATGTTTGCATCATAACGTGTTTTCATTCGGTCACTAGCTAGCTTTATTTTAGTCCTTGTCCTGTCATGGATGTCAGTCAGTTTTTCCTTTAGGCAATCCACGTATTCCTCTTCATTTCGTTTTTCGCCCGTTGGACATCCGAATTTAATTTCGCTAGGCAACCGGATATTTGTACCGAATACAATTTCTGATGGAGTGTGACCAGTTGTGCTGTGCACCGCATTTCGGTATGCCATTAAAAATAGAGGAATATGTTGGTCCCAGTCTCGTTGGAAGTCACCTACTACTTTGGAAAGGTGTTCTTTGAGAGTCCTGTTGAAACGTTCAACCATTCCGTCAGACTGCGGATGAAGTGGTGTTGTTCTCGTCTTCTTGATGCCAAGGAGCGAACAGACCTCTTGAAAGATTTTGGATTCGAAGTTTCTTCCTTGGTCAGAATGGAGCTCCATAGGAACACCGAACCTGCTGACCCAATTGTACACAATCTGATCCACAACTGTCTTCGCTTCTTGGTTTGGAATGGCAAACGCCTCAGGCCACTTGCTGAAGTAATCCATGACAACAAGAATGAATCGGTTTCCACTGTTAGACTCAGGAAATGGGCCTGCAATATCGATGGCAATTCTTTCAAAAGGTGCTCCAACGTTGTACTGTTGCATCTTACTCTGTAGTTTTCTGCCTGGTCCCTTGGTGGCTGCACAAGTGACGCATTTTCTGCACCATTTTTCTACATCATCTTTTGCATGCAGCCAGTAGAAACGTTCTCGAATTTTCTCCAGAGTTTTGTTGATACCCAAATGGCCTCCAGAAGATCCACCATGCATCTCACGTAGAATGTCATTAACCTTTGTCCGGGGTACAACAAGCTGCATCACATAGGTTTTGCCATCTGAGGATTCCCATCTTCGTTTGAGCAAACCTTCCTGCACATGAAGGGAATTCCATTGTGCCCAATAGGCTTTGAGGGTAGGACTTCTATCAGAAATGTCTCCCCATTCTGGTTTCTCTTCATGTTCTTTCCATGTAAGAATGGGTTCGATGTCCAAATCTTCTTGCTGCGCATTCCTGATTTCCTCATTACTCCAGCCGCCGATGGGTTCAACTCTTGTTCGTTGTATGGCAATAGATTCCTTTTCTTCCTGTCGAGTGCAATGCTTGCAGTCTTGGTTACATGGTCGACGAGATAGGGCATCTGCATTCGAGTGTAGTTTACCTTTTCGATGTTGGATTTCATAGTCATATGTCTGAAGTCTCTCAATCCACCTGGCTACTTGACCTTCTGGATTTTTAAAATTCAAAAGCCATCTTAGCGCTCCATGGTCCGTCCGTAAAAGGAACCTCTGTCCATAGATGTATTTATGAAAGTGTTTTGTGGCTAAAACCAAAGCAAGAAGTTCTCTTCTGGTTACGCAGTAATTTCTCTCTGTCTTTGAGAGCACCTTGCTGAAGTATGCTACAACTTTTTCTTGACCGTCATGAACCTGGGAGAGAACGGCTCCTATTCCGACATTGCTTGCATCTGCATCGATTATAAACTGTTTTCCAGGAGTTGGATAGGTTAACACTGGAGCATCACACAAGCGTCTTTTAAGTTCCTTAAAGCTTTTCTCACACTCATTTGACCACTTGAATTGTTTTCCTTTTTCTGTGAGTTGGTGCAAGCTTTTGGCGATTCCGGCAAAATCCTTCACAAATCGTCGGTAATATGTAGCTAGCCCAAGAAAACTTCTAAGTTGATGCTTGTCTTGTGGATTTGGCCAGTTCTTCACAGCTTCCACTTTCTCGGGATCAGTTCTTACTCCTTGAGACGAGATGATATGCCCTAAATACTTCACTTCAGACTTGAACAGCGTACATTTTTCTGGATTGAGCTTGAGATGAGCATTTCGCAATCTCTGGAATACCCCTTTCAAGTTTTCACAATGCTCGTCAAATGTTTTCCCAAACACGATGACATCATCCAAATAGACTAGACAGGCTTTCCAAGTAAGGCCTTGTAGTACGCATTCCATTAAACGCTCGAATGTTGCAGGAGCGTTACACAGGCCAAAAGGCATTACTTTGAACTGCCATAAACCGTTACCTGTCGAGAATGCAGTTTTCTCCCGATCTTCTGGGTGAATTTCAACCTGCCAGTATCCACTCTTCAGGTCCAATGTTGAAAACCATTGAGCTCCAGCCATCGCATCCAGAGTATCGCTTATCCTAGGCAGAGGATAACTGTCCTTCTTGGTGACATCGTTCAACCTTCGGTAGTCCACACAGAATCGAGTACTTCCGTCCTTCTTTTTGACTAGTACGACTGGTGATGCCCAAGGACTTTTTGAATTCTCGATTAAACCATCTGTCTGCATTGTCGATATCATTTTAGTAACTTCGTCTTGTTTGGCTAAAGGTAGGCGCCTTGCTGGTTGACGGATCGGCCTTGCATCACCAGTATCGATTCGATGCTGTACAAGTTGTGTTCGTCCATATTGCCCGTCCTGTGAAGCGAAAACATCAGCGAACTCTTGTAGAAGGTTTCCAGCAACTCTTAGCTGTTGTTGATCGAGATTACAGCAGTTAAACATTTTTCTCTTCAAAGCAATGACTTTATCTGGATTCACTGATTTTTCGGTATGTTCTTCGGTTATCTTTGTTATTGCCGCTACAGGGTCACATTTACCGACAACTTCTCCTTTTCTAAGCTTGATCTCATATGGTTTGATGTTTAGTATTCGTATGGGCACCATGTTATTTTGAGGTGCCACCAGCGTCTTTCCCACGATGTAGTTTTGGGAGCAATGCTCAGAGTCTGGTTCCACCATGAGGTATCGATGGTTTCCAGAATCATTGATGTTTGTCCAAACAAAGACTTCTGACGAAGGAGGTAGGCACATATCTTCTTTGATGATTGCTCTTATCGATGATGAGTTTTGATTATTGCCATAAACCATTGGAATCTCTATATTTCGGTATTTAAGAACTTGGTTACCAATGTCGAGAATTATTTCATGCTTTTTCATAAAGTCGATTCCAATAATGCACTCATCGCATATATCTGCCACTAGAAATGGATGTTCAAACTCTAGTTCTGCCAAGCGGATCCGAAGACGGACTTCTCCGTACACTCTTGCTGCTTCTCCTGTTGCAGTCTTCAGACAATAGCTGTTGGTGTTGTTTAGCCATGCCATCTTGACCAAGTCTCTTCGTACAATGGAAGCGGTGGCACCGGTGTCGATGGTAACCACGTATTGCTTGTTGTTAATAGCTGCTTCCACAGTTAGACTTTTATTGTTTCGTTTAGTCTGCGAGACTTGGATGATGTTTCTGGGGCCATAGATACCAGAAACCAGCTTCTGCCCCTCGAAGTTGGTTCTTACTCGTTTCCCTGCTGGGAAACTTGACGAGGTTGGGCGTTGGTCTTGTTTGTCTGATGTATTATTTCTGCTTCCGCAATGTTGACATGAGCTTCTTCTTGGTGGCATTCGGCACTGGCGCTGGAAATGTCCAGTCTTGTTGCAATTCCAGCATCGGATTTGTCCATCTCGACGGTTGTTCTGGAATGCCATTCTTTGGCAAGAGCATTCTTCTATTGCAACTTCTCTTACCCGATGTACTCCTAGTGAAGCCTGTTCAGCTGCTTCCATAGTCAAGGCGAAAGCTAATGCTTCTGGAAGTGTTCGTTTTCCAGCTGTCCGTACTGCTCTCTGGAGATTAATGTCAGACAAGGCACGAACAAAGGCTTCTGCGGCGAACTGGTTTATGATTTCTTCGCCCGCAGTTGGATATGCCAAGTGAGCTAGTCGTTCGATGTCTGCTTGAAGCTGCTGAAGAGTTTCACCCCGTTTCTGAACTCTGGTGTTTAGTTGAACTCTAAAGACTTCTTGCATATGGCCATCTCCAAAGCGTTTTTCAATGGCTTGTGAAAGTGCACTAAAGTTGCCATGCATCTCTGCTGGTATTGTTTGCAGTAACTCAGCAGCAGGTCCTCTAAGAGCCAGTGTAAGTGCAACGAACTTGTCTTCATCGTCCCAGCCGTTTGTCATCGCTGCTGCTTCGAATTGTCTTTTATAGATTGACCAAGAAGTTTGTCCATCAAAAGTTGGCGGATGCATTTCTTTTCTCTTTAAATAGTCACTAGAATTTTCTCGTACCTTCAGTTTTCTTACCTTGTCCAATTCTTTAGCAATATTTTCAAATTTTTGCTCGAATTTTCCTTCTAAATTCTCGAACTTCCCGTCAATCTTAGTCTCAACTGTTATGAGTTGTTTTTCGACGGCTTCAAATCTTTCGTCAGCAGCAACGAACTTGTTTTGCAAAGCAGTGAGCTTATCTTCGAGGAGGTTCTTTTGTTCATCAAGAATGCTGTTTCTAAGTTCTTCGAAAACATTCTTTTGCTCATTTCTTTGATCTTCGAAACGTTCGAGAAGTTTCGTTTGTTCATTTCTTTGATCTTCGAAACGTTCGAGAAGAAGAGCCAACATATTGGGCAAGTCTGTGTTGGTACTTACTTGTTCTTCTGCCATTTCTATTTCCAAGACGGATGTGTCTGGATTTTCACCGTGTCGTCTCATGGCTTCTTGCAGACGAATAATGAGGTCATTTTTCGTTCCAGTAGTAGAAAGACCCCGTTTGTTTAGTTCTGTTTTTAGTTCAACAGCGTTTAAATCCTTCAGAAGCTTACCCATATTTTTTTTTTTTTTTTTTTTTGCTTTCAACACAATCACTTTTCACTAAAGTTTTATTTAATCCCACTTCTGACACCAATGTTAGGTTTTATCTAGGTTCGTTTTATTAAATAAAACTTATTTCCGTTTTAATACAACTCACTTTACGTCTTTTTACTTTTAATTCCACTTAATATTTCAAAACACTCTTTATTTCCTTTTTACTTTCTTTATTTTAAATTCACACTTTATCACTTTCAAATTACCGACTTGTACACAACTGATTTCAAATTCAAACTGACTGTCGGTCCGCATCCGCTTCCTCTTTTATACAGAAATGCTTGGCTCATGGAAGGTTCTTGAACTTGCTAGAACAATATCGAGTAGGCAATGTAGTACAGTGTAGAGTAGGTAATGTAGTAGGTGTAGAGATTTAGTAGATGTACCGAACAGGTAGATGGCGTTTACCTCAAGAGATGAAAATATTCAGCACCCTTTAATTATTTGTGTAACACGTTACAGTATGCTAACAACCTGATAATATTTTATTTTAATGCAAATTCAAAATACATACATATCTATTTGCCTCCCACGACATGTTCTTCTTTTCCCCGAAGTCTTTGCTAAACGCCCCTTTGATAAATCAAATGTCCCCTACAAATGGCGATGACAGAAAAGTATTTGTTTTCGCCATGCCATTTATGCCTTAAGCACAAACATATCAACAGTACATAAGTACATGGCCTCACAGTAACATTCGAAGAAATAAATCCTACATAATGCCTCACGGAATTCAATCCTTTGAGTGTGTCATACGGCATGAAAAACCTTATATAGTCACACTTTAACTTATGGTATTTCCTGTTGTAAACCCGTGTCTTTTCCATAAAAAAATCTCCCTCCAGAGATAATCCTTTCCGGATAACGGTATGATAAACTTTTTCTCAAATTCAGTATGGTGGGCCAAACTTACCTTGAGGTGATTTATCTGCCGTCTCTCCCAGATAGAAAGGTCCTTGTCTGGTAGTGATTTCGTGTACTATAATACCAAATGAGTAAACGTCCGCCTTTTGAGTACCTTCAGGTGGTCTGTTTTCTAATCTCAATAATTCTGGAGCAGTCCACAAGAGATCTGTGAAAGTTAGATAGAACTAAGTAATTTCAATAAGGTTTTTTTTTTGTTGTCAACTTACTGCTCCAATAAGCATAGTGATTACAATTCTCCTCATCATCCTCGACTGGTTTTCTTCTTAGCGAATGCAAACCAAAGTCAGTGATTTTCAGCACAAACCTCGAGTCGACCACGCAATTAGAAGACTTTAGATTTCCATGGGATTTTATATCGGAACTATGCAAGAAATGCATGCCTCTTATGATGTCATGCATCAAAGACATTTTAAACATCAAATCCAATTGGTACTGCTGGTCGTCTTCGAGAATATCACGAAGTGAACCCTTTGGAGCGTATTCAGTCAAAAGAAAACTTCGCCTAGGATCCAAACAAGCTCCGAAAAATTTCACTAGATGGTCATGCTGCAAATCCTTCATCCTCTTCAATTCCAGCATCAAGGAACGATTTAGGTTTTCACTGATTCCATCAATCCTCTTGATAGCCACGCGGCAGCCTTTGTAGCTTCCTACTGGAATGAATATCTGACGATCACCACACAAAGATCCCATGTCTTCAGACATGAGTGTCATTTGACTGTTTTGTTTAATCAACGAATGAAATGAGCCACGAAAACATCGACCACCCGACTCGTGCCACAAAACATCATCAATAGATACCTTCCATGTCATGGAATTAATCTCGGCCTCAGATTTGTAATGTCGATAACCAAGAACAAAGAATATAGTCATAACGAGGACAAGGAAGCCCAATACTGTGGAAAGAATTGCGTACCCTGGAAGAGCTGTAAGGATAGCCTATTAGCAATTCAAACAAATAATTTTCAACCCTACTTACAGTTGTCAGGACACAATGAACCATCATAGCCACACTCTGGCTTATCTGGTGGAGGTTCTAGTCGGTCGGCTGCCCAATGAATGACTTTACCCTCGACGAATTCCAATCGATTGTACATAAAATGGGCCACGATTTCAAATCGTCCTGTCTCCGGATTCATATCGAGCAGAGAATACGCAGAAATGCGGTCACCATTCGAATCGATTGTTACGTTGCCTGTTATGCCAGGAAAACTTCGATTCCACATGCGACGCACCATATCCGTACCGTTAATGGGACGTGTCAGGACACTTGGATCCTCCCGAATGCTTTCGTTGAGGGCATTTGCATAAAGTAAAACTCCATCGTAAAATGATGTCACGAACGTAGAAAGTGGTTCGTTATCGCGGAATGTATAATTGTACTTAGCGGCAGCGATGTTCTTAATCTGAAAGAAGAAAAGGCAAAGAATTTGTAATCGGCTTCAATTAACATTCAACTTTTTTTTTCATCTTAAGAAATTTAAAATCGAGAAGTGCTGGAACAACAAAAAAAAAAAACTTATTTTGTAGATGACAATAAGTTTCTCGTTTAAAAGATTTCTTTGCTTAACATTACATATATATTCGTCTGACATTATTTTAGTCGAATATATTATCAGTCCATAGCAAAGGAAATTCTTTCAACTTTTATTGAAAGAAAGTTCCAATTGGACGAATAACAAATATTTGCTGAAAAATTTTGGATATCTGTTAGGCATTTATTTATTTCCTTTTAACTATTTTCATAAATGTTTCAAAGAGATTCCATTGTTTTTGATATGATAAATGAAAAAAAGGATAAGCTATGACCAAACATTCAAAACAATTTATTCTCTTCCTTTATTCATCATCATCAAGATGATAATAAGTGTTTAGTATTCTAAGGGCTAAGTATTACAAACTGCAAGTATCTTTTGGATTTTGGATTTAAAATATAAAATCTTATTTGAAAAGTAAAAAGATATACAATGGTGATCCAATGAATCATAATAGGCGTGAACGGAAAAACGGAGAAATCGGGGGAATCAGAGGAATTGAAGGAATTTTTGCTGGTTCGAAAAAACTTCATTGATTCATCTCCTATTTGCTGAGATTTTGAGGATAAAATTGAAATGGATTCATTCCTCTGTTTTCTTCCTCATTGAACAGCTGATCATTTGATATATTAAAATTAATTTATTTGGCACCGAAAATTAGTCTCGTGTGTGCAGGCCCAATGAATACAAAACAACATTTTAAAAAAAGAAAATTGATGAAATACAAATATGCTTGAAAAAATCTACAAAAATTTGAGCAAGTCGTCAATATCATAAATAAATAACAGCTTTTTTTGCAGATTACAAGTTTTAAGCAGCGGAGAAATTTGAACGAAAAAAAACAACTCCGCCTCCATCAAAGTGATAAGTAATTTTGGCATGAATTTTTTGTAAACTAAAACGTAGTTTGAAACGTATAAAATAATAATGTATAGCTGCCATAGCATTATAAAGCCGGAAAAGGTGCCAGAGAAACTAAAAAAACAGTATAAAAACACTTAAAAATTAAATTTATTGCATTTTTGAGTTGCTCTGGCAACCCTTTTCCGGCTTGATAATGTTAAGGCAGTTATACATTATTATTTTAAATGTTTCAAACGTTTCGAGTGAAACCACTCGAATATGACATTAGAAGATCGGTAGAAGCCTTCACGTCAAAAATACCATCGTGAGTAAAATGCAGCACTATAAACTCAGCTGGTACTGATAAACTTAAGAACACCGTTGAAAAGGCACTATTATCCAACGTTCCTGTATACAATTCCGAAAGAGAGGCAGGCCTAAGACCCTAAAAGTTTCTGAAAAAAAAAACAAATGCAATGACATCAGGGGGTCTTCTCTGTATTTCGTTCCGGATGTGAAATCTTTCGAAAAAAAAAAAATACTTTGTTTTGTTTTTGTAATACGTTATTAAAACAAAATACACACAAATTATTTGTTTTTGAAAAATTTCACTTTCGGAACGAAATGCAGTATAGACCCCAAGCTCCAGCATTCAGTTGGCCTGATCAGACATGCAAGATACATATCTTACCCATTATCTGTAATGGGTAAGATATGTATCGGCTAAGGAAAGTATTTTGAATTTTTTGACGCTACTAGATGAAAGGTTTTATCAATTCAAAAACCTTCTAAAAGTCTTATGATACATTACCTACATATGTGTATTTATAATTTAACTACCATACAACAGCGACTATTAATTATACATTAAAAGTTTTTTTTATAAAAAAGTTGTAGCTTCTTTTGTGTCTTTCTAGTTCTTAAAATTAAATTAATTTAACACTCAATTTCTCCCAGGACGTTTAAATTAATAAAAAAAATTTAAGCATATGAGTGACGTAAAAAACACACATAAATTATGTCGAATTTACAACGTATGTCTATGTAATTGAAATAGCTTGCTGGTGAAACAGAAAAACAGCAGACAAGCAGAAACTTTTGAATTTTTCATCTAAGCTGTATAAGAGTACGTGTAAAATCCCCTTTTTTGTGTGTGCAAACATACACAGACACATATTGTTCAAAGGAAAACGAGATAAACTCTTGTTGTCAAAACTTTGCATTTTAAATAGATCTTTAGTTTGTGATTTTAACATGAGGATATAAAAAAAATGTCAAGAGTATGATAATTTTTGTTGTATAAAAATTGGCATATTCACAAGCGTTTCATATATTAAAACAACAATGAAAGTGTAATTAGACAAACTAGGACCAAGCATTTTACAAACGAATAAAGTTCATGGTCAATGAATGGTTGGGGATTCAGAACTCGGGACCGGGAGACATTTTATATCAGTTTTCTGTGTTATTTCATAATCGTGTTAAGATAAAAATGGTGAGTCAGAAGCTCGATGGAAAAGCTTTACCTAAGAAATAAATAGCAGGACTGGGTCGCACAAACTTTCTTATGTAGAAAAACACTTTTAGGTCCGTTTGTCATACTAAACATAAGGCCTTAAGTACAACATAATTTCTTAAGTTCCACTTAATGGTTTGCACGAACTTTAAAGTCAAACGTAAATCTCCTTAGGTTGAACATAATTTAAGGGCAAGAAAAAGTAGGTCATAAAAGACTTCAACTTAAGAATTTTTTTATTTACAATTTTTCCCTTAAAAAAAGTTTAATTTCAAAAAAAAAAAAATTATCAGTACTACATTAACATAATTTTAGCATTGAATAAAGTCAAAAATGATTATATTTTGTTAATGTCCATGTTCAAAAACGAATATAAAAATATTTAGCAAATTTCTCCCCATTTTATTCACACTAAATAAAATAAACACACACAATAATAATCGAAGACACAAACACAAAATAATAGAACGTCATTTTTTGGATGAATTTAGAATTGGAATTTAGAAGAAACAATTGGTTTTATCACAAACAGAAGGTAAATTTTAATTAAAAGAAAAAAGAAAAAAGAACACCAAAAATATTTGTTAAACTTTAAATACCTAATCTATTAGGCAAACAATAAAAAATAAAAATAAAACAAATTTGACTGTTCGTGCAAAATTGACATTTCAACTGAGATTTTTATCATGAAACTAAATCATAGCTAAGTAGAACATATTTTTTTTGTAAAAACGCAAATTAATTTATGTCGTACATAAGAATTAAGTTTAACCTAGTTATGTTGTAGATTTATGAAGAGAATGAGCAAACGGGTCTTAAATAATTATTTGGTTGTTAAATCTTGAAATGGCATTTTTCAAGTGCACCAACCACTTCCTGTTTTAAGAAGACCATTAAACTAAAGCCCCATTTTGTTCTAAATAAATTTTAAAAGCTTCTTTTAAATTAAAGCGCTAAAAGTTTAACGCAAAATCAAAATCCCAAAAAAAAATCTTCCAAAGGACGATTAACTTCGAGTTAAAGTTAGTCGAACCGCCAACAGATATAAAATTAAAATGCCGGTAAATTTTAGTACTACTTTAACTAATATGGTTGTAAATGTTTATTTTGTATGCAATTGGACATTAGATATGTAAATATTAAGTTTAACTAAAAACTCCAAGGAATTAGAGCGGTTTTGAAGGAACCTATTTTTATTAAATAATTAAAAAAAAATTTTTGGAAATTTTAAATATATACATACATACCTACACATATTAATATTATTTTGCACGCACTCAAGGGATTATGAATACCCTTTATATGATTAACACAGTACGAGCGTTTAGGAAAATTGGATAGGGGTTGAAAGGCGAGATACCGATGCACATAAAATAAATAAGGAGAGGCAAGAAATATTTCGGCGGTGTTCAAGTGACACAAATGTTTCCGTTATAATCCTGTCCCCTATCATTTTTAAGGCTCTTTTCTGAATTCGATCTAGGAGATTCAAATAAGTTACAGGAGCTCCTGCCCAGACATGAGAATTGTACTCTTGTTTTGGACGAATATACGCCTTATAGACAACAGCCAGATCATTGGGAGAAAAAAATTTCTTGCATCCTCGTAAGAAACCTAAGCATTCCGCAGCGTTTTTGGCGACATAAAATATGTGATCATTCCACAGAAGGTGGTTGGTAACACACATACCGAGAATGGAAAGCTTTTCAGTTTCGTCTATACAAGTGCCACTCATAGATAGTGGCATAAGGGGTAAGCTACGCTTTAACGACAAAAGACAACATTGAGTTTTCATCATCATCATCGGCTCGACAACCGGGGTCCGGTCCTGGCCTCCTTCAACAAGTCTCTCCACCTATCCCGGTCTCGAGCCGACGCCATCCAGTTGCGCACCCCAAGGCTCCGGGCGTCCTGGTCTACGCCATCTCTCCAGCGCAAGCATGGTCTACCACGCTGTCGTCTGCCATAGAATGTACCACAAAGAACTTTCCGAGCAGGTTCCTCTTCGCTCATGCGAGCTAGGTGCCCTGCCCACCGAAGTCTACCGAGCCTAATTTTTGTCACTATATCTGCTTCAAGGTAGATTGCGTACAATTCATGATTGTACCGTCTCCGGAATCGTCCTTCCTCACATATGGGGCTAACAATTCTCCTTAAGACTTTTCTCTCGAACGCGGCTAAGAGGTCAGAGTGCCTTTTGCTAAGCACCCAAGTCTCGGATCCATATGTGAGTACTGGCAGGACCATGGTCCTGTACAGCAGTAGTTTTGAAGTTATGGTGAGATTTCTGGATTTGAAGAGCTTTGACAGACTGTAGTAGGCTCTGTTGGATTTGAGAAGCCGCCCGCGTATTTCTTCTTCTATATTGTTATCGGCTGCTACTATTGACCCAAGGTATTTAAAGGATTGCACCACTTCAAATTCGTGCTCCGCTACCTTGATTGTTTGACCAACTGTTCCTCTCGCATTCGACGCCACCATGTACTTTGTTTTACCTTTACTAATGTGCAGCCCCAGATTTTGTGCCGCCTGCTCGATCTGGATGAAGGAATCGTGTACAGCTTGCTCGGTTCTTCCGATGATGTCGATGTCGTCTGCGTAAGCCAGTATCTGGCTGGACCTGTTGACGATGGTCCCTCTTGTTGCCGTGCCAGAGTCACGGATTGCTTTCTCCAACGCCAGGTTGAAGAGGAGGCAGGCCAAACCATCCCCTTGTCGGAGTCCATTAAAGATGTTGATTGGTCTGGATAGCAATCCGGCTATTTTTACTTGGCTTGTTACGTTGGTCATGGTCAACCTACATAGTCGTGTCAATTTATTTGGGATGCCGAATTCTCTCATGGCTTTGTAAAGTTCTACCCTGGCTATGCTATCATAGGCGGCCTTAAAGTCTATAAACAGGTGGTATGTTGGGATGTTAAATTCTAGACATTTTTCCATCGCCTGCCTAAGGGTAAAGATCTGATCAGTTGTTGATTTGCCTGGAATGAAACCACACTGATATTGTCCGATGATGGTTTTAGCGTATGGGGTTATCCGGTCTTGTAGGATACAGGAGAGTATCTTATAGGCGGTACTCAACAACGTGATACCTCTATAGTTGCTGCACGTTGTGACATCTCCTTTCTTATGTATGGGGCATATTATACCTTTTCGCCAGTCTTCTGGCATTTCTTCACGCTCCCACACGTGCACTATAATATCATGAATTGCCTGACGTAGAGCTGGCCCACCGTGTTGAAATAATTCGGCTGGTATACCATCAGCTCCCGGGGCTTTGTTTTTCTTTAGCCGGTCTATAGCCTTCTCAACCTCTTCTATGCTTGGTGACGGCAACATAGGGTATTCGTCTTGAAGCAGTGGAGCCTCCACTTCTGCAGTGAGTTGACCATTTAGCAATTCATTAAAGTACACTTCCCATCGCTCCAGTATGCTTTGTGGATCGGTGATCAGATTTCCCTCTCCGTCCTTGCAGTATGTGCAGCGTGGTGTGTACTGCGTCATGTTTCGGATGGATTGGTAGAACTTCCGCGCCTGGTGCGGACCTCGCTCTCGGCTTTTTTCTATTTCACAGATTAAGTTCTTCTCCCAGGCTGATTTTTTCTGTCTGTGAAGCCGTTTTTCTATTCTTCTGAGCTCTTTATATTCTTCTTCGCGCGCCCGCGTTCTATGAGATTGTTGCATTGCTCGGTACGCAACATTCTTACGTTCAGTCGCTAGCTTGCATTCATCATCAAACCAGTCGTTCCGATTTCTATGACTGCTGCCTAAGATGGAGTTGGCAGTACTAATGACAGTATTCTTAAGGCGTGTCCACTTCTCATCTACGCCCAGCATACTGGCCCCAGGACTTACTCTCCCTAAATCAAGCGATTCTAGGGCGAGTCCTAACGCATTACCAAAGGTGTTACTGGCATTTTCATTGCGCAGGGCAGCCGTGTTGATTCGAACTTGATCGGCGGATGCAATACGTCTTCGCAAGGCAATCCGCCCTCGGAAGACCATACCAACAAGATAGTGATCCGAGTCGATATTGGCGCCTCGGTACGTTCGTACCGTCATCAAGTTCGAGTAGTGGCGACGGTCTATCAACACGTGGTCTATTTGGTTACGAGTGACTCCATCAGGTGATACCCAGGTGGCTTTGTAGATATCTTTTCGCGGGAACCTGGTACTCGCAACGACCATGTTTTTCGATGCTGCCAATTCTAAGACTCGAAGTCCATTGTCATTAGTGTTCTCATGCAAACTATGGGTGCCTGCGTAATGCCTGAATACCGGCTCCCGACCTATTTTTGCGTTCAAATCCCCAAGGATGATTTTTACGTCATACCTTGGACAGGCATTGAGGGTCCTCTCGACTTGTTCGTAGTAAGTCTCTTTTTCTTCGTCTGAGGACTCCTCCGTAGGTCCGTGAACGTTAATGAGGCTAATGTTCGTAAATTTGCCTCGCACGCGAAGGGTGCATAGCCTTTCGCTTATAGCGTTAAAGCCGATGATGGTAGACTTCATTTTTTCGCTGACTAGGAAGCCTACCCCGAGCACATGGTGTTTTGTATGACAGCTGTAGTATACGTCATATTCTTTCTTCTGTAAAACACCATTCCCTGTCCATCTGATTTCTTGTAGTGCTGTTATGTCAGCTCTATATTTTGACAGGGCATCGGCTAGCTGCTGAGCAGCTCGAGCTCTATAGAGCGATCGTACGTTCCATAAGAAAATTCGTAAATCGTTTTGCCGTTTTCGTTGCGTTGGTTGTCGTCGTGAGATCAGTCCGTTTCCGAGGCTTGTTGTCGGGTTCGTAATTCTAAAATTTTACGGAACAGGGAATTAACCTGTTGCCAACCTGAGGAACTAGCCTGATCATATTAGCCAAACCTTTTTTAAAAGGCTTGTTACTAGCGGCCGCCGCAAAGAGGCTATGATCACACTTCCACCAGTCCCGAATAGTTACGGCACGTGCATGTTTTCATATGCTACATGTTATTCCCCCTATTCGTCTGATGGCTGACCGCCATGCTTCTAAAACATTGAGTTTTAGAAGCATTAAATTCCACGCGGTTGTTAATTCCCCATTGAACAATGCTGTCAAGATATTCTTTCAGACAAAGTTGAAACATGGTCAAATATTCGAAGTACATAAATATATAGCGCAATGTTGTTGTAGGTAACTTTGAGCTTGCGTCTATGCTGATATAGCATCACTTTTACAGAAAATTTTGCTGCTGTGTGGATCTTACTATCCCATATACTTTTCCAACTGCCAAGTTGACATGATTATCCCAACTTAAAGTTTTGGGGTCAAATTCTATATTAAAAAAACGATCAAACGTTTTCGTTTGTGCGAACGATTTCCATAGCAACTGGTCAGAAAATCGTTCGCACAGACGAAAACGTTCAATCGTTTTTTCGTACAGAATCTGACTCCTGTTAAACACCATTCCAAGGTTTTTAACAGTTTGAAAAAATTCTATTGGAGAATCATTCAACAAAATGTTAGGAAAGTCAGACAGATTTAAGCTTTTCTTACTGATAACTATGACTTCCGAGGGTTCAAAAACAACCCATTTCTTACTGACCATGATGAAAAGTTTTTCAAATCAAGGTTAATGGAGCTAGCGCAATCTTCGATGAGACCAAGTGGACCAGCTTTTGAATAGCTGGACATAATCAGCATACATATGAATCGAGGAGGTTGATATTTGGAGAGTTAATTCATTTATGTATAAGGAGAACAGAAGAGGTCCCTAGTATTGAGCCTTTCCCATTTGAAGATTTGGGAACATGAATGACTTAACTTCCATTGGCTGGGAAATTCTCCTGTTATTAGAACAATATTAAAACTACGATTGACGGTAGAATAACTAGTAGAACGGCCTTAACAAATACAGGATGAATTCTTATGATGGAATTATAACTGATCCGATTTCTGGTCCGTCACCGTATCTTTAAGTAGACATTCAAAGACTGTAATAAAGAGCTATTAACTTAAGGCGCTTTCACCAACTTTGATTGGTAGTTAATCGCTGTCTCTCGCTGGTTTTGCAGGGCCACCTTACTTTTCTTATTTCGCTTATACTCGTGCATTTCCTTGATCAGGTTGATTTCCGCAAATCTTTCCCTTCTCCTATTCGTCTTCGTTGGGATGTTCTTAAGGAGGTTGTGGAAAACTAACCAAAGATTATAACTTTCCGCCTGCTAACTTTCGAATTCCGCACTAACAGATTTTGACAGTGGTATTTTTGACTCAAAATCAGTTCAATATTAATTGGCGAAATTCATTTGGAATTTCTTTGTTTCACCTTAATTGGCAATTTACGTTTTGTTTTCTATTAATTTTATTTGGCATTCAACTCATTAGGAATTTTTTTGCTTGATTAAATGAAGCGAAAAAATTCCTAATGAAATAATGTTAAATAAATAAAGCTTAACAATAAATTGACAAACAAAAAAAAATCCAAAAGAACAAAAAGCCAAATAAATAAAAGAGAAACGAAAAACAAAACTATGCCATATAAGAAATTGCTAAACTTCAATAAGCTATAGGTACCTAATCAATCAAAAACCAATCGCAAATGGCGAAATTAAAAATTGTGAAATTATTATTTTGTGTCACTGGCAGGAGTGGCATGGAATTTGCAAGCGGCAGCGTTCACCATACCTACCCTACTTTAAACGCCAAAATTTCAATACAGACATTGTGTCCATGGACCTTATGACTGTTTCCTAATCGGTCATAATGCCCATGGATATTGTGTCTATTTAAAGCGACCATTATGTCCATGGACACTTTGTCCGTGGACCTTATGTCATCCCACCATTTGGTGCATTAGCATTAGCCAGTATTGAATCGGAGGCGGCGAAAATGGGATTGACTGTTAATGAACACAAACCGGGATAGTCAATTCAGGCAAAAAGTAAAGATTGGTATAGAAAAGCTTCGCAGTATAATTAAGGACTTTCTCTACCTCGGATCCACTCATAGAATAATAAATAAATACAACATCATCTTAGGAGGCTCAACCCACTTTTGCCTACAAACTTTCAAAACTGTAGAGATTTAACTCTGTATATGCGTGCCCGTGCATTTTAAATGGAAAATAGAAAAGCGCGTGTAATTTTTTTTTTTCTACGGGAGGAGACGGAGGAGTACAAGTTGATGACCTGTGTATCCACTATTGCAACGCAAAATGACATAGACAAACGAATAAATTCATTTGCAAACCGCTCAGAGGACATTAACGTATTAAGGTCTTCTCCCATAGAACGGTATATACAAGACCTTAATCATCATAAGTCTTACTGGCAAAATCCCAATAATTATAAATGTTCGGACAATTCAATGATGAATTTCCCTTCCTTTGTGTGAAATTACTTTAAATAGACACACCTTGATGTGAAAAACATATATATAATAAACGAACGAAAATATACATAAATCTTACCTCATTTGACACCCTTATGTAGTCTTCATTGTCTGGTTGTTTTGGTGTAACTGTCAGCAGAGCAGTATAAACCTTTCGTGCCCTTGCGTTATTTTCGTCGGTATCATTTTTATCTAACCATGGCTGTGACAGAATATGTGGAACTCTGCAAAAAAAAAAAGAATACATTTAAATCATATATACATATTTACGAAACATTATATGCAGTAAAAAGATTGCCAGACAAAAAATATAAATGTCACCGGAGGTGGCTAAAATACTAAAATAAAAGTACCAAAACTAATTTGACGTGACAGTTCAATGAGCCCCACCCAGAGATACTTTGATTTATAGTAAAGATGGGTATTACATTCGCTCTAGCTACTTTGAGCGATATAATATGTATTGCACTTGGCCAATGAATCATTTGTGTAATGCAATTATTTATTTTGTAATTCCTATGCCTGTGGGTGGGTGGAATTTCAATTAAACAATTATTACAATGCAAGTGCATAGCTTGTGAGATGGGACAATTATTATAAGATCGTGATGATAAGTTAATCGACTCTCAGAAGGTAGAGTGATTTAATGAGCTTTTATAGAAAGAAATCTGAGCTAATTATATATCTTTAGTTGGAAATGCACTTGAATTATTATAAAGAAAATAGATTTTTTATTAGTATCAGTTTTTGTAATTAAAATCGTGATCGATGGATGTGGGATGGTAAAGCATGCAGCAATCTGTCAATCTATTCGTCATGCCTTCCGACAAGAATTTATCGATTCTCAACAAGGAAATGATTAATTGACAATACATACATTCGATTAAGCAAAATAATTGAGAACAATAAATGCATCTAATATATTGATAATTGAAAAGAAAGTTTTAAAGTTTTTTTTATATTATGTGAAGGATTAGTAAAATACTGGAGTCCATCAATAAACGTTCGTATAATTTTTGAATAACGTATGAGGAACTAAACCAACTCTAAGTTTATAGCTTTTATGGCTTGACAATTGGCTTTGGTAGTATAAATATTTGGAAATGTTAAATTCATACTTTATATACGCATTAAATTTTTGAAAAAAAAAAAATAAAACTAAATTGCATACGCACTCGAATCCATTTTCTTGTGATTTGAAAATTCGATTGAAATAAAGACCAATTTGAAGGAGCCCAAAAACAAGTGGCATTTATGCAACATTAGCTTTAAACCAGTTCTTGATTTTCTACTAGAACATAAGATGGAGGAAACGAAACTGACTTAGTTATTATTTGTCGATGGAAGCATCATAAATGAAGATGATTCATCTTTGCAAGTAACACTTAATGTATGAATGGATGTTTTGGAGGGAAGCGGGCACCAAAAATACAATTTCTATACTGCCCATTTTCTGATCCAGTCAAGTGTATTCCGGACATCTATTTATAAGGAACAGTGCTTCCCAAGTTGAAAAAGTTTAAATATCTTGGGATCTATGATCAACAATGAAGCATTCGGTGATGACGACATCAACCATTGTAAGCGTAGAGTAAATAAAGTGGCGTAAGAACTCAGCCATGTTCTGTGACCAAACAATTCACAGTTGCTCCTATCATATATGTTCCAAATTGAGACGCTAAAAAATCCGTCCAAAAGCCAGTATCATACAGATACAATCGCGAAAGAAAGGCAGAACTAATAACTCCTGAAAAAAACAAATGCAACGACTCCAGCATTCAGTTGGCATCAGACAATCCGCGCCAACGTTTTCTGAGGTCAACTCGATCAACAACCCCACAAGCGAATCTGTACAGTGATGAAAGTTGTGATTCCATTCGAAATCATAACATCGTCGCATGATAAGAGGAAGATGTAGAACTAATCCAATAATGATTATAAAATCTCCATACCTACCCTTAAATATTGTAATGTTGACCTAGGCGCTTGGCCCTAATTCTATTTTCTGTTTTTTAAATATATGTACATAAGGATATTAGTGTTTGGCAAAATGATTCTGCGACCACTGTATGTGTATGTTTTATCTCAACTCAACCTAACCTAAATTTTTATCGGATCCAAAATTAATTTTTATATTAAAAAAGTTCGGAGAGCCCTCCGAGCGAAAAAAAACTGTTCCCTAAACCGTTCCAGTTGCTGTTCGGGATGAAGTGATGTTTGGGAGTGCTAATTTGCCTTCCTGAATTGAATTGGGAGTGCTGTCATAACTTACTATACCACATAATATATAAGCACATAGAGGAATCAAGATGGTTTCAAACTCACCGAAGCAGATGTCCCTGAATGAACATATCGAGTAATTATTATAGCCCTAATTCCCTGTAACCAAAAACACTCAAACCGAACCGAACTAAATTTTTTTTGTATACATTTGTATTTGTTTTTTTTTTATTTCTCTTGCCTTTTAACTCAAGAATAATGGCTACAAGAGTAAACAAAAAGCAAGTCGATAGTAACGACATCCTACGAGCAAAATTTTAAACTTGCACATGATTTCTGTATTTGTATAGACTCAATGATATAAAGCCATTGTGAAACGATACGCGCAGTGTTTTTATTTCTTTTTTAACTAAAATAATTTAAGTGATAATAAGAACAAGTATTGACTGAAAAAATACTTTTTAATTCGTTTTTGCTTCTTCGAAAGTAAACAATCTTTGGTCAACTACTACATATACACAAAGGAAAAAGGGAGGGTTTTAAACATCCATATTGAATTAATTATTCCCTCCTCTTCGGAGTGAATTCACTCGAATAAGACATAAGGGAAAGTTACAAAATCCCGAATGTATAAATTCAAAAATTCATAATAATAAAAAAAAACAAATAACAAAAACCCGAAAATGCGAAAAATTAGGAATTTTCTCTTTTTTTTACTTTTTAACTTGATTTACAGTAATAGCACTGTAGGTCTTTGATGGTTTTCATTTTGATAGTCACGTTTTTAACATTTATAACGTAAGGCTCATACCATAATACCAAAATATGTAGAAGAACATTTCAAATGTGCATATGAACACAAGTTTTTGTAGAACCTCGGTATTATCGGACCCTATGGGTCTTAAGAATGTTCGGTGTAAGATAACCCCGAGCTATAGTGCATTTGCAACTTAGGGAAATGTTGGTGGGTAGGGGGTTTGATTACATCATAAAGCGACCTTTACACGGTCATTCAGAGGACGTCAGTCATCTACACATATAATCAGTCATCAGGCAAAATCAGAAGGGTTTTGATTTTTCAGCTCTGTGAACTTGGCAACCAACTTTGGAAAATCGGTTTTTTTTTTTGTTGATTCTTATTGACATTCGTTTGTAAAACAAAGTAACGGGACATTGAAAAAAAAACCCAGCACCCCGTATTATCGGCACTCAAATTTAAGTGCCTTGTACATGAGCTGCGAACTGCGATACGAATAAATATTGTAAAGCAATTTCAGGACCAAATATCGATTTACATTTACTTTTACTTAAGTGCCTTGCATATGAACTGCGAATTGCGAATTCGAACAAATGTTTTAAGGCAATTTCAGGAGCAATTATCGATCTATTTTTAATTTCATTTATTGGTAAATTTAATAAATAATCCAATATATAAACATTTTAATAGAAAACACAACAAAAAACATAGTTTTTATTAGATAAATTATCATTTTCATACTTTCTTCGCAACCCACAACATCATTCAGCGAATTGTCAAAAGTGAATTCGCAATCCACAACATCAGGACACCTTCCACACATCGGCGAATAAAAAATTCGCACGAGTCTAACCGCTTTTGTATTAACGATTCGTAGCTGCCGGCACCTTTCATGTGAATAAAATGTCAAAATGCGCGACCGTTCACAATGCGCCACCGTTCACAGTTTAAATTAGATAAATGATAATTTTTATATTTTCTACGCAACCAACAACATTAACGAATTGTGCAACGTGAATTCGCAATCCACAACAACAGGACGCGTTCCACACATCGGCGAATTAAAAATTCGCACGAGTTTAACCTCAAATTTACCTGTTTGTGTATTAATGATTCGCAGCTGGCGGCGAACTTTCATGTAAATAAAATTTCAAAATGCGTTTCATGTACATTGTGCAAGGCACTTTAGTTATTAATTCTTGAAGACAAGACAATCGTTTGTAGTTGATTGTGGTGAAAAAGACAAAAAAGTTTTTTTTTTAATTTTTTTTTATATACCTTAACACAAACGTATTTTCATATCAGTTCATTAAAGCTAAAAATTGTTAAGCTGAACTTTGCGTTTATTGCACATCGTTCGAAAAAAAACGTTAATTTAACCTTTTTATTTGTATCCATTATTTTTGCTATATTAAATTGGTAAAACATGAATTAAAAAAAATAAAAAAAACATCGTACCTTTGGAAAATAAATTTCTTACATGTACTTTTTTGTGTGTGTACCATTCGCTGATCCGAAGTTATAGGGGTCCAAACTTTTTGTTCTTTTTTTTTAAGATTCTTAAGTTCAATCGCTTGATAAAAGAAGAAAAAAAAAATAAGGAACATCGTCCATAGAGTAAGGTATGCTCTACACAGTACAATTTTTATTTTGTTTAAAGGACCGTTAGTTTGGTCTATCTGCATTCCTAAGAAAATAAAATGCACGACTGGGTCGCACGAACTTGCTCTTGTAGCAAACTATGGGATTGGGAACATTTAATTTACTGAAATATTTTGAAAGGTGGAAAAGTGTCCTAAATATAAAATAAAGTTGTATAGAAGCTATCATTAAATGGCTGTTTAGGCAAAAAACTTAAATGCTATCTTATGTTGAATGCTTACATTAAGTACTGCACGTAATTATAATGAAATCGGTTCAGCCGTTATCAATTTATGGCCACATTTGTAAAAAAAACCGTAAACACCAAATCTTTATTATGTGCATTTTTAGCCAAATACCTGAAATGCAGTTATATTAGGACTACTTAAAATATCACTCACACCAAGTTTCATCAAAATCGTTGTAGCCGATTTGGAGAAAATTGGGAAAAACTAAAACCGTTATATGGGGGTTAAAAATTCGAATTTCTCCTCTAGGAATTCACCAAAAAGTGCTATGTTCACGATTTGAACTAAATCCGTCAAACCGTTTAGGATGTAGGTCGCTGCACAGACAACCGAACATACGCACATCCGCACAGACAGACCGACGACGGACGGCATGACGAAAACTACTTTTTTAGGCTTCTCTATCATCGTAATGTCAGGTTTGATTAAACTCGAAATTTTTTTTACATGAAACCAATACTTGCCCTATCAGCAAGTAAAAATTATTTTTCAAAGCTTAAAGACTCATTAAAAAAAAAATATAATGGAATAAAATTTAAAAAAAAAGGAACGGACATCTTCCCTGGACAAATTTGTGCTCAACATTTTGGTGTTAGAAATTTTCCAATATCATTGATAGTTTTCGAGATCTGCAACTATAAAAAAAAGAACCTCGACTTCAGCGATCTTCAGCTTCATAGGTTAGGTATTAGGAAATTCGGGATTTTGATATTCGGTAATTTGTAATTCGGGGTTTTGTAGTTCGGGTTTATGTAATTCGAGATTTCGTATTAAAACCCATTACATAAATGTATTTAACTACACCTAATTTATATTAGCAATCAAGCAATTAAAAAATTACCAAATTACATTTTTTCTAGAGATAAATAACAATTAAGCAAAATCTTATCGCTATACCAATAAAGCGAGCTATACTTAGCTAAATTAAATTAATTGTTTAGAATAACGAAATTCAATTTTGTGTTTTTTGCCATATTTAACATTAATAGCTATGGTAGGTATATGTTATCTTAATAATGCCCCTTATCCAATTTTTTTTTATAGCTTCCGCAAAAATGTTATTATTGCAAAAACAAACGAAAAAAAGTAATCATCTTATTTGTTCCCAAAACACAAAGAATGCGTTTATTATTGGTGATTTTATTACTTGCTCAATAGGGCAAGTATTGGTTTCGTGTAAAAAAAAAAAGTTCGAGGTTTTATTCAAACCTGACATAACGATGATAGAGAAGCCCAAAAAAAGTAGGTTTCGTCATGCCGTCCGTCGGTCTGTCTGTGCGGATGTGCGTATGTGCGGTTGTCTGTGCACCGACCTACAGCCTAAAAGGTTTGACGGATTTTCTTCAAACTTCGTATATAACACTTTTTGGTCATTCCCAGAGGAGAAATTGGAATTTTTATTTTAGCCTGGCTATAACGGGTACCTCCCATATAACGGTTTTAGTTTTTTCAAAATTTTCTCAAAAACATCTCTAAAGATTTTGACAAAACTTTCTGTACGTTATGTTTAGACTACTGTTAATATAACTGCATTTCAGGTTTTTGGCTAAAAATGCATATAAAGGAGATTTTGTGTTAACGGTTTTTACAAATTTGTCCATAAATTGATAACGGCTTAACCGATTTCATTAAAATTTAGTATTAAAGTTAATTTGATTATTTAACACAAATGAAATTTAAAGTTTTTGGCTAAACAAACGTGTTACAATAGCTACCATACAACTTGGTCTCACGTTTCGGCCATTTTCCGATATTTTTCCCCTTTTTGATTATAATTTATTAAATTTATTTTTTTTTTAATCCCGTGGTTTGCTACAAGAGCAAGTTCGTCCGACCCAGTCGTGAATTTTATATTTTATTGCAACACCACACTAAATTGCTTGCATATGATATACAAACACATTTCACATACCATTCTGTGTGCTTGATAAGAAATATAAACGAAATACCACTTTTTTTTTTTGTTATTTTCATACTGCCAACACTCACCTAGAAAATAGCTCAATATTAATGAAAACATATTCTCCACTGTCGATCATATTCAGCTCATCAGCCGTTAGTAATATCTGACGAATGGACTTCGGATCAGCGCACATTATCACAACTGAAAAAAAAAATATATTATAAACAAATGCGAGATATTTCATGGAAATAAAATAAATATTTCAATAATAATAAATAAAAGAAAATATTCAAATAAGATTGTATTATACATATACATTTTCTGTATCTATAGCCGTTTTAATTATGTGTGACTACTGATTACATATTATATTAATGCAGAAGTAGAATTATTGTCAAATGTAAACATATAATTAATTGAAATAAATGTTTTGTTTTCAGGCAATGTATTGACTCAAAAGTTAAAAGTGCATTATAAATTATAATCAACACATTTTCATGAGTATGTGTGAAGAGTTGAAAGTACTTTAGTAAACAGTGTGTTTGCCAAGAAAAGGGGAACACATCCAAATCTCACAAATGATACACTGATCAAAAGAACGTTTGTTTTTGAGAATCGGACTTTTAATTCTCAAAAACAAACGTTGTTTTGTGTTGGCGTGAAATAACGCCGAATTTTGAAATTTGGCTTTATTAAACTCTTCGAAGTGAAATAACGACAAATTTCAACGCTCAGCATTATTTCGCTTTGAGGCCGGGAGGTTGCAAGGGGACAGCATCTTTTTGGGTTGAAGTTTACGGCGCATCCGCGCCATAGTCATCTTCAGCCACTGTGACGGAACTAGCATTACGACTACGACCCATTCTGGCACCTCTTCCGTCCTGTGGTGTTCCAAACTTTTGTAGGCCCGCGGCTTAAAAGCTTCCGTATAAAAAAAATTAAGCTAAGGCCATGCTCAGACGATTTGCAAAAGTTACAGATATGTGCAGTGTGCACACATGAAGTCACGTCTTGACTGGACAGAACTTGAAATTCCGTTTTTTCCCAAATTTGTTAGAAGCTTTGAACGTTTTGAATAAAACAAAAAAAGTCTAAATACTTTAAGGGCCAGTCTTTTCAGCTCTGGTTAAATTTAACAATTTGTTATTTTATCTGGTAACCATAGAAACACATACAAAAACTATGGTTAACAACTGAAATAACCAATGGTTACAAATAACCAGATCTGAAAAGACTGGCCCAGCCTACCCTTCACATCTGGTCTACTTGCCTACGACAAATTCGATAGTCTTCGAGTTTTACAGCATAATGCAAATCGCCCTCTTTCTCCTATACGATTCCAAACTTTCATTTGTTTTTTACTTGCGATTATAGGTACTATAAGGCAAGTTATGAATTCGTGCAAAAAAAAAAGTTTTGATATAACAATCAATCATGACATTACGATGATAGCGAAGTTTAAAAAAAGTGGATCTGGAAATTCTGTCTGTGTGTCTGTCTGTCGGTCTATCTATCAGCCTGTTATTCGCACCTGCAGCTTAAACAGTTGGGTTGATATCCTTCAAACTTGGTGTGTAGGCTTTTTATGGTGACCGTCAGGGGGGTTTTTCGAATTTGTTGTCTAGGCCTTAAAATAACGGTACCTGCCATATAACGGTAATAAAAAAATTTGTTATTCTCGAAAACGGTTCTAACGATTTTGATAAAATTTGACATGAGTGTTACTGCATGAAAGGCCTTTTAGACAATTGAAACCGTTATTTTTCAAAAACAATTTTAACTGTATACCTGTTATATAACTTTTTTTTAATTTTTACTTTCTCGTTAACGACTCAACGGATTTTAATTTTATTTTAAGAAAGGGGTAGATAGCTGAATGATAATGGCGTACTTAATTTTGTCATAGAATTTCTAAAAATAATTATATTAATTAAACATTTTTTTTTTTAATTTAATATTTTGAAAACCAATTGATAAATTTTTTTTAATTTAATCTTCGAATAGAATTTATTAACTTTTTAAAATTGACATACTCAAAATTTGTCATAAAAATATTTTTATAAGATTTTTTCAAAAACTGGTTTGATTTTCGTAAAAAAAAACTCTAAAATATATTCTATTATTCAATAATTAATGGCATACCACGATTTTCTGGGGAAAGTCTGTTTTGTTATAAGTTATTTTTCAAGGAAATTTTTTTAGTTATTGCGTTTTAAATTTATTAAAAGAATTTAAAAAATTATTTCATATACAAAAATTGAAAAATTGAGATATTCGTTTGTAGTGGATTGTAGTGAAAAAAATTTCATTTTTTTTAAATTTATTTTTAATTTTTTTTTTTTCTTAAAAATATAAAAGTTCTACAACTGCCTTCATATTATGAGAAACGAAAAATGTAACGCAATTACCGCTAGTACAAAAGAAAATAAGTTACTACAAACGATAAAATCGCTACTACAAACGCAAAAAAAAATCTACTACAAACGAAATCAAGTTACTACAATCGATAAAATCGCTACTACAAACGAAATCAAGCTACTAAAAACGATAAAATTGCTACTAAAACCGAAATAAAGTTACTACAAACGATAAAATCGCTACTAGAAACAAAAAAAAACTCTACTATAAACGAAATCAAGTTTTTACAAAGGATAAAATCGCTCCTACAAACGAAAAAGACGCTACTACAAACGTAGTTACTTGATTTCGTTTGAATTTTTTTCGTTTGTAGTAACTTATTTTCATTTCGAAAACAGTTTTTTCATGAAACTGCACTTTTTTACTAGTGAATCTGTGAATGGCGCTTTTTCATTTTATTTTATAGTAGTTTAACGGTTAATCTTAATTCGCAGAAAAATAAAAAGACCGGCTCGAAAGAGCTTGCTCCTTCATTTTAATTAGTATTAAAGTTTTTATGTTGTTTAGCTTAAAACTTTAAATGACATATAGTTCTATTAAAACTCCCTAAGTCCATTTTTAGCAAAAAAGCGATAAATACGCCAAGTTTATGCAAATAACAAAATCTATGTTCTATCAAAACTCCCTAAGCTCTATGTTCCTCTATTATCAAACTATAAAGTATTAAAACTCCCGAAATCCAAAAAAATTAAATTTGTTGTCTATGAAAAGTTTTTATCATTGAAAACACAAAATTGTTTATATTTTGCGAACTAAGCTCAAATTGCGTTATTTTTTTTTGATAAAAAAATTCTATAATTCATAAGCTTCATTTTTTTTCCAATTAACAGCAAATTTGTTAGATAACTTGCTTAAAAAATGAAAAAGAAAATTTTGAAAGATGAGTTTCAATGATAGCTATAACTGGGCCGTAACGTTGTCATTTTGTCAGCTCTTAAAAGTCTGCAAAAAAAAAAAAATACCTCGTTTACAAGGTTTCTTAAGGGCAAAACACAGTTGCGTGCGTTGCGTTGTCGCTTTCAACTGAGGGCAATGTTAAATACTTACAAAGGTTGTTATGAGAAGCGACCCATAGGCAGCGTTTTGTCTATGAGAATGAGAATGGTTTCTCATAAGAGCCTGTGTATTTGGTGTTGCACTTTGTTGAAGGCGAACACTCAACGCACGTATCGCGTTCAATGTGTTTTGCCCTTTAGCAATCCGCATTCGTATACTTTCATCTTGGTTCCACATTTCACTTTCACTCGAAATGAAATCTAAATCGACCGAAAATAAAATCGGTGTTCTAGAATTCACCGCATCGATTTCGATTCCACGTTATCCGAAATCGATACAAAGTGTTCCACAAATCGTTTTTGTCGATTTTTTATTGATTTTAAATCGATCGTAAATATTCAATGTGAAATAGTGGGAACGAAGAGACTTGATTAAAAATATGATTACAAAATTACGGCAGCAATTAATACAGTACAAATTATAAAAAACAATAATATTTAAAAATTTGTTAGACACAAAAACAATTGGCAAACAATTTGCCAAAGGAAAAATAATTTATGACAGATATCAGCTGCTTTCAATTTCACGAAAAGTGAATTCGGAATACATTCGGTGTTGTCAAAACGGTCGAAATGTGGAACACTGAAATTAAATTCACTCGTTTTGCAATTTCGATATCGGTTTAATTTCACTCGATTTCTGGAACCTAGCTGTTTGGCTGCAACAAGGTAATGGGCGGTCAAGATTTCCTTTTCGGAAATTTCGCAAAATCACAACGAAAAGTCATAAAAGTACGCGGTTCTATACATAACACTACCATCTGAGTTGGTACAGCTGTTATTTGTTTACGATGTTCTTTTTTTATGACGTGATCCTCGGATCTTATTACTTTTGATTAGATCAAGACTTGTCAGTTACAAATAAAAATGTGCAAATTATTATACCCCATCGCATCACATTTTTACGTCACCTTCAAGTAACTACATTATATGGATGTGCTAAGAGTTTGCCTGCATATACTTTAGCGTATAGGGCTATTTTTAATTTAAATGCATCGTTTACTGTATTGTTTACCATAATATGAGTGCACTTTCCTCTGTTATAAACAATAAACATCAGAAACATGACACGAATGATTTAGATCGTTTTAATTAGTCATTTCTGCCAAGATGCTTAAAACAACCATTCCTTGCATTTATAAGTTCAATCTGTTACGTGTGCACATTTGAATTCATTTTAAAGTCAACAATTAATTGATTTAATTTGACAGAGTGACAAATGTAAATATATTGGAGAACAAAAATAATAAATATGAAACACCCACCTAGATTAAATAACACCCTGTAATGTAGTAATCCATAACTTTGACACTCAAAGAAATTAATTAAAGCCTCGGACATGCAAGTATAATAAATATCTGTTACATACATGCTGCTTTAGTTTTTCTATTTACGACCTAACGACCCTAATAATCCAAAGAAGAGGAGTATCAAATATCTCATTAATAATTTAATTTAAAACCAAGATAAATATTCCAATAATTTTTTTATAGAACATAAACTAAGTACATTTACAAATAAAGCTATATATATAGATATAAATGTATCAATTGTGCTGAGAAATGCATGAAGTTGGGTCTTAATAATAAGTAAACGACATGTCAAGCTATTAGTACCTACTATCTAAATCTGACAGAAAGTGGTTGGCACCTTATTTAGAAAAGGTGTGCATTGCATTAATTGTATATGCAATTAGTATAGATAGTGATGAGTACATTTATAAATACGTTACGTAGATATCTATTCATATAGGATGCATAAAGTGTGGCTCATTTGAGAAAACACAATCAATTCATTGATAAGTAAACAAACAACTTTGCAAATAAAAAGAAAAGGGAGATAAATTTAAATGCTTTTTGTTTAGAAATTAACAAGAACGTGATTAATGCGTAAAACTGGAGTTGCCAATTGCTTATCTGAGGCTTTTGAACAGGAGCTTAGGATATAAATTGTTTCATAGAAAAATCAAGAAGAAGCGTAGTCATAGAGATGGGTTGTTATAAGAATGTCATTTTTAATATTATATAACAATTCAATCAAAAAAAAAAAAATTTAGAAAAAACAAAAGCTTTTAGAATATTTGGGAAAGCAACTCAGAACATAGGTTAATCTTCTGTTACAATGAAAAAGTTGAATTTTGAGCCTATACGAGTATATAGTTTGTCCTCTATAAATTGGCAGTACAGGCCTTATGGGGAAGCTTTTTCAAAATCAGTAGCGCGCCTTATTTGTGCACCATACTGAATTGAAAGAAACCCCATTTAAAAAATGTTTACCCGCCAATGATTTTTCGATTGCATCCGATATAGACCCCACAACGACCTGCCTAGCGTACAGTTGAATACGCACTGATTGGCTATTGGCTAAAGCATTTCAACCCTCTTTTAACATCCATTCGAACAGAGATACCTTTGTCAATTTGGTAACTCGGTTCGTATTTTTTTATATTGAGTTTCTGTTGAAGAACTTTTGATTTTAGAGCTTAAAAATACCTTTTATTGATGAAATGATAATGAGATATTGAGATGAGCATATTACTAGTACAAAAGTGTTATCGTGCAGTGTTTTTGTTGATCATGTTTGTGTTTTTTATGTGGGGAAAATCTTAAAATGCAGTTACAAAAATGTAGGTAAGCTGTTGTCTTTAAAGAATTTATTTGCGTAGATTCTCGTGCCGGTCGGTCGGTTGATATTTCGTGTATATTTTTTCTTATTTGCGTAGATTTTTAAAGCGCGCGGGCGGTCGGTATTGATGTTTCGTGTACCTATTTTTGTGATTAGTGAGAAATGGCACCGGTGTGTCCAACACGTCGAGCAGGTAATTGAGCCGAAAATGTGGGAAATGGACGTTTTTTCGGAAAACGCTGTAGAAAGCCTTATAATAAATCTAGATGAAGAGAGCAGCAACAGCAGCAGTAACTTCTCAAGTGATAAAAATACCTTTACTTATATATAAATGTACATATTTTTATTTAATAGATGAATTTATATTTATTTTTGTTATGCTTGTTTATTTATTTTGCTTGTTATATTAATCTTTATGAATAAATTCTTTATTTTTTGTTTGTTTTTTATTTAAAAGGATTAGACCTACTGGGGATACCCTTCAAAAACGCGCCTACTATCTTACCTCTTGGTGGTGTGGAAAAAGATAAATTTCATTTCATTTTTATAAATAAAAATTAAGAAAATAATTTTAATTAAAAAAGAAGAAAGGTAACCCTACATCATATTTTTTCAGTTTTTTCCAATTCAAAATGCTTACTACGGCAACCCTGTTAGAGCTTTTGAAAGAAGATAACCTTATGGAAAGCAAAGAAGTGCGAATGAGAGACAAACATCCCTATCTTCCCTGTACTGCCAATTTTTAGTGGACAGACTATAGTAAGGGATACAATCACAGAAGACCAGTAATATAAACACTGCCAGAAAGCCATCACAATCAGATTCAGAAGTGCTGCTCCTGTCACTGATGTGCTGTGTTTCACTAGCCTAGCCGACAACAATGAAACCCTTTAGTTTGACTTAGGTAACTGCTTAAAGCAGTTAAGAATGAGGCCAACTATACTTTGTCCTTTGCCACGAATAGTGAGTTAAAGGTAGGCCAATTCATATCAAATTTCATTTCAACCCTCATTTAATACCAACATTCAACAATCAACAATAGCCAAAGTTCGACCACAAGGAAATTCATTAGAAAAATAGAAATTCAATTTAGTCGATTGCAAGAACTGCAGCAACAACTGATTTCCCAGCAGGCACAAGTAGTGTCAAGTGCAGAAGTTGAAGCTACCATGATCGCGTACGACCACCATTATTTTGGCGAGAAAATGTAAAGCTTTATTTTTTCGAATTTGCGATCTGATGTCCGAAAATTTAACATCGTCATTGCAAATCTAGACCAGACCACGCACAGGCACGGAAGTAAAGACTTCAAACAAATCAGGCAAATGCTTGATCGAGAGCAGCAAGGTGACAGCAAACCTTCGATGGAGGCACCATGACCGACGATGCCTTAAAGGCAATTTAGATTGACAGATTGCCCGTTCAAACTAAACCATGACCGACGATGTCTTAAAGGCAATTAAGATTGACAGATTGCCCGTTCAAACTCAAAAAACTCATAGTTGGTGCACACCTTCCTGACATCATGGCAGACAAAATCAACGACGTGATTACACATCAACAGGTTGCCAGCACGTCATCCCAACCAGATTCTGCATTATCGAGCCTAACACAAAAAGTAGAACATCTGACTAGGCAAATTGAGGCAATGTCCCCGAATCGCCGAGACCAATATGGCGGGCTGAACAGATCTAGGTCGCAATCCCGTGGCAGGCAACACAGAAACGCTACACCAGCTTCGAACGAGAAGAAAAACAACGCTTGCCACAATAATCGAACCCTTCTTTGTTTTTTTCATCGTCACTGGGGATCAGAAGCAAAAAATTGCCACCAACCATGCAATTTCCATCAGCAGCTTTCGAGAACGGGCTTCATTGATGACGGTAAATTACAGCCAAACTTCTAGCCGTCTTTTCGTCAAATTAAAACGTTAAAGGTGCAGTTTTTGGAAGATACGGGTTCCTACATTTAAGTGTTTCCACAAACAGGTCCACATCGACATTCCACGCCATCCCACTATACTCTTCCCAATACAATCCTAACTTTTTCGCACTTTGCAGTTGAACTTCGGACTGCGTCGTGATTTCACTTACCATTTCGTGGTAGCTGCGGTCAGTAACTTTCTTTATTTTTCTTTCAACTTCTTTTGGACGTATCGCACATCAGATTGCTTGATGGAAGTCTCGGTCTCTCCAAATTAGGACACCAAAATAACAAAGAAATCTTCCGTTTGAAATGCTCTAACTTTTTTTTTTTTAAAGACCAAATAAAAAAGTAAAAACGAAGACTTGTTCTTTGTAATATGAAAAACAAAAAAGTTCCGCAACTCCGAATACTAAGCAAGTAAAACATTGATTTTTATTTGCTTTTAACTTTTATAATATTAAAGAAACATTAAAAAAATTTATATGAAAAAGATGAGAAATTTCATTTGCTACAAATTCATGCTCGGCTAGTTTTTTTTCCAGACTAACGGTTTTCGAGATAATAAGGTTCGAAATCTCATCTAAATTTCGGACCTTAGTTCGCGGATTTGGACTCCGATATTTAGTAGGTACTCCTCTATCAGATATAAAAAAATCCTACTGAGAGCACAAAATGCACGGTTGATTCCTCGTTTCCCTGGACTAAATATGTCTATTGAAGATTGCATAATCGAAATGACTTGTAACGTTATAGCACAATGTATGTTTGTATATGAGATAAAGAAGACATCAATCGATTGGTCGAATAAAGACCGATTAGCAGTTTTCCTTTCTTGATTTAATCAATTAGAAATTCTTAATCTACACAGCAACAAATTTTCTCCATCTAAACCTTCGTTAATAACTCTTCTCACTCACCACTTCACTAAAGCAATTAACATCAATTCGTCAATTCATACCTATTTAAACCTTATAAATCTTATTAATGGGGTATTTATTTAGTGAATTATCTTACAACATCAAATATTTTATTAAAATCCAATCAAAAAAAAATCTCAACGACATTTAAATTAACTATTTAAAGATTGATTATCTGTTAAGTTAAGTTAATCACGACGAAATGAATGAAATAGCTTTAAGGGTGAAAGATCATATCCTATATTTTCAACCACACAACGTGTAGACAATTTAATTGCTATCAATAAATAAAGTATTTGATTTTCTAAATCTATTACTGTTGTCAACTTATAACATCTTAATTGACAGTTGAATGCTTCATTAAGCACATATTTCACACTGAAATAATTACTATACATAATGGAGTAATGATGTTCGATGATGTGATGAAAAGACTCTAGTCGGGGCTAGACATTTCTTCCCTTTTGTAATATTTTCAATATCTGTATATGTAGGTTATAAAAAAATATAAATAGACTTTATTTTTACCATTTTAAATACCTTAATTATGTTAGGTTACATTTAAATGTAACGAATCGATGTAACGACGTATCGTGTAATCAATACACGAACACAACAATTAAGAGGAAGACAGCCGGCAGTCTAGCCAAGCCAATAAAAGTAATTTGTCATCCGTCCTAGACATGACATGAAATGGAAGGTCAGGGATACATCACACATTATGTTGAAAATAAAAGTTGAAAAATAATTATAGACCGATTTTCTTTTGACAGGCATCTGTTATTCTGAAAATAAAAATTGAAGCTTATTGACATTCATGTGGCCTTATGTGGTGATTGAATCGAAGCACCAAACATTTTCACTTAGCATAAGTTTTGTCTTTCAGTTTCACGTCCTCGTGCATACATAACTCAATTTGGTATTGTGGTAGACCATTTTGGCGAGTTTTGTGGCGATAAAAAACGAAAGAGGGGGTTGCGACTCTTAAAAAGTTTCATAGGGCTAAAAACGACATATTCGGAGTTAATCTCTTCAAGGAGTGGATATATGTAGATCCTTGGTCTTTCAATGTGCCGGTTGTCCGTGAGTAACTTTAGTTTCCCCGTCTCCGGTCCAACAAAAAAAGCTATAAACTATAATAAAGATACTACATCGTGTACAAACTAATTTAATGAATCCTGTCATATAAACGTTGTTCAAATCGATAAGTAGAATTGTAGAACTTCTAACATACCACGTTTAGCCGAGCAAATAGCAGAGGTCCTGAACTACTGTAAATGGATATTACTGTAATCCGCAGGAAGTGCGATGGGATGTAACGGGCAAGCAAAGACCGAAGAACTGCGATATCTGCTACATTAGGGTTTAGTCATGGAAAGAAGAAACAAGAAAGTCGCCTATGTTAAAGTTACTATAACACTCCTAATGATAATCGGCACAATCCATATTAATTTTTTTTTTATATATAATTTGAGCGCATTTAAGGGGTTATGAATACCCTTATAATGATTTAACACAGTGCCAACAATTAGGGAATTCGTAGAGCAGTTGACAGGAGAAACCGATGCACATTAGTTTTGAATGTCTGAGCATCATAACGAGAGGACAAAACAGAGCCGGTTAAAGCATTTCACATTCGTATTGTGCGGCTAAAGAAAAAAAGGGTTAAGTGATAGGCATTACTTGCGCGGCGCGAGTATTACGGTTAATTTATTTCAGGGGAGGAATGCAACTAGCTATTACTTCGGAACACTCTTTGTGAAGCCTAGTATGCAGCTGAAGTCAAACGAAATTTTCCGTCGTCTCCAAAAACACAGACGAAATGATAAAGAAACGGTACTGGGCAATTAGTTATGTAGAGTTTCGCCACTTGCAAAAAAATATTTCTCAAAACACACCAAAAAACAAATAAAAAGAACAGAAATCCATTTTGTAATAATAATAACCACAAAAAAAACACGAACAAAATACAAACGTCAAAATTTCGCGATCAATTAATATCCCAGTCAATTAAATTGTGTGCGAAATGAGTGTAGAGAGTAGCGGAGACTTGAACCCGTTATCAACCGTTTCACCGTGAAGCTGCGTACCACAAAACGAAAAGAAGGACGAAAAATTTCGTTCATGATTTCACTGTGTCATTTTTGTATGCCAGACGACTGGGCATACCCTAGCGGGACTGACTACAGAAAGGATTTTGACGAACAAATATTGAATACCATAAATGCTACCCTAGATAAGAAATTAAATACATGAAAAGTAACCGCTGAAATTGAAAAATTCAGTTTTAAATTGCCTTTACCAAAAAAAGTAGTTAGTCAGTCAGGATTTGGCCAGTCGGGATTTTGGCAGCAGGATTCTCAGTCGGGATTTTGTCCAGTCGGAATTTTGGCAGTCGGTCGGTGCACTGAAGGTGGTCTTTGATGCACATACCGAGAATGAAAAGCTGTTCAGTGTTCAGTTTCTTCGATGCAAGTGCCACTCATGGATAGTGGCATTGGGGGTATGTTTTGCTTCAATGATAAGAAGGCAGCATTGAGTTTTCGAAGCATTAAATTCCATGCGGTTGTTGACTCCCCATTGGACAATGCTATCAAGATCGGAATTTTAAACATGTTATCATACGCCACGGCGCCGTTCCAGTCCCACATCCGAAGGACGAATATGAAAAGCTGAGGGTTAGAAGTTTCAGACAGAAGATCATTGATAAAAATAAGGAAGAGAGTCGGAGACAAAATTGAGTTTTGGGACACACCATCATTTATTTTGAAAATTTCAGACTTGAAACCATCCAATACTACTGGTATAGGTATTGAACGTTCAGAAAGGTAATTGCTAATCCAACGAAGAAGAGATTTATCAATATCGAATGCATGCATTTTCGATAAAAGAGCCTGATGCCAAACTCTATCAAATGCTTTTGAAATATCGAGTGCTGTGCAATAACTAATACTTTCACCAAAACAATGTTAAGATTGATTCCACTTTTCGGTGAGATAAGCCATCAAATCACCAATGGATCTATTGCTACGAAATTAGTACTGTCGGTCATTAAGAAGCTTTCGTTCTTCAAAATATTTCTTAATCTGATAGTTTATCAGCGTTTCCATGACCTTGGAAAGGAGGGACCTAAGTGCAATCTCTCGATAGCTAGAGGGGGAAGAAGATACGTTTTTTTTAGGAACGGGCTGGACAAATGCTGTTTTCCAACTACTCGGAAAGAGACCGGTAGAATGGGACAGATGAAAAAACTTACGCAGTGGTTTTGCCAGCCTAGAAGCTAACCACTGGAGTTTTATTGAAGACGAGCGTTGGAACCAAAGACGAAGGTGTATTTCGTATACTTTTTACGAATGCCCAAAAATGTTTACTGCCATTGGGACAATGTAGAAATTTTTTTGCTGTAATTTTTGTTCATGCAAAAACTTGGTTCGACAAATATGATCGTTACAGGAACTTCTAGTTTGTATGAACTTATTCCGGGTTTCTTCTGTGCGGGGTTGGTTTTATAACAACAGGACCTTTTAAAAGGAAACTATAAGAGCTGAACACAACAGCAGAAGAGAATGGAAGATCACGGGGTTGTAAATGTAAGTAAACACAAGAAACATGAAAAAAATGTTCCAGGAATAAAATCTAGAAATCCAAAACTGGAACGTAATATAATAGAACAGCATTAGATGCTTATGATGCGGTGATGATGTAAGTAATTTCTGTATCAGGCCAGAGGTACACATGTGATTTTTACTCACGTAAGTTACTCTTTTGAGTAAGATATGGAAAATTTATAAGCTGTAAGCTGAGAGCGTACCGAAAAGGCATAAGCAAAACATCAGCCGCTAAACGAAGTTGCTTACAACTTATTGAATGGACTGTCGCATAAGTTTTCTCAATTATGTTAGCATTATTTACTCTAAGTTCAGCTGAAGTGTTGTTGTAAGTCACGTTTGTATAAGACCTTCGTAAGTTGTAAGTTAAACTCACGTATGTAACCCTGGCCTAAGACCTAAACTGCCATTGAAAATGGACTATGACAGACCTAAAGCATCGTTAAGATATGGTGTATAATACTTAAGGTAACACACTCAGCTGTGTTAAGGTCAGAATTGATATTACCGAGCCCTTTGATGTCGTACTCTTTAACATCATTTTGGAAAGAATCATATGGTCATTTACACAAATTTCGATTCAAGTACAATTGAAAGAACAAGGCTAAATATTTACATATGTATATTTACGTTCGTCTGCACTCAAACAGAAGCAGTCACCCAAGTGGGTATGCAGAACAGGAGGTGGTTATGTAGATTATGTTGTATTCCTTTCGGAATAATTACATTCGACAGGATGAGAAAAAGACACAAGTTGTGGTTGAGAATGTCTTCATCAGCAATACTGAACACATTCCATTTTTACCATTCAATACCCTATTTGAAATTAAATTACATCAACGAATTGACGAATCGTGTAATTTATAGACGAACACAACAATGAAGAGAGAGGCAGTTGGCAGTCTAGCCCATTAAAGTCATTTATCATCCGTCTTAGACATTATATGAAATCGAAGGTCAGGGACACATCGCACAGATGTTGAAAATTAAAGTTGGAAAAGAATTATTAAGTGATTTTCTTTTAACAGACATCTGTTTCTGAAAAAAAAAATTGAGACTTATTAACATTCAGACTACGTCTTGTAAAAAAAAGTTTACTTAAGCCAGTTGTTAGGTACATATTAATAATAGAAGCGCGGCTTCGAAATAAAATCTTAAATTACGTATTGTAAAAAAAAGTTTACTTAAGCCAGTTGTTAGCTAGATATCAATAAATAATAGAAGAGCGGGTTCAAAATAAAATCTTAATAAGGGGGTTTGTAAGGAAGGTTAAGTACAAAAAGCCAACAAAATTCCATATATATCAGACAATTATATAGATAAGTAAAAAGGTATCTCCCTATATACAAATACATATTATGCGGGAAGAAACCAGATAATTTTGTTTTATAAATATATTCTTATATATAAAATTCTCCTGTCACGGTGTTTGTAATCTATCTCCTCCGAAACGGCTCGACCGATTTTCGTCATCCGAAGCATGCATATCGGCCAGGGTGGAAAATCGGACAATATCTATTTTTCATCCCCCTAAATGTTAAGGTTGGTCCACTCCTAAATTTTTTTTTATTTTTTTGGAAAAAATTTTTTTTTTTAATTTTTCTATGATACAGCATACAAAAATACATACAACCCTTAAATTTCACCCCTCTACGATGAACCCCTATTTTTTATTTGTCAATTAAAAACTTTAATATATTTTGCAAGGATTTTTTTTTATTTTGTCATGACTTAGAATGAAAAAATTCATATTACTCTGATCAACCCAATTTAACTTGATCTCCCGCCCTCACCGGTCGACAACTGATCAATTATCAATCGATCAATTATACCCGTCAGGTGTCACCACTCATTCAGCAAACATCACGGAGTAGGGATGAGGACGTAGTCGGTCTACTCTCTCACTCACTATACATTTTTCAGACATTTCTTTTGGTTTTATTTGTGTATCTATCGTAGCAGTGACTATTATAATTTTTCTGTGCAACTCTGATGTTAATTTTACTATCATCGTAAATTTATCATTAATTTCCAGTGCAATAATTATTTATCTACAATTTATTAATCTGACAAAAAATAGTTTTAACTCTCAGTTAATTAATTGATCTCATGTGAATGAACACTGAGTAAGAATTTTCTCTTAAGCGATGCATAGCTCGCAAACGGTTGAGACTTCAAAAAAAAAAAATCAAATAACAAAATGGTGTAGTAAATTTTATGAACTGTTGTTTTATATAAGCTATAAGCGAAAGATAAAAAAAAGGGCCCTTATGACCCTTCCCTTTTCACGGCTCACCTTCTAGACGTCGGGAATTTTAGTGTGTTAACTCCTTCAGCAGCCTTTCATTACAGTATGTATAGCTGAGTGGCGCGATACGGTTTCCGCCCTCTATCTCAAAACAGTTGAGGGCATGAAAAAAAATATTTTTTACGAAATTTGTCGCAAATTGTATGCTCTAAAATTTTGATAATAGATGTCAGCATCACTTATTTGAGAGAAACCGAGATAATCGCGAAACACGCGGTTATTGTTACTTTTGACATTGAATAACTAACTTTTCGTAGTTCTGGGTCCGATCCCTGAGTACATCTAATGTTTTTTCAGGGGTCCTGCTCCGGCCTCTTGCGAGGAAGTGACAAATTTTCCAAAACTATTGTCATGAAAAGTGCATCTCATCTAAGTCGTTCGTTTCGACGAAATATTGTACTTCCCCTTCAATCTTTGTAGAACTAACAACGCACTCAAAAGGATTGGGTGTATGTCACTAGGCCGTGGTTCTTCGGAGCCGTCAGTGCCATTATCCTTTGCACACAACTTTTAGTACGCAAATATGAAGCTGTATACGAGTTTTCAGGGTGACTCCTTATTTTGCCTTAAATCAGTAGGTACTATGTTAGCTTACTATGAAAATAATGTAAAAAGAACTACAAGTGTTTTAATTAAAATTAGGTATTCGCTCTAAATTTTTTGTGCGTTTATGAAAAAAGTTTGTCCTCTATATGTGGCTTAGATTTAGGAACACCATGCTTTTCCCACGGACAACTATATGTGGCATGTTTTCGCGTGGGGAAACCATCCAGTTTGTTTGTGTTGGCTAAAGATGGACTAACCAAGAATATTGTAGATACACTCTATTGCACTGAGAGATTAATTTTTTGTTCAACTGCCATAATTGATAGTAACAATGTAAATAATTATTTTTGATGTTTAGATAGCTATCAGAAATTATAATTCAAAATATAGTCGTTATTTTAATAAATATTAATTCATTAACCTAAAAAAAGCATACTTTTATTGCTTATAACGCTTTCGATTATAAGTACATCCTCACACACTTATAGTAGACAGTTATTTTTATTGAACTAAAAAAATGTTTCCTAGGAATAATATAAATGACGAAACAATGTTTGCCGAGTAAGCTTATTTTAATTTAAAATTTCAAAAAATAATGTTTTTTTTTAATTAAAAGCTTTGCGAAGTCAGAAGCACTAAAATTCACAAAATTGTATGCACTTAATGTCCAAAAATAGTGGGAAGTTGCAGGGATGGCCCGTCAAGTCGACTGTTTTCCAATTTTTTTTTAGTTATGAATAAATTTGAGTAAATAACGAAACATCTTAAACGTACATAGTGCAACCAGTAATCACAAATTAAAAGTTGTAAGTAACGAACTAGGTGATACGAAGTTCACCGGGTCAGCTAGTTTTATATAAAATTAAAAATCTCATGCATGAATTATTATACAAAATAATTACTTACTTCTTGATTGTCTTGCAATTATCTGCAGCTGCATAGTTATATTTGCTGCATGGAACGCTCGTTCATCAAATCCAATTTGATAGACAGAAATTTTTCCTAATTTATTGTGTAACGATGACATGCAGAAGAAGCATATCGAATTACCCGATGTCCGAACATCCGTATTCTGATACATTAAAGCTGCTCGAGTCCAATTGAAACCCTCTAACATTCCCTTGATAGCATTACCCACTGCAGCTGTTAAACCGCCCATTAATCGTGTCAACGTTGGATATTGACCTTCCTTCAAATCAAATGACATTGATCGCCCCGCAGTTGACAGCACTGGAATCTCCCAAACACCTGAATACCGTGAGATCGGAGCCAAAACATAATCACACGAAAGGCCGAAAACGGCATTAATATCATGCCATCGTGAATAAATCTCAAAGAATCCTATGGCTCCGTATGTCGACGAACAAAATGTGTCTCGCGATATAAGGGTCACATCAAAGTTTACTCCCGGAAATCCAAGACGTTGCACATCACGAATGGCCAATTCCAGAGCGGGCATAACTTTTGGCATAATGCAGTCATTTTGATTTTCTGCTTCTTTATCTGTCAGTAGGACGGTAAATGTTAGATTTTTGCGAAGAACTCTTGGATCGGCATTGAAATCGCTGGCATTGAAAATCTGTATCACTTCAGTGTTGGAGCTTTTTGTGCGTTCTTCAAAAACGCTAACAGGAACTGTCACTGATTCATGAAGAGCAGCAATTATAAGTACTATTCGTAGCATTCGATTCAAGCCCATCGCTTGACAAACACTACTAACTTGGGCGAAACAAACGTCAATTTGATGTTTTATCGTTAAAAATTAACGCGATACTAAAGGCTTTCACTGGAGATGTGCATTAATAGCACTTCCATTTTTATCCAACTCATTTTTGAAAAATTTCATTTTGGACAAACATTTTAATGACTTATTAATTTATTTATTTTTTTTTAATTGAATTCACTTAATTACACAATAAAATATTGGCATCACTGTTTGCGGCGAATTCGTTAACACTGCTAATGATTAGTGTGGCTTCTGTACTCTCTATAGGTCGTTATTTTGACAGAATTCATTTGTATGATATCACTGCTTACATTTTCCACAATCAATTCGATTGTTTAGATTGTTATTTTTATTCCTTTTTGGCTTCTGACAGCTAAGAGTACAGCTACCTTATGAACATTGGGTTAAGAAAAATTGTTTTATAAATAAACACAACAAAATGATTGATTGAGTTTGGTGTTCTATAAATGAGTGAGTGTGTAATTTTATGATTTTTGGATAGGCATTCGATGGAAATACTAATCGGGAAAATTATAATTAATTAAAACGAGTTTTTTTTTGTTTTTTTATTTCATTTTCTATTCTCCGCTATTGAATTGGGTTTCTTCATAATTTAGATAGAATAATACAGAAAAAATATATTGTAGCCATAGAAAAAAAACATTTATCTACTTTATGTAGGGAGTTTAAGGTCGTTTTGAAGACCAAAATAGAACTTCATGTAATAAAGCAAGCGTTTTTTTTTTGTATATGTACCCACTTAATTACGTTATGTAAATTGTTGTCTGGTTTTGGCTAGTCTTTGGTTTTATTTGGAAGTATGATGGTATCTTGAATACAATTATTCATAATTTAAATAACGATGATTTTGATGGGTATTTATTTGTAATGGTTTAAAGTCGTGTAAGAAATACAATGATTTTTTTTGTAAGAATTTCAAAGCAAAAGAAACATAAAGAATAATGTTTTATTTGATAATATTCGAAAATAGTAAGTCTTTATATAATTTACGGTCCATAAATTAACTAATTTTGAGAAAATATTTGCACGAAAAAAAAACAACAACCTGAGCGCTTGAACATTAAGTTCATATTTATTTGTAGATATATTATGTAGGCAGCGAAAAATTGCGTCGTCATCTTCAAGTGACATACGAAAGACTTACCGGTACCAACGACGATCTTTGAATTCATAAGATCCAAAAGATCTGTGGCAGTGGCACTTGAATGATTTTGTGAGGAACAAGGCGGAAAGAAAAGAACCAATCTTAAAGAACCACCTCATACGATCTATGTTATGGCAGGCAAAAAAGTGGAGAAATGCCCATTCTCCTATACAGAGGAGCAGGACGAACGAGACGAAAGAAGTATATCTTCCGAGCTCTTAGGGAAAACCTATGAGCAATGACCCAAACATGACATTAAGACCATCCCATATGAGATCTTAAAGCAAATACAGCCCTCACGACAACATTCCGGGAATAGACTAAAACTAGTTTAGTTTGTAGCTAGAAACATGATGACGATTAGCACGAAATTTCCACATCTTAACTTACACAAAGACGCATGCCAGACACCTGATGTATGGTCGAATCTGCAACAGTAAGATTTACACTAATTTAACGGATTTACTTATTTCCAAAGGATCCAAAATAATACAACGTTGAGATAAGAAAACATTGACCGCCAAATCCTATGCCAACCCACAGTATCTGTACAAATAAAATAAAGTGCACAACTGGGTCGCACGAACTTGCTCTTGTGGTGCGCGACTGGATTGCACATACTTGTTCTTGTGGCAAGTTGCCACTAAAATAAAATTATTACAATAATTTTCTAAAATATTTTTAATATATAGAAAAAAAAATGTGAATTTTTCACAAAATTGGTAAAACTTCTTTTTACAAAGTTTCAAGCCAAATCAAAGTATGCAGAAAATTTTGTTGCCTAAATATAAGTTTACCAAAAAAAAAAAATATTTCAAAATCGGTTTGTAAATAAATCGATGTTTACTTAATATTTTTACAAAAAAGTCTTTTTTTACAAATTTGAAGAACGCCATTTTTAAGTTCCATATTGTTTGCATTTTAAACACAAAAACTAATTTTTTTTTGTCAAGCCGTTTTCCAAATATTGAATTTACAAAAAAATAAATTAAAAAAATAATTAAAACTAAAACTAAGCTTTTTCGTAAAATGTTGGTATTGAAATTTGTTCAAGTCATCTGGACTTTTCTAAAAAAAAATAATTGGTTTGAAATCGATTAACCCGTTTAAGATAGTTCAAGAAAAAAATAAACTAGACAGAAACCATTAGTAATTTTTTTCAAGAAAATCATTGGAGCCGTTTTCTAGAAAATTAAGCTTTTCCAAAACCGTTATATGGCAGCTTCTGTTATTTTTTTCAGACTGACATACAGACAGACAGAATTTCCAGACCCACTTTTTTCGTTTCCGCTATTATCGCAATGTCATGTTTAATTTTTATCTCAATTTTTTTTTGCACGAATTCATAACTTGCCTTATAAATAGTACCTATAATCGCAAGTAAAAAAATTTAAATACGCCACCAGAGGTTTAAGACAGGGACAATCTACTTTTTCACTAAATTATAATTTGTTACCTCCTGCTTTCGCTCATTTCCTTTTCCTAATAGTATTAAAATTCAAGGGAGAATCATATTGGTTTGGGGCCAGGTAAGGGCGAAAGCGTAGCGAAAATAATGCGGAATTGCCCGAATTTTATAAATTTCACACTCTTAAAAATTTACTGCCTAGGTACATTATTCTTAAAAATATTTAGCTGATTTGGTTTATAAATAAAGAACTAATCATCTCGTTTCTTATCAATAGCACTGTTATCTTCTGACTTTAAAATTTCGTATGGCCGACCGCAAAAAAAAAAAAATAAAAGATATACCTATTCTTTGAATTGTAGCTGCATTGTGTGTATGTAAAAACAATTATTTCTCAGTTGCCTTTCAGTCTTATTTCACTTTATTTCACTTCGTAAAGTGTAATAAAACGGAATTTTAAAAGTCGTCGTTATTTCACGGCACCTTTAAAACTTATCCGGATGTCCTCGTATATCCATCAATCGTATTATTTGTATCAAGATCTTTTCGGTTTCTCATATCAGATTTCATTTCTGGGAACCAACAAAAAGTACCTATTACATTCAAAGTTTGAAGAAAATTCGTCAATTCATTTGTGAAGTAGCTTGATTAAAAGACAAAAGAAATCTACTCGACCGCGCACATTCACACATTTATTTAACTTCACTGCTTAAAGGTAGGTGTCAATTTAAGAGTAGGAGAACAACTCTCCAGAGGAAACTCGAAAGTGGACACAGTCCTAAGAGGATTATTTTTTTACTCTCGAAATTCGAACTTTCTGAAAGCCACAGAAAGTAGCTATCTAAATGTTAACATGGCAAAACTGTATTCATCAAAGAGAGCAATTAGGTATATACATTTGAGAATTAAAATGCTGCTGGCTTCCCTGATTTAGACGTGTCATTTATAAAGCAGCCGCAGCCTCTCGCTTATAAACAAGACAATCTCACTACTTCCATTTTCAATTTACGACGTTATGGCAAATGAAGTCTAAAATCTTGTTATCTGAGAAACAAAAGACGTAGATGGATACAAATTTTTCGAAAGGGAGTATCAATTTGGTACGTGAAAAAAAAAAATTCGCGCGAATTTTTAATTTAATTACATTTTTACCACCTAAGTGGGGCTTAAGTTGGGACTTACGTCCGAAAATCTATAACTCTTCGTAAAGTTAATCAAAAAATTAGATTATCATGCCTATTAGTGAATCCGCAAAATTTCACTCCCCGCGAGTCGGTTGGATCCGCAGTGGATCCGCATTCGCATAAAATTCTATTATTGAATCCGTTGAATGAGATGCATTATCGATCCGCGAACAACTTTTCCATTTTTGAAACTGCATTATCGTGGATGTCAAAAGTTGACATTCGGCGCGTTCAAGTGCACACGAGAAAAGCAATCTAAGATACTTTAGTATCGTAAAACATCTAATATCGCATATTAAACCTTTTTTAATGTTTTTAACGACCAATCTTAATCCGTCAGTGTTTCAGCAATCACTGGACTGATTTACAAGGTATGCTGTTGCATAGAGGAAATGTCAAACTTGTTCATGGGGACTATATTTTTGGACAGGTTTTCACGGTTTGGCCAAAAAACAACTCCAAAGTTGTACTTCCGGAACTCTAAATAATAGGACAAAAAATAATTATTTGTACCGCAAAATAAGTAATTTTTATTGATTTTAACGACCAATCTTAATCCGTCTGTGTTTCAGCAATCACTGAACCGATTTTCAAGGTTCATTTGCTGTTGGATAGAAGAAATGTCAAACTGGGTCGTAGGGACTATATTTCTAGGAAGATGTCCACGGTTTGGCTAAAAAATGACACCAAAGTTTCACTTCCTGAAAAAACGCAGATTACGTTTTCGAAAACGGCCATTGTCAATAAAATACTAAAAATACTGCAAAAAAAACTTTATGCGGTTCGGCGATCCAAAAATTTTTATTTCTGTTTCAAAAAATTCAGATTTGTTAACTATCTGCTTTTTCTTGAATTTTTTTTCATAAAAATCACTCTCATCCGCACCAATTTTACTGCGGATTTGCTTTTCCAACATTTGTATGGAGTGCGGATGTGGTGCGGATCCTTTCGTTTTCAGTAATACCAATTTTACGAAAAACGTTACCGACATTTATTCCCGCGTATGGCTTGCGGATTCGCTAATAGCAAATCTACCGAAAGTGAGTAAGACTCCCTCCGCAACTCATTCGTCGGATTACCTAATAAGACTGTATATAAAAAAAAATTAATGAAAACAGACTTGTTATACATATAGTAAAATTTTAACCATTTATAAAAAGCCTACCATTGTATTTTATTCAAACATACCTACATCAAAACAAAAACAAAACAGAAAAATAAAAATAAAAACTGAAACTGATTAGATTCCAAATACCAAAGGGACGAAGCCTCGATAAAAGTGGAAAAAAATGCTCCACGTGATCGTTGGTTTAAATTTAAAATAGATTTTGAAATTAATTAAAAGAATTCTTTCCTCAGAGCTTTCAACCCTGTGAATATTTTTCTCAAAATTTCAAGATTGATTGCATAATTATACCTACCTAAAAAATATTTAACTGACTCAAGAAGTTATTTTTGTTTGTGACAAAGTTACTATTAAGGCAATTTAAGGTTTTCTTAAAAAAAAAATAATGTTATAATAATAAATGTGTCCCAACAAGTTAGTTTAACCTCGCGATTAGGAATATAATTATTGTTATACTACAAGTTAAAAGGGCTTTAAATATTATTTGTTTGCTCTGTAATTACGTTATGTTAAAACATGGAATTATGGAAAACCGAGAATATTAGCGACGCACGTTTTCTGAGGTCAAACCCAACAAGCGGATCCTAAAAGCAAAACAGAAAGTGGTAAAGTTTGAGATATTTAACATTGACGGAAAAGGAAAAAATTATTATATTTTATAACGGAACTAAAAACGACATGAAAAAATTATAAATGTAATTTAAATATGATTATTTTTTTGTCACTAATCTATAACTTTTTAAAGTAGTAAATCTTGTGCTTTAAAAAAAAAAAAAAAAAAAACAATTCGCATTCTAAAACTTCACTAAAACTCGCGATAAAAAATGTAACTTCGTGTAGATTTATTCTGCATAGTGCTAAATGTCAAATTTGTTACCGGAATACAGTACAGTTTTTTAAACCGTGATTGTTTAAAAAAAAAATACACCGAATTCAAACCTTTTAAAATATTATTATGAAAAATTTGGAATATGCCAATTTTATCTAATTAAATGCGAAAACTTGATTTAAAAACAAAAATCATGAATTGGCTTTCAAAATATAAATATCGCAAGCAGGTACATGCGACCCAATCGGTTTCTTATTCCTAAAACTACCTACATCGGCTCAGGTTTTATCTTTTATAGATAATATTTTAATGGTTCAGCCCATTATCCAGACAAACAACCCAAAAGATAAATGTGCTCAAATTCGAGTCAAAAACTCAAAAGCGAAACACTTAAAAAGGAATATTTTTTTTAATGACTTTTTGCAAAAACAAAAAAAATTATAAATTGCCATCCAAACATTTTATAATGTGTAAAATCAAACTAAATTGAGCGAATCAAACTGTGTCGGCGGCGGCAACGGCATCAACCCGTGTATATCTATATATGTCGTGCCAAATGGAGTCGGACTCGGAATGCATCGCAATATTATACACCACCTAACGAAAATAGATTTTGGTAAACAATGTTTCTTATTCCAACTAACATACATATACACATACAAATATAGATGCAATTTGTTTAGTTTCTTCAGTAAATTCCACAAGCAGCATTTTCTTGTAATATCAGCGAAAGTTTTCGGTTTGATTATTTTTGCACAAAAAAAAAAAAAACAATAAATATCAAATATGTATTTTAGTATGTTTATTTATATTTTCCAATATTATTATTCCGTCAACGAACTCAAACAAAAAAAAACTTTCGGGGTTATTTTTGTTTTGTTTAAATAATTCTTTTTCTTATTTTACGCGATTAATAAAATACATTTTTTTTATGTCTGATTTATCTTTGTTAATAAACTGGCTTTTTGGGGATATACTTTAACAAGTTTGCCCACATTGATTAAAATAAATTTCAAGCAATTAAATAATTAAATGTGAATTTAATTAATTATATACACGGAACGGATGGTTATTAAAAAAATCTATTTTTAGTAATAATTTGTAAGAAAGCAAGTTTGGATAAATAAGGGTTTTCCATAAATTGGGTTTTGTTTTAAAGATAATCACGATACATTTTAACCGCAAATGTCTAAATTAAAACAATCTTGTCCCGGAATTGACATATGTATGACGTAACAAACGATTTTTAAGCAGCTTCCAATGTCAAGATGAAAATGCTGTATACGTAAATAAATATTTTAACTTGGACAAATATCTAAAATCTAAACTGGTAACAATATACTTTCGATTATACCAAATACTTACAACTTATAATAGAGAAAACACTGCACAGAATAAGTTGCTCGTAGATCGACACGGGCTTTAAAACAGACTCCAGGTAAATTTGCAATTGCGGAATAAAAAGGAATGAAAATCTCTTTATTGCAGTGCAACGTGAATTGGTGCTAAGTGTGTTTGATTACCACTCAAAAGTGTAGATTTTTATCCACCTTACACTCAAAAGTTTTTTTTTTATAGGAGTAGGTACGCCCGAGGAAATTCTCCAAAATTATCTTCTGTCATTTTGAAGTGCAACAAAACGATAATTTCGAACGACTTCGAATCAACTTCTGTAACGCTCATCAACTTCTGAATCAAAGGTGAAGGATATTTTTTCCTGATTGTCGAAACAAATATCATGTCAACCACTTTCTCTAAACAGTGGAGAAAATTACTGTGAGATGAAACGAGAAAAGGCTGAAGAAAGTAGTGATCATCAGTTTTTGGCTGTTGCTTCTGGCTGTGATGCGGCTACATCAACAGCTGCAGAAGGTTCATTGTCAAATTTACAATCTCATATGAACCATGCTCTTCTGGGTGTTGATAACAACCTTTTTGTAACGATAGAAAATCTGCTCCGAAGATGAAAATATAACTTTATACAACAACGTTCAGTATGTAAATATGAATCCTCAACTTAATCAATGCGATAAAGTTTGCGAGAGCTTTTGATAACAGCACCCAAAAAAGTTCAAAATTAAAATTACTTTTTATCTCCTAAAATCTAACAAAAAAGGTATAGCCAAGTTTCTTTAAGCAGATTCTGAACCAGTTTATCGTATCTCGGTTGAAAAATGATATTATTGCCAAAACATACCAAAAGACTGGTATGGTACCATTGTTTTCTTTGTATTCCCGAAATTAGTGTTACAATCATTCTCGAGAAGATACACTGCTAGAAGAATCCAGGATCGATTTTTCGCTCAAAAGACACGAAGTGGATTTTACAATGGTTGATCCATCATGCGTCGATTACAATTACACATTGCGAATCTTGTGTGCCTGAGAGTTCCAATGCACAGGCACACTCTACGTCATGTTAGATGCCAGTATTGCTTATTACGAGGTGTATTTCTGAGTAGCAATTTAATATTCTTAAAGAGTCCGAATCTTTCAAGGCGCTTCGAGGTATGATGCAAAGAGATGTTTTGTCATATATTAATTTTATTTTTATTGGAAATTAAGGATTTGATGACTGCCACGGTGGGTACAAATAAAAGGCATGATGGTATCCAATGAAGCGTGTAATACAAATAAAATCAAAATAGCGAATACTGACATTGGCCAAAACTCATTACATTGAAAGGAAAATACCGTAAAAGACGTTGAGCAGAGGACAGATCGCGTAAAATAAAATTTAGAAATGCTGTCCTTATCATATCTTTATAAAAATATAGAGAGAGAAACAGTTTAACAACGATGGTTCGATCGTTTTAATTTTACGCGATCCTCCTCAGTTTATTTATCTGATGGGTAGTTTAAAATTTGATGCGGAACAGACCTGGATGTTAAAAATGGAATAATCAATGCCCACCACAAATTTGAGAGTTCCATGCTGATTCGGAGAGGCTTTGGAGTACGTTTGACCAAAGAAAAGCTGACGAAGATATTATGCAACAAAAATGGCTTCGTATTTGCCATTTACAGAAAAAAGCAAACGGTATAATACATATTGCGAAATAATTCTTCATATATGGAATTCGCTGGGTGCAAATGGTGCTAGAAGACCAGAAAAGTCTCAGAAGGCATTCCAACGATTCCACGTTGAACTCGGATGAAATGGAAACACTACATAGGTGCAAAAAACTAATTCTGCTGCCCTTCTTCTAATTCCTTTAGATATTTGTTCGAATCAACCATATCGCATAAAAAAAAAACATTGGGTTAATCAAAAAATCCTAAGCTAAAAAGAATGCTCTGCATTTCTGCACTCCATTCAGCTTATAATAAACTGTGAGAGAAAATTTACTGCGGCTGACATGATGATGGTAGAGTTAGGCACAAAACATGGCCGAATCCGAAATTCTAAGGAAGCCACCACCTGAAGAATAATATCATGAATTAAAAAAAATAAAATAAATACATATTGTAGTAGCAACAAAATATTTTGTATGCTAATTTCAATTATTAAAAAAAAAAAATAAATATTTATTGGAACAGATTGTTATACTTTGAACTTCATCTGCCAAGAAAAGGGATGTTGCTATTGCATTGATTTTTTTTACATTTCAAACCCATTTCGCACTGAAATCTTTCCGCTTTTATAAAATACATATGTAGGTAATGACAATTTTAGGTATATTATGTCAACAAACTTAAATGCCTTATAGATTTGTTTATTAGTCGGACTACTAGAAATTCTAATGACACACTATGGTTCTATTTATTATGAACGTTTAATTGTGTTAACGTCTCAGATTTTAACTTTATTTTTATTTAAAGCATTCACACTATACGAAGCGCTAAACTAACTATAAAATATGCTAATTAAATACTTTGTCACCACTTAATATTTATGTTTATTGAAAAAGCTAAATGAAATATTTGCATTTTGTATTCTTAACTTGTTCTCCCTCTCGAAATTATAAATAGTTTAGAGACATGCAAAAACTTACTAAAATAATATAAACAAATATAGTTTTATTAAACGTAAAAAGTAATTACGTGTTAAGGCAGCTAAACGGGTATCATTTGAATCTGCTTTTTAATAAGTTTAAATTAATGAATTATATTATAAGCTAATGTTTATATACTTTAAATTTTCTAAATTAATTCAAACATAATATAATTTACAATTAACATATTCAAAATTAAGAGATTATGTTAATATGATTATGGATACGTTTTTTAAAGTCCTATTACATTATGTCTGCATTAATTCGATTTGTTGTTTATGTTGGAGTGCTTTGTTTTTAATTATGGGTTTAAATAACTTCTGAGTAATTTTTATTAAGAATCAGGTTTTGCTTTGATTCATTCATTGTTTCTTCTTATCGAATTCAAATGTCATTTAATGAGTAATTTTGTGTCCCAAAGAACTTGTTGTGTGACATTATGTTTTATGAAATCGCGATACCTGTCATACACCGAAAAAAAAACCTTGGTAAAATCAACTAATATCCTTGGTTGATTTTGCGTCAACCAAGCATCATTTTTAATTTGACTATGCTTGCGTTGTCAATCTTTTTATCAAATCTTGACAATGTTCGTGTTCGATTTCGTGTTTGAATAACCACTTGACATTTTAAAGTTATTGTAAACGTGGTCAAAGAAAAATGATTACGTTAGTAGTTAAGCTAATATTGTTCGTGATCACAACATTTTTTTCTGATTTTTTAGACAACCATAAACATTTTTAGCTAACAATGCTTTGTGTTGAGCTGAATATACATTGGTGTGCAATTTAAACATAGAGGTTATAAAATAATCACTTTCATTGTTAATCGAAAACGGTTATTTAGAAATATTTTTGTGGTTGAACTAATATTTCTATGTTTCAATGACTATGTTTGTGAATAGCTTATCATTTTCATTGTTAAACAAGCAGTAACATTCCGTAAAATATTTGTGTTTGAAGTTAAATGTCCGTGCTTAGATAACTATTATGGTGTTTCGACAAAAATAACCATGCTGTTATTTATATACGTTCGTAATAAAATAATCACTTTCATTGTTAATCGAACACGGTTATTTAGAAATATTTTTGTGGTTGAACTAATATTTCTATGTTTCAATGACTATGTTTGTGAATAGCTTATCATTTTCATTGTTAAACAAGCAGTAACATTTCGTAAAATGTCCGTGCTTAGATAACTATTATGGTGTTTTGACAAAAATAACCATGCTGTTATTTATATACGTTCGTGATTGGTTTATTTTTTTCGTTGCTAATTAAACAGAAATTGGTGCTTCAACTTTAATGTCCATGTTCAAATAATTATGCTTGATGTTTCGGTCACAATTTTCCTTGTTATTATAGTATGATGCGATCTCTCAATATTTTATGTATATACATACTTACTTTGAGCATTCTGTACCTACTCTAGAAACTTTTAAAATAAAAGAAAAAACAGGTAAATTTTGGAGTGTATTCGAAATCAGTTTATTTTAATGATTTATTTAAATAATAATAAACTTAGATGTTCTTAGGTACTAGTTTAAATTTAAAATTCTTTTTTAGAAAACAGTATTTTTGCATGTTAAAAGAAAGTGTTTTTAAAAGATCTAAGTGCCATTTAAACATATGTAAATACTCTAATGTATTTGAAACATTTTTTTAAAACATTTTTTGGAAATCATATTTAAAAATAATGATGAACGTAGATACATATTAAATCACTTTTTGTTTGTATTTGAAAGATTGTTTTAAAACATTTTTTGGAAATCATATTTAAAAATAATGATGAACGTAGATACATATTAAATCATTTTTTGTTTATACAACATTTTTACAAGTCTAAGAATATATTATAAAAAAGTGCCAATTAAACATTCATTGATAGATACTCTTACTAGTCACAAAAGTTTTTTTTTTTAATATAGTGTATGTTAAATCACTGACAAAATGATATCTAATTTTCCATTTGGACTTTTACATATTTTTACTTTTTTGAAACATTTTTTAATTATTTTCTTTAAAGTAAAAAAAAACGTAGGAAGGAACCAATTCAAAATAAATATTGATTTAAGAAAATATTATTTAAAAAAATTTAAGTACTATTCAAGAACCGAGCAAGTCAAACATTTCCGGATCATCAGTTCCTTCAAGATCATTTTCAATGGAATCAAAATTATCATCAGTTCTGTTTCCCAACAAAGTATATGTAATAGCATCTTGAGGATCATCAAACTGATTCTCATATACTTCAGGTATTTCTTGATTTGGACGCATAAAGCTCCTCACATCATTGCGCTCATTGTAATTTCCTTCCATGTTTATAGAGTTAATAGAACTATGAAAAAATTATTTTCAAATAAAACAAAATTCAAAATTTTAAAAAAAAAGGAAAATTTTGTAATTTTCAATTTAATGTACCTGTAATTTAGAATAAATTGGCGTACAAAAGTGGGGTGAGTAAAGATAAATTAATTCACCATTTTATGCTCTGAAGTATTCGAGCTTTCCAAGTATTTTCGTATAATGTATTTTATCAGGGGATCACACACCAAATTAACTGCAATAAAAAACGCTCATTGTCAACATAAGTTTTTTGTGGACAAAAAGAAACAAATTTGACTTTTGGTATGAATGAATTTTACTTAAGTTAGATTTTGGAATGGGTGTATTTCAAAAAATATCCTTCGTAGAAAAATTATTAATACATGCCTAGGTTTAAATTAGCACGCACTTCAATGTAGCGTTTACAAATTTCGATTTGGACTTAAGGCAAAAAATTGACTTTTGGCATGAATGGATTTTATTCAATTAGAATTGAAAAAAAAAAACGAATTTTGGAAATGGTGTATAGTATATACAAAGATATATATCGTAGGAAAATAACTCATAAAATCAGTTTAAATCTTTCCAATATCTCTCTTACTTTGCGAGATATAATTAGTTAGTTAGAAGACATTATTCTAATTTTTTAAGAAAAAACAGAATATGGTATATTTTGGATTTCTCCTTGAGAACGAAGTGAACTAATTAAATAAGAAACTTAAGAAGAAAACACAAAGCTGCTTTTCTGTTAGCACTGACTCCATTGCGTTTCTATACTTCGGATTGAACTTTGAGTGAAAACTGTCATTTTACTAAAATTGATGTATTGAATCAAGGAAAAACTTGATATATTTCTCGATTTATGAATAAGAGAAAAAACTTACTTAGGCTTTGTTTTTGCGCAACAAGATTTTACAAGAAAAAACTATTTTATTTCATTGGAATCAGGGAAAAACTTGATATATTTCCCGATTTATTAATAAAAGAAAAAACTTACTAGGGCTTTGTATAGCGCAACAAGATTTTAATTTTTTAACGACGACGAACAATAAGATTACGATTAGGAAACCATCGACTGAGCTGACTGAATTGAACTGAATGAGAATGATAGCAAAAAATGAAATTCAAACAGAAATTACTAGTGTGCGTGTGCCGAATGCACGCGCCAAGCAAAATGAAACTAAAGTGAAACAAAAGGGTGTGTCTGAGCTGCCACTTTGCTTTATTATAGGGATATGTACACTCGTATATTTTTCAACAGATTTATAAAACTTATGTTGGATTTCATTTTGAATATGTTTATAACCAAGTGTTGCTATTTGCAACTAGCAAATGCTTACTTTTGGGCACAAAATCATAACAAATTAATTAAATAAGAAACCTTGGATGTTATCATAAACTTCTTAAGAACATTTTTCTGTTATAGCAAATGATTTTTACAGGTTAAAATTATAGAAAACAATACAATAAAAAACAATGGTCTTTTCATAAATTGTCTACTTAGTTTCTTATTTTATTAGTTTTTTAATGATTTTTATCCCGAGAGTAAAAATATTACAATATAACCGCGAAACTAAAAGTGGCAGCCCAGGTAGACACAAAATATGAGAGACTGTAACGACGCATGCCAATGTGAAATACAGCCACACTTTTAAGCACGCACACAGCAAACCAAAAGAACGTCTCATGTATATTTTTTTTTTCTGGCGACACAATTTTTTTTCCATTGGAATCAAGGAAAAACTTGATTTATTTATCGATTTATTAATAAAAGAAAAAACTTACTAAGGATTTGTTGTTTTGCAGCACTAATCGTAGGTAGGATAAGGTTATAGCAGCTGATTTTGCGCAGCAAGATTCTTTTAACGACGCATGCCAATGTGAAATACAGCCCACTTTCAAGCACGCACACAACTAAGCAAACCAAAAGAACGTCTTATGTATTTTTTTTTATTGTGACGAAACAATTTTTTTTTCATTGGAATCAATTAAAAACTTGGTTATATTTCTCGATTTATAAATTAAAGAAAAAACTTACTAAGGCTTTATTTTTGCGCAACAAGATTTTAAATTTTTCACGACGACGAACAATTAGAAAACCACCGACTGAACTGACTGCTGACTGAATTGTACTGAAAGAGAATGACAGTGACAAATGAAATTCAAACAGAAATTACTAGTGTGCGTGTGCCGAATGCACGCGCCAAGCAAAATGAAACTAAAGTGAAACAAAAGGGTGTGTCTGAGCTGCCACTTTGCTTTATTATAGGGATAGTTACACTCGTACATTTTTCAACAGATTTATAAAACTTATGTTGGATTTCATTTTGAATATGTTTATAACCAAGTGTTGCTATTTGCAACTAGCAAATGCTTACTTTTGGGCACAAAATCATAACAAATTAATTAAATAAGAAACCTTGGATGTTATCATAAACTTCTTAAGAAAATTTTTCTGTTATAGCAAATGATTTTTACAGGTTAAAATTATAGAAAACAATACAATAAAAAACTATTGTCTTTTCATAAATTGTCTACTTAGTTTCTTATTTTATTAATTTTTTAATGATTTTTATCCCGAGAGTAAAAATATTACAATTTAACCGCGAAACTAAAAGTGGCAGCCCAGGTAGACACAAAATATGAGAGACTGTAACGACGCATGCCAATGTGAAATACAGCCACACTTTTAAGCACACACACAGCAAACCAAAAGAACGTCTCATGTATATTTTTTTTTTCTGGCGACACAATTTTTTTTCCATTGGAATCAAGGAAAAACTTGATTTATTTATCGATTTATTAATAAAAGAAAAAACTTACTAAGGATTTGTTGTTTTGCAGCACTAATCGTAGGTAGGATAAGGTTATAGCAGCTGATTTTGCGCAGCAAGATTCTTTTAACGACGCATGCCAATGTGAAATACAGCCCACTTTCAAGCACGCACACAACTAAGCAAACCAAAAGAACGTCTTATGTATTTTTTTTTATTGTGACGAAACAATTTTTTTTTCATTGGAATCAATTAAAAACTTGGTTATATTTCTCGATTTATAAATTAAAGAAAAAACTTACTAAGGCTTTATTTTTGCGTAACAAGATTTTAAATTTTTCACGACGACGAACAATTAGAAAACCACCGACTGAACTGACTGCTGACTGAATTGTACTGAAAGAGAATGACAGTGACAAATGAAATTCAAACAGAAATTACTAGTGTGCGTGTGCCGAATGCACGCGCCAAGCAAAATGAAACTAAAGTGAAACAAAAGGGTGTGTCTGAGCTGCCACTTTGCTTTATTATAGGGATAGTTACACTCGTACATTTTTCAACAGATTTTTAAAACTTGTGTTGAATTTCACTTTGAATATGTTTATAACCAAGTGTTGCTATTTGCAACTAGCAAATGCTTACTTTTGGGCACAAAATCATAACAAATTAATTAAATAAGAAACCTTGGATGTTATCATAAACTTCTTAAGAAAATTTTTCTGTTATAGCAAATGATTTTTACAGGTTAAAATTATAGAAAACAATACAATAAAAAACTATTGTCTTTTCATAAATTGTCTACTTAGTTTCTTATTTTATTAATTTTTTAATGATTTTTATCCCGAGAGTAAAAATATTACAATATAACCGCGAAACTAAAAGTGGCAGCCCAGGTAGACACAAAATATGAGAGACTGTAACGACGCATGCCAATGTGAAATACAGCCACACTTTTAAGCACACACACAGCAAACCAAAAGAACGTCTCATGTTTATTTTTTTTTCTGGCGACACAATTTTTTTTCCATTGGAATCAAGGAAAAACTTGATTTATTTATCGATTTATTAATAAAAGAAAAAACTTACTAAGGATTTGTTGTTTTGCAGCACTAATCGTAGGTAGGATGAGGTTATAGCAGCTGATTTTGCGCGGCAAGATTCTTTTAACGACGCATGCCAATGTGAAATACAGCCACACTTTCACGCACGCACACAACACAGCAAACCAAAAGAATGTCTCATGTATAATTTTTGTTTTTATTGTGACGACACAATTTTTTTTCATTGGAATCAGGGAAAAACTTGATATATTTCCCGATTTATTAATAAAAGAAAAAACTTACTAGGGCTTTTGTATTGCGCAACAAGATTTTAATTTTTTAACGACGACGAACAATAAGATTACGATTAGGAAACCATCGACTGAGCTGACTGAATTGAACTGAATGAGAATGATAGCAAAAAATGAAATTCAAACAGAAATTACTAGTGTGCGTGTGCCGAATGCACGCGCCAAGCAAAATGAAACTAAAGTGAAACAAAAGGGTGTGTCTGAGCTGCCACTTTGCTTTATTATAGGGATAGTTACACTCGTACATTTTTCAACAGATTTATAAAACTTATGTTGGATTTCATTTTGAATATGAAAGAACGTCTCATGTATATTTTTTTTTTCTGGCGACACAATTTTTTTTCCATTGGAATCAAGGAAAAACTTGATTTATTTATCGATTTATTAATAAAAGAAAAAACTTACTAAGGATTTGTTGTTTTGCAGCACTAATCGTAGGTAGGATAAGGTTATAGCAGCTGATTTTGCGCAGCAAGATTCTTTTAACGACGCATGCCAATGTGAAATACAGCCCACTTTCAAGCACGCACACAACTAAGCAAACCAAAAGAACGTCTTATGTATTTTTTTTTTATTGTGACGAAACAATTTTTTTTTTCATTGGAATCAATTAAAAACTTGGTTATATTTCTCGATTTATAAATTAAAGAAAAAACTTACTAAGGCTTTATTTTTGCGCAACAAGATTTTAAATTTTTCACGACGACGAACAATTAGAAAACCACCGACTGAACTGACTGCTGTCTGCTGACTGAATTGTACTGAAAGAGAATGACAGTGACAAATGAAATTCAAACAGAAATTACTAGTGTGCGTGTGCCGAATGCACGCGCCAAGCAAAATGAAACTAAAGTGAAACAAAAGGGTGTGTCTGAGCTGCCACTTTGCTTTATTATAGGGATAGTTACACTCGTACATTTTTCAACAGATTTTTAAAACTTGTGTTGAATTTCACTTTGAATATGTTTATAACCAAGTGTTGCTATTTGCAACTAGCAAATGCTTACTTTTGGGCACAAAATCATAACAAATTAATTAAATAAGAAACCTTGGATGTTATCATAAACTTCTTAAGAAAATTTTTCTGTTATAGCAAATGATTTTTACAGGTTAAAATTATAGAAAACAATACAATAAAAAACTATTGTCTTTTCATAAATTGTCTACTTAGTTTCTTATTTTATTAATTTTTTAATGATTTTTATCCCGAGAGTAAAAATATTACAATATAACCGCGAAACTAAAAGTGGCAGCCCAGGTAGACACAAAATATGAGAGACTGTAACGACGCATGCCAATGTGAAATACAGCCACACTTTTAAGCACACACACAGCAAACCAAAAGAACGTCTCATGTTTATTTTTTTTTCTGGCGACACAATTTTTTTTCCATTGGAATCAAGGAAAAACTTGATTTATTTATCGATTTATTAATAAAAGAAAAAACTTACTAAGGATTTGTTGTTTTGCAGCACTAATCGTAGGTAGGATGAGGTTATAGCAGCTGATTTTGCGCGGCAAGATTCTTTTAACGACGCATGCCAATGTAAAATACAGCCACACTTTCACGCACGCACACAACACAGCAAACCAAAAGAATGTCTCATGTATAATTTTTGTTTTTATTGTGACGACACAATTTTTTTTCATTGGAATCAGGGAAAAACTTGATATATTTCCCGATTTATTAATAAAAGAAAAAACTTACTAGGGCTTTTGTATTGCGCAACAAGATTTTAATTTTTTAACGACGACGAACAATAAGATTACGATTAGGAAACCATCGACTGAGCTGACTGAATTGAACTGAATGAGAATGATAGCAAAAAATGAAATTCAAACAGAAATTACTAGTGTGCGTGTGCCGAATGCACGCGCCAAGCAAAATGAAACTAAAGTGAAACAAAAGGGTGTGTCTGAGCTGCCACTTTGTTTTATTATAGGGATAGTTACACTCGTACATTTTTCAACAGATTTATAAAACTTATGTTGGATTTCATTTTGAATATGTTTATAAAGAAGTGTTGCTATTTGCAACTATCAAAAGTATAAAATTACAAACTAAGGGGATCTTATCATAAAAGATCTACTTTGATTCTTATTTTATTAAGTTTTTTTTATGATTCTTAGCTCAAAAGTAAATATTTCCTATTAAAGAATGTTTTATAACTACGTTGCAAACCTAGTAAGTAAATAAAATAAGATAAATATATTGGTTTATTTACCGAACTAAACGCCACGAACGAAAAGTCTACAAGTCCAATAAAAAAATATTTCTTCGGTCACTAAACTTGGAAAGTTTTTTAGGTTACCAAGCACAAATTCTAACTTAACTACAAAAAGGGACAGATTATATAGAACATATAGAGCATATACATATAAAAAAAACTATCGATTTTGATAAAAAAAATGTTAATTGTAAATGATGTTAATTCAAAATTAAAGAATATCGTTAGATTCTGCAATAAATATGATTGAGAAAAAATTCAAATCGAATTGAAGTAATCTGTCCCTTTTTGTAGTTAGAATTTGTGCTGTTTCCAAGTTTAGTGACCGCAGAAATGTTTTTTTTTATAAGGCTTGTATACTTTTCGTTGGCGACATTTAATTCGGTTGTTTTTTTTTGCATTATTGTTTTCACAATAACAACATTAAGCATCGTCAATTTTATCAGGGTACAAGCCCTAGACAATACAAAAATATTTCTTTATATTATGTTGTCATAATAGTGTGTTCCGAGGTGGTGTTCCGAGGGCATGAGCACCCCTTTAAAATAATTGCATAAGAATGAGAAATAATCAGCTGTTCGTTAAACGTCAAAGTCAACTTATACAAAAAAAAATTTTCGTCAGCAAAAAAAATTTATGAAGTTTATTTTTCTTCTCTTTCTACTTACCTACATCTAATTTTTAAAATAAATTTATCTTTTTTGCAGAATATTTGTCATACAAATTTTGACGCACTCTTCTGCGGATATAAAATTATCCAGTTCCTTATAGCGTTTTTCATTGTAAACTGAAAGAATTGCCCTTAAAACACTTCACAATAAAACATGTTTTTGGTTTTGTTATCGAATTTGTTGAGCAAGGACTTACACCCATTCTTTATTTCACTTTTTTTTATTATTATTTTCAATTTGCTTTCAAAATAAAAAAAAAACTGCACTTTGGTCGGTCGGTAGAGCAATATAAACAAATTAAAATCTTAAATTTGAGGTTTGACAAGCTAGAATGTTTTCATGTTTGTTTTAAAAAGAGCAATTCTCTCAAATTTGGGAGATCAATTCTTTCCTCTTCAGAATTGATCCAGAAGTATTCTTTTTGACAATGAAACATAAAATAATTGAAAAAGGATAATTCTATTGTACAATAAAAAACGCTATTAGTTTCAAATTTACTACAACTCATAAACAATAACATTAAAAAATCGACCTAAAAAAGTAATCATTACTTCGCAGCTCTGATACAGATTTTTCGGAATGCACAGATTAATCTGATAACTGTACACTGCTGCGATAACCTGTTTTTGTTTGTTCCGTTAATGATTAAAATATAGACGTACTTTAATAAAAGTAAAAAGTTGGAAAGCGATCAAAAATTAAAAGTAAAGTTTTATTAGCATTAAATCCATTAACCTATTTACATTTTATTACTATTTATCGGTAATAAATGCCCTGCGTAAATTGAGAACTGAAAAACTAATAAAATACCTACGTTAGTTTTTAAATTTTGTATGGCCAAAAACGAATCGAAACAAAAATAATTTGTTTAACTTTGTGATTTTTGAATTAAGTCGACCTCATAATGAACAGTTTATATTTTGGTATAAACAATGTACATATTAAATGGGTTAATGGGTTCCTTCGAAATAATCTATTTAGTATAATGCATTTATTTCTTTAAAATATCGACGCGAAATTGAAAGTGGCAGCCCCAGGCAGACACAAAATATTAGGGAACGTAACGACGCAAGCCAATGTGAAATCCAGCCACACTTTGAAGCACGCACACAGCAAACCAAAGGAAACCAGCGCAGCTGAAGTTTATGTTGAGTGCATAAAAATATAAAATGTACCGTAGCACATAATAAAAAAGCGTGCTATTGAAGAGGCAAACAAGCTACTCTGCTCCTTACCAAACACATTTCCTCTTATTTATTATATTTTTTTTGTCTACTTAAGCTAGCCCTAAATGACAAACATATTTGCCGAACATGCTTGTGCGCGCTATAAATTCGTCGTGTAGGCTTTGTATATGGAAGTCCATATACAAAGGTGTAGGGGATCGTTTCCGAACTGTTCCCTGTTGGCAAAAATTTTCGATTTTCTTGTGTTCGTCCGTTTCGTTGTTTGTCATGTAGGGAGATGTTAGCGAACAATTCTCATTTTTTCTATGAGATAACCATAAGCGCAATAGGCCAGTTCCACCTAACAACATCTCACTGAGATCTCAATGTCACTTTGACTGAGGCAAAATCATTTGGTGGAACATAATTCTCACTTCTCATTGAGATAAAATGGTTACCTTACAAATTGTTGTTGTGCATATGTCAGTCACGTCAAAATAGCTGAGTGAGAAATCGAATCCAAAAAAATTTCATCTCAGAAATCTCAGAAAAAAATTTCAATTCTCAGCTGAGATTTTTTGTTCCACCTAAAAAATCTCTGAGATATCTGAGATCTCAGTGAGATGTTGTTAGGTGGAACTGGCCTAATGACTTGCTTCTCCTTTTGACACATCTTCACACTTTCAAGAATCAACACGAAATCTTTGTATATGGAATTTATAGTATTTTCAGCCTCGAGAATTTTTGGTTGGAGAGTCGTATCGCGTTCCGGACGTCGTCGCTGTCGTCGATTCACGAGGCTGCAACTACTATTAATTCCATATACAAAGACGAAATGATGTTCGTAAATTATGTGTTTGGTGTCTGTACGCAAACGAGCACGTTCGGCAAACGTGTTTGTCGTTTAAGGCTACCTGTAGCCACTTGTTAACTGTTTTCAAATTGGTTTAAATGTGCTCTATTTAATAAACAAAAAATCATGTTTTTGGACACATTGTTATTTAACTATAACATGAACAATAGAATTGTATAAAGATTAATATCAATTAATACAAAAACATATTTTTTTGTTTATCACGTACACGTTCGATTAGCAATTAATAAAATCATTTTAATTGATATTTAAAAATGATTTCATATTGCAAATATCCGCAAACATATTTTATCAAACATTTTTATGATATTTACGCGAAGAAAATCAGCAACGAATAATAAGTTGATTTGAACACGAAACATTTGTTGTTTTAAGCACAAACATAGTCAATTTTAGTTAATGTCAACCTATCGATCTTTCATGTTTGTATTTGTTTAACTATTAAAACAACAACGGAATTTTATAAATATGAAAACAATAAAAAAAAATTTTTTTTTTTTTTGTAGTCACGTTCATGTTTGATTAGCAATTAAAAAAGCATTTTATTGTTATTCAAAAACGATTTCATATTAAAAATTTTTACAAAAATAGTCAATCAAACTTTTTTGAGATTGTTAAAAGAAAAAATCAATCACGTTCACATAGTTAGGTGATTTAAATACGAAACGTTTGTTATTTTAATCACAAATGTACTCAACTTCACAACTGTTTGCCATTTTTTCGGTTCATCACGTTTGTTATTGATTAACAATTAAATCAACAATGTCATTATAGATCTATAACCAAATAATATTCAAATCAACTAGTAATATTAGTTGAATCAAATATGTACGTGATACTTCCAGAAAAATATTTCAACAATGGCTCGTTGGTTGATTTGAGTATGCGGCGTTGGTTGTTTCAACTATAAACACATTCAATATACCTAATTGTTCGTCAATCACGAAAAATACTTGAATCAACCAAGGTTTTTTTTTTCGGTGTATAGATAAAATGCATGAACAACTTTTTTTTTAACAGTTTTTGTATAATATGGTATGTTTCCGCTATTCAGACATTTAGAATTTGTTATTTTTTAAAAATATTACGCGGCATATGCATATTACTAAAGGAATCTTTGAATTAAATGGTTCTCTATGGTGCGGGGACTTGGACGTTATAAATATCTGATGAGGAAGTGCTGCGTGTGTCGCGTCGAGCTTAAAGTCTTTTGGCTGAAGAGGCATGTTAGCTTGGCTGATGCACAGATTCACCTCAGATGTTAAGACAAAAGATGAAGAGGGCTTTAATTAACTCGACTGCAAATGAAACCCAACCCGGCAAAAATTTGTATGGAATATAAGTTTTGACTTTTGTTAGCGCTTCATTGCAAGTTGCTCACGTAGATCGACTTCAACTTAATACTTAATCTTTTGGTTGTGCGTAGTTTTTTGACCAGAGTGGCATCGCTGTTCAGTGTAAGGCTTGTTGTTTGCTGTTGTTTTGATTGCCAACATAACAGAACATTCCGAAAAGTCGAAACAAAAAGAGTTTCAAACTCCTTTTTCAGAAATGGCGATAATCGAGATATCGAGATCTTCTACGATACATACAAGTGCGCGCATTAGGCGACAAGCGGTCAGCATATAATAACTGACCGCTGCGGCCAGACCGCGTGACCTGGCCGCCTAGATGATGTTAAACTTATTTAAAAATAAAATAATTCTATTTTTAAAAGCAAAATCGATGACTTCACTTCATAATCCTTCCCCTAAATTCAAAGACAAATTATAATTATTATTCGCCTGTATTCTCTTACTTCATATTAGTAAATATTTCGTCATCCTTGTGCTATATATGCAAGTGTATCAAACAAGTCAATTTAAAATTTAAATGAATTCAAAAATACCACACTCTTTATATACAAAAGAATCCCCTTTCACAGATAAGATCAACTCAATAAACTATCAACGAGGTCTAAAGGCGAAAGTTATTAGATTTGGAATCGATTTTTTCCATTGCTATAAGTTTGCATATAGATAGATATTTTATTGAACATTCAACAGATTTTAAGTAATATTTCAAAATTAATAAATAAACATAAAATTTGGAATTCCTTTGTTGACATGACCATTAATCATCAAATTAAAGGATTCAAAAGAAATATAAACATCTGTCTGCAAAAATTCCAATTATGATCTTGTTTATAAAGAAGTAAACTAGTTTTCGAATGTTCAGTAAATTCTAATGTCAAATGTCAAAGTGTCAAAAAAGTTTATTCGTCGTTGATTTATTTAAAGTGAATTTAAGAGATGGAATCAACTGCGACGCATGGGTTTTGTTTTAATTGCAATGGTTATTTATTTATTAAAGGAATCCCCTGCGATCGCTTAGGTGTGTAGATAAATAATATATACTTTACAGTTAGGTATATATTTTCCCGGAGCTTTTGACTTTTATTGGTTATATGCACGTGAAGATAAGCCTCGATATACTTACATAGGTATATCGAAATTATTTTACATTGAAATAAAGGACAGGAACTTGCTCTCGAGGCACGTTACCTTCGTGTTAACGACTGGGTAATTCATATTAAATTTCGTCGATATCGGTGGAGTCGTTTAAGAGAAATCGGTTTCGAAGAAGTACCATTCTATGCCAAGTACCGTTCAATGGCAGGTACCCTTAATAATCTTCTCCGGAAAAAAAATTTAAATAAAAGGCATCACTGTTGGCAATAAATCAGGCATATAAAATTTTATCAAAATTGATCGTATTTTATCGAGAAAAATAGAATTATCGGTAACGCTTACATGGGAATTTATAACGCTCCACATGGGAATTTATTCCACTTTTAGTGGGAATCTGCTCCACTTTTCAATGTGTAGTTGATTCCCACTCGTAGTGAGATTGTATTCCACTTTAAACAGTGTGGTATTCTTTCCCACCTCAATGCAGAAAAATGTTGTTATGAATGTAAGAAAAGAAAAAAAACAGTGGTCCTACTATACTTCCCGGTAGTACATATACCCAAATGAGTTAGAAACTTTGCATACCTACCCAAACTTGCACCCACCCAAACTCGCACCCACCCCAAATCCTATATTGAGCCAGGCAAGGGGGTTGCAGGGGGGGCAGCATGAAACGGAAATAGCTGTAGCCACATTTAAATATCGTCAATTCACATAGAAAGGTAAACAAATATTTGGAGGAACTCGGCAAGACGGGTTCAAGTCGACCAGAAAGTTAAAAATTCTCATTCGTGTAAAAAATCAAAGTGTAAAGAAAAAGAGACCGTGTTCAACTATAAACAAACTAGAAGACCTTCACCAAAATCCGCATGTTCTCGAGACAGCAGAATTCGAGTAGAGCTACATTAGGAATACATATGTTGACAAACACGCTTTCGAACGTTTTCTGAACTTCGATCTAAAAACAACCATTGAATTTTTACCTCCTACACCTTTACCTGGATTCAGGAGTTTCCCTTTAATATAGCGTAATAAAAGCTGATTTAGTGTTAAATAAAGAATAACACGTTGTTAAACTTGTAGCAAAGTTTTAAATGACACCATCGTGACAGCTGTCAGTTGTTATAGAAAAGTAACTTGTCTCAATCGAGAATTGCACGTGTCAAGTCATAGTCTAGTATTGAATTCGTAACAAAGTATTGAATATATTTCAAAAATGTAAGTTTAATTATAATCAGTTTCAAAACGACCTACTATCAACAACTATCGCTAATAATAACACAGAACTTGTAAAAAAAAAAATACCAAAACAAAACAGCTGATAATAGTAATGACAATTATAATAATAAAACAAAAACAAAAAATACTAAAGCAAATAGCAAAGAAATTTGTTTACACTCCAAGGTTGAACGCAAATGAAATGGCATTTGTGAGTCGTTCATTTTATATTTCCTTGAAACAAAGAGAGATACGATTGATTGTAAGTTTGTAAACACATTGCGCACAGCGACCGTATCTTCATTACTGAACAAGGTACCTCTATAAATAATTCTAAATATAGTTGTAACTGTGTACAAAATAATTATAATTTAAATTCATTCAGATATTGAGTGATTTTTCGTTCATAAAAATAAAGTATTTTCCTTATAGTTGTTTTTATAGACAATGCTTTCGGGAGCGCTCAGTATATGTATAAAGTAATTAATTAAATTTTTGGTTAAAAAGCTATAATGTATTTAATGGTTTCGAAAAGTTTATTTGCAATCTCTTCAAAATGAATTCAAAATGAAGACTCCCTTGTTGAGTGCAAGCGAACAAATTGATGACTTTTAATAAAATGGAAATAAAAAAAAAGATGCGAACTTCCACTGCTGTAGCGTAATATTTGTGAAAACTAAAACTGATATTATTCTACACAGGTAAGGAAAGATTTGTACGATGGTTGTATTTAAAGCTCAAAGAAGAATGTGATGTAAAATCATAAATCGCAGTTGCTTTCTCACTGTTATTTTTGAACATCTTAATTAACATAAGGATCTCATATTAAAGTCCTTAGTGACAGGGCAGCGGAATTTAAAAATACCTTTTATATAATGCATATATGCGATTTTTTTTAGCTCTGAGGGTTAAAATCATAGAGAAGCCAATACTATGGTAAAAATCATCTCACAATCTTTCAAATAACATGCAAACTACATATGAAGTACGCTCAGCTTTGTAAGTCCGTCTAATCGATAATTCTATTATGAGCTCATAGAGCGCGCTCCGAGAAAGCTAAAAAGAAACACAGCGGAACAATTATCAGGGTAATTTGATTAGAGGGACCCAAAAATTAATGCCATCGTGTTTGTCATTCTAGTCGCAATGTCAGTGAGATGACACTATTTTTTAGATGGAGGTCACACGACAAGATGACTTTAGAACAAATCGAGGCATTTTTGCAAAAAGTCAATAACCGCCATTAAAAAAAAGGTGCACTTAGTTACCTACTTTTTGCAATAACACAACAAAATTACTACGTTATTATGACTTCAGAATCTCATTCAAAGCACTCATTTCGATGTCCGTGTCATACATACTAGGTTTAATTTTTGTATTTGCCATTGCCACTATTTTGTTTTTTATTTATAAATATGTAGGTACCCTTACTTATCTCAATTTGCTATTTCGCATTTTATTACTAAGCTTTTAAATAATTTTCGATTTCGATCATTTGTCTTTTTCTTCCGCTTACAATTTTTCTTTCATCGATTTCTGGAATATGAGAAAAATTCAATGGAAAAAGAAATTTCTGATAACCCCTATAAAGCTAATTGGAGCTTTTACATAATCATTATTCGCAAAAGGAATAGTTAATCAAAAAGAAAACAACTATTAAGAGACAAACAAACTTAGTTCTGATAAATGCGGAAACAGATATGCGAAGCGTATGTCTATATGATTTTAATGCGCAATTCCTGCAATATTTTCGGTGACTATAGTGGCTTTTGCTACATTTATTTCAATGTAGAAGTAGAAACAGAATTTGACTGGAAGGCGATTTTTTGCTTTTCTAAAATATTTCTACAGCTCGACAAATAATGGGTGTGTATTGACACACCCATTTTTCTCATCAAAAATTGAGACATATTTTATTCAACCATTTATTTAATTTATTATTATTAACGGTTAGTTCTGAACGTACACCTTGGCTGATAATACCTATACCACATTATATATAGCTTTAAAAATATGCACATATGTAGTGTCATCATTCCGAATCGGTTCGAGATGTTAATCTATTTTAAAACTACTTTGATGCCTACCTACACACCTATGTCTTTCGTTCTATTTTGTTTACAAATTGAAAAATGCAGAGATTGCTATAAACAATAATATTATTCTTTGTTTATGCTAAAACGAATGTAAAATTTATTTAAAGTGTCAGTTGTTATAAAATATTGCATCATATTTCTGCATTTGATGTAAACTTAAAGCTTATAGGTGTGGTAATGGGTGACGTGAAATAGCTCCAAACGAAATAACGCCAAATTGGTCTTATTGCGTTTTCAAAAACGAAATAAGACCAAATTTGGAGTTTGGCTTTATTTCAATTTAGAAATGGAAACAAAGCCAATTTGGCGTTATTTCGTTTCCAATGATCAAGAACAAGACATTTTAAATTATGGCGTATAAACAGCGAGATTCGTATGGGAGGGCATGCTCTCCCCCTGCAACCCCCATGTCTGGCCTACTATAGGATTTGGGGTGGGTGCGAGTTTGGGTGTATGCAGAGTTGTTTATTTAAAAACTTTTCATATACCCAAATTCGCACCTACTGCGATTCTTTTAGAAGCTCCAGGCAGGGAGGCTGCGTTATTTCGTTTGGCGTTATTTCACGTCACCGTGGTAATGTTGGTAAAAGGTACTATAGAAAGTACACATCAGCAGGGTACATTTTTATTTAAAATAAGAATTTATACTTGGGATACTTTTTCTTTAATTTTAAAAACAAAATTGTAGTTTTTATTAAAAAAAAATGTGTAAAATAATATAGACGTTCCCACATTCCTTTTATACCACTCTAAACGAATTCTATTATATGCATTGATATGTCTACAGGATTATGCAGACATATCAATGCATATATGTTCATTCACATGTTCTTCGAAAATATCACTAAAGGCAGATTTCCAATGTCGCGTTGGCGTTAGCGCGCCGCGTACGTTACATTTAGCCAGCGTTACTGGCGCTTTGAGATGACAGAAACTCAAGTGAAATAGCATTTGAAAATCATTTTTCCAAAACAGTCTTAAAAAGTTGTTTTACCATTTTGATCGTGAAGCCGAAAGACTGTACGCTGAAGTACTCGACATGCTCTAGATTGGGACACTCCAAGCATAGTGGATATCCTTCTTGTACTGACGGAGGGATTATTTCGGACTAAATCCAGAATTCTTTCATCTAAGATTCTTGACTCATCAGAAACTGGCCTTTCGCTTCTTCGATGCTCCAGCACTCCATGATCTCTTAGACGTCGGTGGATTCTTGGAAACGTGCTATGATGGGGACACCTCCTATCGGGATATCTTTCAGCGTACAGTCTTTCGGCTTCACGACTTCGACCATTAGCTAAACCGTAGCAGAAATGCATGTCCGTTAATTCTTCTCGGGTGTATGAGCTTGACATCGTTACGTGTTAATGAGTTAATATTCAAATTTGAAATAATTACTAAGCAAAACTGCAATGCCTTTTATTTATCTTGCGTTGCAATTTTCTTTTTTTTTCATTCAAAAAAATGCGGTTTTATTGTCCCTATTGTCCCCATAACAGGTAGAACCCATGGGCTGCGGGCAGTCCAAGGCAAAACTATTGACAGGTCAGTTTTCAGAAGTTATCAATGAAAATAATATTAATCCAGGGTTATTCCAATACTATTTAATTTTATTACATTCTCATAAAACTCCAATTAAAAAAAAGTAAATAAACTAAGATTAATGCTAAATAAATAAATAAATTGCTTCGTTACAATAAAAATAAATGTTTTTCTTAGAAAAAGGTGGTTTTGGTTTTTTTTTTAATTTCTTGAGAACGACATAAAATTTTTGCATCCGGTTTTCTTATTTAGACTTAAAATTAATAACAGCATTGAATTTTGAAATTAAAATTAGCACTTAATTACGTAAAATTTTGAAAAAAATGAATTTGAAATTTTTTTTTCAATTTTTTTTTTCAAAATTTTGAGTTTGAAAATTAATATTTCAAAAACTATTTCTTAGAATAGATTTATTTAAACACAGAATGAAAGAAAAAGTTATTGGCTTTTCAAAAACGTATCGCACAGCATTGTGAATGAAGCCGTTGATTTTAAATAGTTTTTTTCCCATTTTAAGTCAGTTTTTTTGAAAATTGCCCCTCCCGGCTAAACGGAGGGGAATAGACCCCCCCCCTCCCATACGATTTTTTTCTTGTCTCAACGCAACCTACACGCCCTAGCATTTTGTCGCATTGCTCATGACTCACCCTGTATACATGTCTTTCCTCATTATAAAAACAATATTGTATTTGTTGGTATCAAATTTATTACCAAATGAAGCTATATCACTCCATTTAAATGCATTTAAAACTTATCCAACTACAAAATCTATTTATTTCCCTTCAAACACACACATCTGTTTATCAAAATGTCAGAGACAGGCCCTTATCCAGAAAAAATATCTTATAGCTGAACTTTTGCGTTGACATAAAATTATGTCAATGCGACGCCCAACGCGGCATTGTAAATCAACCTTCAAAGACTCCGCTCAGCGTTTTTCTAGCCGTGTTCCATTTGCGTTAAAAGTGCTGTTATAGACGTGCTCTGAGCAGAGCACGGAGTAGAGCCTGAGCTTGCCGAGTGAACTCTGAGTCTGCTCACGCTCCGAGCGCTCTGATTTATTTATGAAACACACTTGAGAACTTCACTGCCATATCAATAGAAATCCACTCACAATCTGTCAAATAACATGAAAACTGCATGAAGTTGGCCGCGCTCTACTCCGTGCTCGGTCTACTCCATCATTTTATCCTGAGCTCATAGAGCGCGCTCTGAGCAAGCTCTGATCGAAAAAACAAACACAAGTTGAGCGCTCTGAGCGCTCGGAGGTAAACAAGAAACACAGATCTATTTTTGACAGCTCAGTGCTCTGCTTAGAGCTAAAATAGAAAAACGCCTTAAATTTGATCCAATGGCTAAATTTTGACACTATACTGAGGTGAATACTCGTTAAAATTTTAGCAAGTGGTTAATTTTTGACGTTTGTTTTGCTGCGTTCATTTGTACATCTTTTTATTATCGGCCGCGTTCATTATTGCATTTTTTTTAATTCGATTGTATCCAAAGCGATCGTGTTGTTGTGAAACACTGTTTATGCATTTATATAAATACCGAGACACACTTGAATGAAATTCGTAGCAATTTTGTATTAAAGGAACGACAAATATTAATTAAATAAAATTAAATAAAATTGTTAACAATAGTCAACTATTGTTATTATCGTACTAAAAGTATCTGAACATTTCTGGATAGGCTCTACACAAGGAATATCAATGGGAAATTTATATAAAAAAAAACTTTTTAATTCAATTGACACAGCAAAAAGCTTTAAATTTTATTTACCCCAGTAAAAAAAGTATCAAGTTTAACTGGTATCAAATTTAACAACAATTTTAAACGCAATTGGCACTCGGCCAGCGGCCCAAGTATTACATTTTGATTCTGAATTCTCTTCTACGACTTCACTTTCTGTTTCAACTTTACTTTCAATATGTCCTACCATTTTAACATCCTCCCTCAATCGACTTTGCCACGTGGTTAAATCCGAAACAGTTAATGAATAATATAAACTTCAAACAAAGGTGTTGTTATATTTTGCAATTTTTATAGCAAAACGGATATAACTAGTGTCTACTACTTTTTATTGTGTGAAACTATTAATAGACAGGAAAATCTTTTCCTTTGTTATTAATATATGTACATGTATGGATATTTTTTAAGTGTATACCTCTCTGTAACTACTTATATCATTTTATTTTTCCTGACTGAAAACCTTATACAGCCTGGTTAATGAAGAACCGTATCATTGTATATATATTTTAATAGTAAAGTTATAACGAAATTTCCCTGGCGGCCATCTAGCGTCAACATTAGTGAACTGGTTTCGGACTTTTTCAGACTTAAGAATGTGAAAACAAAACAGACCAAGCAATTGGTTTTTGCGAATGTATTGTAATATATTTCTTTTTTTATCGCATTATTATTGTCAGAACTTCTACATTAGCGTCTCTTTCCAAGCAATTATCATCAATTCATTCATTTTACATGAAATACCCACGCCAAATAAAGTCGATGCAAGCTCTGCTAGCGGTGACACGATACCCTAATTCCTAGTTCAATCTTACTATAGTTGTTATATACAATGACCGTATCCAAAGAGTTTTACCATAACTCTGTTAACAAAGAAACAAAGATGTTTTTTTTTTGTTGGTGAACTGGTAACCCTTAAGGATTATTTCATTAAAGGGACCTACAAATGGATGAGTACAATTTGTTTCAAATTGCTTAAAAGGACCAAAAATATTACTGATTTTATTAAAGAAATAGTATAATGCACAGCTTTAAGACTTTAGATATACATATGTACATTTTCAATCAATTTTAACCGATATACTTAGTTAAACTTATGAAAAACTGGCAAATTTAAATCCTTTTAGATCCAGATAGAAAAAAAACCTCTTACATTTATATGTAAAAAAATTATTTTACATTACATTCAAATTTAATCTTATTAGTACTTATTCAATTTATCATCGTAATGACATATTTTTGTATGTCAATTAAAATCTCAAGTTAAAATTTGCAAAGGCAAACGCAAGGTGAAAAACTCCAGTATCAACAAATAATGCCAAAATAAAATATTATTATCAAAATTTTAACGTTGATAGTGCAAATGATGCCAATAAAATTTTTAAGATTGTTGAAATAATGATAATCATACACTAAGGTTATATTTATATATATATAGATTCGTTATATGGCAACAAGTTATAAGATTTTTAATGTTTGATTAAACATTTGAGATATATTTTAGTAAATATATAATCTTGCTGGAAGAGAAAAAAAAATTAAAACCAATTGCGTCATAATTTGTTTAATAAAAATAAATTATCTATCTTTGATTCTTAGCGCAGATAAAATTCGAAAGTTAGTTGATAAACGTTTCTAGAAATAGAATATAGATAAGGCAAGAATTGTCTCAAAAGCTGGTCAGCAAAATTTAGTTGAGAAATGTTTAAAATCTAAATTGATTTTATAAAATATAATTATTTTTTTAATTAAAAATCATTTTTCCCCATTAATTTTACAGCAATCAATTGAATACAATTATTTGGAAATTTATGCATTCTTTGCCTTTCTTTGCATTCTCTATATTTTTATTGTAATCTTTGTAATCTTTTAAGTAGCATTAATTTTTCTTTTTTCAAAAATTAAAGTTTTTTGGTTTCTTTTTTAGTAAATTTTATTTTTTCTTTAATAAGTGACAACAACTTTCTGATTTTCAATAACATTTTAAATTTTGAAAAATTCACTCTTAACATATACCATATGACCATTGACCACAGAATTATTATGTTATTTAACAAATTATAAAGATACAAAAGAACGCAAATAATGCAAATAATAAATTCTGAAATAAAATTCAATTGATTGCTGTACAATGAAGAGTGGAAAGGAAATGATTGAAATCTTTTTGAAGTCAAATGAAATTGTGAATTGTGATTGCTAGTTTTGAAGTTGAAGCCTCAAAGTGAAGTCAATGAATAATACGAATGAAGATTAAGGCCTGTATTGACAAAACATTGCATTCTTTTACAACCCTGTAATTATTTTACGACACTAAAACCTAATTTTTTTTAGAGTTATAAAAATATAACTTCAATTGTAATGGCGAGAGGCGCTTTATATGAATTTATATCGAAATTTGTAACCACGTCGTCACAGCTTTAATAATATATTGATTGTCCTGAAACCCCTCCCTACCGATGGATTACGACCTTGTCGTGGTAGTAGGGCTTAAGCAGTTCATTATTCAAGGGCAACAATGATGTCGTGATCAGTGAACTAAGTGTAATCCGGGTGAACGCCTCATCCGAGGACGTTAACCTTTAAGTTTGGTGAAGAACCAGAACATACCTAAATGTTTATTTTTAAACATCTGCAGTGTCATGTCCGTGTTCTATTAATTAGATACCTATCCCAGGAATTACTGGGTAACGGCCCTACATCAGGCAAAAGTAGTTAGGACAGGAGAATCACGAAAGTGCCCTTGACGATTATTCATTCAACGTTGAAAGTTAGCTTTCATAACATGAGTGTTTTGTTGGTGACATTTGGCTAGTGCCATGCGTTTGTAGCAAATAAGCAGGGTGGTCTTTGTAGCTCAAGGAGCCACCCGAAAAGGCGGTAGATAACTACTCTATCCCAGAACACAAACTGGGTAACGAGCATTACTATCGTCAAATATTGATCAAGTGAAGTTGAATTGACGGAAGTTGAGATATAGAACTTGAGTTTGGTTCCAGCTCAAAACATACTTGAGCTACATCTCCAGGGTAGGCAATCCCTGTGGCTTTGTGGCGTAAAGTCAGAATGTCAAAGTTTTACAGTTGTGAGTATTTACTCAACTAAACGATGTTTTAGGTTTAACGTACAATAAGCCTAGCACGGGTGTTGGGGGCCCTAGAGTTTTTTTCGAGAGGAATGTCCTTCATGGAATTTAATCATGATCATTCTCTACCCAACATTTGGCTGGCCCTTGTGGGAGCTTCGTGCTGGCTGTGGTTATCCAAAGCGGAAACGCATGATGTTGGTCGGTCTCGCTCCTTAACAATAAGTGTTCCCAGAATTGCTACTGCGGTAGAATTGGTACTTCGGTAGTTATTTGCTTCAGAACGTTGGTTGACATTCAAATTAACCCGCTTAATTGCCAGTTACCCACGTAAAGCTTACCTTCAATCTGTCATGAAACCCCTACCGAATGGATTACAACTTTGTCGTGGTAGTAGGGCTTAAGCTATTCATTATTCCACGGGATCAATTAAGTCTTGATCAGTGAACTAAGCGTAATCTGACTGAACACCTCATCCTAGGACGTTCACCCTTAAGTTTGTTGAAGAACCAGATAATACCTGAATGTTTGTTTTAGCATATTATCCATGAGGTATGCTTGTATTTTTGCTTTAACTTATTGAAACATCTCCACATTGAGCACCAGCCAAGGAGCTAACGTATTAAAAAGAAAGCAAATCAGTCAACCTGGCAATATCTCGTTTTGAAATTTGTATTTTAAATTGCAAAAAAGAGCTACTTAGTTACTTATTTTTTCAAAATAATCAAACCCTTTTTTTCACATTTTAAAGTGCCAATATCGTGTTAATTTGACATTACTTCCATAACATTAGATTACGAAAATTTCATTTTGATTTATCTTTTACAAAACACAAAAGCACTTTAATTAGTTTGATTTTATAGTAATAGTTAAGGCATGCTGATAGTATCTAGTTGTATGATAATAATGTGGTTAAGTACTCTCACTTAAATTGATTTGCAGATATAGTTTGTTCGTATTAATCTGATGATCCTTATAGTCTCCTTCTCTTTTGGTGAAAGAACACTGATTTGGAATTGCATAACAAATGATAGATACACTATTTTACTATTCCTTTTAATAATTCGATTTTCCATTTTCTGTAGTCATTTACTTTTTTTCTTTTTGTATGCAGTTTCGTCAATATTTCTTTTTATTTTCATAAATAGTATGAATCACTTAACATATTGTATATTCGTATAATCGATTTTTGTAAGATATTATCGGCGAAATTGGCAAATCCACCAAAATCATTTTTCCGTTCGGGTGCGGCACTGTGCTGTAGAACTAACAGAGCAAACAGACAAATTAGTTGAGGGTACAGTATTAGCCTTGCAATTTTGCAAGATCTAGAAACAAAGCTGGAATTGGAATTTTGCAAGATCTACAAACAAAGCTGGAAATGACAGCTGCGAAACGATAGATCCAAATAGAGCAGTCAAATTTTACTCTTTTCCACCCATAGCAGTTCAGAGCAACTCAATGTACAGGGATTTTGAGTTACTTCAAGTTCATCACTAGGCTTTATTGCTATATGCCATACAATGTTCTTTTGTTTTTATTTGTATTGCGATACGATGGCTCAAAAAACGATCAAAACACAGCTTGAACAATTCAGCTGCTGCTGTCATCATCATGTACAAAAGAGAGACGCTGAGAAAAATGTCCACAAGAAGGACGGGTTGGTCTTAAATTTCCTGGAAAATAAAAATACAATGACAATCACAATGACAACAGTATAACTAATGTAGTTGGATTAAAAATGGAACAATCACTAACCGACAGACTTGCCATGGTTTTCTAAGATCAACCCGACGAACCCCACAAGCAGATTTCTATAAGTGAAGGACTGAACCTGAACTGTGGGAGCTGTGGTTCTCGTTGAAATTATTATCATCGTCGGAAACGCTGGGGGGCAGTTTCTCACTCGAAAACGAAGAGAATATCATTGCAGGGAATCCTGCTTGTTGAAAGAGGTGACTAAAGGATATTCTAATTAGATATTATTAGATCTATAACTTTCTTAAAAGCATCGTGGCGTAACACGACAAGAGATCACTGTCGCAAATAATAAAAGTCCATCAAAAGAATAAACTTAGAGCAGGGCATGCAAGTGTCGAAAACATTACAATCACCAACAAGGCCAGAGGGTAACCCAAAACCTCCTGGAACAAACAAATGCGCAACGACACCTACAGCAGTTGGGTTCCGACATGGAACAATCCAAAACCAAGAGGTTCGTCGAAGTTTTCTCAAGTCAACACGTTGAACCGCAAAAACAGATTCTTTCTTAAGTCGTTGCGGACAGAAGAAATTGTATAACATTGATTATTAACTAAAAATACAAGACCTCAAAATAGCGAAGCACTTCTTCTATAAACCGGAAGCAACTTCGATGATACCCAATCTGAGAATATTTAAACGTAACAATCTTTTAAAAAAAATGTTCATAAGCTAATTAAAATGTGGTTAATTTCAGTTAAAATATGTGTTTGGCTTTCTTTTCCTATGACAACTGCTCAAAGCTCAGTGCTCATAGAACCTATCTATAGATACCTATTCAATGATCAATCGAAACTGAAACTGAAAACAACTAACTTAATACAATAGATAGGAATAAGATAAGCTACAAAATTCTCAACCGTTCACTATATGGTAAAATTCAAAAAATTTGTTTATGACAACAGTAGTTTCACTCGTAAATTTTAGATTTTGTTAATATTTTTAAAGCGAATCGACAACTTTGTTTAAAGACGTCGACCCACTTTAGTTCTATTGACATCCACATCTTGAACTCACCCACTCACTCATTAAAAAAATGAATACTAACTCAATGGAAAATAAATAAAAAAAATTATAATAAAATAAATAATCAACAAAAAATTAATAATCAATTCGAATTTGATCCACCGGAGATGCTGCTTGATTAAGGCAAGGGTAACCAATTGAACCTTTTATACAAATTTAATTGGATTTTGAATAAATCACTTCGCGACCAAGGGGCATGTCATAAATCATTTGAATAAACAAAAATCCATTGTTTTGTTCAGTCAGAAAATCTTTGGTCACTTTTTTTTATAATATTTTTGATTAATCTGCTCGCATATTTTTTGAATTTCGAACAAACCGCAAAAGTTCACTTCATTACCGCGATCAACCGCTTTTCACATCGATATCATAGTGAATTTTTGAAACAACATTTTGCCCGCCAGAATTTCAATTTCCCGAAATTTTGTGTGTAAGCAGATTTTTTTTTTTTTTTTAAATAAAAAAATGAGAAAAACTATGTACGGCGTCTAGCTGACACTGACATTGATATTGGCTCTCAATTTATTGCATTAAAGGTAACTAGTAAAACAAAACAAAACAAAGACACTTGACACAATTTATCACTTTCGCGCCCCGTTCACCGGCCGTCCGACAGCAGCCAACGTTGCATTTGAAGGAAAACAATCGTAATTTACATGATAGAATTGCACAGCAAACAAGGAATTTGTATCTCCTGCGTGCACTTGCAGCTATTTGTGTATCTTTAAAGAATAAAGAACCAAAAGATCGCCCAATTTTTTTTATAAATTATTTAAAAAAAAAATACCTATGTATTTGACTATTTTTTTCTCGAATGATTTTCAATGTGAATAAACTTTATTTATAAAAGCATAAAGTATTTTTTAAAATATTTGTTCACACTGAAGAAAAACTAAAAACAATCCGTAGAACATTTAATAACGATGGCCGAGAATAATTCCGTATACTACCGCGTGCCGCTCACGATCGATCGCTAAAACTACTCAAACAGAACTGAGAATAAGGTTTCGTTTCCAGAATTTTTGATCGAGTGAGGTGAATATTTTATTCATTTTATCGCTTTTTCTCACATTCTCAATCTTAATATAAAAAAAAAACATGTAAAGCAAGAAATTGAGTGAAAAACTTAAAAAAAAGTGACTTTATCTCTGTTTTTTGTTGTCTGTTCTTTAATATTATTTTCTTTTTTATTTTCAATAAAAGTGAACAGATTAGACAAATTGGCATCTTCTTGAAACGTATTATAGAGGTTAGGTATAATGTGGTGAAATGTGAAAATAGATTACCTACTCAGAGGAAGAGAGTGTCTTCTTTGGTTTTTTTGTTTATGAATGGTGTTTGTTTGTTTACATACAAAGGCGACCTTGAATGATTTAAAAATTTAAAGTGTTTATAGGGTTGATGGTACTGGAAAAAGGGATATAACTACCTATAATAATAATTTGAATACAACTTTTTGTAAGCAACTGTAGTTTAAAAGGTGTTTCATCTATCCGCGTTTTTTATTTAATAAAGGGTAACGCATAGGAATTTTTAAATTATGTGCTGGTCAGGGGTGCCAACATATAGAAAGAAAAACGCAGGAACATAAACTCCTTGGCACATGTGTAAGTCCAAAATATTTTTTTTTGAAGTAAGACATAAGTTCAAAATTTGCATAGAACCTTTTTTTTCAAAAACTAAGACATCTTTTAGCATCGAATTTCCGGTAGCTATTTGACTAAAAAAATAGGAGTGTTGAATAGGTACTAGCAAAAAAGATTGCACCATTGCATATAAATTTCTATAGTAAAATCATGGAGTGGCGCCATCTAAAGAAAGTTGTGAATCGCACATTTGAAGGTTCTTACATTTACTAAGTGTCTATTCTGTTACCTTAACAACAGTCGTCAACAAAACAAATTAACAATATTTAATGTATTTTAGTGGCTCTAAAATCCATATTTCCTTGACAAGGGTCGTAAACAAAACAAAAATCATATGTGTTTACGACTGTTGTCAGGGTAACAGAATAGACAACTAGTAAATTCACGAACCTAAAAATGTGTTATTCACAAGTTTCTTAAGATGGCCAGGCGGTGATTATTCAGCATGAAAATACTATAGAAATTTATATACAATGATTGCACTTAATACAAAATACAATATTTTGTAAAAATTAAATTTTAAGAAAAAAAAATTCTGGTGTTGCAGGTTTCTCGAAATATAATAAAATCTTTATGGATATCTTCGTAAACTTTTCGATGACTTTTTTTGTGTGTATATGCAGCCAAATTTGTGAACATATAGGGCAGTGTAACATGAAAAACCCTTTTTTAAATCGATAATAAATTATGGTAACACTGTGGATTTACCTCTACTGTAAAACCGAGGCTCCACGCAATAGCTCCTAACGTATTATGTTCTAAAAAAATAAGCGAAATAAATCCTAACATTTACCATACAATGTTAGGATGGTTAATACGAATGAAGAAACTCCTAAATGTTAGGTTCATTTCATTGATGTTAGGATTTATTGCATAATTTTAAGTCAGTCAGTCAGTCTGTACAGTCTGTAAGTTTGTCAGTCTGTCAGTCTGTCAGTCTGTCAGTCTGTCAGTCTGTCAGTCTGTCAGTCTGTCAGTCTGTCAGTCTGTCAGTCTGTCATTCTGTCAGTCTGTCAGTCTGTCATTCTGTCAGTCTGTCAGTCTGTCATTCTGTCATTCTGTCAGTCTGTCAGTCTGTCAGTCTGTCAGTCTGTCAGTCTGTCAGTCTGTCAGTCTGTCAGTCTGTCAGTCTGTCAGTCTGTCAGTCTGTCAGTCTGTCAGTCTGTCAGTCTGTCAGTCTGTCAGTCTGTCAGTCTGTCAGTCTGTCAGTCTGTCAGTCTGTCAGTCTGTCAGTCTGTCAGTCTGTCAGTCTGTCAGTCTGTCAGTCTGTCAGTCTGTCAGTCTGTCAGTCTGTCAGTCTGTCATTCTGTCAGTCTGTCAGTCTGTCAGTCTGTCAGTCTGTCAGTCTGTCAGTCTGTCAGTCTGTCTGTCTGTCAGTCTGTCAGTCTGTCAGTCTGTCAGTCTGTCAGTCTGTCAGTCTGTCAGTCTGTCTGTCATTCGCATCTGCAACCTAAAAGGTTGGGCTGATATCCTTTAAACTTGGTATATAAGGTTTTAAGAGCCCGTCTCAGGAGATTTTTGGAATTTTTGTTCTAGGCCATAAACTAACGGTACTTGCCATATACAAACTTTTTTTTCTCGAAAACCGCTCTAACGATTTTGATAAAATTTGACATAGCTAGGTGATACGGCATTATATAGATAGTTGGACCCATATTTCAAAATAAACAGTGTAAACGGTACCTGCCATGTAACGGTTTTTTAAAATTTTGACTTTCTCGTTAACGACGGGCGGATCTTTACTTTATTTTATTTCTAAGAAGACCTAGATAGCCAAACAATAATGGCGTACTTAATTTCTTATATTTTGAAAACCAATTGATAATTTTTTTTGAAATTTAGTTTTCGAATGAAAATTACTAATTTGTTGAAATTGGCGCCAGAGTACTCAAAATTATTCATACAAATATTTTAAAAAAGTTATTTTAAAAAAAAAAATGAATTCTTTAAAAACGGGTCCTACGAAACATTTTCGTCAAAACCGACATTATATCTGAACTTCGTGGAAACATATAACTTTGCGAACAAAAATTACAAAAAAACACCTTATTGTTTCACACAAACAATTAAGTCAAATTAACGAAAAAAAAAATTAAACGTTAATTATAAACGACTTACACGTGAATGCATTTCGAACGCATTTCAGCACTTGCTGATGATGAGCGCCACCGAAGCGTTCGAAATGCATTCACGTGTAAGTCGTTTATAATTAATGTTTAATTTTTTTTTTTCGTTAATTTGACTTAATTGTTTGTGTGAAACAATAAGGTGTTTTTTTGTAATTTTTGTTCGCAAAAAAAAACGGGTCCTACGATTTTGGTAAAAAAAACATTAAAATTACTGGCATACCACGATTTTCTCGGAAAACTCTTGTTTCTTATAAATTTTCAGAGTTATTTATTTTTATTATTTTTTTTTAATCATTTCTTATTGAATTATTTGAAAGAATTAAAAAAATAATTTCATGTAAAACAATTTCGTGGAAGGTTCTTTTAAGCTTTTATGTAGGTAACTTGCCACAAGAGCAAGTTTGTGCGACCTAGTCGTGCTTTTTATTTTATTGCACATTAGAAGTTTTTTCATCTTATTTTTGGGAAACGATTCACTATGAGTTTACTCCTAATGTTAGGGTTTATTTTATTTTTTGATTAGGAAATATTGCATCTGAGTTAGAACTTACTGTTATATTAGGAATTTATTCATTTGAATTTATTTCGTTAAGAGTTAATACGTTCGGAGCTATTGCATATAGCCGTAAAACGATTTGTTTCTAAACCGGGAATCATACCCTTAAAAACTGACCACTAATTCGGCCACACCAGGTAGATATACAGGGTGAGTCATGAGCAATGCGACAAAATGCTAGGGCGTGTAGGTTGCGTTGAGACAAGAAAAAAATCGTATGGGAGGGGGGGTCTATTCCCCTCCGTTTAGCCGGGAGGGGCAATTTTCGAAAAAAATCACTTAAAATGGGAAAAAAATTATTTAAAATCAACGGCTTCATTCACAATGCTGTGCGATACGTTTTTGAAAAGCCAATAACTTTTTCTTTCATTTTGTGTTTAAATAAATCTATTCTAAGAAATAGTTTTTGAAATATTAATTTTCAAAGTCAAAATTTTGAAAAAAAAATTGAAAAAAAAATTTCAAATTCATTTTTTTCAAAATTTTACGTAATTAAGTGCTAATTTTAATTTCAAAATTCAATACTGTTATTAATTTTAAGTCTAAATAAGAAAACCGGATGCAAAAATTTTATGTCGTTCTCAAGAAATTAAAAAAAAACCAAAACCACCTTTTTCTAAGAAAAACATTTATTTTTATTGTAACGAAGCAATTTAAGAAGCATTAATCTTAGTTTTTTTAGTTTTTTTTATTCCTTTTATTTTTACTATGTTTTTTATTGGAAGTACTTATAAAAAATTCTCGATATGATCTCCATTGTTTAGAAGGCATAGATTATATCTCCTTGTAATGGCTTCACATAAGTTTATGCTTGACAAATTTTCCTGCAATTTGACTCCAGCGACTTCAATTCGTTCCTTCAGTTGTTCCAATGATACTATTTCCACTTCGTAAACATAATTCTTCATAAATCCCCATGCATAGAAATCTAGGGGAGTTAAATCTGGTGACCTAGGCGGCCATTCCGTGGGGCCCCTTCTTCCGATCCAACGGTCACTAAAATGATCATCCAGCCAGTTTCTCACCTGTAAGCTGTAGTGTGCTGGAGCACCATCTTGTTGGTAGATTAAAGTATCTGCTATAACCAATGGAACGCTGTCTAATAAATCGGGTAAAAGGTCTCGTAGGAATTGCAGGTATGATTCTCCACTAATAATGGAATTCAAAAACCGGGGCCCGATCACAGTGTGTCCAACAATACCAAGCCAAACATTACAACTAAAGCGGTGTTGTGATTTGTTTTGTTTTTTTTTGTGTGGATTGGCGCTACTCCAATAATGTAAATTGTGGAAGTTAGTAACCCCATCCCTAGTAAACTGTGCTTCATCCGTCCAGAATATTCTTCTAAAATAGTTTTGTTCGGTTTCATTTCTAAGTAGTAATGTTCTACAAAATTCGGTTCTCAATAACTTGTCGTTTGAGGTGAGTTCCTGAACAGGCGTAAAGTGGTACGGCTGTAAATTTTCCGCCCGAAGTACTCGACATGCTCTAGATTGGGACACTCCAAGCATAGTGGATATCCTTCTTGTACTGACGGAGGGATTATTTCGGACTAAATCCAGAATTCTTTCATCTAAGATTCTTGACTCATCAGAAACTGGCCTTTCGCTTCTTCGATGCTCCAGCACTCCATGATCTCTTAGACGTCGGTGGATTCTTGGAAACGTGCTATGATGGAGACACCTCCTATCGGGATATCTTTCAGCGTACAGTCTTTCGGCTTCACGACTTCGACCATTAGCTAAACCGTAGCAGAAATGCATGTCCGTTAATTCTTCTCGGGTGTATGAGCTTGACATCGTTACGTGTTAATGAGTTAATATTCAAATTTGAAATAATTACTAAGCAAAACTGCAATGCCTTTTATTTATCTTGCGTTGCAATTTTCTTTTTTTTTTATTAAAAAAAATGCGGTTTTATTGTCCCTATTGTCTCCATAACAGGTAGAACCCATGGGCTGCGGGCAGGCCAAGGCAAAAATATTGACAGGTCAGTTTTCAGAAGTTATCAATGAAAATAATATTAATCCAGGGTTATTCCAATACTATTTAATTTTATTACGTTCTCATAAAACTCCAATTAAAAAAAAAGTAAAAAAACTAAGATTAATGCTAAATAAATAAATAAATTGCTTCGTTACAATAAAAATAAATGTTTTTCTTAGAAAAAGGTGGTTTTGGTTTTTTTTTAATTTCTTGAGAACGACATAAAATTTTGGCATCCGGTTTTCTTATTTAGACTTAAAATTAATAACAGCATTGAATTTTGAAATTAAAATTAGCACTTAATAACGTAAAATTTTGAAAAAAATGAATTTGAAATTTTTTTTTCAATTTTTTTTTTTCAAAATTTTGACTTTGAAAATTAATATTTCAAAAACTATTTCTTAGAATAGATTTATTTAAACACAGAATGAAAGAAAAAGTTATTGGCTTTTCAAAAACGTATCGCACAGCTTTGTGAATGAAGCCGTTGATTTTAAATAATTTTTTTCCCATTTTAAGTGATTTTTTTCGAAAATTGCCCCTCCCGGCTAAACGGAGGGGAATAGACCCCCCCCTCCCATACGATTTTTTTCTTGTCTCAACGCAACCTACACGCCCTAGCATTTTGTCGCATTGCTCATGACTCACCCTGTATACAAAATCATACGATTGGTTTCCCTGGTCTCGACCTAACGTACACGCTCTATTCTTTTCGTCACACCCTAAGCGAATCATCATTTTAATTTAATTTTAAGATATTGTATACAATTTGGATAAGAGCTGTTGAGTCGTCAACGAATAAAAAATTATAAAAATCCTTATATGGCATCAGGTATACGATACCTACCATTAAAACTTTCCGTTGGTCGCCCATAAGCTTTGCGGAATCATGAAAAAGGATCTTGAAACTATTCGCTTATCACTAAGAAAGACAATTCTTTTCTTAAAAAGAAGGGACTTTAGCATTTAGGTTTTTTTTTTATTCAAAACAATTTTATTCCATCTTTGGCTGGAAATATAGCTATTTCAAGGAGTGCCAATTCCTTTCATCAGTCTCCTTAGTGGTGTCGAGCTTTAATCCAATTTTATTATGAAAAACTTTTTTCACATGTTGAGAAGTTATGTTTGTTTTTCAAACGCATTGTTGTTGTTTCATTTTTAAAAACATGGAAAAAGTGGATGAAAGCTTGTTTTGGTTTTTCACTATGCTAAATGACATGACACAGTACACACCTAATTTCGAATCAAATCATCTGTTTGTTTGTTCGTTTTGAATCCTGGATCGCAAACATCCAAAAGAGCTTTTAAACCGTGTATTAGGTTGTTTATAGACCTATAATTCTAACTTTAGATCAACAAGTTTGAATAAAATCTAAATCTTTCATTATCTATATCTAATTATAATCACACTTTTATTAACTTATAATCACAGGATAAAATTAAATTGTCGCAAATCGTTAAACGATTTAGTATCATACTTAAACATATTTAGCATCATATACTAGGTTAAAAAATTATTGGTTTGAAACCTAGTATGATGCTAAATCGTTTAAAATTTTGCGCCATTATCTTTAAATACTAAATATATACCTTCATAGTAAATACAATAAAGAAAAAAACGCGAATGTAATTTATTTTTATAACCATTTACCCATTAACAACAACTTAACAAAAAAGATAAACTCTGCTGACAAAAAAACAAAAAAAAAAATTTATTGCAATGTATCAATGTGATTATTTTCGTATAAAATATATATTAATCCAATCTTCTTAAATAATTTCACGTATTTACCTCGTTTCTTTAGAAAGATACCAACTTGCTTGTACCAAATGCAATTTATACTGTTTGATTAAGTGATGAACTTAGATGAACTTCTTGGGCCAGTTTGTCCAGTTCAGTTAGTTTTGAGTTGACCGATTTGCTTTTAAGAATCATATCCGTCAAGAAAATAAAAAAAAAAAATATTGTTCGTTGCTCTTTTGCAATGTGAATACAAATTAATTTGTTTGTCCAACACTGTTGATACTTAAAAATGTTGTGAACAAACAATGAGCTGAGCAAAATCGGATTTTGATGGTATATATATAAAACAGATGTAAAGTTTCTGAATAAACAAAGAAAGGTTATTATTTCCATAATACTTTACGAAATTTTATTGTTGTGGTTATTGTAGATTTATTGAACTTCTTTATTGACTAACTGACATCTTCCTGCGGCTGATACATATAAATATTCATTGTATATATATATGTATATATATGTTCACTGTATAGTGTATATTGTGATTTGTATCAAAAAAGTTTCGGGGTAGGTAGTCTTTGTAGGAATCTTACATTAGATGAAGATATCAATAAATGAATATGTATATACATATGTATGTATATGTATTTTTGTTTATATATTTATTTACTTCATAAATATACTTGCTCTTTTAGTCCTGATAGCGGGGGACATCATGCCCACCATTACCTCACTTTTTTAATTGGGATTTATAGGTACTATAAAGCAAAGGCAAATTATGAATTCGCGCAAAAAATAAAGCGCACAACGGGTCGCACAAACTTGCTCTCGGAAAATTTACTTTCATGTTCACGACTGGAAAATTCATTTCGCCAGTTTTTTACTTGCTCAATAGGGCAAGTATTGGTTTCGTGTAAAAAAAATCGATGTTTTGATCGAACCTGACAATACGTACTAGAGAAGCATAAAAAAGTAGGTTTCGTCATGCCGTCCGTCGGTCTGTCTGAATTATCGCTTTTTCCAAATGAATTTTTTTTTGTAGTATCTATTATTTAAATTTAGCAGTATTCTTAGAATATTGAATTTGGTCAAATCAGTGCAGCGCCGTTCAAACGGTAGTTGGAATGGAATGATAAATAACGGTTATATGGCAGGTACCGTTAATAAGCGACTAATTACTGATATAAAATTTTATCGAAATGGATGGGTATGGGTATGCACATACCTACATCAGCACAGGCATAACCATAGACGGCATGATGATACCTTATTTTAGGCTTTTCTGTCATCGCAATGTCACTGCAAATCTGTGTTTACGGAAAACTTAAAAATAGAAAAACGTCCCTTGCCATCTGTTTTACCGTATGCAATTTTTGTTCTTGTTTCTAAAACATTAAAACCAGTTTCGTGTTATTCAGCCGCTTTCTACAAAAGTAAAATAAAATTTGGGGTGCTTTAGACAAGAACGGTATATGTCGTTTTTCTGTTAATAACATAGAAAAGATGTTTGCCACGCTGCGCGAATCAAGTCTTTTATACATGTGTTTTATATTATGTTCCTACCCGTTTGTTACGCATCAGGCGTTAATATTTTTCACACGGTGTTCACGAATATGAATACCTCAAATTGCAAAAATAGGAAACGCTCTAGTTTTTCATTACCTAGTTTCTATTAGTGACACCCTGTGCTTTTTTATTGAGCTGTCATTGATGTCATCAAACAGCGTCAAGTCTTTTGGCGATATAAGAGCTTCAACAAAATATGAAGAACAAATTGGAAGAAACAATAAAAACAACAAAAATAATTGTTTATATTGGTTTTTGATCATATATATTTAACTTTTGATAATTTCAAATTGGGCTTGATGATCGATATGAAAAAATGCAATCAATTAAAAAAAACTAATTCATTCTTTTTCCCAACGTTTCTCCGGTTTTTTCCGGCTTCATCAGGGGGTTTGGATTTATTAGTTCTTAAAGAAACAATTAACAATGAAATGTTTTATGAATAAAAAAATAATAATAATTTAAACATTTAAATAATTTATAACAATTTGATAACTATTGCACTTACTTTTGTTGTTAATAAATTACATTGAGGAACAATTTATATAAAATAAAATTAAAAATAAACTTTTAAAACTTTACAGAAAATTAAACACTTCTTATTGGCAAATGCAAACTTAAAGAATTTTAATTTAGATTACATTACGATATGGCAATACTATAGACAGCGCTTATGTCATCAATGTCCTCTTTATGGTTCATCGTTATATTTATTTTTTGTTGGATACGAAGACTTTCTAGGGTGAACCTTGTGTTCATTCTTCTTTCTTTATCTAATATTTTGACGTTTTCAAAATCTGCATTGTGTTGGTGATCAAGCATATGTTGTGAGATTGCTGTAGCTGTCTTCTTTTTCCTTATGTCAGCTTCATGTTCTGACAATCTCACTCCCAATGCGCGTTTTGTTGTTCCAATATATATTTGTTGACAAGTTTCATTAGAATTTCCTTTGCATGGGATTTCATACACGACGTCATGTTGCTCGGATATTTTGATGGGTGGTTTGGTGTTAGTGAATATTGTGTGTAATGTGGAGTTAGGTTTGTGTGCGAATGTTATTTTATCTCGATCAATTTCTATTGTTTTGTTGAGGGAGAGGTTATCAGTAAGGAGTGGGATGAATGTGAGGGAGAAGTATTTAGGGTTGCCAGGTTTACTTTTTGTGATATTGTTATTATTTTGTTTTTGATGTAATTTGTTATTGATGAGATCGGTTATAATTTCGTTTGGAAAGTTGTTCATTTGCAGAATTTCTCTAATTATTTTTATGTTTTCATCATGGAATTTAGTGTCACTGATGTCGATGACTTTATCAATTAGATTTTTTGCTGTGTTTATTTTATATTTCATTGGTTGTGTAGACATAAAGTTTATTATTCTACCCGATGACATGGGTTTGGTGTACCAATCAAAAATTATTATGTTGTTTTGACAATTTTTAAAAAACATAAAAAAGAAATAGTAATTACCAATTCAGACAAAGGTAACAAAACAGTAGTTATGTATAGAGATGATTACAACCAAAAAATGAACCAATTACTTGATGATAAAAATACATATAAAACAATACGAACAGATCCAACATCAAAACTTCAGACTATGAACCAAAAATTAGTCAATGATCTATATAAACAACAATACATTAACTTAAGCGAAAAGATAAAACTATCATGCTCCGCACCATCGGCACCAGTGTTATATGGTCTTCCTAAGATTCATAAACCAAACTTACCTCTTCGCCCAATAGCAGCTTCCACTAATGTTCCCTGTTATGGATTATCTAAATATATCGGCAAAATACTCAAAAATATAATCTCGGAAGAATTAAACATAAAAAACTCTTTTCAACTTAAAGACAAAATGAAAGAGATATCATTAGAAGAAGACGAAGTACTAGTTTCTTTTGACGTAGTGTCACTTTTTACCAATATACCTACGTACACAGCCATCAAAATCATAATGCAAAAATGGGAAATTCTGAAAGAACACACCAAAATACCAAAAAAAGATTTTTTAAAAATACTACAGTTTTGTTTAACAGACAATAATTATTTCAGATACGAAAATATGTTTTATAATCAGACATTTGGTATGCCTATGGGCAACCCACTTTCTCCAACCATCGCAGATATCGTACTGGACCATTTATTAAACGATTCAATAGACAAACTACTAAAATGCAATACAAAAATAAAATTCATAGCTAAGTACGTAGATGATATAATTGCAGTCGTCAAAAACTCAGAAACGAACATCATACTCAAAACACTGAATGAGTACCACACCAAGTTAAATTTTACCCTTGAAATTGAAAATGAAAATATGATTCCATTCCTAGATGTAAAACTAATCCGTCAAAACAACATAATAATTTTTGATTGGTACACCAAACCCATGTCATCGGGTAGAATAATAAACTTTATGTCTACACAACCAATGAAATATAAAATAAACACAGCAAAAAATCTAATTGATAAAGTCATCGACATCAGTGACACTAAATTCCATGATGAAAACATAAAAATAATTAGAGAAATTCTGCAAATGAACAACTTTCCAAACGAAATTATAACCGATCTCATCAATAACAAATTACATCAAAAACAAAATAATAACAATATCACAAAAAGTAAACCTGGCAACCCTAAATACTTCTCCCTCACATTCATCCCACTCCTTACTGATAACCTCTCCCTCAACAAAACAATAGAAATTGATCGAGATAAAATAACATTCGCACACAAACCTAACTCCACATTACACACAATATTCACTAACACCAAACCACCCATCAAAATATCCGAGCAACATGACGTCGTGTATGAAATCCCATGCAAAGGAAATTCTAATGAAACTTGTCAACAAATATATATTGGAACAACAAAACGCGCATTGGGAGTGAGATTGTCAGAACATGAAGCTGACATAAGGAAAAAGAAGACAGCTACAGCAATCTCACAACATATGCTTGATCACCAACACAATGCAGATTTTGAAAACGTCAAAATATTAGATAAAGAAAGAAGAATGAACACAAGGTTCACCCTAGAAAGTCTTCGTATCCAACAAAAAATAAATATAACGATGAACCATAAAGAGGACATTGATGACATAAGCGCTGTCTATAGTATTGCCATATCGTAATGTAATCTAAATTAAAATTCTTTAAGTTTGCATTTGCCAATAAGAAGTGTTTAATTTTCTGTAAAGTTTTAAAAGTTTATTTTTAATTTTATTTTATATAAATTGTTCCTCAATGTAATTTATTAACAACAAAAGTAAGTGCAATAGTTATCAAATTGTTATAAATTATTTAAATGTTTAAATTATTATTATATTTTTTTATTCATAAAACATTTCATTGTTAATTGTTTCTTTAAGAACTAATAAATCCAAACCCCCTGATGAAGCCGGAAAAAACCGGAGAAACGTTGGGAAAAAGAATGAATTAGTTTTTTTTAATTGATTGCATTTTTTCATATCGATCATCAAGCCCAATTTGAAATTATCAAAAAAAAAAAATAATTGTTCTTCCTCATTTATTATATATATCCAAAACAATAAGGGCCAGTTGTACAATCGTGATTTAAGGTAGTTCAAATTTTTAAACCACTGATATTGTAATTATTTTAAAATCATTTTATTTCCAAATAAATTTCTTAAAAGTTCCTAATATTTCTTTCAAGTTCTAAAAGTTCCTAAAAGTACAAATATTTCCTTAAAGTTCGGAAAAGTTTCTTAAATTTCCTAAAAGTTACTAATATTTTTTAAAAATTCCTAAAATTCCTAATATTTCCTAAAATTTCCTAAAAGTTCCTTAAAGTTCCTAAATGTTCCTAAATGTTCCAATATTCCCCTTAAGTTCCTAAAAGTTCCTAAAAGTTCCTAATATTTTCGAGTCGAGTTTACGAAGGTATAATTTAGCAGCTCAAAGTCGATATTATCGGGAATTACTTCCGTTTGCTTGCCAATGCCAATTTGACGTAGGTTCTTTCACAATTGTGTTCCTGACATCGACGGATCAGTTTTTTGTTTATAAAACTTCGCCTTTTCCATTCTTATCTTCAAGGCACTTTGGTTTCATAAACTACGGTACAAATCAAACAGTTCCTGCAACCTGAACTGCTTCCAACTCCTATACGCCACATCACGTTTATGCATCATTTTTTTAATTTGTTTGTTGAACTAAGGGTTTGTGGAATTGGTTACGCGCTTAGTTTTTAGAGGAATATGTGTCTATTAAAGAGAGCTCATTTTTAATAAATAAAACTTGATCGTTGACCGACGCACGGACGTTAGGTAATAAAGTCTATCCCATTCAGTTCATCGTAAGACCTTAGTTAACAAATCATAATTTAGGTTCTTAAAGTCTCTAAGTTGGAGGCTTATAGGTACAAACAAAGCGCCAACATCCAGGGTCATATAAACAAGGTCATGTTAAGAAAAGGCGAAGGCTGAAAGCTGATTGTAAAAAAGCAATTCGGAAAGATCACTGACGATACAAAGATCTAAAAGACTATAAGGAGCATTGGAAAAATGCATTGGAGTTGTTTTATTTATGGGGTAGAAATTAAGTGCACTCAAATTATTTATGAAGCCAGCTGAGACACTCAGATCTAATTGGAGTTCAAATCGCCACATAGACCAATAAATGGCGTCTGACAAGATATTTCTTCTAGATGTTTAAAAGGGATGTTAAAAAAATATACAAATGGATTTTTTTTCGAATTCTATGTTTTTTAGGTAGCTGAAGAAATCCACGAAAACCCGCGGAATTTTGGCGCTTTTTTCGGTTTTTTGCTAACATCTCGGAAACTATGCGTCTTAACTAAATTTTCACCCATAACAAAATGAAAGATAATTAAATTTCCTACAAAATTCATGCATATTGTTTACTTCTCAGGCGTACTGTTAGAGCTCGTTGAAATGTCAACATAATTTCCCATTTCTGTAAAAATAAAAAAAAAAAATTTTTACATATGAATTTTTAACGTTTGTTTTTTTTACATAAATAGGAAATTATGTTGAAATTTCAGCGCACTCTAACGGGCTAACGGTACGTCTGAGGAATAAACAACACACACACATTTTGTAGGAAATTTGATGGTCTTTAATTTTGTTGGTGTAAAATTTCAGTTAAGATGCAGTTTTTTGCTTATATTTCAAAACGCACCAGGGAATTTTGTTGGTTTTCTTCCGATTCGGATTCAGCGACCCAAAAAACATAAAATTCGTAAAAAAATCCATTCGTGTACTTTTTGTAACATGAGGCTGATATAACTGCTTTGACTGGACTATAATATACGCTAAATATCTATACGCTGTGCCCAATGTTATGGTATTGTTTCTGCAGATAATTTTGATAAACATATATTGTAACGGACAAAGCGCTGGCGATTTACAAACAAATTTGCAGGTCAAACCGTCTCGCACATACATAGCCACCCCTCCACCTATTCGACCTACTCTATCGCAGCGATACACTTAATAAACATTTAAATTATTAATACCGCCACAAAAAGAAGGATTAAACCATGTTTTCGAAACGTAAATAATATCAACATCAGATCCAAAAAACAAGGACCGAAATTCATTTGAGTGATTTTCGTTAAAGCGAATTAGTTCTATAATAATTACTCGATATATTCATTTAGCGACATCTTTACTTCGGTGAGTATTAACTCAATGCTACTACCTAAATCTTTTGAATTTCTTATAAGAAAATTCAATGGTTTTCATTATTTAGTTTTTCCGGTGAACTTTTTTCCACTCCATACACTACATTAACAACACAAAATTTTGTTGCCGAAATGCCAGTAGTTTTGGCTAACGCAAACACTTGTGCAAATATATTTAATACAAAACTATAACACAATGTCAAACACAAACCTGCTGCAATAAAATTCTAATCAAGAATGGTGATATACATATTATATTATGTACATACATTAGGCATCCAACATCAGAAAGAAAATAATTAAAGCAAACAAATTGTAAACAAAATGTGACGTTACGTTTATACAAAAGTAATTTTTCACAAATGAATGTGAAAGACAAATGTCCTTCGGGCAACCCAAAGATGAAAACTAATTTCTTTTATCATTTTTCCACACTTAAAACATACACATTCTTAAGACTCAAAAAGTCTTAAGAATAGACGATATATGTACCTCGCCGTCATTCTTTGAGATGCGATTACCTTCAGGCCTTCAGGTAACATTTATGGTTCATATAAAACTGCTCCTCGCACATGATAGCTTAATGACATGCATAATGAAGTTATTTTTATATTTAGATCTAAATGTGTGTGTATTAACAATTTCACGATGCACAAAAAAATGGTAGTCTGTCCTTTGTTGAGTTAATTTTTTCACCATCAATGTTCCCATATTTATCTGGTAAAAATCATAATACAATTCATTAGCAAAAATTAACAACAGCTGATGGTGTCAGATTGTCTCACAAGTCAGGGCTGTAGCCAGAATTTCCTTCGAAGGGAGTTATATTTTTAATATACAACAAGTAAGGAAAGACCTTATTATTCTTCGTTGAAGTAAACGATCCCGATTTGGAACACAACTTTTCCACACTTTTGCACAAGGTGCTGCATTTGGACTTCACCGGGTTGGTCTCAGGAGATATCTGGCAAGACTTCTGGTTTTACACTGTTCCATGTCTACGACCAACTGATTCCTGGTAGCGTTTCACTTGTTTGTCCTTGGAGTTTTTTCGGTTGCCTCTCCATCATTAGGATTGTATCGGAATTTCCAACAAAAAGGCTTTTTGTCAGCTTCTACGTACAAGAAACACCAGTTGTGTCGATTTCGATTTCAGAACCTTGACATTTTTCACAAACGAAATTACTGGCAATTCAAGAGGAATGTAAAACACTTATTAATCAATATTAAAAATAAAAACACAGCACCGCTACACGAAATAAAAAAGTTGTTTTGAAATTGTTGTGTTGGTGATAAACATATAAAAATAGCTCGTGACTTTGTGAGTTATAACGATCACCATAAAATCAATCTGCTTTGGTTTTATGAGCATTAAGACGATTTAGGAAATGAACGTTATGACAAGTTTGACAGGAAAAAAATGGGCCTTCCGCATTTTATAATTGCGGAAGAAGTTAAGTTGAGAAAGATGCAACCCAATCATCCCTAGAAAGAACTATAAAGCGACACCTGTACCCGAGTATTACTTATATGATAAGAATTACAAATCGCTGCATTGAAAGTACTCCATCACGGTCAAGTGTTCCACATGGGAATTTATTACACTTTTAGTGGGAATTATATTCCACATTTCAATGTGGATTAATTTCCCACTGAAGGTGAGAATTTCTTTGCAACCCCTCTGCCTGGCCCATTATAGGATTTCGGGTGGGTACGAGTTTGGGTGTGTACAAGTTTGGGTATGCTACCGGAAAGAAGAGTAGGGCCATTGTGTTTTTTTTCTTTTGGCATTTATAGCAATATTTTTCTACATTGAGGTGGAAAAGAATACCACACAGTTTTATTTTGAAAACACTACGGGGAAGAATCAACTCCACATTGAAAAGTGGAGCAGATTCCCACTAAAAGTGAAATAAATTCCCATGTGGAGCACTTGCCCGTGGAGTACTTTCCCTGCACCTTACAAATCACATTTCAATGATATTTATAAATCTGCAAGAGTGTACGATTAGTGGTCCCAAATTGCATTTAACAATCCAGTAATCTTCTCGTAAAGGTTATAATAGGTGCTCAAATGTGAGATATCCAGAGATATCGTGTCTTATTCTATTATTGGTCGACTCTCAAAAAATGACCAGACGAATTTGGATTTCGAGATCTGCAAGCTTGAGTAGACTCCGAGAACATTAGTGTAGCTGTAAAACTATGTTTTCCGAAGTATCCACCAACATTTATTTGGATGATTTAATGGAAGAATCAGTTTTATATTTAAAGTGGCAATTGTTTATCCACCCGACAAACCTACTCGACATTTAAAACGAACGCCTTTTTTTAACTAACCGTTTTTTCCAGAATCTGCCTAAGAGTTAACCTCAACTTAACTCTGAAAATACGTTTTTCGGTTAGTTTGACAGCCCGATTTAACTCATAGTTAACTCACAAACTTGCCTGAGTTAAGATTGGATTAAATAAAATTTAAATATTTGACATTATGATGAAATATCTTCTGCAGAATATAATTTGTACTTGTAACAATTGGTTACACTTTTGTTTTTATTATAATGTAACGCTATTTGTATTTATTGTTTGTTTTATTTTTTTCATTGAAAATGACATGTTTCGATGAACATGACAGCATTAATATGTCATTTCCAATTAAAGTTTGTCTTTTACTGAAAAACTGCTTCTCTGGATTAACTATAGCTCTGAGCATATGTCAGGGTTAACCCAACACTGAAAAACTGGGCCTTAGTAATTCTAATTACTATTATCTTTCGCGATTTTGAACCAGCCCGAAATGAATTTCTTATTGACAAAAAAAAAACCCAAAAAAAAAATCCCAAAAATTTCCATTCAATAATCTAGCTTTTTTTTCCAGGCTAAAATGTCCAAAAAGTTTGGCGCAAATGCCGGAAATTTTGGCTTCTTTTTTCATAAATTAGTTGGGTGTTTTTCCAATTACGAATTATAAAATATGCCAACAGAAAAGGAAAAAACGCCATAAAATAAGTTTTTTGACTTTTTTTTAATAATCAAAAATGGAAAAAACTCCCGATGTTCAATGCTTAAACCAAAAAGAAAAAACCTCAAAAATGAAGCTTTCAGTGATCTATTTTTGTACCGTGAAATAAGGCCAACTTTTGAAAGGTGGCCTTATTTCGCTTTCTAAAAGTGTAACAAAGCCAATTTTTGTTGGTTGGCTTTATTTCACTTTAAAAAAATTATAAAAATAAAAACGCCAAGTTGGTGCTGTTGCGTTTTTAATTGATGAATTCCGGTCTATTGGAATACATTCCAGTGAAATACGACCAAATCTTAAAATTGTATACATGTAGATACATGTCCTGAATGTACTGAAGTGTGCCTTAGTATTTAGTATTTAGGTTTCGGAGAGAGAACTCTGTCCAATAAGGTTGTTTGTTTTGTCTATGTACAATTACCGATTCGGACAAACTTGTTTCAATTCACCGAGTAGCAGAGAAGTTATTGGTGGGCAGGAAATGGATTAAGGGCGGAGTGGAAAAAATTTAACAATGAAAGGATCAATTTGTGGTGTTAAAATCAAAAATTCGCGCGAATTTTTATTTTTCACACCACAAATTGATTCTTTAATTAAGACACATGCTTTTTTTAAGACACATGCTTTTTGAAACAATCCTCTTTAATAAAAACGTATTGTATGACAAACTTGAATTGATGTGAACTAAGTTGGTCTTTTTTCCTAAAAAAAATTGTCCTTATTGCACTTTGCTAAAGTGAAATAAGACTATCTGTTGGAAATTGGCTTTATTTCACTTTTTTAAAGTGAAATGAAGGCCAACTTTTGTAATTATTACACTTGGCCTTAATTCACGGCACCATCTATTAAATGTTGGTTTTTCGAATAATAACATCATTTATTATTCCCGTTATTTTAGAGTTAGACAAGGTCAAAAGCGCGGTTGGGGGTCGGGCGCGTCCTTCAGCGAGGCCACCCGCGGGAGCTCTCTTGCGCCGCACGAGCGGATTGTTCTGTCGGGCAAATTAGGCCAAAAAGCATATCTGTTTTGTTCGTAATTTCCATTTTCACTATTATTACGCCAAAATTTTTGGGCTCTTTTTCCAAAAAACTTTTTTAACAAATTTCGTAAAACTGAAGAACTCACACAAATACATTCAATCAAAAATTGTACAAACATATCAAAAAAATATTACTTTGGAAGGGATCTTAGTTCCTCTCTATATTCACCCAACTAGCTACGCGTTTGCTCTTCACAAACACCATTAGTTATTATTATGCTGCTTTGTGTGGGCACAAGTGCTAATTGAAAATCGTGAAAAAGAGCTCTTCAATAGCAATCGCATGTCTCATTTCCTATGTCATAGTAACATTTTAAGATTCAAAGATCCTGATAAGATAAATTTGGCTGGCTGTTTCTTTAAATTGGATAATATTTATGTTGTGTCTGTCACAATAATATGCGGTATACATTAACATTAAGTATCTCGTGCCGATGATTGATTGACATTATTTTGGCAAGCGTTTTGAGTGTTAACTGCATAGATGATTACTATACGATTCGCGCATTCAAATTGAGTTTTTTTTTTCTAACAATATTCAATTAATAAAAACACTTGTTGTTTTAGAGCTTCTAAATGAGTTGCTAATGAACTAATTAGTAATGACTAACGAGTGTATCATTTATTATAAATTTAATTTAAAAATATTTAATTTTAACATATTATATTATGGTTTATATAATCAATTGCATTTATTAGAGCAATATTTAATGTCATGAAACAGTAACCTTATAAGACTCGTAAGGACGAATATGAGAACTTGACATTACGACGTTACATCTAATAATGAAACCTCTTCAAACTCATTTAGAAGGTATCGTTTGAAACTCGGGTCCTCGGGTGTCGAAATACGAGGCCAAAACTTCCAAAGATTGATACAAGTTGTAGTACAGGTACGTCGATAAGACGATAAACACTTATTTAAGTAGTTCATAAAATAAATTAAGATCTGGAACTGAAACTGGAGCCTAGCTGGAAAGTATCTCACGTAAAAACAGTTTTTGTCTTGTTGTTTTAACCATTTTCTTTTCCATTTTCTTATTCCTATGCATGTATATCCAAATTTTTAAAATTCTTTTTCTATTCTTAACCCTATTTCTTATAATATGTAGGTCAAAAATTTATGTGTTTTGCTTGTTAAATCAAATTGAATCATGTTAAATTGGTTACGTGAATTTTTTTGAAAAGAATTCTTTGAAATAATTAAAGTAAAAATAATTGTTGTAGAAAGGTAACAAATATTTGCACCACAACAGCGTTATTTACTTTTTAATCAATATTTATAGATCTATATGGTAAAAAAAATCCAATACAATATTCTTTATTATTATTTCACATCACAGCTGTGCTTCTTGAATTGATGCTATTCCCTTGGAACTCTGCATCGTATATTGATTTGAGTGATTTGATAGACTTTTTTCTTACTCATGAATGAATATTGATGTATAACACTGGTAAATCTACCAATTGAAATCAATATTTGTGAAGTTCCAGCAACCGGAATAAATATACATAATATTAAGGTAAAATAACGTCTGGCACATAATATAGAAACAAAAATGAAATATTGTGATTGGAGTCTGGAGTACTTCATGCCCTATTGGTACAGATATCCTGTTTTATTTTTTCTCTTTTAAAAGACTGGTTCCATCGTTGCGTGAAATATTAATAAAATATATTAAGAAAGGCTTTTTTGACAGCATTAGTGAAACGAAAAGTCAGTCTATGTTGAAGTTTGTTCCTGTTAAACATAGAAACCTGAGACTGAGAAACTTTGAGCTTTTTACTTGCGATGCGATTATAGGTACTATAAGGCAAGTTTTGTATTCATAAAAAAAAAGTTTTGAGATAATAATCAAACATGACATTACGATGATAGAGAACACGAATAAAGTAGGTCCGAAAATTCTGTCTGTCTGACTGTCTTTCCGTCTATCAGTCTGGATGTACATATACACCTATTGCAGATTTTCTTCAAAATTGGTACTCTGTATTTTTAGAGTAATATGCCCAGTCGTATTTTTGATTTTTATCCTAAGTCTAAAAATAACGGTACCTGCCATATAAACGTAACAGATAATTCAATTTTTATCGAAAAAAAATACGATTGATTTTTATAAAACTTAACCTGAATGATTTTTGGATATCGGTGATGTTTTTCAAATAAAAAAATTTTTTACAACTAGTTTTTTTAACGGTACCTGCTGCAAGAATTTTTTAATTTAATTTAAATTTTATAATTTAATTTTTATAAAATTTCGTACAATGGATTTGTAGCCAAAGGTTGGGGTTTTCATTTTTTCAGAATAAGCTTACATATAAACGGTACCTGGCAAATAAGCCTTAAAGATAATCCAATTTTTCTCGTAAAATAAAAGATCGGTTTTAATAAAATTTTGTGTGACTGATTTGTTGCCAATAAGGAAGTTTTTCGTTATAATTTTTGTTGCAAAATCACCTTATTAACGGTACCTACCATAAAAACGCTATAGCAACTATTTTTACTTCCGATTATTTACTATATAGTTTCTTCCTTAGTATCCTACTCCAAAGGTAAGTAATCTTACACAAGAGCAAGTTTGTCCGACCCAGCAGTGCCTTTTATTTTTTGAATATTTTCATGTTTAATGGTTGTTTTCAAAATATAATACGGATTATCTGATGTCCAGTGCGATCAACAGCTAGAACCTAAGATTCAGAATAAACAAACATCTCTATTCTTCAAGTGATTTGATGATATTTGTTTTTGTTGACTTTGAAAAAATGCATTCGATAACCAACCACAAAATCTGACATAAGGTATCGGTAAGGGCAACGAAGAGTACCAAGAATCAGCGCACAGTGGTCAAAAATGAAAAACTAGGTGGACAAAATTATTTTTTTTTTTTTTTTTTTTTTTTTTTTTTTTATTGTAGCAAAATAAATGTTCATATAATAATATTGCACAATTTACAGAGATTGGTTTATAAACTACCTTACTACTGACAAGTTTTTATACAAAAAAAAAAAAAAATTATGCTTGGTATACAAAAGAATTTGAAGGAATAGCTACAGTAAAAACCTTCATTAAATAGCAAAAAATAAGAAAAAAAAATACTAACGGGATGAAGAGGGGGTGGTGAAGTGACAAGTAAAATAACTTCTTTCAAGACTTTCTTTTACATTACTCGTAAATAATAATATACATATGCATATATCTAACATTAAGTGTATATCTAAATGTGGTTTACAGAAATCAGTCTTATAAAAAATATAGATTATTAACAAATAAGATACAGCAAACGAATAATAGTTTATTATACAACAAAAAAAAAACTAATAACTAAATAGATAATAAACAAGTAAATAGGTAAATGATTTATAGAGAAACAAATAAAACATTTAATCAACAAATATAAATGAATAAATAAATAATTATACAATTACATGAATCAATAAATAACCAAATAAATAAATAAATAATAAATAAATAAATAAATAAATAAATAAATAAATAAATAAATAATAAACAATAAATAATAAATAATAAATAATAAATAATAAATAATAAATAATTAATAATAAATAATAAATAATAAATAATAAATAATAAATAATAAATAATAAATAATAAATAATAAATAATAAATAATAAATAAAAAATAATAAATAATAAATAATAAATAATAAATAATAAACAACATATAATAAATAGTAAATCATAAATAACAAATAAAAAATAATAATTTAATAAATTAGTTAATAAATAAATAAATAAATTAGTAAGTTAGTCTTGAAATTAGGACGTTATCAGATGAGGTACAAGAATTGTGGTACCTCTCTTTCAATTTTAATAATCTAAAAGATACTAATTCAATACTGGTAATTGAGTGCAATTCGTTGGTCGAAAATCGCCAAGGTAAATTCAACATCATTTTGAGAAGCTTATTTTGAGCTATTTGCAGCTTACGAATATGGCTATTTGCACATTTACCCCACACTGGAGACCCAAAAAACATGATTGTTTGGAAAATGGCTTTGAATATGAGAAGTTTGTTATCATTGCTTAGCTTTGATTTCCTGTTAATAAAAGGGTAGAGTATCTTAATGGTTATATTAATTTTCTTAATTGTTTCTTGGACGTGAAGACCATATGTTAGTTTTTTGTCCAAATGAACTCCAAGATATTTGACACTATTAGCCCATTCCGTCGTTAAACCGTTGACTTGAAGAGTGTTACTTGGAAAGAAACAGGTTTTTCTTTTTCGGGTAAAAAAGATTGCCTGTGTCTTGCAAGCATTTATTTTGATCTTCCAATTATTAAAATAAGTTTGTACCACGTTCACAGCAGATTGCAATTTGGTTTCTATAGCAAAACCAGTTGAATCTGAGCAATAGATACTTGTGTCATCAGCAAAGATAGCTGTTTCACAATTAGCTAAACGAGGAAAATCGGACGTGAACACATTGTACAATACTGGACCTAGAACAGATCCTTGAGGAACACCAGCAATGCAACAAAAAACATCTGACAGGTTGTTATTGACGGATACAACGATTTTTCTTGAGGACAAAAAAGACTGTACAATTTTAATAAGGAACATAGGAAAGTTAAACGAAAGCAGTTTGTGCAGGAGTCCGTTGTGCCAGACGGAATCAAATGCTTTTTCTATGTCTAGCAGGACCATACCGGTGCTATTACCAGCAACAAAATTCCTCTTTATATGAGCGGTAATACGATCCACTTGATGAACCGTACTATGAAATGGTCTAAATCCAAATTGTTCCGGAGGAAAAATATTGTTAGCAGTTATATGCGCCATTAATTTGTTTTTAATAATTTTCTCTAAGCATTTGCTCAGAGAACTAAGCAAGCTTATAGGCCTATAATTGGAAGGAGAGGTAGCGTTTTTACCAGGCTTCAAAATAGGTATTACTTTCGCAACTTTCCATTTAGCTGGGAAATAACTGATTTTTAGGCAGCAGTTAAAGAGTTGTTGTAAAAACTTAATGCCAGATTCTGGAAGGTTTTTTAGGTATAAGTTTTTAATATTATCAAATCCTACAGATTTCCGCGTTTTTAAATTTTGAAAAACTAGTTTTAACTCTTGAATTGAGATAAATTCAATTTCTTCGTTATTTAAAGGAAGATTAATTGTGTCAATTGAATGAGCAACCAAAGAATCTACACTAAAACTGGTTATGAAATTACTTGTTGTTGAATAATTGTCCACAAAAGATTGAGCAAAAGCATTTGCTTTATCAAGGTTAGTTAACGTTAAGCTATTGCCTATTTTTAGAACGGGAATATGGGAATTCCTTTTCTTAGTTACTTTGACTAAATTCCAAAATGGCTTGCTAGATTTATCAAGTCCCTGCAATTTTTGGTTCCAAGCATAGTTTCTAAAATCAGAAACTTTATCTTTAATAATAGCATTTAATACTTTCATTTCATTAAAATAACAGTTATACCTGGTTCGAATCCATTTGGACCTGTAGCTATTTCTAAGTTTTATAAGTTCAGTCAAATACCGAGGCAAAACATTAACGCTGTTATATCTTATAGTTTTTTTTGGTACAGATAACTCAATGCTTTCAGCAACTGCATTCGTAAAATGTGAAACAGTCTGGTCAATTTTATCTTCATTCAATTCACCATTCTCAAAATCTGGGACGTTACTCAGTTTACTTCGAAGCTGACCTTTAAAAGTAGTCCAGTTCGCTTTTTTAAAATCAAATATATCGGTATTCCTACTCATGGGCGATGAAAAGACGCTTATTACTACTGGTAAGTGATCTGAACCAAAATGGTTTAGGACCATAGGCTGATTAAATAATCCTGGGGTATTAGTTAAAAATAAGTCTAGTGTGGAAGGACTTGAACTGTTGTTTGCGGGATAGTAAGTTGGATCCGGAGGAAACAAAATATCAAAGGGATGCCTTGAGTTTAGGCTAGCAAGTATATTCCCCCAAGCGTTTGCTCTGAGACATCCCCAGTTTCTATGCCTACAGTTAAAGTCCCCACCAATAAGAAATATGTCATTCAAATTCACTAATTTCCTTAAATCATTGTTTAAATCATATCTCTTTTGAGGAGATGTTGAACCTCCAGCAAAATAGGCTGAAAAAACTTTTAAGCTAGAACCGTTCGCAAAAGGAATCTCAATACCAATGTTTTCTATGATTTTAGTACTTACAATAGGAAGAACTTTGTGTTGTATAGTTTTTCGAACTACTACGGCAACACCACCCCCTCTTCTCTCATCTCTATCTAACCGATAGCAAAGATAATCTATATTGGATAATCTGTCATTAGGGTTAAGCCACGTTTCAGATACCAAACCTACATCTACTTTATTTTTGCTTAGAAAAGCAAAAAATTCAATATATTTAAATCGAAAATTATTTATTCTGTTTTTTAACTTTAATTTTGACTCATCTCTGCATAAATAAATTGGTTTGTGTTGATTTTAAAACAAACGCCACAATATCCATCAAGTCTCTTAACGTAATAAAAGATAAATCATTTATTTTTTATTAATGTGTACTTCATTTTAAGAAGTTAAGCATTGTATTATTGCAACTATTTATTAATATAAGAAATGTTTAAGTAAACGAGGTAAATAAATTTAATCTGTATCAGAGTTATAAATATATTACATTTTTTTTACATATCAGATCCTGTTCATAAGGAGCTTAGAGCAAGCTTCAGCTTATGAACAAAGATTTGCCAACACATTATATGTGTTCCACTGGCTCATCACTTAGTGCTGGTGTTAGTTGTTAGTTATGTAAAACAAATCACTACAATAACACAAGCATTATAAATACAATAAAACATAACACTTTATAACAATACAAAATACATAAAACATGAACTAAAAGCGTGGAGCACTGGTTTTAAGTACATTCTTGAGATTTATTTTATTGTCATTGAAATCAATCATTTTAGAATTTAAATTGAAAAGCCTGCACATGCGGGTAAGCGGCTCATTTATACCGTAATTAGTCCGATGGTGTGGACAATGTAGGAGCTCAAGGCGAGTAAGTAGATCAGGTGCATCTAATGCGCCCGAAAGAAGTTGGTGGATAAAAACTATATCGTTATTTACACGCCTCTGTAACAAGGACTGAATGTGTAGAAGCTAAATTCGGTGTTCATAAGGTGGAAGGTTATAAGGATCTGTCCAGCGAAGACCTTTTAAGGCAAAACGAACAAAATTATGCTGAACTGCCTCTATCCTAAATCTATGAGTATCATAGAACGGAGTCCATACCTGCGATGCGTATTTCAGATGCGGACGAACAAAAATATTGTATAAAGATAGGGTAACGTAACATAAGAGTCTTGAAACTCTTTAGACCATCTTTTTACAAAACCTAACATTGAGTTAGCCTTTTTAACAAGAGAGTTGATGTGCTCTGTGAAATGTAGACTTGAATTGAAGACGATTCCAAGATCTTTAAAACTAACAACACGGCACAATGTATGTTGTAAAATATTATAGTCAAATATGATTCTTGCTGCACCAAATACAAAAGCTATCAATATCGGCTTGCAGATTCACACGATCACTTGAGCATATAGATTTAAAAATCTGCATATCGTCAGCAAAAACCAGAATTTCACTATTGCGAATGCAAGATGTTACATCATTAATAGCAAGAATAAAAAGAATGGGACCTAAATGACTTCCTTATGGTACTCCAGAGTTGGCAGTAAAAGGGTTTGAAAATGTTTTTTCTGAATTTCACCTGGTAGGATCTATTTCGAAGATAAGAATATATCCAATCAATAAATCCAGCAGAAAACCCAAAGGCCTTAAGTTTAAAAATTATAATGTCGTGTGAAAGTTGGTCAAAAGCTTTTGAAAAGTCGGTATAAATGCAATCTAGTTCTTGTCAATTTTCCAAAGGTTCGTTACCGTTGACCGCCTCTGCATAAATCCATGTTGTTGATTACAGATAATATTTTTGCAGAAAAACGTCATACTATTACAAACAACTTGCTCAAATAGCTTTGGAATACAAGAGAGTTTGGCAATCGGTCTGTAAAGGGCCAACCATAATAGTCGTAAGCAAACGAAAGCTAATGTCATAGTTCTACGTCAAGTTTCCTTAAGTGCCGCCATTACCTTCAGTCGACCATAATGGTGGAACGCACACGCAAGCCAATTTCACATGTATTTGGCTGGCTGTCAGATTTTCGTACGTAAACTGCGCTCTGGAGCGCTCTTTACGTACGGAAGCAAAAGTGAACGAAAACTTGCCGAAACTGAGCAGTCCAACATTATGTGCGCACTATACGATTTGCTTGTTCTCGCTGATTTCGTACGGCGCCGTACGTGCCATTTCGTCTATTATGGTTCTGCCTTAATTCTTTATGCCAGACTTACTACCCTTATTAAAAACGGGTGTAATAAATGATTTTTTCCATACACTTGGAAATTTCCCCGACTTAAGGGATAGCTCGAAGTTGAAGTTGAAGAGGAAAAGCTATTATGGAGCTACATTTTTCAGTATAATTGGAGGAATGCCATCTGGGCCTGGAGAGTAGTCACCTTTAAGCAATGAAAGAAAATGTAAAATTTTGTCATGTGCCATCGGAACGTTGTTAAAAGAACTTGAGGACAGTCACGCAAATGTTCATAGAACTCGACATCAATATCAACACGAGTGTCAATAAAAGAGTTACTAAAATTTTTTGAAAATACATTACAGATATCAGAAGAGCTCGTTAACGAAGAATCATTATAAGTTTATAAGTTTATTGGATATCCGTCAGACTTCTTTTTTGAATTTACAAAATTTCAAAACTTCTTTCATCAGTCTCCTTTTAATTGGCAATCCTTGAAATAGCTATATCTCCAGCCAAAGATAGAAAAAAAACGAATAATAATATTCGTAAACGAGTAAATAAAAATTCGTTTAAAATTGGTGGTAGCGCCTTTAAGTTGTTGTTGTTGTTCAAACACATTCAATTAAAATTAACAGAATGGTCAGTAATAAAAACTGACATTCTATAGTACAAATAGAAAAGTTTTTTAGCAAATAGTTTTTAAAAATGCAAATGAAATAAATTAATTGATGCAACAATATTTTTTAAAGTCTGTCTAAAAGCACATAATTCCGCAAACGCGAAATAGTTCTCCTACAGAAAATTTTTGCATAGGTTTTAACAAGTCGTCTGGCACTGGCAGGTGCACTTTCACACTTAAGTTCAAAAACCATCGCATATGTCGACCCCCTCGCTTTTATAAGTATAAAAATTTGCATAAATACCGACTTACACTTAAAATTACAAGCATTGAAAATAGCTATTTCTTGATTTAATAGATCTCTCTGCAAATCCGAGGGGGGTTAGACACCCCCCCCAGTCGGTACGCCACTGTCCGCACACGTTAAAGCATAACCATTACCAAATTGCTTCGCAATGAAATTACAACTGTCAATATCTAATATCGAAATCAACGATTCTTCATAAAATCATACCCGAACGAAAAACATGTATTTAGGTCTTTTACAAGTCTGGTAGGTACATACTATGTACATAAATGCAGTCTTGCATTTTTCATAAATAAATATTTACCTACTGCTATAAATTATTCGTCATCAATGTTGTTTTAATAATGTTAAAAAGATATAATAGTATATCAATAAATTTGTGCCTATACCTAACCTATTCGTAATAAATTCAAGCCATTAACGAAATACTCATTTTCATTTGTTTTGTTTAGTTCTTGACGAAAATACCTATAAAAATTATATTCTTTTTCTATTTCATCCCCTCTAGGGTTTGTTGTTGTTAAGGTGATTTTTGAAATTTATTACCATTGCTCGAAAAGCTCTTGGAATTTTTATTATATTTTCTTCATACAAAATAAAAAAAAAAATAAATCAGCTATTATACGATATAATACCGGATGTCGGAAGTGCCTATATCGTGAAATAGTTTAGCTCGATTATGAATGATTATGGAAACTGAACGTGATACAAACATACTGCATGAGCTAACGATGCTGAATTTAATGAATGAATTATATTCTTTTTATTATACTCAAGCTCGCTCAAACAACAGGTTGTAATCTATAATAAAAATTGCTTTAACGATCTTACAATATCATAAATTCCTTCCGAAAACAAAAATAAATAAATAAGTTCTACAAAAACGTTATATGTATTTTTAAGAGAAAAAGATTTATGGGCCACGCGGTCAAAATATCCTTTCAGTGTGAATGGGGAAAGAAAATAACCATATGGTGTACCTTTTCTTGTTTTCCGAAACTGTTGTATCCGCAAAAAACTTGAAGATTTAGATTTAATGTATTTGGAGGTTTTACCAAGCACTTTTAGGTGGTAAACATTAAATTTGGCTATAAAATTAAGGAGAGTGCTCGTGCAGTGCTCATATGTGGAGTTTTTGTTTTATTTTAAGAAATATGTACCCAATTTTATTTAAATGTTTGTTTCCTTAATTGGAGTTTACTCTGATTACACGTGTGGATACATAGATATTTTCGTTAGACGTGAAGAAGGAGAAAGCTTAAAACCTTCTGAAAAAAGCAAACGGAACGACAGCAGTATTCATTGAATAACCAAAACATGGAGGGTTTTCTGAGTGAGGTTTTTTTTCGAGGTATAGAACTTTAAGTTGGAATTACTTTTCAAGACGGCGACCGATTTAATTTCTGTCAAGTGATTTATTCTCAGTTTGGTTTGGCAATTCATCATGAATAGACTCACGCCTGAACAACGCTTGCAAATTGTGCAATTTTATTTCAAAAATAATGGTTCTGTGCGGAATACGTATCGCGCACTACGTCCATTAGCGATGTTTAGCGATGAAGCGCACTTCTGGTTGAATGGCTACGTCAACAAACAAAACTGCCGCATTTGGAGTGAAGCTAATCCTTAAGTATATGTCGAAACACCGGTGAAATCATTGGTCCGTACTTCTTCAAAAACGATGATGGCCACAACGTTACAGTCAATGGTGATCGGTATAGAGCCATGATTACTAACTTTTTCATTCCTGAATTGAACAATCATGATGTCCAGGAACTGTGGTTCCAACAAGACGGCGCAACAAGTCACACAGCTCGTGCCACAATCGATTTATTGAAAGACACGTTTGTTGACTGCCTAATTTAACGTTTTGGACCTGTGAATTGGCCTCCAAGATCTTGTGATTTAACACCGCTAGACTATTTTCTGTTAGGTTATGTAAAGTCATTGGTCTATGCGGATAAGCCACAAACGCTTGACCATTTGGAAGACAACATTTGCCGTGTTATTGCCGATATATTTTTATATTTGTATTAGGGTTTTTTTTTAAAGTAAATTTTTCGAAAATTGACCCTCCCAAACTTGTTTAGCTAAACAGGAGGGGATAGATCACCCCTCCTATAAAGTTGTTTTCTTGTCTCGACCCAAACTACTCGCTCTAGCAGTATTTTTTTCGCATTTTGCGTGAATCACCTATGTAAGTGATGGATAAGGCGCCGGTTATAGCGATCAGGAAAACGCATCAGGAAAAATGTTCGAATGGATCTTTTATGTTGTTTTAAATCGATTTTAAACACAAATACTACACTAATCGACTACAAATAACTCAAAGAATTTTTTTTGCTAATAAATTTTACTATAGAATAATTGTTTATTGTTTAAAATGTATTTCTTTATTTTCCTGACGAAAACTAATTTTTCGTGCCAGCTGATTGACATTTCAAAAAAAAATGGAACAAATCGTTCCAATTATTTGAGTTCAATTTTCACTTGTTCCACTGACAGATTTCTGTCAGATAAAGTTTTTCGTGTGCATTTCAATCAGGAAAACAGTCTGTTGACTGACACATTTTTCCTGATCGCTATAAACGCACATCAGGAAAAAATTCCTGTTCTCATTTGTTTCTACTTTTCCTGATGGTTTTTCCTGATCGCTATAACCGGCGCCTAAGTGGGAAAATGAGATACTTTGAGGGTTACTTAGAACTTTGGTGTAGTAATATAAAATGTTCATTTAAATACAGTCTATCATAAACTGACTTTTTTTTGGTAGCCGGCTAAAATAAAATTAGTCCAAATTTTCGGATGTCCTTTGTATTTAATTAAACAACACAAAATTATCATAAGTAGTATTTTACAAATCTATAAATTTATATAATCTATGTAATTTGTATATAAAATATAAAACTAGCCTCAATACATTTTTATCACAATCAAGAAACTATCTAATCCAACCGTAGTTCAGCGAGATAGATTGAAAGTTACACAAATCCATAGGCACAATTAGCGAACATTGCAAATAAAACTAACACTTTACCTTTCCTTTAGATTGCTTCAATAATATGAAAATGGTCATGGTAATTGTTTAACTAAAATAATCTTACTCAAATATGTACAGTTAGACAAGCAGATACTGAACAAAATTTATTTATTATGGTCGAATTTGTTTAAGTATGTCATACATATAGTACTCTAATCACCAAATAATAGTCATCTACATATTATTTGGACTGTGGTCATTAATTGTGAATTAGCATTTGATTTAAGTTTATGTTGGATGGAGTTTTATTAACCATCAACCTTATTTTGTTGACAGTAGGTAAATGCTAAATCTATTTCTATATATACATATATTATATTTCCAAAGGAAGTAATTCAATGACCGCATTGTCATTTAATCTTATCGGTTAAATTACTATTCAAATACATACACTCAATACTCAGTCTAATGTTTTTGGGAAATAATGATTCTCCATTAAAAAAGAAAATATTATTTATGATTGAGTATGAGTATACATACATACATAAATCAAGAGCAAAAAGATAAATCTTCAAACTCAAACTAACTGCCCTGCCACACCATGCAGAATGTCGTTAAGACTTTCTACGTGAATTGTAAGGAATCCTGATGATCACCATTAAAGCTCCTTAAGTCATTATTTACTACTTTGGGGGTTCACAACAGCAACAGCCTATTCACAAAATTGTCCAATAAATTATGTTTGTTCGCTAATTCCATTTCACTAGGTGACTAGGTGCCATTAGTCGTTGAGCTATATTTACAATGCGCCACCAGTCAACGACACCCCCTTTTTGGCACAAATTTCACAGAATCACAATCGAAATCTCTCGAAAAAAGGAAAACGCTCGAAATATTGCAGACGACACATTGAATCATTACGCGCGTCTTCCATGTGGAACTGTTTTAAATTCTAATTCATGTAATCACCTTATAATAAGACAAATAAATGAAGCTATAAATTTGTATTTAATAGAATCTGTACACTTAGCCTGATGGGAGCCGGGAGGTCTGTGGAAGGGAAAGGTGAATGGATACAAAATTAATGAATGCGAACCACTGAAAGTTTACAAAAAGTCTTAAAATTTTAAAAGAACAAATTTTCTACCCGTTGGCCTGGCTGATGGTGTGTCGACGATTGACCGTGTTCTGTATTTGCTAATTGCTATTTTTAGAAAGCATTGTTTTGACTTGAAACCTGTTAACGAAATGAGCTCTGTAGGAATTAAGGGGGGCATTGATTAGCTGGTAAAGCGGTTGGTGGAAGGTAGGGCAAACATGGTGACTGACCAGACGGATGACGATGAGTATAGAAGTTACAATAAATTATTTAAATTCAATCAGAAGTGTGTTTTTAAATTTTGTGTCACTGTGACGGATGCTTGGATAATGTAGAAAAAAAAAATCAAGGACTTAAAGTTAATATTGATTTTTTCATGATTAAATGAGCCCTTGACAGTTAAACTGAATAGATGCCATGCTATTATGTTATGTTATGTTCACTGCTCTGTTCATTGCTTACGTTACATTGAAGACAATTTTAAAACTGTCCTTTTTTCAAATTGGTATTCTGTGAAGGAGTCAGCGAGGGAGTGAAAAGGTCACTTGAGTATAAATGGAATATTTAAGTCTTTTACAGAAAAAAACGCTTTGTCAAGTTTATTTCAAATATTGGAACTGTCCTGATTGTTTTTATGTATCTGCTTTGTTTTCTTGGAAATATTTGTTTGTTTCATAAGGAAATCTGTGGATAGATACTGAGATATAAACAATGAACACAAAATTGACTTTTGAATTTCTTGTTACAATTTTGATGCTCGATCTTGTCCTTTACCATTCTATTCCAGATTTGCGTGCACAATCAGCTTATATTTTGTTTATAAATTTCATTTCCATTTGAAAACATGAGAGTTTTGACATTGGCTCTTAAAAGCTCAAGTATTGTAAGATATAATATTGCTCATTAAAATGGAACAGGTCAAATTTGGTAACAGATGCTGATGCCCTATTAGTCTTTCCATGGAATTTCGTACTTATATTATTAATTGATCTCTTCGTTACCACTATTTCACATTAATTTCGTTCCGCATGGATAACTCGGTTTTATGATTTTCCGTAGTGTGTTTACCTGGTTTATACGATAAATACCCAACTAACAATTTATCTTGTATTAGGTTCAACACAAGCTATTTTCAGACTTCTATAGAAATATTAAAAGGCTTTATACAAGTTATTTTGGCGCACATTTCGCAAGCTATATAGCTCCTATAAGACTTTTGGTGGCAGGTTCTATATCAGGAAATAGCTTGCTTTGGATGTTATAAAATGGCTCTTTACAACTCATTTAATGACAGCTTATACTAATAGCTTGTCTTGGATGTTGTAAAAAGGCCTTACCCAAGCATTTTAATGACGCATTTGCTAATAGCGTGCGTTGGACGTTGTAGAAAAGCCTTACCCAATCCATTTTATTAATGACAGCTTGCCGTAAATGTTTATATAATGCCTTATAAAGGCCATATTAAGAAATTAATAAAAAATGTAGGTATTAGTACATTAAGCAATTTTTTTATTTTTGTATTTGTATTTTTAGATATTTCCTCCTACGCAGTCAGGGCCCAAAAATATTTTGACTGTATTCTGTAAAGATTGAAATTATATTTTTAATAAAAAAGAAAAGTGTTTATTTACCTGGATTTTGTACTCAGAATCGAGAACTTCCACGCACCACTCCAGCACTCTACCTCTACGCCACATTGTTGTTCAGAAAAATATGATGCGAAGAAAATAATATGAAGAAAATATTAACGGTGAAGGGAGAGAAATGATTATCTTTATTAGTTTTTTCATATTTTCATATTAATAAATTATTTTTGTAAGCACTTCTTTTCAGTTTAAAGATTTTTGATACTTACCTTTCCTTTTTTTCTTTAGAACTGTAATGTTGTTACTAAGAGGTTATTTATAAGACTGACAATTGAAATATAAGCAGAATAATTAAATTCGTATTAAGCATTTATAGGCAAGCCTTTTACAAGTTGTTTGCATTGACTTGTCGTGGTGAGCCTTATAGCAGCAATGTTCTTTTAAATTATAGCAGCAATGTTCTTTAAAATTAAACAACTTCGGAAGGCCTAATACAAGCTTTTTTGAACCTTTATCTACAAGCCTTGTATAGAGCTTGTCAAACTTCTTTTTAAAGGCCTTATAGCTGTTTTTTTTTTTTAATTTTCAAAGTTTGAAATGCGTGACTTGCGAAAATTTGGCTTATAAGAGCCATATACTAGCTATTGCTTGCCAAATTCTAAAGTTTGGACCTTATAAAAGCTAAATTGTTAGTTGGGTAGTACATATTAACTATATTATAATTTTTTAAGCATTTCTTGTTCTTAAACCAGTGAACAAATTTCCAAGTTAGTCACTTTAAGTTTTTTTTTAAAATCCCGTGTTGAATCTAGTAATCGTCTCGCATTAAAAAGTTGTTTCGCCATGCTTTTTAAAAGAATTAAACTTTACGTTAAAATTAAATTAAAAAAACCAATGGCGTAAAATTATAGTCAACCTATATTTAAGTTATTAACGTGACATCACTTAACATTATTTCAACTTTAGAACAGTTGTCTAACTTTTACTCAAGAATAAACACTTTTTTAACTTCCAGTTATTTATTCCACTGAAAGGCGTTGCTGATAAATTTTTGCAGCGTTTGTGTGTAGTTACATTCCACAAAAGCGATTTCAAGAGAGTGAGCTGTCATTCGTTTATAATACGGAAAAACGTATTTTTAACCAAGTTTCACATTATTATTATTATTTGACACTAAAACCTGTTAGAAATTTGTAGAACTTGAGAAATTAAAAATCGATTTCAATTTGATTTCAGGTGATTTCAAGCAGTATTTAAATTGATTTATAAGTTTTGTGATTGCATTGATTTTAAATAAATTTACTGATTTCAAATAAATAATTAAAATGATTTCATTATGATTTCAATTCGTGATTTCATTATAGCATTTTTGATTGCATGATTGCAAAAAATAACTTAAACTGATTTCAAATGATTGCAAGAAATCATTTAAACTCGATAGTCAAAATTTTTCTTTTTAATTTCATCACTTGAAATAGTGACTGCAACTGATTTCAACATGATTTCAAATGATTGCAAATATAAGTGGTCAGGTGATTTCATTCGCGACAAACCCCTCGATTTCAACAACAGGAGTTTGAATGACACTTATGTATGTATGTGATGCAGGTCCAAACTAAAAGATAAAATCCAATGGTAAAATGGGGTGATGGAAACACAAAAGTTCTGTTCGTTGTCCAAAATCATGGATTTCTATGCTCAACTTAACGGAAGTTCTGTGCAATTCATGTTAAGTTAGTTTTCGGTAGATTATCAAAAACATTGTTATTATTTTTGACCTCACTCAATCTATATTCATCGTTTTACAGAATTTTCGTAAGATAAAACAGGATTTACTTCTTCGCAGGATTTCGAATGAAAAATCAGGATAATCAATCTGGCTCGGGCTCTGCTTAGTGCTCTACTCAGAACTACCTTAGTGTTGAACTCCTTGATATAATATGCCAAACATTTTGGTTTGAATCCTTCAAATAAAATTGTTTTCTTCTTCCAAAAATGTATCTTGGTATCATAATGAAGTGCATGATTCATCGCTTATCTGAGCTGTTCTGAACCGCCAACAACTGAAAAGAATATTCCCAGGGCACGTCAAATGTTTGCTGAATCACAAAGCATTCAAAGCTATCTTGGAACACGATGTATATTGTATATATGTACATACACGTATACAATATACCTACTGTCATTTCTACATTAGAAACCATATCAATGCATTTAAACATAATATACAGACTTCCTGATAGATACTCTATGTATCTACAGCATGATATAAAAATCAATACATATGTCACTATACGACATAACGTGTATCTATAGATTTACGGCACCTCAAGCTAATTTAACAAAACTGAGAACACTTTGTAGAATTCTATTTTCTGCATCGCACGCATCACATCCCAATCTTATACTGTCAGCGTTGGTCGTTTGGCTTCTTCCTCATTCGAACTTATTGATCTTTACCCTGCTGCGACATCCTTGGTATTTGTGGCAGCTATGTTACCTTGAGCCAACTGTCACAGCTAACTGATATTTTACATCTTACACCTACATCATTGTGCATAAAGGTGACTGCATCTTCTCTATCTCATTGTTCGATACTTTTCATTAATTTGTCTCTTTAAATCTCATGTTGACTTAGAGATGCCATCTGGCATGTGATGAACATAAATTAATCCGTTCACACCTGCACGATGTGCATATCTATATCTTTATAAATAAATTTGTGTATCTAGACCTAGACCCAAATGTATAAACAATCAAGATTGCTTTGCAGCGATAAAAGAAATAATATTTGTACAAGTAATTTGGATTAAATATTTGTTTTTGATTTAACTACCTACCTACACAAAATTATGTTCTTAAACAAAAACAAATTTTTTACTCTGGATCTGTTCCAAAGTACACTTTAAATTTATACAGTATTTATAAACAATTATACCTTTTCATAGATTTTGTTTGGCAGGGGCAGAGTGATTTTAATTTTATACACCACCTGGTGATGATAATATCATTAATAAAGCTGATGTTTCATTTAATTCTAAAATGATGAAAATTTGGCTAGAATTGGTGATTTGAAATTTTTTCATTCAAAATAGTTTCGACTCAAAGGAGTTGATGGGGATCGGGAGAAATTGGGAACACACACTTGATCCTCAGAAAAGATTTTGTCTCTTGTTGTAGAGTCAATCATCTGAAAAAAGCTTGGAAGGTCTCCAAGTTTTGAACTCACACAAACGTAGAATAAAGCAAGAACACAAAAAAATCTTAAATTCAAGATGGCGGCTGCTACACAAAACTGCATTCAAACTTGGAGACCTTCCAAACTTTTGTCAAATGGGCCATATTTTACTCCCCATTGACTGGAAAATTGAGGCAATTCGGGACTTGTATAATATCTGATTTTTTTTTGATTTTTGGATATTTTTATTTTACGTATAGGTAATCAAAATTTTATAAATTTTTATATTTTTTGTATTCTTATTCGTTTAGAATTCCTTTTTTAAAGATTATTAACATAACACGTCTCTTGAAAATGGATATATAAGATTTTACATATATATATTTTACATTGTATACTTTGACTGGAAGGTTAAAATCTTCACTTCTTATCGCCATTTCAATCTCAATCCCACATCTGTCGCATTTTTTTTATAAGAATTGAAAGCGTTTTTTAAATTACATTTGTACATAACTCTAATCTTTTGTCAAATACCTATTACCAAAATATCTGAACATACAAAATATAACGATTTATCCTACAAAAAATATTGTCAAGAGTAAATACAAAATCTGATTACAAATTAATGGAGATTTATTTTATTTTGTTATTTTTGTTTTGTTTATTTAAATGATTCTGGCGCTAGTTTCTAAAGACCTCTTATTAAAATTTTTTAATCATATTTTATCAGTGGAATACATTCTTTTAGGTATAGATACTATGGCTTCATACTAAGACAACAGAAAAGTGATTATAAATAACAGTTTTTTTATAATCTACTAATAAATGCTTTAGATAAACACGATATTTACAGACTTAAATTTTTATTCTTTCAACAATGTTTTCTTGTCATTGTTTGTTTCAAAAATTGATCAGGCCAGATAAGAAGATAAGTGTTTTTTTTTAATTGAAGAAATAGCATAGTCACTCTGATCAAAAATTATTAAAATCACAAATGCTTGACTATTTTCGCGTTAAAATATAATTATCAATGTTAAAATTTTGATTATATTAGCTTTGGCTTATCCAAAAAAAATTGATAGCAAGCTTTTGTGTGGTACGACCGGTGCCGTACCTGCCCTTAGGCAAAACATGCAATTGCCTAGGGCTGTACTCAACAGGGGCGGACAAATTGGTGCAAAAATTTCAAAAGTGAAAAAAAGGTAAAACAAATTTGATGAAAATTCAAGTTTCAAAGCAGTTCAACTAGATAAATGCATATGGGTGATTTGATTCTACAAACGATGGAATTTACTATGTTCGCTACAATAACTTGAAACCATTACATTAATTCACTGTAATTTTTTTTTATTTAAATATCATAAATCTGATGCAAATCGATATGCGCAATTAAAATAGTTTTAACATTAAAAAATCATTACCATTCTTCTATTTCAGCTGCTGCACTAAAAAAAACTCAATCTCAAATAACACAGAATTGTTATGAAATAGATAAATATTATTTAGCAATGCATTTTATTGCGAAAAAAGTCACTAAACTTTGGCCTTCGCAATTCGAATCAGTCCCCTGAAATATTGAATCAAAAATATCGACAACTTCTATATAGATTTAGGTCACATTCCCAGCCCCGTAGCCAGGATTTCATTTCGGGGGGGGGGGGATTGCTTGACAAAAAGTCTTAGTAAATAAATGAAAATTATAAATTACCTTTTTTTTTTAATTATTGCAAAATTATTGTTCATTTAACACGAAACTAGAAAACAAGTGAAACTTGGGTAAAAAAAATGTTTTTTCGTATAGTAAATGGATTAAAGCATACCTTTTCTTAATGAAGATGTCTAACTTTTAAACAAACCGCCGCATTTTCGTTTTAAGTAGTGTCACGTTAATTCCTTAAATATAGGTTGACTATGATTTTGCACCATTGTTTTGTTTCTGGTCTGGAAATTCTATCCGTCGCGTCAGTGTGTCTCTGAATCGACACGCATAGCCAAAACAGTTAGGCTGTTTTTCGTTAAACTTGGTGTAAATTATTCTTAGAGTAATATGCCCAGAATTTTTTATTATTTTTATCCTAGGATTAAAATTAACTACCATACAAAGAAGTGTTACCGATAATTGCATTTTCTCGGGAAAAAGTCCGATCAATTTTGATAGAATTTTATATGACCGATTTGTTGGCACCAGTGATATTTTGTATCAATTTTTCTTTCTGCGAAAGCTTATTAACGGCATATTTTTTGAAAACCCCATAATTCTATTTTTGTCGAAAAAAACGATCTATTTTAACAAAATTTCTTATTTGATAAAGTGATTCGCTGCTGATGGTATAATTGTTTTGTATTGTTGTTTTTGATAATTGTTTTTTATTGCATACATTTAAAAAAAAAAAAAATTGAAAAAAAAATTACATATAATTTTTGTATATAAGTAGCATATTTGTTAGTATTATATTATAGGCTTAGTAAAACCATAAGATATTTTCTGTTTTCTATTCTTTCATATCAAAGGTTTTTTGTTTTTTTATTGAAAATTGTATTTTTCTCGAAAACTGCTCCAACGATTTCAACTATATTTCACGTGTGTATAATGAAGTGTAGAAGGTCTATAAAGTAGTGGAAACTAAACTACCAAGAAAATTCGTTTAACGGTACTTGCCATATAACGGTATTTTTAAGTTTCGATATAGTCGATAACGGCTTAAGCGAATTGAACGAAATTCAATACTGAAATTGTCCTAGCTATTTAAAATAATATGGCATACAATTATTTTTCAAAAATGTTTTTGTTAAGTTTTAAATAATTTTTGAAAAACTGTTTTTGTGAATTTAATATTTCAAAAATTTTTATGATTTTTATGAAATTTTGTTTTAAGGTGTAATAAATTAGGTTTGAAAAATCTGCATACTTACTTTTTCTTAGAATAAAAAATTTCGAAAAAATATTTAAAAAAAAAAACGATTCTTTCAAAAACCGGTCCAACGATTTTGAATTTTTTTTTCCTCAAACCCACATTTGGTAAAAAAAATTTGTCTGCAAACTTTGATTTTAGTTTGAATCTTTGTAAAATATGGTTTTCAAACTTAAAAAAAAAATTAATACGATTTGTTCGTATATTCGGTTTTAACTTTAACCCTCAGGTAACTTGCCACAAGAAAAAGTTTGTGCGACCCAGTGGTGCCTTTTATTTTACTTGCGATTATAAGTAGATACTATACGGCAAGTTATGCTTTCGTGCAAAAAAAAAAATTGAGATAACAATTAAACATGACATTACGATGATAAAGAAGACCAAAAAAGACGGAAATTCTGGCTTAATTTTCTCGAAAAAAATTTTCTCTAACGATTTTCTTAAAAAATATGTACAGATGGTTTTTATCCGATTGTGTTTTGTTTATTTGCAAAAACAAATGTTGGCAAGCTTACTAACGGTACCTCCCATAGAACCGTTATTTTTTTCTTGAGCTATCTCGTGAACGGGTTAATCGGTTTTAATTTAAAATAGAAAGACCTAGATGACTTAATAAAACTTCGATACCAACATTTTGTGTTTGTAAATTCAATATTTGGAAGAGGGCTTTACACACAAAAAAATATTTTTTGTGCATAAAATGCAAACTATTTAGCACTTTAAATCGTCGTTTTTTAAACTCGTAAAAGAATTAAGAAATCTGGCAATCACATAAACACGCTTTTCATCATAACTTCGAGATTACACAATAGTGTTTCTAAGAATCTCGCAATATTAAAAACCCGCAAACTTAAATCTTGTTAACTAAAATCTTGTACTTAATAAAGTAGTGTCCGTTTACGACCTAATAACATTGAGATTCGTATGGGGGCATGCTGTTCCTTTACTACGTGGGTGCAAGTTTGGGTGTATCGAGTTTTCTTAGATTTAGTATTAATTTTGTGGGTTTTAAGTTTGCGGCATTTCGGTTGAAAATTGTGAGATTTTTGTGTGTGAGATGTAAACGGGAAGTTTTAAAAAAAAGATTCTTTATTGCGAGTTTATGACAAACTGTATTTTAAACTTTTAAGATTTTATTTTTCGCTATTTAAAAAAAAGGAGATTTCTCTTTGCGAGATATCGTGGGGTACTTTCTTGCAAGTTTTCTTGAATGTCATTGACCGACCATAACTTCTGTCGGCACAAAAAGTATATCAATAAAAATAGCCTTAAGAGCTTTCATTTTTAGCTAGGACATTATTCATGATGAACGATCCATTTGAGTTTTTTTTTCATGTACGATGAGATTTGGCAATTAAGTTTCATGACTCCATCGTCCATAACCAGCTAAATACTTTCATATTCCACTCTAGGAGTTTAAATTTTGTTGTCTTATACATTATAATTCAAAATTGACACAAATATGCCACAAAAATGCTCCCGGGTGTCACAAAAGTATCAAAATATATGCCAGAACTAGTTTCTAAAAAATATCTAAAAAATTCTTACGTTTAAAACTCAATGTTGATATTAAACCAAGTGCTAAAAAAATATTTTGAAGTGAAGAAATGCCTGAGATCTAATTATTTTCAAAACTAGGTCATAAAGTTAGACCGAGATTTACTGAATAGAGTTTTAAAGGAAATTTATAACTTTGTGAAGAAATTAGGCGTTACGGAAAGAAAAAATTGAGTAATTTTTCTACAAAAAAGTCGTGAAAGTATAAACAAAAATTACTAAACTTTTATAGATTTGTCACATTACTTTTTCGATTGATATCTCGAGTAAAAAATAGAGTATAACATTAAACAAAAAGACATTTCTGTTATATTATTCTATTTCTGTTTAATCAATCAAACTAATTTAATTGAAATTACTATATATTCTGTACCCAGGGAAATAAGTTAACCTTTTTCTGCAAGCGAATTACGCAAAACAAGAATTTGTTCCCATGGGATTTTTTTTTATACAGAAACGAAAATATCATGTTACGCTTGTGTAGGCTGTTTTATGCTAACCTACTCATAACGTATAAAAAAATTATAAAATGCAAACTAGGTACACGTGTTACGTAGTCCCAGTCCTAAGACTGTGATTCATCAAAATAGATCTCCTAAGTAAGTAGGTATAGGTACTACTTGGATATTTTTGGATATTTTAGCCAAGAAGGATGGTATATTATTTGCTTAATACCCATAAACTGCCATCTGTCTCGAAGTACCTAATCAAACAAAAAGCCTCTTAATAAAATAAGAAAACAATACACATGCTACTTTCTTCTTAAAATGTGCGTCCTTTGTAGATACCTACATACATTTAATATTTAAACGTTATCTATTCTTTTGGTTCATTAAGGCATCAAATGATGGGCTTTATAAAATAAACTTAATAAAAGAAACTTTCGAACATCAGTTAAATTAGAAGGTTATAGTTATTTGTACCGAACTCACGTTAATTCCAAAGAAACTATTTTGGAACAAGTAACCATTTTTTTTTTCATCTTTAAAACAAAATTCATTGTCCAAGTCCAATCCTTCACGTAGAAAATTGAATTTTTACTTATGTTCACGATTTAAAACTTTTGTATAATGAAAAAAAAAAGAACATGAATAACCATTCCTATGTTAGCTGCAAAATAAAGAACCACCATTTTCGCTCAATTGTTGTAACACGCTGAGAAAATTAAGGAAATTCTATTCGACTTTCTAAGTTCCTGTTTTTGGTTCTTGATTTTTTTTGACACTGAACTTTAATGTTAAAGGAAACAAAAGAAAATTGTGAAAAAAAAAAAACATGAATCGTTTCTCTTTTCTTCAAGCAACCAACCAGTCAGTGCTTATAAAAGAAAGACTTTATTTTAGTAAAATCTGAAACGATACTCACCCGGGCCATGACGGCTGCTTTTGGTCTGAAGGAATATTTTTTTTTCTGAACGGAGGAAATCATGTATGGGTATGGTTAGTATTAGGTAAGAAGGTATATAGATGTTTGCCGAAGGACGTTTGTTGCAAATGTTCTTTTTATTAGAACGGATACCAATTCCAGGATGGAATTTTACAGTATTAGACAGTCTATACGTGCAGGATATATAAGCTTTAAAGGACTTCCTTGTCGAGGTTGTTATGGGGAAATATAATGAAGGCACTTTATTTGTAAATTTTGGTACTTTCTTGTCTTTTTCCTTTTAACATAAACCCTACATGTGTTGAACGGTGAGATGATTTTGTAAAAATCAACCATAACCATACACGGAATTACTTACCCAAAGGCAAACAAACAAGATACCCACCCAAAGGAAACACTCAAATTACGGAAAATCCTTTTGTTTTTATAAGAAAATTTTTGTTGCGTCTGAGCACCAAAAGGTACAATTGTTGTTTATGTTCTTAAGGGCAGGCTACCTGAAAATCCTTAATTGGGTTAAGAGCACAGGGCACTACGCATTTTACTTATTTATAAGGGTACCTATACACATAAGTAATGTTTGAGTAAATAAATTTGTTGGGTTTATTCAAGGAATCGGGACTATATCTCTAATTTCGAAACGCCGAATCTTAAATGCCATAATACTAAATGCATGAATCCCGAATGCCATAATTTCCAGTACCATATGCAAATTTAATACTTTTGCATTAATTCGAGTCTGCTCGTCAACGAGCTGAGTCAGGTTGAAAGCTCTATATATCAATATAAAAATAGTTAGACCGCGTTGTGAAAAAAGAATAAATGATCGCAAAAGAACAAATGGTCGCAAAGGGGATCGGGGGGCTTTAAACGTACCTTTTTTCAGTTTTTCGCTTATAACTCAGAAACCCTCGATCCTTTGAAAAAAAAATATCAGGTAAAAAATTAAAGGATAAAATTTCCTAAAATAATATGTATTATCAGTTTTATTGTATCTTCAATAGTTTCTGAAGAAACTTAGTTTTATCTATTGTTTTTGGTTATCTTCGTTCCTACAGTGCATTTGGCCCGCAGACCTTAAAAATGAAGTTGTATATCATTAAATTGCATTAGGTTAGGTTAGGTTTGTGGGATGCTGTAGGAGAGCCAATAGCTCAGCCCCAGCACACTTATGTAGGTCAATGAAGACCCGATTGTGATGCCCATTTGAGGGTTTACCAATTCCTCCTCTTACCATACTCGTAGTCCATATTTAGTTCCTCAGTATCATCCCGGGGTGTTCTACCATCCGTTTCCTCTTGCGAATCTATATAGATTTGTTATCGGGCACTCTGATAGTTCTTTGATGCTTTCGAAGAAGTATTTCCCCAGAGACTGGGGCAGTGACAAAGGAAGTGGGTTATATCCTCATGTTCTTCCTCGTCACTGCAACCTCTACATAGATCGTTTTCAGTTAGACGTAGTTTTTTGGCGTGATATCTTAGCATGTTATGGCCAGTTAAAACACCTACCAACGTCGATACTGACTTCCTGTCTTTTTGAATGATTGCATTCGTTCTATTTTTGTCGTACTGCGGCCACAGTTTCCTAGCTACCTCACAAGTGTTTAAGTTTGCCCATCTCGAGTTGGCTTTTGCCAGGATTTCACACATTATATTAAATTTGAGGTCGCATAACGGTGATTTTACGCTTCTTTCTGAGAGTTCTAGGCTAAGTGCTGAGCCTTTTCTTGCCAATTCATCGGCTTTTTCATTTCCCATGATGCCCGCGTGACCGGGGACCCAGCAGAGTGTTATATTATGCTGTGTGGCAAGAACTTTAAGCTTTTCGCGACAGCTTTTCGCGACAGCTTTTCACAAGCTTGGACTTTATTTCAACAGAAGAAATTGCTTTTATCGCTGCCTGGCTATCGATGAGAATGGTAATATCCTCTCGGGGTAATGCCATCATTGATGCCACTTTGGCAGCTTTCGTTACTTCTAGAACCTCTGCTTGGAATACACTGCTGTTATTGGGAAGTCTGATTGAGCCTTCTATATTCAGAGCTTCTGAGAAGAAGCCAGCCCCAGTACCTATATCCATTTTTGAGCCGTCTGTAAAGATGGATTTGGTTGTAGGATGTAAAACTTCCTTATTAATCCACTCCTCTCTACTTGGAAACAAGCATTAGAATGGCCTTTCAAAATCTGTAAAGGGAACTATGTAGTCAGACTCTACATTTGTTCCTGTGTGGATGTTCAAAATTTCAGAGTGTCCAGTTAAACTGGATCTGCATAGATTAGATTGGCTAATCCTGAGAGCCCTTTTTGCTGCAGTTTCCTGCATATAAAGGTCAAGTGGCTGAAGGTTAAGTATGGTTTCTAAGCCCGCCGTGGGTGTCGTGCGCAAGGCACTGGTTGATCCAATGCATGCAAGTCTCTGGATGTTAGTCAATGCCTTAAGGTTTGTAGCTTTGTTAGCGGCTTTCCACCAAACTAAGCATTCATACGTCAGTATCGGTCTCACTATCGCAGTGTACATCGATAGAATTACCTTGGGTTTTGGGCCAAAGTTTTTCCCAAAAATTCTGCTGCATGACTTAAATTGCATTAAAAAAATATAATTGCTTAATGTTTTGCATTCATCTAATCAAAAATTAGAGCATTTATGTGATTAGCTGTGAATGTTGACAAATAAGCCTTAAAGCTATTAGTAAGCATTTTTTTGTTCATTTATGTAAATGCATTGTATATTAACTTCTATGGTATCAGATGAAGGTAAAACACTGAGCAATAATATTTTTTTAAAGGCAATTCATTGATTTATAACTTTAATTACAGGGTCTGTGGGTCAAATGCACTGTAGGAGCGAAGATAATCAAAAACAATATTTAGAACTATGCTCTTTTGCAAATATTAGCGATCTTCTAAAGATTCTAACTGAGAAAATATTGAAGATACAATAAAACTGTTATTATTGTCAGCTCTAATTTTGTATTTGATATTTTTTTTTTCAAAGGATAGAGGGTTTCTGAGTTATAAGCGAACAACTGAAAAAAAAAATGTAAGTTTAAAGCCCACACGAAATCCTTTGCCGCCAACCTAGGATCGGGGACATTTAGTATGTTTACCTCCTCACTAGTCTCAACAAAGCTGCATACTTAGTTTTCCTGCCCTCGATTTTTCCACCTAGAACCATTCGTTGACTGGACTAAGTTAAGGATGAATTTTGAAGAATCACAATTTTCTTCTACTTGGGTTTCACTTAATGCCAAAACAGCTTTAACAGTATTTAATCTATGCAGAGACAAAATTAGAAAGAAGTCCCCGAATAATGCTATACTCGAAATTCGACTATTATTATTCCCCATTTTAGGCATCCGATATAAGGATAAGAAATTCAACCGAAAAAATATTGATCAATCAAAAGACTGATATAAAATTTTGTGTATGTGTAAATTGACATTTCACAAAGCTTGTCCATATTTCTGACAAAACCCCGTTGAATCTGATCGGGAGATCTTTATAATGAAGCGGTAGAGTTGTGGTCCCATTGGAGAAGATTGACATTATCGACAAATGAGAAGAAGAAGTTTTACTATTGCCCGACTCTGACACTATGATAATAGAAATTCTCAAAAAAATTATTTCATTTTGTTATCCGCCTGAGTGGGCTTTCGAGACCTATTATTTAAGAAGTACTTCAATTAACGGTTTCAGTTTTTTCCCAAAATGTTCTTCTACAGCTATTATGATACTATGTGTCATGATGACTTCATTAATATTCGTATTTCGAAGTCATGCACTTTGTTTTCTGTAGAAAGAAATCATTTAAAGCAAAGCAAGGCTTTTGACTTTTCTTTTATAAATGTTTACTTCATTTCCCATCCTATTTCCCAATGTGTTTATTTAATTTTAGTTTTAACTGGTTTAAATCAGAGAATTACATTCTATCAACCTTTACCGAGTAAACTTTATGTTCAGAAATTTAGTACTCCTTTCCATGACATTTATCAAGAAAAGGTAAAGCATTTAACTACGACATCACACTCTAACCCGATATAAAATGCATGATTATTTTAACACAGCAATCATTTACTTCATCTAATTTCTCAACTCGTAAAATGTCCTTACGAAATGCGGAACAGCTTTAAAAATGTCTCACCTATTCCTTAATGGAACCCTTGACAGAAAACAAAATTTACATAAATTATTCCTGAATTGAAATACTCCGGAAAGCAATTTGCCATACCAATGCTTTACTGGGCATTATGAGGTTGACATGGGTTGGGTTATATTCTATACTCAACTGAAGCAATAGCTTTTACATCATCTTATGCATGCAGCGAAGGATTTAATTTTCTTTAACTAAGAATATGACAAACAAAATGAAAGTAGAAGTCCTGCAGTTTGCTTTAAATATAAATAAGATACAATTGCGTACCATGATTATGATATATGAATAAATTAGCTCAAAATAATTTTGGAAAGTAGCGAAGGCGATAAATGGATCGGGATTTAGCATAGGCACAGGTGTTTCTGCAGCAAATCTAGCTCTACATTTTCAAAAATTACTTTGCAATGAAACAAAATCCGTTTTTATCACTGTAGAACCTTTTGTCACTGACGAAATCCTTGATAGTGAAATATCTTTGGTAGAAATAGAACAATGCAAGCAAATCGAAAAATGGAAAAGCACCAGAAGAAGATGGCATTCCGCACGAGTTTTTCAAAAATGCATCGCACACATTTCTTCAACATCTTAAACTATTTTATAATAACATCTTTTTAAATGCTACTGTGCCAAATTCTTTTAAAAAATCTGTGATCTTTATAATCCACAAAAAAGGCGCATTAGATATAGTCGAAAACTATCGAGGGATTTCTTTTATGAATACAATTGCCAAACTCTTTTGAGCTGTCCTTGCTACTAGACTCGAAAAATGGGTTGACCAAATGAACATTATTACGGATCTTCAGGCAGGATTTCGAAAAAAACTACTGTACGATTGATAACATTTTTAATCTAACATCAATAGTTAAAGCATTTCAAGCCAGAAAAAAGAAGTTATACGATATTTTTGTAGATTTTAAGGCGGTCTTTGATCTTGTTAATAGGAACGCACTTTTTTACAACTTCTCTCAACTAGGACTCTCTACAAAATTCATTCAAGTTCTTAAAGAATTGTATTGCGAAACCGATGTTGCTGTTTGGGATGGCACACATTTTTCAGAGTTTTTTAAAACAGATAGTGGTGTAAAACAAGGATGTCCACTAAGTACACTGCTATTTGCTCTATTTATCAACGATATAGTATCCGAACTACCTGGTGGAGTGAAAATCGCTAACATGATTATAAATGTATTATTATACGCTGATGATTTGGTGATTTTGTCCGAAACTCCTGAAAACCTGCAGTTAATGATAAATCGTCTTGCTTTGTTCTGCGATGGGGACTAGTCATTAATACAGAAAAGTCGAAAATAATGATTTTTGCAAATAGTCGTGGCTACTCAATACTGAACTATAATTGGTTCCTGCACAGAAATCGCGTGGATGTTGTAGAAAATTATAAATATTTGGGAGTTAAATTGAATCGAACGCTGGACTTCAAAAACCACATCGTGGGAAAAGTTAAATCTTCTCAGAACCTCGTCAATTCAACATGGAAAAATATTTTTTTTAATGAGCATGTATGCCTTTCTACAAAGCATAAAATCTTCGATTCTGTAGTGAAATCGACTTTGTGTTACGCTGCACAAGTATGGGGGTACAAGGATTATGACGAAATTGAAAAGTTTCAAAGAAATTTCATAAAGAAATTGATCAACTTTTCTCTTAAAACACCAAATTATGCTATTTATTTAGAAACAGGTTTACCCAAACTTTACACTAGTACGCTTAAATCGCAAGCAGATTACCAAAAAAATGCTACTATATGAAATTAGAAATAAGGACTGGTGGATGGCGAAGTGGCGAAGTCTTGGAGAAATTTACGGAGAAGATTTAAGCATAACTTAATCGGGATTTATTAAAAGTTCGGTTGTATCATGTAATTGAGAAGTTTGAAGACACGCAAAGGGCTTTGCTGATAGCAGAATTTTGTATGCACAACTCAACTATAATTTGATGGCTGAAAATTATTTCTCTGACCTTCATAGTTACAAAGATATCTCACTTATTTTCAAAACTAGATGTGAAGTATTTGGTCTAAACGGTGCACCCTACACTGGAAGTTTTGATCAATTCTGTTCCCTGTGCAACCTAAAATCGAAAGAAGACTGTTTTCACGTAATTGGAGTTTGTCCAATTTATGCAGCGCAAAGAAAAAAAAAATCTAAACAAGAAAATGTTAACAATGCAGGAAGTTGAATAAGTTGTCTAGACGGACCAAATTGAAAAAATCTTAGTTTCTTTTTGAAGAGTGCTTATAAATTTAGAATGTTATTAATAACAGAATATGAATAGTAAAATTTAATTATAAAAATACCTATGATGTTAAATTAATTTATTGCCAATAAGCTGACGGCAACGCCATAGTTTTTAATTTCATTTACGCTATTTTACTATTATTTTTGAATATTAGTCAATAAAATGAAAAATTTCTTACTTACTTTCTAACTTATGAATAAATTAACTGATTTTAAGGGAAACTTAGCAAAATCGATCGAAAAAGTTTACTTAAAAAAGCAAAGTTTCGTTTGATTTATTACCCAAGTACATTTTGGGTACTAAATCAAAACAAAACTAATATGCTATCTTTTAAAAGTAACTTCATAGAAATATTGTTTTAAATAAAATTATTTTTGGTTCACGTAATCACTTCTGTTTTGTAAAGATTCATTTTCTCTCGCTTTTTGTATTGGCAAGAACCAAAGCTGAAATCAATCGTTAGAAGATTTATTTATTTATAATACCATATTTATAGCGTCCTGCTTTCGTTATCCTTTCGTTCAATGTAAAAGTCCATCCTCGGATAAGAAAAAAAAAGTTGTTTGGTCAAGTTCTATTGAATCATTTCCTTCATCCTGATGATTCTCTATCTCTTGTTCATTGCTTTTTGTTATTTTTGAGAAAGGATATCTACAATTTTCCTCCGTAATTTCATTAAAAAGTCAGAAAGTGCCGAGTTGAAGAAAAAAGTTTTTTTTTGGGAAACAAAAAATAAACCGAAGGTATTTGACAAGCGATTTAACTTCATAATGGTTTCAAAAATCGACCCTATTTAAAGTTTCATGAATAAGGATAAATACATGACAACTTCCAAGTTTGACGGTATTGTGAATAAGTTAAAGTAATTTGCCATATTAAGCAACGAACAGACGATGATGAATATTAAAGCAACAAGTGTGATAACAACTGATAACACGAATTTATTTAAAATTTGATTTTGTTAGTAAAAATGTTGTCAAGTTAAAAAAATTGGCTTTGACAGAACCGGAGTAGGCGAATTAAAAACAAAAGTTGTTATAGAAAAAACGCACGACACGGTCTTATTGTCCTGTGCTATGCTAAGGCAATATGACAATAATAATATTAATATTATTATATTTATAATATTATAATATGACAATAATAATATTAACAATTCGGATTCAAATCCATACATACATTCAACATTCACCGAAAATAAAAATAGAAAAAAACGTTTTTTATTACCCTATCCGTCAACAGTTGTATTATTATTGGCGAAATCCATCTTCTGTTTGAAAATTGTTTTTTTTTTTTTTTTTTTAATATATATAAAGATCTAAACAGATTTGTGGATTTTGTGGTTTGCTGATAACTTTTAAATAATTGAAAATACATTAAAAAAGTGTACATAAATAAACTTTGCACTCATCGTCAACTGATGAGTGCAAAGTGAGCATCCGCACGAAACGCCATTTGTTCATGTACTAAAGCCCATAAAAAGCTAATTTGAATCATAAATAAGATAAACAATTTAATTTCTTAAAAATTTTTACTTGACTAAATTTTTGTCAAACCAAAGGTTTTCCAGATAATTAGAGTAACTGTTTTCAAAACGGTGCCTCGAGCATAAAAAATGTGAAAATATGTTAACGTCATAATGGGAATTTCCTGGCATCTGATGTTAGGTTAAAAGTGTTAATAAAGTTATTGTGCCATGACCAAGGTCGTGAATAATTTAATAGGGTCTTTTTAATTGCTTAAGTTTGCATTTTATTATTTTATAAATGTATGGTTTAATGTTTGATGTCTCATTTAATATGTGCGTAAGTAATTAACTCACAATGTTTTAATTTAATATTCGAACAAGAGGGATAAGGATTTATTTAAACATTTTACAGAAAAGAAAGTCTTTAAATATTTCATTTAGGCCGTGTGCGAACAGCGTTAAAATTTTATCCTCTGGCTAATTTTTGACGTTTGAGTTGAGGTGAATAAATGTTTAGCTTTTTGCTGTGCGAACTGGATTAAATGGGATTTTTGCGTCATAAGTTACTTCCTATATTATCAGCCATCTGGCAATGAAGGGCCCGTCAAAATCGGTCCTGTAGATTCTGATCGGTTTATATATACGACGATATAATGAAAGTTTCTTGAAAATCGGTCCAGCCGTTCTCGAGATTAGCCAGGACAAACAGACAGACAAACATTTTAAAAATGTGTGTTTTGTTATAAGGGCTGTGTATGCTCTCATATGCGTGTAGTAAAATACTGTTATTTTGACTTTACAAACAGACACTCCATTTTTATTTATGTGTATAGATTTATTTTATTTTGTTAAAGAAAAAAAAAATAGAACTACTTTGTAAGTAAAAATAAGGGAAGTTTTAAAGCGGTACAGAACACTGGTTTGGCAGCTGAACTTTAAAAAAAAAATTTGTTACACACTGAATATTAATGTACAAAAAAGTATATCGGTTAATTTTAATAATTATTCGTACGTAACGAAGTAAAATTAAACGGAATTTACAAAAACACTGACGAGAAATTCGATATTAATGAATAATACAAAACAAACAAAAATAAATGCACATGAAAAGAATCCAACAATTAAATCAAACACAATACACTGGTTTGTCAGTTGAACTTCAAAAAAAAAAAAAAAAAAACAATTTGTTTCACAATAAAAAGGAATGTAAAAAATGTGTAATCGGGTAATTGATCGTTAATATCAGAGTTAAATATAAAACACAATTCACAAAAAAAAAAACAAATGAGAAATTCGATATAAATGTAAGAACAAACAAAAATAAATGCAAATAAAAACAAACACACTACTCCGACTGTCTCCCTCACTCCTTCATAAGCATAGAAAATTATCCACTGGCTAAAATTTTAGCCTGCTCCGGAGCAGGCTAAATTTTTGAAGTTTATATTCACCACACTATAGTGTCATAATTTAGCCAATGGATAAAATTTTAACGCTGTTCGCACTTTATAGATTTTATAGATATACAGACAGTAACCGGTTATTTATAACTGTTAATAAATATTAAAATGTTACTTGCTTAATAGGACTAAATTCGTGTACAAAAAATGTAGAGGTTTAAGAGGCCAGTTGTATAGCTATCATTGAATTTTCTTTTTCAATTTTAAGGCAAATTGGGTATCCAACAATATTTTTGTCATTTGGGCTAAATTCACGAAATATTAACACTTTTGTTTTTTCAATGATCATTGAAATCACAAAAGTGACAATAGCCGTGTAGTGAAGTTGGATTTTCCATACAAAAATCTCACTGCGTATAACTACCGATAAAGGAGAAGTGAAATCTCACTGCCGATAAATTTTCGACTTTCATTCGAGTATCGATTAAAATTTTTGTTATTGTTGGTACGAATGATAAATTCATGTATCTCGATATTGGTATGTTCATAAAGTTGTAGTGGCTTTTAAGTTGTGATCTTGTTTTATGTTCGATTGCCCAAATGTTTATCAAAATATTTAAGGAAAATCAAATGTTTTTAGAAAATTTGTACATAGGAGTACATTACATTTGCCAGTTCTATCCAAAAATGTGCTCTTGTTGAATTTTTTATATTCCTCGATTAAAAAAAAAAAGTACGCAGTATCTTGTCAAATCTGAAATTTAAGTTCTTTTTGCTTAAATGTTTTGCTCAGTTTTGAGGTTTTTCACTTTGTGACAGATTCGCATTTTGGGAATATTCAGTGCGAACTAGCAGTCATCAGCAAGCAATAAATGTTTGACACTTACTGCCTTATTAACAGAAATATAAACTGTGATTCTACTACCAATTTTCAAGAAAACTAATCCATTTATTACTACTGAAACAGTAAATAATTTCCTTTGCGTTGAGTGTTAAAATTCTGTAATCCATGGATTAAACAACTCGGAAGTTAGACTTAAAATTACAGTTTATTTTTTATTAATAAGGTTGTTACTCTTTTAACAGGTTTTTAGGGCCAAATATGTAAATATTATTAGTTTATTAAGGCTTAACCATAATTGTTCAACAAGCCTTTACAAATCCAATTTGGACATTTGCAGAGTTTATGGTGCTAACTGTCATCCGAAGCAATATATTTGACATTTTGTAGTTTGAAAGTTCTGAAATCTTGACATTTGCAAATTACATATTTGGTGCAAACCGTCATCTCAAAGCTTTATATAAATCGTTAATACGTTTTGGTTTAAAGTATATGCTTAATTTTTGATTCCACTAAATATGAACCAGACAATAACAAACTGTGTTCCGGAAACTCCAAGGGAGTTTAAAAAGAGTGTACCCTCGAGTGAATTCATAACATATGTGCAAAAACATATCTATTCTACGAACAAACCCCATTTGATCTTGTGTTTATTTTTGTTGCTAAAAAATAACAAAATTGCAATACCATATGTAACAATGCCAATTTGCCATGAATTATAACATGAAATATATTTTAAAATTCAATTTTTTCGATTTGTTATTACCACATTTTCTTCTACATTTTCCATTTTAGTTTTATATGTGTTTTTCTCTTTGAAAATACTTCATTTATGAATTGTTTTTTTTTTTTTTTTTATATTTCATTCTGTCTGACAGTTCAGTAGTACCATATTTCAAATACAAAAAAGCGGCTGCCGAGTGCCGATGCGGCTGCGGATGGGTTTTTTTTTTTTGGGAATTTCCCCTTCACTATACATAATTTGCCAAAAAACACGGCTAATATTACGCGAATTAAGATCAAATTGTGTTATTTTTTTAATTCATTACCTTCATTTTAATACCAATTGACAGAAATATTGTTGGATACCTAATTTACCTTAAAATTGCAAAAGAAAATAGCTATAACTGGCCCTTTATCAAACCTGACTACGATCATTGAGTTTATATGTGTATACATAGAGAAATCATCTTTTTTAAAAGTAAGTTTCAAATGCTGCTCGTAGGATGCCGTTACCAACGACCTGGTTTTTTTTACTCTTGTAGAAATTATTCTTGAGTTAAAAAGCAGGATAAATAAAGAAAAAACAAATGCAAATGTATGCAGAAGAATTTTGTTCGGTTCGTTTTGAGTGTTTTTGCGTTACAGGGAATCAAGCCAACAATAATTTCTCTGTATATGCTCATTTAGCAACATCTACTTCGGTTAGTTTGAAACCATCTTGATTACTCTTTGTATGTGTATAAACTCAAGGGTCCGATCCCGATGCATGGAAGAGAAACTCTAACAACTACAGGTTTCGTCATGCCGTAAAACTTGATATACAGGGTGATTGGTATAAGATGCACCAAAAAGCTTGAGCGTGTGTAAGGTTAAGACAAGAAAAAAATCGTATAGGAGGGGGGGTCTATTTCCCCCCGTTTAGGCGGGAGGGCCAATTTTCTAAAAAAATTGACTTAAATCAGACAAAATTATTTAAAAACAACGGTGAATGATACAAAGACTTATTATATCTTTTTGACAAGCCAGAAAACTACTCTTTTATTTTACTTTTAAATTAAGTTTGAGTAAACAGTTTTAAAAAAACTAATTTTCAAACTCAAAATTTTGAAAAAAAAAATAAAAACAAAAATGTTTAAACTAATTTTTTTCAAAATTGTATGTAATTAACTATTATTTTTATTTTCAAAATTCAATGCTCTTATTAATTTTTAGTCAAAAACAGAAAACCGGATGCCAAAATGTACGTATCTTAGTTTTTGAGAAATTAAAAAAAAACTAGATGTATTTTTTTCCAAGAAAAACACTTTTTTTTTTTTGGTTTTCCCAAATTTGACCTGCTCAGGCCAATTATTAATTAGGGGATTATCCCTTTTTTATTTTTTAGTACATACCATCCGATTTAAATCAAATAATAAAAAAAAACGAATTAACTTTTTACTTTACTTTTAAATTTTTTTAATTTCTTAAAAACTAAGGTACATTTTGGCATCCAGTTTTCTGTTTTTGACTAAAAATTAATAAGAGCATTGAATTTTGAATATAAAAATAATAGTTAATTACATAAAATTTTGAAAAAAATTAGTTTAAAATTTTTTTTTTTAAATTTTTTGTTCAAAATTTTGAGTTTGAAAATTAATTTTTTTAGAGCTGTTCACTCAAACAACTTAATTTAAAAATAAAATAAAAGAGCAGTTTTCTGGCTTTTCAAAAAGATATAACAAGTCTTTGTATCATTCACCGTTGTTTTTATATAATTTTTTTTCTGGTTTAAGTCAATTTTTTATAAAATTGTCCCTCCCGCCTAAACCGGGGGAAATAGACCCCCTTACAATACGATTTTTTTCTTGTCTTAACCCCACCTACACGCTCAAGCTTTTTGGTGCATCTTATACCAATCACCCTGTATTGCACGTTATATTTGCAGATTTCTTAATATAACTATTTCAGGTTTTAGGCTAAAAGTTCAAATAACGAGGATTTGTTGATAGATAATTGTTTTTTACTGACTTGTTCATTTATTGATTATTGCTATAGCGTCTAAAGTCGGTATGGCATTTGATTTCGACATTTAACATAAAGTTTTTAGCTTACCAACACACAATTTGGATACACTAAAAGATTAATATAAATATATTAACCAATTGTTTATGATATGGCTACCATAGACATGATCTAACTGTTAGGCCATTTTTTGATAATTTTTTTCATCCAACTTAATTTAATAATATATATTTAATGTTGTCTTAGCTATATAATTCGCTACAAGAGCTTCGTGGGACCCATCGTGTCTTAGCACCAACTTCATGAGGTTTTATGTATTAATCAATAACAAGCACCCTTATAAGTTTCACATTTTTGAAAATATAATCTTTATCTAATTTAATTATCTTCTTCAATTAAATGTCCATTCAACCCTAAGATCCATGATTTCGAATGATGTATATAAAGCTTATCAGTTTTGTAATATCATTCACTTTTCACTGCTGATGAGTTCATCGAATTATTAATTATCCTATAAAATTATAAAAATAAACATCATGAGAATAAATCCTCGATAAAAGCATACAAAAATTTCAACATGCCAGCTGAATTACAAACTGTCAGTCATACGCCGTGACTGAGATTGTGCAGCACTTTTTTGAAAGTTCACGTACATTACATATTGAGATAGTTTATTTTTTAATTTCCGTCGGTCTGTCTGTGCGTATGTTCGTTATCTATTCACCGAGCTACAGCCTAAACATGAATATTAACCAAAGTTATATTATGATAAAAAATGACGTTTCGAAAAAAATTTCCGGAGGCGCTTTCCCGCGAATAAATTTTAATCAACTCTTTAATTTTTTATTAGTTTTTTGTTGTAAATATTTTCAGGTCCGGTAAAATTATTTTCCCATATTGGCAAGAAAAACTTTAACGGAAAAAAAAAAATGGTGAGCTTTCATAGGTATTATACTAACCAAAAATTCATCTAAGTAAATCTGGTATAAGGTATAACATTGAGACATATAAATAGCCTATATTCAGGATATCCAACTTTTTATAGTATCAACCCTAAATTTCACAGTGAACCATTTTTATACAAACTGAAAGACAGAAATGGTGGGAGTATAATAATAAATTTGTTTCAGTGACCTAGCCTCAGACAAAGGGTCAACATTTCAAAAGCGCTGCCATATCCTTGAATTATGTAATCTATATCCATCATCAGACGTCTTATGGTGAGCTTCGTAACAAAACAAATTTTCTAAACACGTTATCCTTTGAATTCGTTGTTTTTTTGTATGCTGTTGTTAAAGTACAGTTACGGATGTGACAATATGTTCGCAGGCGTTGAAAAGTTTTATTCAAATGTGACCAATAATTTTAATGATAATGTAAGAACATTTGTTATGCGTCTTTGAACCCAGGTTGAACTTAGGTTCAACCTTTTGTAAACGGTGATGAAATTAAATGTAATACCTGGGTTGAAATGTTAAATACACAATTATTTCTGCATGTGATCAAATGCATATTAACGAATGAATATTTGTTGTTGAAAAGTATGCGCATAACTTGTAAGAGCAATAAAAATATTTTTTTCTCGAAAACTCAATCTTTTTGCCTTAATGCCTACAAAGCAACGCAAGTATTCTTCTGTCATTTCAACTTTTTCGCACTTAACTCAACTCCTCAAGCTTTCAACTAGTTTGCTGAAATACCTGTGTTCGAATTTCGTTTCAACTCGATCTTTCGACTCTGCATATAAACTAGGTAATAGTTAAGGCCCAGGAGCTAGCCGCTGCCCATGTCACTTGTCACGTGTGCCGTTATATTCCCCTAAGTTTCGTCTTAAAGCTTTGTTAAACGCCCATGCTTTAAAACATGGTCGCTTGGCCGCCAAATTGACCGGTTTTTGGTTTAAAGATTCCGTACCCAGTGATCCGCTTTTAATTTTTTAAGACTAATTTTATTTTTGAAATCCAAACAAATTTTATTGAATCTTAATCAAGTAAATCATGAGATATGTACAATATGAATTAAAAATTGTATGTAAAGAAAATTTGTTTGCATGACTGACTCGCTGATAAAATTAAGGGGGATTTTCTCAATTGATTCACAAAGTTAATTAGGCGGCATTTCTGTAATTGGATTCCCCTGTTAAATGCGTCAAAAATCAAGTATTTCTTTTGCAGTAAATGGCTCAGCGCAAAATATATATTGTAAACTCGAATACTTCTTAAATGGAGTCTAACGATAACACTCAGGTTAGACACAGTTGTTATGCATAGATGATTTGTCAGCTCTGTTTAGTAAAACACGATTGGAACGTGTCCCAAACTTGGGTTCTCATATGGAGTGAGTGGGATAGATTGATTTTTTATTAAGTAAGAAAAAGAAAGGTTGAAAACAATGCTAACAGGTTGAAACAGAAAAATATAAAATTTAAAACGCTGTGCAAATATCAAATGAAAATTAAGAAAATGTCTAATAAAATGCCGCAGTATCTAGTTTCTCCATCTCGATTATTATATTGTACAATGATATCCTCATTTGCGTGAATAATATACCTATTTCGCTGAATGTGTCTTATTGTAGATTGGTAGGCATATGTATGTAGAAATATTACTATCTATTTGTGTATTTGGTTTCTTGTTCGTAAAGTGGTAATTACCAACATTTTATTAGCAAGAAAAAGAAAATTACTCGCGACCCCTTAACAAATTATTTAATTTGTGTACCTATTTCTGAAGTTAATCAGAGTTAAATACAACTTAAACATGGGTTTGGTCAAGTTTAAAGTTAGACTCGAGTTTTTCGTTTAGACTTGGGTTTAAATTTTCTATGCATATAGCAAAAACTCGAGTTTAGCTTAAAAACAACTTAATAAGAACTCGTTAAACATCTATGAATATGGTCCATTATGTCTGCTGAATGCTGATACTAGTGTACATTTTGGCAACACACAAAAATGTTATCAAGGTGTAACGTAATATGCAAACTTAATTTCGAATCGATTTGATTTAAAAGTTGAATAACAAAAAAAAAAAAACTTAAAAAAGTGAACAATTGTAGCCAGTCCAGCCCTGAATGTATTAAAGTTCTTAAACAAGTTACATTGTATTCATCATCATAAAATAAGCATCCATCGCTTTATAAAACCCTTTTGAATATTCATCTGTATCTATCTATACATATATACAATATTGATTATGCATTTGAATCTTTTTGCTACTTTTGAATTAGCTTTACATTTCATTAGATAAGATGCGTTCTCATTGTTGTTGAATTTCGTGAATACATTGGCAATATTTTCAATTTATCGATTAGTTAAAGAGAGCACAGAACGACGTAAAATAGATTGACGTTTGATGAGTATTGTTTTGGCGCGCCGCGTTGATGTCACAAATGCACTATTTATAGATGTAAACAAATTATTTATCAGTTTCTGAATAAGATACAAAATTGACGTACATATATACGTATACCTCATGTGAGAACTCACAAACGTAATGACATTGATAAATAAATTCTTTGCCCTTCGATTTTATCGAAGAGAATTCCAATTTGTAAGAAATTTCTAGCAAACAATTGATTAATGAGGTTAAATACAAAATAAAAATAATTTATTTAAGTGCGTTAAAGGAATTATTGTTGTACGAAGAGTGTTGACTGAGGGATGCACCTAAGAATAAAACATGACAGATTGCTGATTAAAACAAATGCATCTAAGGACGAATCCGGAAGGACTATGGACAAAAAAGAAAATAGGACCGCCGAACTTCTCAGGAAGGAAAAGAAAGAACATCTGGTTGTCAATTCTATATTGAAGTTCTTATTGCCGGATGTGATATGGTTGAAAGTTTTATCAGAAGAAGAACTGATCAGCCCTGTGAATATGGTACAGATAATAGTCAGTTTTAAAAATCTGCAAAGAACTTTTGTTAGACAACTAAACGACATAGATTTCTCCTATCATGCTTTGGACTTCTGATTTGTTCCAAGTGCAGGAGAACGGCCATGTCAAGTTTTCAGTAACGAAGCGGTGTGGTGAAAAAAACTAGGCGACAAGACTATTTATACATATATGTATGTAGGAACCTATACGAAGATGAATCTCGCGTTGTCGTCCCAGACAAAAAGTCACGATGGAATAGATAACTTCAAAACATGAATTTTGAGTCTGAGTTCTGTACCTCTGATTTTCATTACTTATGCCTAACTAATTAAAGAAAAAATATTTTTATCTAATAAAGTTTGCTTTTGTAGTTACTAAAACGAAATTTTAATTTTTATGAAAAAGCTCTATTTTTTAATTTGAATTATATGTAAAAGGATTTGGAAGATTTGGTATTTCTTCTGTGTAAGTTGGAACTTTCTCGTATGAGCCCCCAAATGTAGTCACCCATCATGTTTTCATTATATTGTCCTTGATAACGCTTTTCAAAGTTCATTACATCTTGGTGGAAACGTTCCCCTTGCTCTTCTGAATATGCACCTAAGTTGTCTTTAAATTTATCCAAATGAGCATGTAGCATGTGGTCTTTCAAAGTAAAAAAAGTACATTGTGTAAAGGTACAAAAGCAAACTTTATTTATTATAAATGGAGTTTCTGCTTTTTTTTCGATGTATACAATCAGAAAATATTCACTAAATAACAGACTCAAAGAAAAATATTTTTTTTGTTGACTTGTGAATGTTTTATTTTACATAATGCTATATGGATAGATTTTCCAAACAAAACCCTTTGTTCGAATGAATAAAATATAACTCAGAAATTCTCTGATTTAGATTAATTTCTCTATAAAACCTGCATGCAACACATCAGGCAGACATATTTAAATTTTTAAAAATCCTTTAATCCAACACATTACCCGCATTACCACATCCAAAGAATTATCTTAATTTGTGAATTTTTGTAATGTTATGTGATACAAAATTCAAGTACCTACTATCAGCGGGTTGTCTTTTTTTTGTTTTTATAAACCTTCAACGTAAATCCCTACACATGGCCATAGAGTGAAAAGTAAAAATAAAGCATTGTTTTCACCCTTCAATCTTTTAAATTATTCCGAGGAATTTCTCCTTAATCAGTTTTAATATAATAAAGGAAATGACTATGAAATTGAAAAATGGGTAGAAAAAGCAACAACTGATTTTAAGGCTGATGTACCTAAACAGGATTTTCTCCTCCAGCTATCTAGCAAACAATAAGCTCAAATTAATTCTTGCAAAGTATTTAAGTCCATAGAATCCCATCATATTTTGAATTGGTTTTCGGTTTTATGATGGAAAGAGAATTTTTTATATTTCCTTGAAGTTAAATATATTAATTAAAGTTTGGATGTCAATTAATTTATGAATAATTTATTGGACAGGAAAGAAATGGATTCAGAATGTCATCAATCAATGCCATAGGATAGGTATTCATCATTCATGCTTTTTCATTTGAAGACAAGTCTAATTGTGGAATAGTTTTTCTCGACAACTTGCATTTCATAAATACAGAACCTCGCTGTACTTTTTTGAGCGCCATATCATTTGGATTCTAGTCTGAAAATCCTGATTACTGATAAATATTATTTCCCAAGTATAAGTTCTTGGATTATGCATGACGATATTAAACACCGGCGGCAGATGTAGTAAAAGAATATCAAGCAATAAAAATCGGAGAATGCCAGTGTCCTTTCTGAAGCGATTAGAAATGATCGGTTCAGAACTAAATGGATTTCAGGGACAATCAAAAAAGTAAAAACAAAAATGTTAGAGATTGAAAATCGTAACATTGGTTGGAGGCATAGATGAAAGAATCTACGGGCTGGAGAAAGTGATAAAGAGAAGGCCGTTGAGGCCCAAGAAAAAAATGGTGATTTAATAGAAACGAATCCGTTTTCTGATGAACTTTTTTTGATACGTTAGCATTCGTTCGTTTACTTTAGTTCTCGTTTCTGACAGAAACGTTCTATTAAAAAGATTGGGGGCCTAAGGGCTTAGAATTCTAGCCATTCTTATCTCCAAGCAAAGTTATTTTCCCCCAATATATTTATAAGGGTCACACTATTATAATGTCTGTTCAATCAACTTGATATCACATAGACACATACCTTGAAGATTGTTGTACAGGTACCTTTTATGTGGCTGTTTTGCAGAATATTGTAAAGTTATGTGATAAATTTTGTTGCAGGAACTAAAGTTCTTGGGACATAAAACCCGTTTTTAACGTAGGAACATAAGTTCTTCATTTTTATATTTGAAAATAGGACACAAGTCCTGAATAAAATGCAAACAATTAAATTTGTAAAATAAATTTTTTTATTGCAAATGCAATTTGCACACAGATGATATTTTCGAAAACTGCCATTATCAACTAATTATTAGAAATACTGAAATAAAAAACTATGCGATTCGGCGAACCAAAAAATATTATTTCTGTTTTAAAAAAATCAGATTTGTTAACTTTCAGCTTTTCTTTATTTTTTTTTTTGCATAAAAATCACTTTCATCTGCACCAATTTTACTGCGGATTTGCTATTCCAACATTAGAATGGAGTCCGAAGATGGTGTGTACACTAGGGTATTTTACTTCAAAACTTACCCAAAAACTAACTTGCCAGAAAAAAATTCATTGCAATAAATGGCAAAGATCTTACAGAACTATAAGGTGCAGAAATATTTTTTTAAAGACTATACAACACCCGTTTAATTTAATGAATATTTACACAGTGGGAGTGGGATAGTATTATTATATGAGCCATAAATCGTACTTCCTTATCTCAGCGTCCATGCATGTTACTTGTCAACATATCCCTATAGAGTCTTTAATCAAACAACCGAGATTCTTAAACTTATTTTTAATTTTTATATCAGTTTTTCAATTTGGGTAAAAAAAAACTATTCAGAACCACTGTACACTATGTTTAATAATATAACGATGACGTAATTACACTTAACAGAGTAAGTTTTATGTCAAAAACATAATCATAACTACTAATTATTGTTTTTGTTTTTATGAAACAACTAGAAGTATAACAGGAAATATACTTAAACGTTGCTCGACCCATGACTGTGGGATTAATATGCATGGGGTTGATGACATCGGGCAGAAGGATGTTCCTTAAATCCTATTTGTCTTTTTGTCAATGACCATAACTGTGGTATTCTTCTTAAATGCTTTTTTTTCCTTCCTCTTCATTATGTGCCGAGTAGGTATTGTGGGTTTTTGAATAAAATAGGAAAAACAATAAGTTTACTATTTACATTCAATTAGCTGCATGGAATAAGAAAATTATGAAACTTGCAGCATCCTGAAAATGTTTTTAATTTATGTGAAGAACGGTAATTGAAATATTGGTATTGTTTATGTAGTCTTCTGTATGTGAGTATTTAGTTATCAAACAATAACCTCATTAAGTTTATAGCGTGGGATTCGTTAGCAAATAGCGAGACGCTGTGTTTAGGAGAATAGCATTACAAAGTTTTCGAATGGCGTCATCTATTTCTGAATAAGTTCCAAATGTATGACGTAACTTGGATATCGATCTTTGGTTTATTCACTAAGTTATTGCATTTTCCTTCCATTCAATGCCTTTAATTCTGTTGAGGGAAATTTATTTATCTATACGTTGTCACGGGACTTTTATAAGACTATACAGTATACATACACTAATGTATACTTTCATTGTGTAAAAGCAAACAATATCAGTTCAAGGCTTTTTTGTCCACAGATTCAACTATACGACTTAACTTGTCTCTCAACTCGAAAGACGGAATTTGCATTGACCTGATGAATGAATACAAACAAGTTTAAAATTTTCAAAAATGAAAAAAACAGTTTAAATTCGATTTAAGCTATGCGTTTCTATTAAATTTCGCTTTGCGAATAAATCTGAAAAAGGCGTTTCATTCCCCTTCCCACTGTAGTTTTTGTTTGAACCCAAAGAACATCTCAGTTAAATGTAAAGGCGAACGCCAATAACCGATTTCCTTGCAGCGGATGAACAGATAAGGAATACATTTTTAACAAAATGACATACATCATGAAATTTTCATGCAATGAAGAGAACATTTTTGCTGTTGTTGAAATTTTAAAATGAGTCATGAGTGCCGTGAATTCAATGCGGTTAACTTTTAGATGAAGCTATCTTATCTTTAAGAAAAGTCAATATTGTTAAGATGGGTGCTTTAATATTTAACGCGATTTTGTAGCTTTTAAACGTTTAAATTCAACATTGCCACTGCAATGGCAAGATACGATATTTACCGATAATTCAGTTTATTAATCGTCCAGAAGAAGTAGATATAGAATTCTTCTACAAGTCTCAAACTCTAACTTCCGGGAAAAAATAGCACAATCTAGCAAGCATGTCTGATGAATGATGATTGTTGCATGAGAGATATATTGGTTAGTCAGATTCCGTAATTATAAAAAACGATAATCGGTAAAACGATAACTAGTCTTTAAATTACTTGATGCAACTCTAATAAAGTCGTTTATGAAAACTTACAGAAATTCTCAAACTATAAGTTACATTTTTTAACAACATATTATGTTCACAACTGTATCTAAATTGTGCGCAAAATAAAACTCTATCCAGAAATCCAGATCTGTTAAAGTAAACGGTAAAAGAATAAAGTCAGCTTCTGTGTAATTAAAGGGATTTAGCAGCATTTCCGCTCAACGACTGCGTTGCCACAACCATACAATTTCATATGTTTTAAATTAACTCGCCACTCATTGCGTGTTTGAAGCCAGAGTGATTCAACAATCCAATATTTTCAACCTCAACTCTAAACAAAGTGATGTTGAACAAAGTTGTTTGTTTTTCCATTTCCATGGCGAAATTAGAGAATGTTATTTATATGAAAAATTAGTTCTTGGATGAAAAAAAAACATACACTGCAAGTCATAAGGATAGAAGCAGGCATATTTGAGATGTAAAACTGATGTTACTACCGTTATATGCAAATTATACAAGTATGATGGTCGATAAAGTAGTGCATTCAAAACTAAACAGAGAACTTGTCATTTTGAAAAAAATGGGTTAATAGAATTCTTTAAATTAAGTCAAAAATAACTAAAATAAAATTACGTCATAAGAATAGAAGCAGTGCCAAAATCAACGTTTTTTATTAAGTGGTAACATCTTTTTCGACATTGATGGATTGTTTAGCAGAGTAAGCACATTAAGTCGTATGTTTTAAGAAAAATGGGAAGAAAAAAATTTTTTTACATTAGAGGAATGAGTAAAAATTAATGTTTACTTGCTGCAGTATTTTTGAACGGCTCTATAACTCTCAAAACCAAACGCCACGCCAGTGATTATGTTATCAGCCATTATTTAGAAAAGCCGTCATTTTGTAGGGCTAAATAGAATGAAAACATTTTTTCTGCTTTAAAGTTTTGAAAAATACAAAAGAATCACAGAATCGCATCGAATTTAGGATAAGGCTATAGTTGAAGCAAATTTACTAACGGTTCTCCATGTTATCCGCAGAGCTAAACATTTAAAGCGTTTTAAGCCTCAGAAAAAAGCATAGGATGTGTTTTGCCAAAGAGAACATGTAAGCTCAAACTTCACTGTCGAAAATATTTATTTCTGACGAAAAAAAGTGTATTTTGGATAAGCTGAATGTTTAAAACTATTTTGTTCGATATCTGGACAAACATCAGAACAGGGAAGGAAGCATAGTGGTGGAGGTGCAAAATCCTACAATAGAACCATTGATTTGATGATACAAAACGCAAGAATTAATGGAAACAGCTACAAATCCTTGCTTGAATGAATTTTTCCGAAAATGTATGATATTTTTGGGTAAACAAAACCCTTATTATTACTCACCTTCCGAGTAGCAAAACCATTTATTAAGAACCAAATCGTACATTTTTTGGTTTCACCACCGGATCTCGACGCAATGGAGAAAGTATGTGACTGGCTCACACAATAAGTTTGTGAAGAATGAAGATTTAACGGTAGCAAGGAAGGGTAAGTTCTTTCCATTTAAATGGCCTGGAGTAAGATTTTCCTGAAATACTTGGCTTCGATTAATAATCCGCTAAATCATGGAATTTTTGAATTTATTTTAAACTGCGATTATTAAAAATAATCAATTAAATATGAATAAATTAAAAACTAAATAAAGAATAATTGCATCATTTCAATTTCGTTCTATTTTTTAAGTGCTTTTATTCTTATGACGCGTTTAAATTACACAAAATTATGGGAATATCGATTATTTTCTCTCTACTATACCGTTAGAATTCGCCTTGAAGTTCTAATGCAGTATTTTGGATTGAACATTTAACATTCCTTCTTGTGCACTAAAATTTTGTTTACAGTCTGTCATAATATGAAAGAAATTTGAGTTATACTTCTCGAAAATGCGTGCTTCTATCCTTATGACTTGCAGTGTATGTTAATAGTCAAACTAAAAATAAAAACAAATTATCCATCAGCTTTTGAAGTTGTCACATTTATTTTAAATCTTATAGGGATTAAATAAACCATAATTTGAAGGGAAAACTTTTATCTTTTGCTAAGAAATCATTTATCTTGTTGGCATATACCAAAATCAAAAGATAAATTGTTTAGCAAAACTTTAAAATCCTTGTCCACATACCATTATATAAAGCCAAAAATCGTTTTCTGTGAATTATTGTTTGGTTTATTTATTTTGATATCTGAAGCATTTAACAAAATCCTTGAAACATATTGTGTGGTGGTGGTTTTATATGCATTTTATTGTTGTATGGCAAAATGCATTCTTTCATATTACTTCACATTATCATTTAAGAAATTTAATTTATTATTGATTCCAATTCGTAGTGTCGCATGTGGGACACATTACATTTTGGGAAAGATTTTAAACAAAACTCATATCTAACGTAATGTATTATTTTATTGAAAAAGCTGATAAAAGATTAGATCAAAATCTGTTTTTTTCTTTGTGAAAACGATAGAATAAATACCTTAATTCCACCGCATATCAGAGCCAGATCAGGTTCACAAGGACATGCATTGAAACTAATGGAACTAAGGTTTCCACATCAGGCTCAGATCGGGCTAAATATTCTAGGTTTGAGAAGACGGTTGCAGTGAGGCGTTCATATCAGGATTAGATCATATGATAACTAGGGCATGCTTTAATAGTTTTCCTCATAATGCTCTCTGATTCAGGAATAATGCAATGTAGTGTTACGATTCTTGGGAGCTTTCATCCAGCAGCCAATGGAACTACAATGCTTCTGAACTTTGAAGCAGCACATGGTGAGTTTTTTACATGGTTTTGGTCAACTATTTCTGTTTTCTTAATTGCTTACTTAATTACTTGCAAGAATCAAGAAAGAAATGGAAATGGATTTTTTAAATCCTTTTCACGACTAAACATAAAACATAAACACATTTCATAGTTTCTCAGAGACAGAAATAATTTAGTTTTTTTTTTTTGTACAATGTCGGACTTTTCTCGAGGGAAAAACGTTTTTACAACATTGTCTATTTTAAAAAGATATCTACCATTTGCAGTTTTGGGCAGACATGGTTGCAAATTTATTTTCTTTTTTTTTACTTTAAACGGTTTTTTGCCATGTCAAAATTCCCCTATGGTGTTATCTGGTCATGAGGTTTCATATCTCAACTGAGATTAATGTTTAAAATAGGTACTGGTAGGTTTTTTTTTATAATTAAAATTAAAAATAAACTTCCCATTAGAAATGGTTCAGCACTCACTTACCATAATACCTACCCATTAGACATACAACTTATACCTGACATACTAAAATATTGTCGTCGACAATTTTAATTTTCTTTTTACACAAAATGACTTCAATTTATTTTAACGTACATATATACTTCTTCAAAATATTTTGGAGATTTGATTATCGTGGTATAGGCTTACAAAAATTGAAATAAAAAATTTCATCTCATTCTATTAATATACCTACCTAAAATAGATTGAAATAAAAGCAGAAAAGGACGAAGTGAAAGATTTAAAAAAAAGATGGGGTTCCCCTCCAGTTAAAGTACTCCTTGCGGGCATCACGAATTTATTTTGTCTTTGTAATACCAAAACTTTTTGCACTTCATTGTTTTTTTTTTTTTTTTTTTTCCATTCATTTGTTCCACTTCAGAATCTTTTCGTAGAAACAGATAAACCATAGATAGAGTTATTTAATATGGAGGACACAGTGTGCGTTTCGTTTTATCCCCTGGGTAAGGACATGAAAAATAATTTTTTAACGTTCTTCCTTGACAAACCAAAAACATCGCTGAATGTTAAAAGGTTAAGTTTTTGTTAAAAAAAAACAAAGCCATACAAAAAATACGACATGGACAGTTGTTCCAATTAGGAAAAGTCGTAGGTATGGGAAAAAAATAATTTTTGTTTTACGATTTTGTTTAAAAAGGATTTTGTTCTATAAGATTGGCATCTTGATTATTAGGATCTAAAAAAAAAGTATACAAAATGACACATTATTCTCTTCACTTGAGTTTCACCCAAGCATTACAATTGTTTTTGTATCTTTTTCTGTGAAGGAGACAAAATTGATGTAGTAGGTAGACCAAATCATATAAGCTCTTCACTTAAGCCAATGATCGACCGCCGAATCATTCATCATGATTCATTGAATTAACGCAATAACCTAGATTTAGTATCTTTTTTTCTTTTTTAATATGTTTCAGGGTATTGGTTATATGTTAAGTGACAGTTGAAAGACAGTTGAACACGATAAAATATTATTTTTAAGTTAAGAATACAATAAATAAAAAAATAAAGTTCGCTGATCAGCTCTTTTGTTTAAATTAGCCCAATTATAACTAACAAAGCATATATCCGTCAAAAGTTTAGGTTCAGTTCTAATGCCTAGGCGGATGCTCCAATAACCTATATCTGAGCTTTCTGGATAAAGTTCAGAAAAGATGCTTTGAAATTGATAGGCAAAAGGACTATTTTAGCAGACACGTTAAGACCACTTTCGTTGTAATGTTTTCTGTCTCTTTTTATTTTATCGGTACTTTTATTATTTGTGTTCCGAAGGAATGGCCAGTTCCATTCCTCCCCTGACGTAATTCAACCGTAATACAAGGAATGCTCCTCATTTTCCCCTATAGAGCTCAGAGCTTTGTCTGTATAACACGGAGATATTCTTTCTTTCGCAGCACTACACGAATGTGGAATGCTTTACCCGGCTCAATTACTCTCGTTAAGATGCTCATACATTAAAAACCTATGTTTATTGGTATCTTCTACCATACTGATTCCCTACGTCTTCCTTAACTGCTCGCAGTGGTGTTAAATCATTGTGAAGGTATTCATAACCTCTTGAGTGCGTGCACACTATAAAATTTCCAAGTGAACAAAAGACAATCTAATAAAAATCATCTGTAATGTTTTTGAAGAAAATCGTTGAAACCGTTTTCGAGAAAATTAAGCTTTTCCAAAAGAAAGAGAAGAAACAAGAACAACAATGAAAGGTAAAATAAATATGTGACTACAAAATTCAACAGTCGGCCTCTATTAATCCAATTTTTGTTCTTTAACATCAAACCATTGAAATAATTCCATATGTTAAGAATTTTTTCTGGGAATATACCAATCTGCAATTTCTTCTTAAATTAAAACAAAAAAAGGTAGCCATGACGCATAAGTGACATAAGGCAAAGCTGTGGAATTTTGTTTTATTTTACTTTCAAAAATCGAAATAAAATTTAGTCAAAAGTAATAAGAGTTGCAAAATTCTAGGTAGCAAAAGTATCTATTGTGAACGAAGAGTTTCCCAAGCTTTATCAACAGTTATGCTGGAGCGTGCATATACTTACAGTGGCTTTCTTTTTTGTGAATTTTACTGCTTAACTGAATCTATTTCCATTGCTCAGGTCAATTTAATAAAGTTAGGAAAGTTTTAAATATTTAGTTAATGAGTTTAGGTTAGGTATAGTTACTTCCCACCATATTTAACTTAAGTTCCTTAAATTATATACCTTATAGAAACATGCCTTTGTGACTTGTATAAATAATTAAAAAAATAAGACTACAGCTTTAATATCACTTTGTCAAAAGTGTGTTTGCTCATAAATTATTACCATTTCCTCCTATGTTGACACATTAGAAATGCCCATTTGAACTTTAGATACTACAGCGCCATTACCATCACCATCAATGAAATACAAACAACATAAATGCCACGAACTTACGCTAAAACATCTGGACTTCAGCCGAGGGGTTTGCTTTTAACGTCTGCTTGATAGTATCGATTTACAGTAATTATCAACGAGTAACTGTATTATTGGCCATTGAACGACCATTGAATAATTTATAAAACAGTCTATAGGTACGTGGAAAAATTCTGAAACTATTTTAACATAAAAAATGTTGCTATGGGCAAATAGATGTTTTTGTTGAATATTGGGAACAGCAATGATTGCAAACCAAAAACACTGACAGTTAGAATATTTTTGAATTCAATAAAATTGATCAATTATACGGAAACACAAACGTAATTGATATCGAATATACTCTTATTGGTCAATAGTCTGTCATTCAATTAATTGCGATTTGCAATTGAACTTTTGAAATGGATGGATTTTGTGTGCTTCCCTATATGTGTCAAGTGTGACATTTGGTTAATTCCTTTGTACGTGAAATGATTGAAATATATTTCTACTTTTTATCTTGTTCATTCAATTGAGAAATTCCAAGGATACCTAGCACTTTTTTGTTTGGAAAATTGATGCCAAATCAAGCTTTTAACACAAGTGTAGTGTGGCTTAATTGACAGGAGGCGATTCTATGAATTGAATGACCGTCACTGTCTCAAATGTTCAATAGAAGTATTTCGACAAAAAAAAAAAAAATAATTCCATTCGCCATTGAAAATGTGATAATAAATGGTTGGATTGGGTTTTATTACTCTCCGTCGGATTATTGATTAAATTAAATTTATTTTGAACCTACACAATACATACATACCTACATAAATAGAAACTTTTTTTTGTCTAAATGAAGTATGATTGTATTTGGCAATTTAATTAACTTCAAAAGTGCAAATGAGCCATCAGAGCCTTTTAATTTTAGCGAGTAATTTTTATTATGATTTTGGAAGGAAGGGCGGGGTTGGGGTTTAGTTTCGCTAAGCAAGAAATAATGCATCTTAAATATAAAAGCATTTTTTTATTCGTTTTACAGAAAAGACTTAGTTTTTTTTGAATCGTCAAAAGAAAAGCTTAGTTTACAAAACCTTAGTTGCGTTGGGAGTTCTGTATGTGACTATGTAATCTTATACTGAGATGAAGTTGAATTCTCAAGTATTTTGAGTAAAGATGTAGATACATATATACATAATATTGGCACAGAGCGCAATGTAGAAATTGTTAAATAAAGGCTTTTCTTCAGTTGTTGTTAACTTCATGTTTGTTTCGCAGATAAAAACCAGTCGTATCCTTTCAAAAAGTAGATGCTTTATTGTACTTTGTTGATGTTGACTTAACTATTATGAGGTTTAAGTATTGTATAAACTAAACATGAATTTAGTTTCTTTAGGAAATTTCCAAGAACTATATTGCGGTAATTGCATGATGTTTTTACTAACGCCAACGTAAATTTACTGTGAGTAGCAGCAATTGTTTTTGGAAATGTCACCTGATATTTGTTCTATTCTTATACATTATTCTTACATAGTTTCATCATCATTTCAAATTAAGAGAAGAGAGCGATTAAGTAGGGACTTCCAAAATTTGGAAGGACATTGTGGTCATATTATTGAAGCTACATCTGTAATGTCAGCTGTTATTAATTTATAGAGTCGTTCAATGAGAATTAAATAGCGTCATACCTACAACATGTGCAAATGATAAAGTTATTTTATGAAAGAGGGTCTTCTGTTTACGAAAGTTGAACCACTTTTCGAGTGAAAAATCATTTTCAGCGAAGAGTCGCATTTCATGGATGAATGGTTAGGGTTACATCAGCAAAGGAAACTGTCAAACTCGGACGATATTTATTCACATGAGTTGCAAGACCTCTCCCAAGTCAGTACTTGGTGTGAATTTTGGCGGCGTCATCGGTCCATACTACTTTTAGAACGACATTGGTGGTCAGCAATCACCGTCAACGGCGAGCGCTTTAGGTCGGTGATTATACCAACTTCTATTAACCTTAAAAAAGGTTTAGTGTAATGACCTTTGTTAACGCAAATAGTACTGATAGCTTCGTTTAAAGCTTACATTTTAGAAATAGCAGCATTTGTGACTGACTTAAATTAAATTCATATTTTGTTTTCTTCCTTAGACATCTATTTTTTTATTTTTAAGCCTTTTTCTTTGTACTTTATAAGGAAAATCTTGTATTCTGGCAGGAAAAAAGTTTTGAGATAACAATCACACACGAGGGGCTCCGGCAATTTTGTCTCTGTGTCTGTATCGACACCTACAGCCTTAACGTTTAAGCCAACTTGAATTTCAAACTTGGCAATATGCCCGGACATTTTTTTTTTTTTTTTAATTTTTATCCTAGGTCATAAAATAACGGTATACCATATAAGCGTCACCGATTATTCCAAATTTCTCGGAAAAAAATTATTTGTTTCCGTTTTATCTAAATAAAAATTTCTCGTGAAACTTATTAACGGTATACCTTCCACTTTTTTGATACCGATTACCTCTTAAACGGCTGAACTGATTTTGACAAAATTTAGTATTCTTAAAGTTCTGCTAGTGAAAAAAATTTCGGTGAAGCGTGAAGCTTTTCAACGGTACCATGGCCCTAAAATTTTCTTGATACCAATTATAGCTTAAATGACTTAACCGATTTAGACGAAATTTAATATTCTTAAAGTAATGCTTAGCTTGATTAATACTGCAATAAAAAAAATTGGAAAAACGTATTTTCTAAAAAGTTGATAATTTTTCTTGAAAAAAAAAAATCCAAGTTAACGGATTTCCTAGTCGCTAACTCGAAGGTAACTTGAGACAAGAGCAAGTATGTGTGAACCAGTCGTGCCCATAATTTCTTGTCGTAGAGCTTTTTCCGAAAAATGAGTAAATATAATAAAGACACTGGCGCATATTCATAGACACTGTCTAAGTTGTTTTTAAGAAAAACTCGAGTTTATCCTATCTAAATTACATTGCTTAAACCAAGGCTAAGCAAATCTATAGTTTTAAAACAACTATGAATGTGCCCCACTGATTATAGAAGGATTTTTTTAAGAACAGTTAAATTAATTAACAACATATCTCCGATGTGTGCATTTAAAAAAACATCATAAAATGCAGCTCTGGCACTGCAAGTATTTGGTACGTTTAAACAAATTTATCAAAAGCATTGAATATGTTTTGGAGACAATTTGGAATACTATAATAGTTTAACGGGTACCTCTCATATAAAGGTTTTAGTTTTTCCCAATTTTCCCAAAAAAGACAGTGCTTTTAATTTAACTAACTGTATTGCAGGACTTTGGCTTAAAATGCACATAACGGATGGTTTTTTTTTTACAAATTTGACCTATAATTAATAAATTTCATTTAAATTTGGTATGTCATTTAGATTAAACAATTAACACAATATTGTATTTACAGTTTTTGGATAAACAACGGTTTTATCATATCTACGATACAATACTTCATCTCACTTTTTGGAAATTTTTCGACATTATTCATCTTGCCATAGTTTGCTACAAGAGCAAGTTTGTTCGACCGAGTTGCGTATTTTATTTTTCTGTGGATTAGGGCTGATGAAAAAACATAAAAATAAAAAAAATTGAGAGCGTAAAATATAGGTAGACACTAATAAAAGTTCACTGTTGTAAAAAAAAAAACATATTTTTATTGTACGTATAGAGAATAATATAAGCAACAATTTTTACGTAAGCTTTTTTGTAAAGTATTATATAAGATACAATTTTTACAAAGTTTCCAAGAAACTTAATTTTAACCGGTCTAAATTTAGCACCAGTACTTATTAGGATTTGCTCACGACACCAAAAAAAGGTCTCAACTAAAATCCAGCGATATATACGCGATTTGGCACTTGCATGGATACAAAAATAGTCTATCATCAAAGCAGTATACCTTCTTTTCATTGATTCCATTGCAGTGTAAGTAAAGGTGCCTTCTTTTCATTGAAAACTAAAATTTAATAAACTTTTAAATGTTTTCTTTGAAGCATATAAATATAATTATCAATGAATAAGTTCCTTGACACTAATTAAATAATTAACTTCTTCTTTAGACAAAAATTTTAAAGAACAAGTTTTTCCTTTCGTGTTAAATTAATTGGATAAGCAAATTAAAAGTTTTGCTTTGGTTTGGATCCAAAGCTATGTAGGTACTTAAAAGGGGTGCTTATTGTGACATACAGAACAAAAGTTTTGCTTTGTAATAAGATTTATTTCTTACGAAGGCATAAAATAATGGTTCAAACTACCTGCAGAATGGTTCTAACTATAGACAGATGTCATTGAAGCTTGAACAAATCTTCACGAAATTCGATAAGTTTTAAAGTACATGGGTCTACCTACAAATTACAAATATAAACTCACACCATAACATCTGCATATTCATTTGATTGGGTCTTATTAAAATGATTAATGATGTTCTAGGATCTAGGGAATCGATCAAAAGTACCTACACTCTTAATATAATGCTTTGATATCTACTATTAATGCTTTAAGAAGATTAAATACGAAAATATTGATAAAGCGACTACGCTGTAATTATTTTTTTTTTGCGTGTTAATTTGTATCCAATCCACCACTGGGAGGGTTGTCTTGTCTGGTATTGGTATGAAAGCTAAATTACAGTTGCTAATACTTTAATGACATTTTGTCGCAACGGGATTTGTGTATTTGTAATTATGTGGATAGTAATAATAATAAATAAGAGGCACGACTGGGTCTGACAAACTTGCTCTTGTGTAAGATTACTAAACTTTGGCTTAGGATACTAAGCAACAAGCTATAATAAATAATCGGAAGTAAAAATAGTTTTTATAACGTTTTTATGGCAGGTATCGTTATATTGAAAAAAAAAAAATTCTAACGAAAAACTTTGTTATTTTCAAAATCAGTCACACAAAATCTTATCAAAATCGATCGTATTTTTTTGCGAAAAGTCGGATTTTCTATAGAATTTATATGGCAGGTACCGTTAATAAGGTGATTTTGAAAATAAATTTCTAACGAAAAACTTCATTATTGGAAACAAATCAGTCACACTAAATTTTAACAATATCGATCGTATATCTTACGAGACAAATTGGAATGTCCTTAAGGCTTATTTGCCAGGTACCATTAAATTTAAAATTATTCTGAAAAAAATGAAAAACACAACCTTCGGTTTGTAGCCATTGTACCATTGTACCAAATTTTATAAAAATCGATCGTATTTTTTACGAGAAAATTGGAATTGTCTAAAACGTACCGTTAAAAATCTAGTTGTAAAAAAAATTTTGTATTGAAAAATATCACCGTTTGCAAAAAATCGGTCATTTATATTAAATCAAAATCGATCGTATTTTTTCGAGAAAAGTTAAATTATCTGTTACGTTTATATGGCAGGTACCGTTATTTTCAGATATTACTTTAAAAATACAGAGTACCTACCAAGTTTGAAGAAAATCGGCCCAACCGTTTAGGCTGTAGGTGTCGATACATCCAGACTGACAGACGAATTAGGTTAGGGGCCGGTTTATAGCGATCAGGAAAATGAATAAGGAAAAATGTTCGAGTCCAAAATTAGCAATGAATTCATCTGATTTAAAACAAAAATAATACACTTATCGATTACAAATAATTCAAAGAATTTTTTGTGCCAAAAATATGTTCAATTTAACAAATATTTTTTATAAAAAATGCATTTATTTATTTTCCAAATTGAATCTCATTTTTCGTATCAGCTGACTGCCATTTTTAAAAAAATGAAACAAATCGTTCCAATTATTTGAGTTCAATTTTCATTTGTTCCAATAACAGATTTCTGTCAGAAAAAGTTTTTCGTGTGCATTTCAATCAGGAAAACAGCCTGTTCACTGACACATTTTTATTGATCGCTATAAACGCATGTCAGAAAAAAATTCCTTTTCTCATTTGTTTCTACTTTTCCTGATGGTTTTTCCTGATCGTTGAAACTCATCTTTTTCATTTGTTAGTCAAATTATCCAAATTATTCTACCAATTTGCTGTAAATTGGTATTAAAATGAAGCTTATGAATTATAGAATTTTTTGTATCAAACAAAAATAACACAATTTGAGCTTAATTCGCAAAATATAAATAATTTTGTGTTTTCAATGATGAAAATCGATTTCAATCAACAGCTGACTTTAGTTGCATAAAGTGGAACACAATCGTTCCACTGATTATATTCGCTTTTCACACTGTTCTCAGCTGTCAGTTTTTTGTTCAATGATGAATTTCAATGATCAACTCTAACCTCAAATCATTGTTTGTTTTCTTTTGTTGTGTCTGGCGGTGAAAAATAAGTTTTTTGATAATATTTAATAAATTATTGAAAGTAATATTGTTTATACATGTTTTTTTGCATTGGTTGATATTTTTTTTAGACGATTTTCTTTCTTTAATTCGTTTTGTAATGTTTTCAATGATAGGTCATTTTCAATGATTGCTATATCAATTTGTCAATAAAATATCCACCGTTCACCGTTCCACTGATTCGTGTTTCAATGATGGCTATTAGTGTTAATAAAACATCGATAGTTTTATCGATTAATCGATTGTTTTGAACTATCGGAACTATCGATAGTTGGAAAAAAACATCGATAGTCTGTTCAGTTGATGTGTTTTGTTTGTTGTTCGGGATTTTTTTTTTTTTTTAACGAAAATTGTCCTCGAATTAAAAAAGTCTGAACTGAGCCTAAATTCAGTTGGTTGCTGAACGTTCTCTTCTCAATGAACAGTGAACACAGTTCTGTTTTTGACAGTTCAGTTCGTTTTCAGTTTTCACTGCCTTTATAGGAGAAGTCCCTCATCGGCATTTCATTGCAAACTAGATAAATGTTTATATATATATAATAAATATAATATCTTATATACATTGATTATGCATTTTATTTCATATTTATTGGTAAGTTTCGGATTCGAAAAAAAAACGAACTCGAGATAAAGTCAAACATGGGAAAACGATGATGGAATGTTTTTTGCGGTTCGATTTTCTGAAAAACCTGCAAACCGGTTGAAATGAAATTTGTTACACCTTACACCAACGTTTTTTAATATGAACATTTATATTAAAGACAAACATTTAAAAAACAAATTATTTCAAGCATTTTTAAGATTAATAAGAAAAAAATCAAAACTCTTTAAAAATTCTATTTTTTATTTGTATTTTTTGTTATGGAAAACTTTTTTTTTAGTTTCCTTAGCTATATAGTTTCATTTAATTTGTTATTTTATATAATTACACTATCGATTGTTTATCAATTAATCGATTGTTTGAAAAAAAACAATCGATACTATCGCAAACTCAAACAATCGATGTTTTATTAACACTAATGGCTATAACTGACCCCTCAGGGGCCGGTTATAGTAAAAACCATCAGGAAAAATAGAAACAAATGAGAAAAGAACTCAAACAATTGGAACGATTTGTTTCATTTTTTTTTAAAATGGCAGTCAGTTGATATGAAAAATGAGATTCAATCAGGAAAATAAATAAATGCATTTTTTACAAAAAATATTTGTTAAATTGAACATTTTTTTGGCACAAAAAATTCTTTGAGTTATTTGTAATCGATAAGTGCAAATTTTTTTTTTTAAATCAGATGAATTTATGGCTAATTTTCGACTTGAAATTGAAATTTACTCAATTCCTTATGACGACAACATGATATTACCTAACGTTACAAAAACGCAGCCTATCATTCTAATGATTATTTTATTGAAATATCTTCAAATTTAGGACCACAAAAAGAAAAGTTTTTTCCACTATGTAGGTAAATATAGATACAATAACAATAAGGCGATATTCCTTAAATAAAATCTCTTACAGTATACCTAAGTTGAATGTATTACGTATAAGGATTCAGCTAAACTTACCTACACGTCTGCAAGATTTAAGTTATGACCGCATGAAAACATTTCATTTCATCACTCATTTTTATCCCTATTCATATTCATTTGAATGCAAATTAGAAGGAATAGGATAACATACCATAATTGGATTAGGGATTATAAGAACAACAATTGATTAGCATGCATGAAAATGTGTCTTTCTCATGTGTGTTGTTGACGGTTAGTATCAAATAAATCTATTTAAATGTTTACTTATTGTTTCTCGAATATTGTTTTGAAGGATTAATATATAGGCTGTAAATGCGAATTAAATGATAAATTTACAAAGCATTTCATAATTTATAAATTTATAACTACTACTTTTAGAGCTAGGGTTGAGATTCTCAATCTCAATTTCATACGACTTAGAACTGATTTACAACCGACTTGTACCCTCTGTAACAGAAGAGAATCAGAAAACGTGTACCACTTTATTGCTATTTGCCCTATCCTGCAAGAAATCAGACGGTTGTATGTTCAAGTAAGTTTTTTGTCTTTAAATAGTTTCTACGAAATACTAAATGGTCAGAGGGGCTTGTTCAATTTATATAATTTATGCAACCATTCAATGGCTTATCGCAACAGCTTCTAATCACTTTTAAAAGCATTCATAATCTTCTGTCAGTTACGGTTTGGTATTTGGTGTTTTTCAAATTAGTTTAATGTTGCAAATCATTAAAATTGTTATCTTTGCTGTTTTAAATTGCTCAAAAACACAACCCTTTTATGTTGCAAATTATTAAAATTGTCATGAATCCTTAAATTAAAAATTTAGAATCACAACTTTTAGGTTTCAAACATTTTTTTTATCTTTGAGGTTTTTAAAGTGCTCTAAAAATACAAGCTTTTATGTTTCAAATCATTAAAATTGTTTTGAAAAAAAAAATAAAAATTGTGTTATATTTTATGTTTTAAATTTTTCTAAGATACTTGTTTTTTATGCTGAAAATGATTAAAATTGTATTAAATTTTTTTAATTGAAATTTATTGAATCATATAGGTACCTTTGCATATAAAAACTATAGTAGGTTTGTCGTCGACGATTTATTCTTTCTAACAATTTGCGTAAATTAGCGCTGTTCGCACAAAGGAATTAGTGTAGATATATATTGTGCGAAAGATTATTATTTTGGCTCTGTTAACAATGACGAGGGTGAGCAGTTTGAAAAATTTCTGTTTTTTGACAGATTAAAAACAAGGGGAGAAGCATTTGTCATTGGCTGCTTGGCTGCTGCCACGACCTTGAAGACGAAATGAAATAATAAAAAAGTAAGTAGGTAGGTATGTAATTTATATTTTATAACCGAAATCGTAAATAGATAAGCACATATACATAGGTATATTATTGATATATCAATATGTACTTATATATATTTTATGCCAAAACTCGAGCACAGATAAATTTATTTCAGATTAGTTTCCTCAAATAATTAATATTTTGTTTTTGTTGCAGATGACTGAAAATGAAAAAGGGATTTATCAAAAAATGGTTACCATATTGATAAATTTGTATCAATTGTTTTTCTTAATAAGTTTTGCATACTATGTTAAGAATTTGTGTTTTGTATTAAACAATAATAAAAGCTGTTTAATAAAGTTTAAAACTTAATCAAAACAAACAAAAATTACTTTTAATAAAATTTTAAGGTAGCCGTATATACAGGATAGAGGTATGAGACAAATTCATCATCGTGTACATAGGTACGTATGGTTTGAAGTGGCTTCGCAGGCTCGGTTGTATTTTCGGAAAATTGAAAAGAAGAACCGAGTCGATGCCAAACAATTCTTGCATTATACCTACTTAAGTGAGGAAAATAAATATATTTTCCATATGGCAACCATGGTTACATAACTCAAATTTGTATCAAATCATGTGATACAGCGATTGAAAGTTGACACTCCCTAGATCACGAATATGCCTTTTTTAAGTCGCTAGGAGGCTTAGTTTAGCTGCAAATCAAGTTTAAAGATGTCAACTTTGATACCCGTATCCATGATTTTCTTGCATGATTTTCTTTCAATGAAGCAAGTTTTGCATCACCAATTTTGCATCACCAATTTATAACCAATTTATAACTTATCTAAATTTGCATCGCATCCGGATCAGATGCTAGTAAGAAGCATTTTCAATGGAATATGTAATTGTGACGTCACATTGTTTCGTCAGCAGCTACATTCTATTCTAATAGGTAGCTTGCCACATTTCATAAAGTTCAGCATTAAATGGCATTAAAGCTAGCACCCACACATTCAGAAGCAGCCAAATATTTATTTTCCACCATGCATACAGCCATACATAATAAATAAATAACTTCCAATTCCCTTTTCTTATGAACATTCATTATCAAAATAAAAACGAATAAGCTCAAAGAGAAAAAGTCAACAATTATAATTTTCATCTTCTTCCAACTCTATGAAATTTTCTATATGCCTTCTCATTATAATATTCCCCAGTTTGTATCCCTCAAAATCTCTCCCAACAACAAGCCACTCCTCCAAAAGTCTCCCAAGACAGTTTCTACCAACTTTGCCCAGATGGCGCTTCGAGCAATCGAGAAATTCGAAAATTTCGAACATACGATGGACGTACTATAGAAATATATATACAATGTAGGTACTTTGCGTCTGCTTGATTACCCCAACAAAAAACTGTTTTTTGTAACCAACTAATAGGCATCTGTTACACTTAACGTAAACAGAACAGACATTTTGTAAACACATATCAACACAATGTAACTGAAGTCTCAAAAACTATACTCGTATTTTTTCACATTATTGATTTTTAAAAAACCTTAAAGCATTTGGACACCTAGACGCGTCAATCGCTTCCCTTATTATTTTATAGAAATCTTTAATGATTTTCATTTGACTGGAACTGGAAGTCATCCACGTCCACCGTTGAGATATAAAGTCAATATAAAAGCAAAATTTCTAGCATCTTTCTTTAATAGTGGATACTTTAATTCTTCCATTATGAGTCTCTTGTCATAGATAAAATCAAATTGAACTTAACTAAAGCAAACAAAACTCTCATGCGTCTTAGAAGTAACTTAAATGACCTGCTTTTGTTTACTGTGTACGAAATCCTATTAGGCAAAGTCAAATAAATTTCACAAATAGAATTTAAAGAAAGTTAAATGAAATTTAGAACCTACAGCTCAACTATCCTCTCATTTTATATGATGGAATTTAATTTAAATTTTGGACTGTTAAACGCTTATCCAATTACCTAGGAAGGTTACAAATATAAAGGAAAAACATCAACGTAAAAAATAAAAAGAAAGCTTAATTTCGGGGTTATAAGTAAAATTCTATTTTCGCCGCAAAGTTAAATTCAGTCCTTAATCCTTAATGTTGGATATCAGCCTTTTTAAATTCTTTTATTTGTGTTTTTTTGCAAGCTTCAGGGGGATTTTATTAATTGTTTTATTATTTCCATAAAGTGTGCCAGCAGAGCGATTCCGCACTTATTTTTCTTGAATTAAAAATGAGTATTTCAGGGATAACCGGATAATGGAATTAATTTTTAAATATAAATTTTAGGTCAGTGTGGTGAAGAGATTATTGACAGTAATGAGGAAAGTCATTCAAATTATCGAGCACTGGCAAGTAGAGATTGGTTTTAATTTATAATTGTATTGTATTCAATAGAATCAGCATTATACATGAAAATGTAAAAAAAAAATTAATAAAAAAATTGTAAGCATGATTTACTTGCATTACATTTACATTATTGAGTATGTACTTAACAATTTGTATCCATTTTTAATTTATACCTACATTCAATATTCATTTTCATTTTTATTAAACGTACATTTTGTAAGTTGTTTTATTTATCAATTAATCTGCCGGTGAAGCACGTATTTCCTGACACGATCTCGTATAATGTTCTGTTTATATAAAAATCTCAGTCCATAAGGAATTTTCGATATTTTGCGTCGTTTTCGTCGTTTTAACTTTTGATTAACTTTCAATCACGTTTGAATTTTGTTTTTCTTTGGGGCAAATGCCGTAAGAGATTGAGGACAACATTATCACCAGCATTATAGTCAATTTAATCAAATGGGAAATGGTGATAATATGCGTATTTTATTGAGAATTTCACTATAGGAAAATCTAAGTAGAGTAAAAAATTTCAATAAAACGATACAGTCAAACTGCTTAATCTGGTTTTTTTTAGTTTTTTTTTTTTTATAGTTTTAGCCAAGAAAGACAACATATTAATTAATAGTACTATTATATAAAAATGGAGCTGATATTTTGTACGTTTACGTGTATCTTATGTAATTTTCAACCAATAAGGTCCTAGCTTTGGCAGCTGGCAATTTATCAGTGGCAAGGCCGTAGCCTGAGGGATAATGGAGTTTGACATCCCCCCCCCCGTTTTTTTTTGTAAATTTTACTTTTCGCTTCTTATGATATTTGTACCGCCATTCTCCATAAAAATTTGGGCCCTTTTTATTTTAGCTAGCCACCGAAAACAAATTCGATATTCTGATAAACAGTATTAAAATGAACGTTTTTTTTATATTACTACACCAAAGTCCTATGTCGATTGGCTGAGGAGATATTCAACCTCAAATTATCTCATAAGTCCACCTAAAAATCACCTATAAAAAGTGATGCACATAAAATACAAACAAAAATAGCTGGAACAGGAAAGTTAGTTTAAGACAAAACAAACTTTAGAGGAAGGGGTGTCTATCTCCTCCCGTTTATCCGAGAGGGGAAATTTTCCAAAAGTTGTCTTAAAACAGAAAAAAAAAATATTAAAAAATAACGGTAATACTTACAATGCCTTGATATACTTTTTTGAAAAGCCAGAAATCTTTTCTTTTATTTTGTTTTCAAATAATGTTGTTTCAGTAAATGGTTTTTGAAAAATTAATGTTAAATTCAACATTTTGAAAAAAATTAAAAAAAAATTGTTTTACCAAAAATTTTACCTTATTAAGTACTACTTCTCTAATCAATTTTGGTCTAAACCAGAAAACTAGATACTTAAATATTTTGAAAATAACAAAAACCACCTCTTCTAAGAAAATCAACTTTTTCTGTTCCTACATGACTGGTTTTTATGTAATTTAATTTTTCAAACATTCTTAATCGTATAATTATAAAACAAAATACAAAAATTTCATCGATATCACCTGAAATTCTTACCCTAAATTGGGTAATTTTGTTTACTGATCAACTAAAAAAATTGATTTTCTTAGAAAAGATGGTTTTGTTATTTCCAATTTTCTCTGAAAGTACAAGACTGGTTTTCTGATTTTGGCCAAAAGTTAATTAGAGTATTGAATTTTGAAAACAAAAGTAGTACTTAAAACTGTAAAATTTTAAAAAAAATAGCTAAAACAATTTAAAAAAAATTTTTTTTTCAAAATTTTGAGTTTTAAAATTAATTTTTCAAAAACCATTTACTGAAACAACTTTATTTAAAAACAAAATAAAAAAAGATATTTCTGGCTTTTCAAAAAAGTATATAAAGGCATTGTATTACCGTTATTTTTTAATATTTTTTTTCTCTTTTAAGAAAATTTTTGGAAAATTGCCCCTCCTGGATAAACGGGAGGAGATAGACCCGCTTCTGTACAGTTTTTTTTAATCTTAAACTAACCTACCTGTTCCAGATAGTTTTGTTTTTTTTTATGTGAATCACTTTTTATAGGTGATTTTTAGGTGGATTTATGAGATACTTTGAGGTTTAATATCTCTCAGCCAATGAACTTAGGACTTTGGTGTAGTAATATTAAATGCTCATTTGAATACGATCTATAAGAATATTGACTTTGTTTTCGGTGGCCAACTAAAGTAAAAAGGGCCCAAATTGGCGGATGTCCTTTGTTTAACCGTTTTGTAAAATGTTCAAAATTCAAGTTGATAAAACAAATCGATAAGTCGAAAAGGGGAAATCACCCCATAGCTAATCCTTTTTTCGTTTTGTCTCACACTATAAGTATGTCGTAAATAAGTTAAATTACTTTTTGTATTCGCAGTATACAGAACGGTAGGCAATAGGCATGTATAATGAAGTTGACATTTGTGTTGAAATTTAGAAATGATGAAATTATAACAAATGTCACAGCCAGAGGGTCTGAAACCAATATCCGCAAGTGTCACAGTCACTCAATATTTCTGTAGTGTAAGTTGAATCCAGACACTGTTCTGGGATATTTAAGAAACATGAAGGACAAATATCTTACATCGCACCGGAATTCGAAGGACTAAATTCTGGAAATCATTGACTTGAAGAAATTTGTTGTGCGTGTAGAATTCGAAATGTATTTATATTTTGTAATATCAAATGGCAGTTTGGGGATGAAATTGGCAACAAAGCCAGACATTTTTATTAAGATATACCTTCTGTGTTTTGTTGCTAATTCAATAACAAAACATGAATAATATAAATAAAACCTAATAAGAAGTCAAGACAAAATATTTCTTGATTTGAGGCAGGATTTCTTCTTACATTTTTCAAATATCCTTAAATCGTTGATGTTATTTGCAGAAGTTGTTATCATAATTCGAATTTGTTTATTTAAGAACACACACTACAATATGGTGACAGCTTGGTTAGTGAGGAACCTTTTTCGATACAAGGAACATGGCAATACCAGATGTTGTTAATCAAATGTATAATTTTGTTTGACACAATCATAACAGAATAAATATTTTTTCTTGCTGTATTTGTAACGAAAAATAATTCAAGCTGCGAAAAATAAAGACGTCGATGGTTTGAATTTTATAAGCAAAAAATTATTGCAATAATTTTGACTTCAAATTAATGGTGATTGTGAATTTTGAAGTTGAAGTCTTAAAGTAAAATCAATGAATGCAATCTCTTATTAAAGTCATTGAAGATAGCATTCTCTTTTACAAGCCTTATGCCCGGTCTTCTAACTCATAATTTGCAACGTGGAGTGCTCGCGTCTAGGAAAGCTATTTGCATTGTTTGTTTTTGAACCAGACAATAAAAAAACAAAACAAATAAATTTGGTGGCACTGACAACACCGAAGAACCACATCCTAGTGACTTACAACTCTCAACCAATCCTTTTGTGTGCGTTATTAGTTCTACAGGATTGGAGGGGACCTACAATTTTACGTCCAATCCGAACGACTAAGGTGAAAAGTCATTAAAATTGACAAGAAGTTTATGCTGGGAGTGGGAATCAGGCTTGCAATATACGGTATAACCATAGGTTATGAGAGGTAGGTCTTGATCAGTCTGAATTTAGTATAGTGACTGGAGTAATGGCAGAGAATAACCAAAGCTTTATAAATTCTTTCGACTATATAATTAGTGTGATTTTCGGCTGAAAGTGTTTTAAGTAAGTAAGTAAGTAAGTAAGTAAGTAATTGATTTTCAGTCAGTCATCAATAAATTTCTATATTTATAAATTGAATTTAAAAAGTTATAAAGCATTTTCCAATCTAAACCATTTAATAGTTGTACTGTTTTTTCCATTGTTAAACTTGTTTTCCCCAAATACTATACTCTTTTATTCCTCAAAATTGGACATATACTAATAAAATGGAAGCAGTCTTCTTTTGCTTGAAGATTACACAGCGTACAAAATTGATTTAATTTTCCATTATATGGGCTGTCATTTAAAAACACCTCGATCTAAATATTAAGGATATTTCTTTATAATTAAAAATGTCTTGAAAGTAGTTTTCATTGAGAAGATTATAATTAATCTGCGAGTATATGATTCTGCTCTCAGATTGACGCGCTTCTGCTATTAATGTCTCCCGAACAGAGTCTTCATGTTTCTCAATTATTTTATACAGTTGTTCTTTTAGTTGGATTAAGTTTTTAAAATCCCACTGTATAACTTCTCCATATGTTGCGCCTATTTTCTGCCATTCTTTAAAAATCATTTTACAAGGGGGGCCGCACCCCCCCCCTCCCCAAACCTCCAGGATCATGTTATTATTTAGGTGATTTCATCATTATGTACATTAATAACTGAAACTTTTTCGTAAATATTAGAGATTTGCCTGAAGCACCCTTGAATTTCATTTTCTTGTACTTGAATACCTGTAAGCCTACCAGCCCACAGAAAAAGCTTAGATTGTGTGTGAGGTGAGAAAAAATGTACGGGCACTTACACAAATAAAGATGGGTAGGCAAAAACAGCTGATTTTCAGCTTGTAGGGAAAAAGAGAGAACCAGGCGTCCTTCGGTCGCTGTTCTGGTTCTCTATTTCTGTGACCTTGCCGTTTGTGTAAAATCTTTTGGATACAAGAACTTTGAAAATAATAGCAGTACGAATGTGAAATTAGGAGTATACGGTAGTACAAAGCTGTCGAGAATAGTGAAATGCTACTATAATAGTACTTTCCACAATCCACAACACCGCAGCACTGCGCTCGACTCTCGATCATTGAGGTATAAGGATTAAGGAGAGCAAAATGTATCGTACTTCTACGTTTTACCCTCCAAAACCCGTTTTATATATATTTTTTTATTTGATTTCGTTAACCTGAAAAGCAATTGTGAAAACCAAAAGCAAAACAAAGGGGATAATTGAGATTAAGTGTATGTATGTATGTATGCGTGTGCTTTGTAGAGGAATAAGGAGAGTGAGGGGCAAAAATAAATGTTGCCAAAAAAAAGGCTTAAAATTGCAAGTAGATGCGAAAGTGTACTTAAAATCATAGAGAAATTACTATAAAGAGAGAAATGATGAGGGCAACAACTTCCGAAGCACGTCTAAATGGATTAGCATCCATGAATATTCACAGAAAAATCAATATAGATCCTGAGGAAGTTGTTGAGCAATTTGCCTACACGAAAAATAGGAGAATGGACTTGATTTTCCCAAAAAACAATAGTTGAACATTAACTATTTCAACAATCAAATTAAGGTTTTCAAAATATGATGTTATATTAACATAATAAAATTTCTTATTATTTATTGTCTTTATTATTAAAATAACAAATTAATAAAATGTTGTTCACAAAAAGTTTAATTTTATGGATTTTATGGTTTCTTAGGGCCGGTTTTTCAGTTGTGAATTAAACTAGAGTTAGCTAACTCTGGGCATAAATTTATCTCCAATTGACCCAAGAACCTGAATGTTAGTAGGTTCATGCGGAAGGACCTAAGAAACTCTAAGAATACAAAATCCAAAGCATTTGTTTAGTTAATCCAAAGTTATCTCACCCGATTCGGTGAGTTACCTAACCCAGGTTTAATTTTAATCTCGCACTGAAAAACTGGGCCAAAGAGGAGAAAAAAATGGATCCACTTATTTTACTTACTTAAAAGGACTACAAAAAAATAAAAAGTAAACAAAAAATTATTGAAAAATTATACAGGTGCCCCCCCCCCCCAAAAAAAAAAAAATTTTTCTGGATACGCCACTGCCGCTTGATGATGTGTTAAAATTTATTATTGTCGTCAACCTATTTTTCCAATCTGTTCACAAGAACTCCACAAAATATTTTGCCAATTACGTTCATAAAAGATATTCCGCGATAGTTTTCAACATTGTTGTGGTCATTCTTTTTATGGATAGGAAAAATAAATGACTTTTTAAAGTCTGAAGGGATATTTGCAGTTGACAAAATGTTATTAAAAATTAGTTTCAGATTGTTAATTAAAGTAGGTGCTGCATTTTTAAAAAACTCATCCCATCCTCTCCTGGTGCTTTTCCATTCTTTGTTTTGTCAAGTACCATTTTTATTTCGTTTATATTTACTTCGGAATCTTAGGTTTCATAAATCGTTAGTGGCTCTGCGTAGGTAAATATTAACTTTGGTTTATTGCAAAATAATTTTTGGAAATAGATAGAGATCTAATGCCGAGATATTTGACCCAATACCGAAACTGGATCCGTTTACTTCTTTTGCCATCTTCCAGAACTCTTTTGAAGTTTTTGTCAGGCCTAAAGAGCGTGCTTGAGTACTTTCAAAATCAGCTTTCTTATAGTAGCATAACTGTTTGTATTTGGTATTTGTTTCAGTGTACCACTTTCTTAGATCGTCACTGTTGCAATTTTGTAGCGCTTGTAAAACTAAAAACGATGAAAGTGTTTTATTTATTTCAATACCAAGACTAATTACAGACAGTCAACACCATTTAAAAGGTCCAAAAAATAATTGATATTGAAAATTTCTCATAACAGAAAAAAAGCTACGAAAAAATTATCACACGAGTAATTTTATTATTTGAAAATAAAAACATGAAAACATTGTCGTAAGTTTTTGCTAAGAAATTTGAAAATCTCCAAATGACTTTATAAAAAGAAGACAATTATTATGATATCTATATGTTTGCTTACAAAATGGCTCGTTCTTTACGATAATAGTTTTTGCCTCAATAGAATTATTGTTTTCTTTAAAGACACTAAAGTTTTAAGGAGAATGAAGTTTTTAAATGTAACTAGGTACTCTCGCTCTGAATAAAAATAAATCTAATATATATAGGGTGATTTTTTAGCTGGTTTGGTTTTGGCAACACTGGTTTTGACAGCTGACGTGTGTTTAGTACCTTGTGTCACTGTCAAACAGCTTCAGTTTGGTTTGCAATTTAACCATGGATCGTCTTACAAATGAACAACGCTTGCAAATTATTGAATTTTACTATCAAAATTCGTGCTCGGTTCGAAATGTTCATCGCGCGCGGTGCTTCCATTTTATGATCGGCATTCTCGACCTTCTGAGCAGTCTATTCGGAAGATTGTGACCAAATTTCGCACAAATTTACTTTGTTGGACATTAAACCACCAACACGTTTACGTACTGTGCGTAGTGAAGAAAATATTCCGGCCGTATCAGCTAGTGTGACAGAAGACCGCGAAATGTCGATTCGGCGCCGTTCCCAGCAGTTAGGCCTTTGTTATAGCACTACGTGGAAAATTTTGCGGAAGGATTTGGGCGTAAAGCCTTTTAAGATACAGCTGGTGCAAGAACTAAAGCCAGCCGACCTACCACAACGCCGAATTTTTGGTGAATGGGCTCTTGGAAAGCTGGCCGAGGATCCGCTTTTTTATCGAAAAATTGTGTTCAGCGATGAGGCTCATTTTTGGTTGAATGGGTACGTAAATAAGCAAAATTGCCGCATTTGGAGTGAAGATCAGCCAGAAGCATTGCAACAGCTACCAATGCATCCCGAAAAAGCCACTGTTTGGTGCGGTTATGGGCCGGCGGCATTATTGGGCCATATTTCTTCAAAGATGATGCGAATCGCAGCGTTACTGTCAATGGTGAACGCTACCGAGCGATGATAACAAACTTTTTTTTGCCCGAAATGGAAGTTCTTGACTTGCATGATATGTGGTTTCAACAAGACGGTGCCACATGCCACACAGCACGCGAAACAATGGCGCAATTGCGAGGCGAGTTTGGTGAACAGTTAATTTCACGTTTCGGGCCGGTCAATTGGCCGCCTAGATCGTGCGATTTGACACCATTAGACTATTTTTTGTGGGGGTACGTCAAGGCTAATGTCTATAGGGACAAGCCCGCTTCGATTGACGCACTGAAAGCCAACATCCATGCATTCATTCGTGAGATACCGGCCGATATGTGTGAAAGAGTATGCCAAAATTGGACTCAGCGGATGGGCTACCTGAGACGCAGCCGCGGTCAACATTTGAAATTATCTTTAAACATTAAATTGCAAGGTTCAAACTATCGATTCAAATAAATATTTCATTCATTTTTTCGAATTTTTTTGTGTTTTTTTTAAAAAAAAAGTTCTAAACCTCTTAAAAAATCACCCGTTATTACCAGTAGGATGAGTCAGTTTACATTGTATAGATATTTCATCGTAATAATACACGAATTGTCTCTCAAACTTTTTAACTTCAGTTAAAGACATTTTCTCAAATTTTTGATGTGTTCTTAAAAAATAATGTTCCTAAATAAAATGATGCTTACGGATGGGATAAAAGTTTATAACAAGAATTATCTCTCGTGAGTAAAAAGTTTTCAATTGGAATGTGTGTATCCTTGAAACTTATTAAATTTATAAATTCCTTCTTCTTTCCATTAAATTTTCTCTAAAAATTTATTTTTTATTAACAACGTAGAATTTTTAGCTCAAAATGATATCACAAACTCATTACAATGTGCCATCAATTTAAGCTGTACTTTTTATCCTATTAATATTAAGCCGAAAAAAAAACCGAAAATATAGACAAAGCACCAAAGCATGTATAATTGAAAAATTCAATTTAAAATTTCCAAATAATTTAAAAAAAAGGATAATTGGCATTGCCCTTGATTGTAAATTTCGTTTGCAAACAAAATAATATGTGTGTACCGAAAAGGCTTTAACATGAAAAGTCTATATTGACAGTTATACTTAACCTCTCATCTTTTCCATCGACTAAACAAGTAAGTCCTCATAATTCAAAATATGAAAAGAAGATTATGTCAGGCAAAGTATTATCAATAAGAAAAGAAATACCGAAGAACACACCATGATGAAAGAAAATAGATGTGTTTCTTGGTTTCTTTTTAACGATAATGTATGGCGTATACTTGCTATTTTTCAGATAACCATTATAAAATCTTCGGTCTGTGTTCGTCATTGTATTTTTTTTTTTTTTTTTTTGTCTGTTGTATTTACACACACCCAAGTCTATAAAATTTATTTTTGAATGTCAACGCCCGGAGTTTCTCCTTAATTGAATACCCTCGATTCTTAACGAAAACCTTCGAGTCAGTTTAATTTATGCACATTCCCACAAGGAGCTTATACACTCGTGTATTTTCAATTTCTTAACAAATTTATGTAGTAGATATTTGTCCTTCAGATTGATTGCCTATCTACATACTCCTTTCAAAAAAAAAAATTTGTAATTGCTTTGAAAAAGATTTGTGATTTTATGAGTAGATGATTAAATCTGTATTACGAATTGATTCTCTGAATTTTTTCATTGATGGTTGATGTACCATGTTCCTGTACTTTACAAACATATGTTTATCTAACTACAAAACTATATTTTAACAGTAATAAATTAATATTAGAATGTTAAATAGTTTTTTAGGCAAGTTTTATGAAACCTTACAATTTATTATATTTATCTAACACTTAAACAAATTAAAAACAAATTCTTTTCTAAAGAAAAGTCAATCAAAAATCAGTATTATTTCTTCACTTTTTGCGTAATAGCCCAGGAATTTTGTGCAAAAGTTCAAAATAATTTTAATAGAAACCAAATTGTGCAGGATGTAGAGCTAGTTGAGGAGAGTATTTCAGAAAAAAACCAGCCTCTAAGTTTTGAGCAATCCTTTGAAACAGGGTTGCTATCACAAATTTTAAGTAAATTAAAAACAAATTAAAAATATAACGGAACTTTTTTTAGCATAAAATATATTGTAAGTTACTCAAAATTAAATACTTTGTTGCCTAGCGTACACATTTTTGTTATACAATACTGTTAAATATGTGAAATTTTGGTCCAAAGTGTATTTTTTTTTATTAAATTCTTGTTTTATTATTATTTTTAGACCACAATTCGAAAATAATTAATGAAAAAAAGTATCCAGTCATATGCACAAATTTATTATGCAATAGAGTCATTTTGTAATCTTTTACTGTAGGTCGTTATGAAAAAACAAAATTTAATTGTGAACAAAACTTAAAAATTTCGCTACCTTGAAAAAATAATTTTTTTTTATAATTAATTTACGTTATTTTGCACAAACTTGAAAAGTATGTCAAATGACGCAGAATCTAATTAAGCATAGCCAAAAATTTAATTTTATTATAAATAATGTTGTTAAATAAGTAAAATTTTGGGTCAAATTTCAAAAAGAGATTTTTTTAGTGAAAATTTGGAAGATTAAGGTAGAATTTCTTTTCATAATTTTATTAACAATTTATTTTTGTGTAATTTGAAACCATTTACAGGCCACAAGCCGTTAATGAAAAATTAAAATTTTATTAAAAACAAATCTATAAAATATACGTGTTACCATAATATTTATAATATTTTTTTTTTATATTTAATCAAGGGTGGATTGCAGAAACTTCAAACGTACTTTAAATGACGCAAAATTAAATTAAACATTACAAAAAATATAATTTGATTATATATAATGCCGCCAAATTATTAAAATTTTGGGTCAAATTTAAAAAAAAAATGTAATTTTTGTTCTTTATTAATTTTTTTTAAGAAAATTATTTTTTATAATTAATTAAAAGAATTAAACAAAGAAAATTATTTTTATTTCAAGCAACATTTAATTCTACATGATTTGAGCTTATTTGCAAGCTTGAACTATAAGCACTTCACGAGAAAATATGCCTTTTTGCACGAATTTATTTTTATTATATTTAATTAACAGTACATTGCAAAAACGTTAAAAGTTTTGTCAATGACGCCAAACAATATTAAGCAAATATAAAAAATTAATTTTGTCATATGCTACACCGTTTAATTAGTAAAATTTTGGCCAAAAGTTTCAAAATTGTTTTTTTTATTTTTAATATTTTTTTAACACTAATAATTATTGACCAAAAAAAGTCTTTAAATTTTGGTTATAATTAAATTTCCCGTACTTTGAGGCTTTTTGCAAGCTTGTGTCATGAGTACTTCAAGAAAAAAATTAATATTATTAAAAAAAAGCTTTTAAATATAATTGTATAAATACATATTTCATTACATATTTATTGAACGGTACTTTACACAAACCTAAAGTAATTTTTTTTTGATGCATAATTAAATTATTTATAATCCGACATGATTTTTTTTTTTTAATGTCATTAAATAAAAAAAATTTTGAGCCAAATTTGAAAATAATTAATATAAAAAATTATTTTTAATTTTTTTAGAACAAATTTTTTTAAGGGAAAATTAACAGAAATAAACCAAAATTTTTTTCGCAGTCTTATAAAAAAATTTACTTTGCATAATTTAAGCACTTTTTGAACTTGTACTATACGTTTTTTTCATAATTTTTTTTGGGTAGTTCAGGATTTTCTGAAGAAATAATTTCATAATAGTTAAAAATTTTTTGTTTTCATTTTTTTCCGTAATTCTAAAAACAAGGTCTCATGAGGAAATAATTTTTAAATAGTAAATTCATTTTAAAGTTATTATTTTCTAAATTTGAGTATGTTGAAACCTAAGTGAACTTTTCTATTTTTTTCAAAAAATTGACTTTGTCAACATTTTTTATAAACTTTTTCTGTAAACTTATTTAATATTAAAATTTATTATTTAAAAACAAACAATTCATAATAATTTGGTATGTCAAAAATGCTTCTTGATCAATTACATCAAAAGATATAGCCATTTCAAGATACCAACAAATTACTAAAAATAAAAAAAAACTCAAACTAAAGTACTGTTATTTTTTTTTTACTCAAGACCTACAAGCGGGGATTTTTCTGAAAAGTTGTGTCGTAACAAAGGGTATAATATATATAAGTATCAATTCTATTAAAATTATTTAGAAGTTTGTATGGAGCATTAAGCTATAAAGGTTTTGTTTAAAGCGTCAACAGTTTTTCCTTTTAAATACAATCCCGCCACAGTCCTATTACAATCCTTGCGAGTGTTATTGTTTTTATTTTATTAATAATGGTGTAAATATTTTTCCAATAAAGGATAAGTATGTGCTATAAAATTTTAATTATTTTAGTACTTCTATGGGCATTTTTCAATTAAGTCAGTAATCGGACAGTACTCAACTATTACTTCAAGTGGGTTTAGTGACCATAATCATGGGTTGCAACCCTGATGGCTTTTTTTTATTGCATATACAGTTTACAATCGATTTTAACGACTTTTCACATCGAAATATAATAACCATTAAGGGCCCAACTGGGTCACATGAACTGGCTCGTGTGGCAAAAGCTTGTTTACTTCTTAAAACTTAGGAATATCTTTTTTTTTATGCTATGGTTGCCAAATACTTAAATATTGTATGAAACAAAAAAAAAACGGAAAACAAATGAAAAAAAATATAGCAGTTTTTTAAGATTTCTAAAATTAATGTTCCAAACGTGTGTTTCTATGTTTTTTTATGATAGGAACCTTCAGTTCCTTTTCGGTTTTATGACAGAGTTGCGAGTTGGAATGTATGACCGGACAATGTTACGAACTGGAAGAGATGATGAAGAGAATGCGATTGGACATCTTGTGCGTTCAAGAAACAGCGTGAAATACTGGAAACAAGGCCCTTTTCCTGGATGTCAAAAAGCGTACAAAGTGTAGTATATTATAACAACGTAAGAACGGTGTCGGTACTATCTTTGAGAAGAATAACGTTTGTCTGTGCGCGGAGATCTAAGTGAACATATCGGGGAGACCGATAAGGACTATGAGGACTGCCATATGGTGGCTTGGGATGCGGCACCAGGAATTCAGATGTTAACACATCGGCAGTCAACCAGATAATGAACAAAATGGGAAAAAAATTAAATTTGGAATTGGAACAGTACTCACGCTTTCGATGTTTATAATTTGAAGCTGCCTCACGAGAGTACTCACCCTCATCCGTCTCGCCTACGAACTCTCGTCAGTCTGGTTTCAAATGTTTCAGTCTAAACACGGTCTATGTTCATCAAACACAGCAGACACCTGATCACGTACAGCAGTGGGAACGCATTTTTCTTTGTTTGATTTTCCAAATTTTGTTATTTTCTGACGTTTCTCTATTAATTTTATTATTTTCTTTTGCTTAAATATCGCGACAAATAGACTTATTGATAGCTTCACTTTTTGTATTTACTTGACAAATATCAAACTGATTTGTGAGACCCAAATTTTGCTGCACGAAGAAATTTATGAGACTGAAATTTGCAGGTTGGTGAAATTATTTACTCTTACTTGAACTCTCTCTTTTGCGAATTTCTGTGAGATTTTGACTACGTTAAAACTTTCTCACAGAAATTCGTGTGAATTATGACGAAATTTCAGTTGGGGAACAGACTTGTTAAGAATTTAAGAGCAACATCATGAGCAAACGCAAGAACGGCACCATAGGATAGGAATTTACTATACCATCTGGATACCATCAACCTTTTTGGATTAGATTAGACATGTTATGCTGAAATCTGAATGTTCAGAAACAGATTTTTGAGGGAAACATAGTAGTTTTATTTCTTGGGTGTCCCTCCTTTTACAGTGGTTACATAATATCAGTTATGGGTTTTAAATTGGGGCGGGAGCTTAATGAAAACATTAAACTAAAAATTCCTAGTTGTGTAGTTTCGACAATTGAAATATGCGACGATGATCCCAAACATTTGTACCCCCATATAGAGGTTTAATTTTTCCAATTTTTTTTTAGAAATCAGCTCTAATGGTTTTGATGAAACTTGGGTGTACGTGATATTTTTAGCAGTCCCAATAAACATTTTAGGTAATTGACTAAAAATACACATAACTGAGATTTGCTATTAATGGTTTTCTAAAAATTTGGCTATACATTTATAACGGCTAAACCGATTTCATTTGAATTCGGTACGGTTGTTGCATTTTTTGTTGGCGATCAAGAATTAACCGAAATGTTGTCTTTCAACGAAGAACAATTACAACGATATAAAGACTATCCAAAACTTATAGATTACATGACTCTCTGTAGTACCACATAATCCGTTGGACACTATACCTATAGTTTGTTGAAAATGCTCAATCCGATAACAAGTAAATATCAATTAATTAAGACGTTGATCCTTCTGCTGTTGTACTTGGCATTTGCTTACTCTCTAATAAATAAGAATCTCAGCTCCATGAACTACTATACGTCGATCGAAAGATGCACCGACCGAATGATCACGGTTTATTTCAAAAATTTGAGGTCGATATGTTTAAAAAAGTTGAGAGTGCGAGTGACTACTGTTCATTTTGTTTGAATAAGGCAAAACTACGATGCGACAACAACATTCTTTTTTGGGATGCTGTGAACATTGATGAAAATTCGCAGAATCTTGGAAAACTGGTGTTTCACCGCCTACTCATGTTAGAAATGTCGGAAGTCCTCGCCAAAACCACGACTAGCACAAAACGCAATTTGTTATATGTACGAACACCAAACTCATTTACCAATTTATGTGTATTCCGTATTAAAGACAAAAACATGAAGACCGTCACGAAATTTTTTTTAAAGTATTTAAGCAGTAACTAAAGGTGATGATGGACGTGGATTGTGAACTGTGAAGCATCGAGTGTTTGGCACTACATGGCCGGACTATCGTTGTGAAAGTAACAGTCGACAGAGTTTTTGAATTTTCGGACATACCTCAATTCCCACCGTCACAATTTTTTTGCAATAAATCTTGTTGATGCGACCGCGCCTGCCGAGGATTCCTGGAAAAAATTAAATCTGCGACACCGATCAGCATTGTATTGGCCTCAGACATGGAACAATCCATAAACGGGAAGCTTGCCGACATCTGCGTTCAACTAGGCGAACCCCACCAGAAGATCAGTAGGTTAAGCGGAGAATTGGGAAAGTTGTGATCACACTCAACAAAAATGCGAAGAAAAAGATGACAGGAACCTTCAGCTTTTTCAAGGCTGTAGGTGTCGAAACATCTAGACAAGCAGACAGATATATAGGTATTATAATAAATTAAACAAATAAAAAAAAAAATTTTAAATTTTTAAAATTTTTAATTTTTTTTTTTTTTGTTTTTCAATAATTTTCACAGTTTTAAATTTGTAGTTTAAATTTTAATTTTTATTTTAAATTTATATTGCGACGTGTTTCGGAGTGTACTAACTCCATCATCGGGCGAATTACTCAATTTACAGATATAGACAGAATTACCTTACCTATTTTTGTCAGCTTCTCTATCATCGTAATGTTATGTTTGATTGCTATCTCAAAACTGTTTTTACGAATGTATATAGCTTGCTTCATAGTAGATATCTATGAGCAAGTACAAATATTGGCGCAAAATTATAGCCAAAATAACACGATCCTAAAATGTATTTAAAACTTTGTTAACGTTTTTTTCAACTTATAGACCGATAGAGCTAACTCTTTGACAAAAATATACTTTAAAACAAGGAAATCTCCATTTTATCTTTTTAGATCCGACTCTATTTTTTTGACAAACACTGTTACAATCTAACAAAAAAATCTCTCACTGGAAGTTATTACTGGAAATTCCATAAATTGTTTATAATGTGATACAAACTTATTATAAACAATATTAGTGCGATAATGTTAAGTTAATGTTTGATAGGATTAACTTAACTGATTTAAAAGGAGGCGACTATAATTTTGCGCCATTGTCCTTAATTGAAACTTTTTGCTTTTTTTATGATGAAAAAGTCAAAAACAAAAATGTTTTAGATTATTTATTTCGGGTTAAGTCCACAAATAAAATGAATTATGTATTCAGTTGAAGTCAATTTTCATGAGTTTTATAGACAATATTTTTGCAGATTGGCCTTTTCAGTGGTTGTTTCTAAAAATCCTCAACATATAAATTCGATAAAGTTTTCTACGTACCTACTTATGTATATACGAACGCAGTTGTATGTATACTTGATAAGGTACAATTAGAGAAAGTATATGGGTATTTATCGATATCATTGTTTCAACATTTCACTGGTAACGTTTATAGAACTAATTCCAATAATGGGAAACGGAAATCGAGTTTTTGGCTATTTGCCCTTAAAAAACTCTGCATGTATGCTTTCTTCAATCAAGTTGTATAACTGTATATTATTATTCGTTATAGCAGAGAAGAAATGATTAAATTTTATTCGTTTTAAGAAGAGATCAAGAATCTACGAATCTCTTGATTTATGTACTCAAGGGAAATGGACTGAAAAGATAACCATTTCAACCATAAAGTGTTTCGAAATGATTGTTCTATTATTTTCGGTATTGATTTTGATTAAAGATACAATTAAGTGAAGAAGAAAAAGATATACAATTTCAAAAATCTGACAAAGTTTATATTGGGTTTATGGTTACTAAAAGGAGCAATCAAAGTCAAAATGTAAAGGGGATAAGGATATAACCAAAGCATAACTGATTGTAATAAATTAAACTTTTGTTTTATTTTGCGGAAAGGAAAAACCTTTTTGATTTGAGAGGTAATGGATTCTCTAGAGCACATGTGGGCCAGTTTGATAGCGAGTTCAGGCTTCATGAGTTTAATGATATTGGGCTTTTCTAATAATCAAATTTAGTAGCAGCTTAAATAAAATCTCTACACCTTAGGCAAAATTTGCACCGAAATGTTCGTTAAGTGTGGAGATTTTTATTTAAGCTGTTACTAAATTTGATTATTAGTAAGGCTCATTGATTTTTAGATACAAAGAGTAGTGTGCCAATAAGTCATAAACTCATAACATTAGAGAAAGAGAGGGACTATTGCAAGATTTTCAATATCATGCCAAATTGTTTTGTTTTCTTTAATTTTTGAATAAAGTTGATAGTTTCGTCGAAAATTATTCTGGTTTTGGTTTGTTTCAAGTCTATATTTCCAACTGAATGCTTGTTTTATACATTTGTTTTTTTTTTGACAACGAACTTGCGGAATATAATCCCCTTTGTACGGGGTTCAGGACGCCTTCTTTGAGTCGTAATTCTTCTTCTTTTACTGATAATGATAAGTAAAAAAAAATATCATTGGCCACGAAAAACTTATTAATCTGCTTGATTTAATGGACGTTGACATCAATTTCGTTTATAAGGTTACGACACAGAAAAAGTAAATGAACTCAACTTAACAAACCACCATAGGTTTAAAAAAAAATGTTTCGCAAAAAAGAATTGCTAAATTATTGTCAATAAACCTTTTGAAAAATTATGCCCGAATACTACGTTCGTCTTTTTTTACTGCTTTTTGATGGATACTTTACGGGGGTAAAAATTGTCACAGCACTATGTTATTGTCGTAAAAATTTTAAATGGCTTTTGAGGGAAATTGTAAATTTATTTGATGAAAATGTAATGATGAGGCCATTGAATCATTTGGTGGGAACTCACTCCGGGAAATTATGGATTTTTTTAATAGGAATTGATTCGGTAAGGTGATTTAGACATAATTATACAGACAAAATGGAATAAGTGGTACATTCCACTTGAACGTTTGATGTGTTATGATAAATCCGAGGGGTTTGTCACTTAGTGGTTCAATGACTGCAATATTTCAAATGACTTCATATGAATTCAGGTGATTTCAAGCAGTATTTAAATTGATTTAAAAATTTTGTGATTGCATTGATTTCAAATAAATTTACTGATTTCAAATAATTGCAAATTAATTCAAGTGATTTCATAGTGATTTCAATTCGTGATTTCATTATGGAATTTTTGATTTCATGATTGCAAAACACTTAAAGTGATTTCAAATATTTTTGATGATTGCAATAAATCATTTGAAATCGATAACCAAATTTTTTTTTTTAGTTTCATCACTTGAAATATCAGATTGCATCTGATTTCAACGTGATTTCATATGATTACAAGTATAAGTGGTCAGGTGATTTCATTCGTGATAAACTCCTCGGATAAATCTAAAAAAGATTTACAATCAGTGAAGAACAAATTATAGAATTAGAAAAGAAGAAAACATACAGCAGGACAATTTTCATTAAATGTGAAGTTAGCTTTAGATGTTGGGTAATTATTGCATAGTTCCGTAAGCCAAGTGTTGGATTCGTATGCAAAAAAAAAAAGTTTTGAGATAACAATTAAACATGACATTTGTATTATTTAAAAGGCCGCCATCTTCTTAAGTTGACTTCTTTATTCTAGCACTCTTGTATTTACTTACATACTAAGAACATTATGGAGGTACATGATCTTATATTATATACTAGAATATTTGGTGACTACAGAGTGGTAATGATATATGTATAAACATTAAATATCTCTACAAAATTACGATGATAGAGAAGACGAAAAAAGTGGGTCCGGCAATTCCGTCTGTCGGTCTGTCTGTCTGTCTCGGCACCTACAGCCTAAACAGGTGGACCGATTTACTTAAAATTTGATAGTTATGATTTTAGGCTAATACGCCCAGAGCATTTTTTATTGTAGTTCACTGTAAGTCTGTAACGCCTGCAATGATTTTGAAATTTTTTTTTTTTCGTAAACTCATATTTAATAAAAAAAAATGTTTGTCGGTATTTGGTTTGAATCTTTTTAAGACATGGATTTAGAACTTTTTATAAAATTTCATTCGATTTTTTAGTATATTCCGTTTGTACTTAAAATCCTCAGGTAACTTGTCACAAGAGCAAGTTTGTGCGACCCAGTCGTGCCCTTTATGTCGTAATAATTTCGTTTGTACTTTGAACCCTCACGAAAACAAAGGATAAATTTATAAAATCGCAGTTAGCTATCCAGGATTAAATAGATAAATGCTTATTTTTCGATTTTACGTTGCACGAATGAAAACACAGCTAACCAAAGATAAAAAAATAAAAACAGGAACGAAACAGAAAACATACACAAAACAACGACAACATTTTCTACACACACTAATGCGAACCTCACCGATAGCAACTTCTTGTCAAATTCTATTTGACTCATGTAAAAAGTTATCCAGAGAAAATTAAGTGGATAAATATTTAAGATTTAAGTTCGATTCAATTGATAGGGGGTCACTGTTTTGCCAAAAATTCTCGCTGATGGGATTGTCAACTAAGATCATTGTATATACATTTTTATAGTACAACCATGGAGCAGCGCCATCTAAAGAAAGTTGTAAACTGCATATTTGGAGGTTCTTACATTTACTAAGTGTCAATTCTGTTACCCTAACAATTGGGCCTATTCGGCGAGATTTTTTATTCTTTTATTCTGTTATTCTGTTATGAATTTCCATACAAAAGTTTAAGTTGTCAAAAAATCTTTTATGAATAACAGATTTGGTATTCGGCATGTGGTTTGGTTGTGAAAAGGATTTATTCCCATCTGCTTAGGTAAAATTTTGAATTTTGAATTTTGTTTAGTGAGATTCGTTTTAGGCACCGTCCTGAGCCACAATGATGTTCACACAGCACAAACGTTTCGCCTGTTTTGTCTGCGGACATCCTTGCGATATGGTCGACACTAATGCATTCAGCATCCTCAGTTGCCAGTTGTATACAAGCGAAAAAAGCAGCACAGTCTCAATATGTAACTACATATTTGCTTTAAAATCTTCTCCCTGGAAAACTCACCGGTACCAGGCAATGAAAACTTATTAATTGAATTGTTTATACTAAGCCTTTTTGTGTATTTTAAATTGATTTAGCTATACTCACCGACTTTGTCCGCTTTCAATTGTTTCTATGTTGCGTCCTTTTTGTTTCAAAAAATTATTAAAACACACAATCATGCATCTGGACGATGCTTGCCGGCTTGGATATGGATTCTTTACTGTTGTTCGGATATATCCTTTATATTTTTAATCCTGTCGTTTGATTTTATGGAACAGCTTTTTATTATTTTAATAAGTTAGAAATTCGTTTCCAAAATATCTCAAAAATGTTCCCAGAAATCTGTGACAAATGACAGCTTGACAGCTAAATATTCATAACAGATTTTAGTTCTGTTTTCTTTGTTCATAAAAGGATTTGTTTTTCGAAGTTCCATAAAAGATTTTTATAAAAGATCGAACTACTTAATACCAATTATAAAAGATCTTTTATGGTAACAATCTTTTATCATTCATAAAAGAAAATTCATAACAGAATAACAGATTTTGCCGAATAGGCCTGAATATTCGTCTACGAAATTAAATTAAATTAACAATATTTAATGTATTTTATTGGCTCTAAAATCCATATTTCCTTGACAAGAGTCGTAAACAAAACAAAAATCATATATGTTTACGACTGTTGTCAGGGTTACAGAATAGACAACTAGTAAATGCCGAACCTAAAAATGTGTTTTTCACAAGTTTCTTAAGATGGCCAGGCGGTGATTATTCAGCATGAAAATACTATAGAAATGTATATACAATTACCTAGTTTATATGCATGGTTGAAGCGAGCTTGAACTTAGGTTCACCCATTTGTAAACGGGGATGAGTTGGAACGAAATGGAATTCGACTCGATCGCACTCAAGCAGTTGTGTTGAGTCGAAAATTAAATAAAATACCTGGGTTGAAATGGTGAATACACAATTATTTCTGCATGTGATCAATTGCATATTAACGAATGAATATTTGTTGTTGAAAAGTATGCGCATAACTTGTAAAAGAAATACAAATATTTTTTTCTTTAGACCCACCATGGTGGGTCTAAAGTACATAAGAAATTCCTGTGAACTTTTGGCCCATCGATTATGGACTTTTGACCCACTGAGGTGAGCCAATAGTCCATAATGGTGTACAAAGGCAAGATTCTGGAAACAGACTTTTGCTACTCCATTTTCATGGCAACGAAAATGTGTGAGGAAATTCAATTCTTGTCTGAATCTGAGAGGAACTATTTTATTGATGGCACCTTCAGCGTTCTTCCATCAGGCGAATGGAAGCAATTAGTGATTATTTGTGTAGCACATTCAGAGCACGTAAGTACCTACTTAGTATTTGTTGTTTAGAATTACTTTTCCAAATTGCAATGAGGTATTTTGAATTTTTTAATTGATTAGTGTAGTAATCAATTAATATAATATTATATATATAATAAATTAATATAATTATATTAATTGATTACTACACTAATCAATTAAAAAATCAAATTCAAAATACCTCATTGCAATTTGGAGTGCTATGCCCATTTTGCAGGCAAATTGTTAGTAATAGCACAAAAGTTTTTTTGTAACTATTTCTTGTCTTTGTTACTGAATTTGCTTAATTTTGTTTTTTTTTTCGTTTTTTGTATTGATATAATTTATGTTAATTAATTTTGTTATTTTCTTTAAAAATAAATAGGTATCTATGATTTCATAATTGTTTTAGTTTTATTGTGGACTTGTGACCCACTTCTCCTTGAAAGTTATGAACTTGTGGCCCACTTTCTTGTGCACTTCTAACCCACCTGGGTGAGTCATAAGTCCATAATGTATTTGTGGACTTCTGACCCACCCTAGTGGGTCAGAAGCGTTCGAGAGAAAAGTCTTAAGGAGAATTGTTGGCCCCATATGTGAGGAAGGACGATTCTGGAGACGGTACAATCATGAATTGTACGCAATCTACCTTGAAGCAGATGTCGTGACAAAAATTAGGCTCGGTAGATTCCAGTGGGCAGGGCACCTAGCAAGCAAGAGCGAAGAGGAATCTGCTCGGACAGTTCTTCGTGGTATATTTTATGGCAGACGACATCGTGGTAGACCATGCTTGCGCTGGAGAGATGGCGTAGACCAGGACGCTCAGAGAATTAGGGTGCGCAACTGAATGGCGTCGGCTCGAGACCGGGATAGGTGGAGAGACTTGTTGAAGTAGGCCAGGGCTGGACCCCGGTTGTCGACCCGATGATGATGAACTTTGAAACTTCACTTCTTATACGATATCAGGGCAATGTCTTTTGCTATGAACTGCTTGACAAAGCTTAGCGCATGCTATCCCGTCAAAGAGATTGTTCTACAAAAAGTGGCAACTTTTAGCGAGGGGCTACAGTCTAGCCCTTAACATCACGGTTTGGGTCCAAGATAAATTTCTTTTCCTGAAAATGCAAAATAAATACAAATAATAAGAACATAAATAAATAAATTTAGTGGCACTGAAAGCTCCTAAGAACCACGGCCTAGTGACTAACAACTCTCAACCAATCCATTTGTGTGCGTTGTTATAGTTCTAAAAGATTGAAATGCCCCGTGGCGTAGTAGTTAGTGTGTCGGACTATCACGCCGGAGGTCTGGGTTTAAGCCCAGCTTCCAGCATCTATAACATCTAATGTTTTTTCCAGTGGTACTGCCTCTTGCGAGGAAGTGACTAATCCTCCAAGTTATTCGTGCGAAAAAATCACTAATGTTATTAGTAATATGTACACACAAATTCGTACAATGCACTCATAATATGGATTAATTTTAGTTTACGAATATAATTATTATATATAACTAATTTATTAGTAAATACTACCACAGGAGAACGTAAAAATTCACGAATATATTCGTAAAAATATGACCTTGCTAATACTTCGTACAATGTACGAATATTCGCACAATGTATATTGTTTTTACGAATATCATTTGTAGCTAATTTACTAATAAATGTTTTGAGTGTTACTACGATTTAAAGGAAGTTAAATTTCAACAATTTTTAAGGCCAGAGGAGAGCTACTGGATTTGAACTTAATGGGATAGGGATGATATTCCTTTGCATTGCACGATTGAACCTTATGTAAACCTTATAGAGCCCGAGAAGATGTATATCATTTTGTTGCATTATGTATGCCCCGTCCTTAAGGAGATCAGAAGGGTATTTTATGACTGCGTAGAATTTACTTTGGAAAGACTAACAACCATTTTCAATGGAAAATGAAGGATGGTATTCTCTCACCGCATTCTGCAAGAAGCCGCGAGCTACAGAGCCAAATTAATAGCTGGAGAATTTAAGTTTAAAAAAAAATATTTATTTGCCATCTGAGGTGACGGCTATAGCCATGCCTTAATAAGATTGTATGTGAAAGGCAAATTGTATAACTTTGTAATCATTTGATTTGACATTTTTTAAGGATATAAAAGCAATCTAAATTCTAAAAATCTAGAAACATAATGTTGGCATAGGTTGACCCCGAACTGTACGCGCGCCGAACAAAGGAAAAGAGAAATTGAACTGGAAAATTTCCGCTGGATACCATTAATTTTTTTTTTTAAATCAAAACAAAATTAATGTAAAATGTTTTTTTGAAATGTTTGAATGTTTTTTGTAGTAAATCTTTCTATAGACTCACAGTACAATTTACATTTCTGCATTACCTAATTTAATCAAAACTTTAAAGGTAGCATCCCTCATGTTTTCAATATTCTACCAGACAACAAAAAATAAAAACTGCACTCTGTTCTTACTTCTTCGTGTACATTTTATAGATAACAAAAAAATAACTTATAAAGGTATTCATCCAACAGATGACGAGGTAAAATAAAATTAGCATGCAAAATGGTTACCTAGACATAAAGTAGAACATCTAAATCGTGAGAAAATGCTTTTCTTATATTAACTTTGTTTTATTTTATTATTTCTTGTCTTGAATATCATCTTCCTTTAAGGTTGAAAATGTCTTTTGTTAAGGTTCACATCCATTCATCCCTTATATACATAGGGGTATTATAATTTAATTAACTACTTAAATGCTTCTTAAACATCAGGTTAGGTTTAAATTTATTATATGCTTTTCTATATTATTTGATATTCACACAGGTTCTGAGAAAAAAAAATCTATTTATGTCTTATGTGTCTACTAGTGAAATAAAGCTTAAAATAATTAACTGAATAAATTTTGAAATTCAAATTAAGGTATGACAGGGTTAAAAATGAATGTGACACCACCTGAAATTGCCTACGGCAATAATAATCAATTTTCTTAAATTTTGTCTCTGTATACAAGGCAACCTTAAAATGAAAAAGGATGTTTTGTGTTTTAATAATCTAAAAAAATGGTTAGGAAAATGAAGCCTATACAAAGCCACAGTAAGGAAAGGATACAACTTTTGGAGATTTGTTTTTGCGCTGTCATTTGTCACCCATAAACCACATTGAATTGCGAGTAGGTGCCTGTTCCATTTTGAAAAGGGTTAACAATATTTCTCAACTGAGTAAAGATTTCGTGTTCTATTGAAGGAACAATGTTACCTGACAATATTTATTTAAAATAAAAAGTATTTCAATTAACTTTTGAATAAATTTTAAATAACTAAAGGCTATGTAATCTTTTATCCTAGCATGATGATTTGAATGAGCTATGCAAAATGAAAATTAAAATTTTATCAGCTGCCGTATAATTTTGTTTGTGATTGGTGTATGAGAAAGTTGTGTGCCTTAAGTCCTAGACAATACTGTTTGGACAGAGAATATTCATCGGATATAAACAAACTGTGTAATTATGTCCTATAGCTACAAAGGAAAAAGTTTTGTGAATCAGTTATTTTTGCAGACGAAGAAGAAATCCGCAGTGATGGTCCAACATCCTTGCAAGCAATATTTATTTGAATGGAACAGGAACAATGCTTCCTAAGCGGGACCAATTTAAATGCCTTGGATCTATATAGTCAATAGCAAAGCATCTTGTGATGACGACATCAACCATTGCGTAAACCATATGCATTTCATGACTCGGTCACTATATGCATAACGAATGGACACCAATGCTCTGGCCCGGATGGTCCTCAAATCCAACCCCTCGTGACGGCCAGCGCAGTATAGGAGGACAGTGTAGCAGGTGGCGCACGCAAGTGGAAGAGGGATGACCTCAATCAACTTGGCATACGCAACTGGAGGCAGTTAGCTAGAAACCGAGCCGCCTGGAACCTGGAAGATGCTTGTTGGTTGAGGCCCTGGTCCGACGTCCACTCCGGACTGTAGCGCCATCTTAAGTAATGAAAAAATTATTAAGAAGATTCGAAGAAGTCTTTACCTGGTATTGTCATGTTCCGTCTTAAACGTCATCACATAACTGCAGATCTGTTTGTGAATTGCGTATCACTACCGATAAAAGGAGAAGTCAAATCTCACTGCCGATAAATTTTCGACTTTCATTTGAGTATCGATCAAAATGTTTGTAAATGTTGGTACGAAAGATAAATTCATATATCTCGATAGGGGTATGTTCGTAAATTTGTATAGTGGCTTTTAAAGTGTTATCTTCACAAAAAATCAAAGGTTTTTGGAAAATTTATACATAGAATTACAATAGGTACATCTGCCAGTTTCATCCAAAAATGTGCTCTTGTTGCATTTTCATATTTTCTCGAGTAAAAAAAAGTAAAAGTAAACAGTATCTTGTCAAACCTGAAGTTTAAGTTCTTTTGGTTTAAAGGTTTGGCTCAATTTTGAGCAATGTCTATGTCACTTTGCGGAATATTCAATGCGAACTGGCTGTCATCAACAAGCAATAAATATTTGACACTTACTCTTTTAACAGATTTTTAGGGCCAAATATGCAAATATTATAACTAAAGGCTTAACCACGATTGTTCATCAGGCCTTTACAAATCCTATTTGGAAATTTGGAGAGTTTATAGTACTAAATGTCATCAGAAGCAATATATTTGACTTTTTTTAGTTTGAAAGATCTGAAATCTTGACATTTGCAAATTACCTATTTAGTGCAAACCGTCATTTTTGGTTCCATTAAATATGAAACAGGCAATAAAAAACTGTATTCCGGAAACTCCAATGGAATTTCAAAAGAGTGTACCCTCGAGTGAATTCATATAACATATGTGCAATAATGGGGATCTTGTGTTCATTTTTTTTTGCTGAAAAGTAACAAAATTGCAATTACGTCTATAAGAATGCCAATTTGCCATGAATTATGACATGTTAAAAAATTCAACTATTTCGATTTGCTTTACCACCTTTTTTTAAACATTTTCCGTTTGAGTTTTATGTGTGTTTTTCTCTTTAAAAATACTTCTTTTGTGAATTGTTATTTAATTCTGTCTGACAGTTCAGTAGTACCATATACAAAAACTCGGCTGCCGATATTAGTGTCTTGTCTGATAAACGCGCTGTGAAGGGAACAGAGAAACTTCAATATGCAGTCGACAAAGTGAGAGACATGACACAAGAATGGCGTATCAGTTTAAATGAAACAATTTAATTTTTATATTTAAATTGTTTAAAATTGGATTTTATACATAGTAAAGTTATTTTATATATAGTACAGTTGAGAATTCCCAAAAAAACGAATCTGCTTTTTATGTTTAGTTAAATGTCTATCCATAGTAGGATTCGACTTGCTTTTTTATCGATAGTATCGATACTGCCGATGTTGTATTTGTTTTTCAAATAAAGATCTTACTTTATACTATTGGATAGTTTTCCAAAAAAATACGACTAATGTTCCACTCTTTATTAGTAGTAAAGTAATGCCTTACTCGAATACGGCCAAGTACCTTGGAATGACTTTTGATGAAAAGCTAAAAGGGAAAGAGCACATCAAGAAAAAAAGAGAAGAACTAAACTTGAAATAGATAGGAAAATGTATTGGTTTCTGGGAAAAATCTCTACCCTATCCATTGGAAATAAATAAATGTTATACAGGGTGTCCTGAAACTCAACGTCAAGCGGGTACCGAGTGATAGGGTAGGTTATACCCATACTGGGAATAGTAAGTAAAATAAATTATCTCGCTGGGCTAAAGCGGACTTTTGGGGACCTACGCTTATACCACAAAAATGGTGCGTCATAGCGAAATTTTTTTAAGAAAAAACAAAAGCCCATCAAATTTTTGTACAGTTTTTGTTATCACTTTTTTCCAAATATCAACTGTTTCCGAGATAAACGAATGGCAAGGAAGACAAACAACAAAAACAAGTGTTTTTCTTATATTTTTCATCAAGCATTCCATCATATGAGGAACTGAGGTTATGCAATGAAAAATAAAAATCAACTAGCTCTCTATCCATTGTACCAAAACAATTCTTTCGTGCAACACCTGTTGCATTTAAAAGGCAATGGTCCCTTACAGACACATAGTTAAAATATTATTATTATTATTATTATATCGTCTATCTAAACTGTTAATCAGACAAAAAAAAGTTCTTGAATGAACTTATAGAGAATTAAATTTCTTTTAAAAAATTACCTCTTAAAAATGGATTCTTGAATGCAAAAGACCATATTAACCTTTTTTAAGTTTGTTTTACATTTGTAAAATTATAAATTTTCGTTTTTGAAATAAGGTTAAATTGGTCTTTTGCATTCAAAAATCTATTTTAAGAGGTAATTTTTTTTTCCTAAATTTAATTTTCTTTAACTTTATCCAAGAACTTTTTTTTCAGAAGTTTAGACAATATATTGATGAAAAATGTAAGAAAAACACTTGTTTTTGTAATTTTTCTCCCTTGCGTGCGATGTGTGTATGTCGGAAACGCTTGATATTTGGAAAAAAGTGATCATAACAAAAATTGTACATAATTTGATGGTTTTTTTTTTTTTTAATTTCTCTATGATGCACCATTTCTGTGGTAATATAAGCGTATGTCCCCAAAAGTCCCCTTTTGGGGGCTTTATACCCCTCACCCCCCCCCCCCTCTGGAGCACCTCCCAGAGATCAGGACTTTTAGTATGTTTACTACTTAAACTGCCTGAACAATATTTTGAAGGTATGGCTTACTGGATTGCTACATCAATATGTTATAATACGTTCCCATTTAAAAAAAATTTTACTTGCTCGAAAATGGTTTAAATGTTGGTAACATGATTATGGAAGTAGCAAGTGGCAAGTGTTGAGCTCTTTTGAAAACATGATAAAATGGGCCAATTGTTTAAACAACTTGCCGTTGTAGTGTAATACATTTTTTTTTTTAAATGTTAAATGGTAAAGTTTGCTAGCAAAATTTGTTTGAACAATGACTCAGTCAAACTTTATTTTTCTTGCGAAACTTACAATATTTATTTTTGATTTCTAGATTGCATTCAGTAGCATGGTTATTAAGGATTACGGAGAAAAAAAAGTCACTGTTAATTATCAAAATTTGTGACCAGGGTCTAAATTCCACAAGCGTGAATTTTGTTGTGAGTTTCTTCAAAACTCACACACCCGTTTGCAAAAATTCTTGGTTTATTTTTGTTATTTTATAAATTTTATGCTCACGTTCTGAAATAAGGTGAGAAATTTTATTCAAAACTGACGCAAGCAACTCACAGGCACATTTGCGGAGTCAGACTAGGCTGTGTACACATTTTTTCGTGCGCACAGCAAAACTCACGCTTGGGGAATTTAGCCCCAGAGTACATTAAAATGTGGCTCAGGTTATCGATTTTCATAATTTTTCTAAATATTGCCATTATTACGTAACCCAGCGAAATAATTTTTATTACTTACTATTCCCAGTATGGGTACAACATACCCTATCACTCGGTACCCGCTTGACGTTGAGTTTCGGGACACCCTGTATAATCAGGTAATAAAAACTGTTTGGACGTATGGCATCCAACTCTGGGGTTGTACAAAGAAAACAAACCATTCAAACATTCCAAACAAATTCCTTCGTGGAATAGTAAACGCCCGATTGTATGTAAGAAATAGCGATTTACATCGAGATCAACATAGACCGTCTTAAATGTACGTATAGCAATGTTCGGATACTATAAGAAGAACCAAGTCTCATGAGCTGATGAGTCTCAAGAGACGGAATTAAAACTTTAAACTTCCCCAAATGTGAATTTAAATTTCCACCTGTAGAAAGAAAAAAAAAACTATTGCGAGACAATCAAAATTTATTTTGATAATTGCGGAATGATATTTGCGTAATGAGTTTAGTCCAAATAACCCGCACCCGATTTGACATTTAAATAATTTTATAAATTTAAAAAAAAGGTTTTAAATTAAAGTTAACGCTGGACCACATTCCTAACTTCCACATGAATTTTTTTTCGGTTTTATTTCTAAAATATTACAAAATATCTATATATTGACAAGCCCGTTAATATTAGCAAAATCGGGTGTGAGGGTATGTATACTTATACTTACTAGGCGTTAAATGTAGGTAGGTATACAATTCTCAACAACGCATTATGTAAGTATAGGTATAGAAAAACAAATTACCTACATTTACTTATTTTCCTATCAAGAATTTCAATTTAGTTTCATCTACGATGTTTTACCCTTGAGCCTAAGCATTTTCTGTGTTTATTTATTGATAGATCTGTATTGGGGTATTGGAACAATGTTTATTTCGATTCATCTCACACCTGCTAACACAAAACTTCCCACAACCAAAAAGTGCCTATAAAACTAACATCGATTTGAATCCACACTCTTAATAGAAATCCCATAGACATCTTTGCTAGCTAAGAGTAACGTTCAAAAAACCACAAATACGTTGGTGGTTCGTACATATAACACAAAACAGAACCCCCAGGAGATAAAAAAACCACAATCCCTTACATTTCTCCCATTTGATTATTTAACAATCCACACTTTATTATTATATTATTTTATGATGTGGTAACAGTTTCTAAACAAACATATACCCAAGAGGATCCTTACAAATTTTGAAATTGATAAAATTGCACACAATTCTTTTGAACTTTCTTCACTAAATGTGCTATAACAATTAAAATGTTAAAGATATCTACCATATAGGAATTAGGATGATACCATAGTTAACCCCTATTTAACCGGAAATGAACTTCAAACAGCAATTAAATATTATCTTTTGGCACAAAAAGGTTGAAAGGTGACACACTAAGTTCACTCTGGGGAACTTTTATCACTGATGTGGTTCCACATAATATTTTAGTTCCCTTACATACCTACTATTGTTGTCAAACAACACAATCTATCCTTGTTTGCTTAAGATATAAAAGACAAAGTATCTTTATATAGCCTGTGCCCATCCGTTTTCACGCCAAGTTGTGTATATTTTATCTTATTTTTGTATATAAACCTCATTTTCGTTTTGTTGTGTTTATTTATTTTGTTTGAAGTTTAACTGTAATTATTGTTATTTATCTTATGGTGAACGTTATTTATTTATCCATGAATAAGGTTGCGAAAATTGCTCTTATCTTTCATCTACTGCTGTTGCAATCTGCATGTTTTTTTTTAATGGGGATGGCAGAATAGGTAAACAAAAGTATCTTTCTTTTGTATTCGAAAATGATATGTATCTTTTTCTTAAAATAATTGCTTTAACACTGCAATACGTCAAAAGAACACATGGCACAAACAAATTTTAATTTAACTAATAAATTACGGAATTTTGAAATTCGCCTAAAGACGACCGGGCACCACACACATTTTATAATACAAAAATATTGCAAACTCAAGGTTTGCACTTAAATATTACGATTATTTTCAAAACACTTAAATTTATTGCTTTATTTTGATATTTCAATTTGTTTTATGAATCATTTGATAATTTAATTTTAATTAAAATCCACCAGAAAATATTTTTTTTTATTTGTTCCGCACGGAAACGAATAGCCTAATGCATCTATGAAACCGCTATTTACACAAAACTCATAATGAAAACCATTTTAACGCCATGAAATTGCTTCTACATATAAAAATAAATAATTTTCCGCATAGGGTACAAACAAATTAATACTTTTGTACGTTTAAATATCTACTCAAAGTGTGAAAAAAGATACAAAATACATAGGTCTACGCGGTAAATACAAATATATACGTATTTTAAGTGTTTGAAAATACCGAACAATCTTCCGGCTTCCGCTCGAGTACCGTTAACTTGGAAATTGAATTGAAAACTGAACTATCATCATCATGTCGAGGACGCCACAACACAATCATTGTTTGGGTCCAAAATATATCGGCTTTGGCACAGTTTGTTGGCATGCCCTGATTCTAAGGAATTGTTTTTAATTTTGCACGAGTGGAATGTATCTGTCAGTAAAATTTGTGGTAATGGAAGGAAAGCTTACAACCAAAAGAAGCTTTTTTTGTGGATGGAAATCATTGAGAAAATTTTCTCACTTGGCTTAGATAAGACCGTGTTTACTATTCTGTTTATATTCATTGGGAAATTATTGTGATAGATACACGCATACGGAGAGGTAACCTTGAAATTTGTGAATTCCAAAAAAGGACATTCGAATAAGATTAATATCGTAAAGCTGTGAATTATTAAGATTTTTCTCATCTCGTCTCTTTTTAAAAAAGTGTGGTGGTAGGTTCATCGTCCTACCGTTTCTTGGACGTTTTTTAACGTCTAGTTAGCGTGAGAAATTGTTTGTTATAGAATTGAGAAAAAAAAAACACTATGCTACCTTGAATTCTGATAGAAGTAGGTATCCATCATGATCATAATGGATATTTCATTTGCATTTATTTTATGCTCCATTAGATAAAAATTTGGTTGTTATTCTGGGAATTGCTTTTTTTATATATATTTTTCGCGCATTCACGAGCGTTAAGGGAATTTCGATGCAAATTGGTTTTGAATGTAAGTGGAGGGGAAATACATAGCGGTAAAGCACACCTCAACCGTGTAGTGCCGCTAAAAAGAGAATCTCTGTACTTAAAAATACGTCTGAAGTTGATCTCAAGGGTGAATTGAATGGCATTGCAGAGCGAGTATTGCGGTTGAATTGTTTCAGAGAAGGAACGAACTGGCTATTTCAGCGTAGCACTCTTTAAAAAAAAAAACGGTAAAATAAGGAGATGCAATAAACATTACGACGGTGTTCAAGTGACACAAATGTTCCTGTTATATTCCTTCCAATCTCTTTTCATTTTTAAATTTCTGATCTGGATTCTATTCAAGAGATTATTTAAATAAGTTATTTAACTTTAGTTTAATATACTTACGCCTTGTAAACAGCAGACAGATCATTGAATGAATTTTTTCTTATCGTAGGAAATTTTAATAGTCCAGTCACCTTAGTACAAAAAATGGGTCAAACCTGGTCACAAATTAACTACAAGTTAAAACCACTTTTTAAATATTCGTTTGGTGAATAAAAATAAGGAAAAAAAAGTCTACCACGTATAAACAAGTCATTAACAAATTACGAAAAATAGGGTTTTTTCAAATGTTTTTTTTTTGTTTTTTATTAATTTTTTTGTTTTTTAAATAAAAAAAGTAAGTACGCTTAATTTGCAACAAAAAACAATCTATGACACTTTGGGCTTACCGTTAAGTAGTAATGGACGTTTTTCATGGTTACCACTTTTTTAAATTGTTAAAAAAATATATATTTTTGTTCGGCTATTCGCATAGTGCAGTTAAAATTCTGTACAAATGTTCATTTAGCAGACGTTTAGGTAGATGTTATCGCAAAAAAAACGAAAAAAGGCAAAAAAATCAATATTTTAACCATTTAAAAATCATAGTTTCAACAATTAAGGCTCAAAAAATCTCATTCTTCGATATAATCTTTCTATGGGGTCTAGGAATACGTGAAATTTTTTACAGAATTTTAGCTGCAAATAGTCGAAAAAAAATATTAAGTTTTTTAACAATTTATAAAAGTGGTAACAATGAAAAACGTCCATAAACTACTTAACGGTAAGTCAAAAGTACCAAGTCATACATTGTTTATAGTTTTACAAGATGGCGTACTTTTACTTTTTTATTATTTTCAATGCAAGAAAAAGAGACCGAATATTTTATACTAATTGAAAGCAGCTTGTCTCGTTTCGACAAATATATGATATAATACATAATGAACAGATATTAAAATGAATGAGGAAAACGTCAATCGTACACGAAATTTGATGTCAACTGATTGACCGTGTAAGGTTAGCTTTAGAAATATTAAACGCAATAATCTTACTTTCACCAAAACGATGTAAGAATTGGATCCACATTTCGATGAGATAAGCCATCAGATGACAAGTTGAAGTATTGCTACGAAAGCCCTATAATGGCGGTCATTATGAGAAACTTTCGTTCTTCGATATATTTCTTTAGCTGATAGTTTATCAGAGTTTCCATGACCTTAGAAAGAAGGGACGTTATTGCAATCGGTCGATATAGTTAGAAAGGGAAGAAGATTCGATTTTTTAGGGACGGGCTGGCAAATGTATTGTTTTCCATCCTTTTGGAACGATGAGGGAAATACTATCCGGGCCAGCGGATTTGTGTATGTTGAGACTCAAAAGATCCTTGAGTCTTGCAACTGTTACGAGCTCGAAAGAAGATTCGTCCCATAAAACCGCTTACGCTCTCATTTACAGGAGGAGTCATATCACAATATGGCAGCGTCGAGTTAACAGCAAACTGAACTGCAAATAATTTAGCTTTTCCTTGTGAGCTGACCCCCAGGAGTGTCGTTAATTGAGACCAGCGTCTGAACCGAGGACGAAATTGTATTTCGTTTTATTTTTCATAAATGACCAAACATTATTACTGCATTTGGGACATTACAATATATTTTGTCGTTATTTTTGCTCATGCAAAGCTGTTTTCAATAATTGTTTCCTTGAACATTTAGTTAGGGGATAGGTTCCTATGTTAAATTTAAATTTTATGAGAAACAATCAATATTTCAAAACTTCAAACGGTTCTTTAGTGGCTGCATCTACTATGAAGCTTTGCTTCCAATTATTTATCCTTTATTTTCAGTAATCAAGTATCTGATTCGTTAAATTTGATGGAAATTATTAAGAAATAATATTTCTGTTGAATCTGACGAAACGCCTTAATAATTGTGCTATGACCTATGGGTCCTTGAAAATAAAAATCAGAGATATTCTAAAACGTTTAATTTTGCGTAATAGTATCTATGAACTATAACAACATCATTTGATACCAATTTCGATTGTTTAAGAGACCGCATAAAGTTCTGGCAACGTCGACAGTCAATGTCCTTGAACTTCACACTTGAATGACCGTCTTAAAAGTTGTTCTAATGTCTCTTAATACACCAACAAACCATCCATTTAAGTTGAAACAAATTAACCCAACAATTCCAATTAACCTCGGATATATTTATTTATTCACCCGAAGTAGTCAAAATAAATTACATATATTTATGGCAATTTGGTTAGGCGACACAAATCCAATATAAACACAACCTAACCAGTACTTCAAAAACAAATAAAATGTTTCTAATTAACAACTTTCCTGGAAGCGAAAAAAAATAAACGAACATCAAATGATGCGAAAAAAAATAATATTTGTGTCTGCAGGCAGAACAACAAAAAAAAGTTATAAATGGTATCCTTTTCATTAATAATTTAATAAATAACGTAATCATAAGAGACTATACAAAAAATAATGAAATTCTTATTTAGTTAATGATGGTTATATGAACCAAAATCCTTGAGTAGAGGTAATTTTCTTAATTTTCCTAATTTTCCACATGAGTTCATAATAAAAATCGAAAGATATAAGCATTTATTTATTTGCGAGCCCACATTAACCAAAATAAATTAATTTCAATGAACTTGCAGAGCAGTTTAAGTTTTCAGTAAAAGTTAAATTTAGTGAAATATGATATCAAAAAAAATTATACATTATTTTTAGATCTTTAAAAATTTATTTACGTTTTCATTTTGGTTATAGTGTCTCACGGCAATAAACTGTATGATTAGGTATTCCTTTTTTAGATCGAATTAATGGTTTTATTTTTTTAATGATATGAGCAAGTGCTCACCTTCATAATCCTTTCTAGAACAGTTAAAAACTGTTTTGACAAAGATTTTCGACTTGCCTTTAAATCAGAACAATTCGAACAGATTTGTTAAAGTGTGAAAAATCTGTTGTTGATTTTTCAAACTGTGGTCTCGTTTTCTCTGTCTCTTTGAACGGAACTTTTATGATTTATTTCAACTTATTTCAAACATTTAAAACTGAATTTACCAAAATATTCATTTATTAAAAATACACTAAAATCTGTTCTAAATAATTCTTGTTAGTTTTTTTGTTTTTATTTAAAACTAAGCGGGGTCCATTTCGCAATAAAAATGTGTATTTAAAAAATCATAAATTTCGCAGTTGTTGTCAAAATAATATAAATGTCAAACAAAAAAACGGGTAAATGTTCGCTGTTGTAAACGAATCTAAAGTTTTTGTCCAAAACTGTGTTTTTGATTCGGTGTTAAAACGGTGTTAACGTTCCCATCTATCCTGTATTCCGCAGGATTGTCCTCTTTTTTCATTCAAAATCCTGCGAAAAAATAAATCCTTTATTATCTTGCGAAAATCATGTAAAACGCTGAATCCAGGTTGAGTTTTCCATAATCTGCCGAAAACTAATTTTATATAAACTCAGACCTTTTTCAAAAATCTCAACTGCGTTCAGACTGCATTTGTAAATACGAAACCTGCAAAACTGTTAAAAAACGCATAGAAGAATTTTACTTCATTATAGCATTATTTTTGATAATGCAGTTTGCTCAATTCACATGTTCGTAAACATAATCTGCAGTGCGGCTGTGAAGTCGGTGGTCCCCCTTGCCTCTAAAATTGTTATTTATTGTTTCATATTCCGTGACATGACTCCATTGAGTACTTATTATTTTTGTATGCAGTTTTGTCCTTTTTAATAATATTTCTTCTTGTATTTCTCAATTTAAACAAAATACATTTTTTGCTTCTTGTATATTTGTTGTTAGACGTCACAGAAATATTTTTAACCACATTTTTTCTCGAACAATTGTTTAACCAGATCCATTTTGTTTATAGTCTTGTACGAAAACGTCAAATGTGTTTGCATTAAAAATATCTGACATTGATCAAGAACAAAGATTAAAAATACAGGGTGATTGGTATAAGAAGCACCAAAAAGCTTGAGCGTGTAGATGGGGTTAAGACAAGAAAAAAATCGTATTGGAGGGGGGTCTATTTCCCTCCGTTTAGGCGGGAGGGGCAATTTTCTAAAAAAATGACTTAAATCAGAAAAAAAATTACTTAAAAACAACGGTGAATGATACAAAGACTTTTTATATCTTTTTGAAAAGCCAGAAAACTACTCTTTTATATTATTTTTAAATTAAGTTGTTTGAGTGAACAGTTTTAAAAAAAATTAATTTTCAAACTCAAAATTTTGAAAAAAAATTAAAAAAAAAATTTTTAAACTAATTTTTTTCAAATTTTATGTAATTAACTATTATTTTTATTTTCAAAATTCAATGCTCTTATTAATTTTTAGTCAAAAACAGAAAACCGGATGCCAAAATATATCTTAGTTTTGCCCCTCCCTCCTAAACGGGGGAAAATAGACCCCCCTCCCATACAATTTTTTTTTGTCTTAACCCCACCTACACGCTCAAGCTTTTTGGTGCACCTTATACCGCAATCACCCTGTATATGCTCAAATGAAAATTCTATTTTACTTTATTTATTAATTTTTATTTATATTGACTTATAGATTATATAATATTTGAAATTAATCATTCAAACTATAACTGTTTGTTATTACTCTTAACTTTTTTCTTTGTTTAAACAGTTCACGAAGTACCACCGTCACATGGCAGGTATCGTTAGTTTTAGGCCTAGAGCAAACAGTTGAAAAACCCCCTTGACGATCACCCTAGTAACCCTATGTACCAAATTCAAAGAATGTCGGCCCAACCGTTTAGGCTGCAGGTGCGAATGACCGACAGACAGACAGAAGTTTCTTAAAAAAATTTCAATTAAACAAATTTTTTTTTTTGAAAATTTAATATTTTGAAAACCAATCCATGAGTTTTTTTATTTTTTTTTTGAAATTTAGTTTTCGCATAAATATTAATAATTAGCTTAAATTGGCATGTTCTAAATTTTACATAAAAATATTTTAAAAAATTTAAAAGATTTTAAAGAATTTGAAAAAAATCGAAAGTGGAACTACGATTTTGGGAAATAAAAAATTGTTAAAACATATATTGTACACAAAACTCTGGTTTGTTATAAATTAATTTTTAAAGTATTTTTTTTTTTATTTATTACCTATGTTTTTAATAATTGCATTCAAAATTTATTGAAAGAATTTAAAAAATTATTTCGTACGCATAAATTGTAAAACTACAAGATCCAAGAGAAGAACGCTCGACCCAGTTGTGCTTTTTAGCTGTTCAGTTAGCAATATGAGCAAGTTTGTGCGACCTAGTCGTGCCTTTTACTTCTGGTTTCATCATGTTCTTTAAAAACAAAATACAGAATGATTCAATAAAAATTACATAATAAATTAAGATATAGATGCCAACTTTTAAAAACAGTTTAACTGGACTATTGCACATACTTTTTGTTACTAAGTGATTACCACTGATTACTGATTACATTTGTATGGCTTATATGTCAGGTACAGTTCATAAGCTAATTCTGAAAAGAAATTACGAAAAACAACCGTTGGCAACAAATCGGTCATCCGAAATTTTATCGAAATCGTTTTTTTCTAGAAAGATTGAATTACCTGAAACATTTATATCGCAAGAATCTACCGTTATTTTCAGGCCTATAGAATAAAAATAAAAAGAAAAATATACGTCTGGGCATAGTATTCCAAAAACACGAAGTATAGGTACCAAGTTTGAAGCTAATCGCTCAATCGTTAAGGCTGTCAAAGCATCAAAACCGAGACAGTCTGAATCGCAGGATCAACTTTTTTAGTATTATCTATCATCATAATGTCATGTTAGATTGTTATTTCGAAATCTTTTTTTTTTTTTGTTTTTTTTTTTATGTTAAGTTTTTATTTCTATTTTCTTATAATTACTAACTTGCTATAGACAAAAACCTTAACAACTAGCTTACATATTAACTTAACTAATTTACTGGCCCTAAGCGAGCGCTCTTAATATACCATAAATGACTTAAATATTATAGGAATTCATTAATTACTTAAAAATAAGAAAATTAGAAAAAAAACTCATTGAAACTACTTAAAATAACTTAAGACTAGAACAGCCACAGTTTCGCATTGTTTAATTGAATTTGAGAAACAAGCTTAAACGCGGCATGAATGGTATCATGTCCTGCCTTAAGCCGAACTGTTTATCAGGAACAATATTTTTGTCCTCCGCTCACTTGAACAAAGCCCTATTGAAAACTTTTTCTAATACCTTACTGATACTCGGAAGGGGACTTATCGACCGTATAGATTTGCCGGATTGGAGATATTTCAAAATCTTTTTTTACGAATATGCATAACTTGCCTTAGTACCTACCTATAACAGCAAGTTTAAAAAATCGTGCATAATAAAAGACATCGATGCAATTCTCGTTAAACTACTTAAATTATTGTATTCTTGTGAATTTGTGACATATTCCATAGGATGTCTACGGAAGCTGTGGATGGCTGCAAGCTTAACTCCAACCGATACCTGAGCAAGACTTGTTAAAAGTCTTATTCTACCACTAATCACTTTCTCTGAAACTAAATACCCTTATATTGAGTCTTTATCCCAAAGTAAACTTCAAGTAGCTTTTAATGCCTCGTTCATTCATGGGCTATGCTTAGATATGACCTTATATCACAACATGCAAAGAACTTTTAAGGAACAACATTTTGAAACATTACGTTGATGCCAGAAACTGCATATTTCTACATAATCTTGTTAATAAAAAGACTCGGTTGTATTTGTTTGAAAAACTTAATTTTGCTTGTTCCCTTAGAACTCTTTAGTATAATTCCATCACTCTTTCACTATCTAAATCCATCTCGCTTGTTTTTCATTTATGCGCTGTTAAATTATGGAAGTCTCTATCAATAAATATAAGAACTATCTCTGATGCCAAACGACTTAAAAGTGCAATTTTTCAGTATTTCTCGCTCCTTATTTCAACTTAAATCTATTATATTCTTTCTTACTTAGAAATCTTACCTACTTCTCTTCTCCTACCTACTTATATAAATAAAGTATTTTTGTTAAATTTAGTTTTAAGGCCGTGTGCGAACAGCGTTAAAATTTTATCCTCTGGCTAATTTTTGACGTTTGAGTAGAGGTGAATAAATTTTTAGCTTTTTGGTGTGCGAACTAGATTAAATGGTATTTTTTAACATATGCTTATTTTAAATTTCCCCACAAGAAATTAAACATTTTCCTTTCTTATTACTTTGCTACGGAGAAATGAATAGGTAAGATTGTTTTGTCAATTTATAAAAAAAAGTCTGCAACTCAAACAATCGGTGCGCGTTTAAATTTTTGATATGTTGTATAGGATGTTTGGCTGATGTAAAAATACAATTTCCACAACCTCAACCTCTTCGCCCCTTCGCTATTAGGAAAAACCTGCAAAAAAATCGTCACTTTTTTGCTTATTTCGACTATAATTTCTTTCTTTTACATTTCATCGAAAAAAAACTAATAACAAAACTTGTAGAAAACAAAATTTTCTACAAGTGTGATATCGAAAGTTTATTTGTAAGATCTATGATTAATCCAAAATCCAAATGAAGTGGCTCTATTTGTTTTGCGTTAAGTAATTAGTTTTTTTTTCGATAAAATGTACCAGAAAGAAGTTATAGTCAGAATTAGCCGATTTTGTGCAGTTTTTTCCTGATAGCAAAGGGTGCTGAGGGGGTGTGGTGTGGAAATTGTTTTTTTTTATCACCAAACATCCTATGCGACATATTAAAAATTTAGAACTACTAGGTTAAATTCTGTGTATTTGCTGTTCTATAAAATTCCCTACAAAAAAAAAAAATAAAAACGCAAATTTGAAATTTCAATAACCAATTTATTAAAGATTTGCAATTTCATAATTGTGGCTATTCTAAATTGTGTTTTGTTAAATAAATATAATAGAATTACTCTGTAAAATAATTAAAATTATGGGAAGTTTTAACACGGTACAGAACACTGGTTTGGCAGCTGAACTTCAAAAAAAAAAACAAATTTGTTTCACAATAAATAGAAAAAAAGTATTATCGGTTAATTTAAGTAATTGTTCGTTCATAACACAGTTTAATTGAGCCGAATTCACAAAAAAACAAGTGGGATATTTGACGTCAACAAAAACAAACGAAAATAAATACAAATGAAATGAATCCAACAAAACACACGTCACACTGATTTTTTGGCAGCTGAACTTCCAAAATAAAAATAAAAAATCTGTTTCACAGAATGGAACAGTAAAAAATCGGTTAATTATTATTAGTTCGTTAAATATTAGAGTTATATAAAACACATTTCACCGAAACACAAACGAAAAATTCGATAATAGTCGAACAAACAGAAATAAATGCAAATGAAAGCAATGCAACAATCAAAACAAACACATTACGCCGACTGTCTCTCTCACTCCTTCATAAGCATAGAAAATTATCCACTGGCTAAAATTTTAGCCTGCTCCAGAGCAGGCTAAATTTTTGAAGTTTATATTCACCACACTAGTGTCATAATTTAGCCAATGGATAAAATTTAAACGCTGTTCGCACACGGCCTAAGATATATTTTCCGATACATAACCTCAAATCTATGTACTACAAAAGATATTAATCTGAATGTACAATTACTTTTATGTACATATACATATACATACATTGATATTGAAATTGATATATTCAAGAAACCAGTCTATTTTAGACGACAGCTGATCGATGTTATATCTTCGTTACACTCAAATAATAAGCATTGTCATTTTATTTGAACTACGTCAATTAATTCTATATTACCATTCGCTTTCTGTTTATATAAGATTAAATTTTATTATACAACAATAATTTTCTTGACATTATGCTAACTGCTTAATCTTTTTCTATATCCATTAATAATTCATAAGAAATATTTATATTTCTCTAACAAATTAATTGATTTGAATGACTGCATTGTTAGTTAGTCTTATTGGTAATTAATTACTGTCCAATTCTATACATTACTATCGAGTCCAATATTTTCATCATCCCCCTTTTAAAAATTAATAAAGAGCACGACTGGGTTGCACGAACTTGCTTTTGTGGTGCACGTACTTGTTCTTGTGGCAACTTGCCACGAATATAAGATTAAATTTAATATTTTTTTTTAATAGAAAAAAAAAATCATGAATTTTTCACAAAAGTGCTAAAACTTCTTTTTACAAAGATTCAAGCCAAAATCAAAGAATGCAGAATTTTTTTTGCATAAATATAAGTTTACCACAAAAATTGTTCCAAAATTGTTAAAGCAGTTTTTAAATAAATCGATGTTTACTTAATATTTTTTATAAAATAGTCTTTTTTTAAGTTTGAAGAATTTTTAAGTGCTTATTTGTTTGCATTTCATGCACAAAAAATAAAATTTTTTTGTCAAGCCGTTTTCCAAATATTGAATTTACAAAAACATAAATTAAGAAATTAATTAAAACTAAAATTAAGCTTTTTTTGCAAAATGTTGGTAATTAAAATTGTTCAAGTCATAGATCTTTCAAGAAAAAAAATTTGGGTTGAAATCTATTAACTCGTCCATGAGATAGCTCAAAAAAAAATAACGGTTCTATGGGAGGTACCGTTAATAGGCTTGCCAGTTTTTTTTTACGATTTAACAAAAGGAAATCAGACAGAACCCATCATTATTTTTTTCAAGAAAATCGTTGGAGCCGTTTTCGAGAAAATTAAACTTTTCCAAGACCGTTATATGGCCGGTACCGTTATTTTTTGGCCTAAAAAAAATTCAATTTATCCTCTAAGGAATGGTCTACAAACCCTACTTACCTAATCTGAAGTAAATCGGTTTAGCCGTTTAGGCTGTATGTGCTGATACACACAGATTGACATACAGACAGACAGACAGAATTTCCAGACCCACTTTTTTCGTCTTCGCTATCATTGTAATGTCATGTTTTATTGTTATTTCAATTTGTTTTTCTTGCACGAAGGCATAACTTGCTTTAAACACAATTAAAAAGACATACGTAGGTATATTTAATGAGTATAAATCCAAAGCAAAAAGTAAAGTCCCTAAACACGAGCAAACACCCACCAACCAGCTTGGTAACACAATATCGTTATAATTCTCCACGCGAATTGTCAGGAATCCAGAAGATTAAATCGCCTTAAGTCATTATTTACTATTTTGGGGGTTCAGATGAGCCTATTCAGAAAACTGTCCCATAAATTATGTTAATTCCTCGTTTCTATTTCACGGGGTGGTATTATAGAAAAAATAATTTTTATCCTCGCATAGAATTATGCTTACAATGTGTCCAAAGTCAAAAAACACTTTCCTTTGGCACATCCTTTCATAAGCTGAATCAAAATATCTAGAAAGTTTGCAGATGATTCATTGAATCACTAAGCGTTTCTTCCGTAAGATCTAATTCATGTAATCACCTTATAATAAGCCAAATAAATGAGGTAATAAATTGTGTCTAATAGAATTCATACATTTAATCTGATGGCAATTATGTGGAAGTAAAACTTGTACAAAGCTAATGAATTGCGAACTACTTATAAAGGTTACAAAAAGTTTTTGATAATTAAAACTTGAAAGAACAAACATTTTGTAACCCTCCTCGGTCGTCTTGTGGAGTATAGCACCGTATTCACTTGTCTCAAAGAAAAATAAAACCGAACGTTGAAGTTTGGCGGAAAGTGTAAATAAGGTTGAATTTCGAAAGTTGGTGTTATTTTGCTTAGCAATATTTCACGACATCAAACTAATTTTTGCAGGGTATCCCCGAATAGATATATTACAATCCTTTAGCGGTATGTATCTTGCGGATATATTCTAAGAGCCTCGCCACACATCTCGACGGAAATAACAAACTGAAAATTGAAATTGTTTACATGTTATATAAAATGTAAAATGAAAGAAGGAAAACAATTGTTTGGAAAGGAAGGGAAGTTCTGACAACAATAATGGGATTGGGATACACAAGAAAGAAATATTCAAAAATTGACATTATTTGAGAGATAATAAAACCCATTGATCTTTTGGAACAACGTTTTATGGACCAATAAAAGTTCTTTGGAATTTCACGAATCAGTTTGAATTTTCAACGGTCCATAAAACGTTGTTCCAGAAGATCAATGGAGAGTTGCATTTTTTCAGTTTTTTTCTTATGTGTTACAAACTGTACTTTCATCCTTTCTTCCGGTATAAGTCCAAAAATTATGTTTTGTAAGTTGTCTGCGCATAGTTATTTAGCTAATAGAATTTTTCTGCAGCAATTTGAATTCCAGCTTCTGACTTTTAGGGGTCAATGGAGAGGTTTTAGAGCAGTCCATTCACATGTGGCTGTCTTTTTATGTCTTTTTTTGTGTTTTCTAACCTGAAAATGGTGAATTTTCCATAGAATTAGTTTTGTTGTGTTTCCGTTTTTGGTTGTCTATGGTTTGCTTTCATGTTCTGCGCTCAATCGTTTAGCAAAAATCCGAGAATTCTGTAGATTTGTCATATTTTTCACAAAATGGAATCTGAACGAATTGGACAGAATGACCTCATCCTCAAAATTTAAAAAAAATTATATAACCTTACCAAGTTAGCATAAAAAAGATTTGTCAAAACACTTTTGCCACTAAAAAAAGCACATTCAATCAAACAAAAGCCGCCCTTCTGCACAAAACTTACTAAATGATACTGATTAATCATAACATAGTCTTTGAATAACTGTAAGTTTTTATTCTTCAAACTTTACCCGTTGTTTGATATTATCGTTGAAAGCAACATTACATTTTTGTCAAAATAACTATGCCGACTAGTGTACATATGCCTACCTATATGTATATTATATTTCCCATAAATATCTTTAGGAAGTTTTTTAAAGCTGATGGTGCAGAACATATACACATTAGGCTAATATTGTAATGCGTCCATATTGGAATCGGAATCTTTTCTAATACCTAGAAAAAACATTTGCAACAAACTTTAAACGGCATCCAACAACCCAACCCACCCGCACCTATACCTTCATCCTACATGATTTCCTCCAAACAGGAAAAAATACCTATACTATAACCATTAACCAACCATCATGGTCCCGATAAGAATCGTTTTCGATTTTACTGACTTAAAATATTTCCTTTTAAAACACTAACTGCCTGAATGTAGGGGAAGCGAGTCATGCTGTTTCTTTTCACAATTTTTCTTTTCTTTAATTTAACATTAAAGTTCAGCGTCAAAAAAAGGGAACATAGAATGTCAAATGGAATTTACTTCATTTGCACAGCGTGTTAAAAAAATTGGCGAAAAATGTGGTTAGCAGTTTAAAATGATGTAGGATTTTTTTATTTACTTGATAACGGAAGTTTTAAGTTGTGAACAGAAAAATAAATTTAATTATCTACATACATAGCTATAACTACGTGAAGAATTCATTATTTAAGCATTGTGTATACATTTCTATAGTATTTTCATGCTGAATAATCACCGCCTGGCCATCTTGAGAAACGTGTGATAAACACATTTTTAGGTTCGTGCATTTAATAGTTGTCTATTCTGTAACCCTGACAACAGTCGTAAACATATATTATTTTTGTTTTGTTTACGACTTGTCAAGGAAATATGGATTTTAGAGCCAATAAAATACATTATATATTATTAATTTGTTTCGTAGATGACTATTGTTAGGGTAACAGAATAGACACTTAGTAAATGTAAGAACCTCCAAATGTGCAGTTAACAACTTTCTTTAGATGGCGCTGCTCCATGGTTGTACTATAGAAATTTATATACAATGATTTAAGGATGAAAAGAAATCATAATTTGGATAAAAACGCTTGAAACCTTAAACACGGCAGTTTGGTACATAATTAAAACAATAACCATTGGTACACCCAGAGAAAAAATAACGGAAAATCAAAGAAAACCACTCAGATTTAAGCAGACTCAGGTTTGGAGTCGAATACGAACATTTTAAATTCGATATTGAACAACGTTAATTCAAAATAGTTACATTTTTCCTTTTTTGATTTACGTTTTTTGAGATTATATTTTGGAAACATTTTATAGCTTTTTGCACGTTAAAACAACGTTGAACACACTTTAAAATTATAAAAAAGATGTTTTCTATATTAAAACGACTACGTTCACTTGGAAACTAGATTGATTAATAGAGTCAATATTCAGTTCAATGTTGCTTAGTTAAATCAATAAAGCATATTCATATACTTGTTTTTAAACTGCGGTTTTGCTTAGACTGTGTTTAAACAATGTAATTTAAATAGGATATAACTGAGTTTTTCTTAAAAACAGCTTAAACAGTGTCCATGAATTTGCCCAAAAATGTTTTCAATCAATATTTAAAATCAATATGTTTGAAATACTATTTTACAACGTAAAATCGGAAACAAAATATAAAAATGCATGAGCGATTAAAATCATAATTATTAACTAGAACGAATACAATACGTACAATTATAAATACGAGATTTTTTACATACATAATGTAGATGTTAATTTTAAACATGACATCGACATGTGTGCTGCCTTTTTTATTAAACGGCTTTTTGTTTGATTACTTCCTGACAGATTGCAGCATATGGGTTGAAAATAGGTATAAATTAACATCCTTCCGCAAAAAATGTAGGTAGGTATGTATGCGAATAATATTTTACGTGTTGGTACTTTTTGAAATCTTTTTTTTTTTTTTTTGATAAATCACAGCTTTGGGAGTACTACATATTTTGCATTTTATAATTTCCCATACAAAATGAGTATACTTTCGCACTTAAACAAAACAAACAACCAACCCAATATAAACACAAAGTGATACCTTACATGTTTTGGTATAGAAGAATCTTACCAAAAAAAGATACTTTATTCCCTATGGAAAGAAATTTGTTTTGCAAAACTCGCTGTTGTAAAAAAAAGGTTAACTTATTTCCCTGGGTATAGAATATAGTAATTTCATTTGGTTTACTTTGATTTATTACACAGAAGAAATCGGAAAAAGAATAATATAACAATCTCTTTGCTTTCGATACATAGATTATGAGGGCGAGTTATGTCTTCGTAAAATAAATAAGAAGCGCGATTAATTTAAAGTCTTGTCCTAAAAACAAAACAGCATTTAATGAACAACTGTGCAACATGAAATTCTTCCTTATTATGTCATAAATATTTAAAATAAATTAAAATACAAGCTAAAAATACAAAAAGGAATATAATACTTGACATTTTATCATTAAGGCCTAGTTTTTCAGTATTGGGTTAACCCTGAGCTAGTTAACCCCGAGAATAAATTAATCTCGAGTTAACTCACGAAGCAGTTTTTCAGTACAGGAGAAACTTTAATTGGAAATGGCATATTAATGCTGGCATGTTTATCGAAACATGTCATTTTCAATGCAAAAATAAAACAAACAACAAACACAATAAAGCAAATTGCTATACATTATAATAAAAACAAAAATGTAACCAATGGTTACAAGTACAAATTATATTCTGCTGGAGAATGTAAAAGTTTTTAATTTTATTTAATCCAATCTTATCTCAGACAATTTTGTGAGTTAACTATGAGTAAACTCGGGCTGTCAAACGAATTGAAAAACGTATTTTCAGAATTGAGTTGAGATTAACTCTAACCCTGGGATGATCTCGCACTAAAAAACTGGACCTTAGTTTATAAACATATATTATCTTTTTGAAAAGTAAGTTTTAAACTCTCCTCGTAGGGTGTCTTTACTATCGACTTGTTTTGTTTTATACTCTTGTAGCAATTATTCTTGAGTTAAAAGACAAGAAAATAAAGGAAAACAAATACAAATGTATGAAGAAGAATTTTGTTTCTCTCGGATTTAGTAAAACATAGAATTTTTAGTATTAATCTTCTCCGTGTCGCGGAGCTACAATCGAATGTATTTGGCATTGGCTATAAACAATCGTTGCTTGGGTTTACCAAAAGATGGCCACGGCGGAAAATGCATGTCGATATGAATTAAAATGTTTCAAAGATAAAAAAATACTGTTTGTGATTTTTGTTTTAGTTTTTTTTTTATTTTATAAAATTAAGAACAAAAACAAAAGCTTATTTAAATGTCAAACATCCACTATAATAGCCTACTTGACACACTGCCTTGTGTATTGCGGAATAATTATTCATTAAGGATCAAATCATCAAATACTCTTCTTTAATCATTAATTAATAACAAAACATTAGTGAGTGTGGTCGTTTGTATAAAGTGTTTTGTATTTTGTTGTTTTATTGGCAAAATACCTACTTGGCTTTAAAAAAATGGTTCTTCGGGGTGTGTGTAAAAAGAATGAAGTGTTAAAAGTGATACAAAAATATAAATGATAAGTAGAATGTTCAATATTTAGTAAAACATATGGGCACAAAGTTTTTTAAGCATTGCTCTTTCTAGCAATAAAACCGTCTCTATAGGTAAAGAAGTCAGTTTGATGCAAGCCCAACAAAGTCAGAGGTAAATGGATAAAATAGTCCTAGATAATAAGGCTGATGTCGGATTTTGGTTAAAATAGTTTTTATAAACAGGTTTTTAATGAGCTTATACGATGGTGAATATTTTGATTTTTCACTTAGGCTGCAAAACAAAAAAAAAAGTGTTCATGCGTTTTCATCCACTTTCACTGACTTTGTCGAATTGATCAAATGGCTCTAGTAACATCAGGTTAACGTCCGATTGAGGTAAAATGGGTTTTAGTAGATTGGCATTGAATAGGGCTATACAATGGTGAGCACTTTGGTTATAATAATTTCCCCTCTTTTTTTCTATATAATTATTTTCTAATGATAACTCTTATATAGTATTTAATACAAAAATAAAAATGTTTAGGTATTTCTAAAAACGTATTTTACCTCAATTTGAGTTAAGTTATTTTTATCGTATTTTTAATAACATAAACAGAAAAAAATGCATCCGTTTAGCATTACAAGACAAATAAGTAACTTTATCAACTTTTTTTTTTGATAATTTTTTTTTAATCAACGCTCATTCGATTATATCGTTCGCGAAATGAAGAATTAACGTATTTAATCTCTCAAAAAGATTAATTATGAAGACTTTTTCACTAAAATCAACAATTACGAACTTATTTTGCCTTAAAAGTCAATAAACTACAAATTTCGTGAAGTACCTACCCAACTTTGGCTTTTTTGAATGAGTCATAGCCCCATTACAATTGATCGTACAAAAAAAATTATGACGAGTTTGTAGGAAATTTTGTCTTGTATAAGTTTGGGTAAAAGTTTTTTTCCGATTAAATGTACCAGAAAAAAGTTATAATCGAAATAAGGAAAAAAGTGCCAATTTTTGCAGTTTTTTCCTGATAGCGAAGAGGGCGGAGGGGGTGTGGTTGTGGAAATTGTATTTTTTAATCAGCCAATCATCCTATATAACATATCAACAAATTAGAATTACCCGACCTTTTGTAGGGTAAACCCCATTTTTTCATCTTTACTGTACCATAAAACAATGCTTTTACAGGCATAATTTGCCTTATACTGAAGTGGAAAAAGTTCGGTCAAGTTTTATTGAATCATATTCTTTATACTTTTATTGGTTTTTTGAAATCAGATACATGTATACCCCTTCATTCGCATTTTTATCAAAAAGCCAGAAAGTACCGAGTTGAAGAAGTAAAAGAAAACAAAAAAATAAAGCGAAGGTATTTGACAAGCGATTTAACTTTATAATAGCTTGACAAATCAACCCTATTCAAAGTTTCATGAATCCTTGAACAAAAGTAGTTTCTTTGAATGACTCAGATAACGCAAGGATATAAGGAAATACATGACAACTTCCAAGTAATACCCATTCCTTTATTCAAAGAAATCTTCCCTTTTTCCTTATATGTAATTGCATCAACATACATATTATATGTGATCACTTCCTGGATTGGAAATCTTATAAAAGCAATTTAATATATTAAACGGAAAGGGAATGACGTGATATACCTATACTACGCATCAGCCTTACAACATTTCAGCAACGTGTGTGGTAACTGGCAAGGACTGATAACACGGGTGTATTCAAAATTGAATTATGTCAGCATGTCAGCGAGAAAAGGTGTTGTAAGAATTGTTTGTATTTTCTTAAATTTATGTCAAGTTAAGTCTTTGACAAGACTTAAATGCCAGAGACGTGTTAGCAAAATTATTATTAAATAAAATTTATCTTTTCTAAGTAAAATTCTATTATACAAACAAAACTCAACGATTCTTTTACACTTTTGGGTGGTACCTATATAGTTCTTGGAAATAACGACAGAAGTGATGTTTTATTGACTTAAATATCAAAATTTTCAGATTGAAATAATCAAACGAAATTAACAATGAAAAGAAATTGAAGTTGAAGATGAAAATAAATTCATTGGTGAGTCTTATCGTACTCAAGACACACCACGCAGTTTACTTTGATGATCCTATACTGTCTGAAGAGGGTTGTCAACTTTTGTTTATTACAGTACTACTTCTACATGAAACATCGTAAGAACTAATTGAAGGAGTCGAACATACCTAAGTCTTTGTCATACTTCCATTTTCGCAGTCGTAATTGAAATTTTCTTATTTTGCAGCAAAGTTATCTCACAAAAGTAAATTGGGTTTTTCCGTAAAATAGATATGACGTTATGAATTCACTCGAGAATCCACTCGCACTGAATATTCGGCAATCTTAAAAATTAGACAAATTTCAAATTTACTGAATACACCTACCTACTCCTCCAAAATCAAAATTAGTTTGGTATAGGTGCAAGTCTTTCAAACCACGAAGAAAACAAAAACTAAAAATGAGCATACAATCAACTTTAGCTTGAAAAATAACGGTACCTGCCATATAACGGTTTTGGAAAAGCTTAATTTTCAGCTTCAACGATTTTCTTCAAAAAAATGGTTTGTATCCAATTGTCTTTTGTTTCATAAAAAAAAATGTCAAAGCTTATTATCGGTACTTCCCATAGAACCGTTATTTCTTCCTTGAGCTTTCTCGTGAACGGGTTAAACGATTTTAATTTAATTTTTTTTAGATGACTTGATAAAACTTCGATACCATCATTTTGCAAAAATGCTTAGTGTTAGTTTTAATTATTTTTTGAATTTATTTTTTTGTAATTTCAAAATTTGGAAAACGGCTTTACTAAAAAAAATTATTTTGTTTGCATAAAATGCAAACTATTTAGCACTTTCAATTGGCGTTTTTTAAATTCGTAAAAAAAATATTTTATAAAAATTATATTTTCGTTTGAATCTTCCTAAAATGTAATTTTAGAACTTTTAAAAACAATTTATATGATTTTATTCGTATTTTTCATTTTTATTAAAAAAAAATATTACATACAGTTTTATTAATTTTATTTTTATTGATGTGGTAACTTGCTACATGAACAAGTTCATGCAACCCAGTCGTGCACCACAAGTTGCTATATAGTATGCGATGCATAGTAGGCGGTAAGGCATGCTTTTCATAGCAGGCTATGAAGAAAAAAACTGCTATATTGGTCTCCACTAGCGATACTGAGAGTATGCTTTATAGCTTCCTCTCGATTTACCGCTAGTGGAGACCATATTTAATAGTAGGCGTTTTTTTTTAGTTCATTTTAGTTCAGATCACGAAATTTGTAATTCTTTTTTAGTTGAGGGATGTTCAGATCATGATCAGAGCGCGCTATTATTCTGAGTGAAATGCTGAACAAACTTATTAAAAACAGAGGGTATTAATTACCCATTCGTTTTCTAAGATTTTCGCAAAATTTTTATCTGGAATAAAACACAAAAAAGAGACAATATTTCTTAATAAACAATTTTTTAAAATTAAAAAAATCGACACAGTTCCTATTGTTTTAAACCAAAAACACAAAACTTATAATAACACCCTTCCTGGTAAAAAAAAAACTTTACTTAAATGTTCTTCTTGGCTAAAAAATCACATAAAAAATTAAAAAAATATATTATAAATAAAAATTATAAAAAAAAACAGCCAGATATTTCAGCGTGAATTAATTTGTAGATAAAATGAAACAGGTTCATAATCTTTTTAGTTCACTCTGATATTTTCAAAAATGTGGCAGAAATTTCGAAAAATCTGTTAAGTAGGCTTTATTTGACCACATTCCCTTATCTGAAATAAAACGCGCTTAAATTAAAACACAAAAAAACACAATATTTTTCAAAAAGAAAACAATAAAAAAAAATATTTTATAAAAACATGATTCGTCATGAATCGCGCAGCTGACTTTTTTTTTTAATTTGTATGATGGGTTTTTATAGATAGCGTGTACATATGCAAAATGCAAACCAAAAAAAAGTCCCGTTATTTGTTTCGATGTTTTCTACGATTTAAGCCTTATTTGCAAAGTGCGAAAACTGATAATACTCCGGTAATACTTCGGTCAAATAATTTATAAATCACGAAGTGCGGTTCTACCGAAGTCAAAATTTTGCTTAAAGCCAATTTGATTTAAGGAAGTAGAAAATAAGAATTATATAATACCCCCGTTTTTTTGGAAAACCTATCCGTAGTGAAGTTGGAGTTTCCATGCAAAAATTTCACTGCGTGTCACTATCAATAAAAGGAGAAGTCAAATCTCACTGCCGATAGTAATCGACTTTCATTCGAGTATCGATCAAAATTTTTGGTATGGTTGGTACGAATGATAAATTCATGTATCTCGATAGGGGTATATGTTCGTGAATTTTAGTGGCTTTTAAAGTTTGATCTTGTTTTATGTTCGATTGCCCACAAACATATACTCAAATCTCGAAACGAATTATCAATTTTTTTTAAGGAAAATCAAAGGTTTTTGGAAAATGTATACATAGGTACTTTACATCTGCCATTTCCATTCAAAAATGTGCTCTTTTTGCATATTTTCTTGAGTAAACCAAAGTAGACAGTATCCTGTCAAACTCGAAATTCAAGTTCTTTTTTATTTTAATATTCGCACGAATTTATTATTGACATTTGCTAAGCATTCAGCGTAAATTGTCATCAGCATGGTTGTTTCTTACAAATCCAATTCTGACGTTTGTCAAAAAATCATCAGAAAAATATATTTTTAAAAATGTATACTTTGACAGATAATATGTAAAAATTCGTTTTTGACATTTGATGAAAATCCAGTGTGAAGCTGTCATCAGCAAGCAATAAATGTTTGATTCTTTTGTCTTTTGAAAGATTTTTAGTGAAAATTATGCTGAACCACGTTAGTTCAACAAATCCAATTGGGAACTTTGCCGAGTATTTGGTGCTAACTGTCGTCAGAGGTAATATTTTTGACATTTTGTTGTTTAAGATTATGTGAATCATAATTTTGAGAGTTGCAAATTATCTATTTAGTGCAAACCGTCATCGCAAACCTATAAATAAATCTTTAATATGTTTTGGTTTCAAGTATAACTTTAAATTTATGGTTCCACTAAATATAGAACAGACCATACAAAATATAGTGCTCTAGAAACTCCAATGAAATTTAAAAAGAATGTACCTACCTTCGAGTGAATTCATGACATATTTGCAAAAACATATCTATTCTACGAACAAACCCCATTTGCTCATGTAATAATTTTTGTTTGGAACAAAATAACAAAATTGCAATTACGTCTGTAAAAATGCCAATTTGCCTTGAATTATTACATGAATTATGTTATAAAATTCAACTATTTCGATTTGTTATTACCACATTTTCTTTTACATTTTCCGTTTTAGTTTAATTAGGTGTTTTTCTTTTTGAAAATACTTCTCTTTTAATTTTTTTTTTTATTTCATTCTGTTTGACAGTTCAGTAAAACAAAATTGGTTTTTTTTTGGGAATTTCCTACTTCACTAAGATTGCCAAAAAAACACGGTTAGTGTCTCAAATTACCAGTGCATTAATGTATACCTGAATCCACTAATCACTTATTATAGTTATATTATGTAATCATTATTAATAAAATACGCATCCATCGATGAATAATCCCACATAATCATTATGACGTGTAGATGTCTAGTTATCTTGGTTATATTTGAATTAACTCTATCCCAATTCACGACACGAGGGGTCATATAATAACTTATTAGAAAATATTACAATATACCAACGTGCTCATTATAGTTGGTTGCATTAGAAATATGTATTTCCAATTTATCGATTAGTTAGAGAAGTGTCATAGATTAACGTCGGCGCCTAGTTGATGTCACTGGATAGAGAGATGAAATTGATTAATGTAACTTAAAAACTTAGTAACATATTGAAATTTACTTCATTGAAGTTATTACTTCCTCCTCAAATATCATAGAACCTTAAAAAGAAAAACCTTTAACAAGTGAATTATTAAAAGGTTACCTTTTAATAGTTTTTGTAAACCTGAAAGTATCCAACAAAATAATGTATGTATAAGTATTGTGTCCTTCTTTGGCTTTTAAATTTTTTTCCTAGAAATATCTCTTTTTTCATCTTCAAAATTGAAATATAAATAGAATAAGCAAACTGATTTTAAAGCTCATGAAAATAGGATTTCCTTCTATATCTATCTGGCAAACAATGAGCTTAAATTAATTCGAGCAAAGTATTTAAGTCGATAGAATCCTATCATATTTTGAAGGTTTTTGATTCTATAATGTGGAAAGAGAATTGATGTATCTCCTTAAAGTTTAAGACTAAATTTAAAGTTTGGAAGTCAAATAATTTATGAATAATATTCTAGATAAACTATTGCAATGTTGAGGGAGTAATAGGTATAGGTATTTTTTAACATAATTTTAATATGAGACGACGAGACTCTCCGGACTCCGGATCAGCCAGCACCTCTTTGTTTATCAAATCAAAAGATACGTATACGTTATATTTCTTTTGTTATGTGTGAATTTGATGATTACAATGTGTTAGTCAGTTAGTAGGTTTTTCCTGCTTAAATGTAAACAATTGGGTTTGGTGGAAGTGTGGTTGTTCCTCAATAAAATTTTCAGTTTTTAATCATTATTTTGTATTCTCCTTTTTTCTTTCAGCGTGGAAAAAAGACTCAGTTTTCTTTACAAATATTGTTTCCTCCTCGACGTTTGACCTTTGACGCTTTAACTTTTGTCGCATCTCAACCGAATCAACCAACAATGGTAGTTGTTTTTACCGATTGAACACTTAAATAGAACCTAACTTATACAATCAACATAAAAACATTGTAATGCAAACCGTATTAGAATGAATAATTCTTAGTCATAAATATACAAATAACTTCTGAGAATAATAACAAATTAGCAAGATCATAACAATTTTTCAGAAAATGTATTCTGAATATCCTTTTAATGCAAATATTTCATATTTCCTTCCTGCAAACAATCACGTTTTGATTCAGTACCACACTAACCAACAACACGATTTCAAAATAATGATTCCCTATACCAATAGAGTCCTTCTAACCGCAACACTGAATATTCCAAATTAAGTCAACAAGAACACAACCCATGGTTTTATATACAGGTCAATGTAAATAACAAAATTATATCTAACAACAACCACACCAATCGTAGGACGTGTCGTCCTACTTTGTCCATGCAGTCTGCTATGAATTGCACTTTATCTCAAATCGAAGATACACAAATGTACAGTGACTTAAAATGGCTTAGAAAACGATTACAGTTGGTCATTTGCATTAAAAGCTTGACCAAAATCCAACCAGTTAAAAATCTTATCATATTTACACCAAAGAACTTCTAAAGTATTTTTTTTAACATAAAAAGTTACAAGCAATGGATGCTTTTGCCAATAATTTTTACCGCAACTTTTTTTTACAAATAAATACTGTCAAGTTGAAAATTGCCACTTAATTTTAAACATATTTAAAAGTAGCATTTTAATCTTTTTACTGAAATATTTATGTTGTTATATTGTGTATTTGCATATCGTCTATCTTTACAGAAAACTTGGAACCATTCGATGGAACCCAGTCGAGGGTATGGATGTGGTGGAAATCAACCGAGGAATAGAAAAGAATAGAACAAATACCTGAAACAACTCATATGCCCGTATTATACTCCAGCATCGAAAAATCTTACCAGCAGAGGATTTCGTACTTGGTTTTCACTCTAAAGGATAAATTGAAAGTAACATAATTGATCGATTTCGATTGATGCTTAACATTTTTAGACAGTGTGATATCTTCGCTTTAACGATATTTAGCGTACATAAGCTGAAACACCTTGATTTAAGGAATGGTAAATTTATTTTCTTACTGGATTAGTACAAAAAAGTTAGTGGAATGATAAAAGGAAAAATAGAAGAAAAAATCAATACTTTAAATATTTATTGCAAGGTGGAAAAGTACGATTTTTTCGAATGTATGATGCTTCTATGTAACTATAGTAGGCTGTTCATAATAATATATTTCTATTTAAATTAGAATGTGGCTTTTAATTAGTATTTTTTCAGTAAAAAGTTTAAGCTAGGAATACTACTTTACTTTGAATAACTATACATTTAAGTGAAAGATAAGTGGGCAAGTGAGATACTTTGAGGGTGAATATATCCTCAGCCAATTGACTATGAACTATGGTGTACCTAGTAGCCAGGGGTTTATCACGAATGAAATCCCCTGACCACTTATACTTGCAATCATTAAAAATCACGTTGAAATCAGTTGCAATCACTAAAAAAAAAAATTGGTTATCGATTTCAAAAGATTTATTGCAATCATCAAAAATGTATGAAATCACTTTAAGTTTTTTTTGCAATCATGCAATCAAAAATGCCATAATGAAATCACGAATTGAATTCATAATGAAATCAGTATATTTATATGAAATCAATGCAATCACAAGTTTCTTAAATCAATGTAAATACAACTTGAAATCACCTGAAATCATATGAAGTCATTTAAAATATTGCAATCATTGAACCACTAAATGGCTAGTGACAAACCCCTCGCCTAGTAGTATAAAATGTTCATTTCAATACGGTCAATCATAATACCATATAAGCACCAATTGAAGGATATCCAAGTAAACCGCTATGAAAGAAAAACATGTGTTTCTCAAGCAATTTTGATTCTAACATAGGTAGGTATTGTAATTATAAAAGTTCTATTGTTCTTTTTGACCCTTTTAAAAATGTATCTTCACGCATCTGAATAAGCATATTAACTATTCGAGTTGAAATGTGCATTTGAAGAACAAACAAAGCTCCAAATATTATATTAGATATTAATTTTAATTGGTATCATTTTTTACTATTTTGGTTTCGAAAATAAACAATTATGTACCACTGTTTCATGGACTAGACGACGACGATGACGTGATATTAAACTTTACACAATGTGCATGCCAAATTGCATGTCAGAATCATAACTACTAATTGTTTCGAAGAAACAAGCTGGTTCTTTGGCAGGAAACGTACTCAAACGTTGCTTCAACCATATCTGGGGGATTAATTCGAGGTTGATGACATCGAACAGAGGGATATTCTCTGGATCCTTTTTTCCTTATTGTCGGTGGCGTTTGGCGCCATGAAAATTGTGTAATCCATTTCAAATGTTTTATTTATTTTTGGATTGTCTTAAGCTCTTTATTATGTGCTAAGTTTTGTTGGTTCTCAAATGAAATAGGAAAACTCTCAATTAATTGTAAGGTATAGTAACTTCTGAAACTATAAATAGGATCTTAAAAACGTTTTTAATATACCTTTGGAAGTGCAGCTCAGAACAATAATTGAAATTTTGCAGTTGTTAATGTCGACTTTATACTTTTGCAGGATGCAATATTATTACTTTTATACCTATTCTCTATTGGTTATGTTCAAGATGTTGTAATTAATTTTGAAAGCATATGATTCATTAACGAACGCTGTTTTAGCGACAAGAATCCTGGCAAAAATGATTTTTACAGATGTACTATTTAAAATACATGCATTTTTTGTATTCCAATCAAGAGATCCTCGCAAGGATTAAAAGCAACACTTATAAATTCTCTATTGTCAGCAAATAATAACTTATTCACTTTCGGGATCGTCATCTTACCTTTAAGTATTGATACTCAAAGATTTAAATTAATTAAGAGCAAGGAATTTCTATAGCTTTCTCGGTGTAAACCAAATTCGTCTCGTACAATGTCTTTTCCATATTTGGAGTTTTGCACCGGCACCAACTTCTTCGACTGTGATTATGTCACTCAAAATATCCTGCATTAATTGTTGGTGTTAATGTCAATATGATGTTGAATCCATCCATGGTATGAATTTCGGCGTTGAATTTGTTGTTCATTCTGTGTATTTACCGATTAACGCAACTTTATGACAGAAGATGAAATGAAATAATAAAAAAAAAACTTGAAGCAATAACTGCACTTATAAGCGACATGTGTATTTAACGACATTATTCAACTGGTATAAACTGTAACAAAGGAAATCATGAGAATCGATTTAATGGAAAAATTAACCAAGGATATAGACTATGCAACGTTTAAAAATTAAAGAAATGCAACCGATTTTAATGTTTTCATATTAAATCTTGGGGATCAAACAAATGAGAAATGAGTAATTCATAAGCTTCAAGAAATAACTATATCATCATCTGAATACTAAAATAGTTCTTAGATTGTTTTCCATTTAAATGAATTCTAAGAAATTGATCTGCAATATATTGTATCTTACCAAAAGAAAACCCAATTATTATAAATGCAAAGTACATCTGCGAGTAAACTTTTAAATTTAGCTATGAAATCATTTGTCTTGTTGGCATACAAAAATCAAGAGATATATTAAAGATAAATTGTTTAGGAAAAGTTTTGGAATCCTTTTCCAAAAGAAAATACAAAAGCCGAAAATCCTTTTCTTCGCATCAGCATTGTAATACATTTTGGCATCTAAAAGATTTATTAAAGTCCTTGACATCGTTTTGTGTGTTTGGTGCATGGGTTTTATGCAGTTGGATATATAATATTATAATGTGATTATATTGTATACCATCATTTTAGAAACTAACTTGTGTATAGACATGCAAATGCAACGTTGTGCACTTATCATGTTAAAATATTTTCTAGAAATAATAGGTCTCATGTTAATTTCGAATATTTAAATAAACTTAGTAGTCCAGTAAATAAAAGTGTTGTAGAGTGCTTGAGCAGGGGTATAAAGTTCCCCATTTTTGAGCTGAAGCTTATACAATGGGAATGGTAAGTCGTATTCTCGAGACTAAATTTTAGGCCACCAAATTTTCTACAACTTTTGTTATATGTACATTTTTTAATTTCTCTAGTTATAAGAAAAGTTTTGCATTCGTAAAAAAAAATAGTTTTGAGATAACAATCAAACCACTACGATGATAGAGAAGACGAAAAAATTAGGTCCGGCAATTCTGTCTGTCTGTCTGTATGTATCGACAACTTTAGCGCCTTAACGTTTGGGCCGAATTTCTTTAAACATGGTACAATATGTGGTCTTATAATAAAATGCCCAGACGTTTTTTTTTTAATTGTATCCTAGGTAATTGATAATTCCATTTATTTTTTTTAAATACGATTGAATATGATGAAATTTTATATAAGTGACTTGTTTACAATGGATTTTTTCACTGGATTTTTTTCAGAATACTGTTTTTTATTAGATACAGCGATTATCGTTTGAACGGGCGCACCGATTTAGACCAAATTTAATATTCAAAAACTACTGCTAAACTTGAATAATATTGCAGAAAAAAATTTAAAAATTGATTTTTTTTTTTTTAAAGAGAGATTTTTCTCAAAAAGTTTGATTAATTATGATAAAATTTTATGGAATTAATTTATTGTTGCCGACGGTGATTCATATAAATCTTTTTTTTTTTATTGGACAATGTTTTTTAAAAAAACAGTTAAAAATAAAACGCACGACTGGGTCGGACAAACTTGCTCTTGTGTAAGATTACTAACCTTTGTATTAGGATACTAAGCAAGAAACTATGATAAATAATCGGAAGTTAAAATAGTTTCTATAGCGTTTTTATGGCAGGTACCGTTAATAAGGTGATTTTGAAAAAAAAATCGAACGAAAAACTTTATTATTGGAAAAAAATCAGTCACACTAAATTTTATCAAAATCGATCGTATATATTACGAGAAAAATTGTATTGTCTTTAAGGCTTATATGCCAGGTACCGAAAATATGCAAACTTATTTTGAAAAATTTTTTTTATAAAATTTTATAAAAATCGATCGTATTTTTTACGAAAAAATGGAATGGTTTAAAACGCTTAAATGGCAGGTACCGTTAAAAATCTAGTTGTAAAAAAATTTTTTGTCGAAAAACATCAACGTTTTCAAAAAAATCAGTCATGTTAAATTTTATCAAAATTAATCGTATTTTTTCGAGAAAAATTTAATTATCTGTAACGTTTATATGGCAGGTACCGTTATTTTCAGACCTAGGATACAAATCAAAAATACGCCTGGGCATATTACTCTAAAACTACAGAGTTCCAAGTTTGTAGAAAATCGGCCCAACCGTTTAGGCTATAGGTGTCTATACATCCAGAGCGATAGACAGACTGACAGAATTGTCGGACCTACCCATCAAATAATAAAACTTGAAAAAAAGTGTATTTTATTGGAAGTGCAAAATATTTGTTTTAGCACTTAAGTGCTCAGTCATTATTATTACTTGCGATTATGTTTGATAAAAATCAAACATGACATTACGATGATAGAGAAGACGAAAAAAGTGGGTCTGTAAATTCTGTCTCTCTGTGTGTCTGTCAGTCTTGTTGTATTAGTAATTTCAGCCTAAGCGGCGGAACCGATTAGCTTCAAATTCGGTATGTCGGGTTTGTAGACCATTCCATAGAGGAGAAGTTGAAATATTTTTGTTAGAACAAAAAAAAAAAAACGGTACCTGCCATATAACGGTTTTGGAAAAGCTTAATTTTCTCGAAAACGGCTTAACTATTTTCTTCCAAAAAATAGATTGTTTTTATCCGATTGTCTTATGTTAATTTGCAAAAAGAAAATGTTTGCAAGGTTATTAACGGTACCTCCCATAGAACCGTTATTTTCTTCTTGAGCTGTATTAAAAAAATATATTAAGTAAAAAAAATTATTAAGTAAATACCATTTATTTAAAAACCGCTCTAATGATATTGGAATTATTTTTTTGATAAACTTGTATTCAGACAACAAAATTTTCTGCATACTTTGATTTTCGTTTGAATCTTCCTAAAAAGTAGTTTTAGCAATTTTAAAAACAATTCATATGATGTTATTTTCATTTTTATTAAAAAAAAATATTAAATTTATTTTTAATACATTTTATTTATATAGTAACTTGCTGCAAGAGCAAGTTCGTGCGACCCAGTCGTGCACTTCATTTTTATTTCCTATAAGAATTCATATTGTCGCCTTTCGCATGTTTTTATCATCTTTTTGACTTAATAAGGATGCATTTATGTTTTGTTTACTGAAACAAGAAATTCTTTCAAAATAACGTGCACCTGCAATGTTGAGCCCCTAATAATGTTAACTTACACACACACACACACCTACATAGTACTACGAAGTGGTAGCTACTAGTACTTTGTCTGCAACATATTTTTGATTTCGGCCTTTCCCATACAAAGCCAACAGTTTCATTCATTTTGGAAATATGATAAGCAATGTTTAAAAACGCATATGTTCTTGATTCGCTTAAGTATAACAAAATATTTTGGTCGGACTAATTTTTAACAAATTTCGCGATTATAATAACGATAATGCGCTATTCGTAATCGCTCTCAAATCAAATTTGCAATATTTTTGACATTAAAGTAAACTCAATTGCGAATCGCTATTAATAGAAAATACATAAACAAATTCGCAATTTTTATATTAAATTAGCAATTGAGGGTCTTGAAAACAATTTTCTTCTTTTGGATATGGTAGCATACTAGCATTTAATTTTTTTTACTTCTTTTACATTACTGTTTTTTACGCTTTTTTGTTGTTAATGTCAAAATTTCCCTGTGGTATTATAATGTCATGAAGTTTTAAATCCCAACTGAGATTAATATTAAAAATAGGTTTTTTTTTTTTGTAATTAAAAATAAACCTGTCTTTTGGGATTGTGTAACACTCACTCATCATTTTCCCAGAAGACATCAAGTGTAAAATGTACCTTATATTAAAATACTGTCATGGAGCATTTTATTTAATTTTTCCAAAAAGGACTTCCATTTATTTTAAGTACATTGTTTATCAAAACATGGTTCATTTGTTAAGTTTTGATTACCGTGAGAAGGTTTAAAAAGAACTGCTAAGATGTGAGAAAAACTTCTTCTCCAATTAATATCATCTCCAACAGATTGAAAAAAAAATTAATTCAAATAGGATAGGGTTACCTTCCAGGTTGAACTTATGCTCCTTGCGGGCATAACGAATTTGTTCCTTTTTTGAAATAAGAAAACTTTTTTCGCTTAGTTTTTGTATATGTATTTTTTTTTCTCTTTCATCTTGTTCCACTCTAGATGGTTGGAAGACTCGAGGAAGACTTGATACCACAGAGTTATTTAATATGTAGGACACGGTTTGCGTAAGGCTTTTGTTTAATCTCTCGGGTAAGGACACGAAGTAGAAATTCCCAATGTTCTTCCTGGGCAAAACCAAAAACTCGTAAAACAAATATTTCAAATGAGAATATATTTACACCGCTGAAAGTAAGAAAACCTATATGTAAGTTTTATTCTAAAGAAAAACAGAGTCATAAAAAAATACGAGTTCGACACTGTCGTTGCTCCAATTAGAAAAACAAAAAATTTTATAGTCATGAAGAAAAAAGGATTTTTTTTTCTTCAGTTTTATGCGAAATGTTGTTTTTGTTTACAAGATTGGCATCAATGAGTATTAGGATGGAAAAAATAGAATAAACTAGATTTTATTCTCTCAACTTGAGTTTCCTTCACACTTGGAAGCTTCGCAATTATTTTTGTACCTTTTTCCTCTTCAGATGTGTGTGCTGTGTTGGAGACAAAGGAACTGTGAACCATATCACATAAGCTCTTAACTTAAGGCAATGATCCTATCATTCGTCGTGCCATTCATCAAGTTCATGGAGCTGAAACTCTCCTAGATTTGTATCTTTTTATGGTTTTTAGTGTAGTAGTAATTATTTTTAGTGAAAGCTAGCAGACAAATATTAAACAGATAAAATGCTTAAAACGAAAATTCCACATCAATTTTTGGTGTCTTTTAAAATGTTACAAAGACCCAAATATTTGTGAAAAATCCTTCAAAATAAAAAAAAGTTCTCCTATAATTTTGTTTAAACAAGTTACTTAAACAAATTTGGATATGATTTTCTATATATGTCGGGGTTCCCTCGACCTATTCACACATTATGTAGACAAATCTAAATGCTTGTTTATGATGTTCATTTATAATATTAGTAAACAATGATATTAAAATTCAAATAATTTTTAATCATAGTATTTTCACGTAATAGTAATGGTATTACTTTAATTATATTTACTAATATACTATATACTACAGTATATATTGCCTTAAAGTACTTCAAGCCTTTTGTATATTATATATTTGAAAAAATAATACTATAAGGCCCTTCGTCCACTTGAGCAACGCAACCGCAATTCACAAAAATATTCAATATAAAAAAAAATACACGCACCTTTAATGCAACGTATTTTTTATAGTTTTACTTGCTTAATAGGGCAAGTACTGGTTTCGTGTAAAAAAAATAAAGGGCACGAATGGGTCGCACAAACTTGCTCTCGTGGCAAGTTACCCGAGCGTTTAAAGTACAAACGGAATATACGAAAAAATCGTATAATTTTTTAAAAGTTTGAATACCATATCTTAAAAAGATTCAAACCAAAATCAAAGCATACAAAAATTTTTTTACTAAATAAAAATATTTTTTCGAAAACTTTTTTCTAAAAAAAAGTGAGTATGCAGGTTTTTTAAACTTAAATTATTATTTATTAATTTATTATTTATTAATTTATTTATAACGATTTTGATAAAACTTGTTTTACGTTGTATTTGTAGTAATATTAGTATAACTGCATTTCAGGTTTCTGGCTAGAAATGCACATAACCGAGATTTGGTGTGAACGGTTTTTACAAACTTGGCCATAAGTTAATAACTGCTGAGCCCATTCCTTTTAAATTCGGTATATATTTTTAACCTGACATTTAGCATAAGATGGCATTCACAGTTTTTTGCTTAACAACCGTTTAATGATAGCTGCGGTACAACTTGACTGAACATATTTCCATATTTCCATTTGTCCATTTTTTTATATTTTAATATCTTTCTTCAGAATTTAATAAATCTAAATTTTGGTAGTCCCATAGTTTGCTACAAGAACAAGTTCGTGCGACACAGTCGTGCATTTTATTTATATTGAATTTGCTTGTGAGTTGCGTTGCTTTGCATTGCTCAAGTAAACGAAGGGCCTAAAAGTTTAACAACACTTCGTGAAATGTATGTCCATAAATTATTAACATTTCCTATGTTGACACATAAGAAATTCCCATAACGCCACAAATACAAACAATATAATTGCTTTAATATCTGAACTTAAGCTCAACAATTTCCTTTTGATGGCATGGTGATGGTATCCATTTGCAGTAATTAACAATTATTTACTGTATTATTACCGATTGAACGGCCCTTAAATAATTTATATGTTAGTCTATGTTTACGTAGAAAATATTTAAAACTATTTTGAAACAAAAAGTATAGATACGGACCTACACGTAAGGTTAGTTACGTAATGCAATCATTGTTGTATTTGAGGGCATACAACAATGATTGCAGAACAAAAACTGATGAATATTTTTTTAATTCAAGGATATTGACCAATCAATAAATTTCTAAAATATTTATTTTCCTTTTTTGTTTCTTAATTATTGTCTACATTGGTTTTTATAAATTGAAATTGTGTTAAATATATACATTATGGAGAGGGATCCGCATAACCCAGCTATAGCTAGCCTAGGATTATGCGACTGGAAATTAATAGGTCGGCTGGTGCGCAGCGTTGCACACAGGAGTAATTAAAACCGATCAAACAAAAAACAATAGCATGCCAGTGTGGAAAACAATAGAAAACGTTTTGTAACAGTAAAGGTGATACAGGGGTGGATTCTAGGATCTGCCAGCTTTCCGATTGGGGCGGGAAAATCCCGATATTTCAACCATGTCCCGATTGAAAAACTTTCCTAATTTTGTTCCGACTTTCCCTTATATTCATCCAACATTGTGTAGAAATATCAGAAATATCAATTAAAATAGCTATTGCTCTTAAATGACATCTCTCATCTTCATCAATTGTCTTTCTTTTCTATAAGATCAATTGTCAGTATTGTCGGTTGTCTATATTCCCCTCCTTTCGCGTCTTGACTCTTTGATTATCTACTTGAAGAAAACGTGACAACCCCAGAGTGAAGTTTTTAAGCGATAGTAATTAAATATCCAAAAACCTTTCAGCAAGCACTTTGTGAAAGGTCTTATAGTTCGTTGCCCCTGAAGAAGTTAACAAACGTCAACGAAACGTAGGGAGAAATTATAGACCTTTATTTGCATCCAAAAGAATGATCAAAAAAGCTCATTTGAACAAAATTTAAAACAAGCCTTACAAGGTTCACAATGTTGGACAATGGCATGAGAGTAAATTGGCGGAAACTGAAATGAAGATATTTTGCATGGCAACATGCAGTAATAACAAAACTTGATCGAATATTAGAAGTAAAAAGAAGAAATATAACGTTCACAAAGTTTTATCAAAATCGTTAGAGTCGTTTCTGAGAAAAATTGGGAAAACTAAAACAGTCCGACTAGTCTCATTTTGTTCTTAATGGTTCAGTAAACAAACAAAATCTTCGCTTTTTGGGAATCCGGAATTAAGACATCATTGCCTTTAAACCATTGCATTCGATCAAGTGTCCCAAATACGACGACCACCTGAAGGTCATCGGGCCTTATTTTTTCAATGACGCCTGGGAAATACGATTTCTTTGAAGTCGAGGTTTTATGAAAACAACCCACAGAAAGTTACTAAAGAAAATAAAGTTGTTGCCATTGCATGCGTTTGCAAATCACCATCACCACTCATCTGCAATGGCGGCGCTCACTTGACAGATATGTCAAGAATATGGGACTGAGTGTTTTTGGACTACCCAAAGCATCTTTAGCTATAGTATGAATGATTGTATGAAACAAGATGAAATATCTCTAATTCTTTTTTGGATATTGTTTTTGGAAAAATGTTTGAAGAGTTCTTCTAATTTTATTTTTTGACAGTAGGCACCAACAAAACAATTAATTGTTTATTCAATTGAGAATTTGCAAGGATACCATTTTTTGTTCCTTAAGTGAAATTGATGTCAACTCAAGCTTTCAACACATAGTCGAGGTATGTGGTTTAATTGACAAGAGCTATTCTGTTCTATAGGCTGAATGGATGTCACTGTCACAGTGTTCGATAGAAGTGTTTTAATAAAAATTGTTTGCCTTTCGCCATTGAAGAGGTGTCAGAGAATATTTTAGTTCTGTTTAAATTCCGACGTATTATTTTATTGAAGAGAATCTGTTTTGAACTTATAAAGCTGTTTTTTTTAAATTTCTTTAAGCAATTTAATTTGTTAATATTAAATTTGGCAGTAACCTTTTTTTATGTTTCGGGATGATTATAACAAAAAATAAAAAAAAAATCCTATTTTAAAAAGCATTATTTAAAATAAGATACTTTACTTTTTTTAATCCTTAGGTTACATAAAAGCATTGATACAAGAATCTCGGTTGCATTGAGTTTTTTTAAGGATGTGTTATACTGATTACTGAAATGAAGTCGAATGCAATGTTAAAGTATTTTGTATATTGATATTTTTTGGTGGTAACGTGGGTAAATGTAAACAGGGTAACGTGGGTAAATGTAAACGTGGGTAAAAGTAAACACGGGGAAATGTAAACACGGCTCATATCAAACTCTAGTAAAGAATTTTTAGCACACACAGTATCTGAAATGATGGAAGTATACATGTTTGACGACATACATGTAATCCATTGGTGTAAGTTGCAATATTAGTTGTCTTGAGATTTTTTTTCTGAAAGGTTGTGTTTTAATGTTGTGTTTTTGTAATCTAAATGAGGATACTATCTCAAATTGATGAAATAAATGTAAATTAGAAATTTAAACAATTCTGAAGTGTTTTACGGAAAATATTTTTTCTCAATTTTTGTATCGGTAAGTTCTATTTAATGTATACTTGTAAGTTATAAAATTTGTTTGGCAATCTTTTTATCCCAGGAAATATTTTGATGTGGGTAAATGTAAACAACACTAAGGGGTAAATGTAAACATATTTTATGGTCAAATAAGTGATAATATTTTTTTTTTTAAATTATGTTGGTTACTTAAATTATAGTTGCCATAAATGCCAAGCCATCATACTAATTGGATGACGTCGCCAATGCAGTCACTGACGTCCAAAGCAAAAATATGACGCTTAGGGTAGCCCTGGAGGCTAATGGAGTTCCTGTATCCGTAACTTATAATAGGATAAGCGGCAGAAAAAACTATCTTGAAAAAATCAGACAAGGTCGAGGAACAGCACTGCAGCACTGCTCTAGCAAAACTTCCAGTAACTTCAACATTTATTTAAATCCCAGTTTACTTTTGCCCCCGGATTCAGAAAAAAAAAGTTATTGTTGGGTAAATGTAAACATACTACAATTAACCCTAATTTAATTTTTTTAAACAATTTTTTTCAAAAATGTCATACTTTTGTTTTCTCATTTACCATTTTCCTGACAGGTTTTTATTAAAAAAATTCAAAAATCATGAACTCAAAATTTAAAAAATAAACCTGATTTTGTTTACATTTACCTACGTATATGTTGTGTGCTTCTTGTTATACCAGCAGTCTTATTCTTTTTAAAACAAGTTACTTGAACAGACCGATTCTCCCCCTTGTGAGGAGTTACAAGTCAAAAGCAATTGTGACTATTTATTGTGAGTATTGTTGTGACTCGATAACATTGATCGAATTCTCCCCCAATCCTGAAAAGCAAAGTCACAATTTTACTCATAGCGTCATGGTGATGTCTTTTTCGACTTGGAACAGCTGATTATGACAGAACACGAAAAAGTTTGGAATTTCTTTGTGTAACATTTTTGTTAAAAGTATAAATAATTTAATCCAAATTTACAAATTTTTTTGGGGAAATAGTCATAAATTACAACGTAATCAACATTTCGGATCTAATATTAGTGAAAAATGTGTGTGGTGGTAATGCTTGATTTATTAAAAAGAAAAAAAAAACGCCGAAGAAAATTTATTCCTTCCACGCATGAAAAATGTAATCGCCCCTTTGTTTTTGTAGTTCATGAAGAAAAGTTTCAACATTCTAAAAAGTTTCTTTTCTACATTGTTCTGTTCAATTAACATACAAAATTTCATAAACTAATGCATCGTTAAAGTAAAAATAAATAAATAAAAAACCTTTAATTTTGTTACCACTCACTAAAAAACGAAAAAAAAAAACAATTGAATCATGAGAGCTGTGACCTGCTCTCAAGCAGTCCACAATTTCGATAGTTCTTATGACTCTCACAAGTTGTGACTATGGGGGAGAATCCGAAAAATTCACAAAATCAATCTCACCTCTTCTTATGACTTGGTGAGGTATCAGTGATGTTGGGGAGAATCCGGCTGTAAAACTGATAGAGAATCTTCATCTCAGTTCTTTCAGATTACACTTTAAAAACTAGTCATGTAATATATACAAATCTACACCAAAGTTTTACTACCTTTCTTTGAAAAATACTGAAAAGAATGTAAATAAACAATATTCAAAGATTTTTCTTGTCAAATTTCAATACTAACAGTAATAATTAACTGCTTCTCAGGTAAAATCTCAAAGAACAAGTTTTTCCTTTCGTGTTAAATTAGTTGGATAAGCGAAATAAAAGTTTTACTTTTTTTACACATGGAGGTTGAGGTAATTAAAAAGTATGCTACTTATAATGACATACTGCACAAAAAACTTTGGCTTTGTTATTAGATTCATATTTTACGAAAGTTAAATAATTCCTTAAAATACAGTCTTAATCAGTATTTAAATACATAGAAACACATTAGCTATTATTATGTGTATGACTCAAAGTTTAAAATATCTGCAATCCACAAAACAAAAATATAACCATACACATTGCAGAAAATAGATATGTAGATGCATTAGCTACGGTGTAATTAAATAATTGATGAAAAGCCTTGGGATTTGATCAAAAGTACATCCTTAATTATTATACGGATATTAATGGGTAAGATTAATAATGAAGATATTTATTGATAAAGCGCACGGATGTTCTAATTGTTATTTTTTTATCTGCGACAATTTTAATTAATTGGGGAGGTTAAATTACGGATGATATGGAAACTTAGTGGAGTTTAGTTGCTATGGGATTTTGGAGTCTGTAATAATATACATTATAATTTAATTGGGTTCTTTTTTTTATAATATAGCATGACCCGACGGCAAAACTTATCATTGAATTTGATAAAATTCAAATACGTATAAATGTTTACATAATCGATTTACATTGGGATACAAAAATAATTCAAAATTCAATATTATAAGGAAAGACATGTCATATTCATTATGTAGTTTGTTCTTTCCTATCTTTCTACTCCTTCTAACTAGTGTCATGCACTAGTTGAAAATAAATTTCAAGTAATTTTTCGAGTTGACCTTCTCAAATTTCAGCAGGCCCGCAGAAAGTAAAACAATGACAAGAACTAAGGTGTGATGCAAGTAAGTTAGAACTTCAATTCCGCTGTAAATAGGTTTGTTAAAATTACCTAAATCAAAAATAAACACTAATTTTGCTTTTTTCAGTAGTAACAGAATTTGTCTTATGATAATAAAAAAAATACATTTACAAAAAAAATTTATTCGTCCTACTTTTTTGTTTATCATTTTAAATTTATTGTTGATAAATTAAAAATCAATAAAAACTGCTACATTTCTGAGATTTAAGAGCTCCTGGCAAACACCAAATGACAATTTTTCCAAGATTTTTCTTTACTTGTCAAACACCAAATGCTAAGGTTACCTGTAAGTTTCTGAGATTTATGAGCTCCTGGGTGTTCCATCAGGACTTTTCGTTTTTTCTTCAAGCACCAAATGACAATTTTTTCAAGATTATTTATTTATGCAGTAAACTTTTAATAACAAAATACAACAGAAATGTAATAAACCAGGAAGAAATCATTTTGAAAGCTCAAATGAGTTTGGAGATATCACTGAAAAAAAATGTGTCTCACTGTCCCAACCTTTCCCCTACATATTTGTTAAAAAAAAAAAACATTCAACACAACTTATTGGTTTGCCAAATAGATTTTTGTTTTGATTCTCTTGGGTATATGACAAAATTTCTTTTCAATATGATTTATTTGATCGCTTTGATCAATCAGATTTGTTGGGTAATGGTACAAAAGTTACTCAACTCATATAGTCATAATGTACAATGCACGTACAGTACATTTTATCAGCCCATAAGCTCAGTTTAAATAATTTTCGTGTTGATTTTATTAAAATGTCTCCAAATTTTATACCACACAATACAAAAAGTCTTCCCAAACTGCCTAAATAAGGAAAAGATAACATAAATGCGTTTATTCCTTAAATAAAATCTCATACATGTTAAATGTACGTAACGTAGGTAGCTAACGATAACCTCGTCGATGTGGTGCGTGGGAAGAATTCAGCAAACTTATTTGCACGTCTTAAGGATTCAAGTTATGAGGATTTGATAATTTCGTTTATCATTCATTTTAATCCGTAATCATATTCATTTGAATGCAAATTAGTAAGAATAGAATAACGAATGAGTGAATCGGGGATGAAAACTTTTGAATTAGCATCAACAATACTGAAAAAGATGAATGAAAATTTGTTTTTTTTATGAGATGTGTCGTTGTCGGTTCGGTAGGTATCGCAGAAATCTACTTAAAATGGGAACTTATTGTTAAGTGAATATTGTTTTGAAGGATAAAATTAGCTACAATAATAAGGCACCCAGAATGTAATAAAATGTTGGAAAAGGCAAAGGCTCTTGACAAGAGCTGTTAACGACACATAAACAAAATGATTTATATACGCTTTTATTTTTTGTATTAATGTGTTGTTAAAAACGAAGAGATATTTTAATCTGGTGTTGACCTTCAAAGCTCCCAGCAAAATGCAAATTCCGTTTGTAAATTTAATTTCTAATCATTGTCCAGAACAGAAGAGTTTAAATCAAGACACAATAAAACAACTTTTAAAATGTGTTATTAAAAAATGGTTGATTCCTATCTTTGAGGAGGAACATCCTATATACATCCAGAGCGATAGACAGACTGACAGAATTGTCGGACCTACCCATCAAATAATAAAACTTGAAAAAAAGTGTATTTTATTGGAAGTGCAAAATATTTGTTTTAGCACTTAAGTGCTCAGTCATTATTATTACTTGCGATTATGTTTGATAAAAATCAAACATGACATTACGATGATAGAGAAGACGAAAAAAGTGGGTCTGTAAATTCTGTCTCTCTGTGTGTCTGTCAGTCTTGTTGTATTAGTAATTTCAGCCTAAGCGGCGGAACCGATTAGCTTCAAATTCGGTATGTCGGGTTTGTAGACCATTCCATAGAGGAGAAGTTGAAATATTTTTGTTAGAACAAAAAAAAAAAAACGGTACCTGCCATATAACGGTTTTGGAAAAGCTTAATTTTCTCGAAAACGGCTTAACTATTTTCTTCCAAAAAATAGATTGTTTTTATCCGATTGTCTTATGTTAATTTGCAAAAAGAAAATGTTTGCAAGGTTATTAACGGTACCTCCCATAGAACCGTTATTTTCTTCTTGAGCTGTATTAAAAAAATATATTAAGTAAAAAAAATTATTAAGTAAATACCATTTATTTAAAAACCGCTCTAATGATATTGGAATTATTTTTTTGATAAACTTGTATTCAGACAACAAAATTTTCTGCATACTTTGATTTTCGTTTGAATCTTCCTAAAAAGTAGTTTTAGCAATTTTAAAAACAATTCATATGATGTTATTTTCATTTTTATTAAAAAAAAATATTAAATTTATTTTTAATACATTTTATTTATATAGTAACTTGCTGCAAGAGCAAGTTCGTGCGACCCAGTCGTGCACTTCATTTTTATTTCCTATAAGAATTCATATTGTCGCCTTTCGCATGTTTTTATCATCTTTTTGACTTAATAAGGATGCATTTATGTTTTGTTTACTGAAACAAGAAATTCTTTCAAAATAACGTGCACCTGCAATGTTGAGCCCCTAATAATGTTAACTTACACACACACACACACCTACATAGTACTACGAAGTGGTAGCTACTAGTACTTTGTCTGCAACATATTTTTGATTTCGGCCTTTCCCATACAAAGCCAACAGTTTCATTCATTTTGGAAATATGATAAGCAATGTTTAAAAACGCATATGTTCTTGATTCGCTTAAGTATAACAAAATATTTTGGTCGGACTAATTTTTAACAAATTTCGCGATTATAATAACGATAATGCGCTATTCGTAATCGCTCTCAAATCAAATTTGCAATATTTTTGACATTAAAGTAAACTCAATTGCGAATCGCTATTAATAGAAAATACATAAACAAATTCGCAATTTTTATATTAAATTAGCAATTGAGGGTCTTGAAAACAATTTTCTTCTTTTGGATATGGTAGCATACTAGCATTTAATTTTTTTTACTTCTTTTACATTACTGTTTTTTACGCTTTTTTGTTGTTAATGTCAAAATTTCCCTGTGGTATTATAATGTCATGAAGTTTTAAATCCCAACTGAGATTAATATTAAAAATAGGTTTTTTTTTTTTGTAATTAAAAATAAACCTGTCTTTTGGGATTGTGTAACACTCACTCATCATTTTCCCAGAAGACATCAAGTGTAAAATGTACCTTATATTAAAATACTGTCATGGAGCATTTTATTTAATTTTTCCAAAAAGGACTTCCATTTATTTTAAGTACATTGTTTATCAAAACATGGTTCATTTGTTAAGTTTTGATTACCGTGAGAAGGTTTAAAAAGAACTGCTAAGATGTGAGAAAAACTTCTTCTCCAATTAATATCATCTCCAACAGATTGAAAAAAAAATTAATTCAAATAGGATAGGGTTACCTTCCAGGTTGAACTTATGCTCCTTGCGGGCATAACGAATTTGTTCCTTTTTTGAAATAAGAAAACTTTTTTCGCTTAGTTTTTGTATATGTATTTTTTTTTCTCTTTCATCTTGTTCCACTCTAGATGGTTGGAAGACTCGAGGAAGACTTGATACCACAGAGTTATTTAATATGTAGGACACGGTTTGCGTAAGGCTTTTGTTTAATCTCTCGGGTAAGGACACGAAGTAGAAATTCCCAATGTTCTTCCTGGGCAAAACCAAAAACTCGTAAAACAAATATTTCAAATGAGAATATATTTACACCGCTGAAAGTAAGAAAACCTATATGTAAGTTTTATTCTAAAGAAAAACAGAGTCATAAAAAAATACGAGTTCGACACTGTCGTTGCTCCAATTAGAAAAACAAAAAATTGTATAGTCATGAAGAAAAAATGATTTTTTTTTCTTCAGTTTTATGCGAAATGTTGTTTTTGTTTACAAGATTGGCATCAATGAGTATTAGGATGGAAAAAATAGAATAAACTAAATTTTATTCTCTCAACTTGAGTTTCCTTCACACTTGGAAGCTTCGCAATTATTTTTTTTACCTTTTTCCTCTTCAGATGTGTGTGCTGTGTTGGAGACAAAGGAACTGTGAACCATATCACATAAGCTCTTAACTTAAGGCAATGATCCTATCATTCGTCGTGCCATTCATCAAGTTCATGGAGCTGAAACTGTCCTAGATTTGTATCTTTTTATGGTTTTTAGTGTAGTAGTAATTATTTTTAGTGAAAGCTAGCAGACAAATATTAAGCAGATAAAATGCTTAAAACGAAAATTCCACATCAATTTTTGGTGTCTTTTAAAATGTTACAAAGACCCAAATATTTGTGAAAAATCCTTCAAAATAAAAAAAAGTTCTCCAATAATTTTGTTTAAACAAGTTACTTAAAAAAATTTGGATATGATTTTCTATATATGTCGGGGTTCCCTCGACCTATTTTCACACATTATGTAGACAAATCTAAATGCTTGTTTATGATGTTCATTTATAATATTAGTAAACAATGATATTAAAATTCAAATAATTTTTAATCATAGTATTTTCACGTAATAGTTATGGTATTACTTTAATTATATTTACTAATATACTATATACAACAGTATATATTGCCTTAAAGTTCTTCAAGCCTTTTGTATATTATATATTTGAAAAAATAATACTATAAGGCCCTTCGTCCACTTGAGCAACGCAACCGCAATTCACAAAAATATTCAATATAAAAAAAAATACACGCACCTTTAATGCAACGTATTTTTTATAGTTTTACTTGCTTAATAGGGCAAGTACTGGTTTCGTGTAAAAAAAATAAAGGGCACGAATGGGTCGCACAAACTTGCTCTCGTGGCAAGTTACCTGAGCGTTTAAAGTACAAACGGAATATACGAAAAAATCGTATAATTTTTTAAAAGTTTGAATACCATATCTTAAAAAGATTCAAACCCAAATCAAAGCATACACAAATTTTTTTACTAAATAAAAATATTTTTTCGAAAACTTTTTTCTAAAAAAAAGTGAGTATGCAGGTTTTTTAAACTTAAATTATTATTTATTAATTTATTATTTATTAATTTATTTATAACGATTTTGATAAAACTTGTTTTACGTTGTATTTGTAGTAATATTAGTATAACTGCATTTCAGGTTTCTGGCTAGAAATGCACATAACCGAGATTTGGTGTGAACGGTTTTTACAAACTTGGCCATAAGTTAATAACTGCTGAGCCCATTCCTTTTAAATTCGGTATATATTTTTAACCTGACATTTAGCATAAGATGGCATTCACAGTTTTTTGCTTAACAACCGTTTAATGATAGCTGCGGTACAACTTGACTGAACATATTTCCATATTTCCATTTGTCCATTTTTTTATATTTTAATATCTTTCTTCAGAATTTAATAAATCTAAATTTTGGTAGTCCCATAGTTTGCTACAAGAACAAGTTCGTGCGACACAGTCGTGCATTTTATTTATATTGAATTTGCTTGTGAGTTGCGTTGCTTTGCATTGCTCAAGTAAACGAAGGGCCTAAAAGTTTAACAACACTTCGTGAAATGTATGTCCATAAATTATTAACATTTCCTATGTTGACACATAAGAAATTCCCATAACGCCACAAATACAAACAATATAATTGCTTTAATATCTGAACTTAAGCTCAACAATTTCCTTTTGATGGCATGGTGATGGTATCCATTTGCAGTAATTAATAATTATTTACTGTATTATTACCGATTGAACGGCCCTTAAATAATTTATAAGTTAGTCTATGTTTACGTAGAAAATATTTAAAACTATTTTGAAACAAAAAGTATAGATACGGATCTACACGTTAGGTTAGTTAATTAATGCAATCATTGTTGTATTTGAGGGCATACAACAATGATTGCAGAACAAAAACTGATGAATATTTTTTTAATTCAAGGATATTGACCAATCAATAAATTTCTAAAATATTTATTTTCCTTTTTTGTTTCTTAATTATTGTCTACACTGGTTTTTATAAATTGAAATTGTGTTAAATATATACATTATGGAGAGGGATCCGCATAACCCAGCTATAGCTAGCCTAGGATTATGCGACTGGAAATTAATAGGTCGGCTGGTGCGCAGCGTTGCTCACAGGAGTAATTAAAACCGATCAAACAAAAAACAATAGCATGCCAGTGTGGAAAACAATAGAAAACGTTTTGTAACAGTAAAGGTGATACAGGGGTGGAATCTAGGATCTGCCAAACTTCCGATTGGGGCGGGAAAATCCCGATATTTCAACCATGTCCCGATTCAAAAACTTTCCTGATTTTGTTCCGACTTTCCCTTATATTCATCCAACATTGTGTAGAAATATCAGAAATATCAATTAAAATAGCTATTGCTCTTAAATGACATCTCTCATCTTCATCAATTGTCTTTCTTTTCTATAAGATCAATTGTCAGTATTGTCGGTTGTCTATATTCCACTCCTTTCGCGTCTTGACTCTTTGATTATCTACTTGAAGAAAACGTGACAACCCCAGAGTGAAGTTTTTAAGCGATAGTAATTTAATATCCAAAAACCTTTCAGCAAGCACTTTGTGAAAGGTCTTATAATTCGTTGCCCCTGAAGAAGTTAACAAACATCAACGAAACGTTGGGAGAAATTATAGACCTTTATTTGCATCCAAAAGAATGATCAAAAAAGCTCATTTGAACAAAATTTAAAACAAACCTTACAAGGTTCACAATGTTGGACAATGGCATGAGAGTAAATTGGCGGAAACTGAAATGAAGATATTTTGCATGGCAACATGCAGTAATAACAAAACTTGATCGAATATTAGAAGTAAAAAGAAGAAATATAACGTTCACAAAGTTTTATCAAAATCGTTAGAGTCGTTTCTGAGAAAAATTGGGAAAACTAAAACAGTCCGACTAGTCTCATTTTGTTCTTAATGGTTCAGTAAACAAACAAAATCTTCGCTTTTTGGGAATCCGGAATTAAGACATCATTGCCTTTAAACCATTGCATTCGATCAAGTGTCCCAAATACGACGACCACCTGAAGGTCATCGGGCCTTATTTTTTCAATGACGCCTGGGAAATACGATTTCTTTGAAGTCGAGGTTTTATGAAAACAACCCACAGAAAGTTACTAAAGAAAATAAAGTTGTTGCCATTGCATGCGTTTGCAAATCACCATCACCACTCATCTGCAATGGCGGCGCTCACTTGACAGATATGTCAAGAATATGGGACTGAGTGTTTTTGGACTACCCAAAGCATCTTTAGCTATAGTATGAATGATTGTATGAAACAAGATGAAATATCTCTAATTCTTTTTTGGATATTGTTTTTGGAAAAATGTTTGAAGAGTTCTTCTAATTTTATTTTTTGACAGTAGGCACCAACAAAACAATTAATTGTTTATTCAATTGAGAATTTGCAAGGATACCATTTTTTGTTCCTTAAGTGAAATTGATGTCAACTCAAGCTTTCAACACATAGTCGAGGTATGTGGTTTAATTGACAAGAGCTATTCTGTTCTATAGGCTGAATGGATGTCACTGTCACAGTGTTCGATAGAAGTGTTTTAATAAAAATTGTTTGCCTTTTGCCATTGAAGAGGTGTCAGAGAATATTTTAGTTCTGTTTAAATTCCGACGTATTATTTTATTGAAGAGAATCTGTTTTGAACTTATAAAGCTGTTTTTTTTAAATTTCTTTAAGCAATTTAATTTGTTAATATTAAATTTGGCAGTAACCTTTTTTTATGTTTCGGGATGATTATAACAAAAAATAAAAAAAAAATCCTATTTTAAAAAGCATTATTTAAAATAAGATACTTTACTTTTTTTAATCCTTAGGTTACATAAAAGCATTGATACAAGAATCTCGGTTGCATTGAGTTTTTTTAAGGATGTGTTATACTGATTACTGAAATGAAGTCGAATGCAATGTTAAAGTATTTTGTATATTGATATTTTTTGGTGGTAACGTGGGTAAATGTAAACAGGGTAACGTGGGTAAATGTAAACGTGGGTAAAAGTAAACACGGGGAAATGTAAACACGGCTCATATCAAACTCTAGTAAAGAATTTTTAGCACACACAGTATCTGAAATGATGGAAGTATACATGTTTGACGACATACATGTAATCCATTGGTGTAAGTTGCAATATTAGTTGTCTTGAGATTTTTTTTCTGAAAGGTTGTGTTTTAATGTTGTGTTTTTGTAATCTAAATGAGGATACTATCTCAAATTGATGAAATAAATGTAAATTAGAAATTTAAACAATTCTGAAGTGTTTTACGGAAAATATTTTTTCTCAATTTTTGTATCGGTAAGTTCTATTTAATGTATACTTGTAAGTTATAAAATTTGTTTGGCAATCTTTTTATCCCAGGAAATATTTTGATGTGGGTAAATGTAAACAACACTAAGGGGTAAATGTAAACATATTTTATGGTCAAATAAGTGATAATATTTTTTTTTTTAAATTATGTTGGTTACTTAAATTATAGTTGCCATAAATGCCAAGCCATCATACTAATTGGATGACGTCGCCAATGCAGTCACTGACGTCCAAAGCAAAAATATGACGCTTAGGGTAGCCCTGGAGGCTAATGGAGTTCCTGTATCCGTAACTTATAATAGGATAAGCGGCAGAAAAAACTATCTTGAAAAAATCAGACAAGGTCGAGGAACAGCACTGCAGCACTGCTCTAGCAAAACTTCCAGTAACTTCAACATTTATTTAAATCCCAGTTTACTTTTGCCCCCGGATTCAGAAAAAAAAAGTTATTGTTGGGTAAATGTAAACATACTACAATTAACCCTAATTTAATTTTTTTAAACAATTTTTTTCAAAAATGTCATACTTTTGTTTTCTCATTAACCATTTTCCTGACAGGTTTTTATTAAAAAAATTCAAAAATCATGAACTCAAAATTTAAAAAATAAACCTGATTTTGTTTACATTTACCTACGTATATGTTTGTGTGCTTCTTGTTATACCAGCAATCTTATTCTTTTTTTTTTTTTTTTTTTTTTTTTTCTTTCGGTAGGTGGAAATCTTCAAAAGACACTTGATAATATTCGGTATCAAGTAGTGTGGGACTTCTACCGCACTAAAACCACCTAGAATCATGACCAATCTATAAAAGATCGACAAATGATTTTAGTTTCTCAATTTTTAGTTCACATTTTGGGAAGTTTGATGATTTAATACTTTCCCATCGCTTTTAGACCATCAGCTCATGAGGCTTGGTTCTTCTTAGTCTCCGAACATTGGTACGTACATTTAAGACTGTCTCCATTTCGGAGTTAGTGTGACTAAGCAGTCGCTGATTGTGTGATACAGCGTGTTTTCTAATTACTTCTGTAACCATTTCTACTTGAAGGTCACAATGTAAATCGCTGTTTCTTATATACCAAGGGGCGTTTACTATTCCACGAAGGACTTTGTTTTGGAATGTTTGGATGGTTTCCGCATTTGTTTTCTTTGTACAACCCCAAAGTTGGATGCCATACGTCCAAACAGGTTTTAATACCTGCTTATACAACATTAATTTGTTTTCAATTGATAGGGCAGAGGTTTTTCCCAGTAACCAGTACATTTTTCTATATTTTAAGTTAAGTTCTTCCCTTTTTTTCTTGATGTGCTCTTTCCATTTTAGCTTTGCATCCAAAGTCATCCCAAGGTATTTGGCCGTATTGGAGTAAGGTACTACTTTACTATTAATAAAAAGTGGAACATTATTAATCTTTTTATTAGTAAAGTTTATATGCGTTGATTTTGTTTCATTGAGTCTGATACGCCACTGTTGCGTCCATTCTCTTATCTTGTCGACTGCATATTGCAGTTTTTCTGTTGCCTTTACAACGCATTTATCTGACACTAATATCGCAGTATCATCTGCAAAAGTGGCCATGATCGCATTGCTGTCCACTGGAATATCCCTTGTATACAACAAATACAGGGTTGGTCCTAAGACACTTCCTTGTGGTACGCCGGCTTCGATTTTCTTAAGTTCCGAATACTCTTGCTCGTACCGAACTCTAAAAAGTCGGTCGGTAATATATGATTTGAGTATTTCATAGAACTGCCTGGGAAGGTCCCTGTGCAGTTTGTACTCGAGCCCCAAATGCCAAACCTTGTCAAAGGCTTGAGCAACATCTAGAAATAGAGCGGAACATACTTGTTTTTCTTCAAGTGCTTTTTCAACAACATCCGTAATTCGATGTACTTGGTCTATCGTGGAATGTTTGTTTCTAAATCCAAACTGATGATTTGGTATTAGTTTTCGTTCTTCTATTATTTTGCTTAGTCTATTTAAAAGCAGTTTTTCGAAAACTTTTGCCATAATTGGTATAAGCGATATTGGTCTGTAAGATGTAACTTCGGTTGGTGGCTTACCTTGCTTTGGTATAACAATGACTTCTGCAATTTTCCAATGATGTGGAACATAACGGAGCTTAAGGCATGCATTTATTATGTATTGGAATTTTTTGAAGGCTATTGTTGGCATTTCTTTCAAGACCTGAGCCGTAATTAGATCATACCCGGGTGATTTTTTATTTGATAACTTTTGATGGCACATGCTTTTTACTTCTTTGAGCCTTACTAAGGGAATTTCTAAGTCATCATTTTTATTAACAAATTGTAAGTTTTTTGCCCCTGCACTTTGTGGAAACGGCTTAAAGACATTCGAGAGATGATCTGCGAAGAGGTCAGCTTTTTGTTTCGGATTTGCAGTCCATTTTCCGTCTTGTGCTTTGATGGGCGGATTTTGTTGTTGCGGTCTATTCAGACGTTTGGTAGCTTTCCACAGTGAGTAATCAGTAGAAGCATCCGTCGTCAAACTTTCAAGAAAACTGCTAAGTGAATCATTTTTGAATTCATAGATTCTTTTTTTCAATTCGTTATTTAGACGATTAAATACTCTCTTATCGCCCGGAAATCTCGAAGTTTGCCATTTTCTTCGAGCCCTTCTTTTTTCCAATATTAACTCTGTTATTTCTACAGGGTATTTTATTTCTGTTTCTCTTCTGTTCAAAATAGTTGGCGTGCTTTCTTCTGCAGCCTGTTGCACATCAGCAATAAATTGTTCAACTTCGTGGTCAATTTGTTCACTAGTTTCCATTGGGGATCTAAGGTCAATAAAACTTTCCAGTTTTACTTTAAATTCTTCCCAATTTGTTCTTTTATTCACGAGCTTTGGATTACTTTTTTCTTTTATTTCTACTTCACTCAGTGATAAAATAGCTGGAGTATGATCAGATGAAAGATCGTAACTACCTACAACACTTACATGATTTCGCTTTATACCTTTGGCCACGAAAAAGTCTATAAGGTCTGGTATTTTGTTAGGATCAGATGGCCAGTAAGTTGGCGTTCCAGAGGAAAAGAATTCACATTTGTGTTTGCGACCTGCTAGATAAAGTCGTTTACCTTTTGTATTTATGAGCCTAGATCCCCATTGGGTATGTTTAGCATTGAAGTCACCACCAACAATAAAGTTATTTCCAAGCGAATTAAGGAGTTCTTTATATTCTTCTTCTGTTGGAGAGCGCCTCGGTGGACAGTATATTGCAGCTATTTTAAACTCTTTCTTTTTCATGCCTATACTGATTGTTGCCACTTGCATATTTTCATTTATTAACCCGGCTTCCTCATGATGTACCAAGCACTTTTTTATTAGTATAGCCGATCCTCCTCTAGCTTTGTCAGCTGGATGCGGAGCGTGATAGCACGTATAGTTTGGCATTTTATTCTCAAAACTTTGTCCAGTGGCAAAGTGTGTTTCAGACACGAGACAAATGTCTACATTCTCTACGTCTAAAATGATGTTTAATTCGGATGCATGTTGCAAAAGGCCGTTTGCATTCCAAGTAGCAATTTTAAGTATTCTGTCCATCATTGTTTTTTAAGAGCGACTTCTTCGCTTAGCTGTTTGATGGTTAAATCCTGTTGGTCGATCCTTTTGAGAATAAGTTGCAGCATTTCTTTTACGGAAGTTTCTTCATTTTTCCGTGCATTTTTTACTATAGTCGAGTATGTTTTTTCAACAGTTCTGCTTTGGGTAACTTCCTTAGAGGGCTCTCTCTTAGTTTTATTTTCCACAGCTATTTTTACTTTTTCTGCGTTCCTAAGTTTTTTTCCATCAGACGTGTTTTTTCTTAAATTACTGCCTTTATATTCTTGGAATTTTTTAGCAACAGGACATCCTCTATAACTAGCAGGGTGATTACCTTGGCAGTTCACACATTTTGCTTTAACTTCTTTGCTCACTGTACAGCTTTTCGTTGCATGTTTTCCTCCACACTTTACACAAGCAAACTTATGGTTGCAGTATTTTTGAGTGTGACCAAACGCCTGGCAACGTTTGCATTGTGGAACAATCTTCGGCTTTCGCAAAGGTTCAATTTTAACAATTATGCCCATAATCGATCTAATATTATAGATCTTTTCGAGACTTTCTTTGTTGTCAAAAGTGAGCATGAATAAAGGAAGAGATCTTTTTCTTGTCTTGGTTTCCCCAGAGGAGTCTTTCGTTGTTTCATTCTTAAAAAGATTGACTGCATCAACTGCTTGAAAGCCTTTTTGAACAAGGTCCTCAACTATTTCTTCAGCACAGCATGAAGAATGGAGGCCTCTGGCCACTACTTTTACGGCTCTTGTAGCTTTGTTCTCGTACGAGTGCCACTGAAATTCGTGCTTGCTTAGTTCTTCAGTGACAGATCTATACTCATCGGCGTCTTCGACAGTGACTTTCCAATTGTTTTTATTGTAAGATGTGTATTTACACTCTTTTTTTGTTACATTCTCAATTATTTTCTTCAAATTTCCAAATATTGGCAATCCAGAGATCATAATTGGAGGTGGCAATGCTTTTCTATTGCCTCTAGAGTTAGATTCTGCTCGCACATTAGCTGGCACATCTTATACTTTTTGTTTTAATGTACTCAATTGTTTTTTATTTTCGGTTGGAGAACTTTTGTGATTAATGGGATCAATCTCAGGGCTACCTTCCGCTTTTCTTTTTTTAGCATTACGCCTCTTTCTTTTACTTTCGGTTTCAATCAAAAGTTCTTCTTCATCAGTTTGATATACAGTTGCAGATTTGTTTGCATTTGTCTGTATTGTAGACTCCGACTTTTCCTCGTCTAGCAAGGAAATTTTCTCTTCGAGTTTTTTGACCTGTTGTTGAAGATTCTGAACTAAAACTTCAAGTTTTTTTCTAGCTTTTATTTCTATTTGCCATTCATCAAAGTAGTGTTTGGATTCAACTTGGCACTTTTCTCTAGAACTCTCTTGATCTATATCGTCGATTTTGTCGATCTTTTCATAGTCATTGGTTCCATTTTCGTTAATGATTATTACATCATTTGTAGTTGTCTGAGTTAAAGGTGAATTAACCCTTAGCGTTTTTAGCGGAGTTTTCGGTGTTCTTGTACTCCTATCAAATTTTATATGCAATAATTGGTCCTCCCCAGAATCCGTAGGACCGATCTCATTAGAGAGTGGATTTTCCAGTTTTGCTGGAGTGCCACCTGGGGTATTTAATCTGTTTGTTTTGTTCATTGCCATAAATACATGTTTAACTTTGCTTTTTTCTATAAATAGTTCAGTTAATTCTATTCACAGTTTTATATTCAGCCGTCCCTCTGGGATCAGACGCTGACCAGTGTGCCGCACAATTTGTGTCAGACGCTCTTGGATTTAATGTTGAGCTGGTACATTCAGAGTGATATTTTTCTCCTAGTTCCTGAAAAGATAACTCAGGTGACACAGCTCTGGATCCAGTGGATCCACGTTCGTCGTTAGTTCACCTTTCGGCTATCCAGCGGGCACCACATGGAGGTGACGATACGATTTTGCGCCGCCAAATTATTCTTTTTAAAACAAGTGACTTGAACAGACCGATTCTCCCCCTTGTGAGGAGTTACAAGTCAAAAGCAATTGTGACTATTTATTGTGAGTATTGTTGTGACTCGATAACATTGATCGAATTCTCCCCCAATCCTGAAAAGCAAAGTCACAATTTTACTCATAGCGTCATGGTGATGTCTTTTTCGACTTGGAACAGCTGATTATGACAGAACACGAAAAAGTTTGGAATTTCTTTGTGTAACATTTTTGTTAAAAGTATAAATAATTTAATGCAAAGTTACAAATTTTTTTGGAGAAATAGTCATAAATTACAACGTAATCAACATTTCGGATCTAATATTAGTGAAAAATATGTGTGGTGGTGATGCTTGATTTATTAAAAAAAAAAAAAAAACGCCGAAGAAAATTTATTCCTTCGACGCATGAAAAATGTAATCGCCCCTTTGTTTTTGTAGTTCATGAATAAAAGTTTCAACATTCTAAAAAGTTTCTTTTCTACATTGTTCTGTTCAATTAACATACAAAATTTCATAAACCAATGCATCGTTAAAGTAAAAATAAATAAATAAAAAACCTTTAATTTTGTTACCACTCACTAAAAAACGAAAAAAAAAACAATTGAATCATGAGAGCTGTGACCTGCTCTCAAGCAGTCCACAATTTCGATAGTTCTTATGACTCTCACAAGTTGTGACTATGGGGGAGAATCCGAAAAATTCACAAAATCAATCTCACCTCTTCTTATGACTTGGTGAGGTATCAGTGATGTTGGGGAGAATCCGGCTGTAAAACTGATAGAGAATCTTCATCTCAGTTCTTTCAGATTACACTTTAAAAACTAGTCATGTAATATATACAAATCTACACCAAAGTTTTACTACCTTTCTTTGAAAAATACTGAAAAGAATGTAAATAAACAATATTCAAAGATTTTTCTTGTCAAATTTCAATACTAACAGTAATAATTAACTGCTTCTCAGGTAAAATCTAAAAGAACAAGTTTTTCCTTTCGTGTTAAATTAATTGGATAAGCGAAATAAAAGTTTTACTTTGGTTTACATCATGGAGGTTGAGGTAATTAAAAAGTATGCTACTTATAATGACATACTGCACAAAAAACTTTGGCTTTGTTATTAGATTCATATTTTACGAAAGTTAAATAATTCCTTAAAATACAGTCTTAATCAGTATTTAAATACATAGAAACACATTAGCTATTATTATGTGTATGACTCAAAGTTTAAAATATCTGCAATCCACAAAACAAAAATATAACCATACACATTGCAGAAAATAGATATGTAGATGCATTAGCTACGGTGTCATTAAATAATTGATGAAAAGCCTTGGGATTTGATCAAAATTACATCCTTAATTATTATACGGATATTAATGGGTAAGATTAATAATGAAGATATTTATTGATAAAGCGCACGGACGTTCTAATTGTTATTTTTTTATCTGCGACAATTTTAATTAATTGGGGAGGTTAAATTACGGATGATATGAAAACTTAGTGGAGTTTAGTTGCTATGGGATTTTGGAGTCTGTAATAATACACACTATAATTTAATTGGGTTCTTTTTTTTTTATAATATAGCATGACCCGACGGCAAAACTTATCATTGAATTTGATAAAATTCAAATACGTATAAATGTTTACATAATCGATTTACATTGGGATACAAAAATAATTCAAAATTCAATATTATAAGGAAAGACATGTCATATTCATTATGTAGTTTGTTCTTTCCTATCTTTTTACTCCTTCTAACTAGTGTCGTGCACTAGTTGAAAATAAATTTCAAGTAATTTTTCGAGTTGACCTTCTCAAATTTCAGCAGGCCCGCAGAAAGTAAAACAATGACAAGAACTAAGGTGTGATGCAAGTAAGTTAGAACTTCAATTCCGCTGTAAATAGGTTTGTTAAAATTACCTAAATCAAAAATAAACACTAATTTTGCTTTTTTCAGTAGTAACAGAATTTGTCTTATGATAATAAAAAAAATACATTTACAAAAAAAATTTATTCGTCCTACTTTTTTGTTTATCATTTTAAATTTATTGTTGATAAATTAAAAATCAATAAAAACTGCTACATTTCTGAGATTTAAGAGCTCCTGGCAAACACCAAATGACAATTTTTCCAAGATTTTTCTTTACTTGTCAAACACCAAATGCTAAGGTTACCTGTAAGTTTCTGAGATTTATGAGCTCCTGGGTGTTCCATCAGGACTTTTCGTTTTTTCTTCAAGCACCAAATGACAATTTTTTCAAGATTATTTATTTATGCAGTAAACTTTTAATAACAAAATACAACAGAAATGTAATAAACCAGGAAGAAATCATTTTGAAAGCTCAAATGAGTTTGGAGATATCACTGAAAAAAAATGTGTCTCACTGTCCCAACCTTTCCCCTACATATTTGTTAAAAAAAAAAAACATTCAACACAACTTATTGGTTTGCCAAATAGATTTTTGTTTTGATTCTCTTGGGTATATGACAAAATTTCTTTTCAATATGATTTATTTGATCGCTTTGATCAATCAGATTTGTTGGGTAATGGTACAAAAGTTACTCAACTCATATAGTCATAATGTACAATGCACGTACAGTACATTTTATCAGCCCATAAGCTCAGTTTAAATAATTTTCGTGTTGATTTTATTAAAATGTCTCCAAATTTTATACCACACAATACAAAAAGTCTTCCCAAACTGCCTAAATAAGGAAAAGATAACATAAATGCGTTTATTCCTTAAATAAAATCTCATACATGTTAAATGTACGTAACGTAGGTAGCTAACGATAACCTCGTCGATGTGGTGCATGGGAAGAATTCAGCAAACTTATTTGCACGTCTTAAGGATTCAAGTTATGAGGATTTGATTATTTCGTTTATCATTCATTTTAATCCGTAATCATATTCATTTGAATGCAAATTAGTAAGAATAGAATAACGAATGAGTGAATCGGGGATGAAAACTTTTGAATTAGCATCAACAATACTGAAAAAGATGAATGAAAATTTGTTTTTTTTATGAGATGTGTCGTTGTCGGTTCGGTAGGTATCGCAGAAATCTACTTAAAATGGGAACTTATTGTTAAGTGAATATTGTTTTGAAGGATAAAATTAGCTACAATAATAAGGCACCCAGAATGTGATAAAATGTTGGAAAAGGCAAAGGTTCTTGACAAGAGCTGTTAACGACACATAAACAAAATGATTTATATACGCTTTTATTTTTTGTATTAATGTGTTGTTAAAAACGAAGAGATATTTTAATCTGGTGTTGACCTTCAAAGCTCCCAGCAAAATGCAAATTCCGTTTGCAAAATTTAAATTCTAATCATTGTCCATCAGAACAGAAGAGTTTAAATCAAGACACAATAAAACAACTTTTAAAATGTGTTATTAATAAACGGTTGATTCCTATCTTTGAGGAGGAACTCAGATTGTTTGAAGGATCTTTTGAGTGTCTTCAAATTGATCAGAATGACCTTCAGCAAAAAGCTGGCGGCATGTCGGTGACCTCTAGCCCTTATTGTCATTATAGTCAGCGGCCGGTCTGAACTGAACTTTTATCTTGGCATTCCTGATGTCAAAAAAGAGTTCAGTGGCTCAAAGCTTATTTGATACAGTGCTGGTTTTTTAAGTTGAGCTGCAATAACTTAAATACGAAAGACAGCATCGACAAAATTTAAATGCAATTTTCAAACAAAATCCTTGGTTATTCAAAAGAAACTTCATTTAATAAAAAAAGAAGAAAAATAACAACATAAAGTAAAAATTCTTAAAATATTGCAATATATCATAGCATAGCTTATTTGATACAGTTGTTACAAGTGTTCTAAACTGTTGGTATTAATTTTTTTTAATATTTCGTGTGGTATCCCTTAGCCTTTTCAAGATCTTTGAGCCTGTTTGGCATCGAATCCACAAGTTTTTTTGTTACATCAGGGGTTATTTTTTGCCATTCCTCCAATATCACCTTCTTCAACTGGTCTTTGCTTGATATTTTATGCTCCCGAATCTTATTGTCCAACAAAGCCCACAAATTTTCTATGACGTTCATGTCAGGTGACTGTGCCGGCGGCGCCATCAAGTGGGGGCAGTTCCATATCAGCCAGGTCTGCACAATTCCTGACTTGTGCTTTGGGTCGTTGTCCTGATAAAATCGGAATCGCTCGCGAATTCTCAATTTCATGACACTTTGGAGCAAATTGTTTTTTAAAATATTGAGGTAACCATTTTTATCCATAGTCCCCTCAACAAATTTCAAGCTTCCAACACCAGCTGCAGACATACAGGCCCAAACCATAACACTTCCCCCACCGTGCTTCACAGTAGCTCTTAAGTTTTCTTTTTTGAGCTCCGTATTCGGTTTCCGCCAGACATAGGACATGCCATCGGAGCCAAAAATATTAAATTTCGACTCGTCGGCAAAAATTACATCATCCCAGAAGTCAGCGCCCTTAGAGATATGCTCCCTAGCAAAGGTAAGTCAGCTTCGCTGATTTTTTTTACTAATGAAAGGTTTCTTACGAGCAACTCGTCCATTGAAGTCATGCTCGAGAAGCACACGACGGATGGTTTCAGCACTGCATGACTTTCCCAATTCTTGCTGAACCTCAATAGCCAATTTTGGAGCAGATAACTTCGGATTAACTTTAATTTTCCGCACGATATATCTTTCGTCAGACGCGTTGAATATTTTGTTTGGTGCATTTCTTCCTTTATCGTGCACCCGATTTTCATGAACAAATCGCTCAATGATATGCTGCACTGTGGACGCACTCAAATTCACAAAACCAGCAATTTTTCGAACTGAGTTCCCGTTTCTATAATGGCTTATGACCAATTCACGCTGTTCGACACTGGTACGAGGACCCATTTTATATTTATTGGCTTACCGAATACAGGGATCAAATTCAAACTATTAAAACAATACTGCACACACTATTCAAATGACAGAAAAAATCAACAACGATCAATCCCACGAAAATATGGCGACTATATGGTTCCTAAAGTAACTGTATCAATTAAGCTGTGAGGTGTTTTTTTTTTGCTAAAAAAATGCTATTTCAATCTTTCGGGGCTATACCGCATAATTTTAAAAACATTTTTATCGAATTATATTCGTTGAACATTGCCCTAAATATCTGCATTTAATATTTCTTGATATATTTCATAGTTATTAAGTTACAATACACTTCATTTTAAAAAAGGCACTGTATCAAATAAGTTGTGATCCACTGATATATTCATCGACCCTTCATTCGTCTCTGGGCAACCTACATTTTTTATTTGCTCGACCGGAGCACTGCTCTTCTCCACTTAAGTTCATTCAAGAAAGATTGTCAGTATGTACAGACAGACCTTATGGGATAGCTGTTTTAAAATCAGTGTAACCATCCGTTACAGGGAACTGCACAAATAAAAATGCATAATAATAAAACACACAGCCACCACGGCATTCTTTTTGAATTTCCCTATTTAATGCTTTATAAAATCTTTCATCGTGCTTAAAAAGAATTAATTACATAAAAAGTGATAACAAAAGTGTAAAATTATAAGTGTTAGATGAATTTTATTTAATATTTTTTTTATTTAATTTTTAGTGAAATATTGGTGTTATGTGTAAATGGCAAATAAACATTTTCGTTAGATTTTATGCACCAGATGGTAGCAATGATGGCACTGTTTCATTCCACGGCCAACGCTGTTGTGACTTTCATTTGCGATAAACTTATGCAATACGCTGCTGCCAAACTGAGATCCAAACATCCTATCTTAAAAAATTTTCATTTTATGTAATTTTTTTTGGACTTTTGGGTTTTTGGGATTTTAATGTCAACAAATTCAAAATTGTTAGGTCAGGCGGCAGGTCAGGAGCGTCAAGATGATATATATTCAAATGCTCTTCTGGAAACTGTCATTAATTATATACTTCTTAATTTAATCTTCTTATTTATATATGTACATCCGATACGAACTTTTAACAACCTTCAAATAAAATTTATGAGCAAGAAATTATCATATATTATCACTGTTCACCAATTGATTACCTGCTGTCACTAATATCGTCCCCAATCTCATGCAGCAGTTGTTGTCGAAAATTGAAATCAAATTCAAACGTTATTGAGAGTTAATAGAAAGTTAAAACGACGACAACGAGGCGACACACGACGTGCAAAATATCAGCAAATCCTTATAAATTGAGTTTTTTTTTTAAATAGAGTTTTACGTGAACGTGTCAGGAAATACGTGCTTCATCAGAAGCAATATATCAATAATAAAAAAAAAAACTACCTTATACAAAAATGAAATTGAATACTGAGTTGAGTTTATATGTAGGTATCTATACATACACTCCTCGTCAACTGAATACGCACAAACATTTTTGAATATATTTTATCCATTTTTTCCAAACAGTGATGGTTATTATGCCATCTGTTGATGGTAAAAATTTTCGTAACATATAAATAACAGAATTTCAAAGTTTTATCCAAAAACAACCGTGAGTTTTTCCTTCAACCACTTCCAAAGTGAAACTTATGCAAAGTAGAAGTTTTTTTTTAAGTCAACTGAATAGGTACAAAAATTAAAATTGATATTGGAATGGAATGAAACAAGTTTTTGTTTAAGTTTAGTAGTGGGTACTTCCACCTTTATTTTTAATTACTTCGTAAATTCGATCCGGCATGGAATCGTATAGCTTTTTAATGTAATTTAACGAAATTTCCTTCCACGCTAATTTGATTGCAGAAATTAAGGTTTCTTTATCTTCGAACTGACGACCACCCTCATAAACTTTGCGTTCTAACCAACCCCAGACATTTTCTATGATGTTTAAATCAGGTGAGTACGGCGGCCATTGAACCAACTGCACTTGTTGCTCCTTTATCAATGTTTTTATTATGCGCGCTGAGTGAATAGGCGCATTATCATGTTGGTAGGTCCAGTTTATGGGTCCAAAGATGTTACAAAATTTAGGAAAATTTCTTTCCAAAATTACTTTATACCCAGCTGCTGTCATTTTTGATGTTACAACCTCGAGCTCAACTGTTCCATAATAACTGACTGCTCCCCATATCATGACACCTCCTTCACGACTATGATGGCGCTTTAAAAATCTTTTTTCTTTTCTTAAGTCGTGAAAATAGAAGTTGAACCCATCAGGGCCATCGAAATTAAACTTTTTTTCATCTGAAAAAAACACGTGATACCATTCTTTTTTCCAACTCATGTGAAGTCTTGAAAAATCTAATCGCAACATTTTCCGTCTCTCGTCAAGTGGTGGTTTTTTCTTAAGTTTCATTCGTTTAAGATGGCTTGAGTTGTTGATTACTCTTAAAACTGTTGAGCAACTTGCGTTTACGCCGACTTTTTGTTTTATTTTTGCCACAGAATCAGAAGAATTTGATGCACATCTTAAAATTCTTCGTCTCTCAGCTGCTGTTGTAGCTGTTTTCTTACCTCCCTTCATGTTTTTGCCGTACGCATCTTTATTTTTCAAGTAAGAATAAACTACATTAAAACTTCGGCCAACTTTATCAGCTATTGCAGGTCCAGTTAGGCCTTGGTCTCTAAGTAAATCGATTTTAGCTTTTTCAACACTGTTAAGACACGTAGATCTACCCATTTTTCTTAAAATTTGAAATCAAGAATTAAATTTTACTGAAAACACTAAAATCGTTAATTTAAACTATTTAAACTGTCAAGCACTCCAAAAAACTTAAAAACAACGAAGAAAATGGCGTTGTACCTATTTAGTTGACTAAAAAAAAAAACTCCTACTTTGCATATAAAACACTTTGCAAGTGGTTGAAGAAAAACTCACGGTTGTTTTTGGATAATTCTTTCGGAATTATCTGCTTAACATCTTAAGGGAATAGTTAGCATCAACAGATGGCATAATAACCATCACTGTTTGGAAAAAATGGATAAAGTATATTAAAAAATGTTTGTGCGTATTCAGTTGACGAGGAGTGTACATATAAATAAAAAATTAATACAAAATATTACAATATTTATAATTTTTAAGCAAGTATATGACAACAATGCTGGTTCCATTGAAAAGAATTATAAATTATATGCACTGCTTGGCAATCCTCGATAATTTGAATGACTTTCACCATTACTGTTAATATAATATTTCACAATAATACTGACCACTGCAATTTAAATTAAAAATGAATTCCATTATCCCTGAAATCGCATTTAATTTTAATTCCAGAAAAATGGTGTGAAATCGCTCTTTTGTTCATTTTATGGAAAAAATAAAACAATAAATATAATCCGCCTACATGTTGTGAAAAAAAAAATAAAAAAAATCAAATACAGCAGAAATTGAATTAAAAAAGGCTGCGATACCCAACAAAGGATTAAGGATTTAATTCAACTCATGGGAGATAGAATTTTACTTGTAACCCAAAATTTAAGCTTTCTTTTCGTAAGGCAAGTTTACGTTTATCCTTTCTGGCAACAATCTTAGGTAATTGGGTTAATGTTTAACAGTCCACAATTTAAATTAAATATACCATCCTAAGGAATGGGAAGAATTTAATTCAGTTGTGTAGGTTTTAAATTTCACTTAACTTTCTTGGAATGTTATAAATTATTGTGAAATTTATTCGACCTTCGCAAACAGGATATCACACAAAACAAATAAAAGCGGGTCAGTAAATATGTGTTCTGCTGGAACAAATAAGATTATTTTTGTTTGATTTTCAGTTCAATTTTGTTTCATTTGATTTTTGGTTTGTATAAAGAGACTCATTTAAGAAGTATTCAATATCTATTCCAGGAAGATGCGTCATTGATACACTATGTGATGGCCACCTTGCAGGAAACTGAAAACCGATATTGACTACAATACAAAATAAAGTATAGGTATATAACGAAGAAGTTGAAAAAACCTAAACCTAGAGTCTTCGTTTCAGTGGCGTATTGAGGGGGGGGGGCCCCCAAGCCTCCAGGATCATGTTATTATTTAGGTGATTTCATCATTATGTACATTAATAACTGAAACTTTTTCGTAAATATTAGAGATTTAGAGGGAGCTCAGATACTCGCCCCCCCCCCCTATTACAAGCAATACTTAGGTTTGAGTTCCTAGTAAGTTTAGTTGTTTGCTCTGAAGTAAGTGGATTGATGCTACCGGTGACAAGGTATCTGCAAACCAGAAACATTGACCTGTTCCAAGCAAAGAAGTCTGTTACAACTCTAAAAAGTGTTTTAAAAGGAAGGCGCGATGAGGTGGATCAATCTTTTGGTTTGTTACTTTTAAAGATAATGGAGATATCACAATTATTTGAGGTTCAGCCAAAAGCTCCTAGAACGTGTGGGAAACAAGTCAGAAGAGCAAATGCTATCCAGGAAGGAGAACAAAATGTAAAACAGTATTACAAACTTAATTTATATATTCCTTTCTTTGACCATTGCTACTAGAGCTCAGCGAATGTTTCGGAAATCAATTTTTGCTTATCTGCCAACTACAGATTTTCTTACCCAGCTTTATTAATCTCGCTAGTTCAGAAGACGTTAAAAAAACTGTAGAATCTGTTTCGTATCCTGATATTTCAAATTATGGCCTTCAATTTGAGTCAAAGGTATTAATTTTATTTTTATATCATTTATTTTTATTTTTATTTTAAAACAAAATATGGTCAAATAACCGGTCATTGAAAAATAAAAAAGACAACTTTTTTGTTCTTACTTAAGTATATTTTGATTGTTTTTTAAACCAAAATTAAAAACCAGAGAGATCATTTTCCGTCCTGAGAAGGTTAAAGACTTGGCTGAGGGCAACAACTTCCGAAGCACGTCTAAATGGATTAGCATCCATGAATATTCACAGAGAAATCAATATAGATCCTGATGAAGTTGTTGAGCAATTTGCCAACACGAAAAATAGGAGAATGGACTTGATTTTCAAATGACAAAAAACAATAATTGAACATTAACTATTTCAACAATCAAATCAAAGTTTTCAAAATATGATGTTATATTAACATAATAAAATTCATTATTATTTATTGTCTTTATTATTAAAATAACAAATTAATAAAATGTTGTTCACAAAAAGCTTAATTTTATGGATTATGCAAGTTAAGGTTTCTTATGGTTTTTCAGTTGTGAATTAAACTAGAGTTAGCTTACTCTGGGCATAAATTTATCTCCAATTGACCCAAGAACCTGAATGTTAGTAGGTAGGGGATTCATGCGGAAGGACCTAAAAAACTCTGAGAATACAAAATCCAAAGCATTTGTTAATTAATCCAAAGTTATCTCACCCGATTCGGTGAGTTACCTAACCCAGGTTAAATTTTAATCTCGCACTGAAAAACTGGGCCAAAGAGGAGAAAAAAAATGGATCCACTTATTTTACTAACTTAAAAGGACTACAAAAAAATAAAAAGTAAACAAAAAATTATTAAAAAAATTTGCAGGTGCCCCCCCCCCCCCAAAAAAAAAACCTTTTCTGGATACGCCACTGCTTGGTTTCTATAAAATGTTGTGTATACAAAAAACATATTAATAACATTTTTCTTTTGTTGATGATTTTGTACAAATTCATAAAAACCAAGTTTAAAAAAGAAATGAAATGAGTTTCTCCATCAGAAAAATAAGACTGGGAGTTGGACAGACTTGTATTTCCAGAATCCGGCTTGACTTCCATTTTGTTGTTCACATAGAAGCGTAGCCAAAAGAATGTACTAATTTAAGCTTTAGAATTCCAGGAAAATTGCTTCAATGGGACTGAATTGGAGAGGCAGTTTAAAGTCTTTGATACATCGAAGATTTCAACCGAAAATTGGTAAAATTGTTATATTGAATGAAAACTAGAAATATGAGCGCAAGAACGGACAAGATATTACATGAAAATGCGATATCTACTATTATAGTGTTTGTTCCAAGAAGCAACGGAAGCTGCTGTTCGACTTCGACCCACGATTACTAATGTAAACTCCTAATGAAAATTCAACAGTTCATAGTTTGTTAATATCAGCCTGGCTGCGCTCACCGTCCCACGAAAGAAAAAGACCATAGCCGACAGACGACAGAAAACTTTCTACAAGTGGCGGTTGGAAAATATTAACGTCACGACAAAACCTCCGATAATAGACAAATACTGATTGAAATTTTCGGTAAGGATAAACATCGTTATAGGAAGCACGCGATTACCCTATTTTAAAATTCATATAAGATCATCAAACAGACCATTTAACCGTTGAACACGTATCTTTATATGTAGTTTCAAATTCGATCGTTAAACCCATAATGTATTAAAGCTTGAGTATATCGATCCAGATAGTTTTTGCGTTCCCTGCCATCGTTATGACTTATTATCTCGGATCAGATTTGTTCACGAATCCATAACTTGGTACATATAGTCTGTCCACTAAAAATTGGCAGTACAGGGAAGATAGGGATGTTTGTCTCTCATTCGCACTTCTTTGCTTTCCATAAGGTTATCTTCTTTCAAAAGCTCTAACAGGGTTGCCGTAGTAGGCATTTTGAATTGGAAAAAACTGAAAAAATATGATGTAGGGTTACCTTTCTTCTTTTTTAATTAAAATTATTGGTATCATTTTCGCTGAGAAGTCTGTAGACTATTCGTATAGACACCGAAAAAATGCCTGCTACTTGCTTCACAGTTTCCGTTTTGTTTTGCAGGTTCTTGTAAATCTTTTTTGTCACTTCTACAATTTCTTTTTTTTTTCGGCGCTTAAGTCTTTCGATGTTTTTGAATCCATTATAAACTAGATGAAGGAGCAAACTTAACAGTAGCAAACTTCTCAAAAAATTTACGTTTTTAAAAGAAGTAATATTTACAACACTTCACTTCACATTAATTTCAAAACACTAATCACAAAAATAGGTACACGAAACATCAATACCGACAGCCCGCGCGCTTTAAAAATCTACGCAAATAAGAAAAAATATACACGAAATATCAACCGACCGACCGGCACGAGAATCTACGCAAATATAGTCTTTAAAGACAAAAGCTTACCTACATTTTTGTAACTGCATTTTAAGATTTTCCCCACATAAAAAACACAAACATGATCAACAAAAACACTGCACGATAACACTTTTGTACTAGTAATATGCTCATCTCAATATCTCATTATCATTTCATCAATAAAATTTATTTTTTAAGCTCTAAAATCAAAAGTTCCTCAACAGAAACTCAATATAAAAAAATAAGAAACGAGTTACCAAATTGACAAAGGTATCTCTGTTCGAATGGATGTTAAAAGAGGGTTGAAATGCATTAGCCAATCAGTGCGTATTCAACTGTACGCTAGGCAGGTCGTTGCAGGAACTATGTCTTCAATTCAGTATGGTGCACAAATAAGGCGCGCTACTGATTTTGAAAAAGCTTCCCCATAAGGCCTGTACTGCCAATTTATAGAGGACAAACTATAATACAGTATCAATTTTACGTGAAAATATATATCTGTTGAAAATTTAGACCGGGACATTGATGAAATTATAACAAATGTCACAGCCAGAAGGTCTGAAGCCAATATCCGCAAGTGTCACTCAATATTTTTATAGAATAATTCTAACACTAGGATATTTAAGAATCATGTATGACAAACATCGTATCGGAAATCTTGACAATTATCGACTCCAAGATATTTGTTGTGTGAAATTTACCAATACCAAAATATGGTTCGGGAGCGAAATCGGGAACAAGGCCAGACAATTTTATTGAGATACCTTCTGGTGTTCGGTTTCTTTTTCAATAAAGAAACCAAAATCAAGTAATTGAATAGGAAAATATATAAAACCTAATATGAAGTAACGAATAATTGGTGTTTTTTTCCTCCCTATATCCTTAAATTTATTTTATGTATCAACAGAAGTTCCTTATTTAACTAGCAGTTCGACTTTCTTTGACAAAAGCTCATGCAATAGAAGCTTATAAAATGACATGATGTTTATATATTGTTTTTGTGTTAACTTCATAGATATATAATATATACAGGGTGAGTCATGAGCAATGCGACAAAATGCTAGGGCGTGTAGGTTGCGTTGAGACAAGAAAAAAATCGTATGGGAGGGGGGGGTCTATTCCCCTCCGTTTAGCCGGGAGGGGCAATTTTCGAAAAAACTGACTTAAAATGGGAAAAAAATTATTTAAAATCAACGGCTTCATTCACAATGCTGTGCGATACGTTTTTGAAAAGCCAATAACTTTTTCTTTCATTATGTGTTTAAATAAATCTATTCTAAGAAATAGTTTTTGAAATATTAATTTTCAAAGTCAAAATTTTGAAAAAAAAAATTGAAAAAAAAATTTCAAATTAATTTTTTTCAAAATTTTACGTAATTAAGTGCTAATTTTAATTTCAAAATTCAATGCTGTTATTAATTTTTAGTCAAAAACAGAAAACCGGATGTCAAAATGTATCTTAGTTTTTGAGAAATAAAAAAAAAATAAAAGTAAAACTAGTAAAATAAGTAAAAAGTTAATTCGTTTTTTTTTATTATTTGATTAAAATCGGATGGTATGTAATGAAAAATAAGAAAGGAATAATTCCCTTATTAATAATTGACCTGAGCAGGTCAAATTTGGAAAACCAAAAAAAAAAAAGTGTTTTTCTTGGAAAAAAATACTTCTAGTTTTTCTTATTTTCTCAAAAACTAAGATACATTTTGGCATCCGGTTTTCTGTTTTTGACTAAAAATTAATAACAGCATTGAGTTTTGAAATTAAAATTAGCACTTAATTACGTAAAATTTTGAAAAAAATGAATTTGAAATTTTTTTTTCAATTTTTTTTTTCAAAATTTTGACTTTGAAAATTAATATTTCAAAAACTATTTCTTAGAATAGATTTATTTAAACACAGAATGAAAGAAAAAGTTATTGGCTTTTCAAAAACGTATTGCACTGCATTGTGAATGAAGCCGTTGATTTTAAATAATTTTTTTCCCATTTTAAGTCAGTTTTTTCGAAAATTGCCCCTCCCGGCTAAACGGAGGGGAATAGACCCCCCCCTCCCATACGATTTTTTTCTTGTCTCAACGCAACCTACACGCCCTAGCATTTTGTCGCATTGCTCATGACTCACCCTGTATATATAAATGTAGACAGATACTTCGATTTTGTTAAACCAAGATGTTGTTCTAATTCTTTATCACACAACCATAACATGGCTGAAACTTTTCTTTTTGTACTTATTCTGATAATATATATTATTCAATCAGTCGAAGGATATAAGGTTGTTACAGAGTCAAGGTCTCATTTTTTTAATGCGAACACATCAATCATAGAATGAATTATTAATCAGACCAATGTTTTGAATATTTAATTTGGAAGTAGAAAAAAATTGTATTCGGGGTTATAGAATAATGTTATGGTTGTTATGTTATGATGGCACAGTAAATTGTTCTTTGATTTCATTAGAAATTTTTAACGCTTAAACAAATATAATATGCAGCTTAAAAGGTGAAGTAAATTTCAAAATTTCGAAGTTAGCGTACGTACCTAAAGTAGGTAGGTATACCTACCACAATCTGTGTAGTAAGATATTTTAAAGTATTATAACACTATAACAACAACACTGTTGAATGAGCCAAAATGTAAAATAGTATTCCAATAAACTTAACATTAAAGATTGAACATTTTTTTCACCGTGGCGTAGTTTAAAAATAATTTCACTTGAAAAAATTGAAATTAATTCCCACTTATAGATAAGGTTCGTCCATTTTTTTATATCGGAAAAATACGCGAAGAATAAGTGTGAAATGTCTCATGAATCAAGATTTGTTTGTTCTACTCTTATACGCTTCAACAACAGAATGGATGTGAATGAGTGGAAGGTAGATGAATTGGACACTTGACAAACACATAAAGTGTATTTTTATACCGGAAAACTCACGGTTCATTTGGAAGGAGCTTTTATGTAAAAATTAAAAAAAATACTTCCAGCAATGCCCAGGTCCTTGCTAGTTCAAAATAAAGCAAGTTAGCAAGTTTAAGTTTTTGTCCCCTCTGGAAAGCTATTATAGTAATCTACGCTTTATTGCGCCTCGCTTAAGTGCGTTTCCCGTTTAATTGCGTTTAGAATCAAGCATAGGTACGTGAAATTTCATACAAAAGGCACTGAACTTTTCCCGTCTAAATGCGTCCCGCTTAATTGCGTTTCCCGGTTAAGTGCATTGACATTTTCTGTGGGGTTTTTATAATTGCATATATTTTTCCCCGTTTAAATGCAACTTATAAAAAAAATTGAGCGGAAGTGAAATAGATTTAACAAATAAACGAATAAACGAATAAAACAAATTCATAAAAACGAAAAAAATAAAATTCGTTTAAAAATTGGTGGTATGTAGCACCTTTAAGTTGTTGTCGTTGTTCAAACATTCAATGAAAGTTGACGGAATAAAGAATGGCCAAGTAATAAAACTGACAATCTAGTACATATAGTACAATATAACAACAATAATAGATATAAGTTTTTGACGGATATAAGAAAGTCAAAAAATTCAAAAAAAATCTTTCTTATATCCGTGCTTTCTTATAAAGAATTATTAACATAAGAAAAAATATGCATGGTGTTTTGAAATGTCTGTCTTATAAGCGTGTTTTTCTTATATGAGACTTTCTTATATCCGTCATCTACTGGTGTAGACCAGTCGATATGTACTTTTACCTGGAAAAAAATTGATTGTTCGGGGCATTGAAGTATTAGATATGGACCGCCAGTAGCCAACTTCACGCGTGTTCCAACATAACTAGGGGCTCCATCAACTGCTAGCAGGGAATCTAGCAGCGCTACGCTTGTTTTAATTAATCATTTAATTTTAATATATTTAGGTGGAAATTGTAATCAAACTAGTTTTATTTTACAAAACAAATCTACTCTACATGGCATTGAGTTACTTGTATATGAATATGTCGTCGTTTTATTTAAATTTAAAACGAGAGATTAGTACACGTATTTAACACTAAAAGATGATGGCGTATATTGGCCGCTTTTAGATGGAACAATATTTTTTGGTTGTTTGTATAAAAATTTCAACCGACTGGCGTTCCATATCTAGTAAGTCATTGGTTCGGGGGTATACTGGGAAGACCACTCTAATTTCTTGACCTCGAAGACTCTGTGCTAACATATGGGAAGGGACGAAAAACCCCTAATTTTCCGACTTTTTTCAGTTTTTCGCTTATATTTCTTAAACATATTGCATGATAAAGTTAAAGACCATAAAATTTCCTAAAAATTGGTTGGTCAACTAGATCTGTAGGCCCAATATTGACGGAGATACAGCTGATTTATTTTATTTATTTATTCTATCCTCACAAACCCCGAAATCCCTCTCTTATAATTATTTTCTGAAATGGTAACCCTAACCAGAGATGAAGTTATTTGCGAGTGGAGTTTTTCCCTGCATCACTTAGGCACAGCTGCAAGCTCGACAAACAACATAGTATAGGTAAATGCAAAGGTCGCCTCAAATGTTCAAGTTGGATATGGGCCATAGAAATGAACAGCAAAGCTGATGATCTTAAACGTCCAAATTAGAGGGAAGGAGAAAATAAAGAAGATCTCAACATCGGTTCAGTGAGCAAGCAGAAAAAGATCTACAACGACTTAGTATTAATAATCATGCATATTACCGTTATCGTTTGTCATTTACGCCATCTGTCGTTTTCTCTGTCGTGTCGTTTTTTACGACAAACGACAACGGTAATAGGCATGAATATAACTACATAGGCGACTTGTAGAAACAAATTAAGTAGGTAAAGTTGAATAATGAAATATTCATTTTATATGAAGATTGTGGGTGAATATGAGAAGAAGTTAATTAAATGAGAGTTGTTCAAAAATTTTCAATATTCTTTGATGGATTAGAAATTACCTTTCGCACCGTTGTTTTGGATGATTATAAATTTGATTTACAAAAAATAAATGCTGGTGTGCCCCAAGGCTCCGTTTTATCTCCGGCTCTCTTTCTTATATTCATCAATGACTTCGTATAATCCATTAAATTGTTTCGCTGACGACAGCAACCTCAGTTTTTCATATTCGTTCCCAGATTCATATCCCTGCTCTTCGGATGTGGAACTGAAATGGCATCGTATGTTAAGCTCATTAAATTCTGATCTCGACAGCATTTTAGAATGGGGTTTAATAAACCGTGTCGAATTTAATGCTTCTAAAACACAATGCTGTCTTCTGTCGGCCAAGCGAAATATACCACCTTTGCCACTTTCTATGATTGAATTGATTGCGTTTTTCGTGACCGAAAAGTCACGAAAAAAGCAGCAAATTGCTTAAGTTTCCTAAAAAGATGCAAGCTATTTTTCTCCCCTTCTGTTCTGGCTACAATTAATAAGGCATACATTCGCCCAAATCTTGAATTCAACTCTCATATCTGAGCTGGTGCTCCTATAACACAAATTTGAATCTATTAGATAGAATCCAAAAAAGAGCCCTAAAACTTATTGGAGACAGATCCGTTACGGAAACTTTTGTTTCCTTAGAACACCATCGAAATGTTTCAATTAAAATACCCAATTGCATTCCTCCCCTTCAAATATTCCGCCGTAATACCCGCTTAGCTATGAATGCTCATCATAGTTCATCCTTAAGCCTAACTTCGGACGAACTGTTGAATACAGAGATTCTTTCTTTAGCCGAACATCACATTTGTGAAATGCCTTGCCTCACACAATTGTTCCCTCTAATTTTAATGTTCAGGTATTCAAGACTAATGTGCATCGGCATCTCCATATAAATCCTCTCCACATTTCCTAAACGCTCGTGCTGTGTATCAATCAACATTATAAGAGTAGTCATCATAACCCCTTGAGTGCGCGATAATTATAAAAAAATTCACTCACAAAGAACAAAAATAGTTTTTTTCTTCAATTAAATCATTATATTCTTTAAACGTTAAAAGACATTCAAATTTGAGTGACATTCAAGTTTTCATATCTTTATTATTTCAGCAGCATGATTTGAGTAGTGCGTCAAGGAGGCTACGCATGGTAGCGGTGCCATGCGTAGAGGAGGCTGCTGGGCAGCGTCTACGAAAAGTAGGGCACATTAGCGGGCAGCGCCACCATGAGTAGAAGAGAAGTCGTGCGGTTTGTTGAGGCGCCCAATGTGCTTTTCTGCGAAACATACTCGTACTCGCACTACTCAAACTAGGTATGCTATAAAAAACTTAACTAACATTTCACTTCACATTTCTCAAAAATAATTTAACTATAGCAGTAGCCTGAAACCTCTTAGCTTCAGTTGATGACATTTCTTATAATATTGCTTTGTTCTTAAAAATTAATGTTTGTAAATAAATTACTTGCGATTGAGATAAAAGTTTATTATTTGAATCAACTTACACGAATAAAAAGTTTTCATTTAAACTGGTTCCTTGAGACTAACATATTGGAATCTTTTCTCTTTCCTTAATAACTGTGAAAATTGATTTTTATGAATTTCAGAAATTTATTTGTGAAATGATGTCATGAACTCATCAATATATTATTAACAATTTTTTCGTTACTTATAAGCTAAAGCGCAATTCAAAAAGATGATGAAGAAGATGATTACCTAAGAAAACATTGCGTTTCGCCCGGTGCTAGCTCGTAAGATGACGTCCAGCAAAAAGCACATTGTCAATACGGAATTGATTTTGAACAATAATTCAGAAAAGTCCACTTAAAATAAACTGATGCTAAGTCTTCTACTTGGTTAAATATTCTTAATACACAAAAATAAACTTTTTAAATTAATTTTCATATGAGTATATAGAATTTGTATAATTATTTGTTTTAGTTCTTTGAAGATGATTACCTCCACCATTTTGATTGTTTGATTCGTTTGCAAACAAAATAATATGTGTACCAAAAAGGCTTTATCATGAAAAGTCTATATTTACAGTAGTACTGAACCCACCATCTTTAATCTAAAAATATGAATAAAAGATTATGTCACCGAAGTGTTATCAATAAAAAAAAACATAAAATCTCACAATGTTGGAAGAATATACATACATATAGATGTGTATGGCGTATACTTTTTATTTTTCACATACCCATTGTAATATCTTCGTCATTTTATTTTTATATTTTTTTTGTAGGGTGTACCTTAAGTCTATAATTTATTTTTATGAATTTCAAAATGTCAACGCACTGAGTTTTTCCTTAATTGAATACACTCAATTCTTAACGTAAGCCTTCAAATCGTTCGTTTTAATTTATGCACATTGCCACATCCCTACAAAGAGATTAGGTACACACTCCAGTTTTTTTTAATTTATATCAACAAATTTATGCTGTAGGTATTCTGGCCTTCAGATTGATTGCGTAAACCAACATACTTCTTTCAAGAAAAATCAAAGGTAGGTAATTGTTTTGGAACAGATACAGATTTGTAACGGATTAAATTTGAGATACACCATTATTGAACCAAATTACAATACATATTGATGAGTAGGTATATAATGTATAGGTACATATCTTTTACTATAAAACTGCAAAATTTAAAACTGAGAGATCGAATAGCATGCATAACTGAAAGCTCCGCTCAACTGCAAAAAAAATTTTCCCAGTGTGAAGGAGATGGGACAACTATTAAAGATTCATCGGGGTTGGGTGCCGGGATACAGACACAGGGTTATTTTTGTGGGCTATTTATCCAGGACCCGTACTGTCAACAAATTTAAAAGTATGATTTTTAGTACAGATGCTATTGGGCCAATTAATTAAAAAAACATTTTAACGGACAGTAACAAAATGCTGAGCATATCCTGCAAAGATATTTTTGCTTCTTTTTTTCAAATTTCATTACATATGTCAAAAGCCAACATTTCTAGAGATATGTACATATATAATTTCTTTTGATTAATCCACACATGATATAAAATATTCAGTGGAAGACAATTTTCATAGGCATTATGGGCAATAATTTACAGATTGGCTTTTCCAGTGGTCGTTTTTCAAAATCCTTAATATAAATTCAATAAAGTTTCCTTCAAAGTACAAATTCAGAAAACATTATGTGTTTGTTTGTATATTGTATGTAAGAAATAAAGGTACCATAAGGGAGAATATAGGTTTTTATCGGTATCATTGTTTCAACATTTCGGTGGTATGGAATTTATTTTAGTAATATCGAAGCGGTAAACGAGCATTTGGTTATTTGCTCTCAAAAACTCTGCATGTGGCGTTGATTCTTATGTTATACACATACACATATGTATGTATATTGAACATATATTACTTTGTATATAATTTTGGAGATGAAAATGATTAAATTTTATTCGATTTAATAAGAGATCAAGATTCTCTTGATTTATAAGCTCCAAGGAAATGGACTGAAAAGATAACAATTGGAACCATAAAGTCTTTTTGATTGTTCTATTATTTTCAGTATTGATTTTGATAATCCAATTAAATGGAAGGAACAAAGATATACAATGTTAAAAAAAAGTGAAGTATTAAGTTGCTAGACATCAAAATTATAAATTCTGTGAGGTCAAAAAAAAAAAACAGAATATAACCAAAGTAGGTGTAACTAATTGTTATAAATAAATCTTTCGTTTTATTTTGTGGAAAGAAAATGGCTTTTTACTTTTAGGAGATAGTGAATTCTTGGGCACATATGGCCAGTTTTTGATAGCGCAGCACAGGTTTAATGGATATTAATTAATATTCTGGGTTTTAAATGAATTCGATTGCAGTTTCGGTTCTTTTAGATACAAATATATACACTCATTTATTATGACGGTAGAGTAAACAAGGCTAATCTAATAAGAAGTGACCTATAAAGGTAGAACATGAGATCATGGAGTTAATGATTTCAAAAAAATTTAATAGACAATTTAGAACCTTAAACACATACAGAGGTGAAAACAATAAAATTGAAGCAGCGCTCCAGAATCTGAACAGACAAATTATTTCAATTGTGGTTTGTGGACATGAGATAGAAAACCTTCCTACAATTCGTCAATTAGCCATATGTAACCACTTTGAATTGTGTTGAAAGCTTTATATTTCGAAATATTTACATATTTCGATATGAAGAGAACTACTATGGGCAACATTATAATTCAATTCTTTAATTCCTGATGTTTTCCCTAATTTCGGAGTCTCCTTTCATAAAATCGAATAACATTTAATAAATAAGTATGTAGATACATAATACATATGTATGTATGTATTTCATATCTCCTTCTCCATGGGATCCTTATAAATATCTGAATAAACAAACTTAAAGAATGCCTGTTAAAAAAATACCACAATTCCCCAGTGTGCCTGCTGTCAACGATTGCTGGCTTGGCCTCGTCATTACATTCTCACCAAATAAATTCACAATTTCCCTCAAAAGCTATTTCAAAATTTAACGACAGCAGAGCGCACACTATGAATTTTTTTTTCTTGCCAAAAAATATCTATCAAGGAGTTGTAAAAAAGAACAAACGAAGTATTCGGCCATAATATTTCAAGAGGTTTATTGACAATAATTCAGCAATTGCCTTTTGTGAACCATTTTTTCTTCAAAACCCATGGTGTTTTCTTGAGTAGGTACATTTACTTTTTCTGTGTGCGTAACTTTATGGACAATGATGATAAGATACCAACATCCATTGAATCAATATTGGTTAAGAGATTTAGAAAATTAGTTTCTGGCTTGACCATTTCCGGTCTATATGGCGAGAGCTCTTTGGGGAAAACTTAACTTATTACGAAAAGCTGTAGAAAATCGATTTATATTTTATGTTTCATTTTTTATGGTAAAAATTGATTTATGAAGTTTTTTTTTTTTTTTTGATGAAACAACTTGAACTTCGACATGACATTCAATTGGTGAAAAGAAGCATGCGGAGACTTGGAAATATGTCTTCCCCAGCATTTGTTAAGAAAAATCGATAATTTAATATTTTTTATGCGGACTAACGTATACTGGGTTTTAAATCATTGACCCTAGGTTCCAACAATTACTATTGCTATATATTATGACAAATACACTTTATATTGAAGTTGTATGGGAATTTAACAATATGTAGCTTAACAAAATACAACAACATAGTTTATAGTTAGAAACGAGCTGGATTTTAAATGTCAGTGCCTTAATCGATCTTTCTCATTAAAGAAGATTTGAATGCAGGAACACAGCCTGACTAACTCAAGTATACGACACTATAGGCAACGAACCGAGGCTACTCCCACAAGGCTTGATGTTTGCCACCGAATGTTTGCACATGCAACTAAATTTATAACGTGGAACTGCATGTCAGGGTGTTCAGAAAGAACCAACATTGACTCTGAGAAATATCTTGTTAATTGATTCATAAAAATTTGCGGAATATGTAACCGCCTATGCGTAAGGGATTTCCGGGGTCATCAAACTTCTTTTGAAAATTGAAAGTCTGTAGGGCTCCAGCGGAAAAAAATTACGACCCACTAGTTATATTATAAATCAAAACACCGGGGTAGGCACGTACTTTAGATGTTAAACTTATATAAAGAACCGATTTCTAATATTTGCTAAACGATGGCGTGGTAAATTCCATCAACAAACCACATTAACTATTCAATCTGGATTCTGGATAGTGAACAAAAGTTGTAAAGTTTCAAGTAAAAGGTGTTACTGACGTTTAAATAAACCCATTTCATTCTCGCGTTTCACATAAAAAATATCATTTTCTGTGAACTAACCACGGTTGCCGTTAAGCGACTTTATATAGTTGCATTTTGACCCCTTTTTTTCCTTCATACGACCATGAGACGACTTTCTTAAGAACTTGCTTTTTTACCCTTTTTCCAAAATCTTGCGACTTTTTTGACCACTTCTTTATAAAATTGTAATATTTAAATAATTGTGACCTATTCGCTAGAAAAAAGTTTCAATATTCAATTCAATCAAATAAATATAATCGTTTATAACAGCAGTAATTCAAGTTCTCACAGAGCCACTCGTAGTTTACAGAGTTGTCCACATTAAATTTGAATGTATTGTGCCTTCATAATATTCACGCAGGACTTTACTTTAAAATTGACGTTCTATTGTCTATACACGGACTGCTAGTCGGTTAATATTGGTCATATAAAAGAAGAAATGTTTCTAATTTTTTTAAATTTAGTGCTAGTTGATTTTAAAGATCAGACTGTTTTCGATATTCCAGAACACAAACTTTCAAAACTAAGTTTAACAAGGCAGCTTTTGTAGTTGCTTCGCAAATGGTTGAACAGTGATGGTTAGTTTTCCAACATTATTTCTTACGCGCAAAGTTTGAAGAATAATTACATAGCCTTTTTTAGAAACTCACCGATATTTTAGAAAATTTAAACGACGCAAACTTTGTTTTGAAAATATTGAACAATTTGAATAAAACTTTTCAAAGTGAATCTTCCGGAGTGCGGAGTTTAACTACAATGATCTTAGATCAAACTCTATGAACAGCACTCTGAAAAAGTCATTGAGGAATACAAGATGCTCGAATTCAAAATTCGTGAAAAAAAGTTTTTTAACAATCTTGCAGGAGTTTGGGTATAAGATTCGGTGTATGAAAATCCATCTTGGAGAACATACATTTACCCTCGTTTATATTCTTTTGTTTTGCAATTAAAATTTTCTCGCTGCCACATATAAGAGCTTGATCGGAGCTAACCATAACAGACTTTGTGTGGACACTTGCAATGCTATGCTAATTGCAGCAAATATATTTGAAAAACATGACCTAACAAATTAGGATTCCTTATACAAAGCTATCGAAATGAAATACCTACCTAAACAAAACTATGACTTTTTAGTTTACAAGGATTTATATTGTTTATTACAGAATATTTATTTTTGCGACTTTTTTTTCCCGATCACCCTTTTTAGTGACTTTTTCAATTTCCTCAGCGGCAACACTGGCGCTTACTATGTAAATTATACGTGCTGTTCAATGACATTCATGGTTTTTGCCACAAAACTTCATATGAATGCCAACTTCGTATGATTCCAGGTCAGGCATTCTTCAACGCCAGATAAAATAATGATAAGCTTAAGCCGTTTCCATTATCCATTTTCGGTTGAGTTTTCAAGGAATTCGTTGTTGTTTGTAGTTCCACAATTAAGTTGCGTATTAATTTATAGGAGAAAATAATTTTTAAAAATAACATAAAAAAAAACTTTTAAAAAATCTGTCAGGCTCATATTGAAAAGAAAAAAAAAATAAGCAAAACTTTTGGAAAATAAGCAAAATTGTGCAAAATAGGTTGCGAAAAAGAGCAAAAAAACAAAATGGAAATCGAAGCAGATAATAAATATTTTCTTAATTTTCAAATAGGACGCGGGAAAACTAGATTTTTGTTTTTGAAAAATTCTGACAAAGCTGCTAACACTCTACCCTAAGTGAAGCTGATGGGCTTGAGTTTTAAGGAGGGAAGGGATTTTTTTGGAAGTTTCTCAAGTAAAAATTGTAGCTTATATAATTCTCTACAAAAAAGTCCCGACACTTTTTATTCTAACACCAATCAATTTCTATAATAACGTGTTAAATTATTACAAAATTTGTTTTCTCACAACCCTGCACCTTTCACTAGTATTATGCGCTTTTTTTGTGATTTTCCTATTAAGTAGGTAAGTAAGTAAGTAAATATTCATTTATTGGTAGGTATCTAAATACATTATTTACAATGATTTATGATGAATTTAAAGCCATGGCTTTGCCGTTAGCTCGGTTGGCAAATTAAAAAAGAATTAATATTTACAATAGCAAGGTTTATATACCTATAAAAAAAGAAAAATAAGTTATCTATTCAAATTCGGTTAAAATTGTAGAGTAAGCGATTTTTTTCCCAAAATATGAAATTCGATGTTGTGCTAATATGGGACATACACTAATGAGATGGAAGCAGTCTTATTTGGCTTTTAAATTACACAGTGAGCAAAACTGGTAGAAGCTGTTGTTATATGGTGTACCATTAAGTTCAAGGACTTCACATCTTGCCTTGAAAATAAGAGATATTTCCTTATAAGTAAGCGTATCGTTAAAATAAATTGCTTCCATTAAGTTCATCTTCAATGGGGAATACAGAATTCTGCTTTGAGATTTCTGAGCTTCTTTAATGAATTCAATCCTTACAACATCTTGGTGAGATTGGATTATTTTATAGAGCCGTTCTTTAAAGTGTATCAAATTATTAGGGTCTAGTTCCAAAGTTTCTCCGCAAGAATTTCCTATATCTTTCCACTTCGCCAACCACCAGTCCGCGTTTCTCAGTTCGTACAATGCCATTTTTTGGTTAGGCGATTTGATTGGTGAGCCATCACCCTTAAGATGTAGTCTGCATGCAACTTGAGAGTGTATATGTAGATAGATTTTAGCTAGACCTGTCTCGAGATACTGTGCATAGTTTGGAGTTTGTAACGGAAGATTGAATATTATTTCCCTATTATATAGAATGCATATAAAAAAAAGTATGACTCGGTCGCACGAATTTGACTACTAACATTTCAATTCATTAAAATATGAACTTATCATTGTATTAAAGTTTTCGTATTGTTGTGTTAAAAACTTTAAATGTCATCTTAATTCTTATGGTAAATGCTTAACTTAAATAACATACTAAATTTATATAACATCAGTTCTGTCGTTAAGAATTTATGACCAAATTTTTTAAAAACTTAATCTCCGTTTAATGCGCATTCTTAGCCAATATTCTGAAGTGCAATTATATTAGCAGCATTGCAATTATATAGTTCGCAAAATTTTATAATGATTGAAAATTTGGATATTTCGGAATGTCCTCAGATTTAATTTCAGGGAGGTCAAGGCCGACTCTTAACTGCCGACTTTAAAAGTCAAGTGGATACTTTTGAAAGATTTCTCATTTCTTTGCATGAGGCAGTCCCTTCCCTTTACTTGGTGCCCCAAAACCTGATTAAGCTATATTTCAATCCAGACTTAAACGCATAGGAAAAGGATCTAAAATAGAGAGGTTATCAAAAACCTACTGGGGTGGGGACTCAACCCAGAAATAATTTTGTCATATCAAGAAAAAAGCTTTGTCAAATGTCTATTTGCTCATCCCAGAAGATGAATCAAACCGTAATCTTATTCATTCCGTAATCACAAAAAAATGCCAGATAATGAAATCAAGTTTTTGTAAATCACACAAAAAGTACTCTGAGATTGACTTTAACTTCTCCTTAAACTGGCCGCAGCAAAACAAAAAATAAAAAAACAAAGCGGCAACGAATGCAATCGAAATGGAGACAAACTATAGCTATAGACAATCATTTGTATCTATCTGATGTCAAGACCATTCTGCAATCTCCCCTATTATACCAGTCATCAACGTCAAAAAAGACTTTTAAATCAAACGCACCAATGATGTTGGAAAGAATCGGAAGTAAACGACCAACCGAAAGAATTAATAACATAACCTTACCACAGACACAGAGGTACAAAGGAACTCATAAAACTTATAAAAAGAAGACAGAATGGCCAAGAAAAGAACGGAAACTGTGGAGTGCCCATTGTCCGATGTCTAATTTGAATAGCACTAGGCAATGTCAGTAGAATGTGCAATGAGGACACGTCAAAAACATCAGAACACGTTAGGTGATATATGTATGTAAATTTAAAGTAAAGTGATATGAGATTAGTTATACCACCTCTAAAACATACATAACAATCTACAATGTACCAAAGATTTATGCTGCCTGTGGATTGGAAATGACAGGCAGCCAAGTATGATTACTGCCCCTTGATATATGCAACAGTTTTGTATACAATTGAGAACAACTTTAAAGCGACATGTTTTCTATTTTCCGTTAGACAACACAGAAAAAAACTGCTCTCACGTCTGACTCCTTCAATCTTCATGAAACATTTTATGGTTACAAATTGATCCAAAACAGATAAAGAGGTAAAAATAAAATTAGCATGCAGAATGGTTACATAGAAAATATAGAGAATCTTGATGGAGAGGAAAAGCTTTTATATTGTTTTGTTTAATTTTAAATTTTCTTGTTTTAAAACAGAATCCTTTAACTTTAAAGTTGAAAATGTCTTTTGTTAAGGTTCATATTATATACATATTCTAATCACACTTTGGATATGGTTCGTTGGATATAATGATGATCTCATAGAATATCTAAATGCTTCTCAAAACATCGGGTTTAAGATTTATTATTCTTTTCATAAGGGTTTGGAAATTGGAAAACAAAAAACATTTTACGAATATTATTAGGTATGTCTACGACTACGAGTGAAATAACTCAAAATAGACAACCGTATATTTTGTGTAATGATATTCAAATTTAGGTATGACAGGGTTAAAAATGAATGTGACACCAACTGAAATTGGCTCCGTCAGTAACATAACAAGAAATTTTCTTAAACTTTCTCTCTCTCATTCTATGCTATGCAATCCTAAAGGAAAAAGGTTGTTTTGTGTAATCAAAAGAAAAAATACATCAATGAATCCTATTATATTTACCAAAGCTAGCTATGAACGTGTAACGAAACAACTTTTGGGAACATTCTTGTTGTTTGCATTGTCACCAGAAAACCCATAATGAGTTGCGAATGACTGTTCTTTTTGAAAAGGGTTTTTTTTTGTGTTCTATTGAAAGGACAATGTAATCAATATTTATATTAAATAAAAAGTATTTCTATTAACGTTCGAATACATCCTTAGACTGTGTAGGCTATTATCCTTGCACGCGTGATTTAGACGAACTAGGATCTATGAATAACAAATATTCTATTTTAGCCAGCAACTGTATATTGTTGATTGATGTATGAGAAAGTCCTAGACAAGACTGTAAGGATAGTCAAAATTTACTTCGAGGTCGCTAGAGTTCAGGTGTTTAAAGATCCAGTACTTTACTTTGTCACTTTTTTATTAGGTTAAATAAAAGACACGCATGGTTTCAACAAACATGATCTTGTTGCAGATATGCTACTCCTTACCAGAAGAATGATATAAATGGGTCTCGCGTACTTCTCTTGCATGTTGTAGTCTTTTAACTTTTGTATATGAAACAATTTTTTTAAATTCTTTCAATTTATACAATAATATACATATTTTTTTAAGAAAAGATATGAAAAGCCATTTTCACTCCGCTATATAGGCCTTTCTAGAAATAAAATTTGACTAAGACCCGCTGAGTCGTTAACAAGAGAGTAAACATTTGAAAAACCGTTATATGACAGGTGCTGTTTTTTTTTAAAGAACGGTTTCAAACGTTTAAAAGGCGTTCCATGCTGTTATAGCCGTTTCGAGAAAAACAAGTTCTTGCATTACCGTTATATGGCAGGAACCTACCTTTATTTTAAAGCCTATAAAATAAATTCCAAAAACTTCTCTGACGGTCACCATAAAAACCCTATACATACCAAGTTTAAAATATATTTATAGTACCTATTATCGCAAGTGATGTGGAAAAAATATCAAATAAAACATAAATTGTCTAAGAAAATTCTTAGACAATCGTGATTGAAATAAATTAAATGCACAAACTTTCTTATGAACTTTCGTCTCTAAATGTATCTCAACAAAAAAATATAAAAGAAAGCATATGGAAGATATCATCATCGTTAACCTCTTTTTCAACGGAAATGAACTTTAAACAACAAATACTTAAGATTTATCTTTTGCCATAAAAAGGTTATAAGGTTGCACTCCAAGTTCACTCTGGAGAACATTTATCAATGTGCCACACAATATTTTCATTCCCTTACTACACAATATTTTTGTTGCGAAAAACATAGCCTATGTTTATTTGCTAAAGAATTAAGATATAGAATAAATTATAATCTTCTAAGCCTGCGGCCCATTTTTTAAGCGAAATTGTTTATGTTTTATTTTTGTATTGTATATACAAACCTCATTCTCGATAAAATATGTTTAGGATTTAATTTGTTATGGCAGACGACAATGACATGCTTTATTTAATTTTGTAATAATTTTACAATTTACGTTTTACTAAGTATTTAATTTATTGTTATTAACTTTAATTTTTGTTCTAAAATTCTTTTTTGTTTTTCTTTTTGGGAGATGGAAGGAAATATCGGCTCCGCGAAATTAGGCCCCAGGAAATAAGACCCCAAAAGAAAAAATGAAATAAGGCCCCAAATTGGGGAATTATTTCATAATGAAATTATGCCCCAATGAAATAAGGCTCCAACGAAATGAAAAAATGTCCCAAAAATAAATGAAACAAGGCCCCAACTTGTTTTGACTTTTTTTTGTAAAAATGAAATAAAACCCCAATTTATCTTTTTTTCAGAATTAATTTTATTTAAAAAATGAAATATCACCCCAAACTGTTAAACAAATACTTGCATTGTATCCTGCACGATTTCCCTGCAACAACGACATTTATAGTTATCCTGCCTTTCAGCAATAGAGTTCGCTTGAATTTTTAGGTTGCATTCACTACAAATTTTAAGATGCCTACAAGGCAGCAGAACAATATTTGCCCGCAAATCCTTACAAATTACGCAAATATTCTCATCAATGTTTGGACCGATAACAACAGGGCTTTCAATTTCATCTTCTTCAAAAATTTCCTCCCCACAGGAAAATTTCCTGGGGCCTAATTTCGCGGAGCCGAGGGAAATTATAAGATTTGTATTTATTTTATTTATTGAATAATAAAACGTATGTTTTCCTAAATAAATTAGATTAGCACTGCAATCGTCGGGACACCCTAAAAAACAGATAGATTTTAAATAAAATTATAAGTTAAATTTGTAAACAAAGATAGGTCTATCTAATAGCCATACATTTGTGCTTATGGATGTGATGTTATTGAAATCCAAAATGTGTGTCAACAAGCTATGAACTTTAGAAGCATTAAAAGGCAATATACATAGGTACGACAGGAAATAGCTACCCGAAACAATTAACAAATTATTATGTTATACCCCTGTGTCTTACTAATTAAAATCTTTGCAGTGATATAGGTATACATACTTCTAGATATTTGGAGTGTCGATAGTCGATTATATCTTATTTTTAAGAATGCTGGAAAATACCGTTAGTTGAAGTTAAATATTATTGAGACGTCATAAAAACAAATTAACATTCTTCTTAAATCTAAATGTACATTTTGGTCGACTTAAAGATATGTCCGACTTAAGCAAAAGTTTAATCATTTAATACATTTTGTTAACATTTTAAAATTAGTTTTATATCAAATGTGCACCCTTGCTCCCGCGTGCAATCTCAACTTTGTTGTAAAATACCTAATACCTTCCTCTAAAGTACAACCGTACGGTTGGAATTGGAAATATAAATGAAAACTGAACTGTTTGTCGAGCGTGGACGTGGAGTGGAAGTCACCGTCACCATTGTTTGGTGGGTCCAAAATGTAGCGGGCGGCGTCACAGTTTGCTTGCATCTACTGGCTTTGAGGGATTGTTTTGAAGTTTTCTGAATTTTGCAGGAGTGGAATGTATCTGCCACTGCCAGTGAAATTTGTGTTGATGGAAAGAAAGCTTATAACCGGATAGCTTTTTCTGTGGACTGAAATCATTGATAAAATCGTTCTACTAGAACTAGATTGTGATTAATACAATTATTATGCTTATAGACATTGGGAAATTATTGCAGATACATGCGGAGTTAAACTTGAAATCCTATCGTTTTCGTTTATAATGTTCAAGATGTTAGGAAAAAGTTAGAGGGAAGGTTCATGGTCTTATTGTTTTTTGAAACATCTTGTTAACGTGAGAAATGGTTTCTTGGAATTCTAAAGAGTTTTACCTTGAATTCTGATAGATAGAGGTCTTTCTTGATGGATATTTTATTTGCCTTTATTATATATGCGTCATTAGATTATAATTTGGTTGCTTTTTTTTCGATTTCGCTTGGTTGAATTATTATATCTGTTGCCTTAAGTGATGTCTCTAAAAAATATGCTACATTGTTCGTTTGGGAGTTATTTCTAAGGAAATGAGATATTAATTCATCTTTGATCTTTTTTGCGTATAACAACTGACACCTTTTAGTGATTTATGTTTCAGAAATAAGTCGTTGGAAAAGATTTCTTTATGTGTTAAGTGATGGATAAGGAAGTTACCACTAGTATTAGGTAGATAACAGGTAGGTATAATACTAAAAATAATAATTCATCATCATGGCTGCTAGATGTGAATCGTAAATTATTCAGTTGAATGAGCACACAATAAGGAAGAGAATGTTTTAAAAGCAACAATCGATTTAGGTAGATATGTAATATATATGTGTGGATAGGGATGAAAAGTAAGAAATCAACGTTATATCTATGTTGACAGTTGAAGTTGACGAACAAGGATATTTGAATTGGAGGACAGTAATTTGAATACAACAAAAAAAAAAAATATTCAGATTCTATTTTTTCTGTGACAAATGGTCAGTTGAGGTTGAGATTGTGGGGAGTATAATAGCCCGATTCTCCCCCTTGTGAGAAGTCATAAGTCATAAGCCCTTGTGACAATTTATTGCGAGGATTGTTGTGACTCGATAACATTTATCGAATTCTCCCCCAATCCTCACAAGAAAAGTCTCAAGTAAACTCACCGCGTTATGGTGAATTTTTTTCTTCGACTTGGAACAGCTGATTGTGACAGAACACGTTAAAGTTTTTAATTTTTCTGTGCAAAATTTATCTGAAAAGTAAATAATTCAATCAAATTTACAAATTTTATAGAAATAAACAACGTATACGAACGAAAATCAGTGAAAATTATGTGCGGTAATGCAAAACTAGCTTTTTTGGAGAAAAAACATGGATAGTCGAAAAAAGAATTTACCTATAAAAAAATGTGACCACCTAGGAATTAATACAGAAAAGTTCAACAATTCCAAAATTTTGTTTGATTTGATATTTTTTAATTATAACTTAAAGTTGCATAACCCAATGCAACATCAAAATAAAAATAAATAATAAAGAATCCCTTTCGTTTCAACTCACAAAAAAAGCAAAAAAAAAAAAAAAATATTGAAATTCGAGTGCTGTGACCTGCTCTGTAGCAGATCACAATTTCGATTGTTTTTATAACTCTTACAAGTTGTGACTACGGGGGAGAATCCGAAAAAGTAACAAAATCAATTTCAACTCTTGTTATGACTTGTGAGGTATCACTGATATTGGGGAGAATTGGGCTATAAATGTCATTTTTATTTAAGCTATTTGTTATTATTTGAAATAGACGTTGTATTTAGATGCGGTACTATTTTCTTTTTGTTTATGTAAGTTATTTCCGCTTCATATGTGGTTTAAAGTAAATATGCAATGCATATCATATACCTTTTATGTGACGGGTTCTATTTTTTGGGTGGGGATCTTCGGGTAGAAGGAAAATATCGAGAGACCTATACCAGTTTTGAAGTCTCGCAGTTTCGCGAGTCCTCTGTTAATTCGCAGAAGGTATACCTATATATATTTCTCAGCATTGATAAGTTTTGAAACAGCGACCACCTTTAAGACTCACATTTTGTTGCAGAAATGTCTCCCTGCTGCTTTAAGTTGAGCACAATTCTTATTCATCTTTGCTTCTTTTATGTTAGATATTAAAAATGGGGTGCCCTTTGCTTTGTCCAGGGGATAAGGACAGTATAAAAAGATCGACACATCGTCGTTTTGGAGGTGCTGTTTCTATCATATCATTATATAAAGATAGAGAGAGCAACGGAAACCCGACAACCGTTTTAATTTGAGCGATCTTTTTTCAGATTATAACACTTGATTTTATTCTATTCTCTTTCTATTCGTATATTTAAAAAAAAATCATGGAAACAATCGAAAAGATTTTACTATATGTTAATTAGTACAAGATTCTTTTGTCAACAACGGTTGTATCGAAAACATTCTTCTTCCTTCTGAATCAATGATTCGTCTATGAATTCATTCAAAAAAAGAATGATTCGTGAACCATGAGGCTATTAATGTCAAGTGACCGAATTTGGGAATCAATTGTACCGTTTTTTTTTAAAGAATGGTAATAAATTGAAAAATATTTCGACCAATGCATTAATTTTTTGTGAAACGTACAGTTGAAAATGACTCTGGAAAATGGTTTCAGGAATATGAAGTCATCAGTCATTGTGCTGAATATTATGCACTGCAACCTTTAAGAGAAATAATTTCGAAAATATATATGGAAATGGAATTGGTTTATCTCTCAAGCTCTCTGCCTTTTTTTTTTAAGATGTATCTATGTACTTTAATCAAAAAAATGTTCATAAAATATCAAAGTTTTCTACAATAATGGGAGGAATGGAGGAATGGATTCAAATTATATAAAAAGTATAATAATAAACTCTAAAGGGCCAACCATAATAGTCGTAAGCAAACGAAAGCTAATGTCATAGTTCTACGTCAAGTTTCCTTAAGTGCCGCCATTACCTTCAGTCGACCATAATGGTGGAACGCACATGCAAGCCAATTTCAAATGTATTTGGCTGGCTGTCAGATTTACGTACGTAAACTGCGCTCTGGAGCGCTCTTTACGTACGGAGGCAAAAGTGAACGAAAACTTGCCGAAACTGAGCAGTCCGACATTACGTGCGCACTATACGATTTGCTTGTTCTCGCTGATTTCGTACGGCGCCGTACGTGCCATTTCGTCTATTATGGTTCTGCCTTAATAATTAACCCATTACCTCACACTTAGGGCCAGTCTTTTCAGCTCTGTGGTTAAGTGTAACCATTGGTTATTTCAGTAGGTAACCATACCAGCTAAAATAACCAATGGTTACATTTAACCAAAGCTGAAAAGACTGGCCCTTAGTGCTCTGTAAAGTAATAAATGCTAGTATGTTCTATATATTAGAGGTCAACAACATCATCGGAAAAGAAAGCCTGTGTCCTGTGATGTGTATCTATCTACTTACATAATGTGTGTTTATTTGTCTGTTCTACTTTATTTTTTTGGACTATAACAACACCATTTAGGAACACATTAACATTGTTAAATGTATATCAACATTCTTCAAACTTTTTCCGGGAATCAATGTCCTTCAACTTCACACTTGGATGACCCCTTTAGAAGTTTTCTAAATGTCTCTTAATATTGACCAACAATCATTTCATTTAGCTACAACAAATTTTATACAACAAAAACCAATTAACTTCTACATAAGTTTACTTGTCCTTTCGAAAAAGTCAAAATAAAAGTGAATACATTATAGCAATTCGACAAGACGACACAAAACCAATATAAACACATCTATAACCCTTCAAATCCAAATAAAATGTTCCTAATTATTAGGTTTCCTAGAGCGGAAATAATAAAAGAGCCGCAAATTAAGCAAAGAAAAATGTATCTGAAGAGTTATAGAAAGTAACAAATGATGTCCTTTCCATTAACAACAATAATTAACGTAACCATTTGAGACTATACTAACATAATGAATTTTTTATTAAGTTAATGATTGTTATTTGAACTGAAGTCCTTTTAAAGATGTAACTTTATTAATATCTGCAGAAATAAATAATACAAAAATTAATGAATTTTTACATGATTAAAACAGTAGACTTAAAAAGCGTATTTACATCAAAGCGTTTTACAAACGTTTGCATTCCCTATAATCAGGATAACCTTTGCGAAAATTATTCTTTATTTTAGGTTGGTCTCAAAATACGAATATCAAAAAAAAAAAGTACAGTACCTATATCCTATCTACCTTATTCAAGAAACAGTTTTTCTAAAATACGGTATCGATTTACCTACGACAATATTTTTCGAATCCAGCGCGTAGATATTTATCCAGAATAAATGGTGGAACAATTATTATTGCATTTATTCACCTGTATTTCATACGGTTGAAAACTATTAAAATAAAAAGCACGATTGGGTTGCCCGAACTTGCTCTTGTAGCAAGTTGCTACAAAAATGAAATAAAATTTATTGTTATTGTTATATTGTACTATTCATATTAGAATGTCATTTTTATTACTTGACCATTATTTATTCCGTCAATTTTGATTGAATTTTTTAACAACAATTTAGACGCTTAGAAAAATGCTGATGCTCCAAATGCGTTTGAGAATCAAACATCACATATCTCGACCTGTGAAGTCAGTGGTCATAAGGGGTGGAATGCGTTATGCGTAAGGCATACGACTTCGAAGACTGAGCAAATCTGATATGTGGGGTTCGAATCCTACACTCAAAAAATATCGTGTGTAAATAGTACTAATTACTGCGTCCATTCAGCCACGAATAGAATTCGTAGAATATACACATATGCGTACATATTACTAATATTTTATTTGTATTCGTACATTATACAAATCTATTCTTAGATTATACGAATATATTCGTGCAATTTACCTTTTCATTCGTTAATTTTATGAATGTAGTCCAATTTGTAAATATGTATATATATACATATATATATATATATACATACATATATACATCAGATATATGCAATATGCACATACAGAAATATATGCATCGTTGCATATACATATGTATATAACTATATTATGTATCTATACAAATGTTGTCTTTAATTAGGGGACAACAGGGGAATAATATTGTGGTTATGATTTTTGGGTCCAAGATAAAGGTCTTATCGTGAAAATGCAAAATAAATATTTTTTAATATTTTCTAATGAAGATAAATAATAAGAAAAAAAATTAATTATATTTCTCACAGGAACCCAATGATCTAATGCTACTTAATTCAATTCAATTCAATTCAATTCAATTCAATTTATCAGTATTAGGTGTACAAGTAAGACTATAAGTCTTTTATATTACTTAACATATAGACAGATAATTCAATTTTATATAAATTAATAACAAAAGAAATTATAAATAAAATTTAAATATGAAAATTAACAAAATATATGTAATTATTAAATACGTATTATAATAAATAATACTTACTCTGGAAAACACATAACTAAACGTGTTACTGTTCGGTGAATGTAATTAGGTTAGCAAATAAAATAACGGAGATAAAAGTTGTAAATTTACTAATACTGCGTATATTCTACGAATAATGCGTAATGGTCAACGCACGAATAAAATTTGTCTACTAATACTAATTTTACTTCGTAAATAGTACGAATTCATTAGTAAATAATATGAATGCAATGGAAGAAATCACTAAGTTATTCGTGCGAAGAATTCACTAATGTTATTAGTAATATGTACACACATATTATATATCGTACTCATAACATGGCTTAATTTAATTTACGAATATAATTATTATGTATAACTAATTTATTAGTTAATACTACTACAGGAGAACGTAAAAATTCACGAATGTATTCTTAAAAATATGACCTTACTAATACTTCGTACAATTTACGAATATTCGTACAATTTACGAATATTTTTTTTACGAATATCATTCGTAGCTAATGTACTAATAATTTTTTTCAGTGTATGGTTTTTCATAATAAAATTGGATTAAAGTTCAGCACCATTAATAAGGAGACTGATGATAGGATAGGATGGGATAGATATATCTCCAGCCAAAAAAAAAAAACAATATTTAAGTTGTTATTGTTGTTAAAAAAAAAATTCATTGAATAAAAATAAATTTAATAACTTTTTTTAATTTTAATATAAATGAGAAATACGAACAAAATTATATGAATTGATGTTCTTAAAAGTGCTAAAACTACTTTTCACAAACATTCAAGCCAAAATCAAAGTATGCAGTAAATTTTGTTGCCTGAATATAATTTAAAAATCGGTAGAGCGGTTTTAAAATAAATCGATGTTTACGTAATAATATATATAAATAAGTTTTTTTACGAGTTATAACTATAAGTACAACATTTTAAGTGCAAAACAATTCATGCATAAAAAACAAATTTGTATTTACGGGAATCACTAATAATACCCATGAAAAAAATTTCAAAAAAAAATAAAACCCCAACAAGGAAAAAAACCCAATATGGACAAAATTATTACATGGCTGTTGAAAAATACATCTACCTCTGTAAACAAACAAAAATTTTAATTCGAATTCAAATTAAATTCGAATTTAACAGTAAAAAAACATAGAATAGTTGTTAATTCACAATCGAATATATATTTAGTTCGTCTTCCCACCATATACAGCCAATGCAAAAACCATACTTCCAACTTCCTAGGAAAAGCATAAGTATACAAAGTTCAAGCTAAATAAGAACTTTTGCAAGACTTTAAGCTTACAGATGGTAATCGATTAACAAAATTAATAAGAGTATTCATGCAAATCTAGTTCTAAGCTTTCTATTAGATACTATGTTGGTGTACAAGCGTAAAAATTCAATAATGCTTTACACAAAAAATATTTTTTTAATAGTCGCGTCAATAAAGACCTTTCCAGTAGAACAGCTCTGATTTTGATGACTTCTTCTTTCATTTAATTTGTTTATATTAATGAAATATTTATATTCTTCCAAGTTCCAACAATGTCTACTTATCAACCAAGAGGTTATTGTTAAAGTCGCCACAGAGAATAATATTAGGAAAACTCATTGAATTTTCTTCCATATATGACAAAATTGGGGATAAATCTACAAAAGAATTTGGTCTTTAATTATTAGAAATCTCAACGCAAATACACTCAAAAGCACTGTTTTAAGGCGAGGTATATTTTAACTTAGTTTTTAGAGACTCATTAACATAAATTGCTACTCCACCACCAACTCGATCTTGTCTATCAACTATATGAATTTTATATCCTCTCAAATCATACAACTTATCATTTACTTTTTTAAACCAGGTTTCGGAAACACAAACAGCATCAACCTATTATAAGACTTCCTTCCTACACGTTTGCTGTACTTTGGAAAACAAAAGAGAAATTAATAAAAACATTTTAAAAATATAAGAAAAAATAAATTGTAATAGCAAAACAAAAGGGGAAAAAAGTATAAGAGAATTTAAAAAATAATCATAAAAATTATTTAAAAAAAAAAAAAAATTTGAATAGAAAAAGAAAATGTTCTTGATAAAAATAAAAATAATCATTAAAATTCCTCACAAATTTAAATTAGCTTTCCTTTCAAACTGGGCTTAGTGGCTATGTTTAGTGTTGGTCAGTATTGACTTCTGGCAGTGCTGCTGCCCTGCTGGTATATCGATCACAAAAAAAAAACTTAATCTCTGTTTAGGGGAAGCCAATTACTTTAGAGATGAATTTACTGTTTGGGAGATGAGTTTGATTTTTAAAGCTCGCACAGAATTGCTAGAGCTCAATTATAGGCCTCACAGAAATGATATTAGTCCCCACTGCACATTGTGTAATCTGAATCAAATTGAAAACATCTTCCACTTTTTGGCAATTTGTCCCATCTTACAAGAAATTCGGCGACTAAACTTCAACAAGAGTTATCTACCGCTAGAGGAATGTTTAAGTGTTCTGAACGGAGAGAGTGGTTTGAAGCTGCTTATTCGGTTTATCTCACATTCGGTTGAGTATAGAAATACATACGTGAATCTATTTCGGGTACATACCTATGAAGATAGAATCTAATTTAATTTTGTTTTAGCTAAACTAAAAGCCTGATTTTTGAGGATAAAACTTAACCTAATTTTGTTTTAGCTAAACTAAAAGCCTGTTTCAATTTAATTTCGTTTTAGCTAAACTAAAAGCCCGCGATACCAGTTGATATTTTAAGTCTTTAACTGCTTCCATATTCTGTTTTGTTTTAGGTAAACCTAATTTATTAAATGTAAAATAAAGCCAAACTTATGTCTTAAAAATATGAATCAATATTGTTATTTACTTTATTAATTTCGTTTTCGCTAAACTAAATTTCAATTTCAATTTCAATTTTATTCATTTGTATAGTCTTACAAAATAAGATACAATATCTTTTTAAACAGTGTAAGCTTAATTAATTACTTTAACGATGTGTTAAATAACAGAAAGAAATACAACAAAGTAGCTAACAATATTTAAATAATTCAAAGTGTAGAGTTTCATTATTTTTGAAAAAATTATGATTTAATTTTAAATTATCTGAAAAGACAGAAAGTAAGAGAGAAAAAGAAAAGAATGAAATGAGAAAGAAAAGAAAGAAAATAGAGTAAAGAAAAGAAAAGAAGAAAAATTAAGTAAAATGAAATAAAGTCTTAAATGAAAGAAAATTATACCTACATATGTATGTACATTGTACATCATCATCAAAAGGTCGCCAAGTATTTCCTTAGTCTTATCCTAAAGAGGGTTTTACAGCATATCATCCCAATTAATCGGGGAAGAGAGTTCCACAGACGTATCGCATTGATAAAAAATTGACGTTCGGATACTAAGAAATTGTAACGTGTTGGTACAAGATTAAAAGATCTGAGTGAGCGCGTTTGACGGATGTTATTATAAAGGTACGGTGGCTGGCGTGTTTGTATTACATTGTGAAGCAATATCAACGTTCTAAACTAAGAAAGATTTTCTAGTGTTAAGCCGTTTATCGATTTAGAAAATTGGGAAATATGGTCATATTTTCTTAATCCATAAACGTATCTTGCTACACTATTATAAGCAACATTAAGCTTACGCTTGTGCTCATAATCACAATTGTAAAAAAGTTCGCAACCATAGAGCATAATTGGGATAAAAAGTGTTTTTGCTAATACTAAAAGCATATAAATTTAAGTCCTTCTTTGTTCTAGATTATGTTTAAATTTTTTTTTCTGCTTCTTAATTTCAATTTTTTTGTCATAAATCTTTTTGTATACATTATCTCTCAGATTATATAGATATATATTTAATTAACCGGCAGACGGCTTAGGGCCATGCTTGTATATCTTTTTAACTGTAAGTTTGTATTCTTCTGAAAAAAAAAACAATAAAGATAATAATAATAATAATAAATAATAATAATAAATCGATCATTGGCAAGTTGTCTGGTACTGCTGCTGGTAATGCGATGTTTTCTGTGATCTCCTCCATTAGCAAGTTTTCGATGTTGTTTATTTTAATCGCATCCTCATGTATTTGACGTTTGATGAAAACAAGACCGCGAAAGGTAATTAATTAATTATGTTTTTCTTTTTTAATTAAAGTGCAGCGTGCATAATTTGTTGGTTTTTTTGTTCCCGTATGTAAATGGGCCGGTCAGATTCAACTCCCACGTTGTTTAAGTTGAGCTGTCGTTTGTTAGATTTTTTATACTCGGCAATTGTACGTAGAAAAAGATTTCTTTCAAAAGGCGAACAAATATTATGAAGTCGCGAAAAATGTCATCATCTATACTATTATAACTTATCTGAAATCAAATTCGGGTTCTGGAAATGGATAAGTAGAGACAAGAATCGAATGAGATTTGAACCGGTAAAAACTAACATCACGAAAAGAAAACTTAATGCTTTTTTTACCATTGGTGGTTAAGATGGGCTTACTGAATTATTATTCTCACAATAAATTGTGCAGAAATATATTAATCAAAGTTTTTGTGAAAACTAAAGTGGAAATCTAAGTTTTGATAAAAAATAAAGTGGAAAAGTTTTTATTTTAGTGAATAACTTACTTACTTTACTTAAAAATAATTGTGACTGTGTTAAAATAATTTTTGAACCATTTATTAGGACTTTTCTAAGTTTGTTTTTATTTTAAAGCTGTAACATTTTAAAGATTTAAGTTTTACGGCAAATTGATACTATACTTCATTGAAACTCAGATTAGTAAACATTTGTTTGGTATTTCGAATTCATATTATTTTTATTTTAAAGCTTTTACGGCAAGTTGATATTTTAGGATACTTTAAGTACATAGTGTGGCACAAATTTCGAGAATCTTCTTTTAATAAAAAATGAACAAGTTTTCTTCTCGAACGTTTATTGGGAAGAGCTTTCTTGAAAAAAACAGAACAGTTACTCGAAAACAATATACATTTTATATTATGGAGAAAATACGGTACACTATTTACTTCGAGGAAATAACACGATCAGGAAGACGAAAACTATTCGACAAATATGCCGGTTTATATTTACTTCAAAATATAAGCACAGTAGGTACCTTTGGCAAGACACTACAAAATTAACTTAAATCAGAACCCCTTAGAATCTTTACCAAAAATAGTTTATTTCCACCGTCGTTTTCGACTGGTTTTAAGCTAGTTTATTATAAAGAACAATTTTTAAAAAAAAATAGTTAGAACCAAAATGCATTATCAAGCAAAAAATTTGTAAAAGCAAAAATTATTTATGGTAGATAATAACAGCTGTTTTAATATCACGAAAAGTGATTTCGGAATACTACTGGGGTTGCCAAAAAGGTCGAAATGTGGAACACTGAAATTAAATTCACTCGTTTTGCAATTTTATTTTCGGTTTAATTTGACTCGATTTCTGGAACCTAGCTGTTAGTCAGGATTTTTTAATGTGCAACCGTTTTTTTGGCAAACTCCAGAAATTAGAGTTCTTACCAAATTATGTTCTATTCAATAACACTTACTTGAATGTTGTGTTCCTATTTCTCTTTCCAAATCAGCTGTCAAATTCTTCATACTAATTGAATCCAAAAGATATTGAGAAAAAGTTTTGTTTTCATTGCGAAATTGCTTTGCCAGTGTCTTCATCATCAAATAGCACGTATTCAATCCGACAACATTCATTTGACCGTCGCGTTCATGCAAGAATAGTGCTGTTTTCCAATTGTATCTACACATATGCATCGAATAAAAAATCTTGTAAAAATCGCTGCTGAATGTTGTTATCCTTTAACTTACTCGTGCATGACTTTAACAGTTAATTCGGCAATAGATTGAAAACTTACAATGCCTGTCCGTAGAAGCATATAGAATTCATCCCCACAAGATGTCTTCTTTTTTTGGAAATCATGTGTAGCTCCACCCACTGATATCAAGGGAGTACCTTCGCTATTGAAATATTTTGTTATCCTAGCCACTGAAGCTAAGTGATGGAATTTTTTTTTTAATATATGAAATAAATATACAAAAATAACAGCACATATACATACATACCCAAAGAATAATCACAGGATGGCCCGAAGATAACATGCGAACAGTTTTTCACAATTCCATCCATTGCATTAATTAGAGCATATGAAGCATCACATTTATCGTCCTGTGGAATCCACTCGAATCGAACAGTCGGTGGTATTAACTGGGCTTCACGAATTTTCTCTTCAGCCACACGTAGAACCGGAAACACCCTACCCAAAGAGGCTTCATAAACATCGTCCAGTGGCAAAAGAACAAGTGCTCTTATGATACAATTAGTACTGTTCGTAGTCGTGTTTGTGATGCATACAGCTTCGCAAGGATTACTATCTTGTGTACGGCAACCACATTCAGCCACTGGCAGGAGTATTGCAGCCACTGCCAAAGACAACAAAGCGACAAACATAAAACGTGACGTTTCACAAAAGCCTTTTTGGGATTTGACTAATTGCCAATTTAGTTGGAATATACGATTGCTTCTGGTGTTGGCTAACTGACCACTTTTGTTGGTCAGTTGCGATAGAGACTGCTTGTGGCACGAAATGAATGACAAATCAAGTTCGAAACAACCCAATAGCATAGTAGGTAGTTTCGTATTTGTTAACCGTGGTCTTCGGTAGTAATCCAGCTGTTGAAATTCGATATTGTCTCAATTTTTTTTTTTAAATTCAGTTCTGAAATAGAAAATCTGTGAAATTAATAACGAAGATGCAAATAATGCAATAAAATTGTACTGTTAATAAATATGTACACATTAGATTTCATTGTGGTGAAAAACTCGATGGTATCCTTTCGAGTAATATCAATATCAAAATTGTTTTGTTTTAATTTTAATTTTGTATACAACTGGCTACTGACAAAAAACTGATCTGCAAAATATTTTATTGTTAAAAAAATGTAGTGTTCTTTTATTGATATCTAAAGATTAAAAAGAATAAATGTCCTGTCTTCGGTTCTAAATAAAACTCTAAGGTAAACACAGAATGATGAGGACACCAAGGACGAGTTCTACGAGTTGCTGGACAAAACATTAACATTAAAATTGTCCTAGGTGATCTTAACGCCAAACTAGGAAGAGAAGACGTCTTTGGTGGCATAATAGAAAAAACAGCCACCTCCAGTTATGGACTCAGGCTAATCGACTTTGCTGCGTGGCGAAACATTGTGGTAGCTATAGTTTTTTTTTTTTTTGTATTGTATTGCATTTTTATCTCATCTTAAATTATAAATTCACAAAATATATTTATTAATTTTTTTACCTAAATTATAAAAAGAAATAAGTATTAGCGACAAAAGTATCTGTTTAAAAAAAAAATAGAGATAATATCACCTTAAATAAATAAATATTACAATATAATAGGTGGGATGACCCTCAAGAGATAATTAAAACAATGTACATAGTTATTATATTATTGTTTTTTGTATGTATATTTAAATTTAATTAAAAGAAAACTTAATAAGCCAACCTAAGAATTTATGATTCATCATCATCATCATCATCATCGGCTCGACAACCGGGGTCCGGTCCTGGCCTCCTTCAACAAGTCTCTCCACCTATCCCGGTCTCGAGCCGACGCCATCCAGTTGCGCTCCACCAGGCTCCGGGCGTCTACGCCATCTCTCCAGCGCAAGCATGGTCTACCGCGCTGTCGTCTGCCATAGAATGTACCACAAATAACTTTCCGAGCAGGTTCCTCTTCGCTCATGCGAGCTAGGTGCCCTGCCCACCGGAGTCTACCGAGCCTAATATTAGATGTTAATATCAAACAAAGAATATATGATAAGATGTCTCTAACCTGATGTAAGTATAGTCATATTGTAATCTCGAATTAAAAATACCAAACAAAAATCTGGTTAAGCAATTTGAAGGAGCAAACATTTCTAAGATATTAAAAACTTTTAAGAGTGCCACGAAAGTAGAGTCTAAGATTTTCTGTATGATTGTAAAAAGTCATTCTCGAATCAAAGTGAAGCCCTAACTATTTGAAATCATTTCATTTTCAACCTGAAAACAATTGTCACTGCAACTGACATCACTACTAAAAGAGGAGAAGGAAAAGTAATTAAAATAAATATTTTTGTCGATTTTTGTATGCTGTGACAAATTAAAGAACATTACTTTGGTTTTGGAGCTCATAATAAACTTATGCTCTGCAAACCAGACTCTAAATAAATGAAGATCCCAATCGATATCAGAAATAAGATTTTAGTAACTATCAGATCCATAAGAAATGCCTACATCGTCCGCAAACGCTGTCATCAAACCTTTAAAAGGTAAACTAAATAAAGAATTAATGTATATCAGAAAGAGAATAGGTCCTAAAACTCAACCTTGAGGAACTCCCATATTAATTAACTTGGTAACACTACTTTTATTACCAACCTTCACTCTTTGAGTTCTATTAGTCAAATAAGATCTGAACAAGTCATAAATAAAGCCTCGAAAGCTTGCCTTTTCAATCTTATTTAACAATATTTCATGATTAACCATATCGAAGGCTTTAGTTATGTCAATAAACAACCCTGCTGTAAATTTTTTATGATCTAAGTTTGCATATAACTCAGAGAAAAACTTTAAAAGGGCAACCTCTGTAGATTTATATATACTCAGTTTCCGCATCTCGATATTCACAGGGGGACTTAGTTACATCCTAATCAATTGATCGTCAACCAGATTGACCACATTGCAATCGACCGACGCAAGGCATTCTTCCATCAGTATGTATAACCATAACAAATCCAAAACATCGAAATACTGTGAGGAAATTCGATATCGGCAAGAGATCGCCAAGTCTTTTCCGATCGAGTTACTCACAACCTCTTAACTAGTCCTATGCCACCACCTTCAAGTTCAAGCATTAAAAACATTGCCAGGAAGCAATCAACCACCACAACGAAACCCCAATTTTGACGAAGAATGTCGGCAAGTACGTGCAGCCAAACAACAGCCATACAAAATCGACACTACAAAGAGAACTAGAGCAGCACGAGAGCTCTACGCGCAGAAGAGGAGAGATTAACACCGACTTCTCAGAAGAAAAAGAAGGAGCATGAGAAGCGTGCGATCGTTATAGGAATGAAGTTCGGAAGTCTTACCAAAAGGTAAAAAGAACGTTACAGTACAAGGCTATAAGGTCCTAACCGAAAACAGCTGGCGATGAAATGTTTAGGAGTATGCACCATCATCGTGAATAAAGAAGAGACGATAAGAAGCCTATCCAAAAGGCTTTATCATACGATATTCCGCTGAGATCGCGTAAAAGAAGAAGTATAGATTTTAAATATCCTAGGGAAAACCTTGTCGACGTTTTCTAAAAGTAGAAAAGTTTTTGGGTGGTGGAATCGGCTAAGGAAATTGACTGTCGATTTGTTGATACCTAGTAGTTTTTTATTATCAACTATTCTTGATAGTTGACACCTTTGGTTCAACTGTCGGAATACACAGCCTGCACGATGACACTTCAGTCAACGGATACAGGATGATAGACTTCGCGGTGGGGCGTAATGTCATCATATCGAGCACCCATTTCCCACACATTGATATACACAAAGGTACTGGGCGGAGCAGTGATCAAAATACCGTCAACCAAATCGATTACATCGCGATTGATGCCAGACATGCTTCCAGTATCCTGAAGCATTCCGTAGGGCAAACATAGACTCTGACCATTACTTGGTAGTGGCGGATATCCATGGCGCCACAGCGCCGAGCTGATGCTGTGAGAAGTTTTAATATCGCGAAGATAAAATCGCAAGAGACCGCAAGAACCTTTGACGACCACGTTTCTACCAATCTCTTAACAAGCCCGCCACTAGCAGCAAGTACAGATGACCAGTGGAGACATTGTCAACAAGCCATCCGAACTGATATGCTGGGTTTCAATTCCGGTTAGCGCATGCAGTGAAGAACGAGGCCTACCACGCAATGCTGCAGACTAGAACCAGAGCCTCTGAGAGAGCAGCCCGATAGCTCTGCGGGCAAAAAAGAAGGGAGGAACACCGTCTTCTCAGGAAGAAAAAGAGAGAGCACGAGAAGCGAGCGGTTAAGTCTCTTGAGGGTTGTACCGGCAGGAGTGATGTTAGAAAGTTCTTTCAATGGGTAAAAAGATCCACCCCAGGCTTTGAGGTCAGAACAGAAGCCTGCCGAGATGAAAGGGGGAATATGGTAGTGTATACACAGTCAGTGCTGAGTATATGGAAAGACCATTTTTCTAGACTGCTAAACGGCGAAGATAGCCGAAATTCCGCTGCAAGGCGACTAATTCCATCTAATGTGGACGATGATTGACACAATTTTCGTCCACCCGACCTGAATGAAGTGCCGCTAGCGATTGCCAAACTTAAATCAAATAAAGCTGCTGGTGCAGAAGGCTTACCAGCTGAATTGTTTAGAGCAGCAGGAGATGTGTTAGTAGGGGGCATGCACCAACTCATATGTAAAACTTGGTCGAAAGAAAGTTTGCCTTGGCAGTGTGCCCCATCCATAAAAAAAGGAGACGCTCTGACATGCGCTAACTACAGAGGAATTAGTCTCCTAAACGTCGCTCATAAAATTTTGTCAGCTATCCTGTTTGATCGCTTAAAACCCCTTGTAAGCGATCTGATTAGCCCCTACCATTGAGGTTTTAGGCCAGACAATTCAACGACATAATCGGCTGAAATAAGCGAGCTGTGACTGGTGCATTTCCCAGTATTGAATCGGAGGCGGCAAAGATGGGATTAGCTGTTAATGAAGGCGAAACTAAATATATGCTATCAACGAGAAAGGTATCTCAAGATCGTCGACTCGTGCAACACATTACGATGGATAGATATAATTTTGAAGTAGTCAAGGACTTTGTAGTCAAGGACTTTTTGCAAGTTAGTAGTTCTTGACTCTCTTTAAAGCATTCGCTGAAAAGCGGTTGTCATTTTGATAACCTCTTTACAAGGAAAAGAAATGATTTTGATTTTCAACTATCATCTTAAGCCATTCCACCGCTGGTCCCAGACGAGATTCACTAGTATTTTTGAAAAAGAAGAATAACAACAATATCACTTGTGGCAGTTTTCCTGGAGTAGTTCGAAGAAACAATTTTCGCTTGTGTCCATATCTGAGGCAGTTGGATGTTTCTGAACTAAAGGTTGTTTAATATGACTGGAAATTTAACACTATACGCACAATCCCTAAAACTAAGACGACCAATTCTCTATTATAAAAGTTCCTCGAAGTATTCCCGGTCTTATGCGTTCCTTGAAGACATGAACTTACATTATGTTTTAATACCTAGCTCTAAAAGGTGTTTACGTAGTAACTCTGCCCAATTAAAATTTTAAAACTAAATGTTTTTCCACACCTAACAACAGGGCACATTATTTCCCGTAAAGTTATCTACCTGCACTTATGAAATAAAATGCTTGTTCAAAAAAGAGGGTCTCGGCGTAAGACAAGATTCAAGAAAAGACAAATTATTTTGTATACATATGTACATATGTCCGATTTTTGGATCAAAAACATAGCATACTTCTAGGAGTTTATTAAATGAAAATAATCAATTTGTGTTGGGATTTAAAAATTTGAAATGCTCATAACTTTTTTTATATATATTTAAGCAGCAAATTAGTGATATTTTCGTGTTATGCAGCCCAATGGCCTTATAAAATATTTTCTTACGGTCGGCTCCGTTACTATAGGGTTTAAAAGTTTGTTTCTATTTTTTGCAAAGGTGACCGTGAAGGATTCAAGCTGACAGATACCTTATGCTTTTATAACAATATAATTTGTGTATATATTTATATTTGCATAATGTATGTATACATAATATAGACTAAGTTTTTTCTTTGCAGGTATGTAAACTTTGATAAAGCATTACTCTTTAATGGCGTTTACACATCTCTTCATTATCATTATCTTCTTCCGAACTAAACTCCTTCTTATTCTTTTTCTTTCCATACGAACCGTATTTTCAAGCTATCCTGCCACTTATACATAGATGTAATAGATTTTCATTTAATTTATAACTTTCAAACTTTCTACATAGTTGGATAAGTAGATCTGTAGTCTATACCTATTTCCCTTTTCGTTTTAATATAAAGAAAACACTTCCACTAAAAGGTACCTCCCGCTTTATCCGCTCTCACACTGCCAAACAAGGAACTCACGTGATTAAACGGATATTTTCCCGTACCCAACTTCCGCATCCTTAAATCTTCATTTCCATTACACTAACCGTAAATTCATCGATTTTTCCTCCTCGTACAGACAAACTTTGGCCGTGATTTATAAGTTAGCAAATGATATTAAGCACGTGAGCATGCAGCGCATAGAAGGATGCTGCAAAAAACAATTTCATCGTAAACGTTTAGGATGCCAAAATCCACCTCCATTTTGATCTCTTCCGACCGTAAACCCTAACCAAGGTCTGGTGGATATGTGCATATTTCCTACTTGAAATTACTTCATTTCACTACTTCCACCAGAAAAAGTAAACTTTTTTTTTGTTATTATTGTGATTATCAATTTTGTATGTAACCTTATTCTGGATTATATAATTTAGTCTGACATAAACGAAGGTTGTTTATCCAGTTCAAGGACATCGTAATAATGGCTCTAATCCAAGCCGACTTATCGTACATCGAGGACGAGGGTGACGGTGTGTCCCTTGCCAGTTTTATTCCTGACGACTTCGAACGTTGTCGTCGCATGGGAAATTAATACATACAAAAAAAAAACAAAATAGTATACAAAGTTTCTTTATTGTAAAAGTTCTAGTAATTTTGCAGAAGGTAGATAAACATCTAAAGGATATCGAAGTAATCAGAAACAGTGGCTGAAGACGAAAAATCCTCTTTTGGATTTTCTCACAATATCTGTTGTCAGAGGTAATTTATCTTTCAGGTTGGCTGACATGTTGGCATAAGACAAGGAGTAGGTATAAGTGCAATGTTTTTACTTGATGTCAAGGAAATGATACAAAAACATTAAAAACAAAAGACTATCTGTGTGGTAAGGACATGTCAGAAATGTCCGAAAAATGTCTTTTGAAAGTGGAATTGTTAGGACTTTAAAATGCAAACATTTCTATGGAGAATTTTATGATGCAGGTGATAAAGTTTTCATAAAATAAAGTTGTTAGGGGAGAGTGGGATATGTTGGTTTAATAAATATTATTTTAAATCGTCAACTGAAATTTACAATGTTTATCTTATACATATAGTTGTTATTATTGTCCCTGGAACTTTACGTTTAAGTTACATGTTGTCGACAACAACACCTCCGATAATCATCAAAATGCAAGTAACCGATAAGCTTTGTGTCGCTCCGCTACCAGCGTTATACTATATCCATATAGGCAAATCACGATTTAGTCTTAAAAAAAAAAGACTAAAGTCACGATTTAGTCTTACTATTTCATTCTATTATCCTACGGATATACTCCGCGGAAAACCCTGTAATCAAATAATATTAGAAAATTGATACATATACACAATATTGGTTGGGTGTTCATCCCAGTATCGTACGCGATTGTTGTTGTCGATGATGCTTTTACTGTGGCTATTGGCTATGGCTATTGTACTGAATTCAGTACAATTTGATTTTCTCAGTACGCAAGTATATCTTTGAAATTTTCAGTACAATTTTTTTGCACAAAAAAAATTTTTTTTTTTAGTAAATTTTTTGTTATCTTCTTTAAAAAAATCTTTGGAAAATGCCGGAAAAATAGAAATAAGTCTTTTCATCGCAGAACATTGGCTATTGGCTCTCCTACAGCAACCCGCAAACCTAACCTAACCATCGCAGAACATAACTTGCCATTTGCAGTATTGGATCATTTAAATTTCCCGTTAAAAAAAAAAACTGACTCAGAAGTGGTCAAAAAAATACTTATCAATCGTCACAAAGGCCAAAAAAATTACTAGGAATTATAGGCTCCGGAAAATTCGAAACTTATTTCAGAAATAACGAACCGCCAATACTTTTCGTTAGTTGTAGATAAAAGTACCGACATAACTGTAAAAAATAAATTGGCTTTTGTAATTCGAATCTACGACGAAAAGTGCCATGATTAGTTTTTAACACGTTCCGGACGGAAAGGCTTCTGGAATTTTCAACACAATCAAAAATATTTTCGAGGAAAAACGTATTTCATTCAAGAACATGGTTGGTTTCATAGCAGATAATTGTTCTGTTATGATGGGCAAAACAAACGGTTTCCAAGCAAAAGTAAAGGAGGTCGTTCTCGGCCATATTGTGAATTGGTGCGTGTGTCACAACTTAATTTTTTTTTCGAAGGCTGCAGCAGAAAAATTTCCAGATGTTGTCGATAAACTTAATACAGAAATAAATCATAATTTTTGCAACAGCTCTAGAAGACTGGAATTCCAATATTTCGGGACAAATTTACATACAATTTTAAAATATTGTGCCACGCGTTGGCTTTCCCGTCAGGTTCTTGGATATATAATGTACATATTTCGCAATTATTTTTTAATGTGAAATTTTTTGTGTTGATAGGCAGCTCTTGAACACATATTAGAACAATGGCACCCTTTTAGTTATTACTTCGAACTTGGGGAATTTTAAACAAACTATGAAAAGCAAAACTTCAGTGCAAAAGATATAAAGAGCTTCAAAAATCATGCTTAAATGTTTTACATCACTTTTCTACAAGATATTAGAAAAGGATTGGATTTCGATGACGTTTTCTTAAACGCACTTCAAAATTTCTAACAAAGCGCAGTATTGGATGGTCAAGTTAACTCTATCGTTCAATTTGTTTTAAAGTTTTTTCCTAACGAACACAAAAACATTGAAGCTATCAACAGCAAATATAGAGCTCTAGCTGACAGTGAATATATTAAGAAAATAAGAAACGGAATTTTTGACAAAAATTGGTGTTTTAAAAAATTAATGTAATGAGTTTATGTTTCAAAATATTCATCAAATTATTCAGGTTATCTTTTGTGTTCCTCATTCTTCAGCAAACGTGAAAGAATTTTTTCATATTAAAATATAATCACAACTAAAACTAGAAATCGACTACAAGTTTCAACGTGTTCTGCACTGATAGAAACTAAAAACCTCATAAAAAAATAAAATTTATTTAAGCGCGACGCGGATTCACTTAAGCAGGTTTATAATTATATATTTTTGTTGGAATAAGGGAATATTTTTTACAGATTCTTAAATTTATTTTATTTTAACACAACGAAAAAAGACTTTTTGGAAAAGACACGTTCACCGCACATGTGCATGCGATGGTATGAAAATCGGTACCTAGACTGGAAATCACCATAGGTTAAAATTAACCACACTTGAAAAGACTGGGTTAAGCCTGTGTTAAGGGCCGGTTATAGCGATCAGGAAAACGAAACAGGAAAAACTTTTCAAATATATAATTAAATATGTATGTTCTGATTTAATTTGAAAAACAAATTCTACATTTATCAATGACAAATTACTCGCAGAATTATTTGTGATAGTAAAATTTTCAATAACGCACATATTTTTTGTAAAAAAATACATTTAGTTATTTTCCTGATGCAATTTCCGTACGAAAAATAAGATTCCATCTGGCACATAAATAAATGCATTTTTTACAATAAGTATATGTCCAACTGAAAGTTTTATCATCACAAAATCGAGGAGTGTAACATTTGTGTTTTGAATCGATTAAAAACATAATAAATTATCGATCTGAAATTTTTTCTTGTTTCGTTTTCCTGATCGCTATAACCGGCCCTTAATCAAAAAATGGGCACCTTAAATATTCTGATAAATATTTTCAATTCACTCTAAAATCGTGAACCTCTATACATTCATATCAAATAAAGTGGTCGTGGTAAAAATGAAGGATTTTAATTATTATAGTTGCGTCATCAGAAAAGGACGACTATAGGATTGTCATCTTATCTGCGGGCAGATCAGATAATCAAGGAATAAATAGAAAGGGTCTTTTACTGAATTTGAAAGTAAATATAAATTGCTGATAGGTACACTTCATACCAACGAAATTTTAGTTTTTATTACAAACAAATAATGCTCTAGTATAACTTTTCTATTCTTATCATCACACACAATTGATAAGCCAATATAAGTTATTTTTAATTTATCTACTTGAAGAATAAAAATAGACGACAATCGCATAAACATACATATTTTTTAATATGTTTAGGTAATTGTTTTATTTGACTCATTTAATCAGTTTTTATTGAAGACCACTTAATTCAATTCATGATAAGTATATAATGTCTGAATTGACCATGAAATATCCGTCATCGTTTGTAATGCATATTATGCTATTGATGAATAACGCATTTTTAAAAGATAAAGGCCCTTTTCCTTCAAAGGGTGGGTCCTTGAAATGATGATGATTAGAATTTCACGGGTAGGACGAACGGAAGAACATATACATATTTACGAAATTTTTCAATTTTAAACATCAAGGTAACTTATCACAAAAACAAAATTGTGCAAGATGCATAAACTTGCAGATCGATGTCTAAATATGTTGATGTTTCTAAATATTGTTGTCACAAAAAAACATGAAAAATTCTTTCAACGTTTCATTGTTGATAACTCAACTTTGAACAAACAAAATATACATACATAGGTATCTCTAGCAACACCTTGCCGTTGATGTTTGCCAAGGACGGGATCAACTTCTATTTGTTTTTCTCTTCAAAAAGCATATCGGGTAACTTGTTCTTGAAAACTACCTACTTAAAATAAATTCAAGGATCATAACACTTCATTTGGAAAACGCTCCTATTAAATTTTCAAGTGCTATTAAATAGCTGCAAGCAAAATACTCGGTATGTGATGATCATTGTAATAAAAATGTATTTATAGATAAGCTTTTAAATTATTTTATATTTAGATCTATTAAAAAGTTGTCATCATTTGACAGTTATTTGAAAGTAAAATATATATGTATGTGATACAAATATTTAAAGGTTATTTAATAAATCAAAAACGTCATATTTAATTAAGGCACGTAGCCGACGTAGCTCATGTTTAAAGTATATTTTTCGAAGGAGCAGGACAAGATAAGCTAGATATTTATATGTATATTTTTCATGTATTTAAACCAATGATTGATGTATTAAAAAAACTTAGATTGCTTTAAATACATATGTAGCTATGTAGACACTAAACATTTATATAGTTAATAAATTGTCTCTAACAACCCTTACAATTTTTAATTATGGCGGACTTACAATTGCATGGATTCACTACTTTTGCGCCAGTAAAACTCAACTTGCATGTGTAAACTTTGACTGACGCTCCGGCTCCATTGCTTTCCATGCATGCATAGAATAATAAATAAATAGAACATCATCTCAGGACGCTCCACCCTCTTTTGCCTACAAACTTTCAAAATTGCAGAGATTTAAATCTGTATGCGTGTCCGTGCATTTCAAATGGGACTGTCAAACTTGGCTAGACCATACATTCTTACAATTTTGCATTTAGCTGTTCACATGTTTTCACGTATAGAAAAGCGCGTGTAAATTTGATTTTCTATGGGAGTAGACGGAGGAGTCCAAGTTCATGCATGCAAGAAAACAAAAAGTTGGAAGCATATATTTTTGACAGATAAAGAACAGGGAGTATGATGTGTTGTTGTTTTTTCGTCAATTTAAATATATATGGGGTGCCTGGGGCCTATAACACAACGTGACAAGTTGATAAGTCTAAATTCACTAGTCCAACTTTCCTTGTCAGACAAGGACCATTGTATTCTGTAACACAACACAAATCGTTAAACTTGTCAGTGTTATAAATTTCCCTCAACTTGTCTACACTGTTTGACAAGTGTTCAGCAAAGGGAGAATGAGATAAATTTCGAAGCCAGCGAAGTTCAAGAATATTTGACTCATTAACAAATTAAGAGAATACAAATTCGTTTTTTCGGAGGGTTTGTTTATTTTTTGAATTTTTCATTCTCACTCTTTGAAATTTCGTATCCATTGTTCTCGTTCTTTTTTCCAATTGGTAGATCTGCTTTGTTTTCCAAATTCTTCGAGTCGTGGTTGTGCTGCTCTCTGTTGTATATTTGCTTTATTGACATAAACGCACTGCGCTGCCCATTTTTTAAGACGAACAGCAAAATGAACAACAACGAGGTGCCTTTCATAAATCGGAAACGACAGGATACGCCATAATGTTTCGTTGCTGCTGATATAGCGGCCCATTTGATATTGCATATAATTTCGTCGTTAGGATTTGCATCAGCTACACACCAAATACTGCCATATACGTTCTCTTTATTTACATACTTGCAAATGTATTTGATGGACTTTACTGAATTGCAATACTCAACGTCAACATTGGTGTGCGCTTCGAAAAATTTTTCAATGTCGCATTCCTGTCCTGATTGCGAATTCTGATGGTTGTTGATTTACCGCCATCTTCAAGCTATCGCCGACGGTAAAATGGGCAACCGACAACGTCATTGCCGGTAATTGTATTGAGAACCAATGCTCTAGGATACTTTTTTGAGCATTTGCCATCAAACATACGTGGTGACGTCGGATTAGTTGCACCACAGGAACCGTTAATCATGTTATTTTTGATGACATCAACCAATTGTGGATCTAGTGCTTCTACAGGAATTTCCGCAAAGATGTTTTTATCAATTTGATCTTGTCGTATTTTGCGAACCAACCAAATCAAGACATGTACTGTACATGCGGTAGTCCCCTTTTCTGCAACTCAATAGCATACATCCATAGCACAGCAACGTACTTCTCCGAACACACGAAGTTTCATAATTAAATTCATGAGAAATTTCACCTCTCCTCTTCTCTGAATACACGTGCTGTTATATCGTGACGATCAATTGATGCCTGGCCAGGAAAAAAATTGACTTTGACGTAAGTCCATAGAGTTCTTAAGCAAACAGCTACATATATAGAAATATATGTATTTATTTTCTCTCTCACTCCAAAGCATTAAAAAATGTCAAACGAAATCCTTTGTTGGAAAACAAACCATAAGTTGTGATTTTTGCAAGGAAAAGACATCGGTCTTTCACAAAATATAAAAAAAAAATTATCTTGAACTAGAATTTCTTTGCTACTAAACAATTAACAAATAGTAAGTATTTTAAATAATAATTCGATTAAAAATATTAGAAGTGTTAGTGTTAATACGGGATTGAAGTGCGAGATTGTACTCTGCCAGTATAAAATGCGATTGTTTCCCATTAAAGGATTTAGCTGTCAATTTTTTTCTTTATTTGATATTTGACTCTGACGTATTCGGATACTTCTCTATTGTGGATTACATTACACTTGAATGTTAGGAATAGATCAGGACGACCATAATGACGCACATACGACAGTGCATCCTGAGTGTATTTATGCATGTGACACGGACTACCGATGCATGTTGCTGGTAGTATCGTCAGACTTCCAACATCATTTATATTTGAGTCACTCATCACTGCATCTCGCAAGTGAGTGTACTCTTCTGAACGCTATTTTGCTTGATTGAAGCGAATGAAATTCATGTGTTCGGTCTCGATCTTTGCGTACATGTCAACCACATACTGATGGAAGAGCAGAGATTGCCAGATTTCAATAAGAAATTATCAACTTGTGGTTTTTTTCTCTGTTGCAACACCTGCAAATAAACGTAATATGAAGTCATGAATAAGTGAATTGAATTTTTATTTTATGAACCAGTTGTTTGATTAATCAATGGCAAATTTATATAATAGTCATCAACGCCTTTTCAAAAAAGCAGTGGGTATCGCAAATTTGCAAGGCAGCAGCTCTGACACATGCTGAAAAGCTGTTCATTTCTTCGGTGCAACAGAATGTCTCATGATTGGAATACGATTTCGGATCAGAATTTTAAAGAACAACAAAAAATCAGGCCCTATCGAGGAAGAAAATTTTGTTGATATCCGTTCTGACACACAAATTGGAGAAACTTTCGAAAGAATCAGAGGCAGGCTATAATTGCTGTGCGATTTAAAACGTTGAGCAATTCATTTTGGACTGTTATTTCTGAAGTTCTCCGACAACAAATTGCTGCGGAACATTGATTATGTTTGTCATAATAACAAATATTTTAAAAAAGTTGTTACTGATTCGATTGAAAATAAATGTATTTTTTGATTTAGTTTCTAAGCATGTTTTTTTTCAAGGTACAAAATAAAAGAAAACAATATTTTCAAATTGTTTTGATTTCATTGTGTTAAGGCATAAATAAATGTTCATTTTGTTTTTAAATTATTAGAATAATTTACACACCACACTGCAAGTGAATGAAGCATCTGATGTCAGCTGAAACCCGTCTCTAATGATGTTCTAAAGAAGCCATTTGAAAACATGCATTAATCGAGGTAGGCGATTTCCATTGAGCATAAGAAATGCAATGGTGGTGGTTCCAATTCAGGCAATATCACTTTGCCACCAAGACAGCACATGTCGGGCGTTTCACGAACAAATTTCAGTGCTGAACATTTTATTTTTTTTTTTTTTTTTTATTTATTTATTTTTCTTAAAATTATAGATAGCTACATAACAAAATTAAAATATTCAAGTTACTAATTCATATTAAAATAATTCATTTTTTGTTAAGATGTATTCTAACAACATTGCTGACATCTGTTATTCACTGCTCCGATATTTCCATGAGTGCCGTAATCTACATCAGGATCGTATAGTTAAACGCGGCGAACTCCAGGTCATCCAAGGCACGGCGTGACATTCTTCCTCGTTGGTCTATTGTAGGCCTATTAGGGTCCGCAGATGCTGCTGTAGCTGTTGCTCTCGATCATACCAAACCAATTGCCGCATTTAATGCTTGACGCTGTTCATCACTTTGATTTATTCTTCCATTTGTCTTAGTACATAATCGCGTTGTGTGAACGCTGCCCAACAGTAGCACGTTTGTGCATATGAGGCAACTTCTATTAATACAAATACCATATAATTTTCCAAGTCAAAGATGTTACATACATACTATGTATGTTAATGATGACATCTTAAATATTGATTAAAACACTTATCCATTTCAAATGAATAAATGAATTATTTATTGATGCATTGTAAAAATAAAAAAAAAATACACTTTGAAAATGTCTATATTTTGACTATACATACTTGTGAAAAAAGAAAAGCCCCAATTTATATTTATGCTTTTAAATATTAATACATGTTAACAAACAGATTCAAGCATTAAGTTGATTAACAAAAAAAATATATTTTTAAATAATGTGATTATGCGTTCTTGACTAACTAACTAATTATAGATATTTACCAATTAATAAATTCAATTTTTTTTTTTCAGCAACAGTTACTTATTTTTTTTTTTTTTTTTTGTAATAAAATATTTTTTTATTATTGTATTCACTTTTTCATTAACTTTAATGAAACAAACTGAATTAATTTTCAAGCTGTATTTTTTTTATTCAATTTTGCCGTTGCCATGGATTTTATTTTCAAATTTGTGTTTTGCTTCTGCAGTTAGCTTGGATTGACTTTTTCTTTTGCTGTTTGGTAAACACACTTTAGTTTAATAAAAATACAAATGAATCTACATGGCAAGTCTTGTGACATTGTGGTCGGTCAATTTGTACATCAGAATATCAGTAGGTAGCCCTAGAGTTATATGTGTACATCATTTCAAGGCCCTACCTTAAAAGGGAACAAAATTTATAAAAATGCATATAGGTGGCGCTGCATTTGGTTAATTTTTATACTAAACACTAAAAGGCGTAAATTTTTAAAGGATTTAGCATCATACTAGAACATATTAAGCATCATACTAGGTTACAAAACAAAAGTTTTTTAGCCTAGTATGTTGCTAAATATGTTTTAGTATGAAGCTAAGACATTTAAAAATTCGCGCCTAAGTAATCAGAGACAAACACAGACAAAATTTCAAAGTTCTAGATCAATTAGGAGAGAAGTTACAATAAATTGTACTACTGAAGCGTCGATAGCCATTTTTGGCTCTAGACATCGAACAGCAATTAGATGTCGTGTATGCACTTTCCAAACATGTCATAATTTTTTATAGTGTGCATAAAGTTTCATTCGAATCGATCGAGCAGAAAAAAAAGAGTTCGTGACAAACATAATTTGGATTGTTCTTTATACATATAAAAGTTAATAAGTAAATTATGAGATCCTAAAGAAGCAGTGCATACAACCCACTATTAATTTCATTCATTAATCAACCTATCTATAGGTTAGGTATAGTGTTCTTCACAACCCTTAACAGAGTCCAAGCCATATGTAAATAAGTACCGAAATAGTAAGCGATTTGTAAATGCATAATCTTATTATTGCTTGAGATAGGACTTAGCTTCTCAATTACTTTTTAAGTTTAAAGAAGCAGCGATTTTAGACAAATTTCGCTAAAGTTTGTTCGCAGACGTTCGTCGGTGCTAGGTGTCCTTACTGGCACACATACTAGACGTATCTGGTTTTGCCCTGATTCTGATTTTCCGTTAAAAACTCATCTTCGCTGCTTCCGTTTCGATACTCATAAAAAACAGTTGTGAAATCAAGCTATTTTCTTTCGATTATGTCAATATCTTCTGCGTATATGCAAGAAATCGCAAGGACCTTAAGCCTAGTTAATTCCTTACTATTTTTTGGAAAATGATGTTATTCACATGGAAAAGATTCGCCTTGTTTAAAACATATTTTGACATCAAATGTACAGGGATAACAAAGCTTTACATTGTGCCTCATAGTTTATGCTGCTCATGGTGTTGTATCGCGGCCTTGAATTCAATAAAATTATATTGGGTATCGAACTGAACCTCAGAAGTGTTTTTCAAAATTTCTTGTGATGCAGGTGTTATACAAAAAATAATGCTTTTTAAATTTATTGATGTTTTCGTTTTTCTTATATTGTGATTGTGAATTTCGCTTGCCGTTGCCGTGCTCTTTCTTTTTTTCGTTTGAGAAGCCGGTGTTCCTCTTTTATCTTCTATTTGGAGAGCTCATGAAACACTCTGTTCCTTCTATTGTGCATTTAAGTTAATTTAGTTTGTGTTAAAGCTCTTAAGCAACTCAACACTAAGAGCCAACCAGTCGCAAGAGGTTTTGTTATTGTGACCCAGTCGTTTCCTATATTTCAGTTAAATTTCCACATACTAAAAAAATACTTTCAGCACTTAAACTAGTTCTCATAAAATGAGTTTGTGAAGAGGATTTAGTTGACAGGTAGGTACTTCCCCTTTAATTTCTATTTGCACAAAATTGTCCCTAAATAATAAGTAGCTACATACCTATTCTAGAAAAAAATTTAAAAAAAAAAATCAATTTTCAACGTCATAATATTTTTGTAGGTGGCAGTTCAATATTTCATTGATTTCGGGACTAAATGATTAGATTTGGCGTATCAGGTGTGTTTAATCACTTACTGCTATCAAGTCTACATATCATGTACTTCTAATTTATCACAACATTATTCCTTATCATTATTATGAAGATAGCTTAAAATAGGTTCACGCTTTGACATCCACCTACTCCAGCTATATTTGTATACACGTCTATACACATAAATATCATCAATCAATAAATTGCAATTCCCAAACAAAATGCTTACTTTTGGTTATCATTTTATGGTAGCAAGGTAATATTATTTTCTTCAGTTAATTGTTTTATCGCATAAAAATAGTAAAATATGTGCATAGTAAACAGAGAGTTAAGATATTTTGATTGAACATTGTTGCGTTCGCGTCTGAAAAACCGATGAATCAACTTTAATATTCTTCGATTATTAGGTTATTAAAAATCATAACTTTCTTTTGGTTCCCAAATGAAAAAAAAATGGCAAAACTCATAAACAAGAAAAGGAAGAACGATATCATTCAAAAGGAAGTTATGATTTGTAAAGATTGAATTGTCTTCCCGAAGAGACAAAAGAACTCATCTGACAAAAGAAGTTCTGACGAGTATTTTGCCGCTGCTACGAAAGGTGTATTTACACTTTTACAGTGATTGGTTGACCGACACAGAGCAATGATCCATGAGTAGGTATGTTATGCGCCAAATTGATGAACTGGAACTGGACGACATGTGTAATGTGATTTAAACAGGACGGTTCAACAGCTTACACAGATGAAAGGCATTGCATCCAGCATCCATTTTCCGAGTATTCTCGCTTATATCACATATTTAGAAACTCTTAATCTTTTATTTGCAATCATCAGTCTGGTATGCGCATAAGTTCCCAAAGAGGAAAAGGATGAAAACAACAAATAAATCTTGGCAAGAAAAACACCTATGCTAAGACTATGCAGCCCTTACGGCCCAATTTCCTAAAACAGACAAAGCTGATTAACTTATCGGTGAGTATAAAGAAACATCGTAATAGCAAACCCGTGATTTTCCCGTTTCAGGATTCATAGGTCTACATTTAATATAAATCATCAATTGGTTGAATTCAATCCCTTGGAAACGTGACAATGTCGGTAGAAAGTTTAACATCGAACTCGCAAGAATCCTATCTAGAGCCTACGAGGCACTAGAGTATCACTCTCATAGCACCTAACACCCTGCCAGGCTGCCACCAACGTCAAACGTAGGATCAAAGAATTTTTTGTCCAGAGCACTTCCTCATCCGATATTGACATATCAATGAAACCATGACTGCACTTGGGCATGCACTATAAGGAATGATTGGGCCAAGATCAGAATCTTATACCAGAATATTTTGGTTATATATTCCTTCTTGACCGAAGCAGAAAGCAATCAGTAAAAGTTAAACTTCTCTTGATTTAAAAGTTGGGGTTGTCATCGCAAGTTACATAGCAGAGTCAAGTTCAACAAATTCATTTACTACCTCGTGAGAACACTGATTGTGTATCTTTAATGCTTAAATTCATATTTCGCTGAACGGTTGAATTTTTTGATAACCACTAATATTTTGTTAAACATTCATTTGTCGTCGCATAATATGTCAGCATGTTCACCAATCTTCGGCAGATGTTGCCTAGTAAGATAACTGTCGGGCTTAGAACTCAACTTTTCTCATCCATAATGATGTTGAAGAGGTTGCATAAGATACCATCTATTTGCCTGAATCTTTTATTGACGTAAACAGTCGAACGAGTTTGTTTTGGATGCCAGCGTTAGACATGGTTCTGTAAAGCTCATTTATAAAAATGCTATCAATGCGTCGAATTATTAAAGCCCACCTATAGAAACTCTCACGAATTTTTAATTTTCTAAGCTCAAATTGATCAATTGATTGACCATCAAAATTTCATCAAATCCTCTGAGTCCTAAGCTTTTGGTTCTCTAGTTGTGTACGGTAAGTAGTTTTTATTGTTTTTATCCTATTTTTACCGTGTTCATTTTCATCAAAAATCCCTATTGTACCTCGAACTAAATACACTTGTTTCTTATACGACTTTCTTCCATACAAATTCTAATATAAAAGTAAATAAAGACTTCATATACAATACATTGCATTTTTTCAACGTTCTGGACAATTTTACGACGTTGTATGAATACTTCTACTGACTGGATTATTAAAATTTGACTGGTGGTATAGATAGATAAATAATAAGATTGTTTATTCACGATATCTTCATGACGAGAGCCTGGCCTAGTGGCCAACACTCAGTTATTTTGTGCGTATTTGCTGGTTCTACATAAGAAGTGAAGACCTACAATTGACAGCCGAATCCAAACGGCTAAGAAATGATAATCTTTAGAAATTTGTTAAATCCTCGTGGTAGTGCAGCCCCTTAAAAAATATAAGTGCTATGCAGAATTTGAACCCACCAGACCTTCTACTTGATAGTCCAAAACACTAAGTACTCACTGAACACGCCAAGTGGTTGATATTGATATTATACCCTCGATTATACCACTGCACTTTGTCTTAAAACTATATCTTTGGTAATTTAGGTACCTTGGCAAAATCTTACAAGCCTTTAATTTGCAAATTTATTTTCCAACACCGTGTAAACTACGCGTAAGTGTTAAGCAAACATGACCACCTTCATTTTGTTTTTCATTTCCTTATGCACTAAATGCAAACAAATTATTTTCACTGATGTATAAAACTATAAGCACTTAAAAAACCACGCGTAATTTTTATTAAATTTCTTAACAATATCACCAACAAAGTATTTTTGAACTACCACTCGAAAAAAAATAAGTTTCCTTAAAACAGCACACGAAATAAAAATTAAAACAGAAAAATAAAACACCAAGTTTTTCGAAATTATTTCATGAATTGTTTTTTCAATTTTATCGATATATTTATAATTATAATCCACTTTTTCACCGGAAATGATAAAAGCTAAACACTCTCGAATAAGTTTGTTTCTAAAATCGTTATAGCCGTTGAAACTTTCCGTTGCGCACCTTAACCGGTTGTCTAGGCGTCATTAACTGAATACTTCGGAACGGAAGCAACCTAAAGAAAATGAATGAGTTTACCGTTTTGGCGTATTCGTATAGTATATGTGAATGTATGATTAGAAAACAATAACAAAATGAGAATAGTGACAAAAAGAAAATTAAAAAAAAAAAAATGCGTTGTGTTGGAACGTTTGAGGCGTGAATTAAAATGAAACTTAAGACTGTCGGGAACTGATAGTGATAACGATAAAGAATGGGGCAGGTGTCCACTTATTATTTGACACCCTTTTAAATTAGTCGTAGTCGCCATCATTAAGTCTACTTACTACCCAGTAGGGTGATGGTAATGTCTGCTGTTATCAACTGGATACTTATTTCTGCAAGAAATGACAAAAGGACATCGCATTATAGGTACAGGTATGTATCAAGTGTTCGTTTAGGTGTTGCACATTATAAATTGAATTTATATATTGGACCAGAGATGATATACCTAAATATATACGAGTACAGAAGTAGGTAAACATAATAACGCAATTTTTTAAAGATCCTATTTCTATAGATGTCAGTATGAAATTAGTTGACATTTAAAAACATCATAACTTCTGTCCTTTCTTCAATTTTAAACATTTTTAAAAATCTCATGGTGGAAGGAATATTTCATCATCAAGGGTTGTTATTGAATTAATGTAGTGTTTGTGCATTGTATATACATTTCTATAGTATTTTCATGCTGAATAATTACCGCCTGGCCATCTTAAGAAACTTGTGAATAACACATTTTTAGGTTCGTGCATTTACTAGGTGTCTGTTCTGTTACCCTAACAAAAGTCGTAAACATATACATGATTTTTGTTTTGTTTACGACTCTTGGCAAGGAAATATGGATTTTAGAGCCAATAAAATACATTAAATATTGTAAATTTATTTTGTTGACGACTATTCTTAGGGTAACAGAATATATACTTAGTAAATTTAAGAACCTCCAAATGTGCGGTTCACAACTTTCTTTAGATGGCGCTGCTCCATGATTGTACTATAGAAATTTATATACAATGGTTTGTGTGTGGTTTCATTTTACAAAATTGTTTTAGTTGGAGAGAATAGGTAGTTCTGCTCTCGGAGAGTTTTTAGCATGATACTAGTTAAAAGAGATTGATGTTTTTTAAGGCATGCTAATAGTTAGGATTGAAATTAATACATGAATTGCAATTTACGTACAACAATAACTGCTTTAAAAGTCAAAAACGATGTTAAATAGGTTGCATGATAACGCGTCGACTTGACTTAAGCTGGATTTACACGTTGTTCGGTGTACGTTGTTCGTTGTTCGTTTTTTTGGCAAAACAACGAACATTTACATTATTCAGTTTTTTCATCCAGTTCGTTCCTAAACACAAAATAGATAACAACACAATGTTGGCAGTGCCGCCATTTTTAGTAGGGTAACAAGCAAAAAATAGGTGAAATACTTACACATTGTTAAATTATTCATTGAACGCCACTGCAAAACAATGTTCTATTAACCGTTAATCACATTTGCACTCTCGTTGTTCGTTGTTCGTTCAACAAGACAACAACACCGAACAACGAACGATCAAAATTCAAAGCCACTTTGAACTTGTTCGTTCTTAATTCGTTGTTCCGCGTACGTTAAACAACGAATAACGTATACACCGACCAAAAGAACGTACGTCTAAATGCAGCTTTAGACCTTTCTTAACATCAAACTGTTCGGTTGCGTTCTTACCGACTTCGACAAAGCAGCGAGATTTGTCCGCCGTCATCCTGCACAAGCGGATGAACTTGGCAGGGATGCCAAATCCCGAGATACTATATATGGCTCTGATGTACGATTCGTCGCTCTATCCACGCTATCATAGGCGACTTTAAAATCGATAAAGAGGTAGTTTGTATCGATCTGGGATTCCTGTTTTTTTTTTTTTTTAATTTGTCGGAGTGTTAACATTTGATCGACGCACAGTTGAATTGCCTGGCCTAAGACAACACTGATAGGGGTCAATCAGATCGTCTACAAAGAGTTTTAAGCGATCAAATAGGATAGTGGACGACATTTTTTATCTGACGACGTTATTGTGGATGGGGCACACTGCCAAAGTTTCATTCATAGCACATACTTTCATACAAACTCTATAACATGAGAATATCGTTAAAAGTTGGAAGGTTGATTGAAAGCTTTTATGACATTGACAATACAAGATGGCAGCCGTTTGGAAAGGAGAGGAACTGTCGGAATGGTTTCAAACAAAGATTATGAATATAAAAATGGGAAACCTTCTTACGTTTTACCCCCCAACAACAATTTGTTTACATAGTTGTTTTTGTATCAATGTGAAGTATACCCATGTACATAGGTGGATTGATAAGATTGCACTGGTGTGCGTTTTTAACGCAATATTTGTGCAATACAAGTGCAATCTCGTCAATTTTCAGCTCAGCTTTGTAATGAATTTATTTTATGCTCATTAACTAAACGAATCCTTTAAATACTTCAAATTTTAATATTCACCACAGTTCATGTGTTCCTACCCAAAAAGTACTTATTTCTAGTGATCGAAAAAAAATCTATCGAAACGATTCGCAATTTTTCGAAGTTCCTACAAATGGCCATCGGCTATGCGATTCATTTCCGCCACACAAACTTTCTTTTCTGCACAAACCTTATCTGGAGACGGTTGACTTATATGCCATCGTGGCCGGTGGCTTAAAAATTTGTCACTATACATATTTTTTTTATACGTAAGTAACCTCATATCCATTTTTTTTTTTTTTTTGTTGTTTAAAGCAACTTTATATTTGTTATATAAACCACATTAATTCCAGTGCTGAATTGTGGGACATTTTCACGAGAAGTCATTTGGAACTCTCTTCTTGATAAAAAAAACTTTATCACAAAAATAAAAAGAGCTAATCAGTGCGGGCCTAAAAATATCTTGACCATTGCATTGTGGACAGACAGCATCGTCTCACGTCACGAGCTAGCTACACAGCGATCATCATCGATAAGTAGATGCGTTAGCAAATTCAGATCACGCTGATGCTGGAAAATCTTTCAATCACGACGAGGATCCATGCAGTCGAAGCAGAGCTTTAAAGCCCATCGGAACAAAATGTTCGGTTAATTAGCTAGTCCATGATATATTAAAGTTTCCTTGTTCAAGGCATTGCTTTCAAGCCCAAGAAAAAATAAACCCAAAGTCCTATTAAGAGCCCATAAAAAGGGTCCACCCACTCTTGTGACAAATAACATAACTTTTACATTTAAATTCTTATTTATGAAAGAAAATGTTTTTAAATATTCTGAAAAAAAAAAGAAAATTAAAAAGATTCGAAAGTCATCATTATAACTGAAACATACGCTAATAAAATAAAGTTACAAAAATATAAAACAAATAAAACGGCGAATACGGAAGAGATCACCCTGTGCGCACAACGTTGGATGTATCCTGATCGTCACCATCAAAACAATACGTGAGTAACCATAATTTTTTCTTTGGTAACATATATTCATAGTGATAGTAATTTATATTGAAAGAGTTAAAAGACAATTTAATTTCAATATCTGAATTTGTGTTTTTTTCCTTATCACTCCTAATTTTTTTTTTAATTATTTTTTTGCAAAAATAAAGTTGGAAATTTGATAAGATTTGCATCTCTTAAAAAAATACCTATAATAAAAATTTAAAGTAATATCTAAGACTATGTATGCAGATGCATACTCTATTATTTTCTTATCATTTGTTCTCTTAATAATCATGTTTGAGCAGTCTGTATCTGCACATAAACTTGCAGAAACTCTCTTGCTAAGCACTTATACTGTTTCAACTCTTGGCGGCAAAATCTGCACAAAGTCTGCACGCATATGATTATACAGATAAACTTCTCGCACAATGCCTTTATTTTTTCGTTACATTAAGAGAACACTTATCACTTATACCAATCAGCTGTTTGTTCATTTAAAAGTCGAGCTGTATTTCGAGTGTTGTGTCATTGACCTTTTGTAATTAAACGGAAGCAGTCTCCCTTTATTTTATTTGGAAGCTGTAATAAATTACTGATATTAAATAAAACAAATGAATTTTGAATTTAAATTTTATGATGTTATAATTTCTCAATAATGAATAACTAAGACTTTTATAAGAGAGAAGGGTAGGGGGTATGGAATGGTGATGGATAGAGGATAATATGTGATAAGTGAAGTTAGGGGTTTTGCACTCACTTAGTTATTTGCATATTGCATGTGTGCAGCATGGAGGTAACTCGTAAGTACTGGATAATGGAAGACATACAACAAGGATTAACACAACACAACAACTGTTGTGCACAGTATGACGCAGACAACATATTTTCTCTTATGGTTTTTGTGTGTTTTAGTTTAATTTTTCGGCACGAATAATTTTTTATATTTTTGGAAGGATGTTTGCAGAAAAAACCCTCCCGGCCGAGCTCTGACAAGCGTGCCACCTGCTGTTAAGGGATATTAACACCTAACTCCCAACCTTCACTGATTGTGGACAAACAAAGATGAAAGCCATTGTTTCCCATCTTTGGTTTGAAACTCGTTCTGGACTGGGAGTGAGGCAGGGCTGTGCTCTGAGTCCCATTTCATTTTCGATCTTTATTGATGATCTTGTTGATTATTTGACGGGTGGTGTTGAATATGCAGGTATGCAAATCAAAGCACTTATATTTGCGGATGATGTTGTGATATTGGCGCGTTCACCTGAAGTCCTTTAACTCATGATCAACCGACTGCAAGATTACACCAGCCTCTGGACTGGAGCCTCGATGTTAACTTCAGCAAGTCGAAAATAATGATATTTAAAGAAGGTGGTGGCATAAATTGCAAAAATGAGAAATGGAAGAATAGAAATGAAGATGTTGAAGTAGTTAAAGAATATAGGTATCTTGAAGTTATCACAACAAAAAACTTTAATATGGAGCGACATCTTAACGAAAAGCTGACAAAATCAAACACTGCAATCAATCTGCCTATCATTTGTGGTCTTTGTAATCTAGAGGAAAGAGAAGACACATTGCACTTCCTGGGAAAATGTCCTGTATTACGAGAAATAAGTAGAGCTGTTTTTGGATCGAATTACTTGACGGTTGAACAAATGTTGTCACTTCTCAACGCTGAAAATGCGAAAAAATGTTTATTTATTGTCAAACTGCTTTGCGTTTTCGTCATAATATTATAATCAAATACTTTTAATCAAATAAAACTCTATGGACCTCCACACACGAGACTAATTCATACATGGGGGGGGGACCGGTTTTCTAGGAGAGGGAAGTGAAGTGGACAATATGATAAGGGCTAAAATCTTCTAGAAAACCGGTTTTCCCCCGTATGAATTAGTCTCGTAAGTGGAGGCCCGCAGACGGCAAAAGCCATGCAAAATCATTTTGTAAAAAAATTATATATATACATGTTAGCTGTGAAATAAATCTTAATCTATCTATCTATAACTACTTTCATCCGAACAAATTTTACAGATGAGTTTCTGCATGCAGCATGCTCCCTACCAACAAATCTCCTACCGCTTTAAACATTTCAGTTGGTAAGCCGTCTGCACCAGAAGCTTCATTAAATTTAAATTTGTCACACTTCATTCATGTCGGGTGGACAAAAATGTTGACCCTTGGACATCAATCATCGTTCGATTCAGATGGAATTATTCGTCTATAGTTTGTCCTCTATAAATTGGCAGTACAGGCCTTATGGGGAAGCTTTTTCAAAATCAGTAGCGCGCCTTATTTGTGCACCATACTGAATTGAAAGAAACCCCATTTAAAAAATGTTTACCCGCCAATGATTTTTCGATCGCATCCGACATAGATCCCACAACGACCTGCCTAGCGTACAGTTGAATACGCACTGATTGGCTAATGCATTTCAACCCTCTTTTAACATCCATTCGAACAGAGATACCTTTGTCAATTTGGTAACTCGTTTCGTATTTTTTTATATTGAGTTTCTGTTGAGGAACTTTTGATTTTAGAGCTTAAAAAATACCTTTTATTGATGAAATGATAATGAGACATTGAGATGAGCATATTACTAGTACAAAAGTGTTATCGTGCAGTGTTTTTGTTGATCATGTTTGTGTTTCTTATGTGGGGAAAATCTTAAAATGCAGTTACAAAAATGTAGGTAAGCTGTTGTCTTTAAAGACTATATTTGCGTAGATTCTCGTGCCGGTCGGTCGGTTGATATTTCGTGTATATTTTTTCTTATTTGCGTAGATTTTTAAAGCGCGCGGGCTGTCGGTATTGATGTTTCGTGTACCTATTTTTGTGATTAGTGTTTTGAAATTAATGTGAAGTGAAGTGTTGTAAATATTACTTCTTTTAAAAACGTAAATTTTTTGAAAAGTTTGCTACTGTTGTGCTCCTTTATCTAGTTTATAATGGATTCAAAAACATCGAACGACTTAAGCGCCGAAAAAAAGAAATTGTAGAAGCGGCAAAAAAGATTTCCAAGAACCTGCAAAATAAAACGGAAACTGTGAAGCAAGTAGCAGGCATTTTTTCGGTGTCTATGCGAACAGTCTACAGACTTCTCAGCGAAAATGATACCAAAGGGCACAACTCACCACCAAAAAAGAAAAACGAATCTGGCCCCAGAAGGAAAATAGATGATTTTGATAAGTGCGCCATCAGACAAATCGTGCATCAGTTTTTTTTTTCAAATAATGAACTTCCAACGCTTGATAAAATACTGCATGAGGTAAGACTCAATGCAAATATCACAAAAATAAGCAGATCTTACCTGCATACGATTTTAAGAAAAACTCTAGGGTTTAAATTTGCCCAACGTCAGCGAAAGAGTATTCTTTTAGAAATAAGTGACATCATCACATGGCGAAGGAAATATTTACGCGAAATTAAAAAACTGAGAGAAGAAAACAAAAAAATCTATTTTACTGATGAGACTTGGCTCAATGAAGGACACACAAGGGACAAAGTATGGATGGATCCGAACATATTAACACCACGGCAGGCGTTCAACGAGGGATTGTCAACAGGGATCCCAACTCTGTTATCGTTTTGGACAACGCATCTTATCATTCACGAAAGAAAAACAAAGCTCCGTCTACAGCAACAAAAAAAGACGACATAAAGAATTGGCTTCGGTCAAACAATATTTCTTTCGAGGATGATATGGTAAAGGCAGAGTTGTTGAGCATCGTAAAGCGTCATAAAACCCAGTACGAAACCTACGTCGTTGACGATATTGCCCAAGCTGCAGGACACAAAGTGCTTCGCTTGCCTCCATATCACTGTGAGCTAAATCCAATAGAATTGTTCTGAACAAATCATCGCCCGAGTATTGATCTGACGTATACGCGATTTTCGGAAAACGCAGTTCGTCTTCGCTGAATACCATAGAATACTTTCAGGCGCTTAATTTATATGCTCACAATGAAAAAAAAAAACTATTGTATATTTACCGGATCAAAATAATTTATAATTTAAAATACAGTGTCGCTTTTTATTACTTAATAAAACATATGCGCCAATTTGTATATGCTGCAACTTTGAAAAAAGAAAATTGCTTATTGTGCTCTAGTAAAATCCATTAGCAGGAAGAATAGATTCTGTGATATGTTATCTGTAATGCTAATTATTATCTCATTATTATCTGATGTACCGTAGATTATGATCAAAATGAGTTGGTAAGGAGCATGCATAAACTCAGCATGAACATTATGGTCGCAGTGTTACATGCCTGATCATGTGCCCCATCTTCAAAAGTCAAGGACAATGTGATCTTTCGTTATTAGATCACTCTATCAGTTTTAGTTCCGCAGCAGGAAGTCCTCCATCGAGAAAATATGCACACGTTTGACAGCTGTCTATAAGTTATCAGAAGCAGTTATTGGCTCTTTTTATTTTGACAATGCTTATCTTTTCGTATGGTTTTGACACTAGCTTAAGTTCAATGAAGCTTATAACGGTTGGGCGTTTAGTACTAACACTTCTTTTTAATACTCAATCACTCAGTTAATTTAGTAAATGTTGCTTAAAATTATTATTTTATAATCAACTGTTCGCACCTATTGAAAATTCAAAACTGACCCTCGGTTTATATCCGCTTCCTCTTATACAGAAATCGAGTCGGCTAAAAAGGTTCTTGAACAAACTAGATGAATCATCTTTGGGAAGGTTCTCGAACGAACTGTCATTCCACATTCCACTTTCCACAAATCGTAACGATAGTTAGATCTTGGATTGTATAAGTATCTAAATGTACCAAAACGTCCAAAAGATGATGGTGATGACGTTAGTACAGGTTTGAAGAGGTGTTTTTCTGAAGGTGAGTTTACAATTTATGAAAAATATAAAACGTCAGCAGCTCGAAGCGGCTTCTTTAACAAGTTAAAATACATAAAAAATACCTTTTTAGTACGTACATACGTTGTTGTACGTATGTATATATATATTTCTCTTAATAAAAAATAACACATTTTACATAAACAATTGATTTCTTTTTTTTTCAATTTACATTTCCTTTTGTGTTAATAAGCATTTTGAGGTAAAAACGAAATACAAGACACGAACGAGGAGGACAGTTTGCAAAAGAACACCATTGAAACCCCTATATACTTATAATAATATTTTCCATACTTGTTTGGTGCAAGTATGTATATAAATTTACTATTTACCAATACATCGTTTTTATATTGTTTTAGTTTTACAAGTGATATTAATTCCAAAAATTATTATTTATGTTGCGCAACTTTCACATAAGGATGCGTTATACAAAAAATATAATTACACGCGCCGTTCTAACAGTAATATTCATTGTTTAATACGTCGTCATTTTTCGTGTGATATACAGGTAATTATTTTTTACCCCTATCCAAAATTTTATACTAACAAAAATGTCATTCTTTACTGACTGCTAATAGCCAGCTCATCTAAAGTTTTAAAAACAATATCGTAGACATGGTCCATAAGTTTTGTCCAAGCTTCGACTTGTCTGTCGTTGAGGTTGCATGCAGCTTTAAGGACTTGTAAGATAACACCCTTCAGTTCCTAGAGCCAAACGAAATAATAAAACTTTCAGTAAAAGTATTTTATTGCAGGTATTTTTTATGCTTTAAAATAACTTACATTGAAGGACTGTTTTGAAATCTTTCTCCGAAAATGATTCTTCGCTGTTGTCCTCCATAGTTCTTGAATTGCAGAGTCAGCATAATCTGTGCCTAGAGCGTTGACCGAATCGTCGAATAGTCTGATTATTCGGCTGGCATGTGACTTGAACTTTACGTTGTCCTAAATAAAGATTAAAATTATACATTTGAAATTGCGTTAGTTACATAAGTTTTTTGTAAAAAAAAAAGACAATAGTGAAAAAAAAAATATACTGAAGGGTTCCAGGAAGATTGAAAAGGAGCAGTTTTGTCAACAATGCATAATATGTAATAATTTATAGGTATTCAAACTTGAAAAAATAGAATGATGACGAATGTCCAATACAAAGGTTTTTTTTTAAATCAAAAAGAACAAAATTTTAAGAGTATTAGAGCTTACGAGGTACACTAAAGTAGCTGTAAAAAATTGTTTGATTTTCCAACGACTTGTTTGCATGCTAAGGCGAAGGTATGTCTCTGCTTCTGTCTACTTTAGCTTAGCTTGACTTGAATTATAAAGATAGATAGATAGATTTATTTTTTTCAATTAAATTTGGTACAAATTTTTTTCACTTAAGAATACGGACGTGGCTATTCTGCCGTCTGCCTGATGTGACATAACATTAAAAAAATTAATATAAAAAATATAAAGAGAAAGTTTTTAATTAGTAAAAATAAAATAAAAAATTAATATAAATAAGTATTGATTTAGATAATTAGAACTAAAAAAGAAATTTTAAATGGGATAAACAAACTGAAGTTATTTGTTTAGTGTTAAATAGGTTAAGAGGAAAAAGAAAACATCAAAAGTTGAACCTCAAAGCAATAAACTGGTAAGACAAACTAAGGAAAGCTATTACGATAGGCTAAAGCATGTTTGCAGTATTTATACAAAATAAACCAACCCCCAGTGCCATTAAGGCTCTCGTAAAAATTCATGATAGACAGAAAACTTTCTCGAAAGTACAAACGTCGTGTTTCTGTAAAATAGGGCATACTGCAATGAAGTGGTAACTATCTTCACGTTCTCTTCTGTTGCAAAGATTACAGATTTCCTTTAGGTCATTTCTATGAGGTATAAAATTCAGGTTAAGAATTTCCACCCTTGCTCGGAAAATTATGCTTATGGCTTCAGATGGGTATTTGAAATAGCTTTCTTCGGTAGGTATTTGGTGATTGAGGTTTCTGTACAATAATCTAGAGGCGGACGATGATGCTTTAGTTAAATGCTGGTCAAATATTCTGTCGTCTACTTTAGCGATTATTGTAGCGAAAATATCTTGCCACTCGTGCAAGTTACTTATACTAAGTGAAAAAGTAAGGTCGTTCGATAGAGCGAGCTGATTCCATTCTCTAAAGGGAGAAGCATTAGATTGCAAAAGTCTAGCTAAGACTATTTTATGGAGATTGGTGTCACTTCTTTTCATCACTTTTATCAAGTAATCGGACTGTGCTTTAATGTTCCGAATGTAAATAGGTGGTAATCCAGATTCAACATGCAAGGCATAAGTCGGTGTTGAGTTTGACAGTCGAAAAATTCGTTTAAAAAAGAACCTTTGGACAGCTTCAAATTCATCAAAGTAGGCGACTCCTAAGGCCTGAACTCCATAGCACAAACATGTATTGACAGTTGCATTGAAAACTTGGTATTTGGATGAATGGTCAATATTTGGATTCGCAAAGAATCTTGGCCACATCATGTTAAGTGCTAACTTAGCTTCACTGCATTTTTGCTTTGCATGCTTGGCAAAATTCAGATTAGATGTTAACAGCACTCCTGAAGCGCCAGGCTTCCTCAGGCAGTCTTCTTCTTTGTCTACTCTCAAAAATCATGACCTTTGTTTTCTGGATCTGAAGATCCCATAATTGACAATATGTCCGTAGTTTATTTATTTGGAGTTGAAGTGTAAAAGGATTTTCAGCCAATAGGACCAGGTCATCAGCGTATAGAAGAACCTTGATGAGAGTTCCCGCAAAGCTTACACCACCAGAAAGGATATCACAAATATCATCTATGTATAAAGCGAATAGCAAAGGACTCAAGATGCATCCCTGCGGAACACCGGCCGATGTTTCGAACCACTCAGATAGCTTGGAGCCATCCCACACTGCTGCAGTTGATGACGCAAGAAATTTGAAGTAGAGCATCAGAAACTTCCTAGATATTCCGAGTGACGCTAGTTTATATATTAAAGCCTGTCTGTTTACTGTGTCACTTGGATTATGTATTTCGTCAAAATTGATCCTCCCTTTATCAACATTTTTTTCGCTACGCTTTTCGTTTCTCACCGTTATCATAACTTCACCCCCATCAATTTTCTCTTCATAAAATATTCCTACTTCAAATCCAACAGCCCGAATAGGGGGCATAAGTAGTATACATACATATATGGATATGGCGTTGCAACTAGGAAACACGGATTATTCCATCTGAATCGCCTTTAATGCCGTTCCGCCCTTAAGTTTAATTAAATACAGCCTTTTTCGAACAAAACAAGCTTTTTTAAGACCTAGACTTTTAATTCCAAAATACCCCTGTAGATGACGGTTGACCAGACCCCGGATACCATGTTGAAAAGTAACTGCCTCACCGTTTAAATTGCTGATGCTTTTACACACAGCCACACTGACAGACTGAAAGACAGACACCAAGGCCTTAGCCAAGCAGTGAGCGGAGGACGGCAGATCAGCTAAGTAGCGTGGCAATCGAATTTTGAAAAATACAACCAGGAAATTGACTATGAATAAGAAGTTGAGTTTATTTATACAACTTGGCAAAAACTATGGATTAAAAAGTCAGGACTATAGTTAACCTCTATGAATATGTTCTATTGTTTGTTAAATGACGTGAAATAGCGCCTAAGGAAATAGCGCCGAAATAACCCCAAGTTTGGCTTAATTTCTATTTAGAATTTGAAATAAGTCCAATTTGGCCCTATATCGTTTCCAATCTACAAGAACAAGGTATTTCAAGCTTGCGGCGTATAAACAGTGAGGTTGGTAAGGTTGGGGGGGGGGGCTGGCAACCCTCCTGCCTGGGCCTACGATAGGATTTGGGGTGGGTACAAGTTTGTATATATAGAGTTGTTTATTCAAAAACTTTGCATTTACCCAAACTCGCACTCACCCCAAATCCTATCATAGGCCCATATAAGGTGGTTGCAGGGGGGCAGCATGCCTCCCCATACATACCCTTATTTTTTATGATAAAATAATTTGGCTCTATTTCCAAAATTAAACAAAACATTTCTTGCAAAATTTCGTTTACCACAACGAAATAAAGCCAAATTGGGGTTATTTCGTTTTTCAAGACGAAATAAGACCAAAATTTAAATTTGGTCTTATTTCGTTTGGCGTTATTTTACGTAACCTATTGTGCTGTTGTTGAGTTACCGTTGTTTTTTTTTTAATAATTCTTATTTTTTTTAGAAAATTCCCCTTCCCGTCTAAACGGCGAGCATTTAACACTTGTACACAGACTTACCTTAAGTTGATTCACTGGAACTTCTCTAAATTGTTCGAATTTTTGTTGGTTGGACGGAAATTGGGTGAAAAATTCTATCAGGATTGCCTGTCCCGATTCATCAGGATTTTCCATTGGTATTTCCCATGTCTTTTTTACTTCGTAAATGTCTTCGTCGTTCATTTTGTTCCACAGGTGTTGTTTGAGATGGCAAATTTTTCTTTTGGCTATCGGTGAACTGAAAAAGAAAGCATTGACTATAAGTATGGCAAATTAAATGTACTTTAGGGTGATTGGTATGAGGTTGAGCAAGTAGTGATTAAACTAACAATTAAGGCCGTGTGCCAATTGCGTTAAAATTGTTGTTAAATTTGATCCTAGTTAAATTTGATTACTTTTTATTGGGGTCAATAAATGTTAAGCTTTTTGTTGTGTCAATTGAATTAAATAGAATATTTTAAAATATAAATTTCCCATTTAGATTTTTTGTATTCAAGATCCTATCCAGAAATGTTCTGATACCTTTAGTACGTTAATAACAATAGTTGACTATTGTCCAAAATTTTATTTAATTTTATCTAATTAATACTTTTCGTTCCTTTAATACAAAATTGCTACGAATTTCATTTAAGTGGGTATCAGTGCATAAACTGTGTTTCACAACAACGCGAAGCTATACATATTGCTTTTGATACAATCGATAAAAAAAGATGCAATAATGAACGCGGCCGATAATAAATAGATGTACAAATGTACGCAGCAAAACAAATGTTAATAATTAACCACTTGCTAAAAAAACTTGTTAATTTTTGACGTCTGTCTTCACATCAGTAGTGTCAAAATTTAGCCATAGGATCAAATTTAACATCACTTTTAACGCAAATAGCACACGGCCAAATTCGTAAATATATAGCCGTGTTTGTGGTCAGATTATTAAATTGAATGTGTTTTACCTTATTGACCGCAAAAATCAAAACAAAAAGACCACAAAATTTATAAAATAAATAAGAAATAAAAAACTTTGTTTAAATAAAAAAAAAAATTATTTTAAAACCGTATGCATTTGGGTTCTTAGCTGCGGAACCATCATCAGCGAACTGCACTTAAACGAAAGTGTATAATGACACAAAAATAACATTAGTTGGACTCTTAAAAAAACAATAGAAAACATAAGAGAGATAACAACAGTTTTTCATTTTTAATTTTTCTTCTCCTTCTTAACAGCACTAAATAGTTGAGAGTCAATTGGACCAGGGTCCAGGTTCCAAATTCATTATACGGTTTGTTTACTTTTTAATAAGCTTAAAATTGTCATCAAATGATTTAATTGAGTGTATGGGTTTTCATGTGTGCTGCTTTGAGCTTTGTCTGTCTCTTTCTTTATCACCTAAAAGTATAACTGCCTGAACAGAATGGTGTAGCCTGTAGCTGTAGCTTGTCGCGCGTTCAAAGCAACTGTCAACATGTAGTTCATAAAAGCAGCAAGCTCGCCCACAATAGTGCAGCGCAGAATGAATATTTTTCCAAGCTTGGGCTTTCTTTTTTATGTTTTTATAATTTGGGTTCTTTAAATCCCACAAAAGTGGATTGTTTTTAACTACCTCTATAAATTCCTCGACTACTATTTCCGACATTTTACTTTGTTTTTTTTTTTTTTTTTTTTTCTCAAATGTTAAAAAGAAGAGCGTAGCGCACGCCAAAGTTGAAGTTGAGTGAACTTGTATTCAGCTACAGCTTCAGCTACACCATTCTGTTCAAGCAGTAAAGTTAAGTATATTAACTTTCAATTTAATAGAGCAAGTAGGTTGGTTTAAGAAGTCTACCCCGCTTAGGCAGGAGGGTCAATTAAGAAAAAAAATGTTTCACAAACATGCAAAACAAACAATGACATGTTCACTTTTTTAGAAAGTAAGAATTTTCTTCTTTTTAAAAAAGTTGTTTTCGTGAATAGTTTTTAAAAAAATTATTTTCAAATTCAAAATTAAATAAAAAAATATTTCAAACAATTTTTTTTTTTAAATTTTATAATAACTTTTTCGTCTTCAAAACTCAATGCTCTTATTAATTTTTAGTTAGATTCTTATAGACGGAGACGGAGACCTGGTTGCAGTGGTTTCGGACCCACTCGGTACAAGGCATTTTTTTCGGGAAATTCATCTGGTACAATGCTGACTTTATGTGTAGGTAATGGCGAATGTACCAAAGAGCAACACACAAAGTGTCAGAAGTCCAAGTCGAAGACTTATATATTTTTTTAACTATTTAATATTACTCAATTGGAGGTAATGGCTTCTCCCCCATTTAAGTGGGAGAAGCCATTACCTGTTATGAAAAAAAAAATATTTACAAAGAACGAAAGCGCATAGTAAAATGTGATATAACTGTTTTCAAAAGCCAAAACTCCATTTTTGAATTTTTTTAGTGCTTTGTCGCTGACGGTGTAAAGTTGACGAATTTTCCAGTCGTTTACACGAAGGTTACTTGCCACAAGGCAAGTTTGTGCAACGCATCGTGCCCTTTATTTCTTATAATTGCATTATAAAGTTCAATATTTGTTACCAATTAACAATGGCGCACATTTTTAAACGATTTAGCATCATACTAGAACATATTTAGCTTCATACTAGGTTACAAAACAATAGTTTTTTTAGCCCAGTATGATGCTAAATATGTTTTAGTATGATGCTAAATCGTTTAAAATTTTGCGCCAATGTTTTTATTAACTTTTAGTTAAGATTGTACTCTGAAACGCATCCCAATGGGACATGACGTATATACCATCATTAGCTTGCCCAAGATGAATTATTTAAAGATTATATTTCATAAGTCAGACGTCAAAATGAAAGACTTATATTTTTTTTTATGTTTTATGTGTAAAGAGCGAAAAAGACGTCTTCAATTTAAATGAAACTTCATACATATACAAAAAAAAATCGGGCGCTTTCAACATTGTTCAACAGTGAAAATTCCAAAAATGTAAGTACTCTATTTCATTCTATGGCTGCTAAGTTCAAACCAAGCCAGCCCAAAAATTTTGTTTTGGTGCGTTGAGTTTAGTTAGGGCCACTTGCACGAAAACAAAGGATACATTTATACAATCGCAGTTAGCTATTCAGGATTAAATAGATAAATGTGTATTTTTCGATTTTACGTTGCACAAATGAAAACACAGGTAACCAAAGATAAAAAAATAAAAATAGGAACGAAACAGAAAACCTCCACAAAACAACAACAACATTTGCTACATACACTAATGCGAACCTCACCGATAGCAACTTCTTGTCAAATTCTATTTGACGGATGTAAAAAGTTATCCAGAGAAAAATGAGTGGATAAATATTTAAGATTTTGCAACGAGTTTATTTTTATCGATGGCTAGTGCCTATGCATGGATAAATCAGTGGTTACTGATGTCAAAAAGGTTTCGTGCAAGTGGGTTTTAGTTAGTTTTGTGTAAAACCATCATCACCTTAAAAATAAAAATATTAGAACACATGACAGTCACATCTTAATTATAAAATTTATTAATTATTAAAAGAAAGAATGATTAAATGAAAAAAAAATGCATTAATGTCAATAATAAATGTAGCATACTCAACATGTTATTTGATTCAGAAGATGACCTTTCTGTTCTTTGAAATTCTATAGGCCAGTGAGTTTATAATTTAACGGGTCACAAATTAAATACAAGTTGAAACCACTTGTAAAAATGTTCTTTTTGTTAATTAAAATAGGGAGAATAAGTTAATCGCTTTTTTCGCAAGCATAAGAAGTTTTTTTTAATGTTTTTTATAAAATAAAAAAAAATTGTAGATATGCGAATTTGCAACAAAAACAAACTGTGACTTTATACTTTGGACTTGCCGTTAAGTTGCTTTGGCAGTTTTACATAGTTGCCACTTTCTTAAATTGTTAAAAAATAATTTTTTTGGGCTATTTGTAGTGCAGTTAAAATTGTGATAGGAAGTTTATATAGAAAAAGATTATATAGAAGAATCAAATTCTTAAAAACCTGGATTGTTTAAAAAAAAAATATGATTTGAATTTATTTAAAATATTGTTTTTTTTTTTTGCTGTTTTATCCACCTAAACGTCCGTTGATACGGATTAAAATATACTATTTAAATAACAAATTGAATTTTCAACAAAAAGTATTAATACGATTTTTTTATACGACGGGTAGTTTTTTTCATATTAGCCCAAATTCAAAAATTATTACTTTTTATATAATAATATTCGTAAACGAGTAAATAAAATTCGTTTAAAATTGGTGGTAGCGCCTTTAAGTTGTTGTTGTTGTTCAAACACATTCAATGAAAATTAACAGAATGGTCAGTAATAAAAACTGACATTCTAGTACGAATAGTACAATATAACAACAATTATTACTTTTTATTATTAAACAAAATTGATGTTTTTGATAAAATAGCATTAAATTATTTACAAAGATTGGTTACTTAATTGCAAAAAATAGCATTAATCTTAAAAAAAAAATGTTGAAAAAAAAAACAAATTTTTAATTTTAAGTGGAAGCGTAACGTTTTCCCGTATTCGTTATCCAGTGGCGCGTTTTCCCGTGTGCAAAAAAAAACACTCAGTTGTATTATTCCCCGCAGAACGATTGCGATTATCAAATGTTGATATTGTTCGCGGGCAAACGTTGTCCAACTGAACATTTATTTGTTTCGCGGGGATAACGTGTCACGGGAAAACGTTGTATAATTTTTAATTTTTAATTTTTTTTCGCTGGCAAACATTCCACGGGCAAATATTCTCCAACGTTCCACGGGGAAACGTAATATGGAATAAAAACCAACAGAGAGTTTATTTTTTTCGCGGGCAAACGTGCCACGGGCAATCGTTCTACAAAATATAAACCAACCGCGAGAGTCTATTTTTTTGCGGGCAAACGTGCCTCGGGCATTCGTTCTATGAAATATAAACCAACAGAGATTTTATTTTTTCCGCGGTCAAAAGAGCCACGGGCAATCGTTCTATGAAATATAAACCAAAAATCGCGGAATTTGTTTGGTTTTATTTTCTCTACAAAAGAAGTAAACCATGGGCAAACGTTTGCCCGCAGCACGTTTGTCCGTAGCAGTTTTGCCCGTAACAATATCCCCTGTTCCGTGGCACGTTGCCCGCAATTTACTAGATACTTTTGTACTGAAAATATTTTCGGTACAAAAGTAGTAAATGGCGGGCAAACGGGAAAAGGTTTCTGAGAAAATGTACACGGCAAAACGTGCTGTGGTAAAACGTGCCACGGGATCACATTTTACTATGTGCTTTTGTGGTTTGTAATTTTTTTTTCCATGACAGGTAATTTTTTTAAGAAAATGGTCCCTCCTCCTTAAATGAGGGGGGGATATTTCCCCCAATAATACGATTTTTATCTTGTACTGACCTAACCTACTCACTCTAGCTGTTTGTTGCATCGTATGAAAATCATTCCGTATGATTCAATAATTTTATATATTTTTACTCTTTTTATATTTTTTTTAATTTTTTGTTTTTAAACTTAGTAATTTTTTTTTTAATATAAATGAGAAATACGAAAAAAATCATATGAATTGTTTTTAAAAGTGTTAAACTAATGCTAAATATGTATGCAAACATTTTGTTTGCCTGTATATAAATTTACCAAAAAAATAATTCCATAATCGTTAGAGCGGTTTTTAAACAAATCGATGTTTGCTTAATAATTTTTATTAAAACGTTTTTTTACGAATTTGAAGTACGCAAATTTTAAGTGCTTAGTAATTTGCATTTTAACCAAGTCGTTTTTCACATATTGAATTTACAGAAAAACATAATAGGTAAAACATTTATTAAAAGGACCTAAGATCAAAATAAAAAAAATCTTGGACCTCCTTTTTTAGTCTTCCATATAGGTATCATCCTAATGTCATATTTGGTTGTAATCGGATTACAATTACAAAATGACTTTAATGCTGTTCTATTTTTATGTTAAAGAATATTCTTAAAAAATATTTCATTATTTTCTTGTAACAACTATGGAACCCTAATTTCCAACATGCAATAGCTTTAAAGAACAAATAATAAATTAATAATTGAGTGAGTAAACATAAATTGTACTCCTTGAGGAAATAAATTGAGTTCCAAATTATAATTTAAATTGCGCTTTATCTATTTTGTAAATAAATTGCCTTATTACAACAATAACAGTCATATGCATGCAAAAACCACATTCTAAAATACCGTTAGGTTAGGTCAATACTAAATATTACATTACCCAAGATGAACACCGATTGCATATGGATGTAAAGCAGGATATTATGTTGTCAAACGGAAACCAGTAGTACTTTCATCCAAACAAGAAGAATTGAAGAAAACAATATTGCAAAGGATGTGAAGCAACACCAGCACAAAAACATACACAATTTTAACCGTATATAGATATACGACAATTTTATAACAACATGTACAACAAATTTTATTGTGTGTAATATTATTTATTTGTTTTTTTGTTTTGTATACTCTTTATCTTTAGTGAACATTTGCGCGCAGAATCGTAAATTTAATTTCCTATCCTTGCAACACTTTAAGTTTCCTTTTTTTTTATTTGTAAATTTAAAGGATTCTTTTGTTTATCCTATATTTTATATTACTTTTGCTTTTTTACTAATTTAAGAACTGCATAACAATTATTAAAAAAAAAATAAACTAAACACTTCAATTAGAGGACAGAAACCTCCAGCTTGTTGCAGGAAAACAGGACATTTGGATTTGAGACATATCGAGGTGCACACGCTACAGCACTTAAGACTTTAAGGGTTACGACTGAATTCACCGAATCTCTGAAATACACTAAAACTTAAAAATCCCACAAAGTGATACAGACACAAAAAAGGAAGGTATAAGTGCAAGGATAATGATAGTTGACACAAAAAAAGCTCCAGGTGAGGAGCTTGCATTTTGAATATTAATTTTTGTGTATTTCCGGAACCACGTTCAATATGAAGAAACCCTGTCCTGTCCCAACAAGTGATAGAGAAACGACTGAATCTCTGAGATTTTGCAGATCCCGCTCAACCTCAAATGTATTCACTCCGACCTATAGGTATATAGGTATCCTGAATGGTGTATATTAAGATGCCACCTGTAGACAACTTGGAAGGTGCCTTTTTTTGTGTACAGGAGGAAGGATAATTTGGGCGCAAATCTGTGAGTTTGCAAAACAGAGAGCATGAGAGAACTGCGGAGAACCAGTTTTTAGAAATCAGAGAAATTTTCTGAACAATTAACTTGAGAAATACCATATGCAACATGTAGTATGAGAGCTTTTAGCATGATAAGCCAAAAACTAATAATTGTATAATAGGCTTTTAAGGTGCAGAAGCATGGATGATCTGCGGGAGCAGTACCTCGGCGGCACTTTGTAAGGGGCGGCAAATTATTTTATTTTATAGCATATAGGTACCAATATTTTTAGACCAACAGTGACGCAGAAAAATACATTTTCTAAAGCGTCTTATACATAATACACTTGTGCGCGCACTTGTGTCAGCATTCCCATGCACATCACACACCGACACCAAAAATAAAAAAAAAAAATTTTACTGACACCGCCACACCGGTCCGAGCACAAGTGTATTACGTATTGGCCGCTTAAGAATAATAACAACCAAATTTTAGGCTATTTGGTTCCCCCGATTAGGGTGTAAAGCGTCATATAGACAGGACCCGTATTACATATTACGATAATCATTGAAAAACCTTCGTTTTCGTTCAAATGCGACTATGTAAGACGATTATCGTTTAAGTTTCAACGATACTCGTTTCTACTTACAAGTGCTATTTGGCTGTCGTCTAGCCTTTGTTCTCGTTGTTGTCAATTTTTGTTGTGCTTTTATGTCTGCCGGTTATGTAGGTACCATTTGGGAACAAAACGTGAATCCGAACAAACAAAAATAAAAAAAGAACATTTTATTAACAATATTAACAACAATAATTCGGGATTGCAAAAAAAAACTATTTGGTTTTTACATACACATTCTACATGCTCTTCTCGTAGAAATATTTGTTACGAATTCTCCGTCTTCGCCCCTGGGAACAATGTTTTCTATCCGAAAAGTAGTAATTAATAAACATTTTAATATTTTTTAAGATACTGCACTTTTTTAATTTCATACTCAAGTCTTTATTTATTTCGATCAATTTTTGACATCTATTCACCGACGTGAAGTTAGATGTACTTGAAAAAAAAATAGTATTTCTTCTTTTTATCTGGCAACATTTTCGTGTATCCATTTTCGTTTTATGTAATCGCTTTTGTTACAATCGTTTGTTGATTATCGTTGTTTTTGCCATTCGTTTCGTAATACGGGCGCAGTACACTTGTGCACGCACTTGTGTAAGTGCACTAAAATGTGCACAGTGTATGTGTGTTTGCACCGATTCATCGGTGTCAGGCACGATGTCACAAAAATGAAAATATTTCAATTTTCGCATCGGTGCCTCGATCGATCGGTGTCATGTGTATGGGAATCGAACGTTGTGCATGCATTTTCAAAAGCTTTCAATATAAATTTTTAAAATCAGTTGCGACTGAAACGTGGAGAAGGGAGCACGAATACGAATGATAAGGAAAAATGTCAATATGTGGTCGCGTTTTTTGACAACATTTTACAGAATAACAGACATATTTTATAAGGGATCTATCCGAATCCGGGACCAATTCTAATTCTTTTTTTTTTTTTATTTTTTTTTCGTTTGTAGGTACATATATTTTTTGCTTGTTCTTTTTTTTGCTAATTTTACTGGACTAATTGTATTATTCCAGAATTTCAAGTTGTCTTTAAAAAAAATTTCATTAGTTATCCCACTTAAATGTTAAAACAAAAATATTTTCGTTGAAAAAAAAAAATTGAAAACAAAACCATCCCACCCTTATCAGTAAGGTATCAGTATCAACTCACCACAAAAAATATATAGTTGGCAAAACACAATAATAAACTAATGAATGTTTTTAAAACCAAATTTTGACACACAAGATTGCACTAAAAACAAAAACTACCAACTATTCGAGGCAAAAAGTGAATTCTAACTGCTTTGAATTTAAATCAGTTTTAAACTTTGGAGTTAATAAATTAACATCGCTACCGCACGGATCTGAGTTCATTCGATAAGAATAAAATTATAAATGCAGTACAAACAGAACCATATCTATTCACAGGTTAGAAAAATCAACCTTCAATGATTATTTACCTATGTTTATGTTATCAACTGTTTGCTCGTCTCTGCTGAATGACTGTTTTACAAATAAGAGAACCAAGCCCATTCTGACTGACTCCGGAATAAATTGGCATGTCAAAGTAAATTTTGGAAGCAAATATTTATATATGAATAAAATTAATAGAAATTATACAAACGAAGACGTTTAAGGTGGTCTATTAATTGGTTGTGTCATTCAATTGAATCGAGCCTCAATAAATTTGTAATAGCTTATTCATTGATATCTACTTTTGATTGATATCGCACTTACTAATTAAATATAGCCACCTATAGACTCAGTTACGCTCAATAGAGTCAAATATGCCTCTACATTTTATTTACGAATTTTTCGCAATATGAAAAAGCACATTTCTTGAATTAGAAAAAAATGTGCTATACCTATTCTATTTTTTGATTTGATTGGCATTATTTTTATAGCGAAGAGTTAGATTTGTAAATAACCATCGGAAAGTTTTGTTAAACAAAAAAAAGCAGCTGACTCCTAGTTTTAATACCGGAACTCACGTTCTTCGAAACAGCTAAGGTAACATAAGTCACCGAAGTACATTGAATACAATATGTATTCGAGCAGGCATTTACAACAGATGCTGAAAAGGCAGCAGGTAGGTCAAGTTGTTGTTCAATAAAACAGCCCACTTCCAATCAATAAATAACCGCAGTTCCACCACCCAAAAACGAAGAGGCTGAACTATAAAAGTCTTCAGGAATAGGAAAGAACTCTTGCAAAACGAAGATGATGTTTTAATAGAACAGTTGTTTGAAATTATCGAACAATTTTAGGTGGATGTAGGTACATAATGCTTGATCATTTGACTATCAGCTCGAAAAAAATACGATCATGCCCTGCAAGAACTATCGAGGCATATCTGCGCTGAGTAGCGTAACTATGATTTGTTTTAGGGTGGTAAAGGGGATGCAAAATCGGTCATCGGACGTCAGTCATCTACACATATAATAAGTCATCAGGCAAAATTAAAAGGGTTTTGATTTTTCGTCAAATAAATGCACGCATACAGACTTATTTTTACAAATACTGTATTACAGATTGATATCAAATGACTGACCGTGTAAAAGTCGCTTAAGAGAAGAAATTTTATTGAAATTGGGAACTTTGAGACCGGACTCACTAGAATAGGCGAGGGGAGTACCTTCTGCTACCGTCGTGACAATTTCTATAAATTATAAACATCAATCTGGAAGAGATTTCTTGTGTTGAGCCTGCTTCCAAGGCGCATAAGCCTTGTCGATCCGCCAGATATTTTCTCTGTTAAGCCTACTACCAACGATCATAAGCCTTGTTGCACCGCCAGAGATTTTATCTTTTCAGTCTGCTACCAAGGGGCATAAGCCTTGTCGATCTGCCAAAGATTTTCTCTGTTGAGCCTGATACCAAGACGCATAAGCCTTGTCGATCCGAAAGAAATTTTCTCTGTTGAGCCTGCTAACAAACGATCATAAGCCTTGTCGCAACGCCAGAGGTTTTCTCTTTTCAGCCTGCTACCAAGGGGCATAGGCCTTGTCGATCTGCCAGAGATTTTCTCTGTTGAGCCTCCATATTGTAATTAATTGTTAATCTTACTAGCACGACTCGTCGATTGCCTTGAAGGCAACGCTTCCTTTCTACGATACAACAACATCAGTCGTAATAATTAAACAACCTAAACGCTAAATTCCAACGTGGGATTCTCAATTACCTATAAACGTGGACACTAAAAAGCAGAAATTACATTAAGAACTATTTAAGTTTAACTAAGCAATACAACAATACAAGTAGATTTAAATAAACCCTAGGATAAGAATTTTGGAATAAATAAAGAAGACATATAAACTAAAGTAAAACCTAGGTAAACCAGCGAGCTTACCTCAGCCCTTGAAAACAAAGTAAATCACAAACTACAGCCTAAACGGTTGGGGCGACTTTCTTCAAACTTGGAAGTATTTTACTTGAAACTTTACTTTACTCAGAGACTGTGAAACAAGCCCTAAGTACAACTCTTCTTATATATTTTTAAATTAATTTTTTCTTTTGTTTATTTCCTTAAATAGATAAATTGGTAAATATAAGTTAATTTTTTTTCATCATAAAGCTACGTTTTCCAAAGAACAATTTTTTATTTTATTTTGTGAAATTCAAGTAATTTTCTGAATTGCAGTTCTCGGCGATGTACTCATATTGGTTGACTCGGATCCCGCTGAGTCTGAGGAAGCACATGAACGTTCAAACAAACTTGGACTACTCACACAAAATTCCAAGTCAAGAGGATCAATCATTTCCTCCGCGCTACTAGTCTTTTCTTCCACTTGATAGTCCTTTAGTTGCCGCGGAAGACTGTTGCGGCACAGCAGTTGTGAGCTTGTTGCCGGAGCTCCCTGCAGTTGTTCCTGCACCTGCTGGCCCCACAGTGCTATTGCTCGGTCGCGGTTGAGGGCGGCTCTCCGTTGTCGGGCGAGTGCCAGTGACCGGGGTGATTCCTGCGCTGGTGCTGGTCGGTAATGGCGGACTGGACTTGACTGGAAGCTGCTGCTGTGCTGGTTGTTCGACGACTTCGGATGTAGTTGGGATGTTAGTTGGAAGTGTCGACTCGTACTGGGATTGATAGGGCTGTTCATAGTCTTGGGCTGCGTAGTCTCCATATTGATTAGTGTTATATTGTTGTTGGCTTCCGTCGTATTGATCGAGAGGGGTTCCTTCATATGCCTGAGTTCCATCGTATTGCGAGTCGTAGGTTTGATCGTAATCTGCTCCGCTATAGGGTTGCTGATCGTATCCCTCATAGCCGGTATAGTCTGTGTTGTAGTCTGTTGCGGGGTTTGCTGATTCGGGGGCGTATAGTTCGCTGGTTTGATCTCTGATTTGGTAGTCATCTTTGTCGTACTGCTTAGAATCTGTGGGTAAATGTTTTGTAGATTGCTCAACAATGGGCGATGTGACGGAGTAGTCGTTTGTTGGTAAAATATCTCCTCCGTTGCGATGCTTCTCTCCTTCACCGAGACTATCTTTTCGGTTTTCATCGTCGCCATAGTCATAGGTACCGAGGGTGGATTCATAATTTGAGGTTGTTCTGGGCTCAATGAGAGACTTTTTCGGTTCGCTACTAACATAGTCTTCTGCAGCTTGTCCGGCATTGATGGAATTTTCGTAGCTGTAGGCCGAGGGTTTAGTTGTGATTGGAGATGATATGATTCCAGAGTCCAAAGCGGCTCTACTTTCGGTGCTATAGGAAGGTTTGTACTCATGTGATGCTGGAAGAATGAAAGTATATTTTTTTAAAAGAAAATAACCAGGTTTTGTTAATGTTATGTAATAATAGGTTGTTAGTTATAGTGTGGAAGTGTAGAAAAGAAGAAAGAGTAGAAACTATTACGAATAAATTACAACAACCACAAGAGGTTAGGGCTCCATCTGAGCGTTATGAGAAGCTCATAGAAGATTGAAAACAAAAAACGATGAAGTGAAGACGCAAAGATATTTGTGCTGGGAAAGAAATAAAGATTACAAGAGACTCTAGAACATGAGGACGTCGACTTCAAACAGTTGAAGTTAACTACAGTCATCGACAAGATTTGAGAAAAAAAAACTGCCTGTGCTGATGACAAAATAACGTTTTGGAACTGTTTTTAGCGGAGAATTCGTTAATTTCAGCCAGCAAAGAACTCGGACCAATAAAACAAGAATATCCCTCTATTGGACGTAATGTGTAATTCTAGTCGACAATAAGCAAAGCAGAGGGTGAACCATATTTAAATGATTAATTAGGAGCGAACACTAGGCAGCAACGAAACCCCGATTTTTAGAAATGCCCTGGTTTGTACACCTAGTCCTAAGCCCCAGGAATTGCAAGAATCCAAAATGCAGCTAGTCTTATACAACACAACAAAGCGAGTTTATTGAACGGTATTCCAGAGAGGAGCATTTAAATGATCAATTAATAGTGAACACTAGGCAGCAACGAAATCCCGATTGATCGAATGGCTCTGGTTTGTATGGCGAGTCCCAAGGAATTGAAGAAATCCAACTTGCGATTAATCTTCACAATAACCAAACCGCGATTAATCTTATCCAACGCAGCAAAACGGTTTTTTTAAATGGCAGAAAACCTTTAAGGCGAACCCAAGATGGTGAAATCGGTGAATGTTATCCTAACCTTGCAACTTGGCCCAAGTTTTTGTTTCCAATCAAAGGCAATCTCAATAATTGCAATAACTGCGGTGGCATTATAGCGTAGGAGCTGACAGCTGAGTGCCATTTTATTTCATCGGTTTGGTAACAAAAGTAAGAACTAATAAATAGGAATTTTAGTTCCTCATGCTCAGGTTCCATTCATTTGCAGATGAATCGGCTGTAGCTGGTGATTCATTATGATTTGGAGCTTAGAATTACTTCAACAAAGAGGTTTCGGCAAGGCAATGTCTGTTTTGAGAAATGTTAGAATTCCATAAATCATAGATAGGTTAACGCCTTTATCGATTATTTGAATCAAACGTCAGTCGAGAGGGTTAAACATTCAAACAGAGTTTGAACGTTTGTTACGAGTGTTGGCGGTACAGACTTGAACTATTTTATGTTCCTACCTAGCTCGAAATTGCGCGATTTGAGACCCCAACTTCGAAAAGTGTTCACAACTAAATTGAGATGATTTTAAGCAAAAGAATAAGAGAAAGAATATGTTTTTCTCTTTCTGACTTGACATTTCGAGAAATATTTTGTTAGTTCTGTTTGTTTTATCCATCAGTTATACTGGAATGACATGAAATTGAGTTGTTTGAGATGATTTCGAAATATTCTAGATATTTGTAAATTGCGCAATATTGTTTGGTGGAAATAGAGTATATACATATATAAAAAGTCTAAAGTTTGAAAGCCTTTGAATGAAATGTTTGCTGTTTTTATTTACCAAGAGTGTCGTCAGACATAAAGTGAAAATTGCGTAGTGTGGGTACATCCGAAAGACTTGTAGACTGCAAATAAAATAAAGTGCTTAGAGGATGGAGGTCCTAAGTGATATTTTCAAAAAATTGAGTAATCAAAATTTGAAGTTTGTTTCTATATGAAGGTATATATTTTTTGGAAATGTCACTTAGAGTGTTCATCCTCTTAGCGCTTTTAATTAAAACCCTGGAATCATGAAGCTGGTTTCGAAAAATTTCTATTCATGGATACAATCAAAATAATCATCAGCAGATCAAGTGGAACATAGCAAATTCTTCGGTACCCAATGCTCAAGGATAATAAATAAATAAAATTTTCGAAGCGCGTGGAAGACTATGGTTTGACACATACACAGTGCATTGTTGTTCTCACCTCTTTGAGATATGTGTGTGTTTCGTGTGTGGTTTTCTTGTATATATTGCATCTATTTTTATTTACCTTGTGTCATAGGTGGCAAACTGTTGTAACTTGTCGGTGTGCTAGAAATTTTACCAATACGATCATTATTTATAACTCTAGTAGTTAAATATTCTACATTCGATTGTAGAGCGGATATCTCCGTCCTTTGTTTTGATAGCAAAGTTTATTAGAAAACAAAAAATAGGAAGAAAAGAAGAAGAGTGAAAGAAGAAAAAAAAGAGAACATATTAGTAAAATCAATATCCTTATACACTACCTGTTGTTGAATTGGTAAATTTTTTAATTGCTCCTCTCGACAAGATTCTACATCACTTGCATCACTCGACCTATGGACACTTTTAAAATTCAACTCCTTGTAGCTGGCCCAAATTTGTCGCAAACGTTCCATGAGCATATCATTAGTGTGACGCAATTGTGTTTTTTCTTCACTAAAAATCAAAAATGTTTATAAAATCGAAAACAAAAAAATAACTTGTCGAGAAAAGCAATGTTATTCTAAAACTACTAAAATTATATATAAAAATAAATTTTAACCACCCAATCGAATCATGATGGATTATTGTATTTCTCTACTGATCGCCATCGTCCTGTGGAATCTGCTTGATTTTTGGTTTACTTCGAGGTACAAGTCGGACACTCACGTCAACTTTAACTGGAGCACGGGTAGATTTTGCTTTCGGCACCTTTTCTTCAGATCCCTTTTCAGGTTCAACGTTTTTTTTTACCTCGCAACAAGTGGCGCCCAACGAACAGCATACCTCCGATGGAGGCGGAGTTGGTGGGTGTGTTTCCGATGGTGCGTTTTGTGGCATATTATGGTGGTGTTGGGCGGTTGGTTCTGATTTAAAAAAGTGTGAAGCATATTCGCACTCACTGCAGCTGCCATTCCCTTCTTCCAGCACAAAGCGCTGTTGCACCCATGGCAACAGGCCCGTACCGATACATTTTACGCAAGAGGGCTCTGTGCAGCGAATAATATTATTGTCGTATAGATCCGCTCGTGTTGTTGTTGTTGTTTCTAATCTTGCCTTGCATGCAGGCTTCATGCGTTTTCTATTTATGTGCTTTTCTAATAGTGGAGTCGATGAGAACGAATTATGTTTGCTAGTGGTGGTTGTAATACATGAGGGTGGTGGTGCTGGATGAGATGAAAAGCAGTCACTTTGGCAATTACAATCCATAGTCTGTTCAGCCCGATTCCGAGAAACGAACTCTTTTGCGACAACGCTTGGCGGGTTCAAGAGTCCTTTTTTTGTTGAAATATAAAGAATTGAAGGAGAGGAAAACCAAAAATCAAGGTGTTAATCCAGCTTTCGGGAAGCGTACAAAAGCTTTTAAGGGTAGGCGGCGTTTTATAAGTTACATAAAATATATATTTTTTTTTGGCAACACTCACACAACACACAGTTTAATAATTGTATCTCTTTTTTATATACATACATAGATAAAAAAAATGAAAAGATATTTACTTATTTTTTAATGTTGTGTCCTCTAGTTTTTGGGTCAATGTTTTACATTCGGAAGTCAGTTTATCCATGAGTTGCTTCTGGCTTTGTATCATTTCTTCAAGTTCGACAACAGTGTCGGCTAAAATAAATACACAGACACATTGTACATTTTTCTAAGTTAATGTTATGTGGTTTGTAGTTTTATTTTTGTGTTTTCTTTTTTTTTTTTTTGTAAGAAGTCTTCTTTTTATTTGTTTATTATTGCAAAACAAAGCTTTACCGCTCATGGATAAACTATTGACTGCTAAATGTTTTCTGTATTTTTTTGAGAATTTGAATTGTTAAAAAAATTAAAGGACCAATTAAGTGATTTAATGAACATCAATAGCTTACCACGAGGGTACAACAAACAAACATAATTATTGGAGTCATATATGAAAAAATAATAGAAAAGTTTGATCGATATGAATATAATCGTTTGCATTTATAAACCGACCTGGAATGTTTTCACCATTTTCCCATTCTTATTCTTATACAAAAAAAAAACAAGTGGTTCAGATAACATTAGACTTGTTTTTTGCACTTGTGAAATTCACCTTTCGGGTACTTAATGTTATATAATTATTATTGAATATTTAGCTTTAACATTTTACTATGATAAAGGTCTGAAGTTACAAGGGGCGTGTCTCCTATATTTAATCGTTTTATTGTTTGCATTCTGTGGAAAATGTTCAAAACAAAATTAACGCAATAAGCGTTTCCACTACCTTTTTTTATTAGCAATTCCGGCCTTGTAAATAGCTTATTTTAAAAAAGAAAAAAAGTGTATCAGATTGAACAACTAACAATACAATACAAGTATTAGCGCCTTTCATTATATGATAACCAATGGATTGGATCAATTGTTTAACACTTAATAATATTTAATTTGGCTATTTTTAGTATTTTTATTGTTTATTTTTTTAAAACTATTTGTTTAACACAGATACCAGCAGCACCTACGTCAAAATCATCGTTAGAAACAGAGATAAGAAATAAATTAATAACCTTTTTTTCATTTTTGGTTTATCTTTGAGAGTTATTACTTTGAACGTTTCTTTAAAAAGATTTCGGTATCGATTTGAGATTTTTTTTTAAGAAACAAATATTAACAAAAAAAGGTTTAAACTAATTTTTTTTTTACAAATTTTTATCTATTTTCGTTTTTATAAATCAATGTTTTTGTTAATTTTAAGTTAACAAAATGTGTTGTACTTTTTAAGAAAACTAAAAACAACGAAAAAAGATCAATGAATATTGAAAACAAAAAAACAATTTTGAAAAAAAATTGTTTGAAAACTATTCACTAAATCAACTTTATTTAAAAAGAAAATAAAAGAAAAGCTTCCTGGCTTTTCAAAAAAGTATAACATGACATTGTAGGTTTGACCGTTGTTTTTAAACAAATAGACCCTCCTAACCTACTCGCTTTAGCTTTTTGGTGCACCGTATACCGATCGACCTGCTCTGCAAAAAATCGCCCAAAAATAAGAAATGATGAATCGCACAAGAATGTTCTTTGGCGATTTTTAATTTTATACTATTTGGGTGATTTTCCATAATGACAGATCGCCCAAGAAATATAGGTGCAAAATCGCCAAAAGCAGTACTAGCGAGTGATGCCGGCGACGATGAGGCGGGCGGCACGGGCGCAAGCCGTTCGCCTGTCGTCCGCTGTTCGCCTCTACCGCCCTATTATCTTTTAGGTTTAATAACGGCCGTGTTGTTTATGGTAATACAAATTATCAAAATTAGACAAATGAACAATCAATCGCCCAAAATTGTATTTTGAGAATATTTTGTTTTGGTCAATCAAAAAATCACCCAAAAAACAATAATGAAAAATCGCTCAACTATAAATGAAGAATTGTCGAAATCGGTTTTCGGCGGTTTTGCATTTGTTGGGTATTTTTTCATTATATGGGCGATTGTTTTGGGTGTTTTTTCGCACAGCCGTACATAGCATGTAAATCAGCTTATGATTTATAGTCATATTCAAAACTTGTTTTCAATAACTTGTGATTTTGTATCAAAAAATACTTTGGTACTTCATATTATATTCAGTGAAATTAAGATAACAGGTGAATTTCACAATTGCAAAAAATAAGGATAACAATAACTGCCCCTACATCGAATCAGAATCAAATTGTGGATTGGTCAATTTTCTTGGTCACCAATTCATTTTCGTAAGTGCACTGAACTAAAAATTGAGTCATTATATTACTTAAATATGAAAGGTGGTATTTGTGTATTGCTGATGGTTCTACATTGATAAAAATATTGAATGAATAAGTGCTCGTGCTTTCATCAAACTAAAATACATACATAAAATTGGCAAAACTGCGTGAAATAACAAATAATATGAAAACAAAACCAAATTGAAAAAGAATTCACCAACACCAGTCGATATTTATGTAACTTATTATTTTAACTGCCCAACAAAACTGAAAACAAATCCCTAATATACAGACTGAAAAAAAAAAAATGTTTGTTTCCTTTGATTTGAGTTGTCAGCTGTCACAATGGCACTACACTAACAAAGCCAAACGCGCGTTTTCTACTTATCCACGGAGTTAAACAAGAGCATTAAGTCGAATTGTTTGATTATTGGTATGGTTAATTATTTAACGTACATTTAAATAATATCTCTAAACACGAATGTATATGTTAAAGACCCGTATCGAAATTTTGTTCAATTTATTTATTTATCACAATTTTTTAAAATTTTAATAAAACATATGTAACATAGGTAAAAAATAAAATAAGTAAAAGAAATAAAATGCACGGGTCGCACGAACTTGCTCTTGTAGCAAAATATGGGACTACAAAAAAATAATATATAAAGTAATGTTAGAAGGTGAAAACTATCAAAAAATGGCCTAAATGTAAAACCAATTCGTATGGTAGCTATTATAAAACAATCGTTTAGTCAAAAACTTTAAATGCCATTTTGTGTTAAATTTTAAAATTAAATCGTATACCAAATGTTAATCAAATCTGTTAAGTCGTTATCAAGTTATGGCCAAATTTGTAAAAACCGTTAACACCGAATCTCCGTTATGTGCATTTTTAGCCAGAAACTTGAAACGCAGTTATACTAACAGTGCTCCAAATATAACGTTCACACAATTTTAGCAAAATCGTTAGAGCCGTTTTCGAGCAAATTTACATAAACCAAAACCGTTATATAGCAGGTACCAGTTATAGCCGGAAAATTTGTCCTCTAGTGAATCACCAAAAAGTGCTATAGACCAAGTTTGAAGAAAACCCATCAAACCGTTTAGGCTGTAGCCAGGTGAACAGACAACCGCACATCCGCGCAAACAGACCAACGGACGGCATAACGAAACCTACTTTTTTGGGTTTCTCTATCATCGTAATTCCAGGTTTGATTAAAATCTCGAAATTTTTGTTTTTACACGAAACCAATACTTTCTCTATTAATCAAGTTAAAATTAATCTAAATAAAAAAAAAAGAACTGTTTCCGCCCGGGATCGAACCGGGGGCCTTCCGCGTGTTAGGCGGATGTGATAACCACTACACCACGGAAACACATGAAAATTAAAGGTCAGAATCAGAACTTATACTTATGAATGTGCTGTACATTTAGACGAAAGCGACTATTACATGGTGAGTCAGAGGACGTCAGTCCTCTACACATTATAATAAGTCATCAGGCAAAATCAAAAGGGTTTCGATTTTTTGTCAAACAAATGCACGCATACAGTCTTATTTTTACAAACACATAGGTATTACAGATTGATGTCAAATTGACCGTGTAAAGGTCGCTTAAGAAAGAACCAACAACAATGTTAAGATGGTGGATAAAATGATAACCCAAAAAAGTTGGTAACCGATGACACTAGGTATAAATCGATTTATACTAGGTATAAATCGCATTTATTCCAAAGAATCGTATAGGTAATGATTTCAGACCAATTTCTATCCTTCCATTTCTATCCAAAGTATTTGAAAGAGTTGTGCAAAAGCAAATTAGAATTCATCTTAGTAGTCATAGTATGTTATCCCCTATGCAGTCTGGCTTCCGTCCAAAACATAGCTGTACCTCCGCAATTATAAATATTGTAGATGATATGAGAAAGGCGTTGGATGAAGACCATGTAACTTTTCTGGTTCTTTTAGATTTTTCTAAGGCCTTTGACACCATCGATCATTACATTCTATCTAACAAACTTTTAACACTATACAAATTTTCTAGTTCCGCTGTCAGCTTGTTGTCCTCTTACCTCTCTCATAGAAAACAAGCAGTTGTGGTTGGTTCTACCACATCAAGTCTCCTCCCTACCGTAAGAGGAGTCCCCCAAGGATCCATTCTTGGACCTCTGCTTTTCTCCCTGTATATAAATGAGCTACCCTCAGTTATCTCATCGTCATTCGTTCAAATGTATGCTGACGATGTTCAATTATTTAAAAGCTGCCCCCTTGGGCTCATCGAAGACTGTGCAAACACCATAAACACCAACTTGGAAAAAATTTCATTGTGGTCTAACAGAAATGGCTTGTTTTTGAATCCAATTAAGTCTAAATGCATCGTCGTCAGTAGAAATCTCTTAAGCCTTACTTATTTTCCAACCATAACACTCAACAACTGTACCATTGAATATGTTGAAACAGCTAAGAACTTGGGAATTGTATTCAATAGAACGTTAACTTGGGACAGGCACATCAACGCAGCGGTAGGTAAGGTTTATGGTGTGCTTCGCACGCTTTGGGCCTCACAATATTTCACGCCCTTAAGGACTCGACTTATGCTCGCTAAAACACTGGTGCTACCAATTTTAACGTTTGGGTGCGAAGTTTTTTGTGACTGCGATGCTGTCAGTAGGAGAAAGCTAAATGTTGCCTATAATAACATTGCCCGTTACATATATGGCTTAAGAAGATATGACCGTGTCTCAAATTTTTCAATACAAATTTTAAACATTTCTTTTGATAATCTTCTCCGCTATAGAACACTTCTATTACTCTTTAATGTGATTCAATCCCAGCAACCTCGGTATCTTTTCGATAGATTAAGATTTGGTGCCTCGAACAGATCCCTGACATTAATACATCCGCGCTATAATTATCTTTCGTCCAGGAGGCAGTTTTTCATCAATGGTGTTCACCTGTGGAATACTCTGCCACAGCATGTTAGGAGATTGGGGGGCGAAGCACAGTTTCGGCGAGAGTTACTTATTTACTTCCAGTCTAGTTAATACTTTTATCTTTTTTTTTTCTTTATACAGCATTTTTTGTTCCTTCTTTTAATACAAAATTAAATGGAGATTTATAAATTTATAAATTTATAAACTTATAATATAATATAATAATCATTTATTTCAATTTATGATTAATAATATTAATTAACTTTACAAAATAATTACACTATATATGAAATTCATGAAATGTATCTTTATATATTTACTATTCTTAAAAATGTTTAAATCGTTTATTGAAGTAGTCTTTTTCTTCTTTATCTAACAAATCATTAAAGCTGTAAACTAGTTTATAAGATATTATATCTTAATGTTTAGGCAAATCATAATAAATAAATAAATAAAATAAATAAAAATAAATAAAAGTCAGCATCTTGCAGTCTGGTGGCGTTTGCGAGAAAGACTGCATCAAGAGTGCATTTTATTATTGATAGACAAAATAATTTTGATAAACATGCAAAATTAATTTAAAAATTAAGAGCTGTGTTAACCTACCTATACTATATGTAGGACAGATAGGGCCCGTATTTTTATGTAAATACATATTTTGTTTGGACAGTCATAGAGGCAAATAAATTATGTAGGTAGTTAGTTTTCCGAATTAAGTAATTTGCTTTAATAAGGCATTCAATCGTTAGCGCATATTTTTGGATATTTTGCGAGGTATAAACGAATACATATTTTGGCTTATTTCACATATTTGAACAATAAATGCATATTTTTCGTGCATATTTCAACGAATGAAAATGCAAACAGTTTTTTTTTTATCTTCATGTTTCAATCACAATTTTCCAGCAATAAATACAATTTCAAACGTGTATGAGCTTAGCACTATGATGTCGTTTTTTCACATACATACATATATGTATACGTCTGTTTTTACTCATTTTTATATGTGTATACATAGGTATACGTTTTATGTTATTTTATCTCTTTGTTGTTACAATTACAACCATTAATAAGACTGAATGTTTTTCTCTTTACTACAATTTTTTCCATTTTCGATTTTTTACTGCATATTTAGTCATTTTATGCCCATATTTTAGGTACCTACGACCTACCCTACATATTTTATATTTTTTAGGACATACAAATCAGGGCCCTAAAGATAGAAAATAAGGTGCTGCAAGAAATTTATCAGTAGGTTTTCTGTGTGTACTACAGAAATTGCACCGAAAAACATCTTGCAAAACCATAATTTGCTATCAGGGACATATTTATGTAGCTCATAATTTCAAAATAATTTATGCATTCTTATACTTTGGACTGCAATACGCTGATTTTTAAAAATGTCAATTGTCAATGTGTTATCGAATAATATACAAACTCTGTTGGGTTAACAATCACACCCAACAATTGTTGTGGCCTCTGGGTCTTTTCTACATTATACTAATGGCTTCATTAAAATTTTATTTTCCCACCAAGAGTGTAGTGACGTTAGGCCAACATATCCATGACCATGAACGATTCCTCTGGTCATGCTCATGATCAATGCTGCCCATGGATGTACCATGACCTTGAGCAACGTGTTTTTGAAAAGTACCTATATGTTCAACAGTCCAATAAAATGTAACAAATTTTTGCAAAGACAACATTTATGCGTGCAAACCAGCCAAATTGTGCAAGAATCTGTTCGAAAAAAACATGAGATTAAATCAAGAGCTGAGATTAAAAATAAAAATTTAAATGTAATTTTATTTGCGAAAAAATCCTACTTTCTTCAGCTGATCTTATCTAAGGAATGGTTTTTTGGTTCCGCGAAATAGCTCCCCAAGAAATAACAAAAAAAATTAAATAATAACCCAAATTTTGGTTTTATTGCATTTTGAAATTAATCCCCTAATTCGAAAGTACAATAATTCTTAAAAAAAAACATTGAAATAAGTCCCCAATTGCTATGCTACCCGTGCTCGTTCAAAAACCCGGTTTTTGCGCAAAATCTAAAGCCAGCATCAAAAACAGGTTTTCCAATACGTTCTTAGCAAGTAACGAGTATTTTGCAAAAACCTATCAAAAACTGTGAAATGAACAAAACAAACACTATTAGTGAAATATTCAGATTTAGCACTCAATCAACTGTGAAGAATGAGAAATGAAAGAGGGCTGTTAAGCGAAATTATTTTATCTGGTGTTCAATACGTTATACGACTGTTTCGCACAGGATACTTGTATGAACTGTTGTCGAGCACAAAGTGTCCACAGCGCTCGTTTAGCTCCAAACCTAAGTGGCTTCTGCCCAACATTACTACGGAACTATAAACTATAGTTAAAAAAGTGGCTAGGAAAAGGGATTTTCAATTGGGCGTGGACAACAGGCTAACAGGCTCTGACACCGGTGATCTCGACAATCAGCTTATTGTGCAGTTCACCCGGAAGACATTCAGCACCGGGAAAAATTGAAATTTCCCTTTCTGCCTATTGTGAATTTAACCAGGAAAATGTTTAATGTTCGAAAAATCCCTCCTACTGTGGTCACTTTTTCCTGGCGAAATGCAATTGTCATTACAGCTAAAATGTTCACTTATTTTTGGAGTGCAATCAATTGAATACCTCAGTTGTGAATTTCAAGATATTTGTTAATTTTTCGTCAACTTAAGTATAAAAAACTCTGATTTGTAGTATTGTTTAAAGCCTTAAAACATAAATGTATTAATATATTTTCACAAACACATAAAATGTTTCAAAACATTTAATACCAAATAATCAATTAAAATTGTCTCCAAACTGCTACATTTTGGATCTCTTCGTTATTACTACACTCTTTAAAATAAAAAAAAACATCTATTTTATATAAATAGGTATAATTTGCTACTAAAAAATGTATAATAATATCGAAATTATTTGATTTTGTCAGGGCTGATCGTAAGAGTTTACTTTTTTCAATTTCATGGATGAACGAAGTAGATATCTTTTTTTGTGATTGTATTATAGGTAACTACATTATATACGGGGATCTGATTTAAGAATTCACTATAATTAAATTCATTCATAAATTGTAATATTCACAACAAATAAATACTTGCCAAAAGATTGTTTCAAACAATTCAATTTTTCAATTCCCTTGAAAAAACAACACAACACAATTATTATTAAAACGCTCATCCCTAAAACTGTTAAATCAGAAACTTTAGGTGTGTTCATTTTTTTTTTTTTTTTTTTTTCAAATAACTTCTTGAAGGAGTTACAAAACATTCTCTCAGAGAATGCATTTATTACAAAAAAAAGAGATATTTTAGAAAACTGCAGTAGCTATAAAAATGTAAAATTCAAAGCAAAAAGATTTCAAAACCAATATTAATGATGATTTTTTTTTTTTGTTATAAATGAAAAACAAAACTGTAACTCTTTGTTCTGGAGTAAATTGAAGTTACTTAAAGAAGTGCATAAACACGCCTCGTTTAAGGCTGATTTCGCGTTAGCGCCGCGTACGTTACTTTTAGCCAGCGTTAGCGTTAAGGGCGCATTGAGATGACAGAAGAACTCAAGTGAAATAGCATTTTTATATCAGGTACAACTAACTTGAAGTGCAGTTCCACTGACGTTTAGTGCGAATAGGAATCGGCGCGACATTTCGCGTTATTTTGTATAGAAGTATACAAAAATATGGATTTAATTTAATTTAATTATATCTGAGTCATCCAAAGATGGATTTATATCATTAATGGCTCAAAAGATGGGGGAAGAATTATATTTTTACCTTTATAAAATATTTAGTATGATTTATAAATTTGTTCGGTGGAACCTTCAAATCTGCGCCGCTGCAGTTCAATTGCAGTTCAAGTGCGGTTTGGAAAAAAATGACGCGAAGTGTAGTGTAATTCCTGGCTCGCGAACCAAAATCTTGATTTGCCGCGGTCGAACATGGCTCTCGCGGCAGCCGCGCATTGTCGATACGCGGCTTTAGAGAAGAAGTTCAAATTTTCGTTTAAGCCCGACTACAACAGGTATCTCCCATATAACGGTTTAAGTTTTTATTTTTGATATTTTTGTAGGTTATATTTACAAATGTTTACGAATTCGGCCATAAATTAATAACGTCGTAACCGATTTCATTTATATTTGGTATGAAAGGTAAGTTGATTATTTAACGCTAAATGGAATTTAATTGTTTTGGCTAAACAAGCGTTTATTAATAGCTACCAATACCATAAAACTTGATCTTACGATTAAGTCCATTTCCTGATAATTTTCCTCTTTAAACAAAATTTATTAAATTGAATTTTTGTCAATCGCATAGTTTGATACAAGAGGAAGTTCGTGCCCTCCCTTACGTACGCCCTTTGTGTGTGCAAGTGTTGGTATATGGTACTTATATGTTGTATAATAAAAGTTTTTAAATTAAAAACTTTACATATATAAACCCAAACTTGAACCCCCTCAAATCCATGGCAGGGGGATTGCACTTTATACTAGGTGTCTTCATGACTTTTAGGACTTCTTTCATAGTTGAATTTGGGAATTATTTACCAAATTATCACAATATAAAACCCTTACAATCATTTCATTATCGTTAGAAATAATGAAATAAGTCCCCAAATTTAGGGAGATCTTTTAATATGACAGAACTCCACACTCTCATACAATTATTTTATTTCCTTTTTAGGGTTTTTTTTCTTGTGGAGTTATTTCATAAAGCCGTTTTTCCACTTCGTCAAATAATTTGGAGAAAAGTTCACAAAGAACAATGAGATTCAAACTTAATATTCATATTTTAACTGAATTTAATAATTGCATTTCGATTTACCTAAGTTTATTAAAGGAATAGGCAACTCTGAAAAGTTTACCACACTTGCATGTATGCTCAAAAGACAAGCATTTAAACTTCTCTCTGAAATCTAAAAATACTAGGAAAAATGGGACTTTACACAGACGTGTTAAAGCTAACTCATTCGTTTGAAAAGAACTACTCAAGAGACAGCTGCAAGTTATCCTCCATAGTTTTTGAGGGTTTATAATACAACCAGATATCATACACTTCCCAAGAAAGCTAAACAGTGTTGAGACATCGTCGTCGGCTTAAAATTTTAGCTGGCCGTAATCCCGAATGTGATCCATTCATTTATGGCGGAAAGAGATGTTTACCTGATCCTGTTGGAACGATTTGGTGGAGTTTAAAAAAGAAAATGTTTTTATAGATTTTTCAATTTGTCATTGTAGGTAGACTTTTTGTCCCTATTTTGCACCAAAACAAAATGTTAAAAAGTGGTTTCAACTTATTACTAATTTGTGGCAGGTGACTGTAATAATAGACAAAATTCAAACAGATAATTAAAGCCGAATACAAAAACTTTCTACACATTGCTTTTTACTTTTCTAAAATGTCTCAACGAAAGCATATTAAGCATTAAAAAGTCACGAACTCACCATGTTTCTCCTGTATTTCTGATATCCTTTTATCCAAATCTTTTTTGGTGGGACGAATTTCATTCTTCATTTCACCATAAGCCAGCTATAAGGTATAGAAGTATATTAAATGAAACTAAATATTTAGGTCATACAAGTTTTACCTCTTTTTCCAAATTAGATATCTCATCATTGAGTCGTAATACTTCTCTTTTCGAATGCAGCAAATCCGCATCGGTGCGATCCAAACGTTGTCTTAATGAACTTATCTCTGCTGTAAGACGAGATGTTTCTATTTTCCCTTGTCGTTCAGAACGGTCCAATTGCAGCCGTAAAGAAGTAATCTCCTGTTCCAGTGATTGCTTTTCCGCACTCACTTGAGCTATATCCGACAGAAAAGTACTTCGATTTGCTTTTAATTCCAATTTCAATTCATCAATTTGAGCATTTCTTTGAGATAGATCCCTTTTCAAGTCCGATTCCAGTCGCTTTTGTCGTTCCAAGTCCAGTTGAAGTTTTGTCACTTGATCCCACTGTGTGGATAAGTCACCACCCAGTTGATCAACCTGATTGTTGTAACGTCGTTCAGCATTTGCTCGTTCATCTGCTATTCTCCGCGCCATCTCGTGTTGAAGTTCGCGAACACGTTCATGCTGTCGATCAAGTTCTTCGCGCAAGTGTTTTATTTCCAGTTCAGAATGGGAACGTTCTAATTCTGTTCCATATCGCTTCGAAATTCCATAGACATTGGAGGCTTTCATTTCTTCTATATTTTTTTGCAGCTGGCGAATGTTTTCCTCCAAAGCGATCTTATCCATTTGAAGTGTTTCAATTTGTTTTCTATGTGCGTCACAGTTAAGCGAAGTAGACAAAGTACCACCAACTCCAAGAGATATTTTCCTTTTCAGATCTTCATTTTCTCCTCGAACTTTTCGCAGATCGATATTCGACTGAGCAAGCTCGGCTTCCAATTGGCTTATTTTTGACTCGTAAACAATGCTTGGACCCCCTGAGTATCTCGGGGAAGGTTTTTCTCTTTTCTTTGGTGATTTGCAGTATCGCATGTTGTCTTCACTTTCCGAGGACCCACTAACCTTTCCGCCCAAATTTGCTAATTCAGATCGAGCATTGTCAGTGAGTGCTTCGTTCTCACTTATTACATCTTTCACTTTGCCAAGCAGATTTGATAGTTCATTCTAATGGAAAAACGAATTTATATCATTAGGATTACATTTCATCAAACTCAGTCCACTTACCCTACAAAACTTAGATTCTTTCTCAAGTTGCTCGATGTAATCCTCTTGCTTCTCAATGAAATTAAATATTTCTGCTGGAGCCTGCACTATGTTTGTTTCCGGTTGAGCTGAGGACACTACATAATCCTGAATCGGAGTTGGTGTATAATGGGTTGTAGCCGTAAGATTCTCCTTTGACGCCGCTGCAGTTGAAGGCTGGAAGCTTTTGTACTTGCTGCGGTATGAGGTCCTTGATGGATTTCTATAACTCGGAGATAGATACTTAGAAATCTCAGACATTATAGGTCGTTCAACAACCTGGAAAAATATTTAAAATAACAACTACAAATTTGGAAAACAAAACTCAAAACTACTCATACCGAAAGATTATCTGAGAAATTATCCGAATCATCATTGATATTCCTCATGTATGACGAAGCGCTCTTTGAAGGGGCATACGAATCGGCTAACATCAATTTTAAACGGCCCACCGCTTCATTGTAGGCATAGTTCGTGTAATCCATAGTTTTAGTCTTTTTCGAGATATTTTTTGATGCCTTCATTGGGATAATTCTGGTTTTTGATAAAGGGAAATCATTTCTTATTAAAAATTATATATCAAGTCACCATGTCTAAAAGGAACGACAAAACCAAACTAAACACAAACTTACGAATGAAAAACTAATTCGCCTAAAATAATGAATACATAAGGTTGTTGGGGGTAACAAGGATATAGTAAACACAAACGGTTCCGGTTGGTTAGCCAACAATTTTTGGTATGCACCCTCACCTCAATACAACCACCACCACACTGTCTGGTGTTGGCAAGTTTGGAAAAAAATTATTTTTATAGTTCATGGTATGTTCGATATTATATGTATAATTCATTGGGAAATATGTCATACGACTAAAATACATACATATGTACGTCTTGAAATTGGTAGACATGCTGATTAGAGATAGCTAAATGGAAAGTTAAATTAAACATAATTCTGGGTGTTTTGTTTGTCTTAATTTTTCGTTCCAAGAAAGTTTTTTTTTGGAAATAAATTGAAACAGAATTGATTTTATGTTATTTGTTTTATGTACCTGCTTTAGGTAAGTGTTTTGTTTGATCAGGTTTTTATCCAAATATTGTAAAAGGCAATTTCAAAAGTTACCTATGATTATATACCTACATACGTATAATACCTATTAGGCTACTCTCCACTTACTCTGATGTAAGCTTTAAGTCTTCTTCTTCTACTTTAACCGACAAAATGTTGAATTCAACATGCTTTAGTATGTTCTTTTTGCTTTAAAATTATTTAAAACCTGAATGAAATCTCCTTTAGGGTTTTCAAAAAGTTCTTTTAAGAACGTTTGACCACCACATTCTTCAGATTTACGTCGTTTACTCATTTTTCAAATAGAGGTTTGCAGATCTTCTTGAAGAAATTTTACAATATTATTCCATTCTAGTTTCCAACTAAACAAAAATATCTAATAGGGAATTTTGTTGATATTATTTAGTATAGGTACAGTAATCTTAGGCAAAAAAAGTCAACCTAAAAATGAGATATACGCTGCAAATACGTGTACATCTTCATATTAGCATTCTTTAAGTTGTCTAGAAACCAACATAAAATCTCGTGTCAGAAGTTATTCAAGGTCAAAGGTCACCAAATCAGTTTTTCGAGATTATTTCGGTTCCTATGGCTACAATGATGTTAACATCTATTACAAAATTATAGAGCATACAATTTCCGACAAATTTTGTTAGAAGGCGTTGAGTTACCAGCGATCAGTATAATACATATTAAAATGCAAGGTCAACTGTGAATCCCGGTAAATAATTCATTGTATAATGTTATTTAATCTTTAAAATACAATTATTTTAAAAAGGGGTAGGGGACTAAAGTTCCCTTTTTTCGGGCTGACGCTTACCATGGAAATAGGGTACCAATAATAACTAATTAACTAATATATAATTCGTATTATATATATGTATTATTATTTGCATTGTTCTGCATTCCTGATCCATCATCCGATTGCAATGAAACTTTTGTGAGTTGGGCGATACATTTCAGTAATTGGCTGGAAACAGATAAAAAGAAATTGCATTTTTCTGAATTATATGTCTGTGATGGGCAGATGGCAAAATGTAATGAATGATTTTTTTTTTAAATGTTATGAAAAATCAGAAATTTCTTATCACATATTAATAAAATTTACAAAAAGAAAATAAAGATTTTTAATTTTTGAAAACAACTTCTTGATTTTTCATAACATTTCTTATGTCATTGATTTTGCCCACTTTTAGTGCAAGAAACGCCATTGTGGACATTGTGGTAGCAAATAATTCTTCTGGAATAGCACATTGTTACAGGAATGATGTACGGCTCATTCAGCGTTGAAATTGCAGTTATATCTTCAAACTACTGAATGGCATTGGAAGCACTTGTACGAACATTGAAAGATCTACGCAAAGACTCAAGATGTTTTAGAGGAGCAATGATTTTACTGTCTGGTGATTTCTGCCAAACTCTGCCAGTCATTTTAAGATCGAATTTTCCGATTAAATAAACTCTTGCCCCAAATTATGAAATCTGTGGCGGTATATGAAGCAAACTTCAGCTGACAATACTGCCCTCCTAAGCGAAAAGGTCGTAACTCAATTTTTTTATTTTTCTTGTTTTGTTTAGTCTAAGTTTAAAAAAAAAATGCTGCCGAAAAGCCTACGAAAATTCCCCATTTCTCACCATGCTTCGCTAAAAACTGAAATACGACCTTCTCGCTGAGGAGGGCAGAATAAACATGAGAGTTGCATTCCTGGACGATTTATCTGCTGAAGATTTTTCTAAGCAATTGCTGACTGTAATAGGTAATGGCCGTATTCCTGTCAACGAATCGAGCGGATTGATTTCATTTCCTCAAAAGTTTTGCAATTTAGTCTCATCGAAATATGAGCTCATCAATAAAGTATTGCGGAAAATCATTTTTAATCGCAAAAGTAATAGCTCGAGCAAATTTGTCGGCTTAGAACAAAGATGTGGGTAAAGGACATAAACTTTATAATTCAGAGTAAAATCATTAGTTCTCTGCATTCATTTAAATCTATTGACTGTGTCACAAATGAAGACGAAGGTGCTTTACTGAAGAGAATCAACCCGAGCTCAAAACATTAAGCAAAATTCATAACTTTAAAATAAAGCAAATATTTTGCTGACACGCAATTTTTCCAATTATATTTAAAAAATAATTGGAAAAACTAAAACCTTTATATGGAAGCTGACCGTTATAGCCAGGCTTATATGAAATTTAAAACTTGTTCTCTAGAGAATTACCAAAAAGTGATATAGACGAAGTTTGAAAAAAAAAACCGTCAAACCGTAGGCTGTAGCTCGATGAACAGACCACACCCGAATTTTCGTGATAGAAAAATAAAAAAAAAAAAAAATACACAGGTTGATTCCAAATAAATACAAAGCAAAATAACTAACAATTAGGTTAGATCAAGGCAAGAAAAAAATTCTCGTCTTTAAATTAAATTTTCACAAAATGTTGCATCAAAAAATACAATTTTTTTAACAAATATAAAACGCTTTTAACAATTTTTAGCCAAATACTGAAAATTATTGGTGATAAAAGTTATTATAGTTTTTGAGAAATAACAACTTTCATCAGATCACATATTCAATATGACCAGATTATTTCTTGCGTTGAACTGCATTTAGTAAAGCATTATTTTGTAAATAAATCAATTTAGAGAAAATAAGTTAATTAAAAACAAATGCATGTCCACTTTCGAATAGTAAGTTGAAGTTTTGATTTACATTTTTGCAGCAAAAACGCATGATCCAAACGAAAACGACTATAATCTTACTGAATCAACAAATATAATCCGCATTCAAACCGCGAAAAATGAATACCATACAATCTTATTTAGGTACAGATAATTTTAATTTTCTCGAAACAAAATACGATCAATTTCTATAAAATTTTATATGAGTGATTTTTTGTCGATGGTGATGTCCGTCATCTATTTTTTTATTTTTCAGAATCAGCTTATTGCCATATAACCGTTATTTATTATTCAAACTACCTTTAAAACTGTTCCACCGATTTTGACCAAACTTAATTTTCTAAAACTGCAAACAAAAATTTGAAAAAAAGGAATTTTTGGAAAAGTTTTTTTTTTTTTGGCAAAACCGATAATTCTAAATTTTTTGAAAAAACGTCTTTCACACAAATCTTTTATTTTATTTCATACATTTGTTTTCAAAAGAATTTTTTACAAAAAAAAATTCAAAATATAAAAAACTGATTTTTTTTATAAAAAAAAAACTGGTCAAATGAATTTTCCAGTCGTGAACATGAAAGTAACTTTCTCCAAGAGCAAGTTTGTGCGACCCAGTCGTGCCCTTTATTTTACTTCATTTGCACTTCTTTAAAAAAAATTTTTTTATAAATTTGTACTATGTGAATTATGTTAATAATAGTTCTCTTGTTTTAAAATAAATATTCAATTCCATCAGTGTAGAGGTAGTTATAAAGCAATCGTTTTCAAGAACCTACTATTAAAAATTTGTTTGTGTTTTAGACCTTCTTTACATCATACATGTTTTTATGTAAGCTTCAAAAATATTACTTATACGAGTATAAGAATTGTATTGCGCCGCTCCTGCTGGAAATTAAACCGTAGCATATTGTTTAACTTGACACTCTTGGCAGTTAGAAAACTAACATTTTAAAAACATACCACAGAAGTGCCGAAAACTATTTTCTATAATTCGCTTAACAGTTGATTGTTATTCGGAGAACAAGCTGAGCTGAGCCTTATTGTAGTTGTCAAAACTAAAAAAAAAACGAGCAAAGGAATTCACTTATCACTGAAATTCATTGCATATTTATTGGATGGATTGATAATATATTTTAAAAATAACGCACTACCACACATCAATAAATATTTAAATCTTTTATTCTTTTCAGTTCACTTTTTCAGAAATTAATTTAAATTTTCCTTGCCTGGTTCTTGTGCGTTTTCCTCTTGCACTACTCGCAATGCTTTCACGATCTGAATATCCGTCACTGTTGTTATTGTTGCAAGAAACCGTTGTTGACCGTTTATTAAATGCACTTAAATTTTTAGATCGTTCACTGTTGTTTAAAGTATTGAATGAACTATTAAAACAACTGTCACTTCTCATTTTCTAATTAAAAATTTATAAATTCCTCTAAAAGATCACAACAAATATCAGAAGTGGGGTTTTCTATAAGACCGAAAATAAAATGTCCCGAATCCCGATTTTCTAGCTATACAGACGACGATGTCAGTTGTTTAAATGTAGACATGGTATTGTGGCAGCTTATATAGACTCGGTTTGAATTAGGGGCACAAAAAGTTTTCTTGTTTTTTTTTTTATTATTTGCTTTGTAATGACTTTCGTACCATGAAGTGCCGAATTGGGAATTCCACAGCATAATTTTAACATTCAAAGGAATTTATTTTTGTTTCCTTTGATAGAAAGGACTGCATTCACAGTGGCGTACAAGAGTCAAACTTGATTGATTTATTCAATATTCAAATATAGTTTTTAAAGTTGGAAGTCTAAAGATGAAGGTATCAAAGGGAAGTTCGTAGTAAAATAGTAGCAAACCCATGCCCGTATATGCCATTATATATCAAATATGACTTAGTTTAAAATACTAGCAAACCCATGCCCGTATATGAAATTATGTATCAAATATGACTCAGTTTAAATATTTCAGTGGCACATTTTCGAGAGAGCTCTTATTATCAATAAGGCTTCTCATAGATTCAGCTGGATTTTAGCGGTGCGTGGTCGGGTTTTTTTTGTAAGTTGTGAACCTAATTTTACTGGACAAAGTCAACATAGTTTGTCCAGTAAAATTAGGTTCACAACTTACAAAAAATATTGTAGTCGAGATATTATTTTTATATGAAAGAGTACCGTTCCACAAAGTTCACACAGAAAAAATTCCTGCGCTGTCCGCCATCTTAAAAAATGCGTTTGTGTGATTTTCTCAAGTTCTATAAGTAGGAAGAATGATTTTGTTTTTTTATATATTGGAAGAAAAAATATTTTCTATAACTTTGTGTCATAAACATTTTTGACAGCTCTTTTCTATTTAAAGTTATTGACTACCCCAAATATAAATCAGCTGTATCTCGGTCAATATTGGGCCTACAGATGTGGTTTACCAACCAAGTTTAAGGAAATTTAATGGTCTTCAACTTTGTTATGGAATATAGTACACAAAATGTGCTTAGTTAAAGAAATATAAGCGAAGAACTGAAAAAAGTCGGAAAAATTAGAGGTTTTTCGCCCCTCCCCAAGTAAGCACAGGGTCCCCTAGGCCAAGAAATTAGGGGGGTCTTCAAAGTATACCCCCGAACAATCTGTGCAAGTTTCATTAAGTTCGCAATTTTTTCAAGGTAAAAGTACATATCGACTGGACTATTTATACCTACTCATAAAAAAAATTGGTTGAATAATGTCAATTTTGTCATTACCTATCTTGGCTAGCTTCTGATGTATAGAGGGTTTGAATATACCAAAATGTGTATATTCAATACGTTATTTTTTTTTCGATTTAATCAACGGAAATCGGTATAATCGGTAAAAACCAATTCCATCTCTAAAATTTTGACAGTTTTTCGTTAATAACTTTTTATGGAAAAGAGCTTTCAAAAATATGATACATAGTTGTAGAAAATATTTTTTCTTGTAAATCATTCTGCGACCTATAGAACTTGAGAAAATCACACAAAACTCCTTTTTTTAAGATGGCGGACAACGTAGGAATTTTTTTCGTGTGAACTTTGTGGATTTCAACTCTCCAAACGGTAAAACGGTTGAGAAAATCACACAAAACTCCTTTTTTTAAGATGGCGGACAACGTAGGAATTTTTTTCGTGTGAACTTTGTGGATTTCGACTCTCCAAACGGTAAAACGGTACTCTTGCAAATAATTGTTCATTTTTCAGCTAATTTTACTAGACTGTTGAGGGAATTTGGCGATTGCGTCGTTATTAACACACCCCTGCACCTGCAACTTTAGAAAACCCAGTAAAGAAAACTTAAAGGGACAAATTTTACATTGTGACAACGTTCGCGCTCATCGTTAACAATGATGGCTTCACCACAACGTCTTCTGCAAAAAATTACGAAGCGATGACGCAGCCGACATCTGGCTGGCCGGCTTAAAATCTGCACAAAACATTATCTTTTTTTTTTTAATGTTTATTGCCACTGGGAGGACGTCTTTTGTGTTTGCATGTAAAATGTTATTTTCTTGTTAACGCTCCTAAGTTCAGCCAGCAATCAAAGAGGTTTGCCTTTTGGTCATTCTCATTATCATTAACTCTGAGTCACTGTGTTAGTTGAAACTGGTATAGGTACATGTCAAAGCTAGAACACCTCTGTGATCATAGTGTTCGCTTATGCTGACACCGACTAAAACATAGCAATTTTAAACATTCAACCAATCACCCTTATATCAAAACAAATCAGTGTTAGTGTATCAAAATGGCGCATATTACTAGCTCTAATTAAATTTCAACTATTTAGCCTAGAATAATCTAATCGATCGGACACTATTACATTACAACTCTGGTGTAAATTTACTTTCACAAAGAAAATTCATGATTTGGGGTGTTGAGACTCAGTACTTCTAGCGATGTTCCGTCACTGCCTTTAATGAATACAATATTCACCAAAGAATTTGTCGATTTGTTTAATCAATATCAAATGAAATAATCATGCCTCCCTTATATACGTACATTATATTGTATTTGTTAAAAGTGCGTGCGACAATTGAGTAGATTTGTGGATCTCTTTGATATCGTTGTCAATATTTTCTTGTTGTGTCCTACCTTTATTTCAGATAGTTTGCATGTATGTTTTCCATTTATGTGAGTGAAAACATTGTGTTGATAAATACTATTGATAACAACCACACATATTGTATGCACAATATGCAGCAAACTGGAAGGATATGATTATATGACTTTCTTTTGGAATTTTACAAATGCACGGCAATTAAGGTCTTTTGTAATTCGAGACATTTTATAGGAGAAGGAATGCAAGTAGAAAAACGAACGCATTAAGAAAATTCTTTTCTTCTGGTAAAAAAAAACTTGTGGGTGATTAGATGTTATGTGTGTTGATGGAATTTTCTTAGCCGTTCCTTTTAATTATATGAATATTTTACATTAATTTAATGGGTTTATTCTGTTTCTTATGTAGAAAAGATAGTTTTAGTGTAATATATTGTGTTTTTTTCTGTAGCGACCCAGACTTTATTTATCTTTGTCTTAAATATAAGTATATTATGTAGTGTACTTCAGGAATATTATATTTTAAAATTATTAAAAAAATTTATCATAACACGAACGAAAGAAATACACAGTTCTCATTAATATAATTTTAGTTATTTAAATTTTTAATATAAAATAGGCTAAAAAATCCAAACTACGAACCGACTGAAAGGGCACAAACCTGTCTTTGATGACATGTCATAATTTGACAAATTAAAGTCCATATTCTTTCTGGTGTAGTCAGCTCCCTTAACTCCAGTGGACGTCCACATGCGACCTGCCGTAGTCGACCCCATTTTGAACTTCGAGGGTTCATTGTATAGCATTGAAAATTTAAGAAGATACAGATGTTTTAAACATCTGCAAGCATAGCACATTTCTGTAGTGTTGCTAAGCAAGAAGTTTTCGTTGTCACTGTAAGTCCGGAGTTATAGGATCTAACTTAATTAAATGATGACCACTCCTGATAGGCCAGTATGACGGTTGAATAGCTTCACGAGAGAAATGTAGCTTATTACTATTTCTTTGAAAAATTCCTTATAAAAATACCTATAAAATAATAAACTGATAAATTAATATATTTAGCTTGAAAAAGATTTTTACCTTTTTCTTTAAATTATTTATTATTTTTTATTGGATTAAAAATTTATTTAATAAATATTATTTAATTAATTAAATTCTTATCATATACGAGTATGGTATTGCTCTCGTTCAAATTTTGCTCGTCCTTTTGTTACTAGTTTTCTGAGGAACAATTGAGGATGCGGTTTTAAAATGACGTAGTTTTACAATCTTTTTCCTCCATAATAATTCTCTGGACAGTATTGAGAAGAGCTTTAGTAGAAATCCATATTTTACAAGGTTGATAATCCAGTCTACCAAGCTCTATTCTTCTCTATTTAAAACCTTGTCGGAGCCTATTTACTTATTGTTTTTTGTAACGCGACTATAAATTCAGTCTTATAATGTTTCTCTGAGACTTTGTACTCTTGGGTCACTTTCCAATACAAAACCTTTGTTTTCATATGTTAAGATTATCGCTGAATCCGATTTACAACTTTGCTACTTGGCGCGGATATGGCTTCAGAACGAAAATCGCAAAAAACACGAAAATTTCGAATTTGTTTGCCGAAAAGTCATAAAACAATGCACAAAAACGACAAAAGCTTTTAATCTCCCATTGAACCCTTTCTTTTAATTCTGATTATCTCTTAAGTTCCTTCACTAATTTAGTTGCAACTCGATATTCAGATAATCCTGCAAAAAATTCCTATAGATCTCCAAAATCATTCCTTACTTCATTAAGAGTAATTCGAAAATTCATTTTCCGAAGTCGAAATTTAAGAATTTCTTTTCGAAAAATAAAATATATGGCTGCTAACCCAAAAATAATAAATATTTCGGGTTAAAAAAATTCTGGTTTCTTTAATTATGAAATTCGAAAAAATGGCCTTTTTTCAAACCAAAAGTGGTCCAAACCAAATTCACAAACAACATTTCCTCAAATGTGTCCAATATAAAAATATTTCACTACTTTTCTCTTTAAATATTTATAACTATTTATCTGGCAATGTCATTCTCCTCAAAAACTCAGGTGTGTTACTGTTGCACTAGTAAATTCACCTTCACGATCACGTATTTCCAATTTCCCATCTAACTGTCAGTTTCCACTTACCTGTCGCTCTGTGCAGTTGTTCTTTAACGTTCGGTACGTTATTTTAATCCTCATTCGTGGTGATATTTTTCTATCCGAATCTCGTTTTTGTTGTGGGTTTGTTTTTGTCGGTGAAGAGCGTCAAAGAAACATTTCAGTTGTATACCCGTGTCGCCCGTCGTTATCATCCCCTCTCCCACTTAACTTCTGCCAGAGTAGTCAAAAAGACAAATAGAATATTGCCAGTTCCTCCACCAGTATGCGTATTTTTCTTCTGTTCGTGTATGGTTATCAAATATAGTGTGCACCTTACCACCAACACACTTTTATCATTGTTAAAGAATTTCATTACATCTCTTTCATCTGCTGCTTCGTTGTCACCGATCACCTTAAAATAATAAGAAAAAAAAACATCAATATATTTACCGATCTTGTTATTGCAGTTCCGTGTGTGCGTGTTGTCATTGTTGGTCTCTTTTATTATTATTGATTCGTAGAGAAATCCTAGCGGTTTTGCAAGATTAAATATCACACCTTTAAACAGAGATACTTCAGTCGGTTCATATACGCATTTTTTGCATTTTGTTCTTCTTATTCGACCGTTACTACCTACTTATAACATCCACCCACCTATTTTTCGGTGTCGAAATATTTCTCCTTCCATTCGTTATTCTTTTAGTCAAAAAAAAATATAAATTGTGCTAAATTTGAATGTAGGAAGTTTCTTATTGCAAATAATTTAATGTATACCACATGAAACCCATTTAAGGCCTATACTTTTATTATAATTTTCTCCCATTGTGAATGCAAGTAAATTGCAAGAAAGTTTCGCAAGTGTTTCGTTAAGTAAATTTATGAAAAAAAATATTCCATCGATCAGGAAGCCATTAAAAGTTTATGATAAGTGAATAAGGCCAAAAGAAAATATAAAAAGTGTGTAGGTATTTGTGTGACGGAATACTATTGCAAAGAAGTGAATAAAATATTAAAGAATGTTGCTGCTGCTGGTCTAATGAGAGTGTAAAATCGTGTAAAGTGTTGCCAGATACCGTTTAAAAAAAAAGAAAGAAAAGCAGATCAGAGCAGAACGAAATAAGCTATAAACGGTCTTACAACTCGAGCTGCCACATTACCGGACCCGTTTACACACATTTCCACAGTGTTCGGTCATTATGGATAGAGTGTAAAAAAGTTTTCAGTGTATTCTGTAATTTTTCTTTTGATAGTGTTGCCACATTCCATAATGCAATTATTATTGAAAATAAAATAAGAAAAGAAGAATAAAAGAACAAAAAAAAACATAAAGGAATGCATGTAGGTACTTATGCTTCTTTTATTACTGGCAAAACTTAACGAATTATCGCGCGACATATCATCTACTAGTTGAAATATTGCAAAATAAAAAAATATGTTTTTTTGCTGAATATTTATGTGCGCTTTGTAGTTGAAAGGATTTAATTACTTTGTTTGATGTTAACGAGAAACGACTATTACAAACCGCATCCAACTTAACAACATTTTTATGAATTGTTGTGTGCAAAATATTAGTTTTTCTTATTATTAAAATTGCTGTAGATTTGTTGCAACACCATCTAAATCCAGCAGTACCACATTCTGCAGCAGAGGGGGAATTTTATAGCTGCAGCAGCAATAGTGGCAACGAATATAGAAACTGCTACTTATGAAAGCTACTTATGGATTAAAACGAGAACTGGAAAACGATGTAATACAAGGTAAGATATTTGTTTTATCATTATTATTGTTTTTATTTTACATCGATATTTTAAGTATTGGGATCTGAAAAGTCTGTAATAGTTTTTTTTTTAACTACTGATATATTAAAATAGATCAGCAATTGTTTTACTATTGACCTACTGAATTTTATTCCTAAATTGAACTGAAGTAATAAATTATTATATGTATTGTTAGACTTTTTGTGACTGCAATTTATGGAACTATATTTACTGGAGATAAATTGTAGTAATCAAGATGATTTTCAAATCAAGTTCCCTGTTAAATTTCACTGGTATCAAAAATGAAGCACGAAGTTCAATAGAACTCAAATCATTAAGAATGTGAAAACGAAAGAGTTGACATACAAACTTTAGTTTTATTAAGTATTCTTATATCAGTTCAAATAATTTGTTTCTATTTCATTTGTTTAAAAAGACTATTCTTAAGAAACTAAGAAAATTGTTTTTAACACTGCAATTTAAGAAAGTCGATTCAAATAAAAATAATGTGTATTTATAATGAACCCGGTTTATGTTATTTTGTATATCCGTTTTAACTGTAGATATACTAGCAGTTACATGGAGCGCGTTGCTGTCGCAAACAAATAAGAGAGGAAACGTCGTTTTTGAAAAAGTATTAAATAGCACGAAAATTTTCCAAAAGCTTTTTTAAATCTGTCCATACATAAGAATTTATAATTTGATTCCAGCGCCACCTGGGTGGTAGTTCAAATAGCGTTAATTATTTCATACAACATCAGCTATCTATCGAAAGTCCCGTCAAAATCAGTTCAGTCGTTTACCGCCGGTCCATAAATGAACATTTTGGAAAAGGCGAGCTTACCGCCATTTTAGATTTAATTTAAATATCCTATAGTTACACCTTAAAAAATTAGTTATCTGTCAGTGAAAGTCCCGTCTAAATCGGCCCAGCAGTTTCTGAACGGTTCGTATACCTACGAATATTTAAAAAAAGAAGCGATCAGAGCGCCACTCAGGAAGTAATTAAAATAGTCTTAGTTACTCGCTACAACATCATAGCTATAAGATATCTGCCCGTGAAACAGACAGATAAACAGACATACAAACAAATAGACAGACAAACCAACAGACAGACAAACAGACATATAGAAAACCAAATTTAAAATTGGTTTTTGGTTTTAAGTACCGTATAAGTTTTCTTCTAGATAAATTTTGTAAACGCAGCTATTGTTTTGACATTAAAAGCAGAAAGTTTATTTGGATGCATGTGTGCTATCTACAAATTGACAATCGATGAATATAGGTAGAATATATAATTAAATACGTAGAATAAGATTTATTGATTCATAAAATATAAATTACAAAAAACGTTATATCAATAATATGTAAGAAAACAAAAACATCATTAAATTGAGATTACAAATTAAAATTATTTAATTTTTTTTTTAATTTTAAAGCTTTGTATGCATTAAAGCTATTTTCAAACTTAAACACTTGTGAGGTAGCTAGGAAACTGTGGCCGCAGTACGATAAAAATAGAACGAATACAATCATTCAAAAAGACAGGAAGTCAGTATCGACGTTGGTAGGTGTTTTAACTGGCCATAACATGCTAAGATATCACGCCAAAAAACTACGTCTAACTGAAAACGATCTATGTAGAGGTTGCAGTGACGAGGAAGAACATGAGGATATAACCCACTTCCTTTGTCACTGCCCCAGTCTCTGCCATCTAAGAAATAAAACTCTGGGGAAATACTTCTTCGAAAGCATCAAAGAACTATCAGAGTGCCCAATATCAAATCTATATCGATTCACAAGAGGAAACGGATGGTTGAACACCCCGGGATGATACTAAGGAACTAAACATGGACTACGAGTATGGTAAGAGGAGGAATTGGTAAAACCTCAAATGAGCATCACAATGGGTCTACATTGACCTAAGTGCGCTGGGGCTGAGCTATTGGCTCTCCTACAGCAACCTATGCATTAAAGCTGGTTTACCGTCCATCATCAGCAATACAACTGACAGTAAAATCTTTTTACTTAAAGAATTGCATTACATTGGTAGTTTGTATAGTTACAAACACATTGTTACAAGCTGTTTTAAGTTAAATATAGTCGCATAGAACTTAAAGAAAAATAGAAAAATTGAAGGCAAAATAGAAACATAAAATTACATAAGCAAAATTAAAATAAATTATATTGTTGAACCTTGGTGGAAGAAGAAAAACAAAGCAGAAAAATTATATGATTACAAGTCGAAAGTGTACTACATGAAATTGGGTTCATTGGTACACCTTTCTTTGTCCAAAAATTTTAGCAGCTTTTCTTTTTATGTAAGCAAGGTAGTTATATATTTTCTTTTCATTACCTTGTTCAATAGTTTGACATTGGTCTTTTTTAGGATGAAAGAAGGATAAATTGGAACAGTCACCAAAAACGTATCTATGCGTTGTTGATGAAGGCAGCTTTGTTGATGCGTCTTTTTTTTCTAAAAATAGAGCATACATTTTCGAAATACTCTTCAGATTTGCATTTACATATGTACATGATTTTTGAAGTTTTCTAAGTGGGATTCTACAGCTTGATGTGATCTTTTATCATTTTTATTTTTTCTTCTGATTTATTTTATTTGGAGCCGTTGACATTCCCTTTTTGTCTTCTGTAGAAAAACCACCAATTGTTTTTTTTGTAAATAAATTCCATTTTTGCTATTCCATATATAGCGACAAACGCGTTCCTTGGAGTTCTTTTTTCTTGCTGTGTTATGACTGAGTTTTATTTTTGTTCTTAATCTGGCTCTTTGTACTTGTGTACGCTGATAATTTCCAAAAGTCTTTGCACATTTTTATTCTCTGCTTTTCCGAAAATTTCTTGCAGTTTTAAGCGACCTTTTCACACTTCGACGTCTTTGAAATTTTATCTGGTATAGTTTGCACGCTTTATATTTTGTTTCCAAGATTCTGGATTAGCTTTTTTCCACCTGAGATTATTTTGAGTCTTTTAAAAACATGGATTTTCGGGAACTGCGATCATTCCAACAAGGTTCACATATCGTCAAAATTGCCGCTCAAAGAATAATGATGGTCGGGAGATTTGTTCACCAAATTTCATAGTCCATGCCCAAGGCCCTTTTTCTTGTGGATATAGCTACAAAATTGTTCACAGAATGCGACAGTATTGTGGAGGACTTTTAAATGAGCAGTTTCCCAGGCTGTTCTTTACAATAGCCGCACTTAAACTGTGAAAATGTGCTGGACATAACAAATTCGAAGAAGTCAGCTTGACGTTGAGAAAATCCCACTTAGAAAAGTTGATTGAGCCTCTATATTTTGAAAAAAGATTTGGATACAGGTTTAAATGGTTCACCAATCTCATTTTCAAATAGTTTCTCTTGTGACCAAATACCTTATATAAATGGAAGAAAGTAATATTCACCCAATTGACAAGGAGAAAGCTTACAAGGGAAACTGTGATAAAAACGATTTAATCAATCATCAGATTAATCTTCTGATTTTGCATTGAGGATTTTCGGAAACCTACGTCTACAAAGGTAAGATGTCCTGCAAGAGATACCGGAAAATTCTTTATCAAAATTCGTGTGAAAAAAACTTCTTGAGTCCATTGCTCTTTATTATTATACAATTATTGATTATTTACATGACACTTCTGTCAACGGATACACGATGATAGACTTAACGGTAGGGCGAAATGTCACAATATCGAGCTCCCATTTCCAGCACCTTGATATATGTATTGTATACCCAAAGTCACTTGACGGAACACTGGTTGGACCGCCAACCAAATTGATCACATCACGATAGACGCCAAACATGCTTCCAGTATCTTGGATGTTCGAACATTCCGTGAGGCAAACATAGACACTGACCACTACATGGTAGTTGGTAGTATCTCGAGTACATATGCCGATATCCATGGCGTCACAACGCCGAGCTGATGCTGTGAGAATATTTGATATCGCGAATCTAAAATTGCAAGAGACCGCAAGAAACTTTGGTGACCACGTTTCTATCAATCTCTCAACAAGTCCGCCACCAGCAGCAAGTATATAGGACCAGTAGAGATATTGGCAAAAAGCCATCAGAAATGCCACCTCTGATGTGCTGGGTTTCATAAGGCTTCCGTAACGAAACTTCTAGTTCGATGAAGAATGCTGGTTGGCACATGCAGCGAAGAACGAAGCCTACCAGGCGATGCTGCAGACTAGATATAGAGTTACTGAGGAAGCACTAAAGCAGCCCGGGAGCTCTACGAAAGGGTAAAAAAATCTACACCAGCCATTAAGGCCAAAACGCAAGCCTGCTGAGATGAGAAATTTTATATGTTAGTAGATACACATTCAGGGCTGAGGGTCTTGAAAGAATTCTAGATTTTTCTAGATTGCTAAACGGCGAATATAGCTAGGCCGAATATAGATAGGCCGACATACGTATTTGTAGGTATTAATAGGTATATTTTATGTAGGACAGTAGTGGTACCACAAAAATTATAAAATCTATAAAATTGCATTTGTTTGTTGGTATGTGCATTTGGCGCTGTTACATATGTACATTGTGTGTGCATATGCATAGGCTGCTGCGAAAATGCGAGAAAAAAAATTAGTACTTGCTTGATAACCCAGAGGTTGCCAGTTCAATACTCACTCGGGTACAAAGCATTGTTTTTTTTTTTAGCATACCTCCCAGCTTATTCTGGACGTGCCGTGCGTCGCCCATGCGTAATGCAATAAAAAATAAAAATCAACTAGCCTTTCTATACATTATACCAAAACAATTCTTTCCTATCTTTCTACTCCTTCTAACTAGTGCCGTGCAACACCTGTTGAATTTAAAAAGACAATGTCTTACAGACACACAGTTAAAATAATATTATTATTATGTGTTGGTATAAGGAGCATGCACCAACTCATCTGTAAAATTTAGTCGGATCAAAATATGCCCAGGCAAGACAACCGTCGATCAAATGTTGACAGTCCGACAGATTTTGGAAAAAACACAGAAATACCAGATCGATACATATACCACCCCTTTATCAATTTTAAAGTCGCGTATGATAGTGTGGATAGAGACGAATTGTACAGAGCCATGTCGTATCTCGGCATCTTTGCCAAACTCGTCCGCTTGTGCAGGATATGACGATGGAGAAATCTTGCTGCTCTGTCAAAGTCGGTAAGAACACCACCGAACCGTTTGATGTTGAGAAAGGTCTTCAGGTCAAATGCAGTGCGAGCAACTCTGGTACTGTTATGTACATTGTACGAAGGAGAGACTCTGAAACCAACGTCAAAAAAACATGACCTAAGGCAAGAAAGGAGAGGAATAAATACATGCGACGACGACGCTAAAAATCAGTTGGCCTCAAACATGGCACTGTCCAAAAACCGGGAGGCTTACCAACGTTTTTTAGTGTCAATGCAGCGAACCCCACAAGCATGGTCCTATATATAAGTAAAATGGTGAATCGGAAAAGAAGACAAAGAAATAAATGGACTGATAACACAAGTAAATGCCTTAAGCCTTAACACTCTAATAATTAAAGGAACTCCAATGTTTGATATTTGCAACTATATATTACTATATAAGCAATCCTACAAAATTATGGAATACAATTCAATAAGTCAAATAAAAAAACTATAACTATATTTTAGTTTTGTAAAGTTTGTTTTTAAATTTATCTGCTTTCACAACAACTATAAGGACATATATATGTACATATATTCACGTAGTTCTACATTATGTTGGTACGTAATCCGTAACCGTATCTTGTCTTAAGTCGAGGTTGCCAACAACATTATTGGTGTTTTGTTGTTGTATTTCGAACTTTGTGTGTACATTGCCCATAAGGAGCATTTTGAGCTTCTAGCCTAGCACAATGCGTGTCTCCTTGGTATGCACATAACGAAACAAAGACTATTCAACGGTGACGCTGCTTAGCTCGCAGTTTTCCAGTAAAGATGATGGATTTTATCTAGATAAATGCCACCAATCCAGAGCGTGGAACTCCAGTGCGGTACTGTTTTTTTTTTTTTCCAATTTTAACGCAGCTCTCGTCGTGAATGTGAAATACTAAATTTGCATTTAGCAAAATGTTGATATTGGAATTGATAGGTTACAGAACAAACTCGTAAGCAGGCTAAAACAAAGTTGTGTGGATCTGAATTCAATGCTTAAATATGGCGTGAACAGATTGCATTCTATGATTTCGACCATCAAACAAAAAAAAATATATCAACATCGACAGCAAACTAAAGTCGGTTACTGTCCTTTACTCTTTTTTGAATTCTGAATTTATCAACTGAAGTTATCGAGAGTGGAAATCAAATTGGTTAGGTTGACAATGATTGGAAAATTTGCATATAATATTAAAACGAAGGCAGTTAAGTTATTTGTAGGATTCGGTTTAAGACAAAGAAATTGGTTTATAATATTCAGAGATAACACTTGTAAATAATGTTATTTTTCTATCAGTATATACTGTAACGTGTTCAATAAGATGTTCTCCGTTCTATTATTTTTTTGTTTTACGATGCGTAAACTCACCATTTTGATTCCAACTTAAAGTGAAAGCCACAACGAAGTTAACGAAACCCCATTTCTTAACGAAAGACTATAGACTAGAAAGCTCCAGAAGGCTCTGACTGGCACTGTACTAGAAGATTCTAAAGCGGAGTACTGAATGGTGCAGCCACTATAAATACGAGCGCACCAAGCGGCAAGAAATCAGTTTTTGAATTTGAAATCAGTCGTGTACAAGTCGGTAATTTGAAAGTGATAAAGTTTGAATTTAAAATACAGAAAGTAAAAAGAAAATAAAGAGTGTTTTGAAATATAAAGTGGAATTAAAAGTAAAAAGACATAAAGTGAGTTGTATTAAAACAGAAATAAGTTTTATTTAATAAAACGAATCGATGTAGTATAAATGCCTTCTTGTATTAAATAAACTAAGTAAGGCGTACCAAATTAGAATTTACTTTTTCGATCATGCAAGACGTTATCAATTTGTTGTCGAATTTGTAATAATCCGAATACAGTTAGAGTTGTAAAATACAGTAAAAACTATTTTCGATCAATTACATATTTAAAACTCTAACCGTTATGCGGAACAAAGTTTTATGAAAATAGAAATGGCGGTTATTCTGCTAGAATAACCCAATTTTAGCGCTTGGTGTACCGTTTTGATACCATAGACTCATGAGACGTAACATTTAATTGAGGTTGGAATTACGTTGTGTCTATTTTAGGGTATTTTGATGGGAGTGCGTCCGTTTGATGGCATCTTTCACAAGACCTTGAAACCCGGGTACCCGAAAATCCGCCCGGGTACCCAACATTCTTATAAGAAAGATTATTTATGTTTATATATTTTGAATTTTTGGAATCAATGTTATGATTATTAAAAGTTAAAATTACTTTTGTTAACTATTGCATTCGAATTATTAGCACTTATGTGAGTTCGGGTACCCGGATACCCGGGTACTCGAATCAATTCCCGGGTACCCGATTACTCGGGTAATACCCGGGTATTTTTTGACCCGCGTACCCGGGTAGATTGTAGAACCCGGGTATGACCCTAATACAAGAGCTCTAGTTTAAAAGTCCCTTTGGCACCAACTTCCATAGGAAAACAAGAGATCTTCTGATACCTCACCAAAGGGCAGTGGCCCATTCCCTGCACCAGGCTTTATGACAAGGTTATTAGCTCCGATATGGCTGCCTTCTCTTAAAGGCCCAACTAGGCAGGGTGCTTTGGGTATAACCAGTTTTCTCGTGAGATAATCCAATTCTTAGGAAAAACATGATATCCGTAGTTAAAATTACCCGTCTACACGGCTGTAGATATATGGTTCCATCGGAACTCATGTAGTTCTCTTCTTTTGACCCATTTTGCCGGCCGGCGGCCCATGGAAAAGGAGAAATATTGATACAATTTAGTGGCATTGATAAAATCAAGGAGATTCCCTATGCTCAAAACTGAAAGTTCGTTAAGTTTGCACTGACTGAAGAATTGGCATCTAGGACTTCCCAAGGCAGGGCAGTAGCAGAGATAGTGAGTCACTGTTTAATTTGCCCTTTCATCCTCACCGCTACGACAAGGAGTATTGGAAGGAACACCCGTTCTTGCTGGGTGCTCTCCTATTGGCCAGTGACTATTGCTAACCGCAATGATTCTGGCTATGTCTGGCTGAGTTCTACGTAAGAGTTCGTTTGTGCGGGACTTTTCATAGTTGGTCCACGTATTTCTTGAAGTGGCACAGCTAGGCAGACCGTTCTATTTCCTATTTGATTCAGATAATCATAAGGGCAGATGAAGATGATGCATCATAAGGACAGCATCGCAGCGATCCTGTGGTTTCATGCCTGCTTTTCTTTGTACTTTTTTGAGGTTATCGATATTGTATTGCAGGCCACAGCAGCTTGTACAAACGGAAGGAAACTACTGTCGGCTTGCCCTTAAATATGAAAAAAAAAACGATAAGCTGACTGTTTAGAAGCCGAGCAATTTAAAAAAGTCACCGGAGATGATTTACATATATATATTTATGTTTCATATTGCATGTATACTGTTGAATGTCTCAAACGTCGGAGAGGTCAACGTGTCCCCCCATACATATACCTCGTTGTTTATACTTTTTTTAGTACAATAGTACTTTGGCATGCATTTGACATTTTGCCATTCTAGATTTCGTGTTTCCAGTTTTGCACTTTTTGTTCTCTATAATAGGGAACCAAGAGTTGAGGTCAAAATCAATGGCAACAAGTTTAACTAAACATATATAAAAATACTGTTTTGATGTTTAAGTTTAAGAAATGCACTATGTTCCGATATAGCACCTAGGTGAATAGCTCATAAATCACGAAACAACGATTAAAGGAGCTTTCATACACCATGCAAGGAAAGTGATCGCTGCAAGCAATACGCTTGCAGGAAACACAAAGTCCTCGCACTCAGGCCATTACTTCAAGTCATTTGTTTGCCTGCAGTATTTAATTTTGCAAACGCTTTCTGCAAACACTTTCTTCCATGTGCGTAGCTCTTTTGCAGCGTTTTCGAAAAGTTCGAGAAAATGTGTTTCTAAACCTTTTGGTTTTTTTCGGATCCTTGAACCTTTAAACCAAAAATGCATTTCCATTTTCCACACAATAGACAAGAGGTCGAGCAAGCAGTCCCTGTTTCACAAGTAATAGAATTATGTAACATAGGTAAAATATAATATAACATCATAAATAAAATAGGGTATAAAAGTTAATAAAGCTTTTTATTGTATTACTTATGAATGCATGAATTAATTTTAGGAGTTTCGGTGCTCTGCAAGCCGTTATAATAATTCTAAGTTTGTTTCTACTCAGGTTTATACAAGCTACAAATCTTTTTTTGGTTATAGTTCGCAAGAAGCCTCTTCTTCTCTTCCTTCCCTCTGCTTCCTCTCCCGAAATGATTTGATATTTAATCACATTTTCGGCTATTCCACCGCGCCGTTGTGTTCCGGCTCGATCAAGGTTCTCTTTGCCCCTGCCTTTGGCAAAACATCAGCTTCCATATTTCCCTCAACTCCAACATGTCCTGAAACCCAATCGGTGTTTTGGCATAATTCATTTCCACCTCCCGAACCAACTTCGAGCTGATTACGTAGAAATTTGGTGCAGCTTAGCTATCTGACATTAAATAGCTATGATCCGTTTCCGGTACTCTATATCGATATTGATCTCCCCACCTATTCTAATAGCGTTCTCTACAGTACATTTTCTCCCACTTTCTCATTCTTTTTTACTTCTTAACTCAGTGCGATAATTTTTATTGTTGTCATCAGCAAAGCCTAGACATCGTATGCCCTAGCCCTTAGAAGTTAGTGATTCTCATCTACGCATTACAAGACTTCACTACGCATTACAAGACACACTGACACACAGCAATAATCCTCCCTGAGGACATCCACTTGTAGTGATTATTTTCTGGGTGCTTGACACGGCATATACCTCTGCCGTTTTTGTACATAGCATCCCATAAATCCATGATAAAAGATGTGGCGTTTTTATACATCGATACGTTAATTCGCAAATCAGCTAACTGCATATCAGCAAACTTTACAGGAGATGAGGACACTAAAAACCGTCCCCAGCAGGTTTTACAGTTAGCCGATTTTTTTTTTTTTGTATGTAATAGATTGGCTTTTGGGTGTTATACAGTGTTTTAGTAAAAAAAAACTAAAGCAGTTCAAATAGTAAATTAAATGTAATGAAATAAAACTAAATTTATTAAATTTATTGAATTTTTAAAAAAATCTGAATAAAACATAATGTTAATGGAAACTTAATTAGTTTTAACGATAATCTTCTATTTAACCCTTCGAGTAAAATGATATTTCTCGAAAGAAAAATCATTCTTAGTTTTAGTAAGGTAAGGTAAAATATCGAATTTTACCATTTGTCTCTTAAGCCTAATAAGCAGCTGAAGTGAAACGAAAAATCCCATACAAAAATGACACATGGAAAACATAAACGAAATTTGGTACTCAGCTCCACGGTGAAACGGTTGATAACCGGTTCAAGTCTCCGCTACTCTCTACACTCTTTTCGAACACAATTTAATTGATCGGGATATTAATTGCTTGCGAAATTTTGACGTTTGTATTTTGTTCTTGTTTTTTTGTGGTTATTATTATTATAAAACAGATTTCTGTTCTTTATATTTGTTTTTTGTGTGTTTTGGAAAATGTTTATTTTACAAATGGTGAAGACTTTATAGATTTATTCTAGAGACAAAAAAAAAATTGGTATTGTGGCATTGCTAATCCAGCTTTAAGTTACCAATAAAATGCACTTTACATTACGTTGATAGCAAAATCGGTTAGTAATCGACTTAGATTTTTGTCAATAATACTGAGGTTTTATTTTCAGTGTACCTTACCTACCTACCTATTAGTGAAATGTTTGTACATACCAACCTATAATTCGATTTTAATACCAACTTATATATCTTCTTGAACATAAACAATCCAGCGCCAAAAATGTTATCTGATTGCAGACATCACAAACTTATAAATCGTTTAAATGAAAAACATTCATATGTACCTCCTTGTAATACATTCCGATTACAACCATGTGTCAAGTATTTTATGTAAGAATTAACTTGAAAAATGTCCTGCAAGTGAAAGTTTCTTTTCTACTGAATTATACCAACAACATGCCGAATATGTTAAAATTTAAGTTTCTATAACCACCTACTCGTATAAATGGTAACATCATGCCATGTGTTTAGTTACTAGCTTAGCTGGCAGTAGATAGATACACCCGCCACCGGCTTGCAAAAAAAAAAAAAGAAAACGTCAATTCAAATTGCATTTGTTGACTATATAGCGCCATTGTTTCCCCAAAAAAACTAAGCCATTTTTCTCATTGCACATGCAAGCGCAGGCGCAGCGAATTTCAATTGAATTTGCAATAAAAAAAGAGGAATTATACGAAATTCAAGTTAGTCATAAATTTCCAAGGGGATTACGGTTTTAGGTCTTTGTACACGCAAACACAAAAATATTTTCTCATTTGGTGATATAGCTTGATCAAAGTTCCCCCTTATGGTTTTGGCTGTCCCACAACAGCATTGGTCGGTTCGTGGCAGCGGTACCGTGATGGTGGATTGATACCAAGATTGGTAATGTTATTGAGAGTAGTGTATTAAATGTATAAAATCACAAAAAGAGTGCGCTAACTATTTTTGTTTAAATAAAACATGGCCTCGACTTACTTGTTTGCTGGCTACGAGTCTGAATTTCAGTAATCTTACCAGCATGTTGAGCTTACCGATATTGAGATTGGGTTGTCTGAGTAGGAGACCAAAACAAAAAAGATTTTGTTTTTGAGTTGAATAAATTTTTTTTTTTTAAGTATCTATCTATGTAGGTATATTACAGCTGTAGATACCTAGTTACACATTAAAAAATTCAATTGTAGGAGAACTGGTAACAGGAATTTGTTTGCTAACTCTCCTTCATTGAAATCGACCGATAAGGTTGTTGGCATTTCGAAAAGAAAAAATATCTACAAGTGAGTTAGTTGATGAACGTCAGTCGGCTCGCATCTTGTAATTAGATAATGCTTCAAATTCGGTTGTTGTGATGGAGAAAAAGATGATGATCAGCAAATTAAAATAATAAAAAATTTCGAAAAGTGAACATTAGGTACAATATTGGATGCATTGTTAAGCTCTGTATAGGTATAAAGCATATTTCAGAGACGCCAAGGAATCCCAAAAGCAGGAATATGGTCAAACCGTTAAAGTATTGAAATACGGTCAAATCGTAACAACTCTAGCTGTAACCTCCAGTATGGTGGGAGGAATCGAGTCACTGGGTGGTGTAAAAACTTACTTACTTACTTAAGGTGGCGCTACAGTCCGGGGTGGACCAGGGCCTCACCCTCAACCTACAAGCTTCTGCGGCTCGGTTTCTACCTACCTGCCTGCAGTTTCGTACTCCAAGTTGGTTGAGGTCCTCTTCCACTTGTGTGCGCCACCTGCTACGCTGTCCTCCTATACTACGCCGTCCCACGAAGTTGGATTTAAAGGCAATCCGGGCCGGAGCATTGGTGACCATTCGCTCTATGTGACTTATAGCCACCTTAGTCATTGGCTTTTCACTTTTGCGATAAGGTCAGTGTCGCTGGTACAGCCCGTACAGTTCGTTCTTATATCTTCTTCTCCATTCCCCATTTACCAAAGATCACACGGATAATTTTTCTTTCAAAGCAACCTAAAGCGTTTTTCACCCACCTTAAGTAATGTCCATGATTCTGCACCATAAATAAGGTCTGGGATGATAAGTGTCTTATAAAGGGGCACTTTAGTTGCTCGAGAGAGGGCTTTGCTCTTTAGTTGCCTTCTTAGTCCAAAGAAACAGCGATTGGCAATAGTAATTCTTCGTTGAATCTCAGCACTGGTGTTATTCGCTGAGTTGGTAGCGGAACCTAGATACAGAAAGACTTCCGACCTCAAAGTTATAGCTGTCTATGGTGACGTTTTGCCTCAGATTTCGTCATCAGATTTTCAATTTTTTTCTTAATATCATTAACTTTAAAATTTAAAAATGCATCTATTTTCAAGATTTCTGCCAAAACTGCTCTCCATAATGCAATTTTTTTCTTTTTACCGGCGTTAAAATCTTTTTCAATTTGGATCCTTATTGTAACAATAGTTTTATTTGGCTGCTTTTCCAAACAGGGCCATTTTCAGAGTCGTCCTCCCTTAAAAAACAACAAATAACAATATTTGTACAAAAACTTTAATAAAATACTTACATTGTTTGTATAAAATCTTTTTGCGCATTCACTTTCGTCACTAGTATCGTCTGCAGCCAAAAAATTATGGCTGCACAATCTGCCCGACTACGATGCCATGATGATGTTTATGATTGCAAGATACTGCAGTTCGACTAGGTAAGTTCGATCGAAAATCTTTATGAACGTAGGTTTTTTTTTATTTTTTTATAATGCACACGCGCTCAAGGGGTTTGTTATAGCCCTTTTAATGATAAGTCACAGCGCGAGTGATAGGAATTTAGGGAGGAAGGGAAAGGAGGTGTCGATGAACATTGATCTTGAATGTCTGCAGATCAAAATGGTAAGGAAAAATTGTGCCAGGCAATTCATTCCACATTCGTGTTGTACGGCTAAAGAAAGAATCACTATATTTCATGGTACGACCGAAATTGGGCTCAAGTGTAAACTGATGAGCGTTCCTAGCAAGACGAGTGTTACGGGAGAAATGTTTAAGGGGTGGAACGCTAGTTTGACGTTTATGAACTCACCCGATGTCATACGCGACCTTGATATCGATGAAAAGATAGTGGGTATCGATTTAAAAGAAACTCAAGACTTCTTGCTTAAGTCTGCCTCTAACGACGAATCCAGGTAGTGTGAATAAAAACTAAGGGAACACTCCAAGTGTGCGCTCTTGAGTAAAGTGCTAGCATGCTATAGAGATAGCATTCTATGAGCTGTCATTTTCATATTGACTTTTCTGTTTTCTGTGTAATTGGCCTGAAAAAGTAAGATATCAAATGCCCAAAACATATACATTTTATAGCATTCTATCAAATTTTATTCTATGGAAAGTGACAGATGGTAATCTATGAAATTCTGCTCGTGGAGACACATTGTTAGAACACATAATACCGACACACTGGAAATTACCTGGTGCCCACACTATTAACAAAATTTAATTAAAACCACTATAAGTATACGAAGATATCCTCTTATGAAAAATCGACCAATTTGGCGGCCACTTTTTAAAATAGCGGCGGAACGTCATGGTCGTTTGATGACAAATTTGTGATGAGTGCTAAACAATCTCCTCATACAAAACTTAGTTGACATATAATGGCTCGCTCACATGACATGGACTAGCGCCTAGCCCTAGAATATATTATAAGCTTAAAAAAAAATGGTGAAAAAGAAGTGAATTGAACATTAATTGACTGAGTTTCATCGATGTATTGATTGTGGTGGGTGAAGGTCTGATTAACGTCCATAATTAAGGATTTCTAACTATTTGTATTAGATTGCAAGTGTGTAGTGCTATGCATATCGTTTTCACTATTAACACCTTATGTTAATTGCAAACATCGTTAAGTGATTAATCTTGTTTGCTCAAGTCATATACGGATTTGCAGTATATCATCAGCATCACAAATAAATGCATTTCACGATTTTTAAAGGAGTGTATATTCAATGATTAAAAAAAATCCTTTGTGATATTTACCTCCACCTTCCACCAGCAAAAAAAAAAGTTGCACAATGGTACTACGTTAAGCAGTTTAATTAACACAATATAAAAGACAGTAAGTAACATTGATGCAAGGATTCCAACAACTGTATCAAAGAAAAGAACGCTAAATCCAAGTAAAAGAAAACAACTACTTTGCCTTACCATTATACTTGAGACAGCACTACAGCCAGCCCCACCTTAAGCAGATGCATTGACATGATTACACAAATTCTTGAAGTTATGCGACTACATCCAAACAATCAAACATCAAACTCGAAGTATTTTTTTTGTTGCTCATTAATTTGCTGTTATATCATCAATTGTTAAATACATACAGTGGCGTAACTACGGAGAGACACACAGGACGATCGAAAATATTTTTTTGTAAATTGTTCCAAATAAAAATTAAAAAAATAACTTCAAAGTTGACACTACTTGTACCATATAATTTTTTCGCAAACAATATAGTCGTTCATGATTATGTTGCTGGTCTGTAAATACCTGCAATCAACTCTGCTTATTTTTGAATGTTTACGGAGGTGAACCAGTACATCATGTTCATCTATTCAATCTAAGCTTGGACAAAAAAGAAATTCCAGTATCGCAAAACAAGAAATTGTTTTAATCTTCTTCTGTTTGGTGTTTTTTTTACTTTAGTGGGAAACGAAGTTGATTATATTTTGATTTTACAATAACCATATAATTGCTGATAGGTAAATCGTATAATAAATACTCGTAATTAATAATTTCTAATTGTTTTGTCTTAAATGACACAATTTCTTTTATCGCGGTGCTTGTTTGTGAACATGAATGTGGTTTCCATTCTTTGCAAAAGAGAAGTTAAGCGATCCACATGCGCCCATCACAAAGATACTTTGTCTTCAAATGGGTTTCTTTGAATTTATTTGCAAGGAAATGCCATTCATTCGATTCATATAATAAGACTTTCTTTTGGACAAAAATTGAGTGTAGGTATAATGACAACGATGATGCCGCCATAGCGACATATCTCTACAATACCACTTTACATTCTTTTGATTCGGAACCCATCATCATTGTGAGCATCAAAATTGTCCCGATACCAAAGTCACTCCGCATACCAAGCCGTCATTTGCGCAGGTTTTGATAAAAATGAAAAAATGCCAAACCAGGGTATTCTTATATTCGTATTTGACGTATTATTTATTATAAGAGAAGCTCGCAATAACAGCATACCGAGAGTCCGCGACTTACCAGACAGTGGCGGGCGTTGATGATTTCACCAGAACTGCGCTGAATTAGTAGAAGTAAAGCGAAAGATAATAATGAACAATGACCCTCACTCAACTTATCTGGAAATAATTGAGTCCGTTCAATCATGCACGCATTGCATATTTGTTTATGTAGTCAGACAATTTGACAACGATATACTGTCAACTGAGTTCAAAAACTAATAATGATGACAAAATTTTTATGATTCTATATTTTTTTGTTTAGAGAAAGATTTTACCTTGAAACTTTGTCGTTTTATTGGAAGAAAACAATCATCTTTCGACTGATTTTTCTGCCATGTATAAATTCAGCTAAGTGCGTAATGTATGTATGTATAGCCATTGATATAAAATTAAATATTCAAGTATTTTTTTAGCAAATGGAACAAAATATAAATATCTACCAATATTCTTTATAACAGGTATACATGTTTACGTACAAGTGCATACATATAGAATAGATATATTCATATTTTATATGTACGCAATTATACATACATACATACATATATTAATTCTCATCTCATTTGCAAATGTTGGCGTTGTCTGTAATTCGATGCCATCAGCCAAGGTGTTTAACTAGGTGCAGCGCGAAACTTCTGCACTTCAAAGAACTCATGACAGCATAAGCAAATAGCACTATGAAGTATGAAGTGCATGTGTAATGGCATCACTAACATCGCAAAAGATATAAATAATTTTGCAATACGAGTTAGTGGTTGCAGACTTATGAATAAAGCTTAAAAGTTTATTCATTATTTATTTCTCACGGTTATTTATTTATTGCATGAAAACTTTATGCATTGTTAAATTTTGTTTATGTTATCTGTCAAAATTGACAATGCAATGTTAGTTTGTGATTAATATTGAGTAAATAAATAGGTGTTATGAGAAAACACTTTATATATAGGATTTATACAGTTAGCATTCAGCAAATAAAGAGACAAGAAAAGAATAAATCACACTGGTAAAATAGAAATGCAAAAGTTGTTGATAGATCAAGATTATAGGTAAATGGAAAAATCAGGACTATAGCATCTTCTCGATTACAGCATTTTCCTCTGTATTTCAATGTTATCATAATTCCTGTTGTTCTCAAAGTCTTTCAAACTACATCTGCGAACTACATCTGCGGCGCTTTACTTTTCTTAAAGTAAGCAGATTAAATTGTGCAGATAAACGTCAAATCGAAGAAGGAAAAGTAATCAAAAATTTACTATCTTTTCTTTCGATTTCAAACACAAACTAATATGCTTTTCACACCGCACCGCATAAAAAACCCGATTTTGAGGCAAATCGAAAACCTGCATCAAAAACATAAGTTTTCCCATACGATTTTTCATAAACAACTAATTTTTGTAAAAACATATCGAAAACCAGTTGCAATTGCAAGATGATCGAAACAAAACACACCTAGTGAAAGATTCAGTGCTCAATCAATTGACTAAAAAGGAGAGTCTTGTATTCAACAAAATAAATTTAAAGCCCCCAGCACCCCTCTACAGCCAACTTAGGATCCTGGACATTTAGTATGTTAACCTCCTCGCTAGTCCAAACAAAGCTAATTACCTATGTACTTAGTTTTTCTGCCCTCGATTTTTCCACCTAGAGCCCTCTTTAGGGCATTCGTTGACTGGGCTAAGTCTCTAAAAACGAACAAATTTCACAAATTAAATGCGGATGTCACAGTGACACTTTTGATTGGAAGTTTTCGATTTTGGACTGGCAAAATGAGTCACGAACAGGGCGATACGTCGCCATAGTGGTGTCGGTCGACGACGCTTCGATATTAAGCACAATAAAAAGCTATCGAATTTTGAACATTCTTTCAGAAAATATATCGGTTGAGAGATTAAAGTCACTATAGGAGCTTGGTTCTTTCCGAATTTCTTGCTAATACATTTTGTTATCTCTGTTTTTTTTTTAATTGAAAACGTGTTCGATAATTTCAGCAAAACATAGTTTTTTTTTAATATAAATAAAAGCAAAACATGTGTTAAAATTTGTATACATATGTACCTATGTATTTGCATACATAAATAGAAAAATAAAGATCATAGATAACATTGATTATGGCAACACCAAATTTAAATTTAACTTGAAAATGTATCGCCCGTTATTCGTTTATGCATATTTTACTACTGTCATAAAAATTTATGGCGTATTTTATTTGTAAATTTTTTTCTTTAATTGAAAAAGCTAGTGAAACTTTATACGGAACCGACAATCAATCTGATCCATGTTAATGAAGAAATTAAAAACAAGTAAATCGACATACATTTGGCTCATAGTTCGGAGTGAGTCTCAGCTTCAACTGACATTTTGCTTCGCTCGGTATGTACGTATTTTTCTAGCTGAATCAGTGTCACCGCCAAAGAATTTCTAAACATACTGTAGCGGCTTTAATTAATAGGGCTGGAAACCTATCATCTCCAGCTGGGCTAAAAGCTCGAACAATGTTCTCCATTAGCTCTACATGAGTCGACCATCGTAGTCGTTGAAAACGTATTTTTTTCAGACGGATACATCGGCTTTAAATAGCAGGGCTGGCAAGTCATCAGCTCCAATAGCTCTAATTTTTTGGGTTTTTTTAATTGCTGTAGTCAGTTTCTCAAGACTTGATGGATTGAATTGGAGTCGATGTTTATTTCAAATAGTCTCTTTGACATTTTTTTTAAATTACCTGTGAACCAGCCAATCAGGTCGCAGATTGTAATGTAACCAAGCACATCAGTGTCGGCAGCTTTGACGGGTTCTAAGCCTAGGTTTACTATACGTTTAATATACTGACGATCCGGGGTTAGTTACGAGATACGGTCTTGATGCGACTGCAGCTTTTCAATGTCGAACTTCCAAACGACGCACTTCCCCGCTTAAGCTGGGTCTTAACAATCCCCATTTATACTTTAGCTGACGCAACAAGATAATAGTCAGGGACGGGTACTAAAGTTCACAAGTACAGAATGATTAAATGTTGTGCCCTTACGAATTCTAGAATGGGGAAAACGTATGTGCTTCCTACTTCCGAAGCTACTTCGTTGTTTCTGTACTGACAGTGAAGCCAGTCAATCTTTGTCCGTATAGAAGGTATGTGTATTACATGAGAGTAAGTGTTTTGACACTTACTATGTCACGACAGAGATTTCCTGCACAATTGTCAACTTGTACGGATGGTACTGAAGATCTGCGTAAAGAACTCACCAAATTGAACGAACAGAAAGTCGAAGGGCAAACGCATCCATGAGCGCAATACGACAGCCGCTTAGAGCTGCCAGACGTCCCGATTTCGGCGGGACAATCCCGATATTTTAACTCTGTCACGATATTGTCCCGATTTAAGAAAAGTCCCGATTTCGTCCCGTCTTTTGAGTTCATTCAACTTCGTGTGGAATTCCAAAGGGATGAATTAAAATTAAAACATGTGCTACGCACAGATGCTTTCCATGTTTTTGTAAAATGTTTGCATCTAATCTGGTTTCAATGTTATGCGGTCAATCGTAAATACCAAATAGTGTTTTCCTTAGCATGCATAGTGTATTGGGAATTGCAGTAGTTCATATGAATGCATTAATTTTTGGTACGAAATATTGTATCAATGCTCTTAAGCCTTAAATGACATCTCGATGTCTCGTCTTCATCAATTGTCTTTCTTTTCTTACATCAATTGTCAAAACATTCATTCGTCCCATTTATTTCTGTGTTTTGTCATCCGAAGGTTAATAAGACCAATCGAGCTAATTTACACAATGATATAAAACACTATTTTTTCAACAAACATTTTCATATGTATGGAAATATTGAAAAAATTATTTTTTGCTCAAAATGATTTTGATAAAGCAAGTTTAATTATAAATGTCCGCTGTCAGTAAAAATGTTTGTCTTTTAGCTATTTACAGATCTCAATTATACGCAATTCTATGCGTATGATTTCGTTTTCAAGGGCAATATCTTAAATTATTTGCGGTGCGAACTCCGTTAGGCGTCACTGTTTTTGAAAAAAGCTCTCCCATAATACCAATGGTGCAAATACGAAGTGAACGAACTATAGTACCACAGCTTTTCTTCTTCACTGCTCTACACTAAGGTCAACCGGTTCGTCCGGTGATCTCCAGTCCCATAAGCCGTTACCCAAAAACTCTTAAGCACGCTTTTGGGTAATCTTTTAAGTATTATTACATCGCTTCCTGGTTAGCATCAGCGTATCTCGGCCATGACCACCTTGGCCCTCTTCCTGGCGACAAGCTAGAGGAACTAATCAGGGAAGCAGAACGACAGAAAGTCTGCCTTATAATCGGGTGTGACGCTAATGCCCATCATACCGTCTGGGGAAGTACAGACATAAATGACAGAGGTGAGTCACTTTTTGATTTTATTCTAAGTACTAACCTTATAGTAAGTAACATTGGCAATGAACCAACATTCATTACCAAAAACCGACAAGAGGTTCTAGATATCACTCTTGTCTCCGATACGATTCATCACAAGATCAAAAACTGGAGAGTTTCTAAGGAACATTCGTTCTCTGATCACAGATACATCCAATTTTGTCTTGATGAAGAATCTAAAAAACAGCCAGCCTTCCGAAATTATCGGAAAACCAACTGGCAACTATATAGAGAAACTTTAGTAAGATTAGTTAAACCATCACTCTTAAGTATCCCTTCTAATAAAAATGATCTTGATGATAAAGTCAAAGATCTCACCCTAGCTCTCAATAAATCAATGGCCATTTCTTGTCCCCTTACTCAAATAAGAGGAAAACAGAAACCACGTTGGTGGAACTCGGGTCTAGAACTGCTCAGGAAAAAGTGCAGACAACATTTTAACCGAGCTAAACATTCTAGAGATAGTCTGGACTGGGAATTTTATAAAGAATCCCTAAAAATTTATAAAAAAGAATTAAGAAATAATAAAAGAACCTCCTGGAGGAACTTCTGTGGAAAAATAGAAGAAACTTCAGAAGCTTTACGATTAAGAAAAATTCTATCAAAAAATCCTACAATGCCTAGCTCCTTAAAGACAGCTAACGGCTCTTGGACCAATTCTTGCGAAGAATCGCTCACCCTGCTACTAGACACCCATTTTCCAGGTAGCTCACAAAATATAAATAGCATTGATTCATTATTATCAAGCAACACACATACAAATATTGTTGGTCTGATTTCTAAGGATAAACTGAAATGGGCTATAAACAGCTTTGATCCTTACAAATCTCCAGGACCCGACGGCATAATACCTGCCGAGCTTCAATTTGCCTCGGATATCATAACACCCATCCTAGAGATCATCCTAATTGGTTGCGTAAAATTTACTTACATTCCCTCTTTATGGAGAGAGGTAAAAGTTGTCTTTATACCCAAAGCCGGTAAATGCTCCCAGGTTAACCCTAAAGATCTCAGACCAATCAGCCTATCATCGTTCCTTCTCAAAACCCTAGAGAGATTGATCGATATCCATCTGCGCAATGCTATAGATCCTAATCTGGTATCTACTGCACAACACGCTTATTGTAAAGGAAAATCGGTAGAAACGGCTTTACACACACTGGTACGAACCATCGAATACTCACTACATCATAAAGAGTACACTCTAGTTGCATTTCTCGATATTGAAGGCGCCTTCAATAATGTCAGCTATCAAGCAATCACAGCGTCACTGAAGAAACTAGATATACATGGTTCACTGAATGACCTAATTAATCTTATGTTAGAAAGTAGAATTATTAATTCATCTTTAGGTGGCACTCATGAAAGAAGATCTGTCAGCAGAGGTACACCTCAAGGCGGAGTCCTTTCCCCACTTCTATGGAACATAGTCGTAAATGAGGTGTTAAAAAGCCTAGAAAAAGAAGGTTTCAAAGTGATCGCGTATGCCGACGATGTTGCCATTGCAATATCGGGAAAACATGCTCAAATTCTCGTTGAATTAATGCAAAATCCTCTAAATATTATGCTCAAATGGGCAGAAAAATGCGGACTGGGTATAAACCCAAACAAAACTGAACTTGTCCTTTTCACAAGAAAATATAAAATTCCCCAAATAAGTCCCCCATCAATTACGGGAACTCCACTAAGGTTTTCAGATGAAGCTAAATATCTAGGTCTTATCCTGGACAAAAAACTACATTGGAAAGCAAATATACAGGAAAGAGTTAGGAAAGCCACAGTAGCACTCTTCTCTTGCAAAAAAGCCATCGGAAATAAATGGGGCTTATCCCCATACATAACCCACTGGCTCTACACAGCGGTCATCAGACCGATACTAACTTACGGGGTAGCAGTATGGTGGACTGCCCTAGACAAAGTTACATATCGTGACAAGTTAAGTAAAGTCCAACGGTCAGCCTGTATGTGTATTAGCGGAGCTCTCCGTTCGACACCTTCAGCTGCTCTTGACATTCTACTTAATCTCATACCCCTTGATATTTTTAGCAAACAAACGGCCGCAAGCACAGCCGTTCGTCTCAAAGCCATCTCTCAATGGACCGATAACTCAATTGGTCTCTCCATTATTCTGAAAGCATTCGGACCAAAACTAAGTCACTCCGACTACTCTATACCCCAGCTAGTTTTTGACAAGAATATTCAAGTCACCATCCCACCAAGATCCACTTGGGAAAATGAGAGATTCTTGAAAGATGAATCAGTTCATTTTTATACTGATGGCTCAAAAACTAAAGATGGGGTTGGTGGTGGCGTGTACTCAGACAGACTAAATTTAAGTCTCTCCTTCCGTCTCCCTGACCATTGTAGTGTGTTCCAAGCGGAAATTCTGGCGATTAAAGAGGTATTATCCTGGTTAAGGGAAAACGTGATATCTGTATCGGATATCCGTATATTTTCAGACAGTCAGGCAGCCCTTAAATCAATCAGTGCTGTTTCCACAAACTCAATAACTGCCCGCGACTGTCGATCATCTCTCATGGAGATGGCAGAACAGTTCAATATTCACCTTTTCTGGGTGCCGGGACACAGAGACATTGAGGGAAACTGCAAAGCCGATGAACTCGCCAGAAATGGAACCCTACTACCGGTTTTACCTAACAAGGTGAATATTGGTATACCTATCGCTACAAGCAAACTCATGCTAAAACTAGATGCCATAGAGAAAACAAATTTAAGATGGACAAACACTACTACCTGCGTAGCGACAAAGCAAATCTGGCCAAAATTAGATCAGAAACGTACTAAATGTTTGTTATCTATGAGCAGATTACATCTTAGCTCCGTAATTGGTGTCATAACCGGACACTGCCTCATAGGAAGACACGCCATAAGACTTGGCGTATTCTCTAATGATTTTTGCAGAAGCTGCATGGACGAGGAGGAGGAAGAGACTATCACCCATCTTCTCTGTTCATGCCCAGCTCTCTCCCAAAGACGTAAATTACACCTGGGTAATTTCTTTTTCGACGATCCAAGCGATATGTCGAACGTTGATATTCTATGTTTACATCGCTTCATAAGAAGCTCCAACTGGTTTAATTAAAGAAATACTCCCTCGCTCATTTCGTGGTATCACAACGGACCTATCTGTGGTCTAAGTGTGTCAGTAGTCTTCCTGACAGCCACATAAACCTAACCTAAACCTAACCTACATCGCTTCCTTATATGCTGACATTATAAAAGTCGCCTCTTACAACAAGCGGAGTTTACACTAGGTATATTGTGTCCCGATTTTCGAGTTATGGTGTCCCGAAATTCCTAAAATTTCATCTGGCACCCCTACAGCCGCTGCCGCGTTGGGCATTGCAAGATTGAAGCTCTCGGTACGTAAGTGTTCTCAGGTGATCTGATGAAGAGAGAGGCAAGGCCGTAGCCAGACAATTATTTCGGGGGGGGGGGGTTTATACTTATTCCATACATTAATCAATCTGTACCTTTCTGTAGATGTAATAAATGAAATTAGTACAGCCCATTAACCCAAAATCCACCAAACACGACTTTTAATTGCTATAATGATACTATTCTATTTATAAGGCAAGTTATGGATTCGTCAAAAAAAAAATTGAGATAACAAATAAACATGATATTGCGATGATAGGGAAGTAGACAAAAGTGTGTTGGAAAATTCTGTTCGTCCGACTGCCTGCTTGCAGATCTGCAGCCTAAATGGATAGACTGATTTGCAAGCTTGGTTCAGAGTGTTTATTTAGTTTATTTAGGAATTTTAGCCCTAAAAAAATGGTAAATGTCATATAACAGTTTGTTAAAACTTAATTTTTCTAAAAATGGCCTAAACCATTTTGATAAAACAGTAGAGATTTATCTTAAAACAGTAGAACCGATTTTTTAAAATCAGAATTTCTCGCTAACAACAAAACCGATTTCAATTAAATTTGAAATTTAGGAAGGTTTTTATGATCAAATTCATATACATAACTTTTTAGATTTTTTGAATATGTTGGAAACACGAATATCGATTTTTTTCAGATTTTTTTCCAGATGAACTACATATTTCGATGTATTGAAATACTCAAAAAATTGCAAAATATTTTTCAAAAATTAAAAAAGAAAACGGTTAAAAAAAATTGCTTTAACGATTTTCAATATTTTTTCCTAGGTAGAGTACTGCTAATAAAATACAATTGCATACTTAGTTTTTCAAGAAAACTCTCAAACAAATTTGAAAAACTAAAAGATTTTTCCAATATTTTTTAAAAATAATTTTAAGTTATTATGAATTAGGTAGGTACATTTATCATCACTCTTTAAGATTTTATTATAAAAAAAAGTATTAAATAACATGTAAGTATATCATTTTTATAAAATTAAATTTAATCTTCTGGCCTTCTGTGCTGCAAATAAGTCTAAAACTTCCTCAGTGTCAATCTTAATTTGTCGATAAATTGACATTAATGCCAATCCTGTTAGTCTTTCTTCGCCGGTAGAATTTCTAAGGTAAGTTTTTAGACGTTTCATTGTCGAAAATGTTCTTTCCGGTGTACACGTTGAAACTAGTAGTGTCGCCAAAATTTTGAGAAGCTTGTGGATGTTAGGAAACAGATCCTTATTGCATTCCCCAGGAGCTGTTATTGCACTCTTTGAACGCTCTGTATCTTTTTGTCTATGGCATTTTGTCTTCCATAACGTAAACTCAGCTTCTAAAGTGTCCCAATCCAAAAAAGATCTATAAAATTTGAAGTTTTCTTCGTTGTAATTTTGTTCATATTTGCCAAGGATCGATGGAATTAAAATGCACAAAGAGGAAAGTATGGACTTATGATTTTCAAATCTTATTTTAAGCTGAATTAAAAAGTCACCTAAAAAAGGAATCAGGTTACAATTGCAACTATATAAGTGGAATAACGAAGTTGAAAACTAATGCACACAAGGAGACCATTAGTTTATTTGGAAGGGAAATAAGAATATACGTTTATACTATACATATTGTTTCATGTAGATGCATACACATACCTATCTAGGTATACTAAATTTAATTGAGGCGTTTAGTTATTCATCATGTGCAATCGAAGCAAAAGTAACCTGGCATCCTGAGGCTGTGTTGTTTGAGGTTGTATTTAAAAATTGTTAGAGCTACCTTACTAAATTCATCGAAAATTATGTTGGTACCTAACTACGTAGGCTGTAAACTAAAATCAGAAAGTTTTGAACATAATCACTAATTATATTTGAGAACAAATTCCATACTTATGCGGAAAAATTGATTTACAGATGCATTTCTAAAAAAAATCCGGGGGGGGGGGGGTTGAACCCCTGTAAACCCCCCTTGGTTACGGCCTTGGAGAGAGGTTCAAATTTCTCGTCTTGTCACAAAAAATTGCGGTTTTTCTGAACTTATTGGTTTATGTAAAAACTGATTTCTTGTTTGAAGCAGGCCCCAATGACCTAGCGGGACAACGGACATAATATAATGTCTGTTGAAATTTTAAGAAAGGAAGTTACATTCATCGGAAGAAAAATTCTCAACTATTGACTAACCATCACTTCAACTCGATTTGCTTAGTCGACCATTTTATATTCCCAATCACACACTGCAAGTTGTCAACCTTCCATGTTCCTCAACCAGTTGGCATTTAAACTAAAAATTATGTCGTTTTAATGTTCCACCCACCAACCGAACTTTTAGCATCTTAATGGATTCCACTAGAGATTGCATTTCAAGTTAATACTTCTTCCATCTCGGTTTCTTGTGCTGCTCCGCAACCGCTGTAGAAGTGTAGAACATGCATGTTTGCCATCAACATTCACCACTGTAACCAAACCACTACCACATCCCCAGAGAAGAAAAGAAGAGGTGAAGTGAGTTGAAATAACATTCAATAAGAATTCCAGGTGTGGCAAATCATAACAATAAAATTAATAATCGTAATAACAAATCGAGGTTGAGAGCATGAATATACAACAAGAAATAAAATACTTCTCACCTAAGAAAGACGTAATTCATCCACACCGTCTCTGTCTACAAATACACATTTTTGTGTTTTTCATTGAGAAAGATAGCTTGAGGCAATATTTTGAAAATCTTAACCACCTCAATTTTGAATTGTATTTATATTACCTACATACCCATCGTTTCGTTATTGTGGGCTTCGCCACAATAAACAAGACCTCTGCAAATTGTGGCCGAAAGTAACAAAGTGTTAGATGGTACCCCTGACAATTAATGTAATTGAAGGTTAATTGAAAGTCGGCGGTGGCGCAGTGGTGCTGGTTGAGGATTTCATTAATTGTGTTAGCGGTGATGTGAATAGAGCGCGGCGGATCTATGTATGTGCCAAGCCTATGTTGACCAACAGAAGGTTCATTAGTGTTATCAGCCTAGAGATGACGGTTTTTTCAATTTTATTATTTGCTCTTTCAACCTTTTCATTGGTTATGAATGATCTTTAGATACAAATTCAATTTGATGGATGAGGGATGACACACAAGCTGAAAAGGGATAGAAAAATTTGGTTCAAACAACGGGTCTTGTTTAACATCTTTGTTAACACAATGTATAGCTTCGTTAAAGAAAGGTGAATGTTTTGGAAACTCAACATCTCAATTCAGTGATTAATTGTCATTGTGATTTAATTTGGCATTTTATTAAATTGTATAATTATGTTTCTATAATTTTTGTCAGAAATAGGTTGTTTAATGCTTTTAAAATAGTTTTCTCTTCATTTTATTTCATTATAATATACATAGGTACCTAAAGCGACTCTTACACGGTCAGTCAGAAGACGTCAGTCATCTTCACATATAATCAGTCATCAGGCAAAATCAATAATATAGTGTTTGTAAAAATAAGTCTGTATGCGTGCATTTGTTTGACGAAAAATCAAAAAACTTTTGCTTTTGCCTGATGACTGATTATATGTGTAGATGACTTAAGTCCTCTGACTAAGCGTGTAAAGACCGCTTAAGGTACCACAGTTTATAGTGTTTATACACATAACTAGAGAAGCAACTACAATTTCATATCATAAAAAAGATATTGTAAAACACTTTGTTTTAATTTATATCAAATGTTTTATTAAAAAAAAACTAATTTAATTTACTTAATTTAATTTTACAAAATAGCTAGAAATTATTTTTAACTAAGACACAACACCTGCTGCTGCCTGCTCGTGTGACGTTCAGAAAGTAAATAACAATGATGAATAAGCGTGGCGATGAAATGACAGCTCGTTCAGCATAATGGCGACATCCTATGAAATCGTTCACTAATCTTCAAGATGGCTGTCGTAGATGAATACATTCGCTGAGCATAGATGATTTTGTAGTGCTGTGTTTTTATTGACGAGTGAGTGAGTCAGTCGCTATAGTCAGTAATAACTTAGTCGCTTCAATATAAATTTGTACCTTAACAGGCAAATTCTCTTGCGTTGGTTGCCGTGCAAACTGCGATAGGTGCTTCTATTTTTGAAAAAGTTCTCCTAGAAAAGGCCTGTCCTGTCGCCTGTCGTGCAAATATCAAATGAACAGAGTAAAGTCTTCGCGAAGAAAAGCGTGCTTCCCGCGAAAAACATATGGCAGTATTTTTGAAGCCTGTTGCTTTCGTGATTGGGCAGATCGTTTTGATCTCTCCAACTAGAATCTAGATGGTGTGCGACCTTATTAAAAGAGTGACTATGTTCCTTATATTCATGTGTCCCAAAGTCATCAAGTTGCCAACTGAAGAGAAAAAAAAGCAAAAAATTAAATTGAGTTCCGACCGTGTTACCATAGAAATAGAACACTTAGTTCTCACCTTCAGTGGGAATTTACTTCACCAAAAATAAGTGAAACTAGTTTCCACTATTAGTGATGTTAGTTGCCATGTCCATGTGCAGTTAGTTCCCGTGAAGTTATTTCCCTGCACCAATTCCCTATGCTCCTCTTTGACGGTAAGAATCTCAATCAAGTTCATAGAATCAGAGGAGAATAATCTTACATATCCTTTATCAATTTCATATTCTGAGGGTGGTTTAAAAATGTTGAAGAGAACCAACTTTTTGTTTGTAATTTCCGGTACTTATTTAGATTTTTTTGTTTTTTCTCACTTAAAATACGCCTATTTTCGACTCTATATAAAAAAAAATAGCAATTAAACGTTATCTTGAACTTCTCAATAAAACTTTATAGGTATATCTAGATAAAACATGGTCATAGCTTTAATAATCTTAAGGAAAATATGCAAATGAAAATATTCCGTGATGTGTGTGCAATATCGCAGCGAAACATCAATCAAATTCCATCATAAATTACTAAATTTAACTATATTTATTGAAGGTACAGAGTTTTGTATCTTTTTTACGAAGGAAAATGTATCTTTATTCCTTCACTAGATCAAAACGATCAAGCTGTATAGGTACTGCATATTGACTCTGCAATCAGACAACAATAACGAACAAGGCGACCAAAAGAATTCATAGCTTTAGGGACTTTTTTTCCATCATCAGCAGCATCACTAACATCAAACATCCACTGCATTGTGCTTACCACATTATATGTGATGCAGGCTAAGGGAGCACATATCCAACTCAATATGCTTAGCTTATCATCATCTGCCGGATGAATAGTTAAATTGCTGAACCGTATCCATGCGTGGAGAATGTGCGCATGTGCGCAAGGAACTTTGCTTTTCTAGAATAATGTTAATGTTTTGAGGTTGGTAGCCTGTTGATGGAGATGGTGGTGCGCCTCCGGTGCTGACTGTCGTTTTAAGCTGTCAAAGTTTCCACACATTGTAAGACTATTGTCAGTGAGAGACTGGAGCAGCAGCAACACAACGAAGCGACCTAGAACAAGCAGTACTGAATGTAGCATCCATTTTAATACCTCCAAGAGGAGATAACAACAACCCAACAGTTTGCCAAGCTAGAATAAAAATACATCACCATCGAACACGCGGAGGGATACACTCTGGATCTGGCGTGGATTATAAACATTGCAACATGTAAAAACGATCATTAATTATGGGCTTGAAATTTCTATTAGTGGCACGCAGCAGATGCTCAGATGCTGCAGCTAGCGCAGAGCTGTACTTCATATAAAATAGTATGCAGATTGGAGTTTCATAAATCTAGTACGTTTGGTATGCGTGCGAACATCGATACTAAGATTTCGCGCAAGCGCTTCTCATTGAATCAGTTCTGATCTCCTCTCTGGATCACTTACGCTGCGTTCCCCTCGACTACAATTGGAATTCATGGCGACGGGAAATAATCCCGAACGAGAAAGATTCATTGAATGTCCATGGGATATGGGATACGAAGAAAAGAAAAGAAGATAGCAAAAGAGGACAGAACAGAAGCAGTTAAATTAGGTACTTGGTGGCTGCTACACTTAAAAAATGTCGAATTCAGCTCCAGGCCAAATCAAGTATATGTATGTAAGTGAGTGTGCGTTTGATAAAACATTGCAGATGAAAACGTTGGAAAATCTCATGCAGCATTCCAGCGTATAATTTTATTATTTATTGATTGATATGCATTTGCTTTGACTAATAGTCTTCCATTTAGCCATTTATGGAACTATGCAGGTTCAGGTCGCTCTACTGGAAGCCATATTCGTCCTCTGGATTTTTATTGATTTACTTGGTTTCTGATGGATGAGAAAATTATTTCCAAAGATATACCACCGGTCGAAAAAAAAATGGTTGCATTACTCTTTTATTTTTTTACTTTAAAAAAATATGCAGGTATCACTCAAGGCAAAGAAAATGTTTTAAGACGAAAAGATATCATCGGGGGCATGGCCGCGTTAATTGTCCATAGAATTGCAAAATTTGATCCGACTTTGTAATTACGTTGATGTGGAGCAAATGATTACGTGCGAAGAAGATTTTTTTCTTATATGTAGATGTTTATGTTTGGCTTTTTGCAAATATTTTTTCTGGTTTTACAATTTAATATTTTTATACATGAGTTTTATCGTGTTTTTTTTTCTGCAATTCAAGCAAAACAGATGAGATATTATTTTAAGATGCTACAGAGTAGATACTGCGTCTGGAGACAGACATGAGCATTTTATTTGAATAGTGTTTTTATGAAAAATATAAACATTAATTTGTTGTTGCTCGAATTGGGTTGACATACATTTCTTATCCAGGATCATACATGAAATTATCAGATAATTTCGTCGAACACACTAGATGCTCAAACTTACTAGCTTTACATTAAGCTTTTGCCCTTTAATACATATGGGTGAATATTTCAAAATATTAATATTATGTAGTCCATCACTTTTTATTAAGAAATATTCATAATTTTTAAAATATTTTTAGTTATGAAGCTTTAATAAAAGCTGTCTTTCTTCTGACATCTCAAAAATATATAAATTTTGTTGTAAAATATAACCGTAATTTCAAGTTGAACACCAAAAATGTCACTACCATGCGCAGTGGTTTCATTTGTATGGGAAAGGCGGTCAAAACTCAAAATTTTTTGTTAACATAATTCTACCTTCTGTGGTTAAATTCAGATTAGACACTAGAGACACTGTTACACTAGCAATTAAAGTTATAGGTTGTAACAAACATGACACAATTACGATAAAAACAGAAAAAAGAAAAAGAGAAGACAAGTTTCACAGTATAACACAAAATCTATTTGAAACATATTAATACCAAAATTAGTCTCCGAATTTTCAAAAATTTCTTGTTGGGATTCTACAATGCGTTGGGCAGTATGATCAAGTAGTCTTTGAAGGGTAACTTCGGCCAATGAATCGCAAATTTTTATTTTTTCAATCAATGGGTGACATTCTTGTTTCGCTTTAAGAACCTTAGCATACCTAGGAAAAATGTCAACTTTAGTCTTTTGGTTTACCAAGTTATAATAATAACTTGGTACTGATGTTTTGACAATTTTACCTCAACCAAAAGTTTCAAAGCATCATTTGAATTAAGTTGTTTTGTTTGCTGATTGTCTGTTGCATGGCAATGTTTTAAAACACAAGCAATATCTTCATCGACTTTAACGATCTTTGCAATTCGTCTCTTCTTAGTTGGAGACGAACTTTCTAAAAATGGCTTTTTAGGTCTACCTTGAATTTTTGGCGACTTTTTTTCTTCTGATTGGTCATGAGCAGAAGTAAAGTTTTCTATGAAATCAAGCCAAACACTATTTTTTGATAAAAAAATCCTTTTTTTTAAATTTTTCCTTGAAAATTGTCCATGTTTCATTAATTTTGGCAACATTGCGATCCAAATATTAAAAATTTCAATGCGCTTGATCATATTATTAGAATCTAAATAACAAGTGGAAAATAGTGTTTTACTTCGGGTGAAAATATTAAAATATGCGCAAATTTGCGCAAAAAAAGTCTTATTTATTTTGAAAGATGAAATGTTAGCCTAAATTCTTGTATCGTGGGAATTTGTGGGAATTTGATGTTTCGGATCTTCAGAAAAACAAGAAATATAAAAAAAAAAAGAAATTATGCACCATTTTCAATAGATGTCGAAATAGAAAATATGTATATTTTTTCACGAAAATTAATTAAAAAGCAATCGTTATACATTATTTTATTATTCACATTACCTTTTTTCAAAAATTTACTTTAAACAACACACCAAAAATTGTTAATCCGCAATGTCGTATTGTCAGATAAACTTTTTTTTATAAATCAAGCCCTCCCATTAACACTTTCGTCCGTTTTAGTTTTATCAATTTAATAGCTAAACACGCTTTGTAGCAAACAAGTAAAAATCCGAACTTTAACAAGAAGAACTCTATTTCGCATGTGTCAGAGTGATCTTATTCGAATGATGTGAAAGTCATCGATGTATCCCTAATCGACAAATGCAAGAATTTTCGCCGTAAGTTAAAGCCCGAGTTTCGAGCGATTTCAAAATGTTACTTAAGAGGTCGAATGCCTGCATGCATTCATCTCCTTGGCTGAATACCTTATTGACGATTTTCACATTGGACGTACTCACCAGCGCTACCAACCCCACAAAAATTTGCGCAGTAGATATTTAAAAAAAGTGCAGTAGAATTGACTATTCAGCAATAGATTTTTATTTTTGAAAAAATCGCGAAGTTCAACCTTTTGTGGCAAGAAATTGCGAAATAACGTAATTAAAATACAGAAAATCTTTTGAAATAGAGATGCACAGACACAAAAGATACCCTTTAGTTAGAAAATAATGACATAAGTGACACGAAATGAGGCAAATTCAAGACAAAGTCTGTATTCTGTTTGGAAACATTCGTCAAATTTAATTGAAAAAAGTGCAGTAGATTTCTTTTTGTGGCAGTACATTTTTTGTTGGCTAAAAGTACAGTAGATCTACAATCTACTGCACTTGAAATAAAGTGGCACCACTGCTACTCACCCGATGCATTTTGACGTCTATATGTTTTGTCTCCTTCCCACTTCGTTGTAAGAAAAAGACGGTGTTTCGCGTCTGGATTTTTAGATTTTTTTAAATTCACATGGACGCATTTTGACATCGCTATTCTGACATATGTAATTTTTTTATTTTTTCGATTTCTGCACCAATATCCTGAAAGTTTTCACAAAATTTGGGATTTATTGAGATTGTAAATCACTATAGGCCTTGATTGTACTCACCATAAAGGTGCATTGCAGATTATTTATTTATTTATTTTATTTTATTACGAAATTTCTTTTTAAGGATGTTCAACAATTCTGTTAGTAAAGGGACCTATCATGTTCGACGAGCCATTGGTAAAAGAAACATAATTTCTGACTATATTGAGCTCATTTCTGTACATAACCAGTCCTGGATATTACATACAGGGTGATTGGTATAAGTTGCACCAAAAAGCTTGAGCGTGTAGGTGGAGTTAAAACAAGAAAAAAATCGTATAGGAGGGGGGTCTATTTCCCCCCTTTTAGGCGGGAGGGGCAATTTTCTAAAACATTGACTTAAATCAGAAAAAAAATTATTTAAAAACAACCGTGAATGATACAAAGCCTTGTTATATTTTTTTGCAAAGCCAGAAAACTACTGTTTTATTTAATTTATAAATGAACAGTTTTGAAAAAATTAATTTTCAATCTCAAAATTTTGAAAAAAAAAAATAAAAAAAAATTTTAAACTAATTTTTTTCAAAATTTTATGTAATTAACTATAATTTTTATTTTCAAAATTCAATGCTCTTATATTAATTTTTAGTCAAAAACAGAAAACCGTATGCCAAAATGTGTCTTAGTTTTTGAGAAATTAAGAAAAACTAGAAGTATTTTTTTCCAAGAAAAACACTTTTTTTTGGTTTTCCCAAATTTGATCTGCTCAGGTCAATTATTAATTAGGGAATTATCCCTTTTTTATTTTTTATTGCATACCATCCGATTTTAATCAAATAATAAAAAAAAACGAACTTTTTACTTATTTTACTTTTAATTTTTTTTAATTTCTCAAAAACTAAGATACATTTTGGCATCCGGTTTTCTGTTTTTGACTAAAAATTAATAAGAGCATTGAATTTTGAAAATAAAAATAATAGTTAATTACATAAAATTTAAAAAAAAATTAGTTTAAACATTTTTTTTTCAAAATTTTGAGTTTGAAAATTAATTTTTTTAAAACTGTTCACTTAAACAACTTAATTTAAAAAATAAATAAAAGAGTAGTTTTCTGGCTTTCCAAAAAAATATAACAAGGCTTTGCACCTTATACCAATCACCCTGTTTACAAATTAAAACACTTTAACACTCTTGATTGATAGATACAGCAATTACATTCTGGTACAAGAACCATAAGCATAACTATAGCATATTTTTCTAATTCTAAAAACGACAAACACTGAGAACTTCGTTTAATTTTACAAAGGAAACGACTTATGTACATTGAGGTACCAAAGGATTCTCAATTTCATAGTCCCTCTTTTTTGTTTGTTATCTGATCATTGCTGACAACGTGCGCGTCACCACATCTCCGTCTGACTTTCCGGTAGCTACAATAAACCAAGATGTAAGTTGCGTTTGGACTTTAATTAATTGCCATGTTCCTGGCTCTTTCATGATAAATGTCCGTAATCATTGTGGGTTAATAGTCCAGAAGAACACATCTCATAAACTGACCAGACCCATGTGTATATATTGTGTGTCTTCATGACAATAACGATTCTAAGATATGTGAACATGGACATATACCCTACCTTCAGTATGAACGCTTGTGCAAAGCCATCAGGAGATTGATGCAGTTTTTTTTTTTTAATATTGTGCTAAGTGTTAAGCGACCTTTACACGGTCAGTCATTTGACATCAATCTCTTATATAGTGTTTGCAAAAATATGTCTGTATATGCACTTGTTTAACGAAAAATCAAAACCCTTTTGATTTTGCCTGATGACTGATTATATGTGTAGATAACTGACGTCCTCTGACTGACCGTCAGAAGCTGGGTGATTGAAGATACCTTTTCATTTTTATTTTAAACTAATTTCAAATCATTCATATTTAAATCGGTTTAATTTTTTCAAGTATTTTTTGACCTTTTATGCTTAATTTCATCAAAATAAATACCAAAATCTTTTAATTTTAGAAACTAAATTATTGTTTAAATTGTTTTATAAAATTAAATTGTAAAAACAAAAATTATAAATTAGCAGAATTAGCGGAGTTCCTGACGGTCTGCTTACTAAGCCCGTTTTACTGCCATACAGAAAATGCGAAAAGGTTGGAAAAGGTTGGAAAAGTGCATTACAAGGAGCAAGGGTAGCGACTGTTCAGTGGAGGAAGCCACACACCCCCGGTGGGTGCGGATTTGTCCATTGTCATTAGAAAAGACGAAGCTAATATCACGTCATCACATACATACATATATATGTATAAGCGAACGCATATTGACAATCCGCATCAGGGCTAAGTTTGAGAACACCAATCAGATTTAAGCACACACTCCCACAGACGAAAAAGACGACACCAGCAAAAACAAATTCTTTACAGGAAACCTACCGTAAAATTTGTAACGGTCAAAAAGGTCAAAAACTTTGTAACGCAAAATCTTTTAGCAAATTAAGCTGTTTAACCTAGCTACCTTGTGACGAACAGAAACATCGTAGTTAAAGTAAGAACGATATTTTCCCACTCCAGAATCAATAAGGACACATGGAATTTATGTATATCATCATTCATCAACCAGGTTGATCAAACATTGACTTAGACCACTATCTTGTTGCAGCCAAGGTAGAAATGCAGTTTCAAAGGTATTGTTCGAAATTTGGCTGTTAACATACTAGCACATAGGCAACATCTGCTAAAAGTCGATGGAAGTGCGGTTATATGCCGATATGGCGATATCTAATTGCAAGATAATTGTTGTGTTTGTAATTATTCCAGCACAAACAGCTTAAGTGGGTCTATTGTTAGTCGTAATTGAATGTAAAACAAAGTATTTGTTATCTTCACGGAACTCTACAATTGAACGATATATACCTCTAAACAAAATGACGGACAGCTGATGTATATAAGCTGTAACATCCCCAGCTTCTCTTTGGAAAAGCAATGGAGTAACAAGACCATATGAGGTTCAACGACGAAATTTATAGCCTAATAATAAACAGTTAATAATAAATTATTAATTTCCCTTAAACATCGTCGAAATATTTTATTTCTCACTTTATTTTTTCAATTTTATTTTAATAGAAAGTGCTCCAGACAGTTTGTTAATCTATTAATTTTCAAATAAAATTACATATATCTAACCATTGGACGAATATAAGCAATATAAAATTTTCAGATATTTTCACTTAACAAATTTGTTGTCCCAGTTTTTAGAGAAACAAAAACTACTTTCAGTTGGTTTAAACTGCAACTTACTACAAAGTGTTTTTATATAAATGTATATTGTTGCTCAGTTTGGTCACTGTAGTCGGTGTCCGGTGAACGCTCAGCCATTAAAGCAGGTTTATTAAGCAAAACAATTTAGACAAACAAACTAGGTATGTACGTTTTTTTTTATCATCTCAGTGAGAAAATTCAAGCAAAAGTTAATAATAATCAACCTCTACATTTTCCCATACATCTATGCGATGTCTTTGCTTAACTAAGGTGAGTGAAATAGACAAATCAAAGAGGTGTTACAGTCTGCACCTCACCACCTAACACAAACCTGACTGCCGTTTTTTTTTTATCTGAATTGCCTTAAAAAAATTTTCACTTGCTCTGTAGACCAAGTATTGGATTCGTGGAAAAAAATCATTATTACATATTATAATGGTGAAGTTAAGGTATAGTTCCCTCCAGAAGGGTCATCTTATGTTATACTTTTGTAGTTTTTTTTTTTTTTTGTGATTCCCTAGAATTGATACTCAAATTCTGTTTTCACCAATGAGCACTAACGGTTATCTTCCATAAAACTGTTTTGTTTGAAAAACGGCCCTATTAAAGTTGGTATAGTCTGTTCAAGATGTATTATCAGTAGGTACAGGGGAGGTAGGACGATTGCATTTCCATTTGATTACAGATTATTGCATAATTCTATCGCAAATGAGAGCTCTATCAACGATGCTGTAGTACCAATTACCTATATACTATATAACGTCACCTGGTTATATTTTAAGACTTTTGATAACACTTCACTGTTTTGAAACACAGCCGGAATAGCAACTTTTTCCTGAAAGAAAACTTTTTGTAAAGCAAAACAAAATGGAGTTATAGTTGATGCAGTGGCGATTCCTCTCAGTTAGCTGCTTTAGCTAATTAACCGACTGCAGCGCCCCATTTATGCTTTTTTTCTAATTTTGTCCCTGATTGAGGTAGATCCATAACATTTGGTACCTATACAACTCTAGGGCTACTGATATTGCGATGTATAAATTGACCGACTGCAGCACCCCCTACCTGTATTTTCATTAAAACTTCTCTTCTAATTGAACTAGAGCTTTGAAATTTTGTTTTTGTGCTGCTCTCTGGTTAATGAGCATTGAGTATAAAAATTTACTGACTAGAGCGCCCCCTACATGTATTTTTTCTAATTTTGTCCCTCATTGAGGTAAAGCCTTGAAATTTGATACGTATAAAACTCTAGGGCTACTGATGTTGTATTTTCTATCTGTATTTTTATTATAACTTTATTTTCAATTATTTTAACACCATGTAAAACATGGTTTTCGTCCATATAACATTGTCATAACCAGAGCACGTAGCTAACCCTAAAGTAAGAACGGGGAATTGCCACTGAGTTGATGACAAGTAAGATTAGCAATTGTTTCTCTAATTCCAAAAGATGCAGTACTCCCTGCCGTAGTGGTAAGTGTGTCACACTCTCAAGTCTGGATTTAAATCCAGCATAATACCTTGTTTTTTGTTTTCTATTGCGAGAAGGTGACAGATTCTCCAACAGTATATCATTGTTTGTCTTAATAAATTGCTCTTATTTAAGCTAGTTGTATAGAACTAATAATGAAAACAGGAATAGTTGAGAGTATAATTCTAGGCGCTTATTGTTTTCGTCATTTGTATGATCAATTTTGAATTTCGTTATTCCATAGTTGACTTAATGAGTAAGTTCGTGCGACCAAGCCCTGCATTTAGTTTTATTAACTTTTATGAACAATTTTGCATGACCACAATCATTGACCCCACGAATTCACATGGATTTCGATTTTGTTTCTTTTGCAATAAAATGGGTGCGTTCAAACAATCACGATTCAATCAAAACCCAATAATGCCACCAATCGAAGCACCACAATAGATTTTACATTGACAACATGTCAATTATTCGAACTCTTCATTTTCAACTGTTTTGTTTTGTATGCAGTGAACGAATCAGTTGCACAAAGATTGATCGTTTGTGAATTGAATTGTGATGTTATTTGAGTCTTGGAATGTCTATGGCTAATTTCATACGTATTTATGATTGTATATAGAGGGAGAGGGAGGAATAGCATGCCACCTTTTTAAGAACACAAACAACTTAAGTTAAGTTCAATATACAATAACAATAACATTTTGCATAATTATTCAAGGGTGGGACTTTAACATATTTAACAAGTAAACATCTCCTTTCTTAATTAGATGCCTACCGCCCTCCCCTTTTCATGACTTTCTCTTACGATTTCCTCTGTAATACAATCCTATTTGAGATCCCTTTGTCTTTCAATTTTCGTAAAGCTAACTTCCGCAAACTTAACAACTTATTAGCGGTGCAGGGAACTAACTTCACGTGGGAACTAACTTCACCACTAGTAGGAATTAATTTTACTTTTGTTTTGTGAAGTTAATTCCCACTTTGAGTGGGAATTAGTTCCGACCTTTAGTGGGAATTTACTTCACCAAAAAAAAAGTGAAATTAGTTCCCACAAGTGGTGAAGTTACTTTCCATGTGAAGTTAGTTCCCGTGAAGTTAGTTTCCTGCACCCTTATTAGCCACCGTCGATTTCGACAGCATCGTTCGAAACTATACTATTTAATTAGCTTTATCTAATTTTTACTGCAACGTGTTTAGCTGTCTTTCTCGATTTCTCCCTGTTCTTTGACAAAAGAACACTTCTTCATCCCATCCGTAGTAAAATAGTGAGCTACGGTCTCTGAGAAATAAAAGAAACAGACTTTGGTGAGTTACAGTTAACCTTACTTCGCGTTTTGGTTTTGATTTTTCTAACAATCAGAACACCAGTACAATTTGTTCATAACTTTGTGATACTCTTTACCTTGGATACCTCAATGGAATGCAATCTAACATAAAAACTGATTCTAAAACATTTTTTTCACTTTAAAATTTGATAGCTACCTTTCTACGCTAACATTTTTGAATAAAACTTCAGATGATTCTAAAATATTAGCTAACTTGTTTGCCCAGTTGTTCAGTCAATCTTTTTCCAGGAGCACCTCAAAGCCCGATTCAAATTATTTCTCTTTTCTAAAAATATGCAAACATCCTAATACTCCATCATAATACCGTTACCATCGGAAATTTCGAGACTAAATTTATAAGATTGAAAGAGTAGTTTTCTGCGGGTGCTAATGGGATCCCTGCTGTAATACTTAAAAACTGCTGCTCTCACTTTGTTAAGCCCCTGACAGCATTATTTCAGCTTTCAATTTCACAAGGAATTTTTCCTTTCCTCTGGAAAAATTCGTTCGTATTCGCTATTCATAAAGAAAGAAATTTCCAACTACCGTTGTTGTTTCACCCAAACAACTTGGTTTTCTGAAGGGAAAATCAACTACAGTAAAACCCGCTTAAGAGAAACCCGCTTAAAAGGAAATCCGGTTATCTGAAACACTTTTTCCATCCCCGAGTATCTATCGACCAAGTATGTACTACCAATTAAGTAGAATTTGTCTCTGGTACTTTATGCGACCTCAAGGATGTAATTGCAACCGATCTTAACAAAGCCTTTGACAAAATTTCTCATTTTTTAATCCTTTTCAAACCTTGTGCTCTATAGGCTTTCAACCTATGTATGTTTGTAGCCTGGATTTAATCTTACTTAAAATACCGAAAATAGAGTTATCTTTAAATCTTCTAAATCGGATTCAATCCGTCGTATTGAAGCTGTTCAACGAAGATCTATTCGTTTTGTACTTCGTGGCCTTGATACAACCTCCACCCTACGAAAACCGCCTAAGGCTAATTGACATGCAATCACTTGAAATTTGAAAAACGTCATCGAGCTACAGCTCTAAGCTTGAAATATCGATTTTCCCGCGCTCCTCCAAAAAAATCCCCCTCCAGACCAATCCCAATAATCTTCGTTAAGTACCACTTTTCAAAATAAACTTTTATCGCACCGCATGCTACGGTTAACTAACACCATGCAAAACTTTTTCGATTTCCACCACAGCAAAGATACCATAAAAAACTCCCTCTACAGACTCTCCCACCCTACCTAGTTCTCTTTTAGATTTATGAATTTTTAGACTTAAGTTAATAACAGCCGTATTTTACTAACCCTTCTGATCCGGAACGGATTGGAATTTCGCAAGATCTAGAAACAAAGCTGGATCAGAGGGAATAATAAAATACAGTGGAGTGAAATAAGGGTCGCGGAATTAAGGCCAGTCTGGGTGTTGCAAATCTCAACTGTTGGGAAATAACACCTAAGGATTTAATTGCCATTTTGGAAAGCAATTAATGACTGTGGGCGCTGTTTCATTTCAAAGTGGGAATTAAGACCCGCAGACCTTAATTACGCGGCCCTTATTTCACTGCACCCCGGAGGTGACTTGATATAAAGAATAGTGGAGTGAAATAAGGGCCACGGCATTAAGGCTCGCGGGTCTTAATTCCCACTTTGAAGGGAAACAACGCCCACAGGTATTCATTCCTTCCCAAAATGGCAACTCTCCTTCCTGGCCCACTATAGGATTTGGGGTGGGTGCGAGTTTGGATGGGTGCAAGTACCGCGGGTCTTAATGTTTTTTTGTGGTGGGTCTTATTGCCACTTTGAAAAGGAATCAAAATTCCATTTCCATTTTTCAAATTTCAATCAAATACTTAACGTTCTGTCAATTTTGTCTGTGAAAAACAGAAAAAAACGAACGGTCTTTTCCAATACATGTTCACATAGAAATCAGGCGATTTCAATTCATGTGGGCAAAATGGACATTAGAGAAGGTTTTTAACTTGAAATTTATACATTTCTGAACAACTCTTACAAAAGCAGACAAAGTTCGACCATGGGAGCGCATCAAAAAATCCAATTAAAAATGGCGGTTTGAAGGTTCTAAGCATGTTATAATAGGCTGTAATATTATTAATATTAATAGTCAGAATGTATGCCTATTGAAGGCCTATTCGCTGAAACTTATTCCATCCAAATCCCCCCACATCATCCGATATTAGAGAACCATCTTAACGATAATAGACACAGTCCTACAGGCTGATATTAAACTCGATTTTTGTCCTTGACTGGGAAAACGGTTACAAGGTGTATTTGCATTACTTTTTTTGACATCGACTTTAATCGTTAAAATGGCTATCTTAAATGGATGACGTTCAATAGCGCTAATATGTTTTGAACTGGCCTACACGCTGACACTAATTTCAATAATTTCTGTCGACTTTTACGTTAACTTTTTGTTTGACTGGGGAAATTGTTATTAGGTGTAAATCGGTGTTAATCGTGGTGTTAAAATCGATCAAAGTAAAGATGTTTTCTCATTTTTCCAAATGGCAATTATCCATATTTTTTGGGATACTGTACGCCTATACTTATAAATGCGTGCTTTATGTATTTTATTATGAAAAATTAAAAATTTCTTGTAGTGTTTATTGAACTTTATAACCATGAACAAAATGCAAGACCCCTCCCCCTGAGCTAAACCAGCGCACGGGCTTGTCCACGGCCCTTATTTCACTGCACTCATATAACTTAAAAAGAAAAAATCGTCACAGTTTAGCATTCCGATGAATAAAACTTTATCATGGTGTGGTCGATCATCTACAAAGGAAGCTCTCTTATTTGTACCAACGCGTTGGTAAAAACAGGGGTTTGTCATGTTGCAATGAGACAAACGTCTCGACTGAAACCTATTACTATCATCAGTTTGTAGGTAGGCCTAGGCTATCACAATTTTAGTCTATTCCTAAATTCTCTCGTGCTTCAAGGTAAAGTGGGAAACACAAATTATGTCGGATAATCGAAATTAGGAAAACGACTTGGAATTACCATTGAATATCCGTTTATTTAACACTTCAAATTTAGAATGCGGTGACATTATGAAAATTTGGACACCCAAGTGAGAAAAAGGTGGCATTCAGTTTATGCAAATTAAATTCTTCATTAAAAACCTTTAGTTTTTGTCTTTGAATCATAAATTGTGTCAATTTGAATCAAATATCTTTCCTTAATATTATTTCTTTTTGGTATTCCTCAAACATAATATGATACTCTGTATGCCGCTTCACATTTTGTCATTCCATTATTTTAAATAAAAAGTAAACAAACTCCTTGACAATTTATCCAACCTATAATATATTCAAAATTAAGCCGAGATTGAATTGAATTTTATAAAAAAAAATAAACGAGAAAAGGTGTGTGCTGTGCTGGTTGTATAACCAATCGATTTAAGATGTTATGTGCAAGTTTAGGGAATCACATCAAAACAACACATAAATAACCCCCACTTAAAAGATAAAGATGCATTTTATTCTAATTTTTTTTTTTTTTTTTTGTTCTTTTTATTTCACAAACTGACATTTTTCTGTTTTGACTGGAAAAAATACTTTTTTGGACTTTCTATGGTAATCAAAATATACTTTTGTGTGTAGGCACCTACAACCTAAAACCAGAAAGTTTACCTTTTGAGATTTATGAGTAATATTCGGAATAATTTCGATGAACAGATTATGCTAATCGAGACACTCCGAAAAGAGGTTATTTTACAAATTCGATATGCCTATATGTAACTGCATAGGTATTTGAAAATAGATAAAAATTTATCAAGCGAACGTGCAACTTGAAATCAAATTCGACGACACACATCACTGCATGTGGTTAATGTTTTTGATTTTGAGTGTTGCTTTGCTGTGACTTAAATTAATTCGACGTTGATTTTACACCTTTCACCTTGTTGAGTGGGAGAAAATTCTAATTTGTCAAACAATTTATTAAATTTGTTGTTGGACCCATTTTTTCTATTAATGCGGATTTAAGTGTCCGAACATCGCCCGGAGCATTAATAAATTTTGTGATTGCTAGTGGCTGACAAAACAATTTTAAATAGCGGTTTATTTTGTTATTTATGGATTTGGGTGTTCTTAGGTTTGGGTACCTATGTATCACATCACATTTAGACTCAACAGGAAACTTAAGTAGTGATCCGTGCCATAGCGCATGGCGGCAACAAAGTGTGTTGGACTCCCATTATCCCATGCAGCTTAACACCAATTTTTGTGTCTTGCCAGGAAGTGACAAATATTCCAAGGGTATATGTCGGTCTTGATAAAATAAAGTGCATCTCATCATAACCGTTCAGATTCGGTTGGAAATTGTAAGTTTCCTCCAGCCCTGTGGAACTTCCCAAAGAGAAATGCGGATTTAAGTTTCCGAACATCGGGATAAGACTATAAAGGAGAGCTCCCGAACCAAAAGTTATGAAATAAAAGTAATTCCAGAAGAGTTCGCTTAATTGTGCTCAAAGTTAAGCTCTATTCATGTGTATTATTGAATAAGTTAGAAAGTCCTTCGCTTCGTCCCTAAGTTAACAGTAAAAGAATGAATTCAGTGTCTGTGTAATTGAAGTGATAGTTCATTAACTTTATCTGTGAATATCTTGGAATTCACTTTTTGTGACTTGGTCCGGTTCAGATGTGAGCCATCCATAAACGATAATGTCAAAAATATGAAGAATTATGTCTAACCTATTCACGCAGAAAAACGATCAGTGAAAAACAACGTAGAAAAGGTTAATATACATTCGCACAATAACTCGGTACTCGGTGAAAATTACACGAGTAACGATTAAAAAAATTTTAATCGAGTACCTGTTTAGGTGGGTTAAAAAAATTAAGGTCAAAGTATTTTTTTGTAATCGAGTTTACTCGTGTAATTTTGACCGAGTAGTGCACGTTGTATATTAACCGATTATTTTTCTGCATGCAGGATCTAACGTTAAGTTAGCAAATTAAACGGATAGGGGTCACCTATATCGACGGTTTCCACTTGAATTATTTTAGTAAGGATTTTAGGTATGTCTGCAGGTACATGATCAAAATGTCCTTAATGGACAGAAACTCGGTGGACGTTTATGATCCGATGATATAATATTGTTATGACGACATCAACCATCGCTTGATAGACGAAAGACCATCAAACAATATTTGGGTTCTATAATGTAAAAGATTACATATCTAATTTTTTGATTGGATATGGTTAGTGGGTCTTTCCTGATTATTCCGAAAGGGGTCGGTGGGGTTTCGCATAAACCGTTATTTTAAAAGATATACATACCTTCATGCTTATCAGCTTTGAATGTCTAAGCATCACAATTAGAGGAAAAAATTGAGCCACGTAAAGCTTTCCATTCTTGCTTGCTCATACCAAATATAGAAATTCATCAAGATTCTGTAATGGAAATACTCGCATTATAGGGGTATATTTAACTGTAACGACAGAAGACAGAAGATCATTGATAAAAATATGGAAAGAGCCGGAGGAAAAACGGAGACATGGGGCAAACTAGCATATAATTAGAAAAATTCACACTTAAACCGTCCAAAATTTAGGAGTATTGAATGTTCCGAAAGCTATTTTCTTATTTCACAAAGAAGGAATCATCAATACCTAAGCTTGCATTTTCGAAAAAAAGCTTGATGCCAAACTCTATCAAATGTTTTTGAAAGATCTAGAGGTACAAATATCTATTTTTCAGAATGTTAAGATTTGTTTCCATTTTCAATGAGCTAAACCATCAAGTCACTAATGGACCTATTGTTTCAAAATCCTTACTCATGTCATCAAGAAAGTATCAGTCTATGACATATTTTTTAAGCTGATAAGTTTATCAGAGTTTCCTTTCCCTATATAATTAGGGGAAAACAAAATTCACCTTTTGTACAGGCTGGACAAATGGTAGAGGTGGAAAAGATTTGGCAGGGGTTTTGACAGCGTGAAAATATACCTATTATTCTTTACAATTGGCAAAAGAAGACGATCCATATAAACATGTACGTTCTCAGGTGCATGAGTCATGAGGGGGAATCGAAATGAGCTGCAAACAAATTTGCTCTTTAGTGTGAGTTGACCACAGGGGTGTCACTTGAGACGAGTGTTGGAACTGAAGACGAAATTGTATTTCGTCCCAAAGGCAGAACTTTTTATATTTGAGTCTACTTCTCTTTTAATGAAGCATAGTTAAAGTTTATGAAAATATCATTAATGTCGTCCCAGTTGGCTTACTGGGTTCAAATGTGTGCTCTTGGGTCTTTTCTCTAACTGAATTATTTTGAAATTATTTGAACAGAACATTGCTTCCCAAAGTACGACAAGCCCCCTGGTTTTAGATAAAAGGAAAACTATACACAGCAATAGAGTATAGTTCATTTAGCGCTTACATACGGTTCGCAATGTTGAACAAGAAGTATCAGAGCAAATGGACGGCAATTGAGATGAAGATGCTTCGAAACACCGCAGGAATAACAAAGCTAGATTGAATCCAAAATAAAAAGAACCGAAGAATCCTCCACGTCAAAAATACACCACGACAAACTCAGCTGGTACTGTCATTTACTTAGGAGAGACACTTAGAATTTCGTCCAAAAGGCACTTTCATACATACGTTCCGGTACAATCGTGGAAGAGAGGCAGTCCCAACAAAATAACTAACGCAGCGACACCAGCACTCAATTGCCTTCATACATGGAACAATGGATAACAGGGAGAGAAGCTTGCAGACATTTTCTCAGACGAACCGCACATGCAGATCTCAGACGAACCGCACATGCAGATCAGGAGGTGAAGTGGAGAAGTGGGAAAAGTGTGCCCATTCTAAATCTTAGCATCGTCGGAAAAGGCGAAAAAGAAAGAATAAGTAGATTTTTTTGGAATGAGAAATTTGGCGTTAGGACACAATAATCCGATGTACCTAGAGGCGGTGATAACCTTACAGTGTACTAATCAAGATGAGAAGTTAGAAACATGTCTACAGAGTGAGAGGTATGTGACAGTTCATGAAAACATATACAACGTCAGGAAACCGATTTACATATATTTTTTAACTAGCGCGTTGCTGCCGCAGAAAAAATAAGGAAGAAAACATTGATTTTGAAAGAGTAATTATAATGCTATAGGTCCAACATTTTACCAAAAGCTTTTAAGCTCATATATAAGAGTTTTTGAAAAAGCTACGAAAAAACTAGAATATGTTACTCGCTGCAACATCCGCTACAACATCAGCTATCTGTAAGTGGCAAGTCCCGTCAAAATCTTTCAAGCATAGTTTCTGACCGGGCATAAAAACTATTTTTCTAGAAAAAAAAGCGACCTGAGCGCCATCTAGGGAGTAAATTAAATAGCCTAAGTTTTGCGCTATAGCGTTATCTATCTGCCAGTGAAAGTTCCGTCAAAATCGGTCCAGCTGTTCTCGAGATTAGCCAGGACAAACTGACTGACAGATAGACAGACAGACATAAATTTTTTTTACAAATGAGTGTTTTGTTAGAAGAGCTGTGTATGCTTTTATATGCCTGTAGTAAAATACTGTTATTTTGACATTACAAACAGACACTCCATTTTAATTTATGTATATAGATAATGAAGTGTATTTTTGTTTGTCCTTTTATTTTAAACTTCCGAAGGACAATTAACTAGCCCAAACCCAAAGAGCAGGAATCACCACTGATTTCCATACGATCAAGAAACCGCGAGATTAATACTTATGAATGTCCTTTCCAATAAGTACATATTTCCAAATCATGATCTGATATTCTTATTTTTGGTAATAATTTTCTTTCCTACCCAATCAATTTGAGCATTCATGATTAATGACAAGCCAAGCGCAATCCTTTTGTATGTCATTTTATTTACATTTTTATTTAAAAAAAAAGAATAAGATAGGAAATCGAAATAAAAACAAATTGATCGGTTAATGTGGTTAACACATGTACAGTATACTGAGATTCCAAGAGTCGTAGGTGTTCTGTGCACCACTTATCTTTGCCTTTGCACATTTCTCTGTCCTCCTACGCGATCAGTGAATATTGCAGTCATCATTATGAATGCACTTTACATTTTCTTATCTTTAAGCTGGATGTGGCACAATGGATGACTAACCTTGTTCATTTCTTCTCTCTTTTAGGATAGACGATACGCAGTGATGTCACACCAAACACGCCGGGGGCCGCCTGTAGAGTGTCCCTTGGCGTCTTTAGGTCGCAACACAACCGTCTTGGATACCCAACAACAGTATCACCATCCACTGAGTTCAAGTCCGCTTAATCCACAAGTGTATCAGATGTCGAGGAAGTCTCCGGACCTAAGTATTGACACAGATGACATTATATACACATCCTCATCGGTGTCACAACAGGGCGGGGGAGAAAACCATCCCCATTGTGGCAACGATATTCCTGGAATGTACCATTTATCGCGGAGCTCGTCATCGTCCATGGATCAGGCTTATGATATGCGTCGAAATCCCCAAGTAAACTCACAGAGCCGACATAGGCCAGTGCCACCACGAAACTACACACCCATTGAGAGTTTACTTCAGTATCGAGAAACACGTACACCAAGTGCATATATTCTTCCCGTGGCTGATAATAATGAGGACTCAATTGATGGGCCGAAGGTGAATGGTGGCAGTGGTGGTGGTAAGATAAATGGAAGACGCAGTGTACCACCGAATTCACAATCTGCTGGTAGTGGGCAGTATTTTCTGGAAAAGAAAATGGATCAATTGTACATTCAAGGTGCCATTAGGGGACTTCCTCTAGGGTCAGAAGCGAATCATTTTCAAAATGAGCGTTACTATCTAGAGGATGACTTAAGAAATTTATGCGAATTCAATGGCAGTGATCGACTGCATGGTATGTTCTATGAAATTCCTTTTATTTCTTTTTCCTTTCTGACAGTTTTTTTTTTACAGAATCGCATATGCTTCATCGACCATCGAGTCCGAGTGAAACCAGTGGCTCCGATCGATATCTTCTTGATCGTACGCAAGGTTCACCAGCAGCATATACCAACGTTAAACAGCAACGCGATTCCTCGTATTCCAATCATTCGTCGAATGTAGGCCTTGACAAACGTTTTCATCCGTCAAAAGTGAAAAGTTTGTCGGAAGGCCTGTCTAATCTGGGTCGCTTTTCACCAAGCTTGGATCAAGGCTATGCTACATTAGTTTCACCTTCACCAACCGGTCATCCAATACCTGGACCTGGGCCATGGATCAAAAAGGGACCCTGCCGGTCAGGACCTGGCTTTGATCGGCTGCCAGATGAGGCTGTATTGAAGATATTTGGTTGGCTTGATAGCTGTGAATTGTGCAATGTTGCGAGAGTGTGCAGGCGTTTTGAGAATCTCGCATGGCGACCGGTTCTTTGGAAGATGATCACCTTAAAGGGTGAGCACATAGGAGGAGATAAGGCACTCAAAATGATATTTCGCCAGCTGTGCGGCCAAAGTAGAAATGGTTCGTGTCCGGATGTGGAAAGAGTAATGCTCTCTGATGGCTGTCGAATTTCTGACAAAGGACTGGTATTGCTTACACGAAGATGTCCAGAATTGACGCATTTGCAATTACAAACTTGTGTTAGCGTCACAAATCAGGCACTGTGTGATGTCTTGACGAAATGTACGAACTTGCAACATCTGGATATTACAGGTAAGATAATCATCATAACGGTCGCATGAACTTGCTCTTGTAACAAACTATGAGATTAAAAAACGTGGCACACTATACCATTTCGGCCGACTGCTTAGTAGGCCATTTTCGCCGTTTAGGGTTGTTTTTACTAAACGTTCAACACAGAAAAGACTAAAACTTATCGAAGGCAACCGATGTCAGTAAAATAGATAGATAGATAGATAGTATTCCTTATTCTTATAAATTCAATTCATAGTGTGTACATGTAACGGGTGATTTTTTAGCTGGTTTTGTTTTGGCAACACTGGTTTTGACAGCTGACGTGTGTTTAGTACCTTGTGTCACTGTCAAACAGCTTCAGTTTGGTTTGCAATTTAACCATGGATCGTCTTACAAATGAACAACGCTTGCAAATTATTGAATTTTACTATCAAAATTCGTGCTCGGTTCTAAATGTTCGAAATGCTTTTTTATCGAAAAATTGTGTTCAGCGATGAGGCTCATTTTTGGTTGAATGGGTACGTAAATAAGCAAAATTGCCGCATTTGGAGTGAAGATCAACCAGAAGCATTGCAAGAGCTACCAATGCATCCCGAAAAAGCCACTGTTTGGTGCGGTTTATGGGCCGGCGGCATTATTGGGCCATATTTCTTCAAAGATGATGCGAATCGCAGCGTTACTGTCAATGGTGAACGCTACCGAGCGATGATAACAAACTTTTTTTTGCCCGAAATGGAAGTTCTTGACTTGCATGATATGTGGTTTCAACAAGACGGTACCACATGCCACACAGCACGCGAAACAATGGCGCAATTGCGAGGCGAGTTTGGTGAACAGTTAATTTCACGTTTCGGGCCGCTCAATTGGCCGTCTAGATCGTGCGATTTGACACCATTAGACTATTTTTTGTGGGGGTATGTCAAGGCTAATGTCTATAGGGACAAGCCCGCTTCGATTGACGCACTGGAAGCCAACATCCATGCATCCATTCGTGAGATACCGGCCGATATGTGTGAAAGAGTATGCAAAAATTGGACTCAGCGGATGGGCTACCTGAGACGCAGCCGCGGTCAACATTTGCATAAAATTATCTTTAAACATTAAATTGCAAGGTTCAAACTATCGATTCAAATAAATATTTCATTAATTTTTTCGAATTTTTTGTGTTTTTTTTTTTTTTAAGTTCTAAACCTCTTAAAAAATCACCCGTTACATAACTAAAAAAACAATAGTATTTTTGTTATAAGAATAGTTAGTTGCAACATTTATTTAGAAACATAGTGGTGATGCCACATTGACTTTATTTTGTGTGAGACATTTACATTGTATCATTGTGTCATGACTTCACCAGATACCTACAAAAGTATCTGGTGAAGTCATGACACAACTTAGTTTCAAACAAGAGCTTGACGTTCGTAACATTTTTGATGTGTCGGTGCTGTTAATGATTTAAATAAATGCATTTACTAAAGATGTTACTTCTGTTCTATATAAGGTTTCTATCAGATTTTATCCTGGTAGGCCATTTAAAGCAACCTTCATCTAATTGTTTGGCCCCCAAAGTTTATTCTTGGTTATAGTTATCCATAACAAAATGTATTGCATAATATTGATCTCCTACAAATTCTCTCTTGTTATGTACTTTACATTTATGTTTCTTGTTAGGGATGAAGATGTAATGTTTTATCACATTTGCTTAATCGAAAATTTTACTTTTTTCTATTTCTCTAGGTTGCACTCAAATCATCAGTGTAAATATTAATCCGGGACTTGAACCACCCAGAAGGCTACTGCTGCAATACTTGGATCTAACCGACTGCACTGCCATAGACGATGTCGGCCTTAAAGTAGTCGTCAAAAACTGCCCTCAGCTGGTTTTCCTCTATTTAAGAAGATGCATCCAAATAACTGGTATTATTAAAAAAATATCTTTACTAATTTTAAAACTTAATCACTAACTCTGTACATTCAGATTCCGGATTAAAATTTGTGCCAAGCTTTTGTATTGCCCTTAAAGAGCTTAGCGTTTCTGATTGCCTGAGTATCACCGACTTTGGTCTTTATGAACTAGCTAAGCTAGGTGCCGCTTTGCGATATCTTTCAGTGGCCAAGTGTGACCGTGTATCTGATGCGGGCTTAAAAGTAATTGCTCGACGATGCTATAAGCTTCGTTATCTAAATGCTCGCGGATGTGAAGCAGTCAGTGATGATTCAATAACAGTATTGGCACGATCTTGTCCTCGATTACGTGCCCTGGATATTGGAAAGTGTGATGTCAGTGATGCTGGTTTAAGAGCCCTTGCTGAAAGTTGTCCGAATTTGAAGAAGCTTAGCTTGCGAAATTGTGATATGATTACAGATCGGGGAGTTCAATGTATCGCATACTATTGCCGAGGGCTGCAGCAGCTCAACATACAAGATTGTCAAATTTCAATCGAAGGCTACAGGGCAGTGAAAAAGTATTGCAAGAGGTGCATTATTGAGCACACAAATCCAGGCTTCTGCTGAGCTTGAAATGGCAAGTTTATATCATGAGAAACTAAATGAAACAATATGTGACATTATATGAAATATTCATCTTATTGAACATAGCTTTGTCAGAATCAATTTGTATTTGATTAAATATAGGTAGATATATAACCTTAAATAAGTTGTTATTGATTTGTTTTGTTATATAAATGTTTGTATGACAATTGTGCAAATTTAGTTCAAATATTAGAAGAAAATATTTTTAAATATGTATGTATTTTACATAGTTTTTTTATTTACTAAAACACAATTGATATAAGCTGTCGAATGTTAAATTGATAGATTTATAGTCTTGTAAAGTTTTTTTTTCCTTTGTCTGCCAACATATTTAAATATTATTTATTTACTAGTTGAAATTAAAAGTAACTTTTTGTGTAAATATTTTTGAATTTATATTTTTGAAATATGTATGTATAACTTAATTGAATTTATATAGAAATAATTACTATTGCAATTTTCGTAATAAATTGTGTAATGTTTTCAATAGAACATACAAATTAAAGAAATAATGTTTGTATTTATTCACTGCGCTTTATGTAAATGTACAAGTTTAATGCTGAGTTCGCACGACTTGCAAACAAAAATTAAAATTTTCTACAAATATTAACTCTGTTCTGTATGCTAATATACAGGGTGAGTCATGAGCAATGCGACAAAATGCTAGGGCGTGTAGGTTGCGTTAAGACAAGAAAAAAATCGTATAGGAGGGGGGGGTCTATTCCCCTCCGTTTAGCCGGGAGGGGCAATTTTCGAAAAAACTGACTTAAAATGGAAAAAAAATTATTTAAATTCAACGGCTTCATTCACAATGCTGTGCGATACGTTTTTGAAAAGCCAATAACTTTTTCTTTCATTTTTTGTTTAAATAAATCTATTCTAAGAAATAGTTTTTGAAATATTAATTTTCAAAGTCAAAATTTTGAAAAAAAAAATTGAAAAAAAAATTTCAAATTCATTTTTTTCAAAATTTTACGTAATTAAGTGCTAATTTTAATTTCAAAATTCAATGCTGTTATTAATTCTAAGTCTAAATAAGAAAACCGGATGCAAAAATTTTATGTCGTTCTCAAGAAATTAAAAAAAAACCAAAACCACTTTTTCTAAGAAAAACATTTATTTTTATTGTAACGAAGCAATTTAAGAAGCATTAATCTTAGTTTTTTTAGTTTTTTTTATTCCTTATATTTTTACTATGTTTTTATTGGAAGTACTTATAAAAAATTCTCGATATGATCTCCATTGTTTAGAAGGCATAGATTATATCTCCTTGTAATGGCTTCACATAAGTTTATGCTTGACAAATTTTCCTGCAATTTGACTCCAGCGACTTCAATTCGTTCCTTCAGTTGTTCCAATGATACTATTTCCACTTCGTAAACATAATTCTTCATAAATCCCCATGCATAGAAATCTAGGGGAGTTAGATCCAACGGTCACTAAAATGATCATCCAGCCAGTTTCTCACCTGTAAGCTGTAGTGTGCTGGAGCCCCATCTTGTTGGTAGATTAAAGTATCTGCTATAACCAATGGAACGCTGTCTAATAAATCGGGTAAAAGGTCTCGTAGGAATTGCAGGTATGATTCTCCATTAATAATGGAATTCAAAAACCGGGGCCCGATCACAGTGTGTCCAACAATACCAAGCCAAACATTACAACTAAACCGGTGTTGTGATTTGTTTTGTTTTTTTTTGTGTGGATTGGCGCTACTCCAATAATGTAAATTGTGGAAGTTAGTAACCCCATCCCTAGTAAACTGTGCTTCATCCGTCCAGAATATTCTTCTAAAATAGTTTTGTTCGGTTTCATTTCTAAGTAGTAATGTTCTACAAAATTCGGTTCTCAATAACTTGTCGTTTGAGGTGAGTTCCTGAACAGGCGTAAAGTGGTACGGGTGTAAATTTTCCGCCCGAAGTACTCGACATGCTCTAGATTGGGACACTCCAAGCATAGTGGATATCCTTCTTGTACTGACGGAGGGATTATTTCGGACTAAATCCAGAATTCTTTCATCGAAGAAGCGAAAGGCCAGATTCTGATGAGTCAAGATCAGCACTCCATGATCTCTTAGACGTCGGTGGATTCTTGGAAACGTGCTATGATGGGGACACCTCCTATCGGGATATCTTTCAGCGTATACAGTCTTTCGGCTTCACGACTTCGACCATTTTCGGGTGTATGAGCTTGACATCGTTACGTGTTAATGAGTTAATATTCAAATTTGAAATAATTACTAAGCAAAACTGCAATGCCTTTTATTTATCTTGCGTTGCAATTTTCTTTTTTTTTCATTAAAAAAAATGCGGTTTTATTGTTCCTATTGTCCCCATAACAGGTAGAACCCATGGGCTGCGGGCAGGCCAAGGCAAAAATATTGACGGGTCAGTTTTCAGAAGTTATCAATGAAAATAATATTAATCCAGGGTAATTCCAATACTATTTAATTTTATTACGTTCTCATAAAACTCCAATTAAAAAAAAGTAAAAAAACTAAGATTAATGCTAAATAAATAAATAAATTGCTTCGTTACAATAAAAATAAATGTTTTTCTTAGAAAAAGGTGGTTTTGGTTTTTTTTTTATTTCTTGAGAACGACATAAAATGTTTGCATCCGGTTTTCTTATTTAGACTTAAAATTAATAACAGCATTGAATTTTGAAATTAAAATTAGCACTTAATTACGTAAAATTTTGAAAAAAATGAATTTGAAATTTTTTTTTCAATTTTTTTTTTTTAAATTTTGACTTTGAAAATTAATATTTCAAAAACTATTTCTTAGAATAGATTTATTTAAACACAAAATGAAAGGAAAAGTTATTGGCTTTTCAAAAACGTATCGCACAGCATTGTGAATGAAGCCGTTGATTTTAAATAATTTTTTCCCATTTTAAGTCAGTTTTTTCGAAAATTGCCCCTCCTGGCTAAACGGAGGGGAATAGACCCCCCCCTCCCATACGATTTTTTTCTTGTCTCAACGCAACCTACACGCCCTAGCATTTTGTCGCATTGCTCATGACTCACCCTGTATAACCACTATATCTGCACGTGGAATGTACACTATCCTTATACATATTAAAAACCACGCGCAGCTGAAATAAAATGCAAGACTGGAAAACTATGGGATTGGACAAATTGAATTTGCTGAACTATGTTGAAAGGCAAAGAAGTGGTCTAAATGTGATACCAAATGTTAATGAAATCCGATTACTAGTTGAAATTAATTGCCAAATTTGTAAAAAAGCCGTTAACAGCGAATCTCTGACATATGCATTTTTACCCAAAAACCTGAAATGCAGTTATATAAAGACTACTGAAAGTATAACGTAGGTACACCAAGTTTTATACGATCTTGCTATTTCAAAAGCATTTGGTTAGTATGACATCAAGCTCTTTTTTCCGAAAATGCAGCTCTTCGGTTGTGGTGGAGCGGCAGTGGATGATAAGATCATTAAATTCCGATTTCGACGGCATGGGAACCAACAATGCTTCAAACACAATGTTGTCTTCTGTCGCTTAAGCGTAACATACCCCTTATGCAATATCTATTAGTGGCACTTGTATAGAGGAAACTAAAAAGCTTTCCATTCTCGGTATGTGTGTTACTAACCACCTTCTGTGGAATGATCACATATATGACGTTGCCGAAAACGCTGCGAAATGTTTAGGTTTTCTTAAGACGATGCAAGAAATTTTTTTCTCTCAATGATCTGGCTGTTGTTTATAAGGCGCTCATTCTTTCAAAAATAGAGAACAATCCTCATGTGTGGGCTGGAGCTCCTATTACTCAATTAAATCTTTTTAGCAACTCACATTTGTTCGTATATAGCTGGATTGTAAAGGTCAACCTTGACTGGGTGAAATGAATTATTTTTAAGTATCTATTCAATTTCGGAAAGAATTGGTGGTGTACTCAGGGCTCGAACCCAGAGCTCCTGTGTGATAGTCTGGCACTCTGTGTGGAGGAAAATTAAGTGCTGCTATTTTTGAGAGTAAACCATCTCTCCATACACTGTCAAAAGCTTTTTCTATATCCAAGGAGCATGCAACTCTGCAACCTTTTTCCCTTAAATTCAATGTTAAGTCGTTTTGCAATTTTAATAAAGCGTGAACAGTAGAGTGCCCTTTTCGAAAACTGAACTAGTAGTCGGGAATATTGTCAATTTGATTGTCGGTTGGACAGTTCATGTTGTTAAAAGCCTTTTCACACCGAATCAAAAACCCGGTTTTTGTGAAAAATCAAAAACCTGCATCAAAAACACAGGTTTTCCCATACGTTTTTGGCAAGTAACAAGTTTACAAAAACCACTCGTTTTTGCAAAAAACTATCAAAAACCAGTTGAAATTGCGAAATGAACAAATTAAACATAATTAGTGAAACATTCAGCACTCAATCAATTGTGAAGAATGAGAAATGAAAGAGGACTGTCAATAGAAATTATTTTATCTGTGTTCAACGCGACTACTACGAATCGATACTGAATAGAATAGAACATGTAATAAGTGCAAAATGAGAAAATGGCTGTGCTGAAATGTTTTTGAAAGCTGCTTCATAGTCCCTTTCAGTACAGTGATAACTTGCGTAAACCAAACCTGTCATCGGCCGAAGTACGATTGGGCACCTTCGCCCGAATTCGACCGATTGAATCAAAAATACATCCGAAAACGAATGAAAGCACAAACCTATACAATAGGGCTTTTTAGGTAACAACGATATATCTCTTTCTCGTTCTCACAGAATTGTCAAAAACAGCAGTATGCCGAACAGCTGATTTTTTTTTTTCATTGTTGACAAATTGATTGAAAACAAAAGCGGGAATTTTAAAGATTTGTGCGCGAAAATTGTATTAATACAGATGTATTTTTTGGTTTTGCTAATTAAAATAAATTTTTAAGCCACGGAAATCACAAATTTCACACAAAAAAGAATACCGCATTTAAAAATTATTTCCAAATTGTTTTCTGCAAGATCTTGAGTTTGACAGTTTGAAAAAAGCGCGATACATATTTCAATCTGTCTTCGGCATAGTGTGAGCTGTCATATTTTTTGACAAGATGGTAAAACTCCCTATAGACCGCTTTAACCGGGATCGCCCGATGACGTACTTTGATTACTGATCAACCAAAAAATCCTAATTTGTTTGGATTTTTTGTCAGTTTGCCGGTTATTTTATTCGATTCAACATCAAAAAACAAACGTTACTTACGTCACAAGTAAAAATTACGTCACAAGTGAAACAACAACAAAGTGAAAATGACAAAGTGTCGTAATCTTGTATTCTTTCATTCATGAGCCCGAAGCATTAAAATAGGTTTGTAAAAGTGTGAGAAATATTGTTTTTTTAAGTTTTGGTCCCGACCTCATGGCGTCTCGTTGAACGGAACTTTTACAATAAATTGAAATTGTCAACATTTGAAACTGAATTTACCAAACATTCATTAAGGATTATTAAAAATGCCCTAAAATCAGTTTTAAATAATTCTTTTCAATTTAATTTTCATTTGAAACTAAAGTGGGGTACAATTAACGAAGCAAAAAAGTTTATTTAAAAGCACAATTTTAATGTTGTTGACAAAACAAAATTAAATGTAAAAAAAAACGGGTAAATGTGTGAACGAATTTCGAGTTTTTGTTAAAAACGGTGTTTTTGATTCGGTGTGAAAAGGCTATGAATGCAGATATTAGCTTCCTCTGATCTGATTATTAAGGTGATATAGGGCAATGTGCAGTGAAGGTATGAAGGGATTTGACTGAGTAATTATGATCAATGTGGTTTAATAAATTACTCGATATGAGAAAGTGATCTAGAAATGAAGAGCTTTCGGTGAAAGTAGGTGTGTCAGAGGTTAACCAGGGAGGGGTTGTATGTTTGTAGCCAGATCTCAAGGGTTTTCGCCATTGAGATTTTGCCAAGTATCACCCCAGGTGGGTCTGGCATTCAAATCTTCTCCAATAATAGCTCCGTCAAAGGAGTCTACTAAATTTTAAATCTTAGTCAATTCGCTGGTCAACAAAATTGGGGAACTGTTAGTAGGGATGTAAACTGATCATAGTAATATACGATCAATTGAATCTTTAATTTTGATATTGATTTTAACTAAAATTGATGGAAATTGAAGGTTGATGTCAACAAATTCGTACGTAATAATATTTTTAAGAAGTATTGCTACACCTTTGTTTGGTTATGATAATTGAAAGAATCAATCAAAACTTTGTGTCTGCTATTAAGGTGCGTTTCTTATATAAAGACAAAATGGTGCAAACGCCTCGCTTTAAATCACTTAATTTAACCCTAACCAACATTTACTCAACATTATCACATAGAATAATAAATAAATAGAACATCAACTCAGGAGGCTCCACCCACGTTTGCCAACAAACTTTCAAAACTTCAGAGATTTAACTCTGTATGCGTGCCCGTGCATTTCAAATAGGACTGTCAAATTTTGCTAGACCATACATTCTTACAATTTTGCATTTTGTTGATAGAAAAGCGCGTGTAAATTTTTTTTTTCTACGGGAGGAGACGGAGGATAATAAGTAGATGACCTGTGCATTAACACCAGGTGATAAGTTTGTATCATAACAATTTATGGGCTTTCTAGTTATATCTTCCAGTGAGAGATTTTGTTGTAGGAATTAAACAGTGTTTGTGTGTAGTTTCGTTCTCCTTCGAGAGAGTGGAGTGGGTAGTTTTTCTGTCAAAAAATTTGACTCGGATCTAAAAAGATAAAATGAAGATTTCCTGGTTTTAAAGTATGTTTCATTAAAGAATTAGCTTTATCGGTATATAAATTGAGAAAACGTTAACAAAGTATTAAATTCTTCTTTAGGCCGTGTTATATTGACTATAATTTTGCGCCAATGTCTCAATTTTAATGATAAGTGAGTTCATTTCTAGACCAAAAAGATCTTTAGACAGATCCATAAATTGATTCAGTGCACTGGTACCAAACTTATGGTAAGTATTATTTTGTAGTTAGGGTTGTTAAAGCAAGGAGAAGCCTGAGAACTAAAATGGCTTCCATAAGACTCTCCAGTGATAATATTCCTATTAGAGATGGAGTGAGAGAGGACTGCCGCATTATTTGTTTTATAAGAGCCTGACGTTACGTATAGTTTGTTTTCTCTTTGCTTCATATTCTTTGAAGGCTTTGCAGCCTTTAAAGTTTGCAATATGATTTTCTCCACAATAAATGCAGACAGCTCTGCTCCCCTCCTCCCTCGAGACGGAGCAGCTACCTGGTTCGTGTCTATTGGTGCATTTCACACAGTTATATTTATTGGTAGGTAAAGTTCTTTGCCAGATGGCTTAGTTGGTTACAACGCCTGCACTGTAGCGCCAATTGATTACCCCTCGGTTTCGCCCCATATACCCTAGTATGGTACAAATATTTTATTTTAATTAAGTCATCTGAACTGGTACCCGGCAAATGACGGACCAGAAACTGTTTATAGTTGATTTTTTTCTGCTTTGAGCGGATTGTTTCAAATATAGAAACTTTGTTTACGTTTAGTATAATAGATTTAAATTCGTTCTTCAGGTAATTGCGGAAGTTAACCCTCTAAGGACATCAACATAGTCTACTATAATTTCATATATTCACTATTTTGTATCTAAACTGTACTGGATTTTTCTTTAAAGTCAGAAACTAACTTTCGGATGGCCACGTTACCACGTTACGCATTATAATTGGTGGGCAGTTACTCACTATATTGTGTTGCTATGTTTCCCCCTCCCAGCCTACTAGCACATATTAACTTTGAGTAGAAGCAATTATGATGTTCAAAAGGTAGTTATGTGCATTCAAGAGGACAATACGTCCACAGGTTTTCCCAAACCAACCTCTGACTATCAACTCCTACTCTCACCTTCCCGTGGTGAACATCGAGTGCCTAGTACCTTAACCTGAGATCTGGGTAACCAACCCCTTTGGACGGTTCTGGCGGCAGCTAACGAGAGAGGGGGGGAGGGGTGTTTCCACTAAGGCACTTCTCCTTTCATCGAGACGGCAGCGGAGGAATTCCCCAGATGGAGTCAACGGTAGCGTCTACAGTTCCAGTCAGGTTGAACTACTTAGTGAACACCTTATACGGGCTACTCCGACATATTTGAAGCTCAGGCCGATAAGGAGCGGTCTATCCGGCTCCCCGCTCTTGGAGTTTTAGTAAGAGCCTGGTCCTCCAGGTTGGGGGTTGTGCGGCGGGTTAACTTCCCTACCATTGTAAAAAAAATTTAGTTCCGTAAAACCAACAAGCCTCGGATAAGGATGATCAAAATGTTGACGAACCCAGCAAACGAAACAAGGACAACGAATTTCGGATCTGTACGTGGAATGTATTGTCGTTGTTCAGACCACGTGCAGCCGAACAATTAGTGGAGACCCTGGACAGGCTTAAGGCTGATGTAACAGCTATCCAGGAAGTGCGATGGGATGGGGAGAATGTAAGAAGGATGAAAACGTGTGACATCTACCACGGACCGTGTTGTCAGGAGCAGGGTCAGCGGCTATTTGGGTGCGGTTTTGTGATAAGGGGAAGACTCAGGCAAGAAGTCTTAGGCTTTCGCAGTTTTAGCGAGCGTTTGGTCACAATCCGTATCAAGGCAAAATTTAAGAACATCACGCTGATTTGTGTCCATGCCCCCCACGAAAAGAAGGATGATACAACCAAGGACGAGTTTTACGACCTCTTAGAGAGCGCATACGATTTGTGCCCAAAGTACTACGTCAAAATTATTCTGGGTGACTTCAATGCCAGATTCGGAAAAGAGGGCAAATTTGGTTCAACCATCGGGGACCACAGCCTGCACGATGACACTTCCGACAACGGGTACAGGATGATAGACTTCGCGGTGGGGAGAAATCTTATCGTATCGAGTACCCATTTCCCACACCGTGATATACACAAAGGAACTTGGAGGAGCAGTGATCATAAAACAGTCAATCAAATTGATCACATCGCGATAGACGCCAGACATGCTTCCAGCATCTTGGATGTTCGAACTTTCCTCACGGCCAACATAGACTCGGACCACTACTTGGTAGTGTCGCGAGTGCGAATGCGGATTTCCATGGCGCCACAACGCAGAGCTGTTGCTGTCAGAAAATATGATGTCGCGAAGCTTAAATCGCAAGAGACTGCAAGAACCTTTGCTGACCGCGTTTCAACCAATCTCTCAACGAGTCTGCCACCAGCAGCAAGTACAGAAGACCAGTGGAGACACTGTCAACAAGCCATCAGAAATGCCGCCTCTGATGTGCTGGGTTTCACTAGGCGTCCACAACGAAACTCCTGGTTTGATGAAGAATGCCGGTTGGCGCATGCAGCGAAAAACGAGGCCTACCAGGCGATGCTGCAGTCTAGAACAAGAGGCAATGAGAGAGCAGCCCGGGAGCTCTACGGGCAAAAAAGAAGGGAGGAACGCCGACTTCTCAGGAGAAAAGAGAGAGAGCACGAGAAGCGAGTGGTCGAGTCTATCGAGGGTTGTACCGGCAGAAGTGATGTTCGAAAATTCTATCAAAGGGTAAAAAGATCCACCCAAGGCTTTAAAGCCAGAACGGAAGCCTGCCGAGACGAGAGGGGGAATATGGTAGTAGACACACAGTCAGTGCTGAGGATCTGGAAAGAACATTTTTCTAGACTGCTAAACGGCGAAGATAACCAACATCCCGCTGCTAGGCAAATGATTCCACTAAACTTGGACGATGATGGCCAACATTTCCGTCCACCCGACCTGAACGAAGTGCGCTTAGCGATTGGCAAGCTTAAATCGAATAAAGCTGCTGGCGCAGAAGGCCTACCAGCTGAATTGTTTAAAGCTGCAGGAGATGTGATGGTAGGGAGCATGCACCAACTCATCTGTAAAATTTGGTCGGATGAAAGTATGCCCGATGAATGGAACCTTGGCATCATATGCCCCATCCACAAAAAAGGAGACGCTCTGACATGCACCAACTACAGAGGAATTAGCCTCCTAAACGTCGCTTATAAAATTTTGTCGTCCATCCTGTGTGATCGCTTAAAACCCCTTGTAAACGATCTGATTGGCCCCTATCAGTGTGGTTTTAGGCCAGGCAAGTCAACCACCGATCAAATATTCACACTCCGACAAATTTTAGAAAAAACTCAGGAATTCCAGATCGATACCCACCACCTCTTTATCGATTTTAAAGTCGCGTATGATAGCGTGGATAGAGACGAACTGTACAGAGCCATGTCATATCTCGGCATCCCTGCCAAACTCGTTCGCTTGTGCAGGATGACAATGGAGAAATCTCGCTGCTCTGTTAAAGTCGGTAGGAACACCACCGAACCTTTTGATGTTGAGAAAGGCTTAAGACAAGGCGACGCGTTATCATGCAACCTATTTAACATCGTTCTTGAAGCAGTTGTACGAAAATCGCGAGTCAACACCACTGGTACAATTTATCAAAAGTCCGTTCAACTACTTGCATATGCAGATGACATAGATATAATCGGCCGAAACAAGCGAGCTGTGGCTGGTGCATTTGCCAGTATTGAATCGGAGGCGGCAAAAATGGGATTGGCTGTTAACGAAGACAAAACGAAGTATATGCTATCAACAAGAAAGGAATCTGAAAATCTGCGACTCGGGCAAAATGTCGAGATGGATAGCTATAACTTCGAAGTAGTCAAGGACTTTGTCTACCTGGGATCCACTATAACTAAGCGGAATGACATCAGTGCAGAGATCAAACGAAGAATTACTCTTGCCAATCGCTGTTTCTTCGGGCTGAGAAAGCATTTAAGTAGTAAAGCCCTCTCTCATAGAACCAAAGAGAAGCTATATAAGACCCTGATCATTCCAGTCCTGCTCTATGGGGCGGAAGCATGGGCGTTGAAGGACTCGGATGAGAAGTTACTTGGGTGCTTTGAGAGAAAGATTCTTCGAGTGATTTTTGGTCCTGTGTGTATCGAAGGAGTATGGAGGAAAAGATTCAATGACGAACTATACGGGCTATACAGCGATATTAACCTGGTCAAGAAGCTAAAAATACAACGGCTGAGATGGCTGGGTCACGTAGAGCGTATGGACACCAACGCACCAGCCCGACGAGTCTTCGAATCCAATCCAGATGGTGTCCGCAGCATTGGAAGACCCCGGAACAGATGGCGCACACAAGTGGAGAACGACCTCAGCCAACTTGCGGTGCGAAATTGGAAGCGGCTAGCTATGAACAGAGCTGGCTGGAGAGGAATGTTGGTCGAGGCCGAAGTCCATCCTGGATTGTGAGCGCCATCTTAAGTAAGTAAGAAGCAATTAATTTTTTGGTCGATCTTATTGAAGCCGAAGATGATATTATTGTTGTTGCAGACTTCAATCTTCCACGACTGGTATGGGAAGTTTCAGAGGATGAGACATATGTATTATGTCTCTTCCAATGCGGTCTCTAAAAAAGAAAGGAATTTTATTTGTTGACAGAATCTTTTCCTCCAAACTCGCTCAGACTAGTGGAGTTTTCTTTTTTATTTATGTCATATTCGGGTGGACGTTCGGAGGGCACTCCGAGTGAAAAAAACCTTCCTAAATTGGTCGATTGGCTGTTCGGAGTGATGTTTGGGAGTGCTAATTTCCTGAATTAAATTGGAAGTGTTGGGAGTGCTGTCACAATTTACTACCACATATATATTGTTTACATCGATCATATGGTCAAAGCCATATAAAACAAAACACGCAGTGTGTTTTCATTTTATTATGATGAAAAGATGTTGGTTTTGAATGTTTTCTTTTTAATCTGGCACATAACAACCACGAAAAATACATTAAATTATTAATTTTTGATGTATCTAATTTTTTTAATTTGTTTTTTGTACGTCCATTTTGCAACAAAATTACCATTTTAACTGAATAATCAGCAATAAAACTTAATTTAAGGCATGTTTACTAAAAAAGAATGGTTAAAAATGGAGCTGCGTCAAAAAAATTGCGTATACTACTGTGAAGATATACTACGGTAAAAACCCTAGTTTCGATATCTCGCTAATACCATGTTGCTCGCGTGGTATTACTGTGGTATTCCTTGACACACTGGTGGTTCAGACGTATACCATGGTATTGATACCACCAGTGTGTCACAGCTATAAGAGGCAAAAGCCAACAAATCAAGCATTTTTAATCTGAACCAGCCTCTTTATTCCCGCCATCGAATCCTTTTTATTTTTATTTTTTGTTTTTATAACAATGGTACTCATCTTACGACGTAAAACGACGGAAACGATATACTTTTCCGCCGTCGGAAACGAACTGTCAAATTTTGTGTGGGAAAGTTTTCCCTCGGAAGATATAAACTTTTATCACGAATTTGATGCGGAAAGTGACGATGTAAAGATGAAAAGAAGTAAAGTAGCCATTTTTGTTGACATTTCACGAAGGCGGGAAAATTTTAATTTTACACTTTAAGAGCGTTTTGCAGTAGGAAATAGTTTTACAAATGTTCCAAAAATTAAGAAAGTGAGAATGAAAAAAAATTATATAAAAACAAATGATAAACAAAAATTCAAAGTAACTCACTCAATATCTTTCATTGCCATTTTGTCCAGTTTTAAGATGATAGTGACGTCATAATACGATTTATGTCAACAGTTTTCATGGGGCATTCATAAAAACGTATGAGGGAAAGTTAATTTTTTACATTAAATGTGAATTTACGTCGTTAGATGAATACCCTTAACATATTAGTCACATAACTCCAGTGGTACGTTCTTTTAATTACAATAGTTGATTATATGTGTCAAAAAATATTTTAATTAATTTCTTGTTTTTTAATTGTTTATATAATAAACAAACATCAATACATAAAAAATACATTTTTCAAGTCCTGCAACGACTTTGACTGTCCACATCTTAGTGAGCAGAAACCGACACTTGCCAGACACGGATGGTGTTGTCTGAATAACCAGCAAACAAGGTTTGTCCGTCAGTGAACCAAGGCAGCGACAAACACTGTGGTGGATCAGCCTTGGCTGTTGGCGAAACGACCTCTGGGCGGAGTTCTTCGACAGTCTTCTTGCATGCCAAATCCCAGATCTTGATGGATGGGCCATAGGCGACGCACAAACAGAAGCGGTTGGGGGAGAAGCAAAGAGCATTGATGATGTCGTTGTGCTCCAAAGTGTACAAGTTCTTGCCGTCATTGAGATCCCACAAAAGAGCCTTGGCGTCCTTACCTCCGGATGTGCACAAAGAGCCATCGGGTGAGACGGTCACTGTGTCCAAGTATCCACTGTGTCCGTGGTGGTTGTTCTTCAACTTGCAGTTTGCCAAGTTCCAGACCTTGACGGTACGATCTCAACCGCATGACACAATGATTGGGTTTGAGTGGTTTGGTGAGAAACGCACGCACGACACCAAGTCGGTGTGTCCATCTTCTTGGTTGGTTTACTTGCATTCAGCCAAAGTGTTCCACAGCTTGATGGTAGGATTGTTACATTCTCATTTTGGAACGACTCGTTGTTAGATATTGTAAGTCTGTCGACGAAAAATCGTGGTTTCTCTAAAGCTGCTGTGTAAATTTAGGATGAGAATCGATGAAAAACATTTTTATGTTAACAAAAATCAATAAACTTTATTAATACAATTACATTTTTTTTTATTTTGTTGAACTCATTCAATATATTTACACGAATTTCATCTTAAACATATCTTAATCAAATATCCTTAACCGAAATACGTTTGATTGCAATCACAAATGATTAAAATTGTAAACAAACCCCCTTTTATGTCCACTTTATAAAATTCAACACTTGTTTTTCTTTTTTAGCTCTGAGCACAGCACGGAGTAGAGCCCGAGCTTATCGAGGAAGCTCTGAGCAGAGTACGCTTACGCTCCGAGCGCTCTGATTTAATTAAACACACTTGAGCACTTCACTGTCATATCAGTATAAATCAACTCACAAATTGTCAAATAACATGAAAACTTCATGAAGTTGGCTGCGCTCTACTTCGTACTCGTTCTACTCCATCATTTTATTCTGAGTTCATAGAGCGCGCTCCGAGCAAGCTCTGATCGAAAAAAGAAACACAAGTTGAACGCTCTGAGTGCTCGGAGCTTATAAAGAAACACGAATCTATTTTTGACAGCTTAGTGCACTGAGGGCCAGTCGTTTCAGCTCTGGTCAAATTTAACCATTTGCTGGTAACCATAGAAACACATACAAAATCTATGGTTAACAAAACTGAAATAAACAATGGTTACAAATAACCAGAGCTGAAAAGACTTGCCCTGACAGTGCACTGCTCCGAGCTTAAAAAGAAAAACGCCTAAACGTGACGTGACACCCTATGATTTAAAATAAAAAAAAACAATGCTGCCAAACTTAACTTGTTTCCAAAAAACATCTGACCGAAATGTCAAATAAAAATTGAAGGTTAAATTCGATTGTGTAATGTCAAAAAGATCCCGATTAAAATATATATTTATTTAAATAATAGTTCCATTCAAACAATTTATATTAACAAAATACGTACCTAAAATGGCCAAGTATCTAGCTCAAATTATTGTTCTTGGTGGACAAGCGATTGGACGTGCTTTTGCCAAAGCACTCAAGCAGGAGATCCAAGCATCACAAGAAGCGGCTAAGCGTGGTGGTGGTGGTCAACAAGGACAAAATAGAGCTGCTGCAAATGCAAGAACAGGTATAGAAACTGCAAACATAACATTGATGACCATTCCATTTGGGTATCTATTTTATAAATGTTTTCAGGAATGACACTAGAAGAGGCCAAGCAAATACTCAACTTAAACGACCTGAAACCGGAAGAAGTCCAAAAAAGTTTTGAACATTTGTTTGAAATGAATGAAAAAGCTAAAGGTGGCTCTTTTTATTTACAATCGAAAGTCTTCCGAGCGAAAGAGCGCATAGATCAAGAACTAATTGAAAACAAACCAAAAACAAAAGATGCTAGAACGCCGCCTGAAAACTCATAAAATTAAAAAGTATATCGTCATGTTAATGGACTTATATTAGTTGTTTAGTTGGATCTGTGAATATGATTTTACTTTAGAAAAATGTTAACAAAGTGTTGAACACTTTGTTTTACAATGATTTTAATTGTGTGCTTTGCTTTATTAAAATACGTTTTTAATTGAACTCAAATCTTCTCTTGCTTTAAGATATTTATAGATGATGAAAATGAAAACAATTTTATGTTAAAGATCGGTGGTGAAGTCTTTTGGGGTTAGTTGAGGAGTGCAATTGTAATATTGAATTATTAATAATTGAATTTTTTTTCTATAAAAACATACGCTCCATGTTGTCAAATGAATTAATACGTCACCGACAGATCCCAAGAATCAAGGCCTAGAGACTTACACTCTCAACCAATGACTATTTTTGCGTTGTTAGTTCTACAGGATTGGAGGGGATTTACATTTTTTCGCCCAGTCCGAACGACTTGGAGGAAAAAAAATTAGCTGTAGGTCAGGGTTTTAATCCAGACCTCTGGCGTGATATTCCGACACTACTACGCAATGGGGCACAGGATTAATAAATTGTATTTGAAAGAAATGTATATCTAATACAATGGCTAAAGTCTTCATTTATTTATAATAAATTTATGCACTCATTTTTCAAGGGGTGGGGTTAAAATTCGTTTAATATTCCTGTTTTTCAAAATTCTGCTTATCAAAATTCTGCAAATAATAAAGAAAAAAAGAAAACGTTGAAAAGCAGAATTTTAAAGCCAGAATTTCGACCCGCTACCATTTTTTAATGCATAAAGACTGATAGATGACAAATTGGAAAGCTCAGGCAATATGTTTCGGTATTGTAAAAAACAACTCTTCAAGGGAAAGATGTGAACTTTGCAGGCCAGGAGATACTTCGACATTCATTATGGACTCTTACAACTTACTGTGAAAGATTTGTCTGCAAAATAATCTACGCTCTCTGGCGTTTAACTTGTGGGTAATTAAATTATGGCACAAGGATATTTTCATTTTCGTGCAGGTTAGCACCAAAAATGAGGTTAAAGATGCCATTAAGCAAATCCAAATTTTTTCTTTCAAAACAATTTTAAAAAGGTCAATAATTTTGTTTTTAACTTTATTTTGAAATCAAACAAGAAAAAATAAACTACAACTAAACGTTCTTATATAATTTTCAAATCAACGAAGACATAATAAAAACCAACTTTATAAAAAACAAAAAAACATTTTGATGATGCTATGAATTCAATGTCCGTTGTGTTTGTACTTCCAGAGTCGTTGTATTTTTACATTTAATCGGTAACACCACCCTGAACAATCTGTAAGATAATTCTCCTCTTTGGGTCATATATGAATCCGTTATTTTTGAAAATATCCGATTTATAAAATTCTTTAATATTCTCAATATTTAATTGTTTGGCACGGTCAAGGAAATCACGTTCCATAATTTCTACATGCGTTGCACTGGGTCCTTCTTTGCAACGAATATAGGCCAATTGATCTAAAGTTAATTGTCGTAAAATGAAGAATAACAATTCCGAATAGTCTTTTTGGAATGCTAAGAATCTCTGGAATGTATTCTGCATCTTTTTCATCACACTAAACTTCTGGGCTTCTATGAAACTCTCCAACATCATTCGAATTGCCATGTTAACATCGGATTCTTGCACATTTTCACGCAAATGCATTCGGCAATGAGCCTCGGACATTCGTATAACACTTTCGATGTGACGAACTGTGATTGGTAGCGAACCAGTCGCAAAAGATTCTTGTCGTAGTTGCGAGTACATTTTAGCAATTTTGTCCTCATCTATGTTCTAGAAATAAATATAAAAACAATTCAATTCAGTGCTTCTAGATTATGGAATGTTAATAACTTACAGTTAGTTTAGGACGGACATTTTCCTTAGCATAGACGATATACTGACGCAGAACATCTTGTGGAATCTCATCTATACCAGATGCTCTTGTCTCATCATGGACCTCTTCACTTGACGGATGATGCCTGATGTGAGAACTTACGACAAACTTGGCCAAGTGTTCGTCCTTCATTGGATCGAATTCATCTTTAACAACGCAAAGAACATCGAAACGAGATAGAATTGGCTCAGAGAGGTTGACATTCTCAGAGAAAGTCAAACTGGGATCATAACGTCCACCGATGGGATTGGCAGCGGCAATTACTGTGCAGCGAGCCTGAAGCGAAGTAACTATGCCAGCTTTTGAAATGGAAATCGATTGCTGTTCCATAGCTTCGTGGATGGACGTTCGGTCTTGATCGTTCATTTTGTCAAACTCATCAATAAGACAGACTCCTTGATCGGCTAGAACCAAAGCCCCTGCCTCAAGAGTCCATTCTTTGGACACTGGATTTCTACGGACATATGCAGTCAAACCGACAGCACTTGCACCCTGACCAGTGGTGAAGACTGCTCTGGGGGCGATTTTTTCAACGTACTTCAAGAACTGGGACTTAGCTGTTCCTGGATCTCCGCATATAAGAAGATTGATATCTCCACGAACTTTATGCTTATCACCGGGATTTTTAGATTCTCCTCCAAACAAAGCCAAAGCTAGAGCCCTCTTTATGTAGTCATGCCCATAAATTGATGGAGCCATACTGGTGATTATACGTTCAGCTATCTTGGGATCTTTGCTCAATTTCTGTATTGTGGCAATATCTTCATCTGTCAATGACTGCACAACCTGCTTGCTGTCTTTTACTACGACATGATTGGCTATGATTACAGTAGCGAACACCGGAAATCCTTGATCAGTGTTTAGAGATCCGTCGTAGTTGTTGGTGTATATCCCAGTGACTTCTAGTTCGTCACCCGGTTTGCAAATATCGCACAAATCTGCGAGGAGGATGACATCTTTGCTTCTTGGGATACGACCAGCTGGGATTCTCCCAGGTGACTCTTGCAGAGTGATCTTTTGATAGTTGCGGTAGAGAGTTTGTTCCATGTTAATAGAGAAGGGACCCATACTCTGACACTCAGGGCAAGAGCCTGGCTTCACCTCAGAATTTTGTGACTGAACAAATGGCCCGAGAACATATCCGCACTTAACACAATCATACTTGATTACCGATAACTGTGGCATAACTCCGGTTGTTGAAGTCACAACGCCCAGAGTTCGAACCAATTGATTGAGATGAAGTTTCCTAAACGTACGCAGTTCTTCGATGAGCGGCAACTCAGAGATCCTCACATGAATTTCGGTTGTTACACGCTCGTAAGTTGGAAATATACTAAGAACCATGTCTTTAGCGACCTTGTCGAAGATTTCCAGCATTTGAAATGGAGCCTCTGGCAAGAAGTAAGCTAACACATGTTCCTTGTTGGCCAAATCAGTGTACGAAACGACAAAGGAAGACTTATTTTGTTCGCACATGCGACGAATACGGTCACGATATGTGTACGCACCTCGTTCGTCCACAAATGTGCGCAAGAAACTTTGAAATCGGTTTGCGATTTCTGTTCTTGGTCCCAACATAGAAACCCATTCCTTCGTCGAGTGACCCTTGGTATCTTCAAGATTTTCAATCGACTCCACCATCTCCGTGTCTTCTTCAACTTCTCCGATCGCAGCCTTTTCGCCAGCACGACGCTTGGCTCTGGGTCCAGCTTCATCGTCTTCTTCGTCATCAAACACTAAATCACGGTCGTCACGATGTATTCCTTGAGCGCGGTCACGTCGACGCATTTCTGCTTCAGCCGACAGACGTTCTCCTTGAGACAGATCATCGTAATCTTCCTCGTCGTCAATTAGATTTGGATCGTAACGATCTAGTTCGGGCATTGGACGGTAGTCGTTTTCCATGTTATCGCCGAAAAGCTCTTCACCGTCCTCCTCCTCTTCTTCGTCACGGATGGTGTGGTCTCCGAGGATTTCATCTTCATTTTCGAATGGTTCGAAGTCCCCAACTGGTGAGGTCATGACTGCGCGTAGATCGCGACGTTCGATAGCATCACTTGGTGTTGCTGGTGGTGGAGAACTTAATGGATCCTGCAAAGCCGTTTTATGCCATTAGAAATGTTTCTCATGAATGAGAGAATTACTTTACTTACCGACATTCTAATTTTTTTGTGTAGCAAAAACTAAACAAAATAATACTTTCACAAAATAAACAAATTTAACAATTGTTAAATTTAACAAATACGATGTTCTTTTAAGAATATTCAAAATTATTTTAAAATTTGAACTTCATTGAATGTGATCAACAAATGGCGAGGCTGCGTTTTGTTTGTTTTGGCGGTAAGAATTTGACATTTGAAAATTATGCTCGAATTAAATAGTGAGCGCTAAAAACGACTAAGAGATTTTAAGTGGTGCCAAATTCCATCAAAAAATTATAACATAAATATTAGCGAAGTTTTTTTGCAAGTCCAATACTTTTGCCTAAAAACTTACAAAACTGCAAAGTTTTAACACTGCCCGTGCATTCCGAATGGGACTGTCATATTATCTATATTTTTGTATTTCTCTTGCCTATGAATCTATTCTAAACCGACTTTTACACGGTCAGTCATTTCTGATCATCGGTACTACATATACCTAGTTTATATGCAGGGTCGAAAGATCGAGTTTGATTTGAAACGAAATTCCAACCCAGGTATTTCAGCCAACTAGTTAAATGCTTGAGGAGTTGAGTTAAGTGCGAAAAAGTTGAAATGACAAGAGAATACCTGCGTTGCTTTGTAGACATTAAGACCAAAAGATTGAATTTTCGAGAAAAAAATATTTGTATTGCTTTTAAAAGTTATGCGCATACTTTTCAACAACAAATATTCATTCGATTGATCACATGCAGAAATAATTGCGTATTCACCATTTCATTTAATTTTCGACTCAGCACCACTGCTCGAGTGCGATCGAGTCGAATTCCATTTCGTTCCAACTCATCCCCGTTTACAAATGGGTGAACCTAAGTTCAAGCTCGCTTCAACCATGCATATAAACTAGATAAAGTACTATTCACATGAGTGCGACCAACAAACGACGAATGAATTAGAAAATGTGAGTTTATATACGTTTGAAGACATATTTCCACACAAATTCTTAACAAAACGATAGCAATATAGTTTCTATTTGATTTATGATGCATACTTTTACTTTTTAATATCACATATTAATAAATTTAAGAAAACAAATTTATTCGTCGCGAAAAAAATTCTAGTTGAAACGAACTGTCAAACTTTATTCGCGTTCCACTTCGATCCACACTCGCAACGAATAAAATAATCGCGCGGATTTAACCTAAAAAAATCATTCTTGTTTTGGTTTCGGTGGTGAATGGTGTTCGGCTGTGGCTCCTAACCTTTTTTTTAACAAACATAGCTTCGTCCGCATTTTCTTAATAGTTTGTTTTTAAAACAAAACAAAATAATGATAAACAGAAAAAAAACAATTGTCAAAGTGAAACGTCATTCGCGACGAATTAAAAACTCTCATGTGAAAGAAATGTCAAAATCGACGAATATTCGTTCATTCGTTGGTCGTTGTTCGTGCTCATGTGAATAGTGCTTAATAGTGATTGTTTTTTTTTTATTGTGATGAAAAGATGTTAGTTTTGAATGTTTTATTTTTTTTCGGCACATGATAACCACTAAAAATACATTAATCTAATAATTTTTGATGTAGATACCTATTTTTTCATTTTTTTGGCACGTACATTTTTATCTTTTTATTTTTTTTTGTTTTTTATTTATTTATCTATAAGCAATATTATACAGCTAACAGATATAACCCATTGCATATAAAAACTATAGTAGGTTTGTCGTCGACGATAGGGCTTTTTAGGTAACAACGATATATCTCTTTCTCGTTCTCACAGAATTGTCAAAAACAGCAGTATGGTGAACAGCTGATTTTTTTTTATCATTGTTGAAAAATTGATTGAAAACAAAAGCGGGAATTTTAAAGATTTGTGCGCAAAAATTGTGAAAATTGTTGGTTTTGCTAATTAAAATAAATTTTTAAGCCACGGAAATCACAAATTTCACACAAAAAAGAATACCGCATTTAAAAATTATTTCCAAATTGTTTTCTCCAAGATAATGAGTTTGACAGTTTGAAAAAAGCGCGATACATATTTCAATCTGTCTTCTCCATAGTGTGAGCTTTGACAAGATGGTAAAACTCCCTATTTATTCTTTCTAACAATTTGCGTAAATTAGCGCTGTTCGCACAAAGGAACTGGTGTAGACATATATTGTGCGAAAGAGTAAACTATATTATTTAGGCTTTGACAACGATGACGAGGATGAGAAGTTTGAAAAATTTCTGTTTTTTGACAGATTAAAAACAAGGGGAGAAGCATTTGTCATTGGCTGTTTGACTGCTCTGCTGCTAAGAAGTAGAAGACCTTGAAGACGAAATACAAAAGTAAGTAGTTAATTTTCTAATTTATATTTTATTGAATAATAAGTTTATATTTTAAAATAGAAAAAAACGTAATGTGTATATATATTATTATTATATTTTATCGCGCACAGATAAGTTTATTTTTAGGTTTAGAATTTCGTAAAAAAATGTATTTTGTTTTGTTTTGTGATTGTTTGTTTTTTGTTCTTTTTTGCAGATGGAAGGAAACTTATAACCTACGAGTACCCTATTAACAGTAGATATTATGGTATTGACCATAAGTAAAAGGTGAGTCAAGATACTTTTCGTTTTGATTAAATTAATTTACATTTAATTTTTTATCTAGGAAATTCATCTCTAGCTGGGATTAAAATTGTTAAAAATTGTGCCAAGAATTAGTTGCATTCCTTGCGACCGACAGCATTTTCTCAGCTGGTTCAGAATACAAGAATTAGTGGTCAGTATTGCAATAAAAACAATTTCGAGCAAATTATTATTTTGTGATTTATTTTCAGTTACCTAGCGTACAAATACGTGGAAATTATCGTGGAATTCTTTGAGAGTTAAGACAACATTCGTTGCTGCTCTTTTAGTGGATTGTAATAGGAACTGGTTATTTTTTAATAGCAAATTATTACTATTAATTAAACAAAGCAGTTTTTTGGAACGAAAATGCATTTAATTTTGTTTTTTTTTTTAAGTGAAACAACAGTGAACTGTTACGTGCTCCATAGGGCAAGTACCTATTGGTTTTGTGCTGGATTTTCCACCTGTATTTCAAGTGAAACAAGTGAAACGGAAGTGGATTTTTGCTTACTCTATAGGGCTAGTACCTATTGGTTTCGTGTAAACAAAACTCGAGGTTCTAACAACTCAGTTCTAACAACTGATGTCAGTAAAGTAGACGTGTCTGTGATCCGCTCCTAACATTTTAAGATTTTAAATCCGCTTACTGTCAATATTCCAGTGCCTAAATTTGTTTTTCAGTTTTTTGTATTGAACTTGTTTTGTATGACAAACCCTTAAAAGTGTTAAATCTTAACAAAACTGAGAAACTTAATCGCAAAAATTAAATAATTGTTTGAGCGCTGGTTACCTATATTATTTTATTCTTTGTGCACAAAAACTAACAAAATGTCAAAAAACAATAACACAACAAGTGCAACCACTATAACTACCACCACTACTGCTGTCGCCGCCGTCGCCACCACCACAACCGCCACCACCGCCACCACCGCCTCCACTACCACCACAACCGCCACCACCACAACCGCCCTCACCGTCACTACTGTTGCGGCTGCAGCTACCACCGTCACCGCACCAATTGCCTCTCCTGCTATATCTGCGGCTGCCAGCAACTCGTCTGCTGGTAAAGCTCCTATTCCATGTAGCTCTGCTTCTGCTTCTACCTCCTACAACACTCGGTCAATATCAAAATTGCGAACTAATAATGAAACTGATTCTCCCAAAGCTCGTCAACCCATCAAGTTACCATCATCCGATAGATTGAAATCAACGACTTCAACAATAATTGATAAAAAAAAACAAACAACTTCGCGAGCTTGAAACAAATCTTTTGGTGAATCTTACTAAATCATTTAGGGAGCTTGAAGACAAAATCAGCAAACATGTAAGTGAAACTGTCTCAGCTCTTAATGACCGTTTGTTTAAATGTGAGACTGAAATAATTGAGTTTAAATTGTTTGTGGTTTTTCAAAATCATCAGCTTTTTGGGTCTGTTCACAAACTCGTTTATTTTTTGGTTAGGCTGTTCCTACACCAGTAACTCTTTACTTCACTAATTGCGTTTTCGTTTGTTTTTTTGGTATAAAAAGAAATTTGGGGTAAGAAATTTACCTCCATTGAAATATTAGTACCTAATATTTAGAAGGTTGAATCATATACAACAAAAATACTAAAAGCAAAACTTAAGAATGTAGTACACGGAACATAAAAAACCACATGCGAATGTGTCTCTGACATCCCGTACCAATGGTGTATTTGTGTTACTAGCGCAACATTTAGCGATGTTGTTATATCCACGAATATTTGGGTAGTAGGTACACCGCATGTTTACCCAAAAAGACACATGTGCAAATGTAACCAGAAGGGTTGCATTCGATGTGGTTACATAAAAATGAACATATAATTGGTGCTTACGTATGGCTAGTATACGGCATATAGTCAAATGTTTCACTGCACACTATTTGACATTTAAATGTGGTTTCATAGTACACGAAATGCAAACATTCATGAAGCGCTATCATTTTTGAAACATTATTTTTGGTGTTGTGTTCTAGTTCAATATAAATTATACAAGAATATACAAGAAATAATTGAAATAATTTGTTTAAAGTGCCAATTACAAGAAGAAACATTATAAACTGAAAAAAAATTTAATTTCATTACAACTCTTAATATTAAGAAATTATCAAACAGTTATTCGCACAAAAAGCCAATATTAATTTTGTTTAGATTATATTTAGACACAACTTTATTTTCCATTAAAATAATACATACAAACAAATTTTTAAAGCATTTTAAAGGTTCCGTCTCCCGAACCAAAAAATATATGAAAAAAACTAAAATATTCTTTGAAAAAAACACGAAATGAATATATATTTCCAATAAATATATATATATATAAGTTACGATTTTGCTTCTATTACGAGAATGGCGTAATAGAGTACCAGCTGAAAATACAAGTGTGATCATAGCTTAGCGTGCATTTATGAACATATCCCTATTCGGGAGAATTCTACCTCATTTCATGAACGAAATCCACCACAGCTCATGAGTTTAAGGGGAAACGTGAAACTTAAAAAAAAAATCATGAACTGATTGCCGTGTTACATATTGAAATTTTATTTAATAAAACAAGAGAAGTGAGTGTTTTAAAGCAATCTGTAATATTTACAATACGTTTAAAAACATTCAGAAACATTTATTAAAATAAATCTGATGCCGCAAATACTGGTTAAATCAATGTTTTTTACATTTATACTTCGAGAGTTTTTAAACAAGATTCAAACTTTTTGGGTCTGTTCATAAACTTTTTTATTTGTTGGTTAGGCTGTTTCTACACTGGTGACTCACAAGTTAAAGTTAGGCTTATAATGAGAAATACTATATATGTATTTGCATTTTCGTTTGTTTGTTTGTTTCGATATAAAAAGAAAAGAAGGTAACGAATTCCCTTCAATTGAACTATCAGTTCAAAACCTACTTGCAAAAGAAAACGAAAAACAGTTCTTTTTTGGCACCATTGAAATCGACATTAGTCGCTTTCATATTATTTGATGCAAAATATGGAAGTGAATCGATGACAATAATAACATAGAATATTTTTTCCGTTTTTTAATTGTTTCAAACACATAAGGAAACATTTTACTTAAGCAATTTGAATCCAGAAAATAAGTTTAAAAGGTATACAGCCCCTTTTTACTACTGATGCTATAAATGCGCAAATGTAAAAAAAAAATTATTTTTAATTGTTTTCATAATTTAAAGATTGTTTTTGCTTATTACTATAACCATTGGCGCAAAATTATAGCCGATTTAACTCGAAACTAAAAGCAATTTAATGTGAAACTTGGTTAAAAATACGTTTTTCCGTATTGTAAACGGCATAAAGTATACATTTTCTTAATGAAGTTGTCTAACTTTAAAAACAGCAAACCTTAGCATTATATTTTTAATGCAGTACAATAAAATCTCTGATAGATTGACATCTCACTCTCTTGAAATCGCTTTTGTGGAATGTAACTACGCACAAATACTGCATACATTCATCAACGACCCCTTTCAGTGGAATATATAACTGGAAGTTAAAAAAATGTTTATTCTTGAGTAAAAGTTAGACAACTGTTCTAAAATTGAAATAATGTTAAGTGGTGTGACGTTAATTCCTTGAATATAGATTGACTATAATTTTGCGCAATTAAGTTTATAACATAGAGAAATCATGTGGAAGTTTCAAACTTTGCTCGTAGGATGTCGTTAATATCGACTTGTGTTTTTTACTCGAGTAGCAATTATTCTTGAGTTAAAAGGCAAGAGAAATAAAGAAAAACAAATACAAATGTATACAGAACAAATTTGTTCGGTTGGGGTTGAGGGATGTTCGTTACATGGAATTATTGCAATATTAATTACTCGATATGATCATTAAGCGATATATACTTCAGTGAGTTTGAAACCATCTTGATTTCTCTATGTTTATAAACTCAATGCTATAACCTAGCTATAATCCGGGAATGCGCAAAGCTGTATCTGATCTTGCACTTCTGTCGTGTCTTAAAAAGCTTAGATACTTAAATAAAATACAAGAATATCCGATATTGAAAAATAAAAATAAAAATTGAAAAAAACACGAAATAAAAATACAAGTTGCTATTTTGCTTCTATTACGAGATATGCCGGCTAAAATAGTACCAGCTGAAAATACAAGTGTGATCTTAGCTTAGCGTTCATTTATGAACACAACTTATGAACATACCCTTATTCGGAAGAATCCTACCTCCATTCATGATCGAAATCCACCACAGCTCATGATTTTAAGGGGAAACGTATTCATATACGCGAAATGCAAAAAATCTAAACATTGGGTAACCGGAGGGACGGACGTAACTACAGATTTTTATCTTTATTAGATAATCTTTGCGCCAAACTCAATCATACGTTGTCTCCTCACTTTGATGCTTTTCATTTAAACACAAAGAACTCAAACAATAATAATCCACTTCTTATACGGTTATCATCTGCTGCTGAAAAAAAATCATTACTTTCTGCATTCCACTCAAAAAATCGTTTGACCCATTCTCAACTGTTCAGCGATTGTGAATTACCTAACACCGACCACTTCGTATCCCCTAACCAACGTATATAAGTTAACTTCACACGCGCTGAACAAAAAAAAACCAAAAGTGCAAACACCGCAACAACAGGTGCTAGCATTGACATATGATGACATCGGTCAGTGCACTCATCATCCGGTGCAATATTAAAAGAATGTCGTATTGCAAAATAATTCAGTGGAATTGCATGCGACGGAAAATGGTTCGGTGGACTTTGATGCGAAGTCATCAAATTTTGCAGACGACGGAAAGGTGTCTTTATAATTAAGTATTTTAAGTTAGTTTAGTCTTAATTCGATTATCAACAAATAAAGTAGAAAATAAAGAAGAAAAAAAGAAATATCTTTTTTTTAATGTAAATAAATAAAGATAAAAATAATTGGCGCCCAACGTGTTTAAGCTAAGTTAACGTGTTATAAGTCGACCTTAAGTAGCTCGCCACGCGTAATTACACAAACGTAAGACGACCTAAAATAGTTCGCCGCGAGTGGAACTTAGCAAAAACCCCAACGATTTTAGCTAAAGAAAAAGTGTTATAAGACGACCTTAAGCAGTTCGCTACGCGTTAATTCACGAACGTAAGCCGTCCTTAAATAGTTCGCCGCTAGTGAAACTTAGCTAGAAAAAATAAAAAGTGTTATAAGACGACCTTAAGCAGTTCGCTACGCGTTAATTCACGAACGTAAGCCGTCCTTAAATAGTTCGCCGATAGTGAAACTTAACTAGAAAAACCTAACGTTTTAACTAAAAAAGTGTTGTAAGTCGTCCTAAAATAGTTCGCCGCAAGTGAAAATTAAATAGTCAATCAATTGAAAGACTTAACCACGAGGAAGTGTAAGCGTGTTTTCCTTAGTAGTTAACACAAACCGGACCAAAAACCCTTACCAGCGTGGGATGAAAACTAACATTTTTATGTAAGAATTAAATTAAGAGTATTTAATTAAGTAATGTTTGATAAATAAATACAAAAATATAAATTTCTATTCATGAATAATTAAATAAGTAATTTTAACTTAATAGTGATCAAATAATTCATTTTATAAAAAAAATATATCCATGTAAGTTAATTGTTGATTTAAAAGCGAAAAAAAAAATAATAATTTTGATTTAATTGTGATTAAATCACTTGTTTTGATTAAAAGTGATAACATTTTAATTTTAAATTTTTCATTTTTCCATACAATTATTGCAATTTTTTTTTCTCTCTCTCTCTCTACACATACAATTACCATTTTATACATTTTTATTTAAAAAAATTTATTTAAATATATAAAAAATAAACAGCTATTTCAATATCCCAAATTATTTAATCCTTCCAAAATTCCCAAGACCGAGAAAGACAACAAATATAGAAAAAGAACCATGACGGAAAATCCGAATCCTAACCTTGATACTAATCCTTTACAAAATATTCAACTACCAAATTTCAACCTACCTCCTCCAAATCCAATCGGACCTCCCTTAAACCAAGGTGCAGCAGTTGCCACACCTGAACTTGAACAAGTCGTTTCACGTATTGTTTCAAGAGTCTGTAACGAACAATGCAAAAATATTGTCCAATCAATAATAAACCCTCATGCAAACTTTTACAAGGGCATAGAACAGAGTATTGATTTGGAATTTTTCGGAAATCTTAATGAACTCGACAAAGTACCTGATGTGGTACGAACACTAAGAGAATTCTCGGGAAACCCTGGTGAATACAGCTCTTGGCGAAAGAGCATCGAAAGAATTTTAAATATTTACAACCATCTTAAAGGCACACCAAAATACTTTGGTATCCTTAATACTATAAGAAATAAAATTGTAGGTAATGCAGATGCAGTTCTAGAATCGTACAATACGCCTTTAAATTGGGAGTGCATTTCCAAATGTCTCACTACCCACTACGCTGACAAACGCGATTTAGGTACTCTTGAGTACCAAATGACAACCCTTTCACAGAATAATAACAGCGTTGAGCAATATTATCAAATGGTATACCAACATTTGACATTGATATTAAACAAAATCTCTAGCATGGACATTTCTACAGATGCTATGCATTTGTTAACTGAAACCTATCGAGACAAAGCTCTCGATACGTTCATAAGAGGCCTAAGAGGTGATCTGCCTAGACTTTTAGGTATTAGAGAACCGGCAGACCTTCCCCAAGCTTTATACTTATGCCAAAAGCTTGAGAATCAAAGCTTCCGCGCACAGCATGCTAACTTTCCTAACAATCATAACAAAAAATCAATCGCTGAACTTCATTCTCGCAAGCCAGCTCATATTTCACAGCAACAACAATTTTTCCCACATTTAGCACATGTTCCTCAACTACCCCCACAACGGTCCCATCATCAGCAATACCCCCAATACACTCAATATCCCCAACAATCTCAACAACGTTATCAATACCCTCAACAAAATCCCTTCCTACAACAAAGACAATACGTCCCACCTCGCCCAACTGCCCCTAAACCATTTCCTAGGCCAACACCAATGGATATTGACCAAAGCATACGTTCAAGAGGAGTAAATTATATTAATAGGCCAAAACCTCACAACCCATTATTCGGTAAAAGGCCAAACGAGACAAACATTCCATCCTCATCCATGCAAGCACACCCACCAAAAATCCAAAGAAATTTTCACGTTTCAACGTCACCAGCCATTTCTATAGAATAGAATATAGAATATAGAATATACTCCCTATACTGAACCAATAAACAATCCTAATTTTGAACACACTACTGAACCATATGATTACCCCTACCAATCCGAAACCAATGATTATAATTCACTTATCAATTCTATGAATACAATGCACGTTGGAGACGAATCATTAGAGGACTATATTGCAAGCCAAAACGACTGCAATGAACAACTTAACGATTATGCAGATATTCATTTTTTAGGCTAACGAGCTCGTCCTTGCCATACTTTGAATGTAAGACGAGCGACGGTAAAATCTTAAAATTTTTAGTCGATACAGGGTCAAATAAAAACTACATTCAGCCAAGCTTAGTAAAGACTCCAACACCCAATAACCATAACTTTTTTGCAAATTCAGTTGGCGGTAAAGTCGAAATAAGCCAACATACTATGATAAACCTTTTCGGCATAAATACCATCCAAATACAATTTTTCATTCTTCCTACACTCAAATCCTTCCACGGAATCCTGGGCAACGACAGCCTTAAAGACTTGTCAGCCGTCATTTTCACGAAAGATAGTTATATGCTTATTAAAAATAAACTTAAAATTCGACTAAAACAACAAATTTCTGAGTCAATAAACTCCGTTACCATAAGAGACAGTCACATGTCACAAAAACATAAAACCGAGCTTCATAAACTTACAGAATCATATTCTAATCTATTTGTCGAACCAGACGAAAAATTAACCTACACTACAACAGTGAAAGGTAGAATTAGAACAATAAACAATGAACCAGTCTACACAAGATCTTACCCGTATCCAATGTCTTTGAAAGACGAAGTTGAAAAACAAATAACACAACTTCTAAAAGATGGCATCATTAGACCTTCACGGTCCCCGTACAATGCACCAATATGGGTAGTACCAAAAGAAAGTTGATGCATCTGGTGAAAAGAAATATCGATTAGTAATCGATTACAGAAAGCTCAATACTATTACAATCCCCGATCGCTATCCGATACCCGAAATAAATGAAGTTTTATCCCAACTCGGAAAGAACAAAATTTTTTCGGTACTAGATTTAAAAAGTGGTTTCCACCAAATTAAACTTCACGAAGAAGACATTGAGAAGACAGCCTTCTCTGTCAGCAATGGAAAGTACGAATTCGTTCGACTTCCATTCGGATTGAAAAACGCACCATCCATTTTTCAACGAGCTTTGGATGACATTCTTCGAGAACATATAGGCAAGATATGTTTCGTCTATATAGACGATATAGTTGTATTCAGCAAAGACGAAGAATCCCACTTTCAAAATCTATCAACAATTTTTAGAACACTTCAAGACGCAAATCTTAAAGTTCAAATGGACAAATGTGAGTTCTTGAAAGACAGCGTAGAATTCTTAGGATTCATTATATCTTCAAAAGGAATTAAGCCCAGTTCCCATTACCCAGCCCAGTTCCCATTACCAAAAACACTCAAAGACCTACGATCTTTCCTAGGCCTATCAGGGTTTTACAGAAGATTTATTAAAGACTATGCCAAATTGGCAAAACCCCTGACAGTCCTTCTCAGAGGGGAAGATGGACGAACGTCCAAACAATCCTCCAGTAAAAAAATCATAAACCTTGACAACGAAGCCCTCGAAGCTTTTCAAAAAATTAAAAATTCCCTCATCTCCGAAGATGTTGTTCTCAAATTTCCAGACTTTAAAAAAGAGTTCCATCTCACAACAGATGCTTCTAACTATGCTATAGGAGCAGTACTAGAACAAGATGGCAAACCTATAACATTAATCTCCCGGACTCTTTCAAAATCAGAAGAAAACTTCGCAACAAATGAGAAAGAGATGCTGGCCATCATATGGTCACTCAATACACTCAGAAACTACCTTTACAGTTCAGCAATTGTTAAAATATTTACCGATTATCAGCCGTTGACATACGCGCTAAGCAATAAAAATACCAACAACAAACTTAAGCGTTGGAAAGCCATACTCGAAGAGTATAATTACGAACTGAAATATAAACCCGGTAAAACTAACGTTGTGGCTGATGCTCTATCAAGACCACCGTTAAATAGCAATGTAAACTCTTTAACTGTCACACAACATAGTGACGAAAGTTCAGGACAAAACCTCATTCAATTTTCAGATGAACCTGTTAATGTCTTCAAAAACCAGATCATTCTATTAGAAGGTAATGTAGCTTCATACGAATTCAAAATTACATTTCCCACATACCATCGACACACAATAACAGAACCTGATTTGTCTAATGAAAAAATTATTGACATCTTAAAACGTTATTTAAATCCATCCGTCATCAATGGTTTACAAACAAGTGAAAGAATTTTAGGCCAGATTCAAGAAATTTATCCCATTCATTTCAAACAATACAAAATAAGATTCACAAGGAAAATTGTCACAGACTTGGTTGATGAAGAACAGCAAGAGTCAGAAATCATCAAAGAACACAACCGTGCACATAGAAATAGTAAAGAAAATAAATTACAGATTTTAACCAAATTCTATTTCCCACAGATGCGTCGTAAAGTCGAAAAAATAGTAAAAGTCTGTACAATATGTAAGGAACATAAATACGACAGACATCCTAGCAAACCTATGATCCAAGCAACCCCTATACCTACATACCCCGGACAAATATTACACATAGATATCTACTTCACAAGTAAACGAGTTATCCTGACAGCTATTGATAAGTTTTCGAAATACGCTTTAGTAAGGATCCTAAAATCAAGATCCGCTGAAGACATAAAACAACAACTAAGAGAATTAATACTTTCTTTTGGTGTTCCGCAAACTTTAGTCGTAGATAACGAAAAATCCTTAAATTCAAATTCAGTTCTTTTTATGGTAGAAAACTTTTTCAACATAAAAGTTTTTAAAACACCTCCATACACGAGTGCCGCAAACGGACAAGTTGAACTTTTCCACTCTACACTTTCCGAAGTAATACGATGCTTAAAATCTCAAAATTCACACTTCACATTCCCAGAACTTCTTGATAAATCGATTTTCGAATATAATAATTCCATACATTCCACTACAGGCAAAAAACCCATTGATATATTTTTCGCAAGAGATCTAGCAAATAATCCTGCTCAGCTTGAAAAAGAAAGAGAAAAAACAACACAAAAAATTAAAGAAAAACAAGACTCCGATTTAGAATACCATAATAAAAAGAAAACCCCTGTTAGAGACTTTTCCATTGGAGAAATTATTTATGTGAAAATTAACAAAAGATTAGGAAATAAACTATCACCCAAGTACAGAAAAGAAATTGTAAAAGAAAATAAAAATTCAACTATCTTAACAAAATCAGGAAGAACCATACATAAAAGCCTTATTAAAAACTAACTTCCCTCTCCCTTTAGGTTGTTGGTACACCTTTGTACCATGAATGCAAATGTTTAAATATTGGATTACACTAATTCCCAACTTATTAAAATAAGGACAGGAAACGCAAAAATACAAAATGGCAATTTCAAAATAATTCATATCATCGATATCGAAATTTACGAGGATTTCATCAAGCAACTAGAAATAATCGTTTCCACAACCATCAAACCTCATCATCCCTTATTTCCTATCCTTCCCTTTGAAATTGAGAGAATAAAAAATTATTTAAAAAGATTAAAAATTAATGTAAGATCAAAAAGATCATTAGACTTTATAGGAAGCGCATGGAAATGGATCGCTGGGAATCCAGACCATAGCGACTTTGAAATATTAACAAACAAAATGAATAATGTGTTAGTAAACAACAACAACCAAGTTGTAATCAATAGAGTTACTCTAGAAAAAATAAATGAAATTACAAATGTTACAAATAACATAATTAAGACTTTTAAAGAAAATATAGATATTGATATTGTCATGAAAATTAAATACAAACTAGAATTAATAAAAGAAGAAATAATAAATATAGCTTACGCAATACATTGGGCAAAGGCCAACATTGTAAACTCATATATCTTAAGTAATAATGAAATAAATATAACAGAAACAATTATGGATAACGAAAATATTCCATATATAAATATTGACGAAGCTCTTGAATTCGCAAATGTAAAAATAGCATCAAATAATAAAAATATTATCTATATTGTAACTTTACCTACAAGCGAAAGTAAATCTTGTAGCGTTTTCCTTTTAAAAACTATTAAAAAGAATAATATTGTTAATAAAATTCCTTATGAAAAAATACTACAATGTAACGAAAATATTTTTGGAATTACTAAAGAATGTAAGAAATATAACGAATTAGAAATTTGTAATAGAGATAGCATTACAGATATAAGTACTTCTAAATGTATTCCTAACCTACTCAAAAGCATGACACCATCCTGCAAAACAATTAATAACGATCATATCCCGTCCATAGAAGAAATTTCAACAGGTATACTTCTACTTAACCAATTCAATGGTACCGCAGTCATCAATAAAGAAAAGATAGAACTAAATGGAACCTTTATCATACGTCACGTGAACACTTCAATATCCATAGAAGACAAGGAAATAAGCAACACAGAAACAATCCAGTATCAACCCATGCCAGCAATCCTACAACCAACATCATTGCTAAATGCAAACGAGGAATTTCTTTCACTGAAGAGGCTAAAGAATCTGTATTCCAACGGTACCTCAAAAATAGAGCAACTGGAAAAAGAGAATTTCATTCACATTACCACTAGCTCAATTGCAAGTATTTGCCTAATAACAATCACATCAATAATTGCCTACAAGATAGTTCGTAAATTAAGAGGCAAAATCAGAAAGAAGAAAGATGAATTCATAGCAGCACCAAAACCAGCTGACAGAGCAAAACCCATCATAATTGGAGTTGAAAATATTGCGAACCATTTAAAGCTGTCGAACGAGGACGTTCGAATCTAAGGATGGAGGAGTTAACTTCACACGCGCTGAACAACAAAAAACCAAAAGTGCAAACACCGCAACAACAGGTGCTAGCATTGACATATGATGACATCGGTCAGTGCACTCATCATCCGGTGCAATATTAAAAGAATGTCGTATTGCAAAATAATTCAGTGGAATTGCATGCGACGGAAAATGGTTCGGTGGACTTTGATGCGAAGTCATCAAATTTTGCAGACGACGGAAAGGTGTCTTTATAATTAAGTATTTTAAGTTAGTTTAGTCTTAATTCGATTATCAACAAATAAAGTAGAAAATAAAGAAGAAAAAAAGAAATATCTTTTTTTTAATGTAAATAAATAAAGATAAAAATAATTTATACATGAACGAAAGCCTAACACCGCTCAATAGTTCTCTGTTGCGAAATGCAATTCAACTTCGGAAAGAGGCATTTCTGTTTTCAGTGAGAACAAAAAATGGGTTTGTTTATGTAAGGAAAAGCAGTGATGACAATGAATTTAAGATAGACTCTAGTACTTTTGCTACTCTTTCCATTACATCTAATTAAATGATACTGGAGCAGATCATTATACAATGCATAATTTTATTTGGTTATTAAATTTTACTATTATTCTGATTTTTAATTTAATTATTCAAATAATTCTCTCTATTTTTATTTTTATTATTTTAAATAATCATTTTTTTTTCTCTTTTTCCTTTTGTAATTTATCTAGCTGTTCTTGTTTCTTCTTTATTATTATTTATTAGTCTCGTTTTTGTTCAAATTATTTGTTTTTATCATGTCGGTAAGTCAGGTTCCATCTGTTGGCATATCTTCAAAGTCTGTATTAAAAATACTTTCTAATGCACGGGATGGTTTTAAGGTTTGTTGTATGAATGCGCGTAGCTTAAACCTTGAAAAACTAGATTTTGTTAAGTATGTTTTTGATTCCTCGGGTGTTGATGTTATTTGTATAACTGAAACGTGGATGAGGCCTGATTTTCCAAATAGTCTGTATCAACTAAATAATTATAAGCTTATACGCAATGATAGAATTACTGCTACCATTGGAGGAGGGGTTGCTGTATATTGTAATGCTGCTCTAAAATGCAAAATAATTGCCAAATCTGAAGGTGTTGGCATTGAATTTCTAATTTTAGAAATAAATGATGGCAACATCACTTGCATTTTGGGAGTTGCTTACAATCCCAATAGAAGTTTTTTTGCAGAACCTCTTTTTTCAATTATTCGCGAACTAACAGCGAATTATGAAAACATTATCTTGTGTGGTGATTTTAATGCCGATCTCTTGCTCTTTGATACAAGAGCCAACCAACTAAGAGACGAGATTGCTGCTACTGGTTTAGCTGTGTCGAATTCATATGCCACCCGCTTTGGACCCAACTCCACCCCAAGTCTTCTTGACTTGATGATTGTGTCTGATTTGTCGAATGTTCTTCTTATTGATCAGCTATCCCTTGAAGGTATTTCAGATCATGACTTAATTTTTTGCACGTTCAACATTGATTTTTCACGAACTGCCTTTTCGTCTTCGTTTGAATTCCGAGACTTTAAATCTATTAATTTTGATGCACTACAGTTGGATGCTAATAACTTTTCCTGGGATACATGTTACAATCTTTATAATGTTAATGACAAAGTAAATTTCTTCCAATATTTAGTGTTTGAACTGTACGAAAAACATGTTCCCTTGAAGACAGTTTTGGTGCGCAATAAAAATTGTCCGTGGTTTACTACTGAAGTACTTAGTTCAATAAAAAAGCGACGTAAATTGTACTCGAAGTGGAAGCATAACCCTTCCACCGTCAACTGGGAGATTTTCTGTCGTGCTCGTTATAATTCTTCTTTTGTTACTCGAAGAGCCAAAAAAAGATTTTTTATGTCAAAACTTAGCTTGAACCAAAATTCGCGTAAGCTTTGGACAAGTTTACGTTCTATTGGGGTTGGTAGAAAGGAAGTTGTTGATAGTTATCCTGATCCAAATGATCTGAACAAGGCTTTTGCATCGGATAACTTACAATCATCGAACTTTGCACCCAACAACAACTTATTATATGGTGATTCAAATAAATTTGACTTTGAGGTCATCACGGAGTTTGAGGTTCTTATGAATATTCGTTCTCTGAAGTCGAATTCCGTTGGGGAAGATGGAGTTCCTATTAAGTTTATAAAAATTATATTACCACATATCACAACCGTTCTTACACATTTAATTAATTATTGTATAACCTGCTCATCATTTCCGGACTGTTGGAAACTTGGTAAAGTAATTCCTGTTCCCAAAAAGCCTCATCCTACTTCAAGTACTGATTTTCGTCCTATAAGTATACTTCCTTGCCTGTCAAAGATTTTCGAAAAGATTCTGGCTAAGCAGATATCTAACCACATTACCCAAAACAACTTATTATCGTCTGTACAATCTGGTTTCCGTCCGAACCATTGTATGTTCATCAATGACCTCCCACATGTATGCCAAAATGTTATGTTTCATCTTTATGCAGATGATGTCCAAATATATCTTTCTATCTACCGTTTAATTTGCTTGAGGACCTTATTTGCAGAATAAATGAGGATCTTTTAGGTATATACAATTGGACCTTGAACAATGGTTTGACTCTAAATCCTGCCAAATCGCAAATAATTGCAATTTCCAAAAGGAAATTCGATGTAGAATTCCTTTCACCTGTTTTTGTTTCTTGTTTTCAACTTAAGTTTGTTGACACTGTCACCAACCTTGGCTTTAAAATAAATCGGTCACTTTCAGCTAATGACCATGTTAATATTTGTATCGGAAGAATATATGGCGGTCTCCGTAAGCTAAACCTGTTCTCAAAACTGACTCCATTAAGCACTAAGTTGAGATTAGTTAAATCGTTGCTACTACCTATCGCGGAATATGCGGCTGTTATTTATTGTCGACCCGACTCTCACTGTCGACACAAATTGCTTGTTGCTTTCAATGATATGGTAAGGTATGTTTTTGGCTTGCGTAGATTTGATCATGTTTCACAATTTCATCAACTTGTTCTTGGATGTACGTTTGAAGAGTTTTTTGATGCAAAATGTTGTATCTTTTTGCATAAGATAATTCAAAGAAGAACCCCTCTTTATCTCTTTGACAAACTACGCTTCGCTGATTCAACTCGAACTTTGAATATCATAAATAACTCTTTTAAATATTTAAACTCATCGAGACTCTTTTTTATTTATGCCATTAGACTATGGAACTCCTTACCTGTAATGCTTAAACAAATAATAGGTATACCTCAATTTAAGAAAGCATTATTTTTACATTTCTCTAATTTGGATTCTGGAGCAGCTATTGGAAATTTAAAATTTTATACTAAAAGTTTGCAGACACATCCATAAAATTATTTGAAACTTCGGCTTGGCATAAAGTCAAGAATACGAACTTTGAAATAAAATAAAAAAGTTGATACAAAAGTGAATATAGCGTTTCATTGGTTCTTTCCAGTGCTGACTAACTAAAAATTACCAACATACATAAAAAATAAATAACTTCCAATTCCCTTTTCTTATGAACATTCATTATCGAAATAAAAACGAATAAGCTCAAAGAGAAAAAGTCAACAATTATAATTTTCATCTTCTTCCAACTCTATGAAATTTTCTATATGCCTTCTCATTATAATATTCCCCAGTTTGTATCCCTCAAAATCTCTCCCAACAACAAGCCACTCCTCCAAAAGTCTCCCAGAACAGTTTCTACCACCTTAGCCCAGGTGGCGCTTCGAGCAATCGAGAAATTCCAATGTGTTCCACATACTATGGACGTACTATAGAAATATATATACAAAGTATAAGCTCTCCAAGAGTAAATTAAAATGTGTTAACGTTAGACTCCAGTTCAGAAGAATTCGAGTTTACAATATTTCTATGAATATGGGCCAGAGGATTTTGATTTTTCGTCAAACAAATGCACGCATACATTTTTACAAACACTATATTTCAGATTGATGTCAAATGACTGACCGTGTAAAGGTCACTTAAAAACAAAATTAAGTTAGTAGCACCCTGTCTCAAAAAATGTGTTTATGTTCCACATCAAAATAAAAGATGGAACTTGTTCACACACATGTGCTCTAAACGTCATTCTGTCAAAACACAGAAAGAAATAGTAAACATTCGAAAAATGTCGCGTAAAAAGTGGACGGATCTTGAAAAACCTTTATCAGAGCCAGTTCTGGAAATAATCCAGGAATTGGGTTTTGATCTTATGACTCCGGTTCAAGTTAGTAACGAAATCACACTTGTGGATTTGTATAATAAACATTATTTTTTGTTTTCTCTATAAGACGGCGGCTATCCCTCTGTTAATGGCACGTAAAGATGTATCGGCACAAGCAGTAACTGGATCTGGAAAAACTCTAGCGTTTCTTGTACCCCTATTAGAGATTCTTATGCGACGACACGCTGATGAACCATGGAAACCTAATGAAATCGGTGCTCTGATTGTGTCACCTACAAGAGAATTAGCTCTTCAAATATCAGAAGTATTAGGGCGATTTTTAGCACATTCACAACTGGGTTTTCTCAAGCAAAAATTGCTAGTGGGCGGTAATAACACAGAAGAAGACATTGCTGAAATGAAAAAAGATGCACCTTGTATTCTAGTCTGCACTCCAGGGCGCTTAGAGGACTTGTTTGAACGGAAAGGGGAACTCAATCTCGCTGGAAGGGTTAAAAGTTTGGTAAGATAAAAGGATTTACATTTGATTCCTTGTCCCCTCATAAATATTACGTTTCTTGAAAGGAATTTCTGGTACTTGATGAGGCCGATCGCCTCCTGGATCTTGGATTCAAAGCAACCATCAATGTCATTCTCAGCTATCTTCCCCGCCAGAGAAGAACTGGTTTATTTTCTGCCACTCAAACCACAGAGGTTACACAACTTATACGTGCTGGTCTTAGAAACCCAGTGTTGGTGTCCGTCAAAGAGAAATCTACAATAAGCACTCCTGTGCTTCTCAAAAATTTCTACAAACTCGTAGAACCAGAATTGAAATTTGTGGTGTTACTGGAGTTCCTAAGGCAACATAACAACAGCAAAATTATGTTATTTTTTCCTACTTGCGCTTGTGTAGAATACTGGGCTGAAATTCTTCCTCACTTTTTGAAAAAATCTGTAGTCTTAGGGATCCATGGTAAAATGAAGGGAAAACGCAAGAACATTGTAGAGAAATTCCGGGCAGCAGAGAAGGCAATCCTACTCTGCACAGATGTTCTGGCTCGAGGCCTGGATGTCCCCGAAATCGATTGGGTTGTTCAATGGGATCCTCCAGCCAGTGCCTCGAGTTTTGTTCACCGCGTTGGTCGAACTGCTCGTCAAGGTACAGAAGGTAATGCTTTAGTGTTCCTTCTACCAAGCGAAGATGCCTATGTAAACTTTCTGAAAATTAATCAGAAAGTAGAGCTATCTTCAATGGAACTTGAAAATCCCATAGACCTCGAGCCAATACTTAATCGTCTTCATAAACTCCAAGCTGCCAACAAAGAATTTTATGACAAAGGCATCCGAGCTTTTGTCTCGCAAATACGGGCATACAGCAAACACGAGTGCAATGCTATTCTGCGCTTAAAGGACCTTGACTTAGGTAAAGTAGCCACTAGTTATGGTCTGCTTCAAATGCCACGTATGCCCGAACTAAAAAACAAGACTGCAGATAATTTTGTTGGACCAAAATTCACTGTCGATGTAAATAAATTAAAATACAAAAATCAACAGAAAGAACAAGTTCACCAAGTCAAACTCAAAACCTTTGAAGAAACTGGAGAATGGCCAGGAAAGAAAAAATTTCATAAGCGCACCGAATCATGGGAACAGTCAAAAAAGGCGAAAGATGAAGCAAAGTCAAAGAAAGAACAGAGACGTGCTAAAAGAAAGCTAAAGAAATTATCTGCAGATGCTGAGCCAAAAAAAAAGAAACCAAAATTTACTCAAGCTGATCTAGAAGAACTTGCTAATGACATCCGGTTGTTCAAGAAGCTTAAGAAGAACAAAATCACCGAGGAGGAATTTAACGAGCAAATGGGAATGGAAAATGAATAGAAGTAGTTTCAATTTGATTTAAAATGGTGCGTTATTCGTTAATTTTGTTTTATTTAAGGTTTTTAATTTAGAATTAAAGAAATCAAAGTCTAAGTTTTTGTTTTTGGTTAGATTTTTAAAAAATTCAAGTGATACACATACATAATCATTAAGTTTCAGGAATCAAGATGGTTTCAAATTCACCGAAGTAGAATTTTTTTCTCTTGCCTTTTAACCCAAGAATAATTGCTACAAAAGTAAAAAAAAACAACAAGTCAATAGTAACGACATCCAATGAGCAGTATTTGAAAATTACACATGATTTCTCTTTGTATATAAACTGACAATTAATATGCATGTATGAATGTTAAAAAAAGGGACTTTATTTAAGTACAACAATGGGAACGTGATAGATCCAATAAAAATATGGAAATACAATTTTTACTGGCTTTTAATGATGAACAACTTTATCGGCGATGACTCATCGATTCCTTACATCCGATCTTAAGTCTAAACACAAAAATTAAAAAAAATTTATTGCCAACTGTTCTGTTTAAAGATGTTACAGATGATTTTGTTATGAGCATTCAATTAAGCCTTCTTGTTTGCACAAATTAATAAGAAACCTGTCTCCTGATTGTCGCATATAACAACTTATGTGGCGTTTTGTGTGAGCCGTATTGTATACCATTTATGGACAACCCGATCAATCTCTTTTAACTGCTTCAGTTTTTCTCTCTTAATTTCTTATTCCTAGGCTTCCATTCGCGCTTGCGTTTATTGTTGATATTTATAATAAATTAATAAAAGTGATTTATTTTAATAGATAGAAATGATAAGTGTAGACATGTAAATACGTACATGTATTTTTGAATTATGGCAAAGTAAAAGAGAGTGGTTTTATTAACCATTGACCAAAACAAATTGTCAATAACTTTTGTTTTACTTCAAATTACGTGTCGGCCCAAACCTAATGACAAATATGAAATAATTGGTATTATTTTTAAATATGCTATATATGTATCTACGCAAAGGACATCCGCTACATTTTACACAACTGTTGGCTAATTTTTATTTTAGCCGGCTAGTTGATATTATGATAGACCGTAATAATCTTACACTTTGAGGATAAATTTCAAATATGGCTTAAAAATTGTTCAACTTCCAGAACACCGATTCCCAAAAATAGTGCTCTCAAATCTTCTAACAACAAGAACAGGTTTTTTTTTGTAAAATGGCAAGACCTAAGTAATGAATTAGGTGTGAAGTTGTCTCTCAGATGGGAGAATCGATCCACACGGACAAAGCCTTGGATGTTATTTTACAGAAAATTGATGAGAAAATTCACGCTGAATTTCTGGATCAAGCAACAAGTTCATCGAGTTGCTTGGTTTACAAAAGGCGTGTTTTATTGAACAAAATTATATTACTTAATATAAAGTAGAGTAAATTTTCCATGCATTACAAAACCAACAATTATTTTATAGCGAGTAACTCTCACTTCTCCTTTTATCCCTAGTAATTCTTATTGAGGATAAAATATTCAAAATATGGAACGCGTAACAACCTGCTTTACTTTAGCAATCATTCAATCATTTAAATAAATAAACATTATTTTTAATAAAATAAAACAAATAACAAATTATAATTTATAAAAACTTTTTCTTTTAAGTTCCACCACAATTTTTCATTGTAGCTCGAACTAATGAAGTAGTACTTTCCAATATATATTCAGTAACATGATTTTCTTCTGCCAGCTGTGTTTCTGTGTTGTGCAACTCATGTTCTAAATCAACTTCAGAAGCCTCATTGGATTCAACCAACCTAGATAAATAAATAAATTTGATCAAAATCACAAACAAAACAATTTTTTTTTTATTTCAAACTTTTTTAGATCCTCGATTTTTTTTTCATCAGCAATTTTCATTTGTTTCAACAAAATTGTTTTCGAAGTGCAATCATTTTCGTATTTTTTTAAATTCTCTAGTAGTTTTTCGTAAATTATTTTCAAGTTTTCCTTCTTCATACTGATTTGTGCGAATTTCGTTTCCAATTCATTATATTCAGCAACCTTATTCCTGAAAAATTAAAATTAGTTTTTTACCATCTAATATTAGGGTGCCACTGAAAATTGAACTTTCCAACAATTTACTTATGTTTTTTATGGGTAGCTATTTGCAATTATTGCAATCTTGCACTCTTTTTTAGGTGATACCATTGTATATACATTTCTATAGTATTTTCATGCTGAATAGTCACCGCCTGGCCATCTTAAGAAACTTGTGAATAACACATTTTTAGGTTCGTACATTTACTTGTTGTTTATTCTGTTACCCTGACAACAGTCGTAAACACATATGCTTTTTGTTTTGTTTACGACTCTTGTCAAGGAAATATGGATTTTGGAGCCAATAAAATACATTAAATATTGTTAATGCGCACGTTCGGGTGCACACCAAAAGAGCTATCTGGATACGTCTGCATCGTATGAGTTTGCGAACGACCTAAACCGGATAGGTGTCAAAAGACACACAAACACATATTCGTAGTCAGCTGTTTGCCAATCCTCCCTTGGCTTCGTGAGTATACTGAAAATTTTAGGATACTTTCAGATTTATTTCCCCTCCGCAGCTATATGATCGATCAGTTGTGTTTTAACATGGAATTACAACAACAGTAAAGTATGCGAACCACAATAGTTGAGCCCGCGAACGTAAGCAATATGTTTTGTTGACGACTATTGTTAGGGTAACAGAATAGACACTTAGTAAATGTCAGAACTCTAGGTGAGAAGACGAAAACATACAATCAACTCTGTTCTCATTTTCGTACCGAATTGAATTCTTAAACGAATTGACTTTCGTACGACAACAAAAGAAAGTTTTCATGAATTTGCAAAACAAAATCGAAACAAATTCAATTCTAAACCATTTTAATTAACAAGAATTGAAAACGACACGAAATTTGAAATACCTGCTTCTTTTTTAAACCGAAAGTGTGTATTGCTTTCGTAAACTAAAATCAGAACAGGGGTGAATATGTTTCATTACAAAATTGGTATCATCCTTGGGGAAGAGAGCGTCTTTGCTATTTTAAAATCTATCGAGCGTTTGATTTTTTTTTAAACTTATGGTGCAAGGAAGGGTGAGGATATGCAAACAAAACAGAGAACTCTGGACATATCAAATGGTACAATCAGCACGAACAAAGGGCGAAGCATTCATCAATAACATGTGCCAAACCATCCACAGACGTAAGAATGAACAGTGTAATGTACAAAACATCTAGCAACGAACATTCATAAAGTAAAATCACTGCTAGGAACTGCGAAAGGACGCTCCCATAAACGGGGCAAAGAAACATGCTGGTGGAGTGATGCCTAGAAAAAAAATGGAATTCACAGATTGGCCCCATTGGAAAGAAGCAAAGAAGAACTGTATTCAGATGTTATACCAATAGAAAAAGTGAAGAACGCAAATTACCTAGAACAGTGGAGGGCTATCAACATGTTACCAACATGTGAGAAAATATTAGAGGAAATCGTGTGCAAACAACTTACAAGTTTTGTTGATGATAAAAAAACTTCTGTGCGTAGAACAATCTGGTTTTAGACATGACCACTCCTGTGAAACTTCCTTGTGCTGGATCATAAACGAATGGAAAAAGGAACTAGAAGTGGGAAATTTCGTTTTGGATATTTTTCTGGACCTTCAACGAGCTTTTGAAACCATTGAATTCTGGTTAAGAAACTTACAAGTATGGCATTCGAGAAAAAGAACTTGGATGGTTTTTGAGCTATTCGTCAAACAGAACGCAAAGGGTCAAAATAAATTAAACGTTCTCAAGTTCTCAAAATATTCAAATTGGAGTTCCACAAGGTTTGGTATTGGGAGTTTTGCTTTTCCTGCTGTATATAAATGATTGTGGTAACGCTTTAACAACTTGCAAAATTTGTCTTTTTGCGGATGATACTCTCATATATCTGAGTGGCAAGGATATTCTTGTTTCGGAAAACCTTCTCCAGAGGGACATAAATTCAATGGAAGAATGGTTATGTAAAAATAAATTGAAGCTTAATACATCCAAAACTAAATGTATGTACATAAATGGCAGCAATTTAAATATAAATATTGTTAGAATACATGTAAAAACATTTGTATTATGTACTTGTTATAAAATAATTTTGTGTTGTTATGAAACATCAGTAGGCGCTTCATAGAAAATATGAAGTTAGCTATTTTATTTATTTATTCGCTTCTATTTTGTTCTACAATAAAAAACGTGTTTATGTTAATACTAATTTATTTTCTTTTTTGGTTGAACTGGAATTATATGTATGTATGTACATATGTACATATGTATGTATATAAATATAATATAATCAAATAGGTTATGGGCCCAGTATCCCAACATTAATAAAAACAAGGAATAAATAATATTGAACGATTTAAGAATTTGTTGAAAAAAAAAATGGAAGTACAAGATCGAATTATTGATAATCAAGGAAGATCTTTGGGTAGTAAGTAAGGAAAATCAAACGATGGAAGATAATATCTATGACATGCACAGATTTTATTTAAAGACGAATTATGCGAAATTTCATTGCAAGGTCGAGTTTATGCAACTGCTTGTTTGCATAAAAACCTATACAAGCTTAATGAATCTAACTCTACCAGAAAAGTAAAAGAAGTTGAAAGACAGTGTATCCATACTTTTAATCTTCGATTTGGCCATCGTTTTTTTATTTATTTATTTTTTTATTTTTTGAAAGATAAAAGTCAAGCAATGGACAAAATAGTACAATATGTCAATCAAGTTGAAAACTATTTTGGAGAACCTTTCAAATGTTTAAGAACTGACAGAGGAGGCGAATTTACTAGCAAGAAACTGATGGCATTTTTTTAAAAGTATAGGTATTCAACAGCAATTTATTGCACCTTATACTCCCCAGCAGAATGGTGTCGCTGACCGGAAAAACCGAAGCTTACTTGAGATGACACGTTGTATGCTTCTCTCATCTGGACTGGGCCGAAAATTTTGGGCAGAAGCTTTAAATACCGCAATTTGTTTGCTAAATAGATTAACATCAAAAGCTCCGCTAAAAACATCTTATGAACCATGGTTTTCCAGACAATCAGCAATGGAAAATATAAGAACTTTTGAATGTGTGGCATATAATTACATTAATAAGAAACTTCGACACAAGCTGGAAGATGTATCAAGAAAGTACGTTCTCGTCGGAATCGAAGGCGTATAGATTGTTGGACATAGAAACTGGACAAATAATAAAGTCAAGAGATGTCAAGTTTATTGAGAACATGAATACCAATCTAAATAAATTCCCGGGTGTGAACCAAAATGATAAATAGTGAAAATTCAACAAACGTAATCCAGGATGTCACAACTATTAAAGAGGACTGTCAAAATGTTCAGACTCCCGCTAGTGAAAGTAATGTTTGTTCTGATGTTGATAATGCAACTGAAGATTCAAATGCGGGTATACGGAAGTCATCAAGAGTAAACATGAGTAAAGTAACAAGAGTAAAAACGACGCAATCACTCGTTGCATCAGAGAAACTAATAACGTTATTGATCAGATAGATATTTTTATGCACTGTTCAAGAGGAACTTTTAAAAAAAATCTAATGTCGATATTGTTATTATTTGGTTTGTTATTATTTGTTTAAATGTATTTTTTTTATTGTGCATCACTATTTATTTATTTATTATTTATAAACTTATGTAATTATTTTAATTATTATATATCTGATACCTATACGATAATGACTCAAATCGATGAAATAAACTAAACTAAACAAAAGTGTAACACCCCAAAAATACGACTACAAAACAGTTTGTCCGGTTGAGCCAACGACGTATAAAGAAGCATTGGATAGTTCTGATAGTGATCAATGGATTTGTGCTATGAAAGAAGAACTACAGGAAATATACGCAAATGATACTTGGCAGCTTGTGGATTTACCGAAGGGTAGAAAAGCTGTTAATTGTAAATGGGTATACAAGATCAAGTGTTTCGCTGATGGAACAAAAAAGTATAAGGCAAGACTTGTTGCAAAAGGTTTTTCGCAGAAATGTGGTCAGGACTACGATCAAGTGTTTGCACCGGTAGTGAAACAAGCAACTCTTCGAGCACTTTTGCAAATAGCATCTATGGAGAACATGATTGTACAACACATTGATGTCAAAACAGCTTTCCTGAATGGTGACCTTGAAAACGAAATCTACATGAAGCAACCATCTGGACATGAACAACACGGAAAAGAACATATGGTGTGCAAATTAAACAAAAGCTTATATGGTCTTAAGCAATCTGCTTGGAATCAAAAGATTAATACTATTATAATAATGATGCTGCTGTACGAAGTAAGAAACAAGGACTGGTGGTATGATAAATGGCAACGGATCGCCACTGCATGTGGTGATAATTTGCAAATTAATCCAAACAACATTCTTGGTGTGAAAGAAAATACTTTATAGAATAATTCAGCTTAATGATGACTCGATTCGGAATCAACTTGTAGAAACTGCTATCGAATCAGAAAGCCGAATAATATATAGCCAGCTGAATTATAATCTGAGTAACAATAATTATTTCCATGATTATCTTAAGCCCAAAGACATTTCTTTAATCTTCATAGCAAGAAGCGAAGTATATTTCAAAAGCGCATCAGAAGATGAGTCTCTCAAAGACAACGAACTTTATCGAAAAGCTATACGTTCACTTTTGTAATTATCTGGAAGCACAAGACCTGATATAGCAGCAGCTGTTTCGATTCTGAGCCGAAAAGTATCCTGTCCTACTCAGCGTGATTGCAATGAGGTCAAACGAATTATGCGATATCTAGAAGGAACTCAACAGCTATGGCTTTGCGTTGGCTGTTAGAAAGAACAGTCGAATTTAATTGGATACGCGGATGCAGACTGGGCTGGAGATACAAATGGACTAAAATTAACAAGCGGCTATATATTTAAATTAGGAGAAGCTGTACTAAGCTACGCAAGTCGGAAACAGGCAATCAGAAGCTAATTTGGTTAAAAACATTATTTGAAGACCTACAAGTTGAAATAAAAGACATAACAATGCTTGAGGATAATCAAAGTTGCTTCAAAATTTTAGATTCTGAAAAGATAAATCCTCGAACAAAGCACATAGACGTGAAATATTATTTTCTTCGCAAAAATCAAAAGAAGTTAAACACATTTACTGCCCAACTAAAGAAATGATTGCTGACATTCTTACCAAGCCTCTGCAAAATATTAAACAGTCAAGATTCAGAACTTTAGCTGGACAATCATAAATGATTTTTTCAATTCATAATGAAGTGTTTGTTAAGAAAGGGTGTTAGAATATATGCAAAAACATTTGTATTATGTACTTGTTATAAAAACACTTTGTATTATAATGAATTTCTAGGATTTCTTAGAAGAACACGAAATCAACTTTCAACTAATTTTGCTCAGACAATTTATAATACAACTGTGCTCTCACCAAGCCAAACAAAGTTGCAAGTCTTACAAAATCGATCTATGTGAATTATATTGAAAAGCAACAGGTATACTCCCATAACTAAGATGTTACGATATCTTGGATAGTTAACTGTAAACCAATGTTTAAAATACTATGCGTTAATAATGATTTTTAAAATAAAGCTAAATTTATATCCTGTTTACTAACAGAACAACGTACAGTACATATGTAACTAACGAAAGATATTCACATAGAAATGCAGGAGACTTTCGATTACCTATATTTAGGCGAAAGCAAACACAAAACCATTTTCTATGTAAATGACTACAGTTGTTCAACCGACTTCCGACAGATGTTAAAAATTTAGTAAATTTAAATTAGCACAACTATCTTTAAAATTGTCGCTCAAAAAAGGAAAAACGCTCAGATTTGCTCACCAAATTTCATAAACAATACTCAAGTCGAACTTCTTGTAGATGACAACGAAATTCTTTACAGGTGGCGAAAGTGTTGGGAAGGACTTTTAAATGAAAAGTTTTCCAGAAAAAAAACCGACATCACATTAAGTGATTGCGATGGTGAAAAACTTCAAAAACGGAAAAGCGATTGACCAGATTGACCAAAAATGAGATTATATGGTTCACGGTTCTTATCACCAAACTTAGCAGCGGTGATTAGTTGATGGGAAGTTACTTCTCCCAATTATAAAGGGGTAGAGTGATACGTTGAACTGCGGTAGTTACCTTTTTTCAATTAAACTGAATCCTGAGCGGATTTTGAATTCCCGTTCGCGAAAAATAATACGGCAATCTAATGACGTGTGCGGATTTGTTTGAGGCAAATCAACCACAGATGTAATTGAGAATGAAAGAATCTAAATGGCAAGCTAAAACAAAAGTTCGATGCACAGGAGTCACCGAAAATTTGTCAATCGAAGTATGTGTACACCAAGAAAGCGTGTTAAGTCCTTTGTTTTTTATTACAATTCTTGATTATCTACTTGAAGATAAGGTGGTTAACAAGAAAATGAATCAATTATTCTTTTCTGATGATGGACCCATCGTAAGAGAAGATCCTTCATACTTGCAACAATCACTTGACGTATGGGTGGAAGTTGTGGAGATAAATGGATGCTCCCATTTTCAATGTTGTTGCAAATCGTTTGAATAGCTTGGATCAATGACCAATACCTATTCATCATAAAGTTTACAGAATCAAAAATATGAAAAATTGAGTTTTGTGACTCTTTCAAAACATAGAAACATATAAAAAAGTAAAATCAAGGACCACCCTAATACCTACCTATTTAAGATATGTAATAACGCAGATGTAAAATTTACAAAATAAAATAACTCACTTGTGCGATTGAAGTGTTGAGGGTGGATTCAATTCCATGGCTTTGTCGATGCTGGACATGATACTTTGTAACTTCTCCAAACTCGCAAAACGCTCTTGATTTTTTGCATAAGTTGTACTTTCAATAGTTTCTTGTTCGTCAATTGCATTAGTAATGGTAATTTTGGTCCTAATAAAATGAACATTAATATTGGAACATTTTTGAAAGCCTAATTTATACGAACGATAACAGGCGATCCACTTCCTCCTGAGACACAACTTCCAACGAAAGACGAGCTTCTTCATTACGCAGTGATTCCAATACACTATTAAATTCATTTAATTGTTCATCCAATTCAGTAATCACATCTTTTTGAGAGGTTTCAGCGTGAGTTAATTCGTCAAGTTGAGATAGGGTTTGTGGAGCCAGTATGCGATATTTCTCGATATCCTCTTCAATCTAAAAAAAAAAAAAAACATTGTTCTCAATGTACAGTAGAGCAATGTTATTTGAAAAGAACTACTAACACTTTTTGCCATAATTGCCATTTGTTCATGCTTATATTTATATTCTTGAATTTTATCAATGAGCTCTTGTCTTTGGATAATTTTGCCATTAGCGAACGGAACTATTGATTCCTTGAACATGTTGTAGTAAAACAAATAGTTTAACAAGTGATTCAGCATATGAACAGTTTTTTTCGGAGCTATATAATGCCAATAAGAGATGAAGCTTTAACGCCTGGTATAAACAAAATTACAATTACAATGGGTATATACTTACAAGGGTGCTTCAAGTCGTAATAAAAGAAACAATGAGATTTATCTGATATTTTGTAGATGTGATCAATGTAGTTACAAAACCGAACAAGGAAGCCTCGCCTTTCAGTTATATTTTCATTATTTTTCATCTAAATAACGATACACCAGAAAATTATAATATTTTATTTATGTATTTTAAAAACATTTTACTTGAATCATAGGTGCAATATCGAAATTAAACATTTTTAAATAATTTATTAAGGCATTGAACACAAAACTTTCAGTTGGTTTCGATAAATCAGTTTCTTTTATTTTAAAAGAAAATATTTGATTCCATTCTTGGACAAATTCTGCACTGGAGAACATTTTATTTTTCAATTATAACTCAAATAGCGAATTAAAAAAAAATGCAGTTTTGTTTTGAAAAAAAAAACCGCTGAAATTATGACGTTTATATTCGATACTCGAAATTGAGTGTGACACACTGACACCCAATAGACTGCGTTCATGTATGCAACTTTAAAATCGCTTTTATACTCGACTCAAAGATCGCTTTTTGCGGAAAATAGGAAAAGCTGATTTAAAATTTTCATTTTGTATATTATGGAAAAACCAAAAAACCAAAATAAATGATCTTAAGCCCAGTTTCACCAAAATAAACCTTAAAGAATTTTATATAACGGAGTAACAAAATTTATTGGCATTTTAACTCAAAATAGTGTGCAACAACATTAGGAGGTGAATTTTTAAAAATAAGGAAACTTGATGCCAACCCCGGATTTTTATTCACCACACATGGGTCTCTTTCAAGCAAGCGAGAGGAGAGCATATCAATCGAAAAAAATTTCAACGTTCTCTTTGTCTTGCATTTTTAAGACGCATTTAAAATTAATTTGGAACAAAATGAGACTTAAGTTTATTGACTCTTTTAAAACTGAAAGTGGTTTGTGAAATTGAAAAACAAACCAATAAATAATTAAAAGTTTTTGAAGAAACTGACCATTAAAAAAAATAATTTTTTTCTCAACAAATAATTTTGCTCGACAGTTAATGGATAGTGTTGAAATAAATTGATCTTGTTTTGTGACTATGTGCTTGTTGTTTGACAGCCGGAATTATAAAAACTCAACTGACGTACCGAAAATATCAAATCTTTTAAGTATGCGTGTAAAGCTTCCAAATCGAGATTCAAGCAAAATCTTTTTTAGATAAGAAATTTTAATATCATCTCAAAAAATATGACGTTTGACATATTTTTTTCTAAAGATCAATTTTTTGGTCAAAGGAATTCGACAATAGTTTTTCGGGATTTTGACACCAACCCAAAAAAATCAGTAAATATTCCGAATGCCTTGTTTTAATTTTTTTAAGCCTACACAAAAAAAAAAAACAGGTTTTACCATACATTTTTGCTTAACACAAGTTTTCGTAAGCCACTGGTTTTATATTAAGACCCAGTCTTTTCAGCTGTGATTAAATTTAACCATTTGCTGGTAACCATAGAAAAACATACAAAAACTTAAACACTGAAACAAACAATGGTTACAAATAACTAGAGCTGAAAAGACTGGCCCTTAACCTGTCGAAAATAATTAATTGAAAACATTCAGCACTCAAGGAACTGTGAAAATGAGAAAGAAAAAGAGGACTGTCAAAAGAAAATATTTTATCTGTGTTCAATACGACTTCTTTGAATTGTACCGCGAACAGAATAATTCCTACATGTTTTAAATGTAAAATGAGAAAAAGTATGTTCTGAAAAGTTTTTAAAGCTGCTTCATAATCTTTCCAGAACGGTTCAAAACTGTTTTGAGAAGGATTTTCGATTTTCTTTTAGATCAGAACAGCTAGAGCAGATTTGTAAAAGTGCAAAAAATCTGTTATTGTTTTGACATAATCTGGTTATGAGCTGCAGGATTTCTTTCGTTGAAAAAAAAAACTTTTGTTATGAAATTTGAAGTTGTCAACGTTTGAAACTGATGTGGTTTTTCATTGGAAACTTCAGATATTGCTTTGAGATTTAAGATTTTTCTTGCCGAATGAAACGCAAAAAGATTTTTTTGTTTTGTAGTTGCGTGTATCATTTTATGTTTGTTCATTTAAAAATTGGTGAGAGGGAGACAAACTGAGTTCGTACTAACTTGACAAGTTGACAGTCTCACGCATTGTTGTGTATATGTGAACGTAGATGAAAAAATCTCACTTCAAATCGAGATTTCAAGATTTTGATCTAGACTAATCTGGATTTTATTTATTTGACCAATGAAACGCAAAATCTAAAAACGATGGGAAAAAATATATCTAGATCAATAAAAAAGCACTTTTTGCGACCAATGAAAAACCACATGAGTTTGTTTATAGGTTTATAAAAAATACATAAATAATCAGTTCTAAATATTTCTAATGGCCAGTTTCTCCAAACACTTTTAAATATTTATCGGAATGTTAAATCTTAGGCCGTGTGCGAATTGCGTTAAAATGGTTGTTAAATTTGATCCCATGGATAAATTTTGACACGGCTGAGGTGAACACAGACATCAAAAATTAACCTGCTCAGGAGATCGTTAAAATTTTAACATTGGTTAAATTTTGACATTTGTCAAAGAAATTCAAAGTTTTTTCTTCTTTCGTGTGTAAAAAAATTCAGTTTTTTCAAAAATGAAACGGCAGAGGAAAGTCAACAAACCATATAATAAATGCAAGTAAATATCCTACAGCAAAAAAGGGCTTTAAAGAAGACTGGCCGTACTTTGATATTTTTCAGAAATATGCCTCATCTAAGGATAATTACCATCCACCGTTACTTATTGGTAGTTGCGTAGGTATGTTTTCTATGACATCGCCTGATATTGAAGAGCCTACAGCTTCAACATCAGCAGGTTTTTCTGCTTCCGCAACTCCTACTGATTTTGATTGCCGTCCGTCCCGTACTCCAACCCCATCCACTCCATCATTACATTCTAACCCTTTCCCATCTACACTCGATAACCATCCGTCTGCCCGAGATTCAACCCCGTCTACATCATCTTTTCATTCTCCCACTTTCACTTTCACTTTCCCATCTACACCAGTTAACCATCCGTCCGCCCGTCCTTCGACCCCGTCCACATCATCTTTTCATTCTCTTCAATCTCCTACTTTGCCTTTCACATCACCATCATCGTCTAAATCTCGAAAGTTTTCAGAATTTGAAAAACACTGCATAAAGAGGGACAAGAAATTGTCCAAGCAAATAGGTGGGATTATGACGATTCTTACGCAAATGGTAGCACAAGAATATCCAAATATAAATGTCGATAATGTTCTTATCGAGGATTCATCAGAAGAAGACTAATTTCGTAGTCTTCTTCTGATGAAGAACACAAATTCCATCCATTCTTCCAAACCACATCTGTTTTCAATAAAAAAAAAATAAACAAATAATTAAATAATTAAAAGGTATTTTGTGTTTTATTTGCTTATTTGTCACAACAAAGTTAGAATCTTGTGATGACATCAACAATCGCGTAAACGAAGGGTGGATGAAGTTGTGTGAGGACTCTGCCATCTTCTGCAACCAAAAATGACCCAAAGCTGAAAGGTAAGCTCTAAACAACAATGAACAATGTACAATGTTGCATGTACTAGGAGCGACGCTGAAAACCCCGTCCAAAATGCACTCTCAAAGAACACTCCGGCACCGTCGCAAAAAAAATATTATGTATGTACATGCACAATAACTCGGAGAAAACAAATGTAGCAACACCAGCATTCTGTTGGCCTTATGGAACAATCCATAACCGGAAAGCTTGCTTTTATTTTGTAAAAAAAAATCATACACACTTTATTCTGCACAGAATCATGGCACATAGGTACATATTAAGCGAAAACGAAATAGATTTAAAAAATCGTCACTACTTAATTGATGGATTCTCTGGCCTCGTATCAGATGTCTATTCCTTATCTGCGTGCCTAGTTCATATTGGCCAAGGAAAACACTCTTATCCACTTGGGTTTGGTTTTCAACTGGGAAAGATTCGCCATAGTTTTGTTTCCTTTAAAGAAAAACTCCATAAGTTACAATCTTTTGTAAAAATTCAAATACATAAATGCATTGTTTCCTCCTCCTGTTGATACATCTGCAAACATTATCTTGCTTTTACTTGTAGGATTTTAATGTCGTTATTAACTAATTAAGGTTCAGTTAATAGTGGTTATTTACTGATATTAATTATATTTTTTTTTTAAGTTACTTCCAGTTCCAATTTTAACTTCTTCACCACCATTTCTCTGATGAATATGAATATGAATATTCTTTATTGAGTCTTTATACTAATTTACATTGTGGAATTTACTTATCGATAACTTAAGTACAACTGCGGCTATAATGTATTGCCTGCTTTGACAATTGAAATGAAACGCCTCATGGCTTACTTTTACATATATTCTGACTGCTCTTGCTCAGGAGAGAGTATACATATACTTTTTCTTTGACGATATGTCACATTAAAATACATATATACATAATACTTATACTACTTAAAACTAAATAACGAATGGTCGACAATCAACCAGTTTAATTTTTCTTTTTTATTTTTAAACAATTATTTGTATGTGATAGAGCGAGAGCGCTCTAAGATGTTTTCTTATCATTAAAATTCACAGCAATTTTGAGATAGATATTGTGAAATGAAAGGTTACTAAACGTTAAAGATTATAAAATTGTCTCTTTTTCTCTAAAACGAGATAGATATTTGAAATTGAATCTATGAGCATTCAATCTAGAAAGTACATTGTACATATAACACATAACACATAGATACATAAATATACATCGAATTGGTTGAGCAATATGATATTCTTATTATTATTATTTTTTTTTTTAAATTCTTCTTAGTCTTATAAGTCGCAATCAGTCTTATTATTTTCTTTACAATTTAAGAGTATTACAGCAAGAATAAAGATTATCAAACAATTCTATACTTTATATAAGATTTCTTAAAACTGTCAGGTAAGTCCTGTCCACCAACATTGGAAAGATAAGGACTTTATTTATAAAAATTAAGATTTCAGCTGTCGACACATTCCCCGTAGTAAAAATAGTGAACAGAGATAGTGTGCATTTAAAAGCATCTATAAAATAAAATTAGTTTATATGCATTCAGCCACGGTTTTGGCCCGAAGTGGCCGATGAGTAAAACAAGGGAGAGGATGTTAGTGAGGAATCCAGGTCCAAAGATATAATTCCGAGGGGAGACAAGTAACCTGAGTTGTCCCAAGTGTACCCTGTCTGCGAATGAATTACGTGACTAATAAGGTCATTTTCTGAAAGCTCCAGACACATAATTGTTTTTTTCATGAGAGTAAGATTATATCTCATCAGCGGAATGATTTTAGTGATATTATAAATGTGATTGTTGGAGAAGCGTTTGGTGGGGGACTCAAAGTTTTTCCCAGCACATAATCTTAGTATTTTTCTTTCCAAAATTTCCAGCACCATTTCTCTGATCAAAAAATGAAAATCAAATGAACAAGCTCCGTTTGACACATGTCATCCGAACAGGGTTGTTTACTAAAAAAAACTAAAAACTGAGTGCGTTCGGTTGCACACGAGATAGCAATCTAAGGGCCAGTCTTTTCAGCTCTGGTTAAGTTTAATCATTGATTATTTCAGCTGGTAACCATAGATTCTGTCTTTTCAACAAAATCTTAACCAGAGAATCTATGGTTAACATAGATAACGTTAACCAGCTAATTTTCCGTGGTTAGTGTCATTATTCCAGTCGGTTAACAGAGATTTGGTCTTTTCAGCAAAATTTTAACCAGAGAATCTATGGTTAACAGAGATTTCGTTAACCAGTCAATTTTGCTTGGTTAACCACAGAAATTCTATGGCAAGCGAATATTTTTTTCACATTTGTGTTGAATGATAAATAATATACAGATACTTATTGATCATTACTGCTAATCGTTACGAATAAAATTAAAAAAAATGATGATCTACCATCTTAATAAATTCCACCCCTATATTTTATGTATATTTTTTTGTTTTCCTTTGTTCGTGAATGAATCAATTCAGTTTATCCATGTACATTGAAACGAGACAGGCTGTTATCAATTATTGACAAAATCTTCGATCTCTTTCTCTCGCATTCAAAAAAGTATAAACAAACTTAACCAGAGATTCCGTTTCACAACCGGACCACTGGAAAACTGGAACTATCTCTGGTTTGGTAACCAAAGTAGATAAAATGGTGAAAAGACGAACTGTGGTTAACCGACTTTCGAAACAACTGGTTAAGAAAATTCTATGGTGAACAAACCAGAGATTTAACCAGAGCTGAAAAGATTGGCCCTAAGATAGCTAGATAGATGTTCGTTGTAAGCTGTTTGTCAAAGTCCATATTTCCACGTGTAGGAAACGATGATTTTTCTATAATTAGTGATGGTGAGAGGGGTAACTTGAAGAGACGTACGTACGGGGAAAAAAATCTAAAATTTTATAAAGATTGAGGGAATTTTCGTAGTGTGTATGTAATAATATTGTCACTACTTGTAACTACATTTGCAATTTTGAATTTTTTCGCTTTTTTCATAAAATTCCATTACTTGTGACTGGAAATTTTAATTAAACATGAGCCTATAAAGAATATTGTAAACATCGACTCTCATTTCATATATTTTGTTTTTTTGTTTGACCCTGTTTACACCAGTCCTTTTGCCGTGCGTTTCGTCAATAAAACCATCATTATCTTGTGATTTTCTTATAAGTAGAAAGACAGTTTTACATATTTTAATTTTTGTACCTCCTGAATTTTTCTTCTTTGATTATTTGAATTTCCTGTCATATATCTGTCATATATATTTGATTGTTCATTTTGGATTTTTTGTTTGACGTATTATTATTATTATTTATAAATACACTATACCCACGTTCTTTATTAGATCCTTTTTATCGAATGTATCCAAAGCAATCTAGGTAGCTACGTGCAGTTGTAATCCCTTGTAAAAAAACTGCTGATGCAACAACTTAAGGTATCTGAACATTTTTAGATAGTTTGATACCGTCCCAGATAGGTTCTTGAACGCAATGAATGTCAATGGGAAATTTATGCTAAAAAAATCCCATTTAAAGCAATTCACACAGCAAAATGCTAAAATTTTATTCACCTCCATAAAAACGGATCAAATTTAACTGGGATCAAATTAACCAGCATTTTTAACGCAATTCGCACACGGCCTTAAAGTGGCATTTTTCAATTTCACCAACCACTTTCATGGCCAGTTTCTCCAAACACTTTTAAATATTTATAAGGTTGTTAAATCTTAAAATGGCATTTTTCAATTTCACCAACCATTTTCATTTTTAAAAGGGCCAATAAACTAAAGTCCCATTTTGTTCCAAATAAATTTTAGAGGCGTCTTAAAAATGCAAGACAAAAGAGAACGTTGAAATTTTTCGATTGATATGCTCTCCTATCGCTTTGCTCTAATGAAAGAGACCCATGTGTGGTGAATAAAAGTCCGGGGTTGGCATCAACTTTCCTCATTTTTAAAAATTCACCTCCTAATGTTGGTACAAACCACAGTACACATATTAGAAGTAATATACTGCGCAATTTGGTGACCTGAGATTTGGATCTATTTATAATAGCTCTACAAAACAAATGTCATTTTTTTATAATCGATTTGACTTTTCTGTTGTTTATTATTTTCTGCTGTATTATTAGAGAGCTTTATTTTGTTGTCCTCCTCAGTAAAACTAAATAATTGTTAGTTTGTTTTTAAATGTTCGATCATTGCCTGTTAATCTTTCAGAATCATCAAACGCGGCAAAGCCAACCAACATGAAATATATTGGAAGCGACATGGTAGACGTAGAAGAAATTGTTGTTCCCGATTTTGTATTTTGTGGAAAATACAATTGAAGAGATCTGGGTAACCAACCCCTTTGGACGATTCTGGCGGCATCTATCGAGAGAGGGGGGGGAGGGGTGTTTCCACTAAGGCACTTCTCCTTTCATCGAGACGGCAGCGGAGGAATTCCCCAGATGGAGTCAACGGTGGCGTCTACAGTTCCATCAGTCAGGTTGAACTACTTAGTGAACACCTTATACGGGCTACTCCGACATATTTGAAGCTCAGGCCGATAAGGAGCGGTCTATCCGGCTCCCCGCTCTTGGAGTTTTAGTAAGAGCCTGGTTTTCCAGGTTGGGGGTTGTGCGGCGGGTTAACTTCCCTACGTGGAATGTATTGTCGTTGTTCAGACCACGTGCAGCCGAACAATTAGTGGAGACCCTGGACAGGCTTAAGGCTGATGTAACAGCTATCCAGGAAGTGCGATGGTGTTGTGGACACCCTGTAAATAATAAAAATTATTTTGTATCTCAATGTATCTTATGTCGAATTCCTTTGATTTTTTCAGATTTGATCGGAAAAGTTGACTTTTTTTCCTTCCTATGGATGTTGAAAAAACAAAGTTGCTTTTTTTCTGTAATTGTGTGGTGTATATTTTATAGACGCGATCTAAACATTTCACTTAAGTTCACTTTATTAACATATTGCGCTATTAACAACAAGTTTCACGTCCAATAGATTATTTTAAAATTATTTTATTTGAGAAATCTATATTAAAATAAACCAAACTACATAATTAAACTGCTCGTCTGACAGAAGAAATCAAATCTGTTAAGTATGTGTGAAAATATGTGTGAATCTTGCTATCAAATCGAGATTCAAGAAAAGTTGATCTGAGGGGAAAAAAAGCAACTTTTTCTGGTCTATGGATCATGATTTTCGGAAAAAAAGCAACTTTAGTCCGAAAAAAAGCGACTTTAGTCCGAAAAAAGTCAACTTTTTATTTCAAAGGAATTCGACATTATAAAAGAAAAAGAAAACAATAAAAAGTACTTACCGTCTTAAATTGATGATCGTTCCATTTCCAGCAACATACCACAGGGTCATTGACCTTAACCCTGGTATATGTAGGTATATGCATGCAAGTCACTTGCCGATATGTTGTGGAACTCGAATTTGGTGCCTCCTTTTTTTTATCCAACACAAAAAGCGGATTTATTTATTGAAAATAAATCGGTGTAGTTCCGATACTAAAATAAACATAAGCGTAATATAAATGTCAAATTTTGGTTGATTTATTTGCACAGAAATTTGTTTACGATTTATGTACAAATTTGTTTACGATTTATGTACATACCTTCCAAACATGATGGTATAATGTGTAGAAACACTTTGTATTTTAATCATGGGATGAAAAATAGTCTTATTTATTAAAAAAAAATATCTATACAATTATTTCGATAAAAAAAAATAATTGTTTACATTAGGTTTCACTTGACCTGTCACTTGTCAGACACTGTTTCGAAATCAATGATGGCCGACGTAACTTGGTTTTTTTAATTGGTCGTTATTGAAAAACATTTGTTCCGAATCAATGATGGCCGAATTGATTGATACGTACTATTGTGGATAGATGCCGCTTCGGTCAAATTTAAATCCCGATTCGCACTATTCACAGTGGTACAACAAAAAAGATAAAATCAATAAATAAAATTTAATTTGATTGGCCGTTTCGATCGAAAGATCTGAGATAACTGCTCGCAGAATTGGAACGATGGGTTAGTTCGAAATCTTAAAGTATGTATGCGACGAAAGTCATAGAAACTGTTGAAAGGTGCGGAAGTGTGAAATTTAAATTCTTAAAATTATAAATTAAAATATAAATGTCATTTCAAAATTAAATGGTAATAGTGAAAAAAATTAATTAAATATTCATTTTTTTTTTAAATTTTTGTGTTTTTTGTAGTGAATTTCACACGAACGGTGTCTTATAAAAAGTGTGCTATAAAGCCATGCAACACATGCATAAGTTTTAACCAAAACCACATAAAAAGTGAATATTGGTGAGTGATTTTTTTCAAGATTTATCTTGGGTTCGTGTTTTAGTAGTTTTTTTTTCTTTAACAACTACCAGGAATTACCTTGGCGATCGCGGATAGTCCAGTTGGAATCCGGATCGCCCGCTAAAATTTTGTTTAAAATATTAAACAAGGATTCTTTGCAACAAAGGAATTTCACATTCGCCATTTTTTTGTTGCCAAATCGTAATTCAATTTAAAGCTCCAACGCTTAAGTTTTATTTTTCAAATAAATAAAATTGAAAATTGAATTTTGAACGGGCACTGGCACATTTAATACAAAAGCAACAGTTAGTGGCTCATTTACAAAAAAAATAATATCCAGAACGATATATGTACCTACTGGGTTGAATTACCTTTAATTCACATGGTACCCTGGATTGTGTAATGGTAATGGTGTTACAATACACTTACGCAAACAACACGTCAACAGGGACTGACAATCTAAATATTAACATCGACATCTAGTCAGTTCGACAACTGAAAGAAATGTCTACCCGGGCTAAATTATCAGGTCTCCGTTGAGCGTCCTTGGTGAGTGTATTGTAGAAGAAAACCTTGCTACAATATCGATACTTAATCTGGTCACGTTACTCCTACTGAGTCTTTAGAATTAATAGTCCTCACTACAGAAACTGCAAAGTCCATTCAACAAACACGTCTCTTAAAATTCTACCACCCAAACGACAACTTACTTTCTTACGGTTGGTTACTTAGTTATGGACTTCCATGGGTGAGAGGGTAACGCTGACCTAATTAAAACTTACGACGGGGTTTTACGAAACAAGGTTAGTCTTGTTCTCAGGAACTAATCGTAACGAGATATGTCTGAGTTAGGGGATGCTTAGGACATAGATAATTTTTCATTAAGTCTTTCTTGCCGGACTCTTATAGGGACAATATCGCTTTCAAACGGGTTAATCAAGCTTTAACTGGGTCGGGTGGTCTAGGACTCTCCTTCAGAACGTCGTAAAGGTGTCTTTTCGAAACGGAAGAGTCGTTTTTGAATTAGTCCCATTATAGGTCGACATTACTAGAAACCAATGGAAAAACTCCCTTCGATTTTTCCCGAACCCTCTACTCTTCACTTGTCTAGAACTACTCCTTCACACCATCCAGTTTCAACTTGATCACCCAGTTCTCTAGTCGACGTCTGCCCAGAGTGAAGCATCGAAACTTCCCTATGTACCATTCATACTCTCCGCTCAGGACATTCACTCGAAATCATGCACTCCTCGAATTTCACGACTAACACTTTCTCTGAACCATAATACAAAAAATTTAAATTTCTCCAAATGACAAGTAGAAAGGACATCAACATGTTCTAGTTCCAACACCTGCCTTAACTCGCAAAGTGTGAAACCATACCACTGCATCTCCTGTCTGGTCATCATTCGAAGATAGGGGTGTGTACCTAGGTGACATATACACTGTTTTTATACCATTTGGAAAAATTCCTTGACCTTACTTCTGATGAAGGATGGATCATGTCATAAACATGATCCTCAAATGATCTTTAAGTTTCGATGAGATTCTCTTCACGTAATTTTAGCATTCAGGAAAAGTGACTAACTCCTCCACCTTGTTCACATCAAGGCATAGGTACAGAAGAAAATTCGTATAAAACCTAAAGAGAACTAAAACGGACAAGGATTCTTAACCCTATCCTTTCACGACTCTTAATACTCCTTTCGACAAAGGAGCACGTCCAAGCCGGATCGAATAGGGGTGGCTAACTCTCGACTGCTGCGTCAGGTCCTTCTCATCCACCTCAACTAGCTCATCGTGCTAAGGGTCGCGAGTCTTTGCTACAGGAGAAGAAAGCCGGCATTACATTAGTGACCTGGAATCAAGTTGTTAATTGACTCGAAATTGTTTAATATTGCTTCAATTGGGACTTACACGCCCAAAGATTGTAGTGAAAAGTGATAACGTTGCAAAAATTTGGAAAAATGTTGAGAAGATTGAAAAGAAAAATTATACTAGCGGACAGATTCACAAACCAAGGATACAGGTGGACTTATTCTATTGAGCTACTACTCCCTACCCTCCATGTTCTTGACGCTCAGAAATTTCAAAAGAACCCTTTAATGTGGGAGAATCAGATGTTGTAAAGATTTCCCAGTGTCTAACTTCCCTACCTAAGAATTCTATCGAAGAACATCGACAGAAATTCTCCCTTATGACGTTTCCTCTGACACAAATTTTATTGATGAAACATCCCGCTAATTCACGAAATTAGCGTAGAATGTTCCTCCTTACTACATCTATAATCGCAGTACGATTGTTGTGGTTGTTGTTGTTGTAGTTGTTGTTGTCATTGCTCTCTTCTTTATATGTTGTTGCTGCTGTACTACGTTTATTTCCGCAAATCTTTTGTATGGACGACTGTCTCAAATCCTTTTTCATCGCGTACTTTATACAGGTTATTGCCTATTATTTTTATGATGTGGCCTTTAATAAATTTGGGACAAAGTTTTGCGTTCCGATGTTTCGATGCGTCGCTTAGGATAAAATTTCGACGGAACACTTTATCTCCTACGTTATAATTTACTACTTTACTTCTTAAATTGTATGTGTGCTCATACGTTTCGTGTGCTTTTCCTAGAGCTGTTTTCAGATATGCTTGTAGGATATTCATTTTGGCAGCTTTCGGTAACCAATCAATCTCCGATTGATTCAGACCTCCCAGCTTCTTCAATAACTTATAATCCGCACCGTGTTCCACCATACGTTGTCCGAACAGGGCTTCATAGGGTGACATACCCGTCACACTGTGAACTGATGTGCGTAAAGCACTACTGATTGCTGATAAATGTTCGTCCCAGTTGCTTTGTTTTGGATCAATGTATGCGCGAATGGCGCTTAAAATAGAACGGTTCACTCTTTCGCTCGCGTTTGCCTGCGGTGCGTAAGAAGCGGTTCTTACATGGCTAATTCCAAAATTTTCTAAAAATTTTTCGAATTCTTTACTAATGAACTGAGATCCGTTGTCGGAAAGCAACGTCTCAGGTACTCCAAAAATTAAAAATACTTCCTCAGTCAGAAATTTAATTAGTTCGTTTGTATTGGCTTTTTTAAGAGGCTTTATTAATACAAATTTAGTTAACTGGTCAAGTATAATTACTATAAAGGTATTACCTTTCCTTGATCTGGGATACGGTCCCAAAAAGTCAACGTATACGTGTTGGAATGGTCGTTCTGCCGTGAAGGCTTTACCCATCTCTGTACGTAACGTTATGTTTGGCGCTTTAGTGGTCTTGCATGTATCACAATTGTTAATATAAAGTTTTACTTGACTTGCCATGGCTGGCCAATAACATCTCTCTCGCAGGCGATACAAAGTTTTAGTGATCCCCCCATGCGACGATCTTGGTGGTTCGTGAGCCTGAAAGATCAACCTTTCGGTCAGCTCCGATGGAATCCACAGCTTCCAAGTTAAGTCATCTTCAATCGGGTTACCTGTTGCATGTTTAACTCTTTTATAGATGTAATTTTCTGATACCATAAGATCAGGTAATCGTTCTTTGTTTTCTTTAATATGTGCGATCAGTTGAAGATACTCTTCAGACTTAAAATTCGGATCTTCCAAATCTATGTGTAACACTTCCGATTGATTCTTCGATATAGGCATCGTATTGGAGTTTTCAACTTCAAGTCCGTCAACTTCGTACACGCGTGACAATGCGTCGGGTACTTGATGTTGAGTTCCTCTACGATGTTCTATACGAAAATCGAAACTCTGTAACTTCAGACTCCACCGGGCTAATCTCCCCGTTGGATCCTTCAAATTCATTAACCACTTCAGACTGGCATGGTCGGTGATTACCAAAAACTTGTAACCCTCGACGTACGGTCTAAACTTGTAAATGCCTTGGACTGCTGCCAAGCATTCTCTTTCTGTAACGGTATAATTTCTCTGAGCAGCGTTAAGCTTCTGAGAATAAAAATAGATCGGCATCTCATCTCCGTCTTCGTTCCTTTGACATAACACACAACCTATGCCTGTTGCGGATGCATCACAGCAAATAATAAATTCTTTATTAAAATCAGGGTTTGTAAGAACGGGTGCTGACGTTAATGATTGCTTCACTTGCTCTAAAGCCTTGATAGCTTCATCACCAAAATTAAACTTTTGATTTTTTCTTAATGTATCGGATATAGGTGCTGTCATGGTTGAAAAATTCTCAATAAATCTCCTATACCATCCGGCCATTCCTAGGAATCTGCGGACTTGACGTAGAGTCGTTGGTATAGGGAATTCTAAAATTGCTGAAACTTTCGCTGGGTCAGCTTTTAGACAACCCTGTCCAACTATATACCCTAAATATTGTAGTTCTCTAAAACAAAACTTTGACTTCTCTACATTAATCGTTAATCCAGCGTCAGTCAAATGTTTAGCTACTTTTCTTAAAATTTCGATATGGTCTTCGAAGTTTTTCGAGATGACTAGAAGGTCATCCAGATAAATGAATACTTGTTCTCTCAACTCTCGAGGAATCACTTTGTCCATCAAACATGTCAAACTTTGCGCTGCGTTCGAGAGTCCGAACGGCATCACACGGAACTGATATAAGGGACGTCCAGAGACTGTGAACGCTGTCTTCTCCCGTGATTCTTTCTCCAGGGGTACTTGCCAGTAAGCATCTTTCAAATCCACGCTAGAAATATAGTGAGTCTCCGAAAGGCGTGCTAACAATCCTTTGATGTGCGCAATTGGGTTCGCATTTTTCTTCGTTACGCTGTTAACTTTTCGGAAGTCGAGGCATAATCGGTTTTTTCCTGGTTTTCTCACTAGTACTACTGGTGATGACCATGCGCTCTGACTCTCCTCGATAACACCTAACGAGATCATACGATCCAATTCCGCGTCAACTAGGCATTGTACTGCTGGGGATATGGGATAGTGACGTTGCTTTATAGGAAGCGCGTCTCCCGTATCTATCTTGTGTTCCATCAGATGTGTTCGTCCGAGACCTCGGACGGCGAATGACGGAAATTGTTCGATTACATTTTTCAGAATGGTGGATTCCTCCACGGATAAGATGCATTCCGATTTGTTGGCTGGTTCGGATGTTGTCTCGGTAGCGGAACTTATTGAAGATATAATATGTGGTGCGATTTTGAACATCGACCAAAAATCTACGCCTAAATACAACTTCTGTGATAGTGATGGTACTATGTAAAGATCCATTGAGTGTGTTATACCTTTACATTGAACTTGTGTAGTAATGACACCAATCACATCTTGTTTTCTGCCATCGGCAGTAGAAACACTACTCGTGAACTTCCTTATTGGGATGTTCAAATCTTCAATAAACTTCATAGCACCGTTACCAAGGCAACTGATGCTCGCTCCGGAGTCAAGTAATCCAAGCCATTTATTTTCTAATAACTCTACTTCGATGTATGGGCGTGGATCACCCGAAATACTATCGATTGTGGTAGCCGATAAGGCTCTAAACATTTTGCGTCGTCGCAAAAATCTGTTTCTTAACTTCAAAATTTTCTTCTGATGATTCGGAAAAGTATAAATTCTCTTCCTAGCTTCTGCATATTCAAGCTGTCTTTGATGTAAGGGCTTGAGCGTTCTCAAAATTGGTATTCTAGATTTAAATATGGGTTTAAGTATTTTAATAGGTTTATGTTCATTAATAATAGGTTTTAAAATTTCAATATGTTTAGGTTCGGAAATATTTGGAATGACATGTTTAAGTGAATTTGAACTATCTACATTGGTCTTTCCGAGGTTCCCGTCTTCACCAGATCTCTCTCGAGGGGATGCTGGCTCTTGAATGGGTTTCCCGAGCATTTTCTGTAACTAGGTGTTACTACTCCTGGGGTTCCACATTTGTAACAAAATAAGCGTCGTTGCAAGTCATTACAGTCACGGAAAACATGACCTACTCCTTGGCAATTCCAACAACTGACATTGTCACTTATTTGATTAGCTTCTCGAGATCGATTAGGATTAAACGCCTCTACTGCTGTCGACATTTCGGCAACTGGTAGTTCATTAATCTGCACTCCTATTTCACTCACTTGTTTGCGTTGGTGATTAACAAACGCAGGTGGAGCACGGTTACGAAGAAGGTCTTGATTGTTCCAGTATCTTTCCATCATCCTGCAGGTATGCACTAAGTCATTCAAGCTGCTAGACTTTACTGTTAACAAAAGTTCTCCCATTTTGCGCTTCACGTTTTGCTTCAAAACTTCAACTAACTCTGAATTCGGTTTCGGCGACTTCATTCTTGAGTTGATTCTTAATATGTCCTCATAAAAATTCTCAAAAGATTCTCCTGGCTGTTGCTTTCGATCTGACATCTGTCTGAATAGTTCAGAATCTGTTTCTAGAGTTTGATATTGCTCTGTCAGTGCCAATCGTAAATTCAACCATGATGATCTGGGGTTACTCTTCAAAAATCCCCAAAACCATGTCTCTACTGAGCCCGTAATAAAATGATGGAAGTTGGCTACAATTTCTGACCAAGATGTGTTGTGGCTATCTTTAACTCTTTCCAGACGAAATAAGAACTCGTCAACCGTCATGTTTTTGCCATTGTATTTTATCCCCCACTTGTGATAGTGTGGCAATCTTACAAACGTTCCGGCTGGTGATATCAAAGGTACTTCAGCATTAGGCCTTGCTGGTGAATCTTCGAATCTCATTTGGTTAATTCGTCTGAAAAATTCCAAGTCATTAGCGCTCGTCATATTCGGTTGGTTAGTAGTTTGATTCATCGTAGGATTTTCTCTTGTATATGTAGGTATGTTGTTTTCTCTAGCTCTTATAGGTACATTGTTATGATTTTGCGTAGTTTCATAATACGGAGTCGGTTGATCACATAAATCTACTAGTGGTTGTGTTGGTGGAATTACTCCTCTGGTATTATTTTGGCTTAGTGATTCGGTTAGCGTTTGTCTTATGATGTTACCGACTTGATCTAGTATCTGCTTTTGACTGCTGGCTAATGTTTCTTTCAATGCCTTTCGGTCGTCTTCTTTGCTGATACCTACTGATGTAGCCACTATACCTCGTATGTAATCCTCCAATCTATTTTCCTCCTGTGAATTGAAACTAGTGTTCAGACTTCGCCTACCTACAGGTGATGGAATCCTCTGTATTGGAGCTGGGTCTGGTCTGCTTTCAATAACTGGTACTTCTTGAGTTTCTCTCGATGGTTCAGCTGCTGGTTGATTTTCCGTTACGTTGTCTTGTGAACCGGATGGTCTATCCATAGCTAAGGCTTCTTGTTCGTCCATGTCTCTCCTTGAACGGGTGTTGTGTGATCTAGGGATCGATGGTAAACGCGGGTTGGTTTGTTTTGCTTTTATTGGGGTGTGTTTAACTTTCCCCATGAAATATGATGTTAATTTTAAACAGTTTAAATTTAAGTGTTCTAAGAACGAGAATGCCTACGTATAAAAATATAAAAAAAATTACTAACTATCTTACTAACTATCTTCCTTCTTTTATTGGGTTTTGGCCCTCAAAAAAAATATCTCAATTCTCTGAATTACTTCTTTCAGAAATTGAATATTAACTATAACTACAAAATTTCTTACTAAAACTAAAAGTGCGCCACCAGGCAAAACTAAATCTACAAAAATGCGCCACCAGGCAATCTAAATCTACAAAAATGCGCCACCAGGCAATCTTAATTCTACAAGTGCCACCAGGCAATCTTACTAAACTAAATACGCCACCAGGCAAATACTAAATGTGCCACACGGCAAAAATTCTCAAAAATCTCAAAAACGCCACCAGGCAAAACTAAATATGCCACACGGCAAAACTTAATCTAAATACGCCACACGGCAATCTTAAACTACAAAAGCGCCACCAGGCAAAACTATAACTTAATGCTTCAAAAATTTATTTTTCTACAAACAAATGTCTCAAAAAAAATTTTTCTTAAAGTTTCAAAATTTCTTCAATACTTTCTAAACTTACTAAACTTCTCTTTATATTAGTTGTCTCTATCTCATTGCAGGTTTGGAGTCGTGAGTGCAATTCCCACCTTCCAAGAGCAACTTAACAACAACAATCAGATTTCTCTTCTTAAAATCTGTGAAAACGATGTAAACACATTCTACTGCGAATCTTTTTAAGGTTTTATTATACTATAGCGAGTTGTTACAATTTCCTTCTTCTGTAGCTTCCCCCTGTCGCTACTGACTTAAGAAAGTTCTTCACATCTCTTAACGGACAACAGACCACAAACTATGAAAAGAATTGATCATAAACAAACAAAGCTATCTTCTTTCTATCTCAAGTGTATATGCTGTTACAAAAAAAAATCTAAATTTATGTTGATATGTCTTCTACTCTGTTTTCGTCTGTCGGCTTTCGCAGCTGACGTAAACAGGAAAAAATTTCGACTATTCACCGGTCGAAAGAACAACTGACTAAACTTCAAAGACTAATTAAAATGCGAATTACTTCCATTAAACGCTACAGCCACCGGACTAACATCGCATCCAATACGGCCGTCTAACTTCTAAATAACTCTAAAATTGAAATAAATTTATGGTATTTTTACGAGAGTGGAAAAGTATTTAAGCAGGTTATCGCTGCTGACGTAATCGGGAAAAATTCACCAATTACCGGTCGATACTTAAGTTAACTACCTTCCGTTGGAAAATCTCAAATAAAAATTATCACTCACAAACGATTTCTCAAAATTTGTTTTACTTCTAACAAAAAAAATTTATTAAAGAAAAATGATGCTAACACTTCAAAAACTAGTTTACTTCCTATTTTCAAAATCTTCAACATTTTGCAATTCACTACAACTTCGGGCAGCCCCACACGATTGGACGCCATTTGTAATGGTAATGGTGTTACAATACACTTACGCAAACAACACGTCAACAGGGACTGACAATCTAAATATTAACATCGACATCTAGTCAGTTCGACAACTGAAAGAAATGTCTACCCGGGCTAAATTATCAGGTCTCCGTTGAGCGTCCTTGGTGAGTTTATTGTAGAAGAAAATCTTGCTACAATATCGATACTTAATCTGGTCACGTTACTCCTACTGAGTCTTTAGAATTAATAGTCCTCACTACAGAAACTGCAAAGTCCATTCAACAAACACGTCTCTTAAAATTCTACCACCCAAACGACAACTTACTTTCTTACGGTTGGTTACTTAGTTATGGACTTCCATGGGTGAGAGGGTAACGCTGACCTAATTAAAACTTACGACGGGGTTTTACGAAACAAGGTTAGTCTTGTTCTCAGGAACTAATCGTAACGAGATATGTCTGAGTTAGGGGATGCTTAGGACATAGATAATTTTTCATTAAGTCTTTCTTGCCGGACTCTTATAGGGACAATATCGCTTTCAAACGGGTTAATCAAGCTTTAACTGGGTCGGGTGGTCTAGGACTCTCCTTCAGAACGTCGTAAAGGTGTCTTTTCGAAACGGAAGAGTCGTTTTTGAATTAGTCCCATTATAGGTCGACATTACTAGAAACCAATGGAAAAACTCCCTTCGATTTTTCCCGAACCCTCTACTCTTCACTTGTCTAGAACTACTCCTTCACACCATCCAGTTTCAACTTGATCACCCAGTTCTCTAGTCGACGTCTGCCCAGAGTGAAGCATCGAAACTTCCCTATGTACCATTCATACTCTCCGCTCAGGACATTCACTCGAAATCATGCACTCCTCGAATTTCACGACTAACACTTTCTCTGAACCATAATACAAAAAATTTAAATTTCTCCAAATGACAAGTAGAAAGGACATCAACATGTTCTAGTTCCAACACCTGCCTTAACTCGCAAAGTGTGAAACCATACCACTGCATCTCCTGTCTGGTCATCATTCGAAGATAGGGGTGTGTACCTAGGTGACATATACACTGTTTTTATACCATTTGGAAAAATTCCTTGACCTTACTTCTGATGAAGGATGGATCATGTCATAAACATGATCCTCAAATGATCTTTAAGTTTCGATGAGATTCTCTTCACGTAATTTTAGCATTCAGGAAAAGTGACTAACTCCTCCACCTTGTTCACATCAAGGCATAGGTACAGAAGAAAATTCGTATAAAACCTAAAGAGAACTAAAACGGACAAGGATTCTTAACCCTATCCTTTCACGACTCTTAATACTCCTTTCGACAAAGGAGCACGTCCAAGCCGGATCGAATAGGGGTGGCTAACTCTCGACTGCTGCGTCAGGTCCTTCTCATCCACCTCAACTAGCTCATCGTGCTAAGGGTCGCGAGTCTTTGCTACAGGAGAAGAAAGCCGGCATTACATTAGTGACCTGGAATCAAGTTGTTAATTGACTCGAAATTGTTTAATATTGCTTCAATTGGGACTTACACGCCCAAAGATTGTAGTGAAAAGTGATAACGTTGCAAAAATTTTGAAAAATGTTGAGAAGATTGAAAAGAAAAATTATACTAGCGGACAGATTCACAAACCAAGGATACAGGTGGACTTATCCTATTGAGCTACTACTCCCTACCCTCCATGTTCTTGACGCTCAGAAATTTCAAAAGAACCCTTTAATGTGGGAGAATCAGATGTTGTAAAGATTTCCCAGTGTCTAACTTCCCTACCTAAGAATTCTATCGAAGAACATCGACAGAAATTCTCCCTTATGACGTTTCCTCTGACACAAATTTTATTGAGGAAACATCCCGCTAATTCACGAAATTAGCGTAGAATGTTCCTCCTTACTACATCTATAATCGCAGTACGATTGTTGTGGTTGTTGTTGTTGTAGTTGTTGTGGTCATTGCTCTCTTCTTTATATGTTGTTGCTGCTGTACTACGTTTATTTCCGCAAATCTTTTGTATGGACGACTGTCTCAAATCCTTTTTCATCGCGTACTTTATACAGGTTATTGCCTATTATTTTTATGATGTGGCCTTTAATAAATTTGGGACAAAGTTTTGCGTTCCGATGTTTCGATGCGTCGCTTAGGATAAAATTTCGACGGAACACTTTATCTCCTACGTTATAATTTACTACTTTACTTCTTAAATTGTATGTGTGCTCATACGTTTCGTGTGCTTTTCCTAGAGCTGTTTTCAGATATGCTTGTAGGATATTCATTTTGGCAGCTTTCGGTAACCAATCAATCTCCGATTGATTCAGACCTCCCAGCTTCTTCAATAACTTATAATCCGCACCGTGTTCCACCATACGTTGTCCGAACAGGGCTTCATAGGGTGACATACCCGTCACACTGTGAACTGATGTGCGTAAAGCACTACTGATTGCTGATAAATGTTCGTCCCAGTTGCTTTGTTTTGGATCAATGTATGCGCGAATGGCGCTTAAAATAGAACGGTTCACTCTTTCGCTCGCGTTTGCCTGCGGTGCGTAAGAAGCGGTTCTTACATGGCTAATTCCAAAATTTTCTAAAAATTTTTCGAATTCTTTACTAATGAACTGAGATCCGTTGTCGGAAAGCAACGTCTCAGGTACTCCAAAAATTAAAAATACTTCCTCAGTCAGAAATTTAATTAGTTCGTTTGTATTGGCTTTTTTAAGAGGCTTTATTAATACAAATTTAGTTAACTGGTCAAGTATAATTACTATAAAGGTATTACCTTTCCTTGATCTGGGATACGGTCCCAAAAAGTCAACGTATACGTGTTGGAATGGTCGTTCTGCCGTGAAGGCTTTACCCATCTCTGTACGTAACGTTATGTTTGGCGCTTTAGTGGTCTTGCATGTATCACAATTGTTAATATAAAGTTTTACTTGACTTGCCATGGCTGGCCAATAACATCTCTCTCGCAGGCGATACAAAGTTTTAGTGATCCCCCCATGCGACGATCTTGGTGGTTCGTGAGCCTGAAAGATCAACCTTTCGGTCAGCTCCGATGGAATCCACAGCTTCCAAGTTAAGTCATCTTCAATCGGGTTACCTGTTGCATGTTTAACTCTTTTATAGATGTAATTTTCTGATACCATAAGATCAGGTAATCGTTCTTTGTTTTCTTTAATATGTGCGATCAGTTGAAGATACTCTTCAGACTTGAAATTCGGATCTTCCAAATCTATGTGTAACACTTCCGATTGATTCTTCTATATAGGCATCGTATTGGAGTTTTCAACTTCAAGTCCGTCAACTTCGTACACGCGTGACAATGCGTCGGGTACTTGATGTTGAGTTCCTCTACGATGTTCTATACGAAAATCGAAACTCTGTAACTTCAGACTCCACCGGGCTAATCTCCCCGTTGGATCCTTCAAATTCATTAACCACTTCAGACTGGCATGGTCGGTGATTACCAAAAACTTGTAACCCTCGACGTACGGTCTAAACTTGTAAATGCCTTGGACTGCTGCCAAGCATTCTCTTTCTGTAACGGTATAATTTCTCTGAGCAGCGTTAAGCTTCTGAGAATAAAAATAGATCGGCATCTCATCTCCGTCTTCGTTCCTTTGACATAACACACAACCTATGCCTGTTGCGGATGCATCACAGCAAATAATAAATTCTTTATTAAAATCAGGGTTTGTAAGAACGGGTGCTGACGTTAATGATTGCTTCACTTGCTCTAAAGCCTTGATAGCTTCATCACCAAAATTAAACTTTTGATTTTTTCTTAATGTATCGGATATAGGTGCTGTCATGGTTGAAAAATTCTCAATAAATCTCCTATACCATCCGGCCATTCCTAGGAATCTGCGGACTTGACGTAGAGTCGTTGGTATAGGGAATTCTAAAATTGCTGAAACTTTCGCTGGGTCAGCTTTTAGACAACCCTGTCCAACTATATACCCTAAATATTGTAGTTCTCTAAAACAAAACTTTGACTTCTCTACATTAATCGTTAATCCAGCGTCAGTCAAATGTTTAGCTACTTTTCTTAAAATTTCGATATGGTCTTCGAAGTTTTTCGAGATGACTAGAAGGTCATCCAGATAAATGAATACTTGTTCTCTCAACTCTCGAGGAATCACTTTGTCCATCAAACATGTCAAACTTTGCGCTGCGTTCGAGAGTCCGAACGGCATCACACGGAACTGATATAAGGGACGTCCAGAGACTGTGAACGCTGTCTTCTCCCGTGATTCTTTCTCCAGGGGTACTTGCCAGTAAGCATCTTTCAAATCCACGCTAGAAATATAGCGAGTCTCCGAAAGGCGTGCTAACAATCCTTCGATGTGCGCAATTGGGTTCGCATTTTTCTTCGTTACGCTGTTAACTTTTCGGAAGTCGAGGCATAATCGGTTTTTTCCTGGTTTTCTCACTAGTACTACTGGTGATGACCATGCGCTCTGACTCTCCTCGATAACACCTAACGAGATCATACGATCCAATTCCGCGTCAACTAGGCATTGTACTGCTGGGGATATGGGATAGTGACGTTGCTTTATAGGAAGCGCGTCTCCCGTATCTATCTTGTGTTCCATCAGATGTGTTCGTCCGAGACCTCGGACGGCGAATGACGGAAATTGTTCGATTACATTTTTCAGAATGGTGGATTCCTCCACGGATAAGATGCATTCCGATTTGTTGGCTGGTTCGGATGTTGTCTCGGTAGCGGAACTTATTGAAGATATAATATGTGGTGCGATTTTGAACATCGACCAAAAATCTACGCCTAAATACAACTTCTGTGATAGTGATGGTACTATGTAAAGATCCATTGAGTGTGTTATACCTTTACATTGAACTTGTGTAGTAATGACACCAATCACATCTTGTTTTCTGCCATCGGTAGTAGAAACACTACTCGTGAACTTCCTTATTGGGATGTTCAAATCTTCAATAAACTTCATAACACCATTACCATTACAATTGAAGATATATATGTATATATATGTTGATACCTGTGCGGCCGTATGCTAGATATATGTATATTCAACGTCATCGTGGGAGTATTTTTTTTACAAGTTAAATTTCCTTTGGCGTAATAATTATTTTTTTTTTTTTCTTTGTTTTATGTTTATCATATTAAAGTAAATCAAATCTGTACGAAAGATTAAATCGTGCATACATTTAAAGATATATATATATCTTTATATATAAATTTTCAGACTACATTAATATTCTACGAGACAATTTGGTCATAGATATTAACAAATGCAAGGGAAGGTATTTCCTGTAATCTACCGACTTTGAGCTCTGGTTAGGTGGGGGGTAATCACTTTTGTTGTATTTTTTTTGGATCTCCTTTTTTTTAAATATCTAGCGGCTGAATGTACGCTACATTCATATAAATATATATATTGATATATGTATATGTATGTTTGCATATGTGCAATTATCTTTCTTATTTTGTTTGTTCTTTTGTTTAAATTTTTATATGTAAATAAAAATCATTTTTGTAATTATCTATACAACATTATTTTCCTTTATTTTTTTTATATATTAATTTTGCATTTATTGTTATTTTTTTTCTATGTATTAAATTTCTTTGGATGACATCCATCTTTAATACAAATGTTCTGTGTTCATTTCGCCAAAATGGTTGAACATATGCTTTTTCTTCAAGCGCATAGCTTGATGTATTATTAGGTTTCTATATTTTCAGGGGATGCTGATGGTAGCGGAATCGGTGATGGACGGATGAACTGAGCGGAGACTAAAGGTAAGCCGAAGGTTTAGGGGAAGTCAATTTTTAGCCACTGACTTCCACGGAAGGGTGGGTTTAGCCCAAGTAACAATTTAATTTTTATAAAGGCCAATAGAAGCTATTTTCTTATTTCTATAACAACTGTAATCAATCTTTTAGAAACCTATTTGGCGCACATAAGCGAAGTTATAACTCTTCATAAACAGTTTGGATAAGGCCTGGTAAAGGCTTTGCAATGGAAACAATACTTTGCTACGAAAGGCTGTTTGTTTCGCTAAATAGTTGTCACAAGACTTCCTTAAGAAGGCAATAGTTTCTTTTTAAGTGTTTCGCTAAGCCTAGGCTAACGCTGATGACATCACAGCGCCCTCTAGTGGTAATGTCCGTCCGATTCTTTTTTTGTTTGAACATTTTTTTTGTATAATTTTCTCGGCATGATATGTGTTTTGTCAATAGGCGAGATTGAGTATCATGGGCAAAGATCCCACCCATTTTCGACGAGCTATTTGGCCGAGCAACGACAAGCATGCCAGCTCATGATACTAGCCGACATTTTCGAACTTTTTAGTTCAAATTTTGAACACCGTACCTATTACAATGGGATGGGGAGAATGTAAGAAGGATGACAACGTGTGACATCTACCACGGACCGTGTTGTCAGGAGCAGGGTCAGCGGCTGTTTGGGTGCGGTTTTGTGATAAGGGGAAGACTCAGGCAAGAAGTCTTAGGCTTTCGCAGTTTTAGCGAGCGTTTGGTCACAATCCGTATCAAGGCAAAATTTAAGAACATCACGCTGATTTGTGTCCATGCCCCCCACGAAAAGAAGGATGATACAACCAAGGACGAGTTTTACGACCTCTTAGAGAGCGCATACGATTTGTGCCCAAAGTACGACGTCAAAATTATTCTGGGTGACTTCAATGCCAGATTCGGAAAAGAGGGCAAATTTGGTTCAACCATCGGGGACCACAGCCTGCACGATGACACTTCCGACAACGGGTACAGGATGATAGACTTCGCGGCGGGGAGAAATCTTATCGTATCGAGTACCCATTTCCCACACCGTGATATACACAAAGAAACTTGGAGGAGCAGTGATCATAAAACAGTCAATCAAATTGATCACATCGCGATAGACACCAGACATGCTTCCAGCATCTTGGATGTTCGAACTTTCCGCACGGCCAACATAGACTCGGACCACTACTTGGTAGTGTCGCGAGTGCGAATGCGGATTTCCATGGCGCCACAACGCAGAGCTGTTGCTGTCAGAAAATATGATGTCGCGAAGCTTAAATCGCAAGAGACTGCAAGAACCTTTGCTGACCGCGTTTCAACCAATCTCTCAACGAGTCTGCCACCAGCAGCAAGTACAGAAGACCAGTGGAGACACTGTCAACAAGCCATCAGAAATGCCGCCTCTGATGTGCTGGGTTTCACTAGGCGTCCACAACGAAACTCCTGGTTTGATGAAGAATGCCGGTTGGCGCATGCAGCGAAAAACGAGGCCTACCAGGCGATGCTGCAGTCTAGAACAAGAGACAATGAGAGAGCAGCCCGGGAGCTCTACGGGCAAAAAAGAAGGGGGGAACGCCGACTTCTCAGGAGAAAAAAGAGAGAGCACGAGAAGCGAGCGGTCGAGTCCATCGAGGGTTGTACCGGCAGAAGTGATGTTCGAAAATTCTATCAAAGGGTAAAAAGATCCACCCAAGGCTTTAAAGCCAGAACGGAAGCCTGCCGAGACGAGAGGGGGAATATGGTAGTAGACACACAGTCAGTGCTGAGGATCTGGAAAGAACATTTTTCTAGACTGCTAAACGGCGAAGATAACCAACATCCCGCTGCTAGGCAAATGATTCCACTAAACTTGGACGATGATGGCCAACATTTCCGTCCACCCGACCTGAACGAAGTGCGCTTAGCGATTGCCAAGCTTAAATCGAATAAAGCTGCTGGCGCAGATGGCCTACCAGCTGAATTGTTTAAAGCTGCAGGAGATGTGATGGTAGGGAGCATGCACCAACTCATCTGTAAAATTTGGTCGGATGAAAGTATGCCCGATGAATGGAACCTTGGCATCATATGCCCCATCCACAAAAAAGGAGACGCTCTGACATGCACCAACTACAGAGGAATTAGCCTCCTAAACGTCGCTTATAAAATTTTGTCGTCCATCCTGTGTGATCGCTTAAAACCCCTTGTAAACGATCTGATTGGCCCCTATCAGTGTGGTTTTAGGCCAGGCAAGTCAACCACCGATCAAATATTCACACTCCGACAAATTTTAGAAAAAACTCAGGAATTCCAGATCGATACCCACCACCTCTTTATCGATTTTAAAGTCGCGTATGATAGCGTGGATAGAGACGAACTGTACAGAGCCATGTCATATCTCGGCATCCCTGCCAAACTCGTCCGCTTGTGCAGGATGACAATGGAGAAATCTCGCTGCTCTGTTAAAGTCGGTAGGAACACCACCGAACCTTTTGATGTTGAGAAAGGCTTAAGACAAGGCGACGCGTTATCATGCAACCTATTTAACATCGTTCTTGAAGCAGTTGTACGAAAATCGCGAGTCAACACCACTGGTACAATTTATCAAAAGTCCGTTCAACTACTTGCATATGCAGATGACATAGATATAATCGGCCGAAACAAGCGAGCTGTGGCTGGTGCATTTGCCAGTATTGAATCGGAGGTGGCAAAAATGGGATTGGCTGTTAACGAAGACAAAACGAAGTATATGCTATCAACAAGAAAGGAATCTGAAAATTCTGCGACTCGGGCAAAATGTCGAGATGGATAGCTATAACTTCTAAGTAGTCAAGGACTTTGTCTACCTGGGATCCACTATAACTAAGCGGAATGACATCAGTGCAGAGATCAAACGAAGAATTACTCTTGCCAATCGCTGTTTCTTCGGGCTGAGAAAGCATTTAAGTAGTAAAGCCCTCTCTCATAGAACCAAAGAGAAGCTATATAAGACCCTGATCATTCCAGTCCTGCTCTATGGGGCGGAAGCATGGGCGTTGAAGGACTCGGATGTTTTGAGAGAAAGATTCTTCGAGTGATTTTTGGTCCTGTGTGTATCGAAGGAGTATGGAGGAAAAGATTCAATGACGAACTATACGGGCTATACAGCGATATTATCCTGGTCAAGAAGCTAAAAATACAACGGCTGAGATGGCTGGGTCACGTAGAGCGTATGGACACCAACGCACCAGCCCGACGAGTCTTCGAATCCAATCCAGATGGTGTCCGCAGCATTGGAAGACCCCGGAACAGATGGCGCACACAAGTGGAGAATGACCTCAGCCAACTTGCGGTGCGAAATTGGAAGCGGCTAGCTATGAACAGAGCTGGCTGGAGAGGAATGTTGGTTGAGGCCGAAGTCCATCCTGGATTGTGAGCGCCATCTTAAGTAAGTGAGAACTGTTATGAGCAATTGATTACTATAAGAAGAACAGAAAAGTAATACATAGTAAGCCAGTGAAACTATGTTAATGTATGAAAACTGTCGTACAAAAGTCTTATAAACAATACATGTTGAAAATGCCTTGTTATACTCGAAATGCAACCGTTTAGATTTATATCCCCTGCACAAAATCTCATCAAAGGCCTGGATTCTGGAACCAATTATGGATATGATGACCACCAATATCGCCAAAAAATAAACATTATTCTGCAACCCAGTACCCATCAAAGATAGAAAGATAAAATCCTATTGACTTGTATTTGAATAAACTTTTTTTTTTTTAATTTATTTAAAGTGACTTTAAGTTTTTTGAAGTGTACAAATTGACAATGGTTTAAAATAAACGTTCATAATTTTTTTTTGACGCATGGACTTTTTAACAGGGAGTTGGACTTTAAAAAACAAGTTTGGACGCGCTATTACTTGACGACAAACTCCACCCGGTTCTATAAAACAGCTCGTCTTGGGTTTCATGACAAAAATATCCGATGTCAGTCCAACTAAAATTATTTTGACTTTTGAAACTTCTCAGCGCAGCGTTTGATTCCTGATTGGGCAGAATAAGCATTTCCAGCATGGAAGGAGTTTTTATATTTGCAGATGCTCTTTTGTTGCGTCAAACCACATATTGATTCAAAGCTGAAAAGATGGAATATGGCCATTGAAATCACTAATTATTAATTCATGTATATTTACTCACCTGATGTTTCATTTACGTTTGCCTTCGAGTTTAATCTGTCCCAATAGACAAATCTGCATTTTTTTGCCCACATTGAACATTTGCTACCATAGAACACCATCCACTGCTGCTTACTAAACAAAATTTGATAATTTCTCATACTTACACCACATAATGTGTAATCGTTGAACTCTGATTTAATTGTTTATCCAAAATCACGGATTTTTTTATTAAGAGGAGGCTGCTTACATGTTTGCTGCCAATACATCGTGTTGTGCATCGTTCTAACTTCTAGGTCCACCAGGCCCAGAGTGACAAGATAATTATTTAGATAATTATTATTTTGAATCATAACACACCGATTCTTTACTTTATCAATGAAAATTGTTTTTATTATTTTCTTTTTCTCACGGATTCTGTATTATTGATTAACAACATATGTAGATTTAATTAAAAACAGTCTATAGTTAAACTTTTAACTTTTTTAACAAGAAAAAATTGTCTTTATTTACTTTTTTATGTATTATTATTTTTAAATACCAAAATTAATTAATCGTCTATGAATTTTTGAACTAAATTGCCATTTTACTTTAGTGACAGCGCATACCCAGTGACATAGGGTACCATTTTTGACACATGCGCGAACTTGAAGAAAAATGGAAACTCGGAGACTGTGGGTGCAAACCATTTTAAGTTAAAATGCCAATAAATGTTATTACTCCGTTAACTAAAGTGATTTTAGGTGTATTTTGGTGAAACTGGGCATAAGTCCCGAAAATTATCGAGCTTTAGCTAAGTCTATATGGACTACTTATGTTGTTGTTATAGAATCACTTGATTTAGGGAGAGTAAGTCCTGGAGCCAGTATGCTGGGCGTAGTAGAGAAGTGGACACGCCTTAAGAATACTGTCATTAGTACTGCCAACTCCATCTTAGGCAGCAGTCGTAGAAATCGGAACGAATAGTTTGATGATGAATGCAAGCTAGCGACTGAACGTAAAAATGTTGCGTACCGAGCAATGCAACAATCTCATAGAACGCTGGCACGCGAAGAAGAATATAAAGAGCTCAGAAGAATAGAAAAACGGCTTCACAGACAGAAAAAATCAGCCTGGGAGAAGAACTTAATCTGTGAAATAGAAAAAAAGCCGAGAGCGAGGTCCGTACCAGGCGCGGAAGTTCTACCAATCCGTCCGAAACATGACGCAGTACACACCACGCTGCACATACTGCAAGGACGGAGAGGGAAATCTGATCACCGATCCACAAAGCATACTGGAGCGATGGGAAGTGTACTTTAATGAATTGCTAAATGGTCAACTCACTGCAGAAGTGGAGGCTCCACTGCTTCAAGACGAATACCCTATGATGCCGTCACCAAGCATAGAAGAGCTTGAGAAGGCTATAGACCGGCTAAAGAAAAACAAAGCCCCGGGAGCTGATGGTATACCAGCCGAATTATTTCAACACGGTGGGCCAGCTCTACGTCAGGCAATTCATGATATAATTATAGTGCACGTGTGGGAGCATGAAGAAATGCCAGAAGACTGGCAAAAAGGTATAATATGCCCCATACATAAGAAAGGAGATGTCACAACGTGCATCAACTTTAGAGGTATCACGTTGTTGAGTACCGCCTATAAGATACTCTCCTCTATCCTACAAGACCGGATAACCCCATACGCTAAAACCATCATCGGACAATATCAGTGTGGTTTTATTCCAGGCAAATCAACAACTGATCAGATCTTTACCCTTAGGCAGGCGATGGAAAAATGTCTAGAATTTAACATCCCAACATACCACCTGTTTATAGACTTTAAGGCCGCCTATGATAGCATATCCAAGGTAGAACTTTACAAAGCCATGAGAGAATTCGGCATCCCAAATAAATTGACACGACTATGTAGGTTGACCATGACCAACGTAACAAGCCAAGTAAAATTAGCCGGATTGCTATCCAGACCAATCAACATCTTTAATGGACTCCGACAAGGGGATGGTTTGGCCTGCCTCCTCTTCAACCTGGCGTTGGAGAAAGCAATCCGTGACTCTGGCACGGCAACAAGAGGGACCATCGTAAACAGGTCCAGCCAGATACTGGCTTACGCAGACGACATCGACATCATCGGAAGAACCGAGCAAGCTGTACACGATTCCTTCATCCAGATCGAGCAGGCGGCTTAAAATCTGGGGCTGCACATTAGTGAAGGTAAAACCATTGTATATACATTTCTATAGTATTTTCATGCTGAATAATCACCGCCTGGCCATCTTGAGAAACGTGTGATAAACACATTTTTAGGTTCGTGCATTTAATAGTTGTCTATTCTGTACCCCTGACAACAGTCGTAAACATATATTATTTTTGTTTTGTTTACGACTCTTGTCAAGGAAATATGGATTTTAGAGCCAATAAAATACATTATATATTATTAATTTGTTTCGTAGACGACTATTGTTAGGGTAACAGAATAGACACTTAGTAAATGTAAGAACCTCCAAATGTGCAGTTAACAACTTTCTTTAGATGGCGCTGCTCCATAGTTGTACTATAGAAATTTATATACAATGGTAAAACAAAGTACATGGTGGCGTCGAATGCGAGAGGAACAGTTGGTCAAACAATCAAGGTAGCGGAGCACGAATTTGAAGTGGTGCAATCCTTTAAATACCTTGGGTCAATAGTAGCAGCCGATAACAATATAGAAGAAGAAATACGCGGGCGGCTTCTCAAATCCAACAGAGCCTACTACAGTCTGTCAAAGCTCTTCAAATCCAGAAATCTCACCATAACTTCAAAACTACTGCTGTACAGGACCATGGTCCTGCCAGTACTCACATATGGATCCGAGACTTGGGTGCTTAGCAAAAGGCACTCTGACCTCTTAGCCGCGTTCGAGAGAAAAGTCTTAAGGAGAATTGTTGGCCCCATATGTGAAGAATAAGGACGATTCCGGAGACGGTACAATCATGAATTGTACGCAATCTACCTTGAAGCAGATATCGTGACAAAAATTAGGCTCGGTAGACTTCGGTGGGCAGGGCACCTAGCTCGCATGAGCGAAGAGGAACCTGCTCGGAAAATTCTTTGTGGTACATTCTATGGCAGACGACAGCGTGGTAGACCATGCTTGCGCTGGAGAGATGGCGTAGACCAGGACGCCCGGAGCCTTGGGGTGCGCAACTGGATGGCGTCGGCTCGAGACCGGGATAGGTGGAGAGACTTGTTGAAGGAGGCCAGGACCGGACCCCGGTTGTCGAGCCAATGATGATGATGATGATGTTGTTGTTATATGTACGTGTTGTTGTATTACGACTGTTGTCGTTTTTTCACACAAGTCTATATAAACTTGCAAAATGACACTATACAATTCACCTTTGCTGTGTTGTGTTTTGTTGTGAGTTTTCTTGTAATACGGTGGACTGAAAGATGCGATTGAACGATTACTAATTTACCGTCATTTCATATATTTTAACTTAAATACATTTTTTAACTCACTTCAAAACAAAAAAGCAACAGCCAATCTAAAAAAGTAAGAAAAAACATCAAACCCCACATACATTTGTGTCCGTATATCTCCATTTTACACAACCAACCAAAGGTGAAATTGATTGTGTGACTTTTTCGGATTCTCCCCCATAGTCACAACTTGTGAGAGTCATAAAAACAATCGATCTGCTACAGAGCAGGTCAGAGCACTCAAATTTCAATTGTTTTGCGTTTTTTGTGAACTGAAACAAAATCATAAAGGAATTCATTATTATTTATAAAAAAATTCAACATAACGTGGTTAGTTTCTTGTGAGGCGATAAAGGTCTCTCGATAAATGTTATCGAGTAAAAACAATACTCACAATAAATTGTCACCAGGGGGAGAATCGGGCTATAAAAGTATATATACATACAGCGACAAAAGTCGAAATTACAAAAACAACAATGTAAACAAATAGTTCTTGGCTGGTAAAATGTAAGAAGGTTGCCCATCTTGGTATTCATAATCTTTAATTCCCCTGTTTATAATTTGAAGCTAATTCAGAACAGCACTCACCCCTCGCCCGTCCAGCCGACGAACTCTCGTGAGTCCGGAGTCCGATCTCGAATTTCCCAATGTAAACAGGCTCAACAACAACAACACTTTTGTTGTACTCCTGACCGTGTTTAGACTGGGAAATTTGAGTCTGGAGTGGTGAGTACTCTCGCGATTACACAGGTAATCAATTAAGGACGCCTCACTTCAAGCGGGTTGAATTTTTGTGAAGTGAGACAGTTGTACGATCCGAATTTTTTGCATTTTATAAAAGAAGATAACATCCATAAATCATTATTAATGCTTCTTTTTGTTTCCTTTTCCCAAAATTAATTTTCTATCACTCTTTCTGAGTTGATGTTCTATTTATTTATTATTCTATGCTCACAAGAGTACTCACCTTACTCGCCTACGAACCACTACGAACTTTCGTGAGTCCGGTCTTAATTTTCCAAGTCTAAACACGGTCTAACACATCCCTGTGCGAAAAAGGTGAAAAGGTCAGTGGTGAAAAGTATTGAAATTTGGGTAAAAAAGGAGGAACACAAATTTTTGGACCAAAATCCGTTAGTATCTGGACAAATGAACACATCATTCAATAATTCAACATCAATTTCAATAAATAGTTGTATTTTGCGTATATTTAATAAATTATTTTTTAGTTTTCCAACCAAAACCCCTTGAACATAAAAAAACAAAAGTGCTAAGAACTCGCATTTTAATATTACAAATATTAATCTAATAACAAAAATTAGCATTTTGTAAGCATAAGCATAGCATTCATGTTTAATACGTTGCGTAGGTAGGTATATGTGCCGTTGTCTCCAAAAACAAACCAAATGAAAGCTCTAGAAGCTATAAACCATTTTATCCAAATAATGGAACCTGAATCATCCACAATACGATTAGAAGACGGCGAGATCGATGAAAGAAACGACAACGAGTTTTTTGAGTCTATAGGACTAGAAAACGTTGCAAAAGTTACAGATTCGCTATCAAAAGATGCGGAAAAAGCAGATAAAGTTCAAAATGATGAAACACCGGCTAAAGCTACAGTTTTAGGTATATAATTTATATATGTATTTGTATTAATAAATATAAAACTTATAAAATAAACTACAGGGGCCATTGACGTATTAGGTATCTAGTACGTCAATGACAGGGGCTATGAAACGAACCATGGTTTGTGTATTGGGTAATGGGTAATTTTCGATTAGTGAGTACGAAGTGAATCTTTTTCAATTCGATACCTAGCTATCTCCTTTTTTTTTATCCACAGATTTATTTAATTATTCAATTATTCAATTTTAAGCCCATCATTCTAATTGACTACTGATTTCCATGAAAATACAAAACGAAAGATTCTAAAAAATAGCATGTAATATAAAACTTTATATTTGCCTTCAAAAACGTTTCGTATCGTATTCTATAATCGGGTCGAAGATATTACCATTGTTTATAAATTTCTATAGTACAATCATGGAGCAGCGCCATCTAAAGAAACTTGTGAACCGCACATTTGGAGGTTCTTACATTTAATAAGTGTCTATTTTGTTATCCTAACAATAATCGTCAACAAAACAAATTAACAATATTATAATGTATTTTATTGGCTCTAAAATCCATATTTCGTAAACAAAGCAAAAATCATATATGTTTACCACTGTTAGGGTAACAGAATAGACACCTAGTAAATGCACGAACCTAAAAATGTGTTATTCACAAGTTTCTTAAGATGGCCAGGCGGTGATTATTCAGCATGAAAATAATACGGAATTCTAGTTTAAACTCGGGGCCAATTTTGGATAAATTCATGAAATATTAACACTTATTTTTTCAATGATCATTGAAATTTCAATAATCATTAAAATCACAAAAGTGAATATTACGCGAATTAAGTTCCAGAATTAGGGGTCAGTGATAGCTATCATTGAAACTCATCATTGAGATCTTAATTCGCGTAAAATTATCACTTTTGTGATTTCAATGATCATTGAAAAAACAAAAGTGACTAATTGAAATTTCAATAATCATTGTTAAGAAAAAAAAAATTGTTAATATTTCGCCAACTTAGCCCAAATGCGTTATTTTTTTTTATAGAAAAATTCTATAATTCATTACCATCATGTTAATAACAACTAACACTAAGATTGTTGGATAATTTGATAATTTGGTTTACGTCTAAAAATCAGAAACATACGGCATTTCAATACTGAAAAAGTTAAATGTAATCCTTGGGAAGTTTGACTTATATGCCAACATTTTGGCGTTAGTTAACGTAAAATATTTCAGATTTGGAAAGAGCGCCCCGAAAACATAAGACTGCATACCCAGCTTGAAAAACGCATTTTGGCGTTTACGGCATTCCAATGCTAGGGTGACATTTAATGTATTCGTAATTTTCTTTCCCAACTTCAGATTTATAATAAAAATGTACCTATTTCTTAAATCTACATGAATAAATTTTATAATTTAAATTTTATCAATAACACTGGCCAACAAAATTAATTTTTTTTTTGATACAAAAATTAAACAATACTTTTCAAAGGGTTTTTGGTGTGCTTTTGTTTTTGAGATATTGCCGTTTTAAAATTAAAAAAAAAAGTTTTTTTTGCAGTTTTTGAGGTTAAGTTATAACGTGAGACCATTTGTTTCAACATAAACTTTAACGGTTTCTGAAAGAACATATTTTCTCCTTTTAAATTCTGTTTAAATCATTTCGATATTTTTTTTTTCATTTACGAGAAATCTTAAGCCGAATTTCATGTGTTTGACATAATATAAAAAACAATATGTAAAATAAAAATGAATTTCAGGTTTAAATGTTATAAATAAAGTGTATTAAATCTTAATTATGTACAGCATCAATATAAGAAATTTATATTTCACGTCTTTCTTGAATACTTAGCTTCTGAATGTCCCTCCAGCAGTAACGTGCATAATGTGACTTTCACCTTTACAAAAAAACACTGAGGCGACCGAACAAAATCTTTTATATATTTTAAGGATGGAATGTAGATTAATCACAAAACACCCTACGAGTAGGAAAAATCATGTTATTGATGGACTTTATAAATTTTACAACATGAAGGCTTATAACGTTATAACTTTATAACTAACTAAAGATTTCTCAAAGAAGAAAAGATATATAGGAAAGATTTAAACAGAATTTAAAAGAAGAAAATTGGTTCTTTGAAAAACCGTTAACATTTATGTTGAAACAAATGATCTCACGTTATAACATAACCTCAAAAAAGCGTTTTTTTAAATTTTCAAATAGGAATATCTCAAAAACGTACCGGGGATAGAATATTTGTGACTTCGGTATCGAGTTCAGCAGACCAAAAACCTTTGGAAAAATGTTGTTTTCGTTTTTATAACAAAAACTTTTTTAACCAGTGTAATTTGATAAAAATAAGCATAATTTATTTTTATTTTGTTAATAAAACATTTTCAGTTGACATAACTTTTACTTCAAAAATAAATTATTTTAAATTCGTATTCGAAAAAAATATTTATTGTTGAAATCGGTTCGACGCAAACATATTATGTATATAAAACTGATTACCTGAAGAATATTTTTAAACAAAAAATGGTAGTGTATAAAAATATTTAAAGAAAATTTAGGATTTTCTCTAATAACTCTGCGCTTTTATAAAAATTTTTATAATTAATGTATTTATTTTTTCGATTTTACTTTATGTAAAATTAATTGCATTAAATTAATTAAAAACAAATTTTTGTTTTCATATAAAATTAGTGATTGGAAAACTGTAGCCTCAAAGAGCAAGCTTGTGCGATCCATTCGTGCCTTTTATTAACTTGCAATAATAGTAACAATCTTATGTTAGGTTTGTCCTTGATGTTTAAAATTAATTACAAATTTAAATTCTTTATCGTATACATATACGCTAAATGATTAAAACAAAAATCTAAGTATTAAAAAATAAAAGCTTTTTTTAATGCTCTTTTGAGTCTTATCCCAAGTCATTTGCAAGTTTTATTAGTTTTACCTACGACTTACTCAAATCTTACAAAAGTGACTCAAACAATGGCTTAAGTTGAAGAACAGAAATGATATCAGGTGAATATTAATTTTAGCTAAGACGCAAACACAATTTATGCAACATATTTGAAAATGTTTCTGATATCTTGAAAATATCCGTAAATGTCCGTAACGTTGTACGAATTTTCATGGATTCTTATTTTCCAACAAAAAAAAACTGATACTTTTTCCTCTCTTTAAGAGAGAAGAACATTATTCTTACTTTGAAAAATAGGAGAGTAGGTACTAGAATTTGAAATTTAAATTTCAAATTTTAACAGTCAACGGAAAATATAGTTTAACTTCAACAACCGAATTCAAATATAATTTTGTTCCAGTTTACTTGCATTATATTTACTTATATATTTATATATACATAAAACAATTATTTGCTATTAACGTAATTGGAACTCACTTCAGTTGTTGCTCGCTGCGCGAAAATATTAATTGGCTTATCATTTTAACTCTTTTAGATGCCGACTCAAACGACAAATTGAAACATAAAGAAACAGCAGAGACATTTAACTACCAAAAAGTATTTGTTTTCTAGCATCCATTACTTGTCTTCAATTATATTTTTGTTCCTTAGGATTATTTAAATGAACCAAACATCGATTACATTGATGAAGATGAAATGCTTTGTGTGCGTGGAGCAAGTCCAGTGGAATTCGTCGTTGAGCGACGGAGTTATAGAAGGAAATCTCCACCACAAGATTATGCTAATATTTCAATCGACATCACTCCACCAAAAAAGCGAAAAACTTCAGGAAAACGACGCAGGAAACGTACAACACCAAAAAAAGTTGTTAAAAGCATATCCTCTGATGAAAAAAATAATTCAAACGTATGTTAAAACCTCAAAAAAATAAACCAAATAGATAATAATCATTTTTTTCATTTTATTTCTTAAGTGCAAGGAAAGAAGTGAATCACCACTAGAAGTTCCAGAAAAACTTTCACAGCTCTGTAAATTTTATCTCTTAGACAATTGTGCCAAACGGTCTAAGTGTGAGTACATGCATTCTGAGTTTCCATGTAAATTCTTCTACTTGGGGTTGAAATGTGTAGATGAAATGACCGAAACAGGGTGCAAACTAGCACATGGTGGATTATTATCTTCAGAAATGCTTAAAAATCTTACTCGACACATACATACTGCACCTGTTGATGTATTAGGCCAAGAATTTGTTAATCTGCGGTCGAAAATGTCAAGTGATGAAATTAATCAAAAGTTACAACATATACAAGAAAACTTCAAACCACCAGAAAGCGAACAGAATGAAGTTTCTTCTTCTCAAGTAGATTCGTCCGATTTCTTCAACATATTGAAGAACAAATTGTATTTCCTTAATGAAAATCAGCTAAAAGGGTTACAAGAACTTGGTATGACCAAGGTCGATGATCTTCTCAATTTAACGATAGCTCAACTGAATGCAATTGGTATTTTTGCAATCCAAATTGAATCTATACAAATGAGTTTTGCGACTCTACAGGACACAGATATGCGAAGTATTTTAACAACAAAATCGGAGACAACAATTCAACAAGTACCAAGTTTTGAAATTGTTTGCTTTAATGAAGGGGAAACTTATGGTCAAAATTGGATAGAAGAAGAAGAGCAACCCTTGGTTATTGATGAATCTAATGCAGATAAGGTATGCAACCAAAAAGAAATTTATATTTAGAAATTTATATAAACTAAATATTTTATTTTATTAAGGACAACGCGCCAGATAGCGATGACATTATAATTGATGTGTTAGGAGATTCAAATACTGAATCTAATTGCAGCCAAGAGAATAAAGAAGAAACTAGTGTAAACGATAATAAAATGAAAGATGAAGATGTCGAAGCAATTATTTGTGAAGAATTTCTATACACTTCTGAACAGGTTGCTCTTGAGTCTACTCAAGTAGAACTTGAAGTTTCTTCAAATACTAATAATACTGTTGAAAAAAATCATAAAGAATTACAAATTTTTAAAAGGTCTGACGATTTAGAAAAAGAATCTGGACCAGTCATATGTCAAGAAACTAAAGACAAAGCTGAAAATGATAATAATGCACAAGACGCAACTGATAATGTACCGGTTGTTCAAGATATAGTTATTGAACAAATCGACATTGAAATTTTGCAGGAAGAAGCCGAACCAAACGATACTGATTCACTTAAAGAAAACATTATACAACATATTCTTAAAGAAGATGAACGAAACTATACTCCGCCACTCATGCAAATAGAAATTATGAAGGAAGACAAAAGCTGTGTCACTCCTCCACCAATACCAATAGAGTCACCAAAAGAAAACAAAAGATGTTATTCGCCACAATCGGACAAGATTGTTGCAGAAATTGATCTTACAACTTTGTCACCACCAAAAAGACAAAAGGACATTCCTCAGCGAGGGTATATTAATCCTTTTCAAAGAAAAGCTGTTTCCCCAGTAAAGGAAACACGGAAAAGGTATTCACCAGTGAAAGTCCAAAGAAAACAATACTCTTCTCGGTCAAACTTCAAACAAGATGGTAAGTTTTTTCTTCAAAATTACAAACAAAAAAATTTTAACACTGTTTAAAAGTTAATATAAAAACAATTTATATGATTTGCCAGAATCCCGAATAACAAAATACCAAATGCGAATTATTCGGAATTTATTCACTTTTTGTCCATTGATTTTAAATTTTAATTAAAAACTTTGCATATACCTAACATACCACAAATCCTAATGTTAGCTAGCCCCAGCAGTATATCCACTTCCGCACCTACCTCACTTTTTTCTGTTGGGTAAAATGTTCGTCGTTGGGCGATGTGTCTCTACGCTCCATAAGCGGAGCAACGATTCAATCGATTTGTTATTTGAAACAAGCAAGTAAAAGGTAATTCGGGATTTTAATGTCGGTATTTATTTTAGTGTCGGGATTTCGTAGCCGACCCCATATGTAGTACCTGCATATAATTTCAAATAAAAATAATTTTAATATACTAAAGGTAAGTACCTAAGCTACCAACTTGACACGAGATGGAGCATATTTGTTGGATGCAGTCATGGCTCAATTTTGTTGCTAATTAATGTTCTTTAGATTGGGTGTGTTTTTTTTTTTTATTTTTCACAACTTGTTACCTATCTACTTTAACTTTTATTTGAATATAAATAAATAAATTCGAGGAATGCTTTGAATTCTTTTTCAAGTCAAATATTGAGAAAACACTGATTTCGCCTTTTACAGATTATAAAATGCAAGGCGATGATTCATCAGAAGATTGGGATGCAGATGAGCGAAGCGATATACAAAGCCCCCCAAAAGAAATTGGTACAAATCATATTCAAAATATAGTTTATTTACTTTGAATAAAATTTACATAGCTTCTCCCGACCAATCTGAAGATGAATCTACACCATTTGTACCTGATGGTACATGCCCGGAGCTTCCACGAAGAACAAAGAATTTGGAAAATTATCAACCTGCTTCCGAAATAAATGCCCATCTTACTTATCCCCCAATGGAATATAAGGTACATACATATATTATATTTATATGTATATACATAAGAAGTATACAATTTACATACATAGTATCACCTTTTTTTATAACAAGTAAATAGTTATACAGGGTGTCCCGCTACTCAACTTCAAGCGGGTACCGGGTGATAGGGTAGGTTATACCCGTACTGCAAATAGTAAGAAAAAAAAATTATCTCGCTGTTATCTCGGAAACGGTTGATATTAGAAAAAAAGTTATCATAACAAAAATTGTACAACATTCGATGGGCTTATGTTTATTCTTAAAAAAATTTCGCTACGACAAACTATTTCCGTGGTATAAGCGTTAGTCCCCAAAAGCCCCCTTTGGGGGGCTTTATACTCCTTGCCCTACTCCGGATCACCTCCCAGGGATCAGGACTATTAGTATGTTAACTACTTAAGCAGTTTGAACAACATTTTGAAAGAATGGCTTACTTATGTCCTACATCAATAAGGTATAATACGTTCCTATTTAAAAAAAATAAATTTTACTTCTTCGAAAATGGTTTAAATGTTGGTAACATGATTATGGAAGCAGCAAGTGGCAAGTGTTGAACTATTTTGAAAACTTGATAAAATGGGCCAATTTTTTAAATAACTTGCCGTGGGTAGTGTCCAACATTTTGTTTAAATATGATGTATTAAAGTTTAACAAAAATCGTTTGAAAAATTACTCAGTCAAACTTCATTTTTCTTGCAAAACTTACAATATTTATTTTTCATTTTGAGATTGCATTCAGTAGCATGGTTATTAAGGATAACGTAGAAGAAAAAATCACTGAAAAATATTAAAATTTGTGACCACAGTACATAAAAATGTGGCCGTGGATATCGATTTTCATAATTTTTCTAAATATTGCTTTTATTACGTAACCCAGCTAGATATTTTTTTTTCTTACTATTTGCAGTACGGGTATAACCTACCCTATCACCCGGTACCCGCTTGACGTTGAGTAGCGGGACACCCTGTATATACTTGAAAGACTATTTACAATTTATTATTTCTAAACTATTTTTATAAATTAACAAAGATTATCTTATCTAAAATTTTGTCACTAGCTCTTTGAAATTTACATGCCAGAATACGAGATCAACAAGCCAACACTTATAGATAAACTTTTGAAGGCAAATAGCACCGATCCACGTTTAAAGAAGTTTTTAGAGAAAGAAAAGGTTAGTCTGTTTTAAACAGGAGTCAACATTTCAATAATGAAATAACCATTTTCAGAACCATGGCGTTTTCCCTGAAGCGGAATACAGTTTTTTTCCACCAGATATACCGCAATGTGATCCACGTCATCGTCCGGGCTGTGGTAACAGTTGCCCGGATCAAAATTACAATGCCAGTCGGATCCTTTACAGTTACTTACAGAACTCACAATGGTACCAAGAGCTTAAGTCTAATCTCAAAATCCAAATTAATCATTCTGTTTCGGACTTGGTACGTGCACTTAATTACTTTCATAAGGATCCTTCGCCCCAGAAATATTTTGATGTATTTCAAATCGAATGCGCAGGGGTTCTTTTGGAAGTAATGCGCAATGTTGGAATTTTTATTGACGTTAATGGCAATATAACTGAGGAATCTAATTATAAGCGGTTGTCTGCTTCTCCACTACAGCAACAGCAACCACCTCAAACTTTTGGAAATTCACCAGGTTTTTCTGTTCAACATCCAAAGCCAGGTTTATTGGGTTTTGCACCACCTGGAGTTTCTCATCCACATGCAAACAATTTACCAATGAGCAACGAGCAAAATAACTTTGCAAGACAAGCTTTTGGGATTGACTACTTCTGCAGTAATAATAATGACCTTCAACCAAATTACAACTCATTCTATGTGGGAGGTAGAATTGGAATGAATTGCGAACCAGGGCCAGATTTTAATTCTGGTTTTCAACCTCGGTCACATCAAAGACAAAATCAAAAAAGAAATTTTAAGAGACACTAAAAAACACACATACATATTTGTTTCGTTTTTGAATTAACTGTTTTTAAGTTTGTTGTTTAAGTATTTAAGTTTTTATTTATGTTGTACCAAAGCTACGAAGCAAAATATTTCTGTTTTGGATGTAAAATTATGAGTTTATGTGGAAAATAATACAATTATTTTTTTGAACAGAGGAAATTCCTAAAGTTGTGTTTTCTTTAAAAGTATTTATTAAAAATTTAGAAGTCAATTTGCAAGAGGCTCAATGGTCTAGGGGTATGATTCTCGCTTTGGGTGCGAGAGGTCCCGGGTTCAAATCCCGGTTGAGCCCGATTTTTTTTCTTTTTAAATTTAGGTATTCGGTTATTTGTATTTATTTATTTGCATATATTATTACTCCGTCCAAAATATTTTGTTATCAGAGAAGAAGACTTCTCTGTCTTCCATGTTAGTCCAGTCATTTTAGGGTTTAACCTGGAAATTTGAGATAATAAGCTAGAAACTCGTATACACCTTCTTATTGCCGTTCTAAAAGTTGTCTAGAAAGTCAACAAAAATCTCGTGTCTGCAACATAAGTTATTCGAGGTCAAATGTCACGAAAAACTTTTTTTCGAGAATATCTCGGTTCATATTGCTCCAATGATGTTAGCATCCATTACAAAAATATAGAGCATAAAAATTCCAACAAATTTTGTAACAAATTTTTTTTCATACGAAAGGGGGCGTAGAGTTTTGCACGCTCAAATTTAACAGACAAAGTTTTTACTTTTCAAGACTTCCTGAGATATTTAAGATAAAAGTAAACAAGTATACTACAGTCATTTTAGGCAAAACAAGGGGTCAACCTAGAAATGAGATGTTGTTACAAAATTAGTTGGAATTTTTATGCTCTATAATTTTGTAATGGATGCTAACACCATTGGAGCCATATTATATGAACCAAGGTATTCCTGAAAAACGGTTTTTCGTGACCTTTGACCTTGAATAACTTATTTTGCAGACACGAGATTTTTGTTGACTTTCTAGACAATTTTTAGAACGCCAATATGAAAGTGTATACGAGTTTCCAGCTTATTATCTCTCATTTCTAGGTTGACCCCTTTTTTTGCCTAAAATGACTGTAATATGTATGCAAATGTTTGTTCAAGAAGGTTCAAGAACTAACTAAATGGGTTGAAATGTATGTACGTCGACGTATACATTATGTAAATATTTATCTAGCCAGAAGGATATGTATTAACGACTCATTGTTGTATCATGTAGGGCGAATGGGCAACAGTGCTGGTGCTCTAGTCTGTAGGATCTTTTTCCTAATGTAGGGAGACCAAGTAGAAAATCTGGTCTAATGGCTGTTAAATAAAACAATAAACATCAAAACATAATGTGTGGTGGCCATAAAAACGAATAATATTTATTTTGATTGATATTAAATTAATAATATTCAAAAATATGTGTAAGTGTGCATATGTTTTGTTTCTTTTTATTATTCATATTCACATAATGTTTTATATGAACAAAATAATGTTGAATTTTAAAATACTTTCCATTAAATCTCAAGATATATATGATCGCAACTTATCTCCGATCGTAGGTTTCTCGGAACGTATACAACAATAGTTGTGTTCGTTGAACTCTGATGTCGCCCTGGGGTCGCCCTAAAGTCATCCCAAAGTGTGTTTTGACAAACCTCTACTCGCCCTGGGGAACAAATTCTGTGCTTTTTGAGACCTGGGGGTCGCCCTGAAGTAGCTCAGCTCTAGGTTTTTTCTGGGGCGAGTTAAGATAAATAAATTGACATGTGTGTGTTTACAGTCGTTCAAACGATTCAAAAGAAATTATAGATTTATTTTAATGAGAATAAATAGGAAACATACGATGTAATTGTTTTATGTTTTAAAATATACTGAAAGCAACTAATTTCAAGTTTTAATTTTGGAAACCAATATTTTTTTGTTTCTTTCTTTTGTCAATAACATAAAACCAACCCTTATGTGTTTTTTGAGAACGAAAAAACCTGGATCGACGAAAGATATTTAAAAATTGCATTCACAAAGGATATTGCATTGACAAGAATGTAACCTACTTCATAAAATGTATCTTATATGTATATCCAAAATGTTTAGTTTTATAACATTACTTAAAATATTGAATTTTGTTTTTATGTAACAGTTTCGAATACTAAAAAAAATCCATTATTGTATCGTCTTAGAAATGACTCACGATGAAGAATGAATTCGGTTATATGCTGGTTGACAAAATGACAACAAGTTGTTCTGTTCTTCCCATATCTATAACATTATGCAGTATATTCAAACAACCAACAATATAGTTCGATACATACCTAAAGGTATTCTACATGTCACTAAAAACTAATTATCCCTACTTCATGTAAAAAAGTACGAAAGTATGACGTCAGTCAACAACTACTTGAAGTTACATACTCTTTATGTACATAAATACATCCCGAAATCCACTAAGAGGTTATTCGAAACTTTTTAGAGCAAGAGTACAAAAAATCAAAATGTAGACGGTGCTAAATTACAAAAAACATCCAGTATCGAAGCAATGCACTTCAAACCTCATCGTCTTCGTCAGCAGATAGTTCATTACACTCATTTTGTTCATTTATTTTCGCAAACAGTTCCGATTTATTAAATTAATTGTTCCATATAATATTTCCTCACTGCTCATTGGCAAACGCTTTGTACAAATCTAGCTACTCATAATTTGTCTCAAGTTGTGAGATCATCTTCTTTCCAAGAATTTATTTCAGTTTTGTCAGTTCAACAATGATTAATTACATTGGCATGCACTACTCGAAGCAACCGCTCTAAAAAGAAAATCCCACTAGCATCTCTTGAAATGAATACAAAGGTCGATGACGATTCGTTGTTATAACACTAATTCACCTTAAACAAACGAAGCAATAATTATTTATTTTCGTTAAAGTTTAGTGGTATGTAAGTCAAAACATCATAAAAATAAATACCAATATGAAATATACCAAAATCATACCAAAAGTAACAAAAAAAAAAGACTGCCCAAAAGAGGCCATTTAACGAACGACGGAACAACCAATTTCGCAATGGAAAAACAACAAAAAAAAATGAATTAACCTATCCATTGTGCAGCGTTGACAAAAATGTTCTTTATACAAAGACCTAAATTCGAATGTGACGAAAATTGCATTCGAAAGCATTTCTGCGTATAATGAAAGAATGCGTTTTGGGCAAATTTCGTCGGAGAACACTATTTTCTGATTGACCATCGAGCCATTTGAGCCATTCAAGTTTGAACAGCTAACGTGAACAGTTATACCTCTCGATCAGGTGGAATTAAAAAATTACAAAACTAGTTAAACACGATGGCAAGAGTAAGTTATTGAAGCTCGTTTCGTGGCATTGGATACGTTTTTGAATTGAATCATTCATATTGATTTTTTCGTATATAGATAACCAAGTACCTTTTGCTTGCGTTGGTCGTGGCAGTAGCTTTTAATCATGCAGCCAAAGCACAGGAAACAGAGGAAGCAGCAGTAGTTGAAGAAGAAGTAGTTGAGCCTGCTGTTGAAGAAGGAGGTGCGGAGCCTGCAGTTCAGGCCGAAGGAGAAGGAACTGTTGGAAGTCCAAACGAAGGAGAAGAACAAAATGTAAGTATAAATTTGTTGTTGACATAGGATCTTCCAAGTTATAATTTTTTTTTCACATAGTTTACAGTTGGTTCGATTAAAAAAATCGGATCATGGCTGTCGAAATTCGGTTGGTGGAATATATGGAAGGGAATTGGCTTAAAAGAAGCTGGCGATTGGTGGAAATGGGACAAAATCTTTAAAGAAGATTGGTGGAAAAAGAAGTGGTTCCTGTTAGGATCACGTTTCGAGGGTGAGGAATCACGAATGATGCTGGTTTTATCGGATCCCGAGGCGCGTTCAATGGGAGTCAATGCAGATGAAGAAGACGCTACATATTTTCTGGCTCCTCCAGGGTTTGAAAATGAACTTGCTAAAAGAGGAATCGCTGTAAATCCTTCGATCGTTCCAGCAGGAAAAAAACAGAAACAGCATCAACAACGTTCACAGCAACGACAACCTCATCTGCCTCACCAACTTCAGAAAACACATTATACCCAACCTTGGCTGCAACGGGCTTTCCCAAGTCTCGATGTATACGATCGTGAGGGAGGACAGGGATCTGAAATTGATTCAATTCGTGTAAGACCGAATATGCAGAGTGCCTCTAGGAGCATGGTTACTTCTCTTAAGCAACAGATTCCAGATATCATTCCTCTTCAATCGTCCGCACTTAATACACCTATGTATGCCTACGATAAGAATGGTGTTATGCAACTAGTTCAACAGGAGTCACCAATGGTATCACTTCAGCAGTATCAGGTAATGATGAATGAAGAAACTCAGAATCCAGCGGTACTCCAAGAGTATCAACAAGCGCGTACTGGTTATCAAGAGACAAAAAAAACTCAGGAACATAAGACACCGAAACGTGATCACATCAATTCTAAGACAGAACCAGAAGGACTTCTTGTGCCAATGTCCTTTCCGAAAAGCAATTCCATTACAACAAAAGAAGAGATCGAAAGAGCTCTTAATGATGAACATACTCAAAAGATGCTCGAACAATACGCTAGAAAAAACTGGAAGACCATTAGGAAAGATGCCATTATTTTGAAGTTTGTACCTAAAACTGACATGGAAGCACGTCCTTCAGTAAAGAGACAAGCTACTATGTTCCAAGAACAAACACAAATGCCAATGACAATGCCCCGACAGATGTTTTTGGGTGATCAGTTGCATCAACAAGTTAATTCAGCCTATGTAAAAGACCTTCAACATTGGGCTGCCCAGCAAGAAAGAACCATGCAAGATCAGCATCAGCAATTTCGTCAGATAACACCAATACAGATGCAAACTATTATGGAACAGGAGCCACGTCAGGAACTTCCTAAACCTATGATGCAACATGCACCTGTTATGCTACAGACACCTGTTATGCAAGAGGCACCTATAATGCAGCAGGGAAAAATAATGCAACAGGAACCTCGTCAAATGATTCAAACTCAACAACAAATGCAACTTATGCCTATGATTCAGCAAGTGCCAATGATTCAACAGGAACCACGTCAGTCTATACAGGAACAAACACCAATGATGATGCATCAACAACATCCCACCATGCAAGAGCAAACTCCTATCATGCAACAGCACACAACGATCCAACAAGAACCCCGTCAATGGCTACAGGAACAACCAATTATGCAGCAAATGCCACGTCAATGGATTCAAGAACAACCTCATCAACAGCCAATGATGATGCAACATGAACCCATGGCACAAGAGCCAAGACAATGGGTTCAGGAACAACAATGGATGTCTGTCGATCCGAAAGTTCTCGACGATCTTAAGCCACGTCAAATGGTTCATCAAGCTCTTGAACACACTCAAAATGGTCAACCCTTAACAGAGACAACAATACCGAGAACTGAAGGTGGTTTAATAATCCCCGATGAAACAAAACTAAACAACAAAGACGACCAACATCCAATAGTGTCTGAGATGGGACCGCAGACTGAAGAGAATGCTCGATTTTTTAAAAAAGGTAATCTATTTGGGGTAAATGTAAAAAAACATTCAACTAATTCCCATTTTAATGACCGAGCAGTTTTATTAAAAACGAGACCTAGCCAAGGAGCCCATTATGTGACTCATAACTATAACATTTATAGTACTGATGGAGGACATGGAAGTGGAGGTTATGGAAGTGGTTATGGTGCAGGTTCAAGCTATGGGGGAGGTGCAAGCTATGGAGGTGGTCATAATGCTGGATATGAATCAACTTATGGTGGAAGCTATGGCGGAGGTCATGGTGGAAGCTACCACAGCAACCATGGTGCAGGCTACGGTGGAAATTATGGATCCAGCTACGCCTCTGGTGGTAGCTATGGTGGTAGTCATGGTGGCGGTTATCGTTCAACTGAGCTGGGAGAAACTCCAACGGTAAGTTATACCTTCCCTTACACAAAACTTCACCTGCATCCCGCACATAATTCCCTTATTTATATAACATTTAATCCCCTCCGTCCGAAATCGCACACATTCATTGGACTAATATCCATCCATTTTGTTGTTCTTACACAACATGCCTCCATATCATTAACAGGCGACGATTTTTTAGAAACTACACCAGCACCAAGATCCCGACCCTTACCGCAGCAGTACAACTGTAAACATTCCCCCTATTATAGTCAATCAGCACGTAGATGATTCAAAAATGTTGTCCTATCTAAGTGAAACGTCCCAGAATAAACAAGAAGACACCCCCACGGAATACAATGCCAATCAAAATGGAAGAACAATCGTCGAGCAGCAGCCAACAACAAATGAACACTCAAGGTTAGCAAAGCGTAATTTAAGTCATATACACTATGATATAGTTCATAAGGTCGGCGATTTTCGGTTCAAACGTGAGTATGTAAAAGATAATTCCAAACTAGATCATCACCGATCCAGACGCAGTGCTCCTTCCATGAAAGATTCTCATCGATCAAAGCGTCAGGTGTCATACGGTGGAAATCATAACTATGGAACTTTTGAGAGCATACCAGCATCTTCTTTGCATAAGCTGAGAGAAGGTTATAAAGATAGCTTAAAAGAGATAACTTTGCAGCCCAACGAAGATCCCGCTGCGGCTTTAATGCGTTATAATTCTGAATCCATCCAGGAAGCACTATATAGAGCGAATGCAGATCCAATAGAGGTCAACGGTACTCCCGGTCAAACAGTCGTACACGACCAGAGTGTTGTACCCGCTATAATTCCAGCTGCAAGTAATAACTTACATTCATACCAAAATCAATGGCCTTCGCAGTCACCACTATATACGGTAGAAAATGTTGGTTCTCCAATGATCTATAAAAACGGAAACTTCTACCCGAATCCGTCCACCAGAATCCCTCAGAATGGAACAGTTAATGCTCCAACAATTGTATATCCTCACCCTCAAATAAAAAATCAAATCTCAGATGGAAGAGTCTATCATGTGCCGCAGCAGGGCAGTGCACAACAGTACGTTGGTGAGGTTCCACAAAAAAGAACAGATGATGCTAAAATATATGCAGGCCCATACGTAAATCCACCATCAGTACCGATTCAAAGCCAAGGAAAAAGATATTATGGCGCACAGCAATTTAGAGGTCCAGAGCCTCTACAAAATCCTGCTGTTGCAAATAATCCTTATAAACCTTACCACCAACAGACAACCCAACAATTTCCACGTCAAGTACATTCAGCTCCAATTGGACATTACAATCAACTTCCTTATAGTTCAGGTCATGAAGTTTCTCAGCAGAATTCTTATTTGGGAAAAGGAACTGGGGAATTAGCTCTCCGTGACTATTTGGGAGACCAGCTGTTAAATCCAACTCTGAGTTCCTTTAACGAATTAATGGAAGCTATCAAAAACCGCCTTACAAATTGTTGCCACAAGTGTAAAAAACATATCCTCAAAGGAATCAATTCCAGAGTTATCTCAGAAGGTGAACATGATCAAAGTGATACTCCCGAGGAATGCTTGACATGCAAGGCTTCTACAGAAATTTATTCGGACTTGAAAAGTGTTCATGAAAGCATTATTAAAAATACCCCGTCAACACCGACTTCAAAACCATTACAAACTCATGGAAATAGGCAAAATGTTCCTTATATACAACCAACAGTCCCTCAAAGTCAAAATACCTTTCGATACTACCGTGAGCCAAGTGCCATTAATCGTCAAAAACCTACACAAGTTATGAGAATAAAAAAGACCAGAATTGAAGATGAAAACCAGAAGTTTGACGATCTTTCGATTGGCAAAAATTATGATGACACAGACTACGAATACGATTCGGAAGGAGACTATGGGCAGGACCATAAGAGTCAAGATAAAAGTAAATCTGTTGAAAGAAAATCTGCAGGTTATCGTTATGCAAATAGAGTGAGTAACACTCGTGCCCCACGCTTAGATCTTGATAATGATCACTTAGAGCGTAGTGGTTACATTTATAAAAGTAGACCGCGATCTCCAAAACCTGAAAATGTTCGTCCAACAAATAGATCTTTACCTCCAGCAAACTCAATGCAGTCCAATACTGAGGGCTATGAAAAGCGAAGGCCTCAAGAAATGTCTGAATATAGGCGCGTCCATAATGATCAAGGTCGAAAACGACTTACTAGTCGATCTGAACCCAAGGAAAACAAGGAGAGTGGCTATAATTATGAAAAACAAATGATGAATGACGATAGCTTTCCAAAGAATAGTGGATACGATTACTCCACCACTGCAGCTCGAGTTCGAAAGCAGAAAAAACCAAAAGAACAAAACAGCGAATCCCCATGTAAAAAAATCCAAAAACAACTAGATGAACTACAAAATAGCGCTGAAAATCTTGCGAAAGATAACCAACCACTCAAAGAAGGAGAAATACTTGAAAAGAAGGCGAAACTTATCGAATTGTTATATTTTTTATATGAAATGAGTAAATGTAGCTTGGGAGAACAGGTTCAAACTACTTCAGAAAGTGTTCCAACAAGCACAGTATTTCCTATCTCAAAAGATTCCGCTGATACTCCGCGACCAGTTACTAGACGTATAAAAATACCCAAGAAAAAGGAAGTCAAGACTGTAGATTACTCTACAATTAGACAAGCAGAAGGTAGTAAAAATGGTTCAGAGTTTAAGAAAGTTAGGAGTGTTGAGTACTCTGATGAAGATTGGTAAAAATAATGTTGAAACAAATTTAATTATTTTAATTTAGAATTTATTTATTTATATTTATTTATATTTATATATATTTATTTATATTTTAGAAAAATCTTTTGTTTGCAGAATTTGTTTGAACACATAACATTCTTTGAAAACAATTTGTGAATCTGTAAAACATTGATCTAAGATATATGCAAGACAAAGAAAAAACCTATGTAAGATTAACTTTCCTTAGTTAATAAAAAAAAAATACCTGTGTTAGATTACTTTTCATTCAAATCTTTTTATAGCAAATTATATTTCGTAAGTTTGTCTTAATGCAAATTGTCAAACCATCCAAAATACATCTAAAATTATTACAATGTTTTTTTTCCTATTTTTTTTTTTTTTTTTTTTTCAAATAATGATCTTTACACAATTGATAGTTTAAATTACATATTATATTCCAATGCTTGACAAAGCTTAATTTCAAAATCAGATCATGTGTTTCGTGACTCATTGAAAAATATTTTATCCATGAACTTGAACGCGAACGTGCTTCTGATCGAATTTCGGATTTGATGGCCAACATTCTTTTATTCTTTTCGATTCTTGTTTCTTTTGTATCGATCAACGTCAATTATTATTTAGAAACACGAAACCATGTTTCAGTCTGGCGTTCTAACCGTTTTTCGACCTTCAAGATAAAAAACTGCCAAGTATTTAAATTACTTATTGGTATAATCTATATTTATGTTACTTGTCGAGCGCTTCGATCGGATTTTTCTCAGGTAACCAGAATTCGCACGCAGTGAGCACTTACCAAAAAAAATATTACAACATACGTTTCACACTCGTTTAACATTTGCTGTTGAAAATAATATCTTTGATTTTAGATTGGAATTTGATTTTTTTATGTTTATCAACCAACCAACCAACTTGCGTCTGTTACATCCTTATCACTCGGCTTTGATAAATACATTTGTATCCTTCTTCTTCGGTGAAAATGTTTTATGGATTAACAAGATTATTTTGTTCTTAAAATAGAAACTCCAACCGATTAAAAAAATAATGTTCCAAACAATTTTCCGTAAAAGAAAATAAACATTTTATAAAGAAATTTATGTTTTATATAGCCTTAAAAAATAATTTATTTAAATATATATAATGTTAATTAAAAAACAAGTTACACACAAAATGTATAGTATATTTTATAAAAAAAACATTGTTTTATGTAAAATCTCAAAAATAAATATTTAAATACTTTTACCTACATATTTATAATATTTTTCCTTTTTATTTATTTACATGTATCACTTGACGCCATTTCGCCGCATTGATCAATCAAAACTTCATCAATCACCTATTAAATTCACATTTTCATTTACATTAAAAAAAAACTCGAATATATGTATGTTCCAAAATATATGTAGATTGCAGGAAAGTGTTCCTCAACACCAAGAGGCACCTGTTGTAGGTGAAATAAATTTATTTTCATTTACGCCAGAACTCTTACAACCATTTATGGGATTGCGCGATGTTGACCGAGAAGATGATCCCTGGCATCGGCCACATAGCTATCAGGATGGCAATCATTTTCATTATTCGACTGGACGTAATCGAGTTCGACGTGCTACTTCTCCGACATTTGGTTTGGCAAAGAAAATGTATTTGTACGAAATTGGAGATTATTCAGCGTGGAAAGCAAAGAAACAATTAGAAGAGATCGTTAATGCCTTGAAGGAACCATTCAAATTTTATACATTTAGGTTTCCATCATTTCGATCAACTTCCGGCACGACAACTAAAATTACAATAAAACCACCGGTTGTTTTATATAACAAAGATGACGATGATAAAATGAAAAATTCTGGGGTGTGACAATAAAAGGACAATATATTTTAATTTACAAAAAAAAAAAAAAAATTGTTTCATTTTCATTACGTGATGAACTTATCTCAGTCTAAGCACTTCAAGGGATTTTTGTTTTGTTGTGGCATCTGAATTGATAAATGATAAGAATATAATATTAATATTTCACAAGTCAACAAAAAAAAATATTTTTCTTTGAGTCTGTTATTTAGTGAATATTTGCAGAAACTCCATTTATAATAAATAAAGTTTGCTTTTGTACCTTTACCTTTACCACATGTCCACATGCTAGATGCTCATTTGGATAAATTTAAAGACAACTTAGGTGCATATTCAGAATAGCAAGGGGAACGTTTCCACCAAGATGTAATGAACTTTGAAAAGCGTTATCAAGGACAATATAATGAAAACATGATGGGTGACTACATTTGGGGGCTCATACGAGAAAGTTCCAACTTACACAGAAGAAATACCAAATCTGTTCATTTTTAAAGTCTTTTTTGTATTTGTGGGTTTATTTATGCCGTCTAGTATAATTAAAGTCAATAAAAATATGTGAATTCAAAACTGTTTTCCTTTTACATATAATTGAAATTAAAAAATAGAGCTTTTTCATAAAAATTAAAATTTTGTTTTAGTAACTACAAAAGCAAACTTTATTAGATAAAAATATTTTTTCTTTAATTAGTTAGGCATAAGTAATGAAAATCAGAGGTACAGAACTCAGACTCAAAATTCGTGTTGACCCGTGTTATCAATAACTTTCAACTTATGTCGAATTCCTTTGAAATAAAAAGTTGACTTTTTTCGGACTAAAGTCGCTTTTTTTCGGACTAAAGTTGCTTTTTTTCCGAAAATCATGATCCATAGACAAGAAAAAGTTGCTTTTTTTCCCCTCAGATCAACTTTTCTTGAATCTCGATTTGATAGCAAGATTCACACATATTTGCACACATACTTAACAGATTTGATTTCTTCTGTCAGACGAGCCGTTTAATTGTGTAGTTTGGTTTATTTTAATATAGATTTCTCAAATAAAATAATTTTAAAATAATCTATTGGACGTGAGCCTTGTTGTTAATAGTGCTATATGTTAATAAAGTGAACTTAAGTGAATTGTTTAGATCGCGTCTATAAAATATACACCACACAATCACAGAAAAAAAGCAACTTTGTTGTTTCAACATCCATAGGAAGGAAAAAAAGTCAACTTTTCCGATCAAATCTGAAAAAATCTAAGGAATTCGACATTATATTTTGACGTTGTGTGTGAAAGAGTCAGAACGAATGTCAATTTATGACAGCAAATAAATCTCAACGCTCAGACGTCAGACCATGTTCAATTCAGAGAACGCTTTGTTCTGAACGAAAAAAGAAAAACGCCTTTTGCGTTCACACTAGTTCATAGAATAATAAATAAATAGAACATCAACTCAGGAGGCTCCACCAACTTTCGCCTACAAACTTTCAAAACTGCAGAGATTTAACTCTGTATGCGTGCCCGTGCATTTCAAATGGGATTGTCAAATTTGGATAGACCATACATTCTTACAATTTTGCATATTGCTGTTCACACGTATTCATGTATAGAAAAGCGAGTGTATTTTTTTTTCTACGGGAGGAGACGGAGGATTACAAGTTGATGACCTGTGGTATCTACTCTTTCAGCACGTCATGCTAAGATGAATTATTGGAAAATTTTAACAGATTTCGCAAGCAATTTTAATTAGTAACGTGCTACAAGCTTCTAAATTTTCCAGCATTATATTATTATTAAAAATCAAACTGAACTCTTCCATTTTTAAAACAAAAAAATTGTACGATATTCCGAGCACTTTCGTCTAACTGCGTTTTAATTTTTTTCACTTTACGAATCACTTTGCTATCTGACAGTCTTTACGTTTTTGGTTCCTTCAGTAGGCAGCACGTTTTCCACACACCATTTTTAATTAACTTATTTTTTCTGAATTTTAATATAATAGCAAGATATTTCTCTAGAAGAAATAACCAAATCCATAAAAATGAGTAAAAAGGAATCATCGAAAGCTGTGGCTAAAGTTGAGTCCGGCAACGACAGTGATACGGACGAGAAGAATTTACTGCAAGTATGCAATCCACCGCATTTCATGTCCGCTGTGATGCGTCGTCAAGTTTTGCAAGAAATGGTTAAGTCACTCCCAAAAAAGGTACAAAATCGTGTAGTTGCACTTAAAAATATGCAATTGGAGCAACTTGAGTTGGAGGCCCAATTCTACGAAGAGGTGTATACTCTTGAAAAGAAGTACCACGAGAAGTATCAACCATTGTTCGACAAAAGGAAAGAAATTGTTGCCGGTGTGGTTGATCCACCAGAGCAGACACCCGAATGGAAAGAAACGGACGATCTCGAAATCACCGAAAAGGTTAAAGATATCTCGCTTAAAATGAAAGAAATTAAGCCGGCACTAGACGAAGACGTCGAAGGTATCCCTAACTTCTGGCTAACCATTTTCCGCAACACTGAGATTCTATCAGAAATGGTGCAGGAACACGACGAGCCGCTGCTGAAGAAGCTCCGTGACATCCAAATCAAATACGTAGAAGACAACGAGCACTCGTACACTCTTGAATTCCATTTTGACAAAAATGAGTACTTTTCAAATCCGATCCTAACCAAACAATACTTCTTAAAGGCACAAATCGAGGAGGATTATCCATTCTCATTTGAAGGACCCGAAATCTATAAGTGCAAGGGCTGCAACATCAACTGGGAGAAAGGCATGAACCTCACTGTCAAGACCATCCGCAAGAAGCAAAAACATAAGGAGCGTGGTGCTGTCAGAACCATTACCAAGCAGGTTCCCAACGATTCCTTCTTTAACTTTTTCAAGCCACCAGAGATTCCAGATGATAAGAGTGAAGTCGACGAGGATTCCCAGGGAATTCTAGCAACAGATTTCGAAATTGGACATTTCTTAAGGGCTCGCATCATTCCCAAGGCTGTTCTCTACTACACCGGCGATATTGTCGATGACGACGACGACGATGGTGACGAGTATGACGAAGAGGAAGAAGAGGACGAGGAGGATGAGGGCGATGAAGTTGTTGCTGAGCAGAAGACTGGTAACAAAAAAAAGCCAACTCCAAATGAATGTCAAAATCAGTAATATGGATGGCAAGGATGCATGATATTTTATTTTTTTTATTTAAATACATTTTCTCGTTTGCATTTTTCCCGATATAGAGAATATGAATCTATATGTTCATACTTTCTATATCGTAAGATTATTTAAACAAAATTTAAAACCCATTTCTAAAAAATTGCATTAAATCACATTTAAACTGTAAATGTTTATAAGTCTGGTAACAGAATTGAATTCCATGTCCAGAAAAAAAACTCAATTTTTCTATAAAAAGAATGAAATAAAATTATATAGGTAACAGACATACGTCTGTCTAAATGTTCTAAATAAATGGATATACTATTGTCTGTAAATGTTGATCTTTTATTTATTGAATTTTTCCCTTTGGTCAAATATATTTGGTATTCACATCTTCTTGTTTGCGTGATGTCATGTTTGATAATAGAAAATACTTAATTTCCATTGAGTGCAAATATGAAATAATCATTGATCTAGCTAGAGCTACCGCTGGTAATGATTTTGTTGTTGGTTTTTTTGTGTGTACGCCAAAACTAGGTGTGGCTCGATTTAATTTAACGATCAAATTTAAAGTAAATAACGGATAAAAATAAGACCAAGGCAAGGAGTTGAGAACATGTTTATTTTCTTTTGAAAGGTACCTATTTAGAATGTGCTGAATAAAGAAAAATAAGATAAGATAAATTTGCGAAAATATTAGACCTAGATTTTCTAATGTAAACGCTAAAACTTTGGCAGTTGGCTTTAGCAGTCATGTAAAAAACTACAGGTGTAAAATTTGAATTTCACAAGGAAATTACAATGGAGCGAAGCTTATAAATATGTGTTTAAATTTTAATATCAAAATGTACCGATTTTTAATGAAGATTAAAATAAAATTATTCAGAGACGATGGGTGTTTTCACAAACGTCAGACTAACTAAGATCTGGAATAACAAAAATTAATAAAAACACACTTCTTAAACAAAAACAAGTGTTTTTTTTATTTGTAAGTATTTTGGAAATAGCTATCAAAATAATAAGAAACAAAATGTTAACCTTCAGAAAGCGTTTTTTATCGAATTTTTGATTGCAGATCTTAGTTAGTCTGACGTTTATGAACACGCCCGATGTCAGTTTTTGGCTGAATGGAAATTCGTGGTACCATTGAGTTTATAAACATAGAGAAATCATCTGTAAGTTTCAAACTTTGCTCGTAGGATGTCGTTACTATCGACTTGTTTTTTGTTTACTCCTGTAGCAATTAATCTTGAGTTAAAGGGAAAACAAAATTAAAAATAAAACAAATACAAATGATTGCAGAAGAATTTAGTTCAATTCGGTTTAAGTGTTTTTGGTTACAGGGAATTATTGCAATAATAATTACTCGATTCCTCTATGTGTATAAACTCAATGGTGGTACCTACGCAATGAATTTAAATGTTAAAAAAATAAAAAACCGTATAGCGATTAGAGAAATAATTTAAATTGATTCAAGGACGTAAAACTGAAGAGAAAAGAGATGCATAAGTGAATAATGTGTTATAGAGAAATGCTTTCTAGCACGTACCTAGCTGGTTACTCTTTCTAGTCTCTATTCTAGACCTACTCTTAAAGGCAAAGATCTTTGACTAATATCCTCGAACAAAATGTTGTGCAAACGGTTCCTTTGACAGTATTGCTTGCAGAACATAGTGCAAGAATAGTAACAGAATGTCTTCCACAGATTGGTAGAACCGCAAATTTCATCAAAATTAGGCATCTATTATGAAAAAGGAATCGAACGTTTGACTTAAAGCGAACCTTTGGTAAAATCCAAGATATCGTAATAAGAGAAGAAATCTTTGACGTTCGAATAGAAAATCATCTTCTTTCGCCAAACGTTTGCCTTTTAAGTAGAACATAAACATTTCAGTTACAAAATTATGATGCAAATGATTTCAACATTCGCTTTAAGTTTAAAGTGCCATTCGCTATTCATAATAGGAGCCTAAAACTTAATTTAACTTCTTAAAAGACGAGTTTCTCAGTTAATGTATATCCAGATAACGTTCTTGAATTGGAAAAAGGAAAGCTAAAGGAGGAGAATGTAAGAACATCATACCGACTATTTATTTATTTCAACTACACATTTTACAAAAAATATATTTTTTTTTTTTTTAGATTATGTTTTCAGTTTTTATTGATACCTTCTTAGTCTAAATAGTATGTGTGTTGCTTTCCAAAAGCAGTTATTTTAACATCTAAGGATCGCATGCTTTTATTGCTTCTTCTGCAAACTAAAGATCCTTTCACAACTTCACCCTCCTTTACATCAACAGGTTTTTCTAAAAAGAACACAACTTGTTTCCAATGTGTTGGTTCAGCAAACGGTGAAGTAGTGAATGTTAATGGGTTCGGTAATCCACCGAAATATGTATCAAAATATCCTACAAACGAAGTCAAAACACCTGCTTTCGTGCATTTCATTGCAAAATCATATGCAAAATTCGAATAATCTACGGTCACGGTAGACAAATCTAAATCGGCAATCACATTAGGCTCTGTTAAGATATGCTCTGAATTTACCACATCTATCAAAGGCTCATGAAGTACCTCCTTTTTCATAATAGACATATCAAGTCCATATACTGAATCCCAAAAATTGATTTGCTTACTGTGAAGAGGCTCATCGTCATATCCAACTATACTCATTGTACATCTGTTTGGCATGAGTAGGCCACCTTCTTTAAGGTGTTTATCACGGGCATATATTACACTGTCCAGCATTCCCTCGAAAAGCAAGAAATATCCCATCCATTCGGAGATTATGACGTCGAATTTTTCCACAGGCAGTGGAGTATCTTCAAGACGGCCTTTAACAAACGAAATATTCGAAATGTTGTTTTTCCTACAAAGATTCATTAATTTAAGAAGCGAACTTTTGATGATAATCGAAAAGACTCACTTTGCAATATCCATAGCATTGTAGATGATCTCCGAGTTGTCCACAGCTACAATTTGTTTGGCACCTGCTTGTGATGCAAATATCGACAGCACAGAAGTTCCACAGCCTAAATCCATTATGGTCTTGCCATTGATGAATTGTTTATTATTTAATAGAGAATCCCGGTAAGAAATTGTTCTCACAGTGTCCTAAAGATCGTTATTAGAAGCCTATATAGTTATGAATAAAGAAACTGTTTTTACCGAAAGCATTTCATGGTGAATTCCAAAATGTGAATAACTGCTAAAATAACTTTCGTCTGCTTTAACCGTTACCGACGACACACAGTTTTTTTCTTTTTCGATTGTTTGTTTATCGACGAGCCTGTGATAAGCTGTACGCATTTTTGAAACGCTTTCGGCCGCATGTTCCAATATTCTTTCATGGTCTTTGATTTTATTTGAAAGAATTGCCACAGTTGCTTGCATTTTTTTGTATTCCTCGACAGATATTGGTTCAATAATTTGACTGACTGTTTCATCGGCAGGGATATCTTCGAAATCTTAAGATAAAAAAAGATTAATTTTATAAATTACCCACTTTACATTAAATACATACCATAAGTCAGCCATGATTCATAATTAAGTGGTTTGAGGTACTTTTCGTCATTCCAAATGACTGATTTAGCTAATAAGATTTCTTCAGCGGATGGTTTTTCTTTTCGTATAAAGTTAACAAGCTAAAAATAGAGAGGTTTTATAAGGCTGACTTATACAACGATTACAAAAAGCTTACTTTTATATACGAGTATTGATCCATATTAAACTTTGTTTTAAGTTTTGCTAAGTAAATTCCATGGATGCATTCAAGATGTTGCATAGCCAGCTGTATTGAAGGGAACTGGTTTACACAAAATAGACAAACTGTAGATTCTCTTTCTTCGACTTCGTCTTCTTCATCCTCAAAATTGTCTGAATCAGAGTCCTCAAATTCTGCATAGATAAATTGCAATGTGGATAAAATGTTTTGATAAGTGTATGTATACATAAGTGAACGTTTATCAGTAAGAAAGATATTCCAGCTAAATGATAAAGTGTCTCATTCAAAGAACCATAATTAGGGTTGTTGACATAGTCTATTACCATTACTGAGAAGGATAAATCAAACGAAGGTATATTAGCAGCGTTCAAAACTATTTTTTTTGCAACGTTCCATACTATTTTTTGGAACAATTAAAATGTAGCTTATTTGACTCAAATTTACATCATATAAACATTTAAAGAAAATCTTTTTCAAATAAATGAAAAAGATCTAAACTTTTGAAGGAAAGAGCAAATCTTTTCCTAAATGAAGGAAATTTCTGTTATTATATTGAAACTAAACTATGTAGGTGTCTGTCTGTAATGTTAAAAAAAAACAGCTTTTTACAATATGCATACGAAAGCATGCATATACGGCTCTTATAACAAAACATGCATTTTTAAAATTTGTGTCTGTCTGTCTTTTTGTCGTGGCTGAACCGATTTTGACGGGACTTTCACTGGCCGATAGCTGTCGTTGTAGCGTAACTTAGACTATTTTAATTGCTCCTTAGGGCGCTCGGGTTGCTTTATTTCGTATATTCGTATATGAACCGATCAGAAACTACTTCACAGATTTCGACGGGACTTTCTTTGATAGATTGCTGATGCTGTAGAAAGTAACTTATTATATTGAAATTAAGCCCTAGATGGCGCTGGGGTAGCTTTTTCGAAAATTTTTAATTATGGTCCGACGTGACGCACGACGGTTAACGAATAGGTGGCGCTGGGATCACACTATAATATTTAAATATATAAATAGTAAAAAAATAGACATTTTGGCCCAATAGGAAACTATTTTTTCAAAAACAATATTTTCTCCTCTTCTGTTGAATCGCAGCAGAGTTCTTCATGATGTGCGTTTTAGCCCCTACCTTTGCCATAAAATCGCCTCTTCATTAACCTGAATACCTTCATGGCCTGGTACGGGTACCCAGTACAGAGTGATTTTTTTGTCTGTCTAATTCGTTCAGGTTTTCTACGCAATCATATACTAATTTGGATTTTATGGATTAGGAGCTTGACTGTCTGACATAATTGCAATGTTTTGTTTCCGTTTTTTTTTTTTCAATATTTAGATCTGCACAGAACCGTGTCGCATCGGCACAAAAAGTTTGGTTCTTACATACCATGAATGCCTTTGTGGCTTTCCTGACGCCAACAGTTTGTTCTACATGTTTGTTTCAGAGGAGTTTGCTATGTAGTGTAATACCCAGATATTTTATCTCCCTCTTCATTTCGATTACTTCACCAGCTAAGTATGATCGTTTTCATATGCTGTAGAAGTATTTTCTTTGTAAATGGTATGATGCTGTTTTCTTTACCTCAATTTGCCCCAGTTAGAAACTAGATTTACTTCAGGGCGAGTTGAAGGCGACCCAGGTGCTAGATCCAAAAAAAAAATAACGAATTAGTTCATTAGGGCGAGTTGAAGTTTTTCAAAAAAACGCTTCGGGTCGACTTCAGAGTTAAGCGAACACAACTAATTTATAATATGTAAACAAATAGCACTATAAGATTAAATAAAATCTTACAGACCGACTCTGTTAAAAATTCACGTGAATATTTGTATATTTGTTTGTTATCCGACGGAAAAACTGAATGTTTCAAAAGGATATACATTTCGATCAAAAATAAATTTTAACAATATTCTCTTAAAAATCTTAAAAAATATATTGGTAAAGCTTTGAACGCAAAGGATAGAACGAAGATTTTTATACTTCCTGTGTATAACTCTAAGCGGTAAGCAAGGGACGAAGCTGGCTGGAGAGTCAGCGCTAATTATAACTGTACAAGTGTACAGTAACTTATAGTCAAAGTAGAAAAGAAGATAAACAGAACAAGATTTACGTTGACCTATTCTATTTGAACTATTAAAATCAATCATTTATTTAAAAAAAAACTCTGTATTTTGTGTAGAATTGTACAACCCTATTCTGCTAAAAGTTTACGTGAATATTTGTATTCTGCTATCCGACGGAAAAACGGATTGTTTCAAAAAGCATATGAATTTCGATCAAAAATACATTTTAAAAATTCGATTCTCTTAAGAATATTGAAAACAAATATTGGTAAGGCTTTGAACTCATAAGATAGAAGACTCGAAAATAAATAGTGAACAATCGAGTGAAATATTCACGTGTATCGAACGATTCGATCGGATCAGATAGCAGAATGGTAATATACGGCTGGTAAATAAAACGATTATTAAATCTGACGACGAAATCAATTGGAAAAATAAAATAAAATGTATTAATGTTTACATGCCAGAGTGTTTGATGCTTGACCATTGCTTGACATACATATTTAGTTATTTTATGTTGAATAGTTTTGTTGGTTTCTTTTTTTTCAACTTGTTATAGAAGATTTTTATTAAATTAATTTTTGATTTGAACACTTTATTTACTTTACCTTTATTCATTTTACAAGATAGTTGAGTTGTGAAAATACTCGATTCGATAAACAAATAACTGCACGTGTTTCTTTTGGGTGAAATATATAATGCTTGCGTTCGCGTGCACAACTATTGTGGTTCGCATACTTTACTGTTGTTGTAATTCCATGTTAAAACACAACTGATCGACCATATAGCTGCGGTGGGGAAATAAATCTGAAAGTATCCTAAAATTTTCAGTATACTCACGAAGCCAAGGGAGAATTGGCAAACAGCTGACTACGAATATGTGTTTGTGTGTCTTTTGACACCTATCCGGTTTTGGTCGTTCGCAAACTCATACGATACAGACATATCCAGATAGCTCTTTTGGTGTGCACCCGAACGTGAGCAATGCAAATTCAAAACAAGTTGTGCTGTCAAATTGACAAGTTCTTTGGGCTTGTTCATAATTTGGTTACTTCCTAAAATTGCGAGTCTAGATAGGTGAATTATGCTCACATTTACATGGGGCGCATATTTTTTCAATATCGTAATTCCAATTAAATATTAAAATTAAGATTTAGAATTGAATCTAAATATGAATTATTCATATTATTGTTCAATGTGAATGTAATCAATATTGTTCGCTCGCATGGAATAATAAATAAATAAGAATGTGAAACAAGCACCAATTAGAATGTTATATGGATTTTATATCGACAGAGATGAAACCAATGAAGAATTTACATCTATTTAAGCAATAAACACTACTGAATAATATGTCTGAAAATCTGGATCCTTTTGTTCGCACCAAAAATTTTGGTTTTTGAAGAGTATGGATGATTTATTTTTTTCGGTGAACAACTGCGAACAACCTACTTGTTCGCCTTAAGCAAAGTTTCTTGCAGAATTCAAATCTCAAATAAATGATCGAAATTGAAAAGTTAAAGATGGATTTTAGTTATTAATATTATATTAGTTGTTAATATTATATTATGAATACCAATAGCAAAGAAATGTGAAAAATCTAGTCCTTGCTGCAACTACGTTCTACGTTTTCTTTTCATTTGGGCAGTTCAAGATCTTCTCTATTTTCTCTAGCGTTTCCTTCCTGTATTTGTGTAAATTGTTGCAATTTTTCGATTATTCCCTAAAGTTATCTAATCTGACGAAATAAAAGATGAATGTCAATTTTTACTAAAAATTCGTACATATACATCTTTAATATTAAAAGTCACCAAAATTTGTTTTTGGTATTTTTCAATGATTATTTATATAACAAATTTCATGACAGATTTTTTTTTTATTTAAATTCAATTTTTGGTATCTAACCTTAATCAAGGTTCTCAAAACAATATAATTCACAGTAGTAATTGCATCGTGTTTTATAATGTCATTTCCATCGACAAACCAATATCATGCGTCCAAGAAAAGTAGTACACGGATCTTGCTCAAAAGACCGTGTATATAGGTAAATTTACTTGGTCAAAGCGCATTATGAAGTTGGTCCACAAATCCTTATTTTTGAATTTTATTCATACTCCACAAAAAAACAATTATTTTGTTTTTTAATTCTTTTTTCATAAATTCATTTTAAATAATGGAGAAAACATACGTGAATATATAAAAAAAACAACACGAGTAAGTATACAATGAGAAAAAAACATTAACATTAATTAATGTGTTTTCGGAAAAAAACTATTATTATAAAAAATAAAGAGCCAAAACCAAAAATCAAATTCTATAGAGGTACAAAATATCGAATTTTGAAAACCACTTTATTATGATACTTTTGGAATTCTTATTAAAGGTTTTTTGAATAGTAAATTGTTACGGGTAAAAGGTATATTATGTTTGACATGCTGAATACATAAAAAATGCGATTCTTAAAAATTTGTTTGTGAGTTCTATATGATATCTTCACCAATTTCATAAGAGATTTCGGTTTTCCGAATATGTGTTTTCTATGGTATTTTGAAATCGTTCGAAACTATCGCGGATGATTCTAAATACGTTCATTTAGAATTTCAACTAGAAATTCAATGGAGTGTAAGCAGGATTAAACCCAGCATATCCGTTGTGGTACTTCTGTTGGCTTGAAGACAAAATGTCCCTCTATGTGATGTTCTTTAATCTACCTTTGATACAGATTGCTTGCTTACACACAAAGTTCAAAACGCTCGCTTGCTGAGGCTGACCCGGCTTTCGTCTGCCCTCTCCATCGTCTTGCACTTCATATTTAGCTGTAACAGCCAGTCCTTAGGTTATTCAGGTTGAGCTTGCACATGAAATGTTTTAAAACATGTCTGCCCCGTCACAAAATCCTTTTTAACGAAATCCTGCAAAACAAAATAACAATATCCTGTGTAACGAAATTCCACAGATTTACTACTTTTCTAGATAGACAGGATTTCGTGCTGCAGGAATTGTATATAAAAAACTTAGCTATACACGTAAAACGTGCTTAAAAAATCAATATGTTTTAAAACATGTTTCATGTGCATGGGCTTCGTAAGGACTAATATTACACGTACAAATCCGATCTGCATTGTCCTTGTTTCGTTTGCTTAGGTCGTCAACATTTAAATCGTCCATGTCCGCGGGTTGTTGGTGTTTCGGAATCCATTTTTTTTCCTTTTTATGGATAGCCCGACGCATGATCCCCATCTTGTAGAGCCAGACTCAAGTAGCTCCCATACAACTGTGTTCAAGTTTGGTTAAAATCGATATGCCGTTCACAACGCGGTTCTGTGATAGACCTTAAGTTTAAGAAAGACTAAGAAACCGTCTCCAATTTTTTTGGAAGAATAGTTGGGGTTTTTGATAAAACGACATATTCTAAAACTATTCTAGTTTTTAGAAGAAATGAAAAAGACAAACATACATCTAGAAAGGTTTATTTTTTGGAAAACGAACTGATACCAAAATAATTAAAATACAAACAATTACTCCAGACATATTTTGACGCCTGCAAAAATACATAGGTAATTGTGGGAAGTATGTATAAAAATACGTTAAATCGACAAAAAAAATTTGTTTCGAGATTAGAACTTAAACAGCAGGAGCCTCCAATTCAGCAACTGGTATCTCTGGCTCTTCATCGTTATACACATTCTCAGCCATTTGCCATACTTGCATGATATTATCTTCCGACACCGAACAAATAATCCACGGTTCATTGGGATTCCATGAAAAGTCTGAAATTTTGGCCGTGTGCCCACCGTGGATAAACAATAACTCTGGTGGTCCATCCTCAGCATCTTCGGCGCTCTGTTCTTCACCGATTTTGGACAAATCCCATACATGCAAGCGCCTATCGGTGCCAGATGAAGCTAAAATGGTTTCATTATGGGGAGACCATTGTACCTGGAAGATTTCATCTTTATGCGATTCGAACGAATGGAGCTTTAATTTGAGATTCCTCAAGTCCCACAGAGCGACAGTCTTATCGGCTGAGCCGGTTGCTAGAATGAATTCCGAATATGGATTGAAGCTGAGGCAGTTGACTTCGGCAGTGTGGGCGTCGACAGTGTGTGAAGGCTTCGATGTGTTGTTGTTGCGCGTATCCCAGATCATTAGTTTTTGGTCGTCAGCAACCGATCCGAAGAGTGACTCGTGCAGTAAATGCCAGGCGACATCCTCGACAACAGCGGTGTGTCCAGTGAAAATGTTCTTGGCGTCAATGACGCGGTGTTCCTTGGGAGTTGCATTGATATCCCATAAGCAGATGGTATGATCATCACTGGCAGACAAAAGGTAGCCGTTCAAGTTGGGATTCCAGGACAAGCCATACCCTTCTTTTTGATGGCCACGAAGTCGCAAGTCTGGGTGGCATTCTCCACTCGGTTCGGGCTTGCTCGGGTGTTTGGTGTAGTCGAAGACAAGCACATCGCTCGAAGGGGTTTTGGTGGCAATAACACAAGCATTCTGTGGCATGTACCGCGCCCGATTGACTTCGCCTTCGTGATTTATCTTAATTTCAATTTCAATCTTACCGCAGACCGACCCGAAACCTCCGAATTCACCTTTCTCATTGTCATAGTGAGATCCATCGAATTGAGCGTCTTCACTTGGCAACTGGACACTCGCAATAAGAAGATGATTTTGTTCATCAGATGTGTGGGTTCCCAGAATCAAACGATGGACAGAGTAGTCTTTCCCTTCTTGCTTAGTAACATCGGGAAGCCATTGTGCGGTTAAAGAAGGCCATTCCAGAGCGTGTGTCATAACTAAGTCATAAAGAAATGGAGTATTCTTCTTCCAGATTTTGTACTCTTCATTTATGACTCGTTCTTCAACCGCATCGTCAAAAGATTCAGCTACAAATATAAGATATTTAATTAGAAAGAAATTGCTAGGTTTTTAAAGAATTTTTCTTGCCATTGTCGCCACGATCCACCATTTTTCTTGTTTGCGCCAAAAAGTTTATCTTGGTTTGTGAAAGAACAAGAATGCTCCAAAAAAAATTTTATTATTTCGTTTGTATTTTCAGTATAGTTGTTTTATAATTAATAACTATATTTTATTTTTCATTTATTTTTGAAGAATGAATTTCCGAGCGCACAGCAACAAACTTTTTCACACAAAAAAACGGTAGAACACTAGAGCCGCAAGTTTTTGTTGCTTTTTTGCCGACATGAGCATGGTCGTGTTTGGGTGTGTTCGGAAGGTCAATAAAGCGACTTTTTGGTTTTCATTGGGAAAGTTAATTTATTAGGGCATTTAGGGCAACGTAGTTTTTATTAAAACCTTCTGATTTGGCTGTTTTAAAATGAATAGTGTACTGATAGAACGTTTGGTTATTTTAAAATAGAATCCAAAAACTAGACATTTCAATGGTCACAGATGACCTGTACTCCTCCGTCTCCACACTATTAAAAAATTTACACAAGCTTTTCTATACATGAATACGTGGTACAGCTAAATGCAAAATTGTTAGAATATATTGTCAAGCCAAATTTGGCAGACCCATTTGAAACTCAGGGGCACACATACACAGTTAAATCTCTGCAGTTTTGAAAGTTTGTAGGCAAAAGTGGATGGAGCCTCCTGACATGATGTTCTGTTTAACAGAGCGCGGTACAACGACGCCACACGGTCCGGTCAATACAAATACTGGGAAAATAAGAACACGGCGATCAGATTTTGTTTTTAATTTTTTACAAAGAACACCGGACTGCGCCCTGTTACACCGAGCCTTTAATTCTTTCAGGAATCTGAATTGAAATACATTAATTTGAACGACTGCTTCCATTGCATCATATATTTTAAAAAGCATCGCACCTTTGACACAATGCTGGTATACATAATAGGGTATTGATACCATGGCATTGACAATACCATGAAGGGTGACACACACCTTGTGTAGTATGCGTTGACAGCTGTATTAAATAGTGATTGATTTGTTTTATTATGATGAAAAGATGTTAGTTTTGAATGTTTTCTTTTAAGGGCCCGTCTTTTCAGCTCTGGTTATGTGTAACCATTGGTTATTTCAGTTGTTAACTGATTTTGTATTTGTTTCTATGGTTACCAGCTAATGGTTAAATTTAACCAGAGCTGAAAAGACTGGCCCATAACTGGCACATAATAACCACTAAAGTTACATTAATTTAATAATTTTTGATGTACCTAATTTTTAAAATTTTTTTCACGTCCATTTTGCAACAAAATAACCATTTTAACTGATTAATCAGCAATAAAACTTAATTCAAGGCATATTTACGAAAAAAATAATGGTTAAAATGGAGCGTCAATAAAGTTGCGTATATTACGGTGTATACTACGTTAAAAACCCTAGTTTCGATACCACGCTAAAAATTATTATTAATGCATCTATTTGTTTGCTTTTCCAAGAATTCATTTTCTATCACTGTGCATTGCTTAATTATGAAAATACTGCGATGTTTACCCATCGGCAGTCAAGCAGATAATGAACAAAATGGGAAAAAACTTGAATTTGGAATTGGAACAGTACTCACGCTTCCGATGTTTATAATTTGAAGCTGCCTCACGAGAGTACTCACCCCTCATTCCTCTCGCCAATAAACTCTCGTCAATCCGGTCTCAAATGTCCAAGTCTAAATACGGTCTATGAAGGAGTAGAACAGTTTTGAGAAATTATAAAAACTGAATCCTACAAAAAAAAAAAAAACAAGTCTGGCAGTGCTGCAGCTCAAGACTCAATAAAAATTCAATTCAATAGGGCTTTTTAGGTAACAACGATATATCTCTTTCTCGTTCTCACAGAATTGTCAAAAACAGCAGTATGACGAACAGCTGATTTTTTTTTATCATTGTTGAAAAATTGATTGAAAACAAAAGCGGGAATTTTAAAGATTTGTGCGCGAAAATTGTGAAAATTGTTGGTTTTGCTAATTAAAATAAATTTTTAAGCCACGGAAATCACAAATTTCACACAAAAAAGAATACCGCATTTAAAAATTATTTCCAAATTGTTTTCTTCAAGATCTTGAGTTTGACAGTTTGAAAAAAGCGCGATACATATTTCAATCTGTCTTCATCATAGTGTGAGCTTTGACAAGATGGTAAAACTCCCTATTCAATTCATTTCTCGCACATCGCACTACACGAAGTTTTTCAACGAGCACGTGTGAAGTAAACTTTATTTTGAAATAATTTAACAAAAATAAAGCAATTTTATAATTTTGTAGCAAAATGGTTATTGTGGAAAAAAGTTTTCCACGCGGTGGAGTACCGCAAGCAATTCTAGCAAGTTCGGAGAAAAATGAAAATGTTGTAAGTGTTTCCTTCGGATTTCTTTATTAGTTTTGTTTTAATCCGGTTTAAATCTACACAGATTTTTGGTGCAATACAAGTGAAGAAAAAATCCGAATCCAAAAGAAGCTCCAAAAAGTCTGAAGATATTGATCACGATGAAGAAGATCGTATTGAAATTGCATCTGCAGGACTGATCAACTATCATACCATACAAGATGGCATGGTTATCATGGGAATCGTTAAGTCTATCGACGAAATTTGTGTGAAAATCTCACTTCCTGGGCGAATAATAGCAAAAATACTGGCTCTTTCAATATCCGATTCATACACAAAGAACATAACTGAGTTCGTAAACAATCCCGATAATGTCGAAAACTACAAATCACTTGCTGAGATGTATAAAGTTGGCCAAGTAGTCTACGGTAAAGTGATGGAACTCAAGGATCAAGGCAACGGCCACACCGACATCAGTTTTTCTTTGAAACCAAGTGATGTTCACTCTGATTTGGTTCATACTAACATAAAAAAGGGTTTTATCTTCAATGGAGCAATTGAAGAAGTCCAAGAACACGGTTATATCATCGAATCTGGGATCAAAAACTTACGCTGCTTCTTGCCAATCGAAAAATCAGAACCTGGGCATGCCGTTGGAGAATTGGTTTTTATGAAAGTTGAAGATATTAAACAACAGTCATCAGCAACAACAATTCGTTGCAAGGAACTCAAAGAAAACCACTTAAAAATCAAGGACCAAATCGATCCGAATTTGGATTACCTCCTACCAACTAGTATAGTGAAGTTTACTGTTACAAAGCACTTGAAAGATGGTCTGCAGGGCACTCTAATGAATAGTACCTTCACAGGATATATTAACGAACACAATCTTAAAGAAGCTTTGAGTTCAATAGAGGATGTCGAACTTAATTCGACTCTTAACGCTCGGATTCTTTATGTTGCTCCATTGACAAAGTTTGTATATCTGTCTCTGAATTTATTCGATTCCAACGAATTGTCGAAAGTGTTTCAAAGAGGTGAAATCGTACAGAATGCTGCCGTTCATCACATTGGCAGCGGTGGGGTTGTGATTGTGCTCAACAACAAGTACAAAGGATTGATATCCATGAAGACAATTAAATCTGATCATACTGGTAATTTCGACATGGATCAAATGTTGAATAAATACACAAAAAAGTCAAAACACTCCGTACGGGTTTTGGATTACGATCTGGTTGGGAGGTTTTTTGTTTGTACTGATGATCCGAGTTCTGTCAATGAAAAGATATTTACGGCCAATGACATAATTCCTGGAGACATTGTAACAGCAACGATTATTGAAAAAGAAAAGACGGTTGGAGGATATGTATTGCAAATAGGAAAAGTCAGTGGTAAGTGTTGATTTTATAAAACATAAAATAATTATAATAATACACGTTTAGCAATTCGAAACAACAACTATATATATATCTTATTATTCATAAGAATTGATCTTTAATTAAACATGAAACATGTTGCAGGTTCAACATGTTCCTGTAATCTTTCAGTTGTTTTGTTATCAGGAAGTCTCAGACTCTTTTCTGGCTTTTTGAACACAATGTTCAAAGAGAGCACTACTATTTAAATGTTGGAATAGATAACCAAGTTTGATGTTTTGTCATTGCATTTGGATAACTCTTTAAAATAGCAAAGTGATTTAGAAGCAAGTGGAAAAATATTTTGAATGTACATGCAGTTATATGAATCGAAAATGCACTAACAACAAGACGAGCATTAAGTGTTCGATCAGTTCACATAATGCGTTGCGAAAGTTATTTGACTTTGATCATAAAACCTAAAGTTACGATGAGCAACATCGAAGCATTTAATTTAATAATGGCGACTTTTCAAATAATTTATCTTAAAAAATTGGAGACCTTACGCTCTGATAAAATTTAAGAATTTCATTCCTGCTGAAAGGTTTTTCCATGTCTTCGACATCTGGTTTTTGGTTTTTTCTTGTTTCACATTATTTTTAAATGTTGTCTGACCTCATAAATTGAGTTTTTATTATAATTTAGGTTCTAGGGCACACAACAAAGCTCTTGCAATGCAAAGATAGGTACTCTTGGCTTTACCGAGATGGTTATTATTATTATTGTTGGTTGATATTTCTAGAACCCAGTGCTCTTCTCTTCTCTTCTCTTCTCTTCTCTTCTGCTTGTAAAGTTCAGCAGCTGATCTAGTTTTTTCTTGGTGCACCATAACCATTAGTCATAAAATCACGATTTCTTATTCTTATTTCATGTTAAACTTTTCCTACCAACATTTTCTCTAAAACTTGGTTTCTTACCTATACGCATTTGTACATTGAGTGCCATAAAACAGCGTCAAATCGCAATGTGATAGGACACATAATGGTTTATTAATCTGGTGCTTGCCATGTGACCTTATTCTGAGATCAGAAAATCGCGTGATTGCTACTAGGATGTTACTCCTGGCCACGGTCAATCAGCTTTGTGGTTATAGGAGTGTTTGTCGTTCATTCTTATGAAGGGTACAGGGTGATTTGAGAAAATATAAATTTAAAAGTAAATTTACATAATGCCGGCTATATTTAAAGGAAAATAAAAAAAATTAAGACAGATTTGTTGCACATGATTTTCTAAGACCCAAAACATAAATTAAATTTTATTTCATGACATAATGCATTTTATAGAATTTTTTTGTAAATAAAGTATGTGACTTTAGTCATTTTTCCACGGTAGCTCGTAGAATCTTGCTTTTCCTCTGTTGCACCGTTTGCACAAATCGGGCTGATGATAACAATTTTTTTTCGTCTGTTGAAGAAACGATATGTTGTGTTGTTTAATACTCTCGATTTGGCATCTCTTAACAAATGCTTATTATATACAAATGTATGTCTACAAATTAATACTTTCTTTAATAATAATGTTTTGTTTTTTTCTTTCAGGTGTAATAGAACGCATTTACCTCTCACCAACAAGCACAGGTCTATCTGAGAAGTCCAAGTTAAAATGTCGTGTAATAGCTATAAACGCCGATCGTAACTTTGCATACATGACTAATCTCCCCGAATACTTGACAAATGACTGCAAAATTCTAACATCAATTGACGATGCTAAAGTAAATGGCTTATTTCTTGGCACTATTGTTAAATGTGAGAAAAACTTTGCTGTTGTGAAATTTTTCAACGATATAAAAGGAATTATTTACCTTGCGAAACTCAGTGGCATTGCTTCACTATTTGAAGGTCAAACAATGCATTTCCGCATTATGTCACGCTCCGAGGATAACATTGTTTTAGGTCTACCTGAGGATACATTCGAACTTGGGGAATTTTGCAGGGCAACAGTTACCCATGTGATGGATACAGGGCTAGAAATTCAAGTTGAAAGCAAGCAAGAGGATAGTTTTCATTTAAAGGCACTCGTACCGGATCGTTTTGTGTCGGAATTTTCTGATTTAACTGCTGTTAAATTAAAGACATACACTATCGGACAAGAGATCACAGCTTGTTGTATTTCAAAGAATGTTTTTAGCATAAGGGATGTGCCGTATTTTCAAGAGGGAACCATTGAGTGGAAGCATGTGCAGATTGGGGATATACTTCGTGCGTTCATAAAGAACGTTGAAGGCGACATCGTTGAAATTTTAGTTCCAATCAAAGGATACAATAAAATCTTAAAAGTTCACAGAAAAATGCTCCTCATCAAGACGGTAGAAGCGGGAAGTGTTGTCATGGTTCCAGAACAAGTTATTTATGTTAAGATTCTTAGTAAGGAAACAAGCACGAAGACAATTGGAGTTTCGGCACAGCTATCAGTAGTTTGGGATGGAAATCTAACGCAGACCGGAGAATATTTTGCTAAATATTTAGCTGATATTCGAGGAATCAAAAAAGCCCTGAAGAAACAGGGAAACCCAATTGGTAAAGTAACTATTGGCGAAAAAGTTTTAGCAAACTATCAAGGTACCTATGAAGACACTGAAGATTGGGTCATGGAGGTGGAAAAGAACAAGGTGATGGCTTTGATAAAGAAATCGGTGCATGGCAATCTAAAACCTCCAAACGAAGGCGCAACAGTAGAATGTATTGTACTTTGGGTTGATTATTTGAATAATATAGTTTACCTAAGTAATAATAAAAACGATGTTAGTCGAATAACAAATGAAAAAAATATTCCCGAGAATCTTATTAATAAAACTGGAATCAATGTAAAGGTCCTCTTGAAGCTGGAAAATGCGATAGTTTGTTCGCTTAAAAAGGGCCAGAATCCATTGGCTTATATTCCGACACGACTTCATTACAATGATTTCGTAGCTGATAGTACGAAAGATGTTAACGAAGGAGATTTTTGTAAGCTTACTTTCATCCATGAGACACTACCAATAGCTGTGTTGGACGAAACCAAAAAGGTTTGGCAGGACATGCAGAGATACAAAAGAAAACTAGAGGAGGAAAAAGAAAAAATGCCTCCAAAGAAGATGGCGAAAAAAGTAATGCAAACATGTAATTTAGAAAAACTAGTGCAGACGACACCAATGTTCTATGAAGATCGAGTTCCAGACGTTATTTCATCTGAACCCCCTCCTCAGCCTCGTAAGCGTACCTTAGAACAATCGCGCACACCATTACAGCAAGTAAAAAAGAACTCGGAGCCAGTCACCAAAGTGCAAAATAAATCCGAGAATATTATAGCAAAGAAACCAACTGTCAAAAAATCACTTCCTGGAGCCACAAACTTTTGGTCCACAGATCTAATCAGCTTAACTACAAATAAACCAGGAGACAGTAGTAGCGATGAGAATGAAGACGAAGATGGTGAGAGTGAAACCAAAAAGAAAAAGAAACAAACCCCCGCTGAAAAATTCAAGGCAGCACGTGAAGAAGAAGCCCGACTGAGGGAGATTGAAGAGAAGTATGCTAATCCAGATATTTTACCTGAGACTACAGACCAATTTGATCGTTTAGTGTTGTCCGGACCAAACGACAGTAAAAATTGGATCAACTATATGGTCTTCCATTTGCAAGCGATGGAAATTGATAAAGCCAGAGCTGTGGCAAGACGCGCATTAAAATCTATATCATTTCGTGAATGCGAGGAGCTCGTGAATATTTGGGTTGCTTTGTTGAATTTGGAATTGCGATATGGCACAAAAGAGAGCTTCCATGATGTATTGAAAGAGTCATTAATGAATAATGATCAAATGAAAATTTACATGCGAGTGCTGGAGATTTTGGCGGATGCTAATAAAACACAGGAGCTTATTGAATTGGTTGGTACAGTGACAAAAAAGTTTAAGGATAACCTGGAAATGTGGAAGTGCTGTGCGATAGCCTTATACAAAGTAGGCATACATGATAGGGCGCAACAGATGATGCATAAAGCTTTGGCTGTGCTGCCGGAGAGAGATCGTGAGTTATTTAATTTTATGTTATATAATTTTTCATTTGTCTATGGTATGAAACCTTAAACTGATTAAAATTTTAAAATTGGTTTTCAAATTGTTTTGTTGGGAATTTTTAATTTGTTGTTACTTATATGTATATTTCTATTATTAGTAGCTTATTTTACTTTTATTTCAGTTGACTCAACAGGTCCTTCTCGTTCTCTAGCATGTTAGAAATCTCATTCCACTTCATCTCGTTCCCACTTGACGTTAAAGTTTATCGCTCTACAGCCAGTTTAACTGTTGAGAACGATTTTTGCCTATGTGTAGCTGTACAGCACTTATAGCTTGTCTTTGTGTCATCTCCGCCACCTTTTTGCGTTTTTTGACAACACATATAAATGTATATTAGTTACATGTCTCCACGAGCAAGATTTTATAGATTACCATCTGTCACTTTCCATAGAAAGAAAGATTGCTAGAATGTTATAAAATGTATGGTGGGCATTTGAGACTATTTCATACTATTTCAGTCCAATTACAAAGAAAACAAGAAATTTTTCATAAAATACTATTTGCGGTCTCCATAGGCAATTTTAATAGAATGCTTTCTAGTATTTTATGAAATCTTATTCGACCCGCCTCACTTTGTTTTATTATCGAATACGCCAATCGATCTACTAAATTGACAGCTACAGAATATTTGTGTTTAGTTAAAACCATCGTGGTCGGGAGAAGGTTCAATTTGTTTTCATTTACTTCGAATAAAATCGAAATATTATTAAAAAGAAATGTGTATTGTGTTGTGTGTTGAAGATTTTGTTAAATTTTCCCTACTTCTTATAAGAAAAGATGCTTCAGCATTAGTTTTATATGCTCTTTCGAGGTGCGTTCATGTTCTAATTGTTGCTGCTGTCGTTTTTCTGTTTTTGTGACCTACACATTGTTTATAAAATGTTTATCTATCTATTAGTTAAATATATTTAACTAATCAAACTCACATTTTTATTTATTTTAATGCAACAAATACACAAATCAAAAATATAAAATATCGAAAATATAAAACGAATACAGCAATAACAAACCCCTTTTCGACACCAATAACGACTCGCTTCGTATTTCCTAATCGGGTACCTCCAATACAACGGTTTAAGTTAACGACTCTAGAGGTTTTTATAAAACTTCTTTAAACTTAATTTTTGCAGTGCTATTCATAACTGCATTTCAGATTTTACAGTTTTCGCCTTATACCATCATTTAATACATTAACGTTGTTTGTAGTCATATAATTTGCTAAAAGAGCAAGTTCGGGCGACCCAATCGTGAAATTTATTTGTCTAGTTGGCAGGTTCATTTTGGTTATCTTGTGTTTTTTAAGGAATGTTTCATTTTAAATTCAGCGAACTCTAGGTAGAAGAGTTTTCTCCAGTGTTTCCTGTCAAGAAAAATGTTGACATCGTACTTCGGGCTCTTTTTATATTGCTAAGAAAGAACGCTTTCTTGGTTGTGTCCTTCTTTTATGCAGGGTGAGCAAATTTCAACACAAATTTATAGCTTAAAGCTGGTTGCAGGACCCGCGGAACGAAATTGTGCACGATTTCATTTTAGGAGTGCCTTATCTGGATCGCTGATACCTGAGTTTTGGGCTTATTCAGGTTCTATATTTATCCACCGCCAAAAGTAGAGAGCCGAATAAATGGCTCTTTATATACCTGATCTCCGAATATGTCATATTACCCTTTAAAATGTATTCATCTAGTTGGTCGTTCTAATTGTAACTGGAAACGGCCCTTTCTTGTTCCCTTTCGAGAATTATCCTCCTGTCGTCTCAGCGTTGAACTGCATCTGTGAGGATACTCTTTCCCTCTGCCTTCGACCTGTAGTTGACCATACGACTAGTTTTTTTTGCGTTTTACTTTTTAAACAAAATTTACTAAAAATAAGTGATAAAACAATACTCATTGGATTTTTTTATTTTATCTTTGCAGACGTGAATACTATAGTAGCATTCGCCAACTTGACACATAAATATTCGAAAAATCCTGAAACGGCTCATGCTTTACTAGACCAGGTAGTGACGTCATATCCAAAACGTGTCGATGTATGGTCACAGCTTATCGATATGTTAGTAAAGGATAATCAAATTGAATCTGCAAGGTAAGTTTCATAATTGCTTTTTATTATTCATTGTTTTCAAAAATATTGTATCAATGTTTATCAGACGAACCCTTGAGCGAGCTGTTATACAAAAGATTCCTCTAAAGAAAATGCGTACGGTTTTCAAAAAGTACTTAGAGTTCGAACAACGCCATGGAAAACCCGAAAATGTTGAAAAAGTGAAAGCAGAGGCAGCAGAATATGTAAAAAATAATTCATAAAAAAATCTTGTAATCAATTTTTAACAATCCATTAAAAAGTTACATTAACAAGAATGTAAAAATTATATTTATATAAAAACCAAAAATAATGTTTAGTTGTATTTATTTAGAATGCTTTTGCTTAGATGATAATGAAATACAAGATAATTATTTTAAAAGTGCAAATAGCACTTTCACATCACATACAAATGGAATTCACTTAAAATAAATCGAATGGTAAAAAGTGGAATAGTTGGTTGAGCCATAATACAAAACATATAACTGCAAGAAAAGCTCCTACTATGTATGCTCGAATGCGCCAATGATGTCTACTGCCATTTAAAAGTTGCACAATTTGCTGGGCTTCTTTTCGCGTTTGTTCAATGCTTCCGGAATTATCGATGACGAAATCAGATTTTTCACATTTGGTATCCAATGGCATCTGCGAAGCAATACGTTTACGAGCTTCTTCTTCGTTAAATGTGTTTCGCTTCATTAAACGTTCGAGTTGCTGATCATTTTCACTGAACAAAAAAAAATGAATTAGTCGTATAGTTATAAAGAAATAGAAACACGGTTAGGGATTGGGGGCACAAACTGCTTATAAACGTAATTAAGTAAGGAAGCTGAGTTCATAAATTTAAAAATACTGTAACACTAAAAAAGTTAAACTGCTTCATTTCTGTAAACATTTTTCAGTTTTTGTTATCAATGTTCTACGAATTCGTTGTGTGAATATGGAATTGAGGGATTGAACTTTTAAAAATAATAACATATAATCTTATAATCTAAGCTATGACTGCGATTGATATTTTAATATCGTTTTTATAAAAACAAATACAACAAAATAACAATCAAATATTAGGCCAATCCATTAATAAATGAATGAAATTATGTAGGGTATCGATGCACTGCGAATTGCGACATAATAGTTTGTGCCCCATTTGCAAAAGCTGGATGAATTTCTCATTCTTTGCCAACACATCACCATGACAATGATTATATTTTTGCTAGATCCTTAAGTTCTTTAAAGCCCTAATTTTTTTAGTATTCAAAGACAAAAAACATAATTACAATTTCATATATTTATGCGAAGCCTAGAATTTTCTGCAAAAGATTGTGATTATAACTTATTTTAAATAATAACTAGCTGACCCGCCCGGCTTCGCTCGGGTAGACAAAATCCTAGTTTTGTACGAGTTAAATAAAGTACGTTTTAAAAATATACCTATGTATATGTAATTAAGAGAAAACTATTGTCATAACAAATTCAAGACACATTGGTAATTGTATACGTTTAAATTCAAATGGCAAATCAGGAGGAATCATTGGTATTCTGGGAATGAGTACATCTTCCCGTTTATATTTACCAATTAGAATAGTTGCTTCGATAACATTGTTCATTAATCATTTCATTGCTAATCTAGTACCGTTACATAATTTTGTGTGATTTATATTTCGAAATATGAAAATTGGTGCACCGAAATCATGAAAATTAGCTGCAAAATATGAGGTGGAGTCCCAGTTAAATCCAATTTAAAAATTCTATAGGATAATTTACAGCTTCATTTTCATTTGTTATGGTGTCTATTGATTTGTACACAACAATTTCATTGGGTAATTTTATCAAGATTTCCGTATTAATTTCATTTACATCCTTGTATCCAGGAATTAATTTTATAATTTTGTGCAACGGCAATTTTCGTTTGGCAATGTTATTAAACAATTGTTATCAATTGCTATTTTTCCGTAAACCATTTCCAATAATTGTTTAGACAATTCAACACCAGTGGAATCATTTTGCTTTTGAACTCGGACGTTAACAGTTAGTTTGAGTGTTTTCACATAGTGCCACAAATTCGAAGATTCTAAATATGCATTTAACTCATCAACAGCTGTAGACAGGTAATGTTTGTCTAAAGTCCCCTGCTAACAAAATCATGGCACCACCAAATATACATTGATTTCCTCGTAAATCTCTCAAAGTTCAATTTAGCGCTTTTAATGATTTTTTGTGAGCCATTGTGCACTCCCAAGTTCGTGTTGAAATTAATATTTCGCGTTCGATGTAAAATATATCTTCAGTGTTATTCCAATCAGTATTATCTTCAATTAAATGCAAACGCCTGCATGCTTCACGAAATGTAGCACGATACCTGAAAGTCAACTGTTCTTACATTGAAAAGAAGTTGGTCCTCGAACATTGAATAACAATAATCGCAAATAATAGCATATGTTGAATTAATGTTTTTCATAGGAATGAGTTCGTATCGATGGTCTAGTTCACAAATATGTTGCAAGAAGATTTTGCAAGAGAGCGTTTTGAAGTTCGATCTTTAGATTTTGGGCGTGTTAAATTCGAATTTCTACTTTGCTCTTTCCCACAGATATTAACTTTGTTCGTTGAGCCCTGAAGTTAACCCAAAGCGTTAAAAAAAAAACTCAAATCGACCTAAAAACAAAATTTGTTTTTTGAGACCTCGGGTTTTCTACTGATGCTAGACAAAACGTAACTTTCAGGACTGATTACACTTGCAATAAAAAATTCCGTTATAGCGATCAGGAAAAATTCATTAAAAAAATTCAAATCGATAATTAAATATGATTTCATTTGATTTAAAACACAAATGTTAGCTTATTGATTTTTTTTCTCATAAAAAACATGTTGTAGCCTTAACTTTTTTTTCAAATACCTAATATCTCTTATATAGTTGCATCGAGTTTTATGCAATTTAATATTGTAGAGTTCTGTTAGCCTGATTAAAACTGCAAATCTGAATTTTTAAAAAGTATGTACCTACCTATTTAAAACAAAATTGTTTTAAACTTAAGTAGCTACCCAAAATAATCTGAGCAAACGGTTGGGCAACCATAGCATTCTAAACTAGATATTTTATAAATTCATTATTCAGAACCTACATATTAGTCATTACTCATTGAGCTTACTATATTACTAATTACATGTGTGTACACAATGTTTGTCAAATCAAAATACTGTAGATGTAGGTACCTACCGGATGCAAATAATTGAACTTTAAATTAAATCTACTTCTCAATTCTACTCACCAAGTAACTGTTATTATTTTGTGTATGAAATCCATTAGAATATTAGTCTCGAAGAGTAATGGCAAATCTAGAACAACATAGTGTTCACCAGACATAAGATGTTTGAAAACTTCCATTATAATTGTCCTATGGATGCGTGGGTGGGTAATTTCATTCAATCGGCCTCTTTTTTCATTGCTATTGAATATAGATTTTGCTAAAGCATCACGATCTAGTTCACGGGTAGGCAGGAATACCTCATCACCAAAGACTTCTTTGATCTTATGCCATGCTGGTTTGCCTGGTTCAACAACTAAAAAATGGTGCAGTTAACAAACAATAAAAAAATAACTAGCTAGCTACATATTTTTAAAGTGCTAATTAGTTATTACAAAAATGTACATAACTATGTATGCACTTACTTTCGCGTGCAATTTTATCAGCATCAATGACAGGAATTCCATTTTGTTGAAAGACTTCTGTAACTGTACTCTTACCGGTTGCTATTCCACCTGTTATTGCTACTAAAAACATTTTTTTTTATTATAAATTTTAAATTTTGTAAATAGAAATATGTAATTAAACTTTTCTTTTGAGAGGAGACAAATTTTATTTACAGTCTGACACTGACAGCAATTTTTTTCTCCGTCCGTGACAGCTGTATACCATGGAACGTAACGTAACAAGGTTTTCTGTAATTTTCGAATCTACAACAGAGCCATCTTTGGTTGGGTATACAAAGTAAGCTTCCAGTTAGACATAATGGTGCTGAGATTTGATAAGTTTTAAAAAATATTTTTTTTTTTTGCAAATGGTGAAACTCTACATACATATTTGTCCGGTCGGGCACCGTTTCGTTAACAATTCGTTGGTGTTTTTGGAGAAAAGTTTTGTTTCACTTCAGCAGCATTGACGTAATAATATCTGGACTGCTAGTTGTTTAAAAACCGTGGTCCATCTTTTTTAAATACGCTCGTGGCGTATTTACGCACCGCGGCAAATCTGTTAAGCTGTCCTTTGAAACTTCTGACTTTTGCAGTTGGCACCCAAATCGTTTTTTGTTTTTCAAATATTTTTTGAGATTATTGGTTGGAAAGATTTTAAAAAGTGTAAAAATATCGAATTTAGTAAGATTAAACAAATATATAAAAAATTAATAATATATAAAAAAAAGAAGTGTTGTGTTATCTGCGTGGCAGAATGAGGGGAGGGAGTAGAGAGGGGGGTAAGGGTACCTAACAAGTAGAAGAAAAAATCTTGGAGGAGGAGGCAGGAGAGGAACGGACCAGAAAGGGATGGGAATGCCTAGAACGGAGAACGTGGCCTGCTGGCGATGCTCGGCTTGAACTCACCGGACGGGATTGGTTCTTGTCTCCGAAGCTAGGCTTCACCAGCGACAAAGCACATATCAGGCCTATTTGAACACATTCCTAAAGAACGACATTCAAAAAAACGACAACGGACGGACTTCATCACTCCAGGAACGCTGCTGACAATCAACCAGCAGTCCAGATACTAGTACGTCAATTCAGCAGCGTAATAGTCTTGAACGTATAACCATTGAGTTTATACACATTGTGCGGAACGAATCAGTAAAAATGTAACGGATGCAGTGGGCTTCGACCTTACTGAACAAACCTAAAATATTTTACAAATAAACGCATCTAGACTTAATGACATATTGTCGAATGTAGATACAATCAGTGTGGCCAATTTAGCATATTTCCTGCAAAATTTAGCAGGAAAATTTTATTTTTAGCAGGTTTTTTTACCAAATCATGCTAGCATTTTTTTTAGCATGATTCTATATTTTAGTTTGAAAATTTAGCAGGATTTCAGTTTAGCCAAAGTATAGAATTACAAAAGGTTAGTCAAATCAAAACAAACGTAAGTGTGAACAAAGCCCAATACAATTTTCAGGAAAAATTACAAGTCTTAAGATCAGAACATTCAATAACATTAGAAGATGAAAATAAATTTAGAAAAAACTGTCAAAATTTCATTTTAAGGCAAATTAAAGAGCTTCAAGCAAGGACACCAGAAAATTTGAATATTTTGAAACAAATCAACTTTTTTTCGGTAAACAATTGTTTGAGAATTCACAAACAATCGTTAACAGATTTTTTCAAAACTCGAAAAATCTATTCGGAACTAGCAAGTAAAATAGAAACGCAGTGGAATAATTTACACTTGAATGTTTGGGAAAATGTAGATAGTGCTGTTGAGTTTTGTTGTGAGGTGAATAGATTCACAGATGCTTCCAATGAAAATCCATACCTAAAGCTATCAAATTTCGCTATATCTTATTTGGTTCTGCCGATATCTAATGCTGCTGTTGAGAGAGTTTTTAGCTTCATGAATTTAGTAAAAGACCAACGGAGAAATAGAATGAAAATAAACATGCTTGATAGTATTCTACTTATCAGAGACAATTTGTCAGAAGTTTGTTGTGACAGTTTCGCCATTCCAAGCGAAATCGTGAAAGAAGTGGTATTAGCAACATTCTATAATACACCTGAAGAAGAAAAAGATTTGCCTGATGCTTTTGAGGAGGACTGAATTTAACTGATTTTTGTTCCTTTTTATAAAATAGTTAGTGTCACGAAGTGATTTTTATGTTTTTGTTATGTTTGCTTAATAAATACTATTTTTTCTGAAAAAAAAACAATGTTTTTATTAGTTTAAAGCTTTTTGCAGGATTTTTAGCAGGTTTTGTATTCGAAAAAATGTTTATCATGATTTTTAGCACTTTTTAAAAAAAAACATGCTAAAATACTAGACTTAGCATGATTTAAAATATTTCATTGATCACACTGGATACAATCATCATTCTTGTAGCTTGTAGCGAATAGAAAGAGAGAAAGGTTCAAGGCACTGCCGCCGAAGTCCACTAAACAAGTAAGATATTACTATAATTAAAGAGATTTATAATACTAAATGAATTAAACAATTAAAAATTATAGAGAATAAACTCCAAACTACTAAAAAAACGGAAGTTATATTTCTTTTGACTCAGGCTGGGCTTTTCAGCAACATACATAGAGAAATTATGTATAAGTTTCAAACTTTGCTCGTAGGATGTCATTACTATCGACTCTTGTAGCAATTATTCTTGAGTTAAAAGACAAGAGAAATAAAGAAAAACAAATAAAATGTATTCAGTATTGTTCGGTTCGGTTCAAGTATTTTTCGTAACAGACAACGAGGGAAATAATAATTACTCTATTCGTAGAAAATCGGCCAATCTTTCTATTCATTCGGGGCTAGTGATACCACATTTCCCGAACTCCGAATTTCGTAGCAATATTTTCAGTACTTCGGGTTTTAAGATAGTTTTTTTCAGTAGATCTGTCTTATCTGTGAACGTTGAGACACAAGCTTTCATGAGATATCCGTATCGTATATCGTATTTCTAATATGGTATGTCGTTAATCGGGCATCGAAATTCGTATATCGTATATCGTATATCTTATATCATATTTAGTACACTGTATGTGTAAGGCAAATTAAAGAGCTTCAAGCAAGGACACCAGAAAATTTGAATATTTTGAAACAAATCAACTTTTTTTCGGTAAACAATTGTTTGAGAATTCACAAACAATCGTTAACAGATTTTTTCAAAACTCGAAAAATCTATTCGGAACTAGCAAGTAAAATAGAAACGCAGTGGAATAATTTACACTTGAATGTTTGGGAAAATGTAGATAGTGCTGTTGAGTTTTGTTGTGAGGTGAATAGATTCACAGATGCTTCCAATGAAAATCCATACCTAAAGCTATCAAATTTCGCTATATCTTATTTGGTTCTGCCGATATCTAATGCTGCTGTTGAGAGAGTTTTTAGCTTCATGAATTTAGTAAAAGACCAACGGAGAAATAGAATGAAAATAAACATGCTTGATAGTATTCTACTTATCAGAGACAATTTGTCAGAAGTTTGTTGTGACAGTTTCGCCATTCCAAGCGAAATCGTGAAAGAAGTGGTATTAGCAACATTCTATAATACACCTGAAGAAGAAAAAGATTTGCCTGATGCTTTTGAGGAGGACTGAATTTAACTGATTTTTGTTCCTTTTTATAAAATAGTTAGTGTCACGAAGTGATTTTTATGTTTTTGTTATGTTTGCTTAATAAATACTATTTTTTCTGAAAAAAAAACAATGTTTTTATTAGTTTAAAGCTTTTTGCAGGATTTTTAGCAGGTTTTGTATTCGAAAAAATGTTTATCATGATTTTTAGCACTTTTTAAAAAAAAACATGCTAAAATACTAGACTTAGCATGATTTAAAATATTTCATTGATCACACTGGATACAATCATCATTCTTGTAGCTTGTAGCGAATAGAAAGAGAGAAAGGTTCAAGGCACTGCCGCCGAAGTCCACTAAACAAGTAAGATATTATTATAATTAAAGAGATTTATAATACTAAATGAATTAAACAATTAAAAATTATAGAGAATAAACTCCAAACTACTAAAAAAACGGAAGTTATATTTCTTTTGACTCAGGCTGGGCTTTTCAGCAACATACATAGAGAAATTATGTATAAGTTTCAAACTTTGCTCGTAGGATTTCATTACTATCGACTCTTGTAGCAATTATTCTTGAGTTAAAAGACAAGAGAAATAAAGAAAAACAAATAAAATGTATTCAGTATTGTTCGGTTCGGTTCAAGTATTTTTCGTAACAGACAACGAGGGAAATAATAATTACTCTATTCGTAGAAAATCGGCCAATCTTTCTATTCATTCGGGGCTAGTGATACCACATTTCCCGAACTCCGAATTTCGTAGCAATATTTTCAGTACTTCGGGTTTTAAGATAGTTTTTTTCAGTAGATCTGTCTTATCTGTGAACGTTGAGACACAAGCTTTCATGAGATATCCGTATCGTATATCGTATTTCTAATATGGTATGTCGTTAATCGGGCATCGAAATTCGTATATCGTATATCGTATATCTTATATCATATTTAGTATACTGTATGTGTACCATGTATCGTATATCGTATAACTAACTAGAAGTTTTCATAAGTGTAAAACTACAGCATGTCTGCACGATTTTTGTTCATATTTGTATAAAAAAATTTTGCGGGCTGCCGTAGTTTTACAAAATCATATATCTTATCGTATATCGCTTATAGTTTATCTTTTATTGTTTATTGTAGATCGTATATCGTTTATCGTATATCTTATATCGCATATTTCTTATCTATCGTAAACAGTATGTCGTATATTGTTTATTGTATATTGTGTATTGTATATCGTATATCGTATATCGTAAAAAAAACTTTATGTCTTATATTAAATATGTTTCACTTATCCTATATAATGTATATCATATATTGTATATCTTATATAGTATAATGTTATTGTATTTTATGTATCGTATTTCGTATATCGTTTATAGTACAGTATATCCAATATCGTTTATCGCCTATCGTATATCGTATATCGAATATTGTGTATCGTACATTGTATATCGTTTATCGTGTAACGAATATTCAAGTCTTTACCATTGAGTTTGTACACAAAGAGAAATCATGTGTAAGTTTCAAACTTTGCTCGTAGGATGTCGTTACTATCGACTTGTTTTTGTTTACTCTTGTAGCAATTATTCTTGAGTTAAAAGACAAGAGAATTAAAGAAAAACAAATAAAAATTTATGAAGAAGAATATTGTTCGGTTCGGTTCAAGTATTTTTCGTTATAGAGAACTAGGCAAATAATAATTACTGGATATGCTCATTTAGCGACATCTACTTCGGTGAGTTTAAAACCATCTTGATTCCTCTATGTGTATAAACTCAATGCTATTACTGTTGTCGTTTGTCGTAAAAAACGACACGACAGAGAAAACGACAGCTGTTGTAAGTGACAAACGATAACGGTAATAGACATATTTATTTGGATATTTTGGTGACCTCTTCAATGTTATACAAATAATATTGTGTTTAAGCAGGCTCCAGGTCAATAAAACTAGGTGTTAAATGGTTAGCAACGTTTCGAGCAAGAATACGCTCTTTCTCAGGCAATTTAATTTAAGAAACTTAATTTTCACAAACAAACATATGTTCAAGAGAACCACACATTGCACAATTAAATTACGAAAAAATCTCCTTATTGAATTACACCTCCCAACACTTTTTTCGTAATTTAATTGTGCAATGTGTGGTTCTCTTGAACATATTTTTGTTTGTGAAAATTAAGTTTCTTAAATTAAATTGCCTGAGGAAGAGCGTATTCATGCTCGAAACGGTAATAGGCATGATTGTATATCGTTGTGTTTTTATTTCTTTTATAATTAATTATTTGTTTTTATTGTTAAACATTGTTTATTAATGTTTGTTAAAACATTATAAATTCATGAATTTTTTTTATTTTCATGCTTCAAATTCGTTTTTAATGAAATAAAATAGACTATTTGTTTTTTTTAATTTTAGAAAAAAATGTATGATTTTTTTTTCACATACAACCAAACTCCTCTATAATAAACCTTCAATGGAACAAAAAACTGCTTCGTTATAAAGAAGTTCGATACAAAAATCGTTATAAAAAACCTAATTCACATGGGATATTTTTTCAGGAAACAAAATGCCATTCGCTATAGAGAGATTACGTTATAAGGAAGTTCGTTATAAAGTAGTTTACTGTATATGATTTTCGGATCAAAGTGTATATAGAACATTATTACTATATGCCCCAGCTCTTAGAAGATAACCATATATAGCCAAAAGTTTCCGTTGGAAAGTAACCCCCTCGTTAGGACAACTTTGCTCCACTTTTCGACTTACAAAAAAAAAATTATTCAAATTGTCACTAAAATAAATATTTAGGCCACTGGTAACTTCTCAGCATAATGATTGCAGTCGTAATCTTGTTAGATATAGTTCACTTTAGATTTTTGTCAAAAAAGGTTATGTAAGTTGAACTGAAACAAGCGGAAATATTGTATTGACAAGGTGCTCACTCATTCGTCAACTGAGCATCCGTAAGAAACGCAATTTTTGCATGGACCAAAGGCCATTAAAAACTAAGTTGAATCAATAATTCAACAAGTCCACTTAATTAATTCAACTACTTAGTTGAAATTATTTGTATTTATTATTTAATATTTTCACATCATAAATGTATTGTTTCACATCCTCTTCATAATAGGGATGGAACAAAAATTATATTTAAATTATATTTTTTTCGTATTTAAGAAGTTTTCTAAAAATGGATTGAAAAGTGACGAAAAGAATTAAGTAACCTCAGTTTACGGTACCTGGTACCTAACACTTTTGACCCTTCAGCTGCTTTAAGATTGAATAATCCATGTGTGTGTGCTTTATTTGATCACTTCGAGATCACTGAACTTTAAACATGTCATATTTATGAATTATGGAAGATTTGCTTTCTATTTATACATATTTTTATATGTTTTTATGTATAACCTATATGTGCAATTTTATCTAGTAGCAGTGATAAGCCTTTTTTTACACTCACCAAACCGGTGCAAAAGATAGACTTTCGTGACCCAGCTGAAGTTTTCACTCTTTTAAATGTAATTTCCACAAATGCATATAAATAAAGGAATATCACTTCACACAGGTGATTTTCAATTCACATTGACGTACCTACAACTGAAATCTCCACCTCTATAAGACTACGCGATCACCACTTCGTTATCTACCTTTATATGTACATTTGTACGAAGAAGGAAAATAATTTATGAACGAACTTAATCCATCACAAGGTGTTCGGAAAAAAACTTCATCACGATTAAGATGCTATTCAGGTTTAGTTGATCAAATCGATTTGAACACCACAAACTTAACCTATATAACCAGTGTTGTTATAAGAAATAACATTTTTGTTCAAAAAAACAACATTAGACTATGATTGTAAATTACTTTATTTATTACCAAATCTATTTATTAATAGACTGTTTATATACTAGGTTTTGTATGGAGTTTGGGCCAATTTTTGACATTGCTCAATATAGTTCAATAAAAATCGACATTATAATCGCAATGCTTGGTGTAGCTCTTATGCTACACCAAGCATTGCGATAATTTAGTTTAATATAATGTTGTATGAACCAGTTATGCAAGAATTATTGCAAAGAACCATGGGCATGATTTTGGGCTAATTTTTAACATTGCCCTTCAGTTATGAAACTTGTTTTGGTGCATTTTATAATAAAAAAATGAAGCATTTTATATATTTTTTTTACATAATGCACCAAAACAGCACTTTTGGGCTCGATTTCGATTTAGCTGCCATATAATGAAGTACAGTGCTCTCTATACGCTTTCATATGCCATAAGTTTCATTACTGTTGAGCAATGTTGAAAATGGGTTCAAAATGCCCATGGTCCATTATTGTGATGATGATTTGTGACAAAAAAAGCCAATCAGTCAAAGTAATAATGCCATGCCTAACGAAAATTCATAACGCGCAAACCAATGAGTGTCAAATAACGCCCAAAAGGTAACACATAGGCGAAATTATTCAAGACGAATAGTGTCAAAAACACCAAATGAAATGCCCAAAACTATTTCAACGTCATAATACCCAAATCTAAAAATAACGTAGAGCAGAGCTCAGAGAATTTTGTTTGCGTTATAACATGTTAAATTTTAAGAGGTGTAATTATATGAAACATTTTGGACGTTATTTTGAATGCTTCAATGAGCATTAGGAAAATATCCGAAACCGAGAGATCCCGCCCGCAGTTGCGATCACACAACCGCACCCTCGCTCAACGCACATTTCCTTTTTTTTCGCTTTTTTGTGCCAGTTTTTGAATGATATGACGAATTTATATTGTCCAAAATATAAGTTATCGTCACGTCAGTCATAACTGCAAAACACAAAAAAAAAAAATCATTTGGGTGTTATCGTTGAGTTCATACACACAGAGAAATCATGTGTAAGTTTCAAACTTTGCCCGTAGGATGTCGTTACTATCGACTTGTATTTTTTTACTCTTGTACTAATTATTCTTGAGTTTAAAGGTTAAGACAAATAAAGAAAAAACAAATACAAATGTATGCAGAAGAATTTTCTGTTCGGTTCAAGTATTTTTCGTTACAGAGGACTAGGGACAAATAATTACTCGATATGCTCATTTAGCGACATCTACGTCGGGGAGTTTGAAACCATCTTGATTCCTCTATGTATATGTGTATGAATCATTGAGTCATTGACGTACTAGATATGGACCGCCAGTCGGTTGAAATTTTCATACAAACGGCCAAAAAATGTTGTTCCATCTAAAAGCGGCAAAAATACGCCATCATCTTTTAGTGTTAAATACGTGTACTAATTTCGCGTTTAAAATTTAAATAAAACGTTGACATATTCATATGCAAGTGACTCAATGTCATATAGAGTGGATTTGTTTTGTAAAATAAAACTAATTTGATTACAATTTCCACCTAATTATATTAAACTTAAATGATTAATTAAAACAAGCGTAGTACTGCTACGCAGATTCCCTGCTAGTAGTTGATGGCGCCCCTAGTTATGTTGGAACACGCGTGAAGTTGGCTACTGGCGGTCCATACCTAATACGTCAATGCATTGAGTTTATACACATAGAGAAATCATGTGTAAGTTTCCAATACTTCTCGTAGGATGTCGTTACTATCGACTTGTTTTTGTTTACTCTTGAAGCAATTATTCTTGAGTTAAAAGGCAAACAAAATAAAAAAAAATAAATACAAATGTATGCAGAAGAATTTCGTTAACTCTTGAAGCAATTATTCTTGAGTTAAAAGGCAAACAAAATAAAGAAAAATAAATACAAATGTATGCAGAAGAATTTCGTTAACGGCCGCATTTTATTTTAAGTTTTTATGTTAACAAGCAAAATAACCGTATATGGGAAGACGCTAACTGGACACGAGAACAAGGTCCCAGTGGCGATGCAACCACAAAAAATCACTGTTTGGTGCGAATTTCAGGCCGGAGTAATTGGTCTGTATACTTTTTTGAAAACAACGTTGGTGATGTCATCATCGTGAACAGCGAACATTACAGTGCTACAGAACAATAATGTCTGATTTGTACAGGTCCAATCGAAGCTACCGTGCAAAGCGCGGCGGACATTAAAAGGATGTCATATCCCATACGGCCATCGCCACATACAATGCAGAATTTTGTTAACACAAATTTTGAGAAGAGTTTGAACCTGATTATCTCGAAAACCGTTAGTCTGACAAAATCGAGCACGAATTTTGTTTAGTTTAGTTTAGTTTAGTTTGTAGCAAATAAAGTTTCGTATCTTTTTTTACACACACTTTTTTAATTTATCTTTAATATTTTAATAGTTATAAGCAACAAAGAAATCTTATACCATTTTCAGTTTGAAATGCTCTAACTTTTTTTTTAGAAAAGACCAAATAAAAAAAGAAAAATAGAGATTTGTTTGTTATAAAATTTTTTACTACATTGACCTTGACTTTTTTTATATAATATGAAAAACAAAAAAGTTCCGCGACTCCGAATATATGCAAGTAAAACACTGATTTTTATTTGCTTATAACTTTTAAAATATTAAAGATACATTAAAAAAGTGTATTTAAAAAAGATGATACTAAGATAAGATACTAAGTAGGCACCCCTCAACCATATATAAAAAAAAATTTACTGAGAGCGCAAAATGCACCTGTATTAAAATCAATTCGATTACGAATTTAATTCCCAACGAAAGTTAGATGTTTTTTGTTTTTAATTGTTATTATCCCTACTCGTAATAATTACAACTCATAAACTTATTGTAAGTTTAAATAAACAAACATATTGTTGACTCAAAAAAATCATTCTACTTTTTATTAACCCTACGTATTTTCAATAAAAGGAAAAAATAAACTACAATCAGGAGATATTTGATTTCAATTTTATTTCATTGCGAAGATCATTTTAATATACGAAAAATCTTTTTAAATACCAACTCTGCGCTTTTATGTTAAGCAAAAACTCACAATCCAGTATCATTGTAACAATCCACCAAGACGTGCGGATAAATCCAAGTAAAGATTGATGTTCATGTGTGTAATGGATTCATTTTTTTTTGTTTCCAAAAAACCTTCTCCGTCGAGGCACCACAAACAACTTACCTAGTTGACAAACAGCAAAACAAAAAAAAAAAACTCAACTTTAGCCATATAAAATCATTGGACAGCGTTATAACGAACTTCAGTTCGTCGGTATCAACCGTCGACATTGGATTGTGCTGTCTGCCTCCTCATTTAAAACTAACCTATAACTAAAATAAAGTCTAGCGCAAGCTCTTTACACCTTTGAGGAAGAAACAATAAAAACCTTCTTTCATTCTTCATCGTTCAATCGACGACGCATAATTTTTAGAAAGCGCGTCCAGAAAGTCTCATTCGTACAACGACACCGCTATCGTAGTGAAGTCTTCGTCTATCATATACTGAGAACAAAACTGATAAATCGGACACGGAAACTAGAGTGTCATTTTTTCGATTTCCTGTTTCCTCAAAAAAAAAAAAGAAAAAATAAATAAATAAAACTGACAGGTTGGTCCTGTTTTTCAAGTGATTTCTTATTGTGTGTTTCTTTGTAAATAATATATAATTATATCTACTACTTGCTAAATAAAATCCATACAGTGTTATATTTGTTTTTGTTCAACAGAGTAGAAAATAACCATTGATTGTGTTTGTTTTGTGAATAATCGTTGTTTCAAATCGTAGGTCAACAAATCTTTTCTAATAAGTCAACAACAATTATATCCAGAGATCTCATCGGAGGGTATAGCATGACAAGCGGTATGCAGACGGTAATAACGTAAGTGTCAATACTTTTGTGTTTATTAAAATAAAAAAAAAATAAATGCCTCGTGTAAACAGTGTAAAATTAATCGCTGATGGTGGTTAAGTTTTTTTTTGCGAAGCATGAGAGCAGCGAAAAAATTGGGTTCAAGGTTAGGAAGTGAAAACTTTTTCAATTAATTATATAATTGCATTTTTACCTGCCTCAAATAAGTTACTTAAATATATAAATTCTTTTTTGATTTCATCGAATAGCAATTAAAAAAAAATACGAAGTTTATTTAGATTTTGTATTAAAACGCTCATTTAGTGCACCACAGTCCACAACCCAAAACGAACTATGTAGGTGATTTGATTAATTTGGATTAAGGTCGCCGCATATTGTTGACTTCCTTACTTCAACTTTCATTCTCATTGATTAATTTAAAACAAAAGATCAAACAAAATACCCACCATCAAAAATATACAATAGCTTATTTATTTGTGAAGAAGCGCGTGTGGCGGTTAATTTCTTTGTTTTGAAAATTTTCATTTTTTATTTTGATATATTAATTGTAGCTAAGTCTTCAACAATTGCAAGTGCTGATTTTTTAATTGCTTAGTATTATATTTCACAATAGATATAGTTAGTAGTTTAAGTGGCATAGAAGTTCGATGAGAGTGGCTATTTTATTCAATATAATACAAAAAATTGGGATTTTGAAATATTATTAATGTGTCATGGTTATGATAATTATATTTATTTTAAAATATTTAGAAATATGTTTTATTCTTTTATTCTTTCATTCAAAGATGGCGTTTCAGTGAATAGTTTAAGATGTTATATTTTAAGTTATAAACAGTTCCGAAATGGATATATCTATTCTAAATTACCTACATTTACCTAATCATTTCAGATAGGTTAAACAAAAATTACATATCTAATTGATTTGTATAATTATGGTGGTATCCTTGGCGCGTAGGTAATATAGTGCCGGCAAGATTTCCAATATAATTTTTAGCATATCTTTAAGCCAGACGATTCTTTTTATGTTTCATTTTCATTTCAAACAGTTTTTGAAAAATTAATTTTCAAAATCAAAATTAAAAAAAGTGCATTTTTTATAATTTTATAGAATAAAAAGTGCTATTTAAGTTTTTGTCCTAATATTATTTAGCCAAACACTAACATCCGAATGATTTTTACTTTCAAAGACATTAAAAAAATATTGAAACAATAACAGTGATTCCCTTATTTTAAAAATAAATGTAGTTACCATTTGAATGTAACCATTTGGTTAAGTATAAGACTGAAAAGAGAATTATTAAATTAAAAACATCAAAAATAGTTCATACATAATTATTTACTTATTTCAATTAAATTTAAAAGCTAGTTAAAAAAAAAGAAGCTAACAATCAGAACTGCGGGTATTTTTTTTTTCGGCTTCAACATTACTTTTGCGTTATAGTCTAGGAGGCGCTAACCCATATATCACGTATGCGGTTAAACGTCCTCCCAGTTTTGTCATGGAGCTTTGTTAAAACCCCTATGGATATAAAAAAATGGATCATATGGTCAAAATCAATGTCGTTTGGTCGCCATTATTAAAAATGTCCGATAAATTGATCGGATTTTGTTTGGCGGTATCTCCGAACTTGGCAGTCCGATTTAAATTTTGTAAAACTTTCTGTGTTGATTGTTTAAATACAATTGGGCATATGCATATACACTGTTTTTAGAAAAACTCGAGTTTTTCCTATTTAAATTACATTGCTTGAACCCAAAAAGGCTAACAAAACTGTAGTTTAAGAACATCTATGAATATGTCCCAAACAATTTTTATTAAGATACATTTTTCACTAAGACACGTAATTTCTGAGATATTAAAGATACAAGTAAACGACTAAAAAAATATGTTCAATTATTTTATTTTTATTTATTCCCATAGTAGGGCACCAGGCATTATCACGTGTGCCGTTTTATGATGTTTCCAGAGTTTTGCTTAGGGCTTTGTTCAACACCCATAGATTTAAAAAAAAAATTGCTCACATATGATCCAAATCATGGTAGTCTGGCCGCCATTTTCGAAAATAGCTAATTCAAGTAGTTCACTCCCACCATGCGAATCGGCCGATTAACATACAACACTTGGGTTATATCTTATTTTACATTTTTGACAGCCTATAGACGCTCCCTCCACCGCACCGGTAAACAAGAAAACACCTATGACATTTTTTTTTTCTAAGATCTAATCTTCAAAATCCAATAGGTCCCAGTAAGTAACGACGCTCGAGTAAATCCTTATTTAGCATCATGGGCTCTCTTACAAACACAACAAAAAATTGTTCATGTTCATATTCTCCCTCACCAGAATATTTTATATCCAGATCCAGTGTGATTAAATCAAAGTTAAAAAAATGTATCCCATGTTATGTAAGAACTCTCACAGTGTAGCACATTCGCTGGTTGTCCATGTAGTATATCCATTTATTGTGAAAAATACTTTACCAACCTTTCAGTTTTGAATATCAATTTTCAAATAAATCACAATTATATTTCAACAATTTATAAAAATAAAAAACAATTTAAATGATAACATAAATTTAATTATAATAAACCTAATTTAAGAAAATGGCTGTCTTGTTGCGATTTTTTTATTTTGAGATTTCCAATCAAATTTGGATCGAGATACCCAAAAAAATGGTTATGGACATGCACATGACGGATGATAAATAAATATTTAAGAAACGTTACAGCAGTTATTTGAAATTTCTTACAATAAATTGATTTTGGCTTGTCAAAAAGTTGCCGCTTATTAAACCAATAAGCTTATTTTGCAAGTAGATTTTGCCCCTCATAATTATACCTCCTGCTCTTAGAGCACCTCCGACCTTAGAAGTAAAAAACTATGTGGATGTCTTGTTCAAATTATCATTACGAAGCTAGTAAAGAATTCAGAACAACATTACTGCAGTGAAATTCAAATGAACCATTTAAAATTTTCCTTTTTATTATTAATATTATTTAATATCCGTATTTTAAATAAAACAAATCGATGTTGGAATAATATGGCTTTCTGAACAAAGGGAAATGTCAGATATATAGTCCATAGTTGTCGAACGAAATGACATTTGGGGATAGCCCACACCTGTTACTGATAAAATTTGACGTTTCCATATAACATACAAGTAGTTGCGCCGCTTTTTTTTATCGCGAGTTTGGTAAGTTCCGATTATTATCTAAACTCAGCTAATTCTATTTGGACTTATTTTGTTTTCGTAATTACGTGTAAACTGATGTCGTTTCTTTCATAGAAAATTCTATATGGATTTGCAAAAACACTCTTAATAATATAGGTGGGCAAACATATTAATAATGTTTCTAAAAAACTATTTTTGCAGACTCTTCAAAATAAAAGAAATATGGTTCTATTCTGGTTATAAGTTCGATTTACCCATTCGATTCCCTTTTGCTCTGACTTTTCATTCCGCTATTCATAGGATCAGCTACATATATAAAACGAGTGCGTTTAAATGAATAAGAGAATACCACACCACCGTATTACCGACGCGTCTTTAATATGCCACGTTAATAGTAATACACATTAGCAATAGGAAGTGTTTTTTTTTGCAAATCCATATAGACTTGTGTGAAAAAATCAGTTTACACGTATTTACAACAACAACATAAGTCTATATGGACTTATTAGCTTAGATAATTATCGGGACTTAGCTAAGTCCCGATAAAAACTGTATTACCGGCACAGAGTTACATGTATGTTATATGGGAACGTCAAATTTCGTCGGTATAATAGGTGGGCTTATCCCCAATGTGTTTTTTTTTGACAAGTCTGCATGGAATTGCAAAAAACACGGCTATTAACTAGTGAACATTTAAGGAAAATTTTCTATGATGAAAAGCGAAAAGAAACGGTGGAATAAGTAAACAGTAAAATAAAAATAGTAAAAACAAAAAATAGCTAAATGTAAATACAATAAACAAAATTAAAAATTAAATATTTTATTTGATTTGTCTTTTTATTCGTAAATGCACATTCATATGTACAGGGCCGGCCCGAGCTAAACTAGCGCCCTGCGCAAGCTACACTATTAGCGCCCCTCATTTGCAGTTATTGGTGAAAGAAGTCATTTCCTCATCACCCAAGGGGTAGACTTTACAATGCGTTTTTTTAACGAGGTATCCCCAGTAGGCCTATTCCTCGATAATACTTATATCTAATAAAAGTAAATAGGATTGTTACAAAAACTATATAAAACCAAATATATCACAAGAACAAAAAAAAAACTAAAGAATACAAAAATAATTGTAAACTATAGCAATAGTAAGCAAAAACATATCACAAAAATATAGGAACTGAAATATTATGTTAAGTACAAAATATTAAAAACATATTCAAAAACATAACAATATAAAAATAAATAAAAAAACTAAGAAAATAACAAATATGTACATATTTATATATTTACATTATTAGTGTTAATACAAAAAATAAAATTATTTAAATTAAAAAAAGGAACACAAATAAAACTACAATAAATTAACTTTCCTGGCTTTTGTTTTAGCAAACTCAGTGGCCAGATCATTATAATCTAATGATTTAACTAGTTTTTTTTCTATAGCCATGATTGACAAGTCAACTAATCTTTCCTGAGTCATTGTGGTTCTCAGGTAGTTTTTAATTAATTTTAATTTTGAAAAACTACGTTCTCCTGAAGCTACGGATACTGGCAACGTATTTAATATTTGAAGACCTATCACTGCATTGGGAAGAAGGTCTTCCAAGTGTGAGTCAAAAATGTAGGTAAGGACTTCTAAGGGTGAACTGCCTTGTTTTACAATTGGAGATAAATGTAATAACTCTTAATGCAATTCCGCACCATCTAAATCTTTGGACCCTGCAAATGTCAAAGCTCTTTGCAAATTTCGACAAGATGCACTTAAACCGACATTTTTGGAACACCCACTTATATTATTTAAAAACGAAAAAACGGTGTTGTATTCCCTTAGCTGTTCAAATCTTTCCGTAATGGAGCTAATCGCTTGGTCTAATATTTTATAGTAAAAATCTACCTTAAATCTTTGTTTTGGCTCTAAAATTGTTTCGGGACATTCATCAATATAAAATCTTTTTCTACGTCTAGAACGCATACATGTTATTTCCGGAAACTGTGAATGTAAGCACGACTGGTCTCTGCGCGTAGCAAGTTTTATTCTCATTTACCTACCCAGATTCCCTTTCCTTTATTTTGAGTTTTTGAGTTTGACCACAATAAGAACACTGCCAACATAGACAAATAAAGTCATTAGATTTGTCAAAAATCCTGTTTTTTAATGAAAACAATGCCTGGCAAGAACAAAACAATAGAGAAAAGGAGACACTGAAACTGAAAGCAAAAGATTCACTCATCAACGACAAACTTTTTTTTTTATTTCACCCCTTTGTCTCAACAGACGATAGAACAAAGCTACACTTGCACTCATCAAGAGAAGTCAGTGCCAAACCAAATCGTAAAAAAACACTCAACAGGAAGAGTTTAATTCATAGGCGCAATTTTCAATTTTGCGCGCTGTTAAGTTATTGAGTATCACTATTTCACCCAAAAATAGCTGTTTGAGTGATGTTGTTGAAATCGTTTTCATATGAAAGAATTGACATCGCGCGCACGTTAGGATTTTGCGCGCTGTTAACTGTCTGTATCTGCTGTGGAAGAATTTTGTATCATGTTAGATAGCATAGGGGAGGGTTGTGAAAATAAAATAAATGCCTTCACTTATGCACACGATGAATGTGGTGAGTGAGAATAACGTCGGCAGTTTGAAAAAGAGAATAATTTGTGTCTGTTTGTTCTGTTGTTGGAGCTGGAGGCATACAGAATCGTGCACTTTGCAAAAAAGTTATGTTACTGTGGGTATGGGTGGGTATGGGTAGAAAGGCAGGTATCGACTTATTATTGTGTTGGGATGGTTAGTATTTCTGTATTTAAATTCAAAATTAGCAGTTATAATATGATGGATATCAAATTAGTTGTGCGGTATTAAACAAAAAATTAAAATTAAAAAGTAGGTAGGTATAAGTAGGTAGGTATGTGTTGGTTGTTAGATAGTGGCTTTTTCAATGCTTGCTCACTGCGCCCAATGGGTTAGCGAACTGCGCATTTGCACCTCTTGCACGTATAGCTGGTCCGGCCCTGCATATGTATATTTACTCCAATATTGAGGCTTTTTTATTTACCTTTTTTTAAATTTATTCATCTACTGTTTACAACCGGACAACCTGTTGCGGCAACCTATACCTATATATGTAGATATAGACATATAGTTCGTTGGCTTGTATTTAATTGAGTATCGTCGAGTTTTTTTAAATGTGTGTTCAACATTCTTCAAGGATATTCATAAAGAGCTGAATATGTCCATCATACAGAATTCAGGTTAAGTAGGATCCTACTTGATATTTTCCCTTTGTTATATCCTTACCTTATTTACATCAACAATTTCACTTTCACCCACAGAAGTAACAACACAATCGAGACAAAAACAAACCCTTTAACAAAAAGTGTGACAATGTATGAGACAATTTTTTTTACTGCAAATACCTATGTACCTACTTGCATGCTTGCATCATCTACTTCTACAATATGACACATAATAGTCACTAGAGAAGGTTCGTGTTCTCAAAACAAAAGTCACATTTTTGACATGACAGACATTAAAAAAAAAAACAAACAAAAAAAACAGGAAAGCAACAATTAAAACAAAAGCAAAACAAAGACTTTGACACATGATACAAAGCGTAAAAATACAATTAAATAAATTGTTTAAGTAGGTAGACAAAACAAAGACGAAGAAAGCAAAACACACTGCATCTCCTCCTTTATTTGGAGGCGCCGCCAGCCACTTGACCAATATTGGCATAGTGTCAAAAAAAAAAAAAAATACTCAAGGACATTGTTAGAATATTCTTCCAGTTGATTAGATATGTGCGGGTAAATCAAGTCATATAGCGTTTATTCCATCGGAAGCTAACCCCGTTCGCGATGATGGAACTTCCATTTCGTGATCCGAAAAACATATTAGGTTTATATTTCTAGTCAACATGTTTACAAGTGCAATGAATACTTTATTGGTATTAATTTTTTTTATTGTTTTAATGCTTACGGTTTTAATAAGCATCAACTAACTTTGATAGTCCGAGGGTAATTAACATTAATTTTTTAAGATTTGCGCAACAGACTAACTTAATGTTTGAACAGAGAGAAAAGACAACATTGCGTCTAATAAGCTAAATACCTTAGATATAGAGAAGGTATAGTTCATAGTTGATGATATTTAATGAAGTAGGTAGGTACAGTGCAGTAAACAATTAAACAAGCTGTAACAATATCTTTATTATATAGATATACATATAGGTATATATATAAAAGAAAGCAAATATAGTTTTGCCACAAGGTTAATCATTTAACAAGCTTCAATTCTAAAACCATTTCGATAGTTTTACTTTTAATGAAAAGCCATTTTAAATATCTTTATTTGTTACAGAAAGCTTTCAACTAAGCCAAATCGCAAATAAGATTTAATACCTTTTTTACTGCTTACAAATTCAATTTTGTTAATATTCTTCGTTTTGATCGAATCACTATAACATCGTTACCTCAGGATTCTCTAGCATCACTTTCAAACTGCAAATAATACGATAATAATATTAATGATGATGTTTCCATTTACGTTGACCTATAACACAAAACATAAAGTACTTGTTTAACAAGTGATTTCACATGTGATTTTACTTTCGGTCTACCCTGGGAGAACCACTGTCCCACAGTGGGCGACCAACCCACGGGCGTGTCGCTTAAGGAAAAAGTACGAAAACCAACCATAAAGCAAACCTTACTCGATCAGTCAGAGGACATAAGTCATGCTACAGATAGGTACATATAATCTGTCATCAGGCAAAATCAAAAGTGTTTTGATGTTTCGTCAAACAAATGCACGCATACAGCCTTGTTTTTACAAGCACTATATTATAGATTGATGTAAAATGCCTGAGTTCAAAAATTTTTTTAAAACACATAAAATTAATTACTTATTTCTTTAGGTTTCAAAAAAAAAAACACATTTTCTATCACTTTAACTTTTAGAAACAATAGGAGTTTAAAAAACATCTTAACTTTGCAATGGCAATCATAACCGCGGCTAAAAGTGACCATTTATTACAAAAAAAAGAAGTTACAAATTTTCCCATGGGTCCCAAATCAGTTGCACCGATTTTAATGAAATTTTTTGACAATCTTTCTTTAGATAAGCGCAACAGTTGATTCTTTAAAGTTTGGTAGGGATCGGTTAAAAAATAAAATGCAGGAATGGTTCACACGAACTTGCTCTTGTATAGCAAACTATGGGACTACAAAAATTTAAATTTATTAAATTCTGAGGAAAGTTGGAAAAATATCAAAAAATGGCCTAAACGTGAGATCAAGTTGTATGACAGCTATCATTAAACGGTTATTTATCAAAAAACTGTAAATGCCATCTTGTGTTAAATGTTGAGTTTAAAATCTATACTGTATTTAAAAAGAATCGACTAAGCCGTTACCAAGTTATAGCCAAATTTGTAAAAAACGTTCACACCAAATATCCGTTATGTGAATTTTTAGCCAAAAACCTGAAATGCAGTTATATTAAAACTACTTCAAATAAAACGTACACCAAGTTTTATCAAAACAGTTGGAGCCATTTTTGAGAAAATTTAGAAAAACTAAAACTACCCTGACCGTCATTGACCGCTGATGACCGTGATGACGGCCTTATCCTAATTTTACATTTGAAATTTAATTTGGTGTTCCTGTTTTCACTTGAAACACTTTGTTCCTTTATTCCAGCTTGTCTTCTTTTAAACTCTATCATTAAGTGTTTTTTAATATTTTTTTCAATCACAAAAGGTTCTTCCTAAAGTCGAAAACAATGAAGTCATTTTGATTACCATTTATATTTTATCCTAAAGCCCATTCAACAATAGCTTACATTTATATTTTATATAAAGTCTCTATTATAATGTTGTACATTATATAAATAAATTAGTATTCTGGCGGTGAAAATAAAACGGTATAGGTATACATTTTTCAATGCCTAAACGGTTATAGTTTTATATGAAAACGTGCAAAATATATAATTTGGTATTATTTTGTTATTCAATTCAAAGTGTTAGTAGCTTTCATAAAAAATAGCAAATAAAACACGTTAAGGGCAAGGCTTTTGCAATTGATCATGATACAAGATTATGTGGCAATCGGATTTCAATTAATTAAACGTGAATTGATTACGAAAAATTATTTATAGCCTGATGTTTTTCAAAATCTAAAAAAGAGTCCGATCTAAAACTCTGGTTATGATAAACGTCAATGAAACAATGCAATTTTCACTGTGTTAGAGAGAGGAAGTAAGCTGTTACAGCGTTATGGGATGGAGTGGAATAGAATAATTATTGTTGAAACAAAAAATCATATTTGTTTTTTAAATTCTATTTTTTTGTTACTGACATTGAGATGCCAATATGGGCTTACGCAGGCTCTAATCTACCTATGAGGTAATTTTAACTTACTCGGCCTATCTATACCCAATATATTTTTTTTTATAAATAAGGATTTCTTGAGTAGAGGCATAGTAAAGGCGACGTAACATTTCTCAATCGTTAAAATGAGTTTATAAATATGGCTGATTAATGTATGTCTACGTATACGTAGGTAAATTTATTTATTTCAAAAAACTATTGTTTTCACTTAAGTGAACATTATTTGAAAATAACTTTAAGGAACATCGCTCTCTTTCAAGCGACCGACCTTTGAAGTAACTGCAATACAATATTGAATGATCGATATGTTTATTAGGCGTTTGTTATGTGTACATATCTCTTTCAATAGAATAGAAACAAAATGGAGCATATTCATAGACCATGCTTAAGCCATTTGGCGATGCTTTGATTAGGAGTTTTGCAATTTGACAGTAATCGCTGTTTAGACGCTTGGAAACTGTTAGGGTTGTCAAAACAAATACATTTCTCCTTTTGACAATAGGGAATTTTACCATGTTGTCAAAAGAAATAAAATGGACGACTGGGTCGCACGAACTTGCTCTTGTAGCAAACTATTGGATTGGGAAAATTCAATTTCTGAATTATGTTGAAAAGTGAAAAGTGGCCTAAATGTGAGGTAAAATTGTATGGGAGCTATCATTAAATGGCTGCTTAGCAAAAAAACTTTGAATGCCATCTTGTGTTGATTGCTTAGATTATATTTTGAAGAAAATCCGTCCAACAGTTCAGGCTGTAGCTCGGTGAACATACAACCGAACATCCGCACATCCGCACATCCCCACAGACAGACCGACAGATGGCATGACGACACCTTTTTTTTACGTCTGCTCTATCATCGTAATGTCAGGTTTGATACTTGCCCTGTTGAGCAAATAAAAATGACAGCTCACACTTCACAGATGACAGATTAAAACATGTATCGCGTTTTTTTCAGCTAGTCAAACTCAAAATCTTGCAAAAAGTAATTTGTAAATTAATTTGAAAGGCGCTCTTTTTGTTTTTTTGCAAAATTGGTGATTTCTGTGACTTAAGACTTAGGAAGTGAAAAGAAAAACATTATTAACAATTAAAGCATTAAAAAACTATTCGACGCAAAAACATTATGATTAAAAAAAATTCTGTGAACAGTGTGCGAACAAGAAAGAGATATATATGGTTGTTATTTAAAAAGCCCTATTGATCTGGTTAGCTTTTTGATTGATAGATATTGACACTAGCTTAGATTCACAAGCTCAGTAGAATAGTTTTACACAAATATTTGATGAAGAAAATTAAAAGCCCTTTGATCTTCACATCCCAAACCCTCCAATTGTGCTGGGCTTACACGTTTATTTCAGCATTCACATAAAATTAATCTGAACAATAATTTTTCTTTTTAAATGTTAAGTCTGACTGATCACACACCAGATGTTTAACAAGAGAGGTTACTTTTTTTAAATTTTCTTTATGTAATAAGAACAAAGCGTGATAAACAATTATATTATTCATTAAACCGATTTAAGGAAATTCCCAATATAACAGAAATTTTGTTATATTACGCACTCCTTATTTGTTTAACGTAACATAATCAACGGTTCATTTTGCTTTTCAAAATTGTAACAGTAAACAATTTATTCCCATCGATTGTCAATACAAAATTTACAAGTTATTAAGGGTTCTTCAACTTTTTGTGTATTTTATTTTATTAACGAGTCATTTAGTAAGTCTGGTTTGATATATTTTATTTTATAATTTGTAACTTCAGGGGGCTTCCCAGTGTTAAAAGTGACAGAAATAATAAAAAAATCATTTTTAATTCAGTTGAAATGTTAGATGCATATTCTCTTTCAATAATCAATTTATGTGAAAAAAAACAGGTCAATTTGGGTTAACTTGCTTAAGGCGATTTTAAAAGATATAAAATGTAATTTACATACTAATACAGGTTATTTTTACTTGCTCAAACGGACAAGTATTAGTTTCGTGCAGACACAAATCTAAGCTGGTTTGAATATTTTCGGGAAGAAACATTTTGAAATAACTATCAAACGGGGCATAACGATGATAGAGAAGACGAAAGTGGGTCCTACAATTCCGTCCGTCTGTCTGTCAGACGGATTGAAACTTTGTGAGATATTGATTTAACGCTTTTAATAAAATTTCATATGATTTTTTTTTATTTAATATTTTTTTGTGTGATAAGCCAGGTCAGGTAATTGCCACAAGATCAAGTTTGTGCGACACAGTCGTGCCCTTTATTTTGAAATGTTTTGCCTTTCAATATTATGTTATTTAGGGCTTGTTTCACAATATCTAAGGAAGTTTCAATTAAGCTAATCAGGACTTTTTCCGACAGAAAACAATACACAGAACTGCTGACTTTTTTACTTGAAACTTACTTAGAGGCTTTTACAAGCCCTAATGGCTTGTTCACAGTCTCTGAGTAAGTTTCAAGTAAAATACTCAGCAGTTAAATTCGTAGTTGGCTGTGTATAGTTTTGTTCTTTTCCGACAAAAATGTCCTGAGTAGCTTAATTGGAACTTACTTAGATATTGTGAAAAAAGCCTTAAATAAATTAAATTTAGTTTAGTCCCATAGTTTAGAGAAAATTCCTATAAGACCTTGTCGTTCATAAGTTAGAGGCACTATTTGAGTGACAGACAAGTCAACAGCTGCCTAAATCAATTTTTTTTGAAAAAAAAAGTTGAGACAAAAATTTTACTTTAGGTATATAAATCTCTGCAAAAAGTTCTAAACACTTTTTACTGTACCATCAATCTATTTCGAGCCAAACGTGTTAAATTTTCAAAAAAATAATTTTTCAAAACACTGCTCATTTTCACTATTTTTAGTAGCTTTCGGTTTTTTATTTTGTGGTTTTTATAATAGGCCTAATCTGCAGAAAAAATAAAATTCACGACTGGGTTCGGGACTGAACAACAACAATTTTAGTTCATTAAATATAAAAAAAAACAAAATAATAAATTTAGTGGCACTGACAGCTTCGAAGAACCGCGGCCTAGTGGCTTACAACTCTCAACCAATCCTTTTGTGTGCGTTGTTAGTTCTACATAATTGGAGGGGACCTACAATTTCGAGTCCAATCCGAACGAGTAAGGTGAGACGTGAGATGTACTTTTCATGACAATGACACTCTTGGAGGATTTGTCACTTCCTCGAAAAGTCAGTGCCCCTGAAGAAAACATTATGTGTTCTCGCAGCTGGGCTCGAACCCAGACTTCCGGCGTGAGTCCGATACAATAACCACTACGCAAAGGTGCACTACTCGTTAAAAGAAAAGTTTTATCAAAATCATTGCAGTCGTTTTCGAAAAAATTGGAAAAAAAAAATCTTTTTGTGAAAGGTACGGTTCACAATAATGGACAATGTACAAAAAGTATAAGATCATATTGACGACAACTGAGCTGAAGATGCTTCGCATGACAGCAGGAGTAACAAAGCTAGATCGAATCCGAAGTAAAAAGATCCGAAGAAGCCTTTACGTTAAAAACACCATCGTTGATAAAATAGAGCACGACAAACTATGCTGGTACTGTCACGTACTTAGGAGATACGCTGAGAACCCCGTCCAAAATGAACTTTCATACAACTTTCCGGACGTTCCGATACAATCGCGGAAGGCCCAAGAATTCCTTGAAAAAAAAATATGCAGCGACACCAGCATTCAGTTGGCCTCAGACATGGAACAATCCATAACCGGACATTTTCTGAGGTCAACCCGACGAACCCCACAAGCAGATCAGTAGCTGAAGTAGTGAAGTGGGAAAGTTGTGATCTCAATCCCACTCGAGATCATAGCATCGTCGGAAAAGGCGAGAAGAAGAAGAGAAGATGGCATTTAAGTTAAACATTTACATAAGATGGCGTTTAATGTATTTTGAGCGACACAGTCGTGCATTTTATTTTTTCTACGGATTAGGCTTAATGGGAAAACCACAAAAAGCTCTAAATACTGTAGTTAAAAAGTGCAGTGTTATTAAAAACAGACTGTTTTGACAATTTAATACGTTTTTTTTCGGAATTCATAAATGGGTATCTATCTACATTAAAAAGTAAAAGTAAAAGTAAAAAGGTAAAAAGCTACAAAATTTATAACAAAACTTTTTTTTCCAAAATGTCATAGTTTCCAAGAAATTAGCGAAAAAAAATAATTTTTACCCCACCCCTCTAATAAATTTAGCCAGGTTCAAACTTCAGGTACTTTTAAAGGTTAGCTCAAGACATCAAAACAAATGCCTCTACCGAAAATCCAGTCGTAATTTTTTAGGAGTGCAATTCTATTTTTTCTGAGCTAATTTATTTTACTGTAAATATAAACTCTAAAAATAATACCTACCTCTTATAAATGTCTAACGATTGAGTTGATCAGAAAATTGGTTTGAATGAAAAATCCCTGAACTTTCCTGTTTCTAATTTTTTCTTATATATGAGTAGGTATATTAAGAGATAGTGATATAAACGTATTAAAATTGGGTCCAATTAATTACATCAGTTTTTACCTATATATAGTATCTGCAATTTTTTTGCAATTTAGACAGTTATAAATATTCATATAGCGACATCAAAAAGATTATGCAAAATAGATATGATGTGACGGCGCGGCGGTCTTGAAAGTGCCAAATTTATCAAAAATCAACTCAAATATGGCATACTGACATCAATAGCCAATGATTTTTTTAGTGTGGGAATGGGAATGTAAACAAAAAGACATGAACATCAAAATAATCCAGGGAAACAAATATTATAAGTAATACCTAACTATCAAAGTATCAAATAAGATGGTAATTGGAGGTTCTTCCCTTTTCCACACAGGGATGGAGTACCGTAGTTAATATTAACATAAAGATAAATATTTGTGAATCATCTGCTGAAATACAGAATCGGATACCGCTGATAAAGGACCTATGAGTATTGTATATACACTATGTATTTGGGAGGAAACAAAAATCCACAACTTGTATTTCAACATTATGTATACCAATAATTGTTTCATTCAACTTGCGTTAAAAGCCTATAGAAAATATTGTGTATATATGTACATTCAACACAACAACTGTCGTGCAATTTATCTATTGTGGTCTAGCACCCCATTATAATGATTGAATATATTCTCATCCGTACTCAATTATTTGTAATAATTTTAAACAAACACAAATAAAAATATATATATTACATTCCATTGCTGTCTTAGCGGTTATTATTTATTTGCCAACAATTTATTCATGTTGGATGCATTAAAATAGTTGAAATCACTTAAGATTTGAATGGGAGATTAAAATAATTTAATTGGGTACCTAGGTATACTTAAACAAAATTGTTTTGCATTAGAATGCATATAGCTTACAACTATATATCTATATGATGAGCTGGCTGCCACACGATATGATTTAGATAAAAAATATTTAATAATACAATTTAATCTAAAAAAGAGTGCGCTAATTAAGATAATGCATGCAATTCCCATGCATTATCACATTTTGTTTGAGATCTAATTGTTTGTAAAATGCTTAGAAAAATAATAATTTTGAATTCACATTTATTCGTAGATTAAAGGAATATTATTATGACTGGAACAGAGAAAGTTGAACAGAAAGTTTATTTTTCTTTTGATACAAACATATTCTAAAAAGTTATATGGGTAAGTCGTTGAAATTCAGTTTCAAAAAGCAAAATCTTGAACCATAAAAATAGTATGGCGAAAATCGAATACATATCCTTATTTTGCCACTCAAATAAATGTACATAGGTAGGTATACGTACGTAAATTTTGTTTTCCATTTCAGTTTTAACACAAAAAATGGATATTGCCAAAGTCTTGTTGACGAATTTGAAAACTAGACCTGTTATACTTGTCAGTGTCAATATGATTTCAATTGTCGCTGTTCGATGTCGTCATTAGTATGTTAATCTTCAATGATTGTTGAACAAAAAGTGAAACTGAATGAAATCTATATGAGCAAAGGTTTCCGAAAGACTTTTGGCTAAAGCGTCCCGCAGAACTTTTATAGTAGATATGTCTAGTAGTTTTAAGCATTTTTGAATATTTATTATATAACAAAGAAATCTTGTGCCATTTTCTGTTTGAAATGCTCTAACTTTTTTTTTTAGAAAAGACCAAATAAAAAAGTAAAAACCGAGATTTGTTTGTTATAAAATTGTCTACCACTTTGACCTGGACTTATTTTTTTATATAATAAGAAAAACAAAAAAGTTTCGCGACTCCGAATACTAAGCAAGTAAAACACTGATTTTTAATTGCTTATAACTTTTAAAATATTAGAGATACATTAAAAAAGTGTAAGTAAAAAAGATGAGAAATTTTATTAGCTACAAATTCGTCGTCAGCAAGCTTTTTGTCAAGCTAACGGTTTTCGAGATAATTAGGTTCAAACTCTCCTCAAAATTTCGGACCTTAGTAAGCGGATCTGGACTCCGAAAAAAATGTTTTTAAGGAGTCACCCCTCTACCACACATAAAAAAATCCCACTGAGAGCACAAAATGCACGGATTGTGTTTTTTTTTTGCCTCGTTTTCTTGTTTTAAACGATTTTCGAAATAATTAGATTTAGACTGTTTTCAAAATGGCGGCTCAGTCAACTTTAAAAGTCTATCGCCACTGGACTATACATGTTGTTTAAATATTATTATATGTATGAAAAATAAAGATACAAATTCACTTGTACTGTACTGTAATAGCGATGGGACTTTTTGAAAAAAAATCCGAAGTAGATTTGAAAAAAAAGTGCAGTAGATTCAACTGTTTCGCAGTGGATTTTTATTTTTCAAAATATAAATAAGTTATAGCAAACACCTAAATAACTTTAAATAACAAAATAAACATTAATTTTTCTTTTAAACAAAATAATACAAATTTACAGTCTTGAAATTAAAAAAAAAAAAAATTATTGTGTCAAAAGCTAATTTTTCAATGCTTTATTTTAATTTGTCCGTCGACGAATATATACTGATTAAAAAAGACTATAAGACCCACGGAGGTTCCCAACAATCTTTATTAATGCTAGCCATTTCGTTTGTTTTGAAGTTATTCACTAAACTTACAAAACAGTCGAACATTTTCGTCCGATAGCCGAGAGCCGAGAACCAATTGTGCATTACAATTAATGGGTTGATTTCATCAGACAGAATGAGACTGACTGCATTCAGTGGTAGAATTAAGAAAATATTTTGTGGAACATTTACCTACATTTTGCATGGTTTTTTTTTGTAAGAACAAAAGTGCAGTAGATTTTATTTAAAGGCAGTAGATTTGTTTTTTGAAAAAAGTGCATTAGATCTACTGCAATTGCAGTCAGTAAAGTCACAACCATGAACTGTATAGATAAAGCCTTTTAGATCAGATGTTTCTAAAATATTGTTTGAAAATAGAACAATGTCAGAATAAAGATTTGTCTAGAGGAAAGTGATACGATGAGAAAGGAGCATTCTTATCGTAGACTTCCTTGGAGCTAGTTGTGGTTGTGTACAACCTAGACAATTATTATTCCATCATGTATATGTACATACTTCTTACATAGATTTAATTTAAATTAAATAAAGTTAAGTGACCTTCACCCTAGAATGCATTTTAAAATGGGGTCATCAATTAGATGCCGATCAAATTGGAAAGGTCACAGGTATAAATTTCAGTGTCCAGATGTTTTCATTTATTAACAGTTTTGGTATGAGTTTTGCTTTAACATGAAACTACCTTGAAACTTGGTCGAAAAACCAAATAAAATATCATATTTACATGTATGGTTTGTTTCCATTAAAACAATTTTATGACAATTAAATGTCAAAAATGGAAAAAAATAATGGCAACATTTCTAAAAAAATTCGAATTCCCAATGCGTCGTAGACTATACTACATATATTCAAATTAAGGGTAGATTTAATTATTTCTCATGTTGGTGTTTATTGTTAAGCCGGTGTTTGCAATGAGATAAGATATTTTATCTGTTCCGAATTCAAATTACAAGGTGACATGCGCTACACAAAGAATTTTAATTAAATGTAAATTAAAATGTAATCAAGCAAATTGAAAACAACCAAATATGCGGTTGTGCAGTCCATAATAGCAAAGGTAGTAACTAGGAACATATTTATATAACTTGAACTGGATCGGAAAAAGATAACAGTTCAACGTGAAAGCAATTGTTAATCCAAACACGAATCTCTCCCAGGGTTCATGGTATGTTTCATGAATTATTGATTACATAAGTAAAGACTTACCCATTCGTATTTGTTATATATAGTTGGAGTGATATTCCTCTTTATCAAATATGTATATAAAAAGAGGTGATCATTAGTTCATAAACAATCATTACAATCTTTAAAGGATTAAGTGCTTGGAATTTCAATGAAAAAAGTGTATTCAATACTTATTGTCAAACACCTATCAATAAGAAAGGAATTATAATGGCACTACATCCTCATGTAAACACTGCATTGCACTAAGAATCTAAATAAAAAAATAATTTAGCAATTATTGATCAATTTATATGTCTTATGGTAAAAATGATTATCTGACGAGTCAGAAAGAAAATTTCTTTGGAAGGTCACTCCGTTATTTAATTATCGCCAATGCCAGTTGATATATGTAGTTTTGAGGATAGTCTTGCCTTACGTACATAAAAGCAATAATCACACCGAACTCGGAGATATCGTTTTGACGATTAAAAATTTGCTTTACGAACTCAAGAATCTTTTAAAAGCGGAACTATAATTAACGTAACGGTGCAGCCGGCTCCGTCCGTAAATTAAGCGAGTACAAGAAAATCGTATCTTGTTCCCATAATAGTCCGGGAGGCAGCGACATTTTTCAATGAGTGATTTCTCCAAAGCTGAATTTTATATATAACACAGCTGTTACCTTGCTGACAACAAAACCGGTCATCAGCTGACGCGTACGCGGGGGATTTGACGTGGGTGACGTCTTAAACATAGAAAAAAAAAGGTTAAAATAAAGTGATTTCTCCAAAGCTGAAACTTTGTGAATAAGTTCATACAACTGTAAACTATTAGAAACCACTCGTCAGCTGACTAGATTCCGGGGGAAAATACGTCATGAAAAGAACTTAATAAAACAGTCAAAAAGTAATGAAATAAGGGCCACCTGAGAAAAGTTTGGAGGTGGGAGGTTTTCAAGAAGCGAAAAATGGAACTATGAAGGAGAGAGTATTGATGTCGTAAGAGAATACAAATATTTGGGCGTTTTGATCACATCCAACCTCAATATGAGTATACACTTTGAAGCCAAATTATCAGAAGCAAAACGAGCAATTGGAATTGTATGGGGAAAATGTATTGGGAACAAATTTGTAAACCACAGCTCCAAACAAAAAATCATACGCGCTACTGCTACATCTATAATGTTATACGCTGGACAAGTGTGGGGATACAGATCATATAACTCTGTAGAAATGTTTTGTCGATACTGCATTAAAAGAATTCAAACTACCAAACAACACTCCAAACTACATGATCCATATAGAGACAGTGATGGCACCGATATTTCTAGAAAATCTTAAGCTTCATTTTGATTATGTGGTTAAGGTTATGGAAATGGATGAAAGAAGATTGCCAAAAATAATAATGTCCCACATGCTTTTAACGAAAAATAATTGTGTACTTGAATGGGATACTCTAGCACGTAAATGTGGGTTTAACAATTTACAACCATTGAACTTCAACCAAACCACAAATATTAAAAACAAATTTCATGAAATCCTTAAGAAAACAGGCAATTTTCTCTATGACTCGTATATTAACGACTCTCAGTCATCAATATATAGAGCTTATTATAGTAAACTTAACCATACTCTGGAAGAGAAAACGTATTTTCTGGATACATGCTCGACTGAAAAAATTAGTACTCTGTTTAAAATAAGAGGTGAACTAGTAATGTTGAATTATATACCACACCGATCTGATCTCCAAATCGAATGCAATCTCTGTAACCTTAAAGAAAGAGTAGATGTCTTACTTTTCATTGCGAAATGTCCTATTCTTTGTGAATTAAGAAGGTTGTACTTGGGCGCAAATTTTCTGGACATTGAAGAAGCTTTGTGTACTTTGAACGGTGACAGTAGAGGATGGGACAATCTATACAAATACACTGTTAATACAATACGCTACCGAACACGCATTATCGAAGGAAACTTTAAAAAAAAAACAACAATTAATCCTTGTATATTCAGTTTAAGGCAAACTCTTAAACATAGAAAATGTACATATGTACATAAATTTAAGATTTTAAAGTCAATGAAAACTAACTAACTAAAACTAACTATCACCAAGGTCACAGTTATAAAATCCATCCGCATTTAACGTACGAACATTTGACATCATTATATATTTTTTTAAATTCATTTCTAATTTTTCAAAGAGAAAAGCTATGATTTGTTGTATTCGTTGATGCTGGAGTTTATAAAATCATTTCTAATTGCACATGTTGTTGATTCATTTTGAAATTAAATTCACAGAATTCACAGATTTAAAAATAAACAAATGTTTTGTTTATGATACTTCCATGCCCGTCCGTCGATTATTGGTATCGTGTTCATTATACAATCTAAAAGAGAACGTTTTTTTCTCACCATTAGATTTTGTTTGCTTCCACCCAATAGTTGGCCCTTCAGTTATAGCCAAGTCGTTAGCTTTACAATTGTTTGTTTAAACGTTTAAAATCTGTAAAAATATGGCTTATCCATCATAAAATTTTTGCACAGCGGCTTTTTTTATATGCCTCAATTTATTTAATCTATCACAAAACATTCGTTTATTCCTAAATAAAAGTTATTTGAATAAAATTAACAATTAATATTAGGCATGTTATTTTCAAATCCAGTTTGTTGGTCAAAGAAAAACTTATTTTTAAACAAAACCGCTGCGTGACGCAACATTAACTAACATAAAATAGTGTTGATTGAATTTTAATCCATCATAATTAAGGCAAGCAAAAAACTATTTCGACGTTCAAAAAATAAATAAATAAAACCGCAAGCCATTGAAGCCTCAAATTGGTTTCGTGTCAATTTTCAGCGACAAGGTAATTAACTATTGAATCAACAGAACACGCATATTATTCTATACGCATACAATTCATGAGCAGTTTTCAATGTGTTTGCAGCTGTATATTCATTCTGTGTCCAACTAAATTTATGATTAACAAACGGCCGGTGAGCGGTACGGCTTTTCGATTTAATTGTTGACATTATTTCCGCTAACTGTCACAATAGTGACGATGATGACACATGCCACGCATTATGTAATCACTCTATATGACCCAAAGACCATGGTCATACAATTTGGTTCACCATGTATAGCTTGTATAGGGGCTTAAAGATATTGATAATTATCATCGACAATATACATTTAACTGGTTAGATCTACTTCAGCTAACCGGGTTTAAAGCGAAAGCAAGAGGTATAGTAAAAGTTAGCTTTAAAATAATGGTTTAGGTGTTTATTGCATCTAGTTGAATATGCTTTTCACTTTTAATTTACTTGATTTGCATTTTTCTCGTCGATTTTATTATTTTTATGTGATTTTGTCGTCTTTTTGGTAATTTATTTTTCTTATTTCCTTTAATAGACTGTGACATGGTTGCCGTTTTGCACATTTGTATATAAAGTGTACTTCGCTACTATTTATTTCCTTCAAGTTTTTAGTATTTGTATTTCCTGAGACGTAGAAAAAAGCATTACGGCTAAGTAGTAGGTAAGTTTGATTTAACTTTTAAATTAAACGATTTGGTGACGTTTAGTAAGTTTTTATCCCACCAATTTCCACAGCTGATTCGCCGATATTGATGGGTTAATCTCTTGATCTATTGTACAAATGTGCTACCACCAATTTTTAAACGAATTTTATTTACTCGTGTTTACGAATTTTATTATTCATTTTTTCCATTCTTTGGCTGGAGATATAGCTATTTCAAGGAGTGCCAATCCCTTTCATCAAGTTTGAAAGAACCTTCCACTATTTTATATGAAATTATTTCTAAATTTCTTTTGATTAGTTAAAACAAAATCTTTCAATTTGTGTATACCTATGAAATATTTTTTTAAATTCTTTCAGCTTATTTAGAATTCAATAGGTAGTTAAAAGAATTAATAAAATAATTTAAAAAATTAATAAAAAAATTAATAAATAAGAAAATAAATTTGAAAACGAATTGATAACCAACCAGAGTTTTCCAAGAAAACGTGGTATGCCATTAGTTTTTAAATATTACAATGTATTTAATCTTTTTTTCTAAATCGTAGGTCCCGTTTTCGAAAAAATCGATTTTTTTAAACAACTTTTTTAAAATATTTTTTTGAAAATTTTAGGTAATTCCTGTTTTAGCTGATTAATAATTAAGAAATTTAAAAAAGATTCATGAAATGGTTTTTAAAATATTTAATTTTCAAAAAAAAAAAAAATATTTTATTAATCTCATTTTTTTAAGAAAAGTCGTTAAAAAATTAAGTACGCCATTATTGTTTGGCTAACTAGGTCTTCCTTAGATCCACTCATTCGTTAACGAGAAAGTCAAAATTAAAAAAAAACGTTATATGGCAGATACCGTTTAAACTATTGTATAGGAATACGACTCGAACCATCTAAATGACCTTTAATGCCGCATCACTCATGTCAAGTTTATTCAGAATCGTTAGAGCGGTTTTCGAAAAAAACGAGTTTTTTCATAACCGTAATATGGCAGGTACCGTTAGTTTTAGGCTAAGAACAAAAATTCAAAAAACTCCCCTGACTATCACCCTAAAAATCCTATATGACGAGTTCAAAGGATATCGGTCCAACCGTTTAGGCTGCAGATGCGAATCACACTAGTCTGCCAACGTTTTTCCATTTATTTAAAATTTTAAATGATATGGTATCTTTTCTGGTGTCTTCAATGTAATTCAGCCCTATTACAAATTTTATTCAATTCAACGAACTATAATATAAGCTTTTTTTTAATGTATTCTTTTAAAATCCTACCGTGGCAACACTAGACCCTGTGGTACAGTCTAAGTCACATCATATGTATGATAATATGTTTAACTTTCTCCCCGATATGATAATTTGTTTGAATTCGAATACGAATTTTGTGTAAACATTTACTCTTAATCTATAAATAGTGACAGTGCCCCCCGGTGCGACGCAAAGACTGTTGCATTAAGTTGGGATGAATAAAAAAAAAAAACAAACTGACGTTAAGTTTAAACTTTCAGGATTATAAATATTCTATTTGAAAAGTGTGTCTTAGATTTTCCTCAGTTTTATATTTTATATCTTTGCTTTATTTCCATTTATCTGCGTTGTCTATTTCACTGTCATATTGGCATCAAATAAAACAACAAGCTTTTTGTATAAATTATCCGCTTGATTCCTATGCCATTATATATTTAGTACACAATATCATAAAAGTAGCTTCACCGCTCTTAGAAGTAACTTTTTACGTATTATTATAATTAGCTTCGGATCTATATATGTTTAAGTGTGCGTTCAATGAATTGTAAAGAAGAACACATATCAACACATGATGGGTGTTTCTTTTTTGTTTTTAATAAGAGATTGTTTCTTTCTTCATGAATTATTCAATAGCTATAGTTGGAGAGATTTTATGCTTTGGAATTACTTAAAATCAATGCACTTTTATTTATTATTAAATTTGTGAATAGGCACACACTAACAGTAAAGTTGGAATTTAAAAGAAAAAAGGTATTTCTTGGAAAATATTGTGTATCAAGACGATGTATTCATGAAGTAGCGTGAGAGTATTAAACCAATGGGTTGTCTACTTTTGAAGTAGATAAGCATGATACATTAGTATATTTTAGATTAAAAGAATTTAAGATACACCGTCAATATGGATATTTGAATATTGTTTTTTTATTTGAATTGGTTTACATTTTAATCTAATAAAAATCTCGAGATTTATCACTGTTGTGACTAAAGCCCATCTGTATTCGTATATACCGATGGTTTTATTAGTTCGCACAAATATGAATGTTAAGTGCACAAAAAAAGTTTCATAACGGGCCAACCATAATAGTCGAAAGCACGAAAGCTAATATCATAATTCTACGTCAAATTTCCCTTAGTGCCGCCATTACCTTATGTTGACCTTAATGGTCGAATGCCAAGCCAACGCAAGCAAATTCGACATGTATTTGGCTGGCTGTCAGATTTACGTTCATAAACTGCGCTCTGGAGCTGGAGCGCTTTTTACGTACAGGGACAAAAGTGGATGAAAACTTGCACACTATACAAACTTCTTGTTCTCGCTAATTTCGTAAGGCACCGTGTACTTACCAATTCTATTATTATGGTTCTGCCTTAAGGTTGTGGCTATTAAGGCTGATTTCCAATGTCGCGTTGGCGTTAGTGCCGCGTACGTTACATTAAGCCAGCGTTACGAGTGCGTTGAGATGACAGAAGAACTCAAGTGAAATAGCATTTTACCAATTTGACATTAATATCATGTGTTTTTTCTCACTATAAAATCAATATTGAACTTTTTGATATCAAATTTATTCCCAAATGAAACTATTACCGCATTTAAATGCATTTTAAGCTTGCCCAACTACAAAATCTATTTATTTTCCTTCAAACACACACATCTGTTTATGAAAGTGTCAGAGACAGGCCCATATCCAGAAAATATATTTCGGAGGGGTATACTCTCGGTGAAAATACTCAAACAAGGTCAAAAAAAATTATTAGACGGTTTCATTTCACTTCGTCTGTATTTGTATCAACAATTCATGCACTTTTGTGTCAAAAAAAAATATTTTTACTTAAACCGCAAATATATCGGGTACATCTTACCCCGCTTTCTGCTAAGGCAAGTTTTGTATTCGTAAAAAAAAAGTTTTGAGTTAACAATCAAACAAGACATTACGATGATAGAGAACACGAAATAGTCTGTCTGTCTGTCTGTCTATCTGTCTGTCTGTCCGTATTTTTTATATTTTAAATATTAACGGTGCCTGGCAAATAAGCCTTAAAGACAATCGAATTTTTCTCGTAAAATATACGATCGATTTTGGTAAAATTTAGTTCAACTGATTTTTTTCTAATAATAAAGTTTTTCATTGAATGTGTTTGAACAACAACAACAACTTAAAGGTGCTACCACCAATTTTAAACGACTTTTATTTACTCGTTTACGAATATTATTATTCGTTTCTTTCTATCTTTTTCGTTAGTTTTTCGTAAGAATTTTTTTTTCAAAATCACCTTATTAACGGTACCTGCCATATAAATTCTATAGAAAATCCGACTTTTCTCGAAAAAAATACAATCAATTTTGATAAGATTTTGTGTGACTGTTTTTTTTGCCTATAACGAAGTTTTTCATTAGAATATTTTTTTTTTTCAAAATCATCTTATTAACGGTACCTGCCATATAAATTCTATAGAAAATCCGATTTATTTTGATAAGATTTTGTGTGACTGATTTTTTGCTTGCTTAGTTTCCTAAGCCAAAAGTAAGTAATCTTACACAAGATCAAGTTTGTCCGACCCAGTCGTGCCTTTTATTTTCTCTGAGTGTACGAATCGAACTTCGGTTGAGTGGAAATTGTAACGCAGGTATTTCAACACATAAGTTTTGAAGAGTTGAGTTGAGTTAAAAAAAATCGAGTTCGTTCAAACGCAAGTTCAAGGTCGCGTTAACCACGCATATAAGCTTTACTGGAGCCATTAGCTACTTTCACGCCAGTATACAAAATAACTTTCATGTGTAAAATTCTACTTGCACCCCAGTAAACTCCATGCTTGCATGCATGTAAACAAAAAGCTAGATGAATAGCAACTTTACCGGCGCCCCCCGCCCAATAACATGATTTAACTGACAGGTGCATGGTTTTTTTACAGACAAAATACCCATATTAATTGTGGTGTTGGAATGCACCCACTATCGATAGGTGTCATTAGCACATTGTTCTAATTTTTCTAAATTTGGAAATGCATGGTTAACGCGAAACAATAGCGCATTCAGTATAAAGGAATACTGGGGTACTTTTGCTCTCAGTTTAATAAATAAATAACAAGTATTTAGACTAAAATGTCATCTTGTTATGTTTAAATTAAACCTTCTTCAAAATTTATATTAATTCCGTTCAGCCGTTATCAATTTATGCCCAAAAACATTGACAACAAATAACCGTTATCTGTATTTTTAGCAGATACAACAACACTCCAAATAGTACACAAAGTTTTATCATAATTGTAAGAGCTGTTTTCAAGAAAAAATCGAAAATCTAAAACTGTTATATGGGAGGCACTAGTTATAGCTTCGTTTAAAGAATCACTAAAACAACTACACATTAAATTTGAAAGAAACTCCACGGAGGCATTCAGAAAGGAGACCGGCCCACAGAAAACCACACAACCTTACTTTTTTGGGATTTATCAGCGTAATGTCATGTTAGATTAGAACCACAAGTTTTTTACGAAACCAATACTTTCTCTTTCGAGCAAGTAAAAAAAAAGTTTATTCCGGGCCCTTAAACAGTGTTTGGATTAAATTTTCGTTTTGAACACAAAACAATAAGAGCACCACAAGTTAAATGCTGATTATGTAATCACCATTTAACTTAAAATATGTCCTTTTTGTCTTTGACAAATGATGACCGTTTAATATCAAATTAATTCACCTTAATGATTTCGATGTCTTGACCTACCGATTTGCATACGAATCATCCAGTTTTTAGGATATTGCCAACAATTTTATGAATAAATATTTCAGCTCATTGTAACGATCATGCTTACGAGGTCATTGACACAATACATTATGACTGTCAATTATTTGTTGAAGTCTGGCATTCAAACAACCCGGTAAAAATATCCATGTCTCGATAAATATGTAAGTAGATAAGGTCATGAATCATGATTTACGGCTCCTTAAAACCTACGTGATTATTATAAATTAATTTGAAGACGTTCTCTTTAACAATATATCAGTCCAGTATTGTATACTTATAGTTAAATAATCAGTAACAAAAAAAAAAAAAACAAATGTATAAAAGTAAAAAAAACTCAACAACGAGAGACGCATCAATGACGCCATAAATGTTTGGTTTATTTATATATTTGTTTAACTAAATGAAGAACACACGCAATGAAGTGCATTCCGATTCCATGCACGTGACATTTGCCCGAGAAATGTTATTTAGCTTATATTATTTTGTTTGGCTTTCAATTTGGAACTTCCTATTGTCGGAAAAATGAATAGTTAACGAACTAATACAAGCGTAGTTTTCGCGTGTGCACCTGTATTACCCGGAAATGCAAGCTACAGACAACAGTTAAATCACTTGCATATCAAAATTTTGCATAACAATGCAAATGGCATTGCGGCATGTAACGATACATGCTAATTGAACAGAAAATGGAAGTAGCCTCATGCAGTTTCCAAAATAAGGTTTTCTTTAACATGCTCTTGTAAGTTAGTACCTTAGATATGTTTTATTGTAAACCTTTATTTCTTTTAGGCGTGAAATCGCTTATTAGTAAAATGTGCACTTTCCTACACCAAGCAAGAAGCAACTACTTTTTCCCAATCCAATCTTGTTGCTCAGCTGGTGAGTGCGGTTTTCTTATTGGCCAATAACCTTATTAAGAGAGAAAGAGCTCATAAAATATTATCTATATCCCGTTTTAAGCCAAAGAAAATGATAGCTTGTTTGTTAAAGAGATCATATAATAGCAACATTTAAATTTTCCACGTCCGTTCAAGTTTTTACACCGACATTATAGACCAGACGATCAAAGAAGTCATCATACTTCCTTTTGTATATCTGATTCGATTTAATTTCTGAACAAATGACAGGCTTGAGTAAATTAAAATAACTGGTAAAGTGGTTAAGTTCGACGACCCCATTAGGTAACATTAAAAGTTACAAGATTGGGTCGAACAAAATTCCTTTTGTGCCGCATAGTTGCCCTAGGCAATGAGTTCAAAAAGCAAAACGATTATTATGGGTGATCAGAATATTTGTAATATTTGTATTGCATTTTGCATAGCGTCGCTATTACGCGAACGATTTTTTTTGGTATTTAATGTGCAAAAAATTCCTTCACCAATAGTAGGTACACGGAGAGAATTAAAAATCACCGATTACAAAATTTGCGGGATCAATTTACAAAATGCCACTTTTTTTTTAGAATCACAGCCGATTTATCTTAATCTAATACTTCTTAGTTGCGATTTATAGTCCAACTACAAATAAATTAACAAACTTTCAAATTGATATAATATTTTGTAAAAATACATTTTATTTACTGCAATACTTCAGTCGCTCGGATTGTTGATAACAAAAATTGGTGATTCAAGACTTTTGAGTCTTGATTTCATCGATTCGTACACTTTTACAAATTGCAAACAAAAAGTTTTGAATTAGGATAACATGAGCTAAGGTCTAAATCTAGACGATTTTTTCGTAAATTGAAGCACATTTTTCGTGATCTGCTCAAAAAATTCTTTCCATGTACCTTTATCACACATGTAAAAAGTCCCATCGTTATTTTCTGTTCTGTTTTTTCGTTCAGTTTTGATTTTAGTTACTTTGTGGTTTGACATATTTGTACGAATCTAATTTTGACGTTTGTTGAGTGCTTTAGAGTAAACTGCCATCAGAGGCAATGAATTTGACATTTCGTAGTTTGACAGAATTCTACAAATGCAATATTAAAATTCAAACTTGCGTTAAGTGAGAACTGTCATCAGAGGCAATACATTTGAAATTACAGTTTCAAAATTTGCGGAGAATTCGCGAACTTACATCAGGGGAAACAAATTTAACATTTGATAGATTTGTGCGAATTTAATGTTGACATTTCGCGTAGTCAGTGTGAACTGTGATTAGGCCATTAAGGGCAGTAAATTTGATTCAAGTTTGTAAAAATCTAGTTTAGACATTCGCAAAGTATTTATTAAAAAAAAAGACTATAAAAATTGATTAAACATTTATAAATCATGGTTGAAATTTTTCATTCTGGTGTTTTTTACTTGAGATTATAGCGCCATAAGGCAAGTTATGTTTGTATTCGTGAAAAATAAAGTTTTGAGATAACAATCAAAAATGACGTTACGATGATAACAAAGTCGAAAAAAGTGGATCTGGAAATTCTGTCCGTGTGTCTGTCTGCCAGTCTGTCATTTGCACCTAAAGTCTGAACGGATGGACCAATATCCTTGTGGGCGGCAATGGTACAATGGATGGAGTGCTTGCATGTTAACCCAGAGGTTGCCAGTTTAATTCTCAGTCGGGTACAAAGCATTTTTTTCTTTTCAGCATACCTCCCAGCTTGTGTTGGACGTAACCCATAAGGTATGCAATGAAAAATATAAATCAACAATTTTTTCCTATCTTTCTACTCCTTCTAAATAGTGTCGTGCAACACGTTGCATTTAAAATGCAATGTGCCTTACGGGTACACAAACATTTTTTTTTGAATTTTGACTTTCTCGTTAAGGACTTAGCGGATCTTAAACAAATTTTATTTCTAAAAGCCAAACGATAATGGCATTTTTTCATAACATAAAAAAAGGGCCACAACTGGGTCGCACGAACTAGATCTTCGGGCAAGTAACCTTCGTGCTAACGACTTTGATGTTCGTCAATTTTTCGCAGTCAACAACAAAGCGCTCACATAAAATATTATTAAAATTGATCGGATTTTTTTCGAAAAAAATGGAATTAAAATAACTGACTTTTAAAAAAAATATTTTTTCCAAATTTTTTTAATGCAGTATTGATTAACCTAAGGAGGCCGATCCCCCCCCCCCACCTGAATATTAAATTTCGTAAAAATGGGTAAAGCTGTTTAAGAGATAATCGGTATCGAAAAAATACCGTTCTGTGGCAGGTACCGTTAATAAGCAACTCCAGAAAAAAAAAATTGGATAAAAGGCATCACCATTGGCAATAAATCACTCATATAAAATTTTATAAAAATTGATCGGATTTTTTTGTAACAAAGGAATTGAAAAAACAAGCTTTTGAAAAAAAAACTTTTTTCCAAAATTTTTGATTGCAGAATTAATTAAATTTAAGAGTATTTTCAGAATATTAAATTTTGTCGAAATTGGTTCAGCCGTTCGAAAGATAATCGCTATCGAAAAAGTACCTTTGTATGGTAGGTACCGTTAATAAGTTTCTACGGAAAAAAATGTTTAGATGAAAGATCATTGACAACAAATCAATCATGTAAAATAAAAACCGATCGTTTTTTTTTCGAGAAATTTGGAATTATCAGTGACGCTTATATGTTAGGACAGAATTTTCAGACCCACTTTTTTTTTGGACTATCATCACGAATCCAAGACTTGCCTTATAGTACCGATATTTATAGAACAAGTAAAATTATTTTAATTTAATGAATTTTTTTTTGAAAATTTAATAATTTGAAAACCAATTGATTGTTTTCGCATAAAAACTATTTATTTGTTGAAATTTGCAAATTTTGCATAAAAATAATTTTAAAAAGTTGTTAAAAAAACTAATTTTTTTTAACTGCATTTATGATTTTAATAAAAAAAAATTGTTAAATATATTTAAATATTTAAAAATATAATATATATAATTTTCAAAGTTATTTAATTGTTTAATTATTGCATTTTAAATTAATTGAAAGCTTTTAAAAAGTTATTTCATATACAAAAATGGAAAGACATCTAAGAGAAGTACGCACAACCCATTTGTGTCTTTTTTCTATTGAGCTTTAGCTTACTTGCCACAAGAGCAAGTTTGTGCGTTTCCAATGCATTTAGTCGTCCATATAGTAGATTTTTTTTTCTGGCACCGACAGTTCCGAAAAACCAAGGCCTGTAGTAATAGTAAATTACACTCTCAAATATCAACCACTTTTGTGTCCTAAAACTACTGTAACTAACTACCATTCCACTCTGGGCACCACCTATACAAGTAAAAGTTGAAACAAATTCATGGTGAATTTAATTGTACACTTGAAAAACTTGAAGTATATTTTTTATTTTCCTTCTTTTCCGAATGTGTTAATGATCTCTACTGGGATCATAAATCTATACCACTTCATGGCTTCACACAATGGATTTGACTGTTTTGAGTGTGTAAAAAGTTTAAATGAAGTACATTTTTCGATTTTTTTATGTCGACATTTTATAAATTACAATATTGGTACTACACTGAGCACGTTTCGCAGATAAAAATAATGATTTGTAGACAGTGGTTTATTATAACTCAACGAATTATTTCTTGTAAGGTAGCTACAATGAATCGTAATGGTAATGAAATTGTTTAAACAATTTCGGAAAAGTAAACATTTAAATCGCTTTAACTAATGACTGTATCTAATTGCATAGACGTGAAATTCTAGTTATTTGTTGGTAGTATAACGTATAAGATGTGTAATTATAACCGAGACTGTTCAGAAACTGAGAAACAATAAAGTTTGTAAGTGATTTTTTAAGTTAGAAATTGATTTAATTTGTATCGGGTTTTAAACTACATTCACCGGCATCAATCAATACAATTCTTTAATTTTTGTTGCTCATATCTTCATTTCATTTCTGAACCCATTTCCGAGCGCAGAAAAAAATTACCAAAAAAAAAAGGTGGTATATTAACTCCTGAATCATACTGACCAAGTTTCTGAAGGAATAACTTAGGTCCCTGCTTACACACTCTACAACCCCTATATTGATTATTACCTCATATGTGAATCTGCTTTTTGTTAGATTAACAATTAAGTTAGGTGATATGACGGAATGTTTGATGAAGAATATGGGAAAAACACATATTTTTGTAATTCGTTCCTTTAGCGATGCTTTCATCTCGGAAACGGCTGAGAATTGGAAAAAAACTGATTAAAACACAAATTGTATTGATTAATAACACAAATTTAGTCTCACAGAATTTTTTCCTACAACGGACCATTTCCGTGGTATAAGCGTAAGCCTCACCGGATCACCTCCCAGACGTCAGGACTTTTAGTATGTTGACCTGTTCGGAAGGAATGGATTAGGTCCCTGCTCAGTGCTCACGCACTCTACACCCTCTTTTAAGCTATTCATTGACAGGACTACAATTGTAAAAATTCGACAACATTAATGTCAAATGTTAATGTTTTCTCATGTTTCGAATTTGTATGTATGTCTCAAAAAAAAAAAAACAAGTAGAACAAAAACAAACAAGAACATCTTGTACCAAATATATGCTCGACCAATTGCAACAATTTTACAAGTTATTCAAAAAGCAGAAACGCAGTGTAATAAAAACGGTAAAATATGTTTAAACGAAACAGAATATCCTATGTATACACAGTTCCATATTCGAAATTCTAAATAACAATTAGAAATTCGATTGAATATTGTGGAAACCCCTAATTTGCTTTCACGATGTGAATTCACTAGATATGAAGTGATCAATATAATATACTAAATTATTATTCGGTATTTCTACGTCAGTATGTTGACATTAAAAAAAAGTATAAGCTTACCGTAAATGTTATTGTGTATGTTTTAATACGTAATAAAAATCAATTGGTTTTTTATAAAAAAGAACAAATGAAAACAAATCTTTATTTACTGATATATAAAATTAATATGAAAAAATAATAAGAAATTTTCACAAATTATAAATCGAATTCTTCGATTTATTTTTCTTAAACACAGTTAATATATAAACAAGTAAATTCTATAAAAATTCTATGTTACGTTTTGGTCTCGTTAGAAAATTTTCTTCTAATGTTGTGTCATTATTTTGGTTAGTTGATGAATCTCTTTCTAATGTTTGTTGTACTCCAGACGTTACAACTTCTGCTGGTAGTTTTTGTATATCTGGTAGCTGCTGTAATTGCTGTTCGTTAAATTCACTACTATCAAATAAATAACTATTGCGAGTAGGTGTTGATTTTAAGGTTTTCTTATGTGAGTTGTATTGCGCTTATATTTTCTCGAACCAACTCTGACTATAAAAATGTTCTATCAGATAAGCCTTCATCTACTTGGCCTTTTTCCAGTCGTCATCTGGTTTTATTTTGATAAATACTTCATCGCCAATATTGATTTCACTTCGTGTTCTTGTCCCTTTATCGAAATACTTTTTGCTTACTTTTGATGCGGAATGCTTTGTGGTACCAAAGTCTGTTCCTGATGTCAAACTTTTCTTCAAAATCTGTTTTGCAATTTTCACAGCGAAATTGCTTTTCCATTTCCTTGTTGATGGTATGGACTTGAAGTTTGATGCTTGAATTCCCAGTCCTGAGAAAATTGTTTAAATTCTTCACTTGAAAAATGTGTGCCATTGATTGTCAGTTATAACTTTAATTGGTATTCCATGCCTACTGAAATTTTTTCTGCACACATATATTGTTGTTTTGGCTGACATGTTATCTAGAATATCTATCTCGAAATAATCTCGAAATAATCGGAATAATGATCAACAGTTATTAAAAAAATTCGTTTTGCGCTAGTTGATCATCGCATTTCAAAAAAATCCATTGAAACAATTTCAAACGGTGCGTTAGGATTATCTGGTATCTTAAGTGGTTTTCTTTGTTGATTCATTGCGTACTGGTTACATGCTTCACATTCCTGTATAATATTCTTAATATCTTCTGTTATTCCCATCCAGTAAACTGTCTCTCTAGCTAATTTTAATGTCCCTTCTATGCCCATATGTGGTTGATGTTATCGTTCTAGAATCTTTTCTTATTTTTTGTGGTGTAACTACTCTGTCACCTTTCAATATTAAATTATTGTTTATAATTAATTCATCTCTGATTTTCAATATGATTTTATGTTGTCATTAAGATCATTTTTATTTTCTGGCCAGCCTTGCTTAATTGTTGCTGCAAGTATCTGTAATGTCTCATCTTCTATAGTAGCTTTTTTACCTTAATTATAGTTTCATCGCTTATTTGTTTTCCTTCAATGTCTTTGCAATCTTCTAGTTCTTTTAGTTCTTTTTCAATTTGATACACTTCTAAGGATTTCTCTTCATCTTTTTCATCCACAGGTGATCTTGATAATGTGTCTGCTATAAACATTTCACTTCCTTTTTTATATTTCAACACGAAATTATATCTTTGAAGAAACAGTATCATACACTGAAACCTTTTTGGAGTTTTCAGTAATGGTTTCTTGAAAATGTTGATTAATGGTATATGATCTGTTTCTTTTGTGATATCACTTTTTCCGCATATATATTGACCAAATCTTTTGCAAGCAAAGAGAATTGCTAACATTTCTTTTTCTTTTTGAGCGTAATTCCTTTGCGTTGATGTTAGTGTTTTAGAGGCATAAATTATTGGATGATTTTCTTGTACTTTTAATGTACAATCGACTGCAAATGATGATGCGTCCGTTTGGATTCGTACAGTCTTTGTTGCATCATAAAATTTTAAGACTGGTTTTGTAGTTATTAGTTGCTTCATATGTTTGAATTGCTCTTCTTGTTGATTGTTCCAACTGAATTCATTTTTTACATGAGTTATTTCTCTCAAAGTCTCTGAAGATATGAAACCATTCATAAAAATCTTTATGTTTCTTCTTTGTTATTAGGTCTTTGCATTTTGGCTATTGCGTTTATCTTATGTGGATCAGGTTTGATACACTGACTTGATAATATGTGACCAAAAAATTTTAAACTGTCGTGGAAAATATTCATTTTTTCTTTGTTTATTTTCAAGTTTTCCTGTCGTAATCTCATTAATAACTTCCTCAGTTCCGCTATTACCTGATTAAGACGCATTTGAAAAATTTCCATTGCTGGTTTGATTTCGAATGGTAGCTTGTAAATCTATATTTCCCATCAGGAGTCCAAAATGTAACTAACAATTTCCTTGGACATTAAAATTTAGACTATAAACTTTCAAATCATTTCAGTAAAGTTCAATAAAATAAAAATTAAAAAAGGTCTGTTAATTGGTTTTATAGAAATAAAAATACCAAAACCTGATTTACTAATTGTTAGATTTCCCTGTTCGTCATTACGCAAATATCGTACAAAATAATTGATACCCTGCCAGTTGGTATATTTAAAATTTTAATTTTGTTTTTAAATTATCTTGCAACAATACCAATTTTAATTTTTGTATTCAAAAATAACAAAGAAATTTAACAAGCATATTATTTTGAAAATATTATTGCAATTTATTTTGTAGGTTTATAAAGAATGGCAATCATTGCAAGACATAATTAATCTTTTCTTTTCAAATGAAACAATTCATTTTTAATGCAAAAAGCTGTATTAAATTGCAATTTGGGTTAATTGAAAATAGGGCTAATTTTTTGTGAATAGCCTCGTTTAATGACAAAGACGACTGAACAGATTGAACATTTCCCAAATATCAAATTATTTGTACAATCAATTCTTAAAACAATACAACAAGTTTTATGTACATATACATTTACATTAATTTTGCATTAAGAGAGCAATACAAATATTAAAATGATCACATTTTTTGTTTGTATGTAATTAAATATTTTAAATGGCAAATTATAGAAATAACCTAAACACATAAACGTTGCAGTTAAAAAAGTTATTTCGTATGTTGACTGGTTTACGAATGTTCATAAAAAATATTTAAAAAACCAATATACACTTTGTCATATAACTTCAACTTCAACTATAGTCATTTATTAGATATAATCTATAGCAAATATATCGAACATGAGTAATGACAAATTACTTAGTGGATTGCCAAACAAAATACAATGTATACACACAATATTTGTTCCATTAACTTCAAGTTACTTTGAATTTCTATTGTTAATAACAAAAACAAAAAAAAAAAAAAAAAACAATGATTTCGGATAGTTTTTAGTTACTCAGGAAAGAGGATACAGGTACATACATGTCATATAAAATTGATACAACACAGAAAAGTAAAACAAAAATTCAAAATATTTAAAAATAGTACCTACGCATACGCCTGAGAATTCTCTGGTGAGTTTTAATTTAATTTTTAGGCCCTTCGTCCACATGACTTTAGTGAACGAAAAGCCCCAAACTTCATTTTCCTATTATATTTATATCAATTATACAATACATACATGTCATATAAAATTGATACAATACAGAAAAGTAAAACAAAAATTCAAAATATTTAAAAATAGTACCTACGCATACGCCTGAGAATTCTATGGAGAGTTTTAATTTAATTTGTAGGCCCTTCGTCCACATGACTTTAGTGAACGAAAAGCCCTAAACTTCATTTTCCTATTATATTTATATCAATTAAGTTTCACTTTTGTAAATTTGTAAACCCAACCATCATCGAAATCGTTGAGTGCGTGACCTTTTACCCAAATCAATGTTGCCATAGAACCCATAAATTAGGGACTTATACTGGCAACTTCATAACAATTTTATGCCGCTTTGGTTAAGCCAATACTTAACAAGTTTAGCGGTATGTTTAGGACCGTTATTGTCATGTTGGAAAATCTATTGCAACGGCATTTTATCCTCAGCATAAGGAAGAATGACGTTTTTAAGGATTTCTCGGTACATGAAACGATCCATTATACCATGAATTCTATGAACTAGTCCCACTCCTTGACAATAATATTGCCTCTACCGGACTTAACTGTGCCCTTTGTGAATCGAAGATTTAGTCGTTCGCCCTTCAGCCTCAGTACGTAATTCGTCAATTTCCTGCAAGTTAAATTTGGATTCATGAGAAAATAGAACAATTAGCCGCATTCAATTTGAACTCGTTGTTTCTTGACAAACTCCAGTCGTGCCTCGTGCATGTCGATTGTTAGTGAAACAATGCGGTTCTTTTTTTTTAAGCCCGATAGGCTGTACAAAAATTAAATTTGCTCAGTTCAGAAATCAGAAATTGATGAGTTTTATTTAATTTTTTTTTTGCTGTAAAGTAAAATTAATAATCGCAACCACAATGTTGTGATTCAAAAAAAAAAAAAAATAATAATAAATTATGACGAGTTTTTTACATGTTTTTCTAATGCGTTGTTATTTTGTGCTTTAGTCAGCATTGTACGACCGTCGATTATGGGTAACGTGTTCATCATTTAACAGATCCGTAATTTTGACATAACCTTCCGTTTGCACAAGTGTTTATCATTAGGTTTATATTTTACGTTTTGATGCAATGAAGCATTCCTTAAAGACAAGATACACGTTTTCTTGACCTCATAAAGTTTAGGCCTTCCCAAATTATGCTGAAAATTTGACATCACAGAGCTTATCTCCTTGCCTGGATTCTTCCCCAAGAAACTGGCGAGGAATATGCGATCAATACTAGATTCGGTTCTGTAAAGCTCATTAAGATATTTTGAAGTCAATGAATGGTGAGTATCGACTTTTGGTTCTTGGGTCATTTTCGTTCATTTACTAATGTTTTTTTCCTGAGCAGTAGGTTACCCCAACTAACAGAAATAAAGCACATACAATGGGCAACAGGAAACTTCAAATATGTTACAATCGGTATTCAAAATGTTCACATAAAACCGACTAACGAAAGCTTTGTGGGCGCAACCGTCTTCTCATCTCATCATGTCTAATTCACGAACACCTAATAAATAATTATTAGTTTTTCTTTCAAGTTGTATCATTTCTTTAAATACTAAAAACCGTATCAATTGTGATTCGGCTTCTTTGAAGATGGGACATTATATTCATTGATTTTCTTTCGATAAATGACGATGCAGTTTTAACACATTGACATTCATATTTTGTCAACACTAAACTTTCAATCAACTCGTTTAATTAAAAGAAACAATAACGAGTTCTTATAAACATTAATTTTGTATTTAAAGAAACAATATAAATATTTAAATGATGACACCGCAGTTTTTTTTAATTAGTTATTAAAAATGGAAAAAATACCAATATCATATAAAAACACATTGCAGTTAAAAACAAATGTCAGATATTGCCATAGCAAATATTTAATGAATCAATAAACATGTGTCGATCAACTTTTTTGAACATCTTAAACTCTCTATTATATTTTATTATTTATGACCTTCAACACATAGTGTATTTTTATGAGGACTCAAATAAAAATCAAACTGATATGATTTTATTTATTTTGTTTAGTAATACATGAATAATGTAAAGTCAATAAATAAAACAAATAGACAAATAACGTATTCAAAAAGTACGCATACGCCCGATAGCACCATTTTTCATTGTTCTTTTTATTTAGTAATAATAGTATTGATAATGTTTGATGCGGCAGCCTCATGACGATAACCACAAAGGTACTCTCAACCAACCTTTTTGTGTGGACCTTTAATTCAAAGCCCAATACGATCGGCTCAGATGAGATGCATTTGATGATTTTAAAGTGGGTATATGTCAAAATGGCGGTTCAAGGAAAACGCATGCTCTTCTTTATAATCGTATTATCATGTTTGATTGTTATCTCAGACTAAAGTAACTAAATTTTTGAAGGAAGAGCAATTGACGGCGCCAATAAATGAATTAGTTTTAAAATTGCAAACGATCAGCTTTTCAATGACGAAGAAAATTGGGTAATGAATCCATTAATTTTTTTTTAAAACAGTCTTAGAACAAATTGATGGAATCTATTAAGATTTTTTGAACAAAAGAAGATTCCTGAGAATTCTCCGATTCCTTCGTTTTTTGGTTCATGCCTTCTTATACAATCGTGTATTATTTAGTACAATTCTGCATAAGTTTATTTACTACATAATTAATTACTTGAACTTGATTCATTTTAGGCATACGAATGAACCTGTTGAAATTCGGTTTCCAAATCGGTATATAGGAATTGTGGATATGCTCTACTAAATTTCTTTAATTTCTTTTTAATTGGGGCACAACATTTTATCCGAATCTCATGTCATAAGATACTTTGGTCAGGAATGAGAATTTGTCTACTATTTCTCTGAATTGATTTTTCTTTTGCTTTCTTTCGCTCAGTATTCTAGTAAATTTTCTAAAAAAAATCAACGAGCGATTGGTAAAGATTGGTGTACCTACGTCTCCAGAGTGACTTCCGAATCTTGTAACATTGTAACACCTTGCTGATTTTTCATAAAATTTTTAAAATTTTGCCCTTAATATGAAGATATACTTTTGTTTTAGCTAAACTGAAAGCCCTCTTTTTATTTTATTTTCTTTTGTTTTTTTTTTGTTTCATAAACTTTAAGTCATTTAATTTTTCGTTTTTGCCAAACTAAAAGCTGATTTTTTTTTTTTTTATCAAGTAAACTAAAAGTCACACTGTTCTTGATTTGAATTTGTTTGAATGAATTAAAAGTAAATTATGTTGCACTAATTGTACCAAGTACTTATAATAATGTATGTAAAGTAAAGTTAAGAGATGTAGGATTGAATACATATGAAATAACATTGTCACTCGTGCGGACGACATTATTTGTCAAGCCTCAAAATTTATTCTTAAAACAAAAAATGTATGAAACAAAATTTTTTAATCACTGAATAAAAAATCTATCTATCTATCTATCTATCTATCTACTTTTGTTTGACCTCATTGTCAGACAGACTGAAGCTGCATCATTTTGAAAGCTTGTGTATTTTATTTAAATGTTGCCTTTTTTCCAAAAATTTCAATATAATATTTACAATATTGAAAATGTCATATCAAAGAAAATCTCGTTGCCTGAATCCTTTTCAATAAATTGGTTGGAGATGCCTCGGTTTTGCAGAGCTCATCTTAAGACATCATGGACCTTGGAAGTCCATGAATAGTGAGTTTCGTCTTTGGGCTCTTGGGTCATTTTCGTTCATGTACTAAAATGTTTTCGTGGGCACTAAGTTAGCCATTTAAAATCCACAATTAACAGAAATACATCCAAAGTTTCTATACAAACAACAGGCAACAGTAAATCTACAAAAGTAACGGAAGCTGTGTGCCAACGTTGCATCGTTTTTCCAAAATTTTCTTATCTTCTCTCATCAGCTATTTACAACTAGTTTTTCTTTCAAATTCTAAAAACCGTATTAATTGTCATTCGGCTTCTTTGAAGATGAGACAGACATTCCTTGAATTTCTTTTGTTAATGGCGAAGCAGTTTTAACACATTGACATATATAATTATATATTTTTCAGCACTAAACATTTAATTAACTCGTTGATTTAAATATAACAATAAAAATAAGCTCTTAATTTTGCAAACATTGTTAATATTTAAATGATGACACCGCAGTTTGGTTTAATTAGTTATTAAAAATAGAAAATAATAAAAAATAAGTTAAGCACATACACATTGCAGTTAAAAAGAAAATTTCAGATATTGACTGATAATACAAATGTCCATAACAAATTTTAATGAGCCATATACATATGTATGTAAATATAGATAGACTTTTTTAAACATCTTAAGCTACCTATTATCAATTATTATTTATGACCTTCAATACAAAGTGTAGGTATATGTCAGGATTGTTGATGACTCAAATAAAAATTAAATTGTCGATAACAATTTGGAAAAAGTAGTAAAAAAGTACGCATACGCGCAAGTGCACTATTTTCCATGGTTCCTTTTTGTAAAGTAGTAATAATAATAATAATGTTTGACAGTGGCAGCCTCATGACAAGAGCTAAGACTTAATGACTTATACTCTCAATTAATTTTTATTTGTTTGAGTTGGAAGTTCTGCAGAATTGGGAAAGACCTACAAATTAACGTCGAATCCGATCGGAGATGCATTTGATGATTTTAGTAAAGTAGGAGAGGTAAAATGGCAGTACAAGGAAGACATGTTCCCGAAAAATCTAATAAGCTGCAGTGTGTTCGAATATATATATGTTTGTCGTCAAAAAGTATTTAAAACAAAAAAAACAATTAAAAGTTAAAGAAATGTATTCACAAGAAGTCAACGCTATCACAATTTGTTCCAGAATGATATATTTTTTCAAATATTTTTTCCAACTAAAATTTGAAAAACCCAAGCGGGTAAACTGATTTATATAAAAAATTAAAACAAAGTCAAAACAGTTGGCAATTTTAATTTTAGAACGGATTAAATTTTCCCAACATGGGAAAATTTACAAATACTTTGTTTTGGTAGTAGACGTAATATGCCCAGGCGAAACGGTACCTGCCATATAAACGTAACAGATAATTCAATTTTTCTCGAAAAAAATACGATCGATTTTGATAAAATTTATCTTTACTGATTTTTTGAAAACGGTGATGTTTTTCGACAAAAAAAAATTTTTACAACTAGATTTTTTACAACTACCTGCCATACAAGCGGTCTAGACAATTCCATTTTTCTCGTAAAAAATAATATCGATTTTTATAAAATATTTTTTCAAAATCACCTTATTAACGGTACCTGCCAGAAAAACGCTGTAGAAACTATTTTTACTTCCAATTGTTTATAATAGTTTCTGGCCTAGTTTCCTAAGCCAAAGGTTAGAAACTTACACAAGAGCAAGTTTGTCCGACCCAGTCGTGCCTTTTGTTTAATGAGTAGTTCAGTTTATTTCCTATATATTTTGTTGAAAAAATATACTTGTCGTTCAAATTATAATATTTTATCAAATATGTATGTTTATCAAAGCTTTATGTTTCAACTAAATTATTTTTATTCTCATTCAGTTTGTCTTATTAAAAGGTTGTTTCTCAATTTATTTTCTCACTTTATTTTTAAAATACGATTTTGCTTAATTTACTTGTTTCTTTTTTCATAAATAAATCCAAATATGTTTTTCTTTTTTTGTAATCTCATTCGAAAACTTTATCGAAAAATTAGAATACAAGCAATTTGAAGAGAACAAGCTAATTAATTTTAAAAACTGTGTGTTGCTCAAAGAGTATTTAATGAAAAACAGTAAAAGGTTAACTTTTGTTTGTTTTTTTAATAAATTAAAAAAGAAAAAACAAATAGCAATTCTTTGTTTTTCTTGTAAATGTTTAACTAAAGATTTTAATTTGTTTGTTTCTTCTTCTTTTACAGAAATCCAAACTGGTGGAAGCGGCGTTCAACCCTCGAAAGATGTCTGACCATGCTATGCGTCTTCGCTTTGGCCACAATTATTGGTCTAGTAATTGGATTGGTTTCGGTAATTTTGTCCAACCAAATGACCAAAGGTACAACATTAAACGTTGTTATTTAAAATTAGTTAAACCATTATTCATTCCATAGATTCAGCCACTGCACCTGAAGCCTTACAAGATCCCGAAGAACCAACTGCTAAGCCAGTAGATTCCTCGACTAAACGTGATGACGTTTGTTTATCACCTGAATGCATTCACACTGCTTCAAATGTTTTGAATGCTCTTGATCCAACTGTAGAACCATGTGATGATTTCTATCAATTTGCGTGTGGTAACTTCATACGTACACAAAACATTCCCGAGGATAAGGTTGCCATAAATAGCTTCTCAGACATTAATGACAAACTTCAGGAACAATTAAAGGCTCTAGTCGAAGAAGATCGTGACGAAAATGTACCGAAACATTTCCGACTACCCAACGAGTTGTATAAGGCTTGCATGAACAAATGTAGGTTTCTTAAATTTGAACTGTTTAACAATTTTGTCACTTTCTTTGTTTTTTTTTTGTTCAGCTTTAATCGAAGATTTGGGTTCCAGTCCAATTGCAAATATTTCAGAAAGTCTAGGTGGATGGCCAGTTATTAAAGGTAATTCATGGAACTCTGATGATTCATGGACATGGCAAGATACTGTTAGGAAATTCCGTAATCTTGGCTTCAGTATGGATTACATATTAGACTTTTCGATTGGTGTTGATCTAAAGAACTCTACAAAGCGTATGATTGATGTAAATTGCAGTTTAATTTTAAATTATGATTTGCTAACTAATTTTTACTTTAACAGATTGATCAATCGGCAATCGGTTTAAGTCGAGAATATCTTGTGAAAGGCTTAAATGAAACTCTGGTGTTAGCCTACTATGACTACATGGTTGATTTGGCAGTTCTTTTTGGTGCAAAGAGAGATGTTGCATTGAAGGAACTCGGAGAATCGCTTCAATTTGAAATGGATTTAGCTAACGTAATTTTTTTTTAACTCTTTTAATGACTTTTACTTAAAAAAAATGTATTATCATAGATTTCATGGCCAAACGAAAAACGCAGAAACTCATCAGCTTTGTATAATTTGAGGACTATTGCCCAGCTTCAAACTAGCTACCCTTATATCAGTTGGAAGGAATACATCAATACACTACTTCCAGCTGAACTTCAAATTGACGACGATGAACCTATCAATGTATCAGTGCCAAGTTTTTTCGATGATCTAGGACCACTTCTAGCTAAAACTCCAAAGCGTGTCATTGCAAATTATATGATGTGGAGAATACATGCATTTTCTATTTCCTTTTTGTCAGAGGAATTCAGAAAACGTCAGTTACAATATGCAACTGCACTTTCCGGACGGCAGGAACAGGAAGCTCGTTGGAAGGAATGCGTTGACATAACTAGTGGAAGGTAAGTTGCATGGAAAATATTTCAAAAAAATATAAGGAACTACACCAATTGTGATGTGGTCACAGCCATGGCTTATTTCCAGCCGGGGCCGAGAGTGAACATCCAAAATTGTATTTTTTCTATTTTGGTGCCATAGGTAGGTTTGGGAAAGTTTTATTAGATGAACTTATAAGTTGAAAAGAATAATAATAAATATTTTCTGAAAAGAGTTTTTGATGTTCTAATAAGAACTTACTCGATTTAAATATACATAAAGTAAAATTAACATACATAATGAAATAATCTTATTACTTCAATACCTTCCCTTGTTAATTGATGCTGAATATATGTATTTTCAAATTACTCCCATTTCACTGCAGAAAAGTTTTAATCTTGGACAAGGAAATGGTGTCGTCATAATATCGGCGACTTGTTTTTCTGGTGATACTTGTTGAATTTGAATTTTCCCTTCAGTGACTTTCTCCCGAATGAAAAAATGTTTCGTTGATATGTGTTTTGTTCTTCTATGAAATTCGGGGTTTTGTGCAAGTCTGACTGCTGCCGAATTGTACACTTAAGAACTGGAGTTTCTTTTAATTCCGTCAATCCTCTGAATAATATGGATAACCAAATTATTTACTTCGCTGCCTCATTTGCTTCTATTATATCGGTTTCAGTAGTAGAGGTTACAACCATTGACTGCCTTTGACTAAACCACGAAATAGCACTTTCTGCATGCGTTATAACAACACCAGAAGTCGAACGTCCATTATTTTTGCATCCACCGAAATGTGCATCACTAAAACATCCTAAAATTCCGCTTCTTATGATTGGTCGATATTGAAATTCATACTTTAGAGTTACAGACCCAGCTATGTATCGGAATACTCTTTTAAGTCTTGTCACATCTTCTAGTTTTTCTGATTTTGTAATTTTTGAAGACTTCAGCATAGATGTTGATACTGGCCTGCACTCCATAAATTGAAAAGTATTTTTCTTGCATGCGATTCTTGGCTTTCTTTCATTCCTTCTTCTTTTTGTTCAATTTCTAGTCCCAAAAAGAACGATGCTTTCTTTGAAACAATCTTAAATTTTTTTCTCAGTCCTCATTCTCAAAACTATTATCGCTCCCAGTTTCGTACTCGCCCGAATATATGCTTCCATTGAGTTTATACACTTAGAGGAATCATCTTTTCGATTATCAGTGTTGAACGTTTCTGTTGATAGGGTTCGCACCGATCGCTGTATTTACGTTCTGCGTTGAGTAAATTCAAGAAACAAAGAGTCAAGGAGAGCCAAATTCTTTCTCTTTTTGGCTGGCATATGAGAAAAACAGGTTGGTTCTTAAATCCCTTATTCTTGTTTTTTTACCAATCTACAACTCATACAAACTTACTCCATCTACTCATGATTTTCCAGTTCAACTAAGGATGTACACTGCAGTATTTGTAAGCTCCGCGCAAATTGCTTCAGGATAATCAACTTCTACTAAGGTCCGGTTTTTTCTTTCGCTTCCCCCATTCTCTTCAGGAGTATACGGCTCTGTCAGTCTCTGGGTGATGCCATTTGTCCGAAGAATCTATTTTACCTCTGTGTTGTCGAACTCTCCACCGTTGTCACTTAGGATTTCTTTTGTTGAGCCCAACATTTTGGCGTGTGCGATAACTTCTGTCAAAACGATCTTCACATCTAATTTGTGTTCTATGGCTAATCCGTATCTGAATTTAGAAAAACTATCTTTAAACACAACCAGATACTTTTTCTTCTTGAATGAGTTGCTAAAAGGTCCGCAACCGTCCGTTGAAATAAGTTGTCCTGGTGCGGTCGCTTTCCTTCTTGTTCCAAACGGCAGTCTGTGAGCTTTACGATAAATGCACGCTTCACAAAGATTCTTTTCCAACTTGACTTTGATGCCCAACTCTTTCTCAAGCATTTGCTTGATCTTTATTCCTGATATCCCTATCTCTCATGATAAAGTTTCAGGGTAGTGTCATCTCCGATGGCTACATTGAGTTGCATTCCACTTTTCGTCTTTAAAATTATTGATTTTATGGCTGCCATGTATAACAATCCGTTCACTTGACGATTACCGCATAGCACTGTTTTACCATCAATATCAAGAATACACTTTGTGGCTGATGACTTGAAAATACTGCTTTTGTTTCTGTCATGAGTTGCCAAAACTGAAAGTAAGTTCTTTGAAATTGAAGGAACATACATAAACATCATTTGACGTTATTTTCTTCTTGTTGTGAGTTGATTTAGCTCTAATAGTTCCTTTTCCAAGTACACTCAAAATTTCTTTTCCAGCTGCTTGTATTTTGCATGAACTCTCAAACTCTTCAAAATCGATAAACCATTCTAGACAATAGGCAATATGCCTTGTTGTTGTTGCTTCATTGTCAATCCGCCAATTCATTGAGTTTGACTCCACTACAAAGGCTTTGTTGCAAATCGACACCAAAGAAGAGTTGGTATCCACAAAATTGCTGCTTGAAACTTTGCTTCTAGTTGGTTTTCCTTCTGCAATCCACTTCTTACTGTTGATATTTGACTTCGATTGAACCTCTTGCTTCCTTTTGTCAAATCTTGCAACTAAGGCCTCTTGAATCAAGTTGTTATCATCTTCTGGCTTTCTTAAATTTTTCTCAAACATACAAAGTTGCATAGGAAGCTCATCAAATGTTTTGTCTTTGTCTTTTGTTAGAAGCATCTAGCTAAATTTAAAAGTCTCGAATGTTTTTGGCAGTATGTATGTGTAAGACTTAACATACAATTAATAGATCTGGCAACGGATTTTAATTTTTAACTTTGAGACCACTGTTCAATTCGCTCCACAAGCTTCGTAACTTCGCAATATGTGTTAAAGCATCCATATTTGGGTTCCTGCTGAATCCAAAAAGATCAGTGCAAATCTTGAACCTGATCCTTCGAAGTTGTTACGAATTGTTCTTTCAGTGAATCCCATTCATCCTTTGCAGTTTCTTTATCCATGATCTTCTGATATACTGCATCAATAACTGAACTTGTGATCATAGATTTCGCATAGCTGTTCGCCTTTGTATATAAGTTGCTCTTTTCCTAATGATCACTATGAGCACCTTCTACTAATGGCTCGGGTTTCTTCAAAATTCCATCAAAAGCTTCGAATGCTCCTTCATGATAGTCCAGCAAATCACGGATTTTCCTCTTCCAGAAAATTCTTAAAACTCACCAGCCAATGGTTTGATGTGTTTAGCTAAACCCATTTCTATTATAATATCCTCCTTTATTATAATTTACTAGATACGATTCTACTTAAATTTAAAATAATTTATAAATATTTACGAATATGCCCTTAACCTATTGTATTTAATGGATTGAATACAATATACTCGTTTAAATTAAAAAGAAAAGTTTTATTAAATTAACTTATAAGTTGAAAAGATTTGATAAGAATAAATATTTTCTTAAAACAGTTTTTGATCTTCTAATTAAAACTTACTCGATTTAAATATAAATAACAATGTTGAAAATACATAAATAATAATTCAATGAATGACAATAATGGCTACCGACAATGGCCGGAAACCAAAGACACAGCCCTTCAAAGTGCAGAAAATATGACATAACTATGGTAAGTAATTTTGGCACGAAATATTTGTTAACTAAAATGTAGTTTGAAATGTTTAAAATATTAATTTATAACTGTTATCATAAATTATCAAGCCGGAAAAGGGTTGCCAGAGCAACTAAACAAAATCTATGATTTTTTTTTAAGTGTTTTATACTGTTTTTCAAGATGCTCTGGCAACCCTTTTTCGACTTGATAATGTTATGGCAGTTATTCATTATTATTTTAAACATTTCAAACTACATTTTATTGAAAAAAAAATTCGTGCCAAAACTACAACTTACCATACTTAGGTCATATTTTCTGCATTTTGAAGGGTTGTATCTTTGGTTTCCGGCCATTTCCAGTAGCCATAATTGTTATTCATTAATTAATGAGTTTGCCTGAAGGAATAACTTGAAAAAAATTTAGGCGCGCCAAAATAATGTCCCAAAATTGATTGCTAGCTCTCTCTCGGACTAGACATAGTTCGTTAACGGAAGTTTGCTCGTGTGTCTTACAAGACGATTATCGTCTCCCAAATATGGCGTTAAAGTCGGCAAAAATAATCGTAACATCGTACTTTGGGCATTTACCATAACCGCTCTGGAGAATATCGTATATTTATTTATTTTAACTACAGACGAACACTATATATAGATTACTTCCTTGGTAAAACAATCAACGTTGAAATTTTGAATTTTGTCGCCAGTCATACTAACGTTATGATTGTGTGTTAATTACACAAACATAACGTGTAAGTATTCGATTATTTTTGCCTCAATCATCCCCTTATAACAAAAATCATCGAGCTAGAATTGAAAAACAATGAAATTGATAAACAATTTAATTTCCTACAAATTTGTAGCTACAAAATATTTGTTAAACTAAAATTTTTAGTTTAACTTCTAGAAAGGCTCCTAATGAACTCCTCTAACGAATAGTAAAAGAAAACAGTACAACTGTGTTGGACTGCCCTTTGAACGTCTTTGGAATGAAAAGCTATATAGCTCGTTTCAATCACTTGGCCAATGGTCCGATGCGCAAAGAGAGGATTCAAGAGCACACAAAATTATACTATAAAATCTTTCAAAATCTTTCTATCCAAAAACGTATTTAGTTTAATTTTTTCTAAGAGAAATAGCTATAAATATATTTTTAACAAATTAATTTAGAAAATTATTATTTTTTATAGAACATTAAAAATGCCAGAAAAAGAGGAGGAAACTGAAAAAGAACGGTATGATTAATTAAATCATTCCTGTATCATGAAGATTCGAATTCATACTACATTTATATTTCAATGTTGCGCCATATTATTAATTTTTTAGTATAGCTTTATATTTATGTTGAAACAAATTAAATTAAGGTATAACATAACCATAATAATAATATTTCATATCTGTAGTGCCACGTGGCGTAGTGTTTAGTGTGTGGGACTATCACGCCGGAGGTCTGGGTTCGAGCTTTGAGTACAACTTATGTTTTTTCAGGGGCACTGCCTAAGAGTACCATTGTTATGAAAAGTGCTTCTTATCATAGTCGTTCGGATTCGACAAAAAATTGTAGGTCCCAATAAATGTATTTCTTTTTTTTATATTTCAAACTGCTTATTCGAATCTCTACAACTTTATAAAGATGTTTATTAATGTTTTTCTATTTTCTTTTATTTAAATACTTAATGCTCACCACACAACATATTATGCCATATTTTTTCTGACGTGATTTTATCTCTGATTCTTTGAATTATAAATACCACTAACTATTTTCTTCTTACTTAGTATCTAATATTAAAATTTCATTTACATATTTTCCATTCACAACTTTGTATTAAAACAGACCCACTTCATTGTAATGTCTTGTTTGATTGCTATCTCAAATTATTTTGTTTGCACAAATACATAACTTGCCTTATTAGTATTTATAATCGTAATTAAAAATGTAGAAGGAGTAAAAACAACAAGATTGGTGAAGACAAAAGTTTTGGTTCTACTACCCTACAGCCTGTATGGCATGTATAGTTTTTAGATTTTTCTTAGATAGCCCAAACAACGAATGCTTAAAAAGGTGTCTAGGTGGAAAAATCGAGGGCAGAAAAATAAGTATGCAGATTTGTTTAGACTATAGCGAGGAGGTTATCATACATACATATAAAGTCTTTTTTTAGTTTTTCTCTTATTACTCACAAGCCCTTGGTTCTCCAAAAAAAATATTAAGTAAAAAAATAAAGCAAACTTTGCTACAAAAAGTTTATATATAGTTTTCTCGCATCTTAAATAGTTTCTGAGATATAAGCTTGAGAAGATCGCTTATACGTGAACGAAATTCAACAAAAAATCGTTTTTGATTATTTTTGTTGAATTTTTGCAAATAACTGCGAAATAAAATACCGTAAAATAATGCAAAAGATTCCTCGAATGATTAATTCGAATACGAACAACTAGAAACAAAACTTAAATTACACGACAGTGTTTATGATCTCGAATGTGATCACAACGTTCACACTTCACCGTTTTATCTACCATAGGACCTGCCTATGGATTTAGCCAGGTTGACCTCAGAAAACGTTGATAAACTTGACGGTCCTCGATTGTTCCTCTGTGCTGATGGTTACTGAATTGAATAAACATTGCTAATTTGCTATAACATAATTTAGGACATCAGAAATTCTAATATGTAAACAAAAATTCAACAAAAAAACGTTTTTGATTATTTTTGTTGAATTTTTGTTCACATATTAGCGATCTTCTGAAGCTTATATCTCAGAAATTATTGAAAACACGCAAAAACTATATAAACATTTTTTGTAGCAAATTTTTCAGGTACAATTTTTTACTTAAATTTCTTTTTTTTTGTAGGATCAAGGGTTTGTGAGTTATAAGCGAAAAACTGAAAAGGAAATCTAAAGCCCCCCGCACCCATTTGCGGAAAACCTTGGATCGGGGACTTTTAGTATGTTTACCTCCCTCGATTTTTCCACCTTGAATCATCCCTTGACTGGACTAAGAACAGAAATCAGATTTTTTAGCTAAAAAAATAACGGTACCTGCCACATCACCGTTATGAAAGTCTTTTTTCTCTCGAAAACGCTCCAATAATAATTGAAGATGGTTTTTGTCTAACTGCTTTTACTTGCGATTATAGGTAGATACTATAAGGCAAGTTATGTACCTATTCGTGGAAAAAAATTTGAAAAAACAATCAAACATGACATTACGATGATAGTGAAAAAAGTGGGTCTGGAAATTCTGTCTGTCTGTATGTAACAGCACCTACAGCCTAAACGGCTGTACCGATTTACTTCAAATTTGGTATGTAGGGTTTGTAGAACAATTAAAGAATTAAAAATGGCGTTCTTGAAATTTGTAAAAAGACATTTTTATAAAAAATATTAAGTAAACATCGATTTATGTAAAAGCTTTTCTAACGATTTTGGAATATTTTTTTTGGTAAACTAACATTAAACAACAAAATTTTCTGCATACTTTTATTTTGGCTTGAATTTATGAAAAGAAGTTTTAGCACTTTTGTGAAAATTCATGTTTTTCTTTTCTTAATATTAAAAAAAAAAAAAAATATTAAATTTAATTTTATTTTCTTGGCGTCTAACAAAACAAAACTGTTAAACCTTGTTGCTGAGTGAATTGAAGCTACTTTAAGAAGTGCATTAACACGTATTGTTTATTCGAAACCTCACTGTTGATTCGAAGTGAAAATACGTTCGGTCAAAATTCCCAATAGCTTTTAAAATTCCGAGGGAACAAGGCAAAAGTCGAAATGTTTTCCAAGTAAACTTCACAATAAGACTGGATATTTATACTTGCGATTATAGGTACTATAAATAAAGCAAGTCATGCATTCGTAAAAAAAAAATTGAGATAACAATCAAACATGACATTACGATGATAGAGAAGTCGAAAAAAGTGGGTCCGGAAATTCTGTCTGTCTGGTTGTATAAGTTGTATAGCCCAAGCGGCTGAACCGATTAGCTTCAAATTTAGGTATGTAAGGTTAATTGATCATTCCCTAAAATAAAAAAACGGTACCTGCCATATACCCGTAAACAAAAATCCAATTTTTCTCGAAAAAAATACGATCAATTTTGATAAAATTTCGCATGAGTGATTTGTTGCCAAAGACCCAGTCGTGCTCATCATTTTTAATGCTTTTGTAAAATTAATATTTGGAAAACGGGTTCACTTAAATTTATTTTGTCTGCATTATTTGCAAACTATTCAGCAATAAAAATTTCCGGACCTATGTACTTCAAATTTGTAACAAAAAACTTTTTTGTTTTTATCGATTTGTTATTTAATTCGATTTATTAAGAAAAAAATCTTTTTGTATATTTTAATTTCGGTTTGAATTTTTATGAAATGTAGGTTTGTTAATGACGTTCCATGAATATTTTTTTCTTGATAACTCTCTAGGTCAGAAGATCCCTTTAAATCAACCTCCCTTTCACCCCGATGGATCGGACCAGGAGACCACCCACATACTGAAAAAAATGAAACTAATCGTACAGGATTTGTTTGGCTTATTTTTCATTTTAAAGCTAAGTTTGCCTGGACCCTGTCTCCTGAATGTATTCAAATGACCTTTGATTGCTTTAGAAGGCAATAAAGACTTTTTCAATCAGCAAACCAAGTGTTTCTTGTCTTAGATTACTGAAGGCTACCGTATGCGAATGGTTTCAGTTACTAAAAGTCAGGTATTTTTATACCAGAGCTGCATCCATCAAAAATCCTTTCTTGACAGAGATTTAAAAATACGCACACATTTCAAAGTCTATGATGAGCTTCAACTTTTTTAAGTTTTATCAAGAAGATCCATTCTGTTCCCTTCCGACTCGAAATTTTAGGAGGCACTATAGTACCTACTCGCTTGTTTCTTCCTTCCACACGATGGTCATCGCTCATATCCAAGATGCAATATATTTTTTTGGTTTTTAGTTTTATTATCTAGTTTTCAATAAGATTCTCCGAAAGTGAATTGAGACGTTCATATAAAACGCTAAACAAGATTTAGGCATTAATTCCAAAGTATATACATACACATGTGTGTCATCTTTTTTTAATAGATCGGATAGATGAAATTGAGATTGCAATGCTCGAGTATTCGTTCATATAACCATATTTTAAAATATTTCTAGCCGGATAATCTCTAACGGACATGTATTTTAAATGTCATCAGCGACGCCAGTTTTTTTTTATTAGAGTCTTGGGATGTTGTTTTTTACAGCCTTATTTAGCTACTTACGTGGATCGATTTCCTTTCGCTCTTTATTTCCATTCTGCTATCCATCGGTTAAACTGCATTATTCCAAACTAATTTGAACTCGTAATTCTCCCGGACGGAAGAATATAAAAAAGAAATTTTATGAAACTGCCTACAACCAGCAATATTTTATATGCGAATCTTAAATGTATGTATGCATGACATTACCGACGTAAATCCATAATAACTTCGAATGAATGAAGAGTATACTGCTCTCCTAAGCGAAAAGGTCTTAACTCATTTTTTTTATTTTTTTATTTTTCCCGTTTTGTTTAGTCTCAAACTCTGAAATCTAATGATATTTTTTAATAAAAAAAACGCATATTTTAAAGAATAGTATAAAGTAATTAAATAAATAAGTTTTAGCAAAACAAAAAAAAAAAAAAACCTGTCGAAAGCCTAAGAAAATTCATTTCTCAGCATGCTTCGCTAAAAATTGTAATTTGAGATACGACTTTCTCGCTTAGGAGGGCAGCATAGGTAACTATAGTCAAAATTTTACTCTATAAATAGCTTGATACTGATAGTTGATAGAATGAGTGCGTATACGTGAATAAGAGAATTATCGACATTAACGACATTACCGACGATTTTAATCCACATTCACTCGAATAATAGTAGTCCACCGAATTCTAGAATACAGAATTCTAGAATACTGGATTAGCTGGCTGAAATACTTTAATTTGTTGATTTCTTCGTATTGAGAAACTCAATTTCACTGACTCAGAAATAGAATCTACGCGAACGATTCCCACCTTTTGTAAACATTTTTTCAATATGTTAATTGAAATAAGTTAGGTTCTGTGTAGCCTGTAGTGGATGCGTATAGTAGGTGTCTCGATGTATTTTTTTTTCAAATGTGCTTCTTAAGCAAATTGAACTTCGAAAATAATTCTTTTTACAGAGTCGAACAAAAAGCAGATGACGGAGAACCTGAATTAGAACGGTATGAGTAATTATCCAAATTAAAACATTCCTGTATCATGAAAATTCAAAGGATAAGAATTCACAAACATATAAACATCTCCATTTTAATGTTGCACCATATTTGCCATTTTTGAGCATAGCTTTTACATTGGCTTGCGAAACATTTAAATATTCGAAATAAAATACCAAATCCTAAAAGATTTGACAGTTTATAAAAAGCATTGAGCTACTTTCAGTGATTATGTGTGTTAAATAACTAAAGCAAACATTTTTTATGTCGTAAAACTTAACTTATTTTTAATTTTATGTAAAATATTTATTATAAAAATTGAAGCTGTTCTGATAATATATATATATAACTTTTTCAATATTTTCAGTTTGGCTATTTCGGTTGGTTCGCTATATGTTCGTAAACACTTTAAAGAAAATGCCAAGCATATTGCCTTGGAAATGGTCGACAGTATAAGAAGTGTATACGCTGGAATTCTTACTCAAGTTGACTGGATGGACGAGCAAACAAGAAAAGCGGCTCTAGAAAAATTAAGCACAATGACAACTCACATTGGATATCCCGATGAAATCATCGATAACACTAAGTTGGCCGAATATTATGATAATCTAGATATCGATCCAAGCAAGTACTTTGAATCGTTCCTCAAGATGAACGTTTTTGGAACAGACAAATCGTTTAATAAATTGCGACTGCCTGTAAATAAAACGGATTGGGTTCGTCACGCTAGGCCAGCAGTTGTTAATGCTTTCTATTCATCGTTGGAAAACAGCATACGTAAGTTTTGTGAAAAAGTTTTTGTTGTTAGTTTTTTTTTTTTTGTAGCAATACGGCTAAGTTAGTATTGCAGCAGAAAAGCTGTATTTTTTATGAATTACATTACAATATACAACTTTTTTTAAACATCAAGATTAATTGATATAATTATTGGATACAGTAGTCAGTAAGAGTAACCTAAGCAATCGTATATGTCTTAATGATTACAACATCCATTCATAACATTTTGCTTGATTACCTTGGTAATCGTCTTCAACTTTGTATGTACCTAATCGTAAATTGCATATTGTCAACCGAAAGTGTGATGTAAATCAAATACACTGCATTCAAATGATATTTTATATTTTATTATAATATATATATATATATATAGATATACCATTAAATACATTGTTAGAATCTGAGCTGAAGTCATCTGTACGATGGTGATGGAATGAAGTTTTACTTTGAAGTCAACGATCGTGGTTTTTTTACTTCACCTCTTTGCAGTGTTACCTTACCCGTGTATTGTGTAATATATACCCACTAGAAAGTTGTAAGTTGCTCTTGTTACCCGTCGTTCAATTATTTTTATACTGAATTATCTGTAGCCTTTAGAGTAGTTTTTAAAGGAAAAACTTCAAAACTCTACTTAGGAAGAAGTTAATAGCGATTAGGAAAAAACATCTGAAAAAGTTGGAGCAAATCAGTTCAGGAAATGTTAACTGATACAAAATTTATAGCAATCAGACCAGTCTATTTACCTAATTGAAATGGACAAATTTTACTATGAAGATAGATGGGAGTTAACATCGTTTTTGAAAGAGATGATTATTTACGTAATCCTGTCGGCCAAATTTTTGCCAGAAGATTTGTTTTTATTATTTTATGTATAATAAAGTTCACACACATATTAATTAAATTGTGTAATTAAAATAGTCTAAGTTACTCCTTTCAACATCATCAGCTATCTGTCAGTGAAAGTCCCGTCGAAAGTCCGTTAGTTCTCCTTACGACATCAGCTATCTGTCAGTGAAAGTCCCGTCAAAATCGGCCAAGTAGTTTCTGGTCGGTTCCTATGTACGAATTTTCGAAAAAAAGGACCCGAGCCTAAAGGTTGCCTCTTATAATTGTGTAACACGAAGTCAGGTTACATTGGCGCTCTTTTTGTAATATTTCTTCTTCATTTGCAAAAGATTGATTTCCAACATTTCAAAGTCTAATAATTGCATTATTGCTTCGTTATGGAAGTGAAAGATGAGATTCTCTGGCGTTTGTAAATATCATTGGAAATTAAATCAAGATAATTAAATAAAAAAATAAATAAAAATAATTAAATTTGCTGCTCATATCAATCCGATTGATATGAGCAGCAAATTCCAATTGAATATAGAGCAAATCAACTTTTTCCAAGATTCTGACCGAATGTGGTTAATAGAAATGCCGACACTATGTATCTATAATAATATAATTCATGTATAATATGTATAATATAATTCAAATTTTACTTCCCAAAACAATTTCTAGCTTACTCTATATAAGACCAATAAATTGTTTATGGAAAATTATTTAATTTGTTTACAGAATTTCCCGCTGGTATCCTGCAAGGACAATTTTTCCATGCCGAGCGACCAAAATACATGAACTATGGTGCGATTGGTTACGTCATTGGTCATGAAATAACTCACGGTTTTGATGATCAAGGAAGACAATTTGATGTGAATGGTAATTTGGTCGATTGGTGGCAGGAGAACACAAAGGAGGCTTACCTAACCAAAGCCAAATGCATCATTGAACAGTATGGAAACTACACAGAAAAGTCAACAGGATTAAATGTAGGACTGTCATATAGAAACACAAAAATACTTTAATCAAAGCTGTATCTTTTAGTTGAATGGGGTCAACACTCAAGGAGAGAACATAGCTGACAATGGTGGAATTAAGGAATCATATCTCGCTTATCGTAAATGGGCTCAAAAGAATGGTCCAGAGCCTAAACTACCCGGACTAGATTTCCAACCGGAACAAATGTTCTGGCTGTCAGCTGCACAAACTTGGTGTTCAAAGCAAAGAAAAGGTAAGTTTTCTCTTGATGGTGTTATTTGAAATTAGCTTTTAATTAATTAAAATGATTTACATTTAGAATCATTAAAAATGCGCATCACAACCGGCGTTCATTCACCATCCGAATTTCGAGTTTTTGGTCCAATGAGCAATATGAAAGACTTCGCTAAAGATTTTCAATGTCCTGAAGGATCGCCAATGAATCCTGTGCACAAGTGTGAAGTCTGGTAGACCATGATGTATTCCAATATTTTTTTTTTGCGAGTTTATAGATTTATTATTCTAAGTTTAGTTTTTTTGTTTTTTAATTAACTTATTTTGTAAATAATTTAATTATAAATAATAGATACAAATAAATAAAAAATAAATGAAAATTACTTTACTTAATTTACTTACTTGTTTTACTTTGCGGAAGTGGGGTGCTTTTTGTTATTAAGTTATGACCTTAAACGACAGTAGGTTCGCTCAAGTGGTCCTTATTAATTTCCAACAGAAAAATAGTCGATATATTATAAGAGGTGACAGATTAGGGGTAGCCTCGCCCAACTGAGCTCAGCAGTGAACTTATTTATTTCAAATAGAGGACTTAAAGAAAACGAACAAAAAAATCACTTCCTTTCTTATTAGGTACGCAAGCTGTGAGACATTTCTCAAAAATTTAATCGAAGACGGAGCTGTAAGAACGCAACTAGCTTTAAACTTTGAACATACAAACTAACTTTGGCTCCAGAGAAACAATTTTTGAAAATTTACAGAATACAGGTCATTATAAGCAATTGTTTTTTAAACAGTACACAAAATAAACCACCCTTTTAATTTTAAGGATAGGAAATTCTTGCGATTTATAACAAAATACAGACATTTTAAACAACAGAAGGGGAAAATGTTTTCGAAAAATTTTTAAGTGTTTTTGCAGCCGCTCGAAAAATAAAAACCATTGTATATAAATTTCTATAGTACAACCCTGGGGCAGCGCCATCTAAGGAAAGTTGTTAACTACACATTTGGAGGTTCTTACATTTACTAAGTGTCTATTCTGTTACCCTAACAATAGTCGTCTACGAAACAAATTAATAATATGTAATGTATTTTATTGGCTCTAAAATCCATATTTCCTTGACAAGAGTCGTAAACAAAACAAAAATAATATATGTTTACGACTGTTGTCAGGGTTACAGAATAGACAACTATTAAATACACGAACCTAAAAATGTGTTTATCACACGTTTCTCAAGATGGCCAGGCGGTGATTATTCAGCATGAAAATACTATAGAAATGAATATACAATGTAAAAACACTGAAGAAAATAAACTGAGTGTACCTATAAAAATAGAAGCAACGAAAACTATTCTTTGCAGATGTAGAAATATCTCTAAGAGAACATTTAAAGTGTTATTAAAAGACAACAAGAGGCGATTGTTGGGGTAAACTTAAAAAAATGATGGTTTTTCAAGTTTACAAGTTTTTTTTATTTTTTTGTTATATCTTTTTTTTATAAATGCCTTTTTTTGCCTTTTTTGATGTTTTATTTTGCCTATTTAAGAAATTTTAGGTCCACAAAATCCTATCTCGGTCATAAATGTCATGTCTGTTTTGTTTATGCTCAAACATTTGTTTTACTTACCGCCTTTAGTTTTGAGAACAATGGGCGCATTCGAGAAAGTGTTAAATGGAAATGCAATACTTTAGTGTTGTTGTAATTCTATGTTAAAAAAATTCTGGCAAGCGAAATCATCTGTCAAAATCCAAACTCATGGTACATATTGTAATATTTTGCAATATCTCGGCTATTGAATTTAGTTTGGCTTTATAAAGCATCAGTTTCATTAACTTTTTGACAGTTAAGGTTTCATCTTTCAATCTTTCTTTTTTGCATTAGGAAAAGTATAGTTCAATACTTTGGTATTCAATACCCGAATAACACTTTCTCGATTGCGTTCAATGTTAAAATGCAGACAGCGTTTAAGGTTATAAAAAATGTTTTGGAATTTTGACCCTTGACAGAAGTAAAACTTACCATTAAATACTCCGGTTACATTTAGTTTACAAAGATTCTTCGTTATCGTTATTTCTTGTGCCCCCTTTAGTAACCCGTAAAAATTGGTTATTTGGGTAACCTTCGAGATAGGGTGCTTTTTGTATCTTTTTCAACGAACGTTTGTCCTTTTTTGCAATTTTTTTAAAGCTCCATATTTAGGCGTCTCGATGTTGCCTACCACTCTTAAAAACGTTCGCAATGTTTGAATGCTCTATAAACCTTAACACCCAGTTTCACAGTGTTCGTTTAACCTTTAACTGTAGTTTAGTGCCTGTAAATTCTGTAGTTTCAACCGAAATTGTAGTTTAAACTCTGAATATGAAACTGGGCCTATAAATCAGTCAGTTGAGTCGGTATTTTATCAGTAGGGAATTTGGTGTTCGGTCCTACTTTTTTCAGGACTTTAAAGTCGGTATTTCCTCAATTGGAATTTTTTTAAGCAAATGCATAATAGGAGGGAAAAAAGGACTTTTGTAGGTACATATATATATTTTAATAGTAATCGCTTAAATAAATTTCCTCTGTGGGCATCTATCTCTGGAACTTATAACAACTGGATTGAGTGGCTTGGAATATTTCGTAGACTTAAAGAATTTGGAAAACAAAAGAGACCAACCGATTGGAAAAAGAACGAGAACTATATATAGGAAAAAAGACTGAGAATGGGAATTGAAACATACGAGTTGGCTTGCGTTTTAATGAATGTTTGCTCTCATTTAGTTTATATTTTAATGACGAAAGTGTAAATAAATGTTGTTGGAAGTGTAAATAAATGTTGTTGGAAGTGTAAATTCTTGACTACAGTTACTAGGATGCGAAAATATTATATTTAATTTATGACCCACTTCCAATTTATAAGTTATAACCATAATAGGGGGGTTGAGACTTGAGATAAGGCTTTTCGCATAACACCCAATTGCATTCATAATCTATGTATCGGAATATTAAAAGTAAAGTAAATTAAACTTACGGTCTTCCTGGGATGGATGATGAGGCGATCCATACGCACGTTTTCGTACACGTCCAATTCCAGTGGCTTTCCTAGATTTCTTTCATGTGCAAACACTCAATCGAAGGATAACAGCTTGGACAAAATTCCTTGCCCCTGAGTACCTGTATTTTTTTTTTTACTGACTTCTGTTTGTTCACTTGTAATTGTTTTTTTTTTTTTTATTCACGCTTTTTTATTTGTTTTCAAAATTTTGCTAGACCTGGTGGGACTGCAATCAATCTAAGTTTATATTTTTTTCGAATTTTGAGGTTTCTTTTTTTAATTCCTCTATGGTACGCATCCATACCGTACTGAAATTATTTCAACGTATAACGACTTCACGAGTTTACGATGGGGCAGTGAATTGTTTGTTCTGCGTCGAAGTGGCTAAAACGGCTGGTGTCTAAATGGTGACGTGTAATTATCTGTAGCGCAACATGAAGATTAGCTAATCTAAACGATGTTTTAACATACGAGCATTACTTGTGGGTCACGCCTCAGAATTTGCGACAAAGATTAATATGGTTAAAAAATATTCTGCTTTTTATTTTAGTGCATTACCAGAGATGTGTACTTGGCACGATGCTGCTGTAGGAATTATTGATGAATTATTAGGATTATTTTAAAAATAAACTCTCCTGTTTTTCTTTACCTGTTGGAAATTGTGATATTAGTGTTCCTTTCATCTGTTATTCTCTTATCCTTTTTTCTCTTGAAGAAAAAGCAAGTAGACCATCTCACATAAGCATATATACGCCGACAGAAAACTGGTTTAATCGATTCCACACGAGCAGATAACACGTCAGCAAAATCGTATTTTCATTGTGTTTGTATTTCATTCAAAATTTTCAAGTCAACCAAAATATTTTAGCGTAACATACATATATTCATCTACTAGTTCTCTAGTCCATTACCCAACAACAGTAGTTAACAAAGTACATTAAAAATATAAAAAATATATATATATATGTTATGGTTAATCTTTGAACCTGATTTATTGGTGTTCGCCATTGTTTTTTACTACCTACTTTGTTAACTCGAGAACATGAAATAAAAAGGATTGTGAGGAAATACATCTGTGAAGAGTTGCAGACAGTTGCAATGTTAAAAAGTGTCTGTGACTAGGAAAGCAAACAAAAAACATAATCAACGTTAGTCGCAAAGACAGCTTTTAAACGTTTCAACTCTCTTTGCGAATAACGTTCAGACAAAACACAGACGAGCACCAACAAATTGCATAGACTGCTTTTAAAAGATGCAACTCCTGCGTGTAAATCGTTTGTTTTTCACACGTTTATTTAAGCTTTTGGGAGAGAAACGTATGTGGTGGCCGGGGAAGATGAAATCGCTGGGGTAGCACGAGTTGCACAAATCATCGGTCTTACTTTGTGGTTTTTGTTATGAAAATTCTATGACATCGTTTGTGGTCCGTGGTTGATATTTGTATGACTGTTTTTGTTTTTGTACTTACATTTCATTCATAACCGAAAACAATTAATACAAACAAATCATTAATTTTCTTAACACATAATAAAAACGCTTATTTTAATATTACTAAAATGTTTTCTATAATATGTAGGTATGTTTTGATAAAATATAAAAAAAAAAACATTAACGTCTACCTTAAGGTTCTTCCCCTACTGACCAGGAACGTCGTAGTTCCGAAGGTGATTTAGACCAATAAGACGGCGAATGCGATCTGCGAGTTGAGACAAGATCTTTAGGGGTTTTTTTTGCCTCTGATTTATTTTTCGACGTAGATCTAGATTTTCTCCTTGATGACTTTGATTTATGTCCAAAAGCGTTTGACTTGTGTTTGGATCCTTTCTTAGACTTCGAACCAGATCTCCTTTTTGATTTTGAATCAGATTTTGACTTTGAATCAGCTCGATCTCTAGAACATGATCGTTGTAAGTATTTTTTTATTTTCGATGGGGATTTACTTTTCGAACGCACTTGTGTCTCCTGTGTTTTTGATGTTGTTCTCGAACGTTTGGAACGTGTTTTGGATTTTGATTTGCTTTTGGACCGCGAACGATTTTGTCGGGATTTTGATACTGAACGAATACGACTTGTATTGTCTTTTGATTCAGATCTTACCCGATGCGAGTTCGACTTAGAATTTGATTGAGACCTCGATTTGTTGCGAGTACGATGCTCCTTTTTGGTTCTTGACTGCGAACGAGAACTCGAACGTCCCTTACTGCGACTTCGATTACTTCGAGATCGAGATCTGGATCTTGAACGCGAACTAGATCTACTATTAGAACGGTGTCTCGAACGTCTGGATCTGGAGTAACGACGATGACGGGATCTTGTTCTTGATCTTGAATGTGATCTTGAACGAGTTCTTGATCGGCATCTTGATCGGGATCTTGATCGTTTTCTATAAAAAAAAATAGATATTATACATAACTTTACTTCAATATAATTGTTTTCCATACCTTGATCGTGATCTTGAGTATGATCTCGAGGTTTTGTACCCTCCATGTCTGTCGGAATATTCGTGCGACGTTCCTCTGTCGTTTCTATAATCATTGTAGTAGTTTTTATATGGATATCCGGATGAACCATGGTAATTGTAGCCACCTCTTCGAGAGCCCCTCATGCCTCTACCTCGAGGTATGTACCCCCGCATTGAATGAGCTGGTGGGTAAGCTGGGCGATACATAGGCATTCCTGGGAACACTCCGTACGAGAGCATACTCATTTTCATTATTTCAGCTGCGGTCTCCGGTGTGCAGACATCTTTAAATGGATTAAATACTTGATTAGAGCCCGTGTCGGTATCTTGTTTTTTGTTTCCTTCATCCCCTGAGGAAGATGACGAAGAATCCGATGAAGCACGATGTGATTTTCTTCTTTTTTTACCATTTTCGTTTGCATTACCATTGGCTGAATTTTTTTCTGCTGTATCACGCGTGCCATGCTTTAAAAGCCCCATTAACCCTGTATGAATCTTTTCTGACTCAACTTTTTTCTTTTGTTCATGCAAGAGTTTTTCAGTTGCTGATTTGTACTTGTCGACCAATCGTTGCCGTAAATCTACACTTGAGTGAGCAAAAGATGTTCCCTTCTCTTGAATGTCTTTAAACTGAAAATAAAAAAATCTATATACAAACCCAATTTTCTATAAGCTATTTGACTTTACCTTAAGTCTTTCAAAAAGAGCTTCTAGTATGCGAATGCTTTCTAATTTACGCCTTACAATAAGTAGCTTCTTCTCTTCGAGTCGAATTTTTCTGGATAATTCTATTTGACCTTTTTCTTGGAGTTTTTTAAGATGCTTCTGTTTACGTTGTTCTTCTCGTTCGCGTTGGCCTTCTAGCTCTTTGAGTTTTATTTCCTCAGCCAATTTTCTGAAATTTTTTTTCCGCTTTCTCTTCAAATGCATTTTTTGTTTTTTTTTTTAATATTAAGTTATAATTTTATAAGTTGATCACCGTCCCAAATAGATATGAATCTATTAAATGACTTTAACTTTATTAAATTTACTTTCTATGAGGAGAAGTATGATCAATGGTTTCTCCTTACAGAAAGTATTTTTTATTTTATCTTAAATCTTGGATAATTCGCACAACCAAATAATTCACATTCATATTGTATCATCATAACTAACATTTGATTGCAACTTATTTTAAATACAGAGTGAAACTGTTTTTGGATATTTTTCATATCATTTGTATTAAGATTCTAATCCGCAGTGACCAAAAATGCATTCGAAGCTGAAAGAAACTGTAGTTAGTCGTCCAGCGTTTTTTAACGGTTCACAATTTTGGTTAATGAACAAGTAGTATGAGAGTATATTGACGGTAGCTGAGATGAATATGTTTCGAATGTCAATAAAAATGCCCTGGTAAGGAGTATACATCAGCTCTATCTTTAACAAATCCACACAATATTTTAGGTACACTGACAATTTGTACTTGAAAAGAAGAAACAAAGGAGTCGGAAGCAAAAATAATGGTTCTTATTATTAATGAGGATAAGTCAAAGTAAATATGCTCTTATTAACAAAAGCCGCACCATAGCGTAAACTTGGTCTAAATATGACTTCGGTATGCATGGGCATTACGTAAAACTCGAAAAACAACATCAGCGAAGATATCAAACTTACAATAATTCTTGAAAATCGCTGTATCTTTGGGTTGAGTAATCAATTGAGTAATCAATTGAGTAATTAAGCACCTTGAGAAGAACCAAGGAAACGCCGTCAAAACACTCATCATCTAGGTCCTAGTGTATGTATATGAAGCACATGCAATTTTTCTCAATCGTATTGAAGCTCTTTCGACGTATTCGAGAAAAAAGTCCTACATACATAAAAAACAGAATTTTTGGCAAAGAAAGTACAATTATTCGTATTGTACAGCGATAGAGACCTAGTCAGTAAACTTCGACTTCAACGGTTTTATTGGTTGGGACCTCTAGAGCGACTGAACAAAGCTCCAGTCCCTGACGTCTTCGACGCCAGAGGGAACAAGCAACAGACCTAATGTAAGGGGCATTAGTATACGATGTACCGTCACAATCGCTCAAAAGGAGTTGCAAAATAAAAAACTACTGGAGGAAACAAATGATGGATTCAATAGGTCTTAGATGAAACAAACGAAAACAATGTCAAAACGGCAAACCCTATAAGAAGAGCTTAAGGTGAACAGGTGAATTGGAAGAGTTTTGATCCTATTCGAGATTATTTACATCTTAGCGAAAAGATGATAAAAAAGACTGACTGAGCATAATGTTAAATGTTTATAACAAACAAACCTGAAATGGACAGTTGAAAAAGAATTGGATAAATCTAGATCTACAACGTTTGAGGAGTTTGTTTTCTCTAAAAGACTCCGACTTACGTTTAAGACAATGTTTTTACACTTTTGTTTATATACTGTTCTCTTACAAAACCGAAACTTGATCTTAAAACTTTCTTTAGGAAGATCAAGTGTTTGAATTCGGAAACTGGAACTCTTTACAACCAACTTAATATAAGGGGTCTGCTCAGATCCTAATCATTCATGTTTAATTATCTATCGATGTCGATATTGTAAAACCTTCAATTGGAAACTTTGTACAAGAATAAAACAATATGAGTACAAACTTCTAAATTGTTGTAAATCTTTGAACTTAGTGTAAATTAAACTTTTAAACAAGTAAATAAACTTTTTATCAAACCTTTCCCGCTCAATTTTTTCCTGTTCCTTTTTTTTCTTTTGTTCTTCTTCCTCTTCTTTTGATTTAACCTTTGCCAATAGACTCTTGCTCATCCTCTCACGTCGTAATATACTTGCTTCACTTAAATGCTTTCCTTTGTCGAAATTTACGATTATATTGATGGCCTGAGTTTTATCAACGAATTTTCGCACAAGCTTCATTCCCCGAAATTCATCCATTGCACGAACAAAACCAATGTATTCTTCAAATTGAACATATCTAAAAAAAAAAAAAAATTTTTTTGTTTGCATTCTTTTATTTTAGATTATTTTCAAAACTTACCCTTCAAAAAGGAGGTCCTGTTCGAAATTATGCACTTGAATTCCATTAATATCTGAGCTCATCTTCTGACGAAATACATCGCACATTGGTATATCAACCGCCCGGACGACACCAAACTTTTCAAATATTCGTTTGAATATACTCTCGCTGGGCTTGACATTTTCATCGTTTTCCATGTGACGTGGGCAAAACCATCGAATCGGCAGATTTGCGAAATGAATTGTATCTGGCCGTTCGCCAGCTTTCATTTCATCCATGTAATGAGCATCACGAAAAAATATATCCCAATCGTGACGATTAGGAAAATTATCTTTGGTTTCCTTCGCACGAACTTTAAATTGATCATTGAAACCGGATACTTTAAATGACATCCCGTCAAGACGCGTCAAAGCACTCTGTAGCCGACTTGGTTCTTCCAATTCGGCTTCTAGTTTAATTAGTTCCAGGGTGCTTTTTGTCACCTAAAAAAAAAAACATTAAATTTTAACATTACATTAACATTAAATTAAGGAGGTACAATATTAATCTAAAAAAAGATGGAATACTAACGCTTCATAGAAAAGTTCTAGTGTAAAATAATGAAAATATAATTGATATGGACAACTTGTGATGACAACCATACCATAACGATTGCACACTTTATTACAAGGTGGGCTTTATTACGATCAGAACATTGAAAAAAAGTTTTAAGAGATCGCACATTATTTCAAGATTTACATGACAAATTCTTTAATTGTCTGATTATCAATTCTGTTGCGGAGACGAACAAAAATAAATCAAATACGAAAAATAACAAATAAAGCATAAGAAAATAATAAGAACTAGGCTCGACCACCTTTTTTGTTTGCATCTCGAATTTATATCTTTGTTAATAAATAAAGTCAATAAGTGAATAAAAGGGTTATATACAGTGCATAAGCAGGGAGCTTCAGCTCAGTCATTTCTTGGAAATAATTCCAATAATTCTCAACCGTTTTTATGCTACACACATGGCAAACAATTTTTGTACATAAAATATCGTCTGTTAACTGTTCATCTGACAAAAAATACCATAGACGAAGTTATAGGAAGTGTTGAATTCCCTTTAAAAAAATTAAATCTTGACATTGTGTTTTTAAGTGCATAAAACCAAAACTATCTTATTTGAAAAATGGAAAATTAGAATTTTACTTTTGCATTTGAAAAATAAATGTACATATTTTCGTCTAATTCATGCAAAGCCCCAATTTCAAGAGTTAATTTTCTTAAAGGGATTTAAATTGCTTATAACTTTCTGGTAGTCAATATAAAGTTAAAAAGGGTCAAAACTCGACCACATATATAGGTACCTATGTATATGTATGTACATTGTACAATTTTACCTACATTTATAAATAGTTTTTTTGTTTTATTTAATTTGTTTTGCATCTCAGGTCCACTTTAATTAATAAACATAGTACCTATAACAGGCAATAAAGTAGTTGTAGGGTGCGTGAAGAGGATGGAGAATGGCAAAAAAGTTGCCCTTTTTGGAGCATTTCCTTGTATTATGAAAATGGGGCGTTTTAGGTAAAACTTCTCCGATACTAAATTAAAGCTCATAAAATTGTATACCTACAGCTTTTGTTAAGTATTCCAGTTCTCAACCATATTTTCGTGCTACACGTCGTCTTCGTCTAAATAAACTGTTAATCTGATAAAAAAAAATTTTACGCCCGATACGTTCAATTTGACCAAAACTCGTTTTAAAATACAATTTCCTTACTTAGTTTGTTGTTTTTTTTAAAGATTTCGATGTTGCAATTTAAAAGTGATTGAATAGGTCGGTAGAGATTGAAATAAAGTTATAGAGTTGATTTCCCTTTAAAAAATTATTTCTTCAATTCGGGTTGTTAAATGCATAAAACGAAAATAATTTTACTTATGAATTAATTATAATTTCACTTTCATAGGTGGAAAATAAAATCACATATTATGTTAGTCTAAAATGCATTTAACAACACACTTTCAACAGATAATTATATTAAAGTTAAATTAATTAAAGGACTGGGCTGCTGTCTTCAATCCAATCAAAATATCAAATCGTGAGAATAAGTTATGTTTATGGTGGTTGTATTAAATCGTTGTTTAGCCAAAACTTTAAATGCCACATATTTTTAATGTCTTATTTATATACCATACCAAATTTTAATGAAATCGAGTAAACCTTTAATCAATTTATGGCCATGGCCAGTTTTGTAAAAACCGTTAACATCAAATCTTCGTTGTGTGCATTTTGACCAAAAAACTGAAATGCAATTATTTTAACAGCACTACATACATATATTACGTTCACGATCAAAAACATTGAAGCCGTTTTCAATTACCAAAAAGCACAACACAAGAAGTTTGAGTGAACACAAGCTTCTCTATAATTATTGTTATGTCAGGTTTGATTACAACCTCGAATTTGTTTTTGAACGAAACCAATACATACCTATACCTGTTCTTACTACAGCGACTGAGTTTGAGCGTCAATATCCGAAAATTTCAGCTAGAAGTAAATAAACCAATAAATTGAAACTTCAAATTTGAAACTTCATTTGTTTATTTATTTCGATCTTGGCTTTGATGCCTAAAAACAATTGGTTTATCAAGGTGCTTATATGCCTTGCAATTTATTATCTCTGTAACTCGGGGAAAATGAAATATATAGCACAAAAAAAAAATGATTCTGCAAATCTACATGCATTTCTTGTGGTGTATATATCAAGCAGATATGTTTTGTACTAACCGAGAAAAGTGTACCGACAGTTTCCCCCAAGCGTATATAGATGGGCCGATTTTTCCGAACCACCTTTCACCTTCTTTGTATTCACATTCTCGACATGTACAAAAAAGAGTAAAGTGCCGGTTTCATAGCCTGTCAGACACGTATCATAATTTTTCTGTACGTGTCTAAGTTTTCTAGATATTAAAAAATTACTAAAATATAGTTCCATTCGTTTATTTGTAATTTTTTTCTCTTAATACTGAGGTTGATTCTTACTTATTATTTGGTTCTAGCACATTTTTGATTTATAGTTAGTGGTTACACTGAAATTTGAATGCTAAGGTAACAATTCGGAATATTGGTTGACTCAACCCGCCTGTGTTACGTAGGTTTTTCTTTTATGTTTTTTCTAAGGCAATTAAAAAGCTACCTTTCAGTCTTTGCATACAATCAAAGACTAATGTTCAAACTATCGAATTAAATACAAGACACGTTTAACTTTTGTATCTTAAGCTAGGCACTGAATAATTGCATAAGAGTATTATTATAATAATAATAATAATAATTATTATTATTATTACTATTATTATTTATTAACTATATAATTAAAATACATAATTACAATGCTAATATTATTTTAAAGAGCACAAACTGCAGAGGCTATCGGCTCTGATATAAGAGCATACAAGTAGTTGGATTTTTCTGTACGTGCCCATAGAATGCTTTTGAATAAGCCGATAAGATTTTATAAGCGTCATTTGGTTTCCGTTCTGGTCTTAAAGCCTTGGGTAGATATTTTTACCCATTGATAGAATTTTAAAACATCACTCCTGCCGGTACAATCTTTACTAGACTGCTTCTCGTGGTTTCCCTTTTTCTTCCTGAGAAATCGGCGTTTCTTCCTGTGCCGAGATTCAGCTAATTCAAACATCCAGGAGTGATTGAGATAAGTCGCATTTCATTGAAAAGCGTTACAGCTAACAAATGCGAGTGTTCCAGTGAGTGAAATGGCGCGAAGTTGCATTGCTAACACATTTTGAAATGCAAATTTCTCCGTGTTGAAATTAAAAAAAAGTGTACTTACTTTATGTTTTTGGGATCGCTATAAATCCTATTTTGAGATAAAAAATTAAAAAAAAAATTTTTTTAACTTTGAATTACATTTCAAAACAATAATTCACATGGCGAGTCATCTCGCCTCACTCGTCAAAATAGCTGAACCTCGGCACTGGCTCGATATGATGATGTTTTGAACGCCGCGAAGTCTACAATCCTTTTCTATTACAGAAAAAATCGTCGTGCAGACGTTCTTCTAAGAGTATTGAAAGCTGCACTCCTTTCCGAATCATGCATTGAAGTCACCCAGAAAGAAAATATTTTTATTTAAATAAAAATCAATTGCACTCTCGTTCAAGTTATGTAATTTATTCATCCGCGTGAGAGGCTCATGCATGCCATAATTCGTTCTATGAAGTTCAACATTCAAAACTTAAAATCTTCTCAGTTGGTAAGAGTAAGACCCTTGGCCTGAGTGTTCTCTTATCACAAAGCCGCACACAAACAGCCGCTCACCTGGCTTCTTAAAGTATTGATTATACTATACATATTATGAGTTTTATAGATGTCATGCGATGAAATTCTTTGTACGATCTCTTTATCCCACCGCAATTTATGGATAGTTGCAACATCAGCCCTTAGCATATCTAGAGTATCCTTATACTGTTACGCTGCATTCAATATAATCAACATAAAGATCGTCCGTATCCGAGTTTTGTTGGTGTTTTGGAATCATTTCGTGGTAGGGAAGTAACATCACCCCACTACAACCATCCTGGAGGAACAAACTCTTACTCGTATACAGGTCAAAGTGTAGCCGGATAAACCGATCCTTATAGTTCTTAGCTTCGAATGTGTCGTAGAACCTATTGACGACACCATCTGAATCCCATCGTAATTCTTCCGCTGCCGCCTTGATGAAAGAAGTAGTGCCTTAGTGGTAACACTCCTCCCACCTTCTCTCGTTTGCTGCCCTTAACAACCTTCCAAAGTGAATTGGAAAAAAAATTTGCAGTTAAGGTAGAAGGCACCAAAGTTAACCACGGCGAGGTTAGAATAAGTAGACAGTTAATAGACAGTGGTTGGTTTTGACAAAAAAAAAATAAACAAAAAACATGTGAACGCTTGTGTCCTCTAGAATGCACATATCTAGGATTTGTTTTTAGTTTCGCGACATCAAATCTACTCTGCGTTGTGGCGCCATTGATATCGAAAGTATTGTCGTGCAAGCGGTGTTCTCCAATAATTGAACCAAAGGTGCAGTCCTTTTCAAATCTGGCATTGAGGTCATCCAGAAAGATTTTGACGTCGTACTTTTAGCATATATCGTAGGTGTTCTCCAGGAGATCGTAGAATACCTCTTTGATTGAATCCTCCTTAGGGAAGTGCATAAATATCAGCGTGAAGTTCTTGAACCTGTCTTTGATTCATATTGTGACCAGGCGCCTACACTACCTTAACGCTTAAGCAAAAACTGTTTGCCAGAGTCCTCTCCTTATCACAAAACTACGAAGTTCGAATAGGTACCTTAGGTACCTATGTCGCATTAGCCCTGAACTTTTCTATCACAAAAGAGATCAGAGTTCCTATCCACTCTTTCCTCACTACGGCTTTCAAAGATTGTAATTCTTTATTAATAGTTTACAAACAATTGCAACATTTTACTCCTAGTAAACCTATAAAGTGGGAAAATTCGAAAATGCGGAGACATTTCTTTATTATAAAAGTTTTAGAAAACTGAATTTTTTGGTAATAGCTCTCGAGTGACAATGTATTTTTTTTATTGCAAAATCGGAGCTTTAGAATTTTAGGAACAATCAACGGTTTTAAAACAGTCATTAATCAACCCCTGATGACCATGGGTTTCTGGTGACTTTCGAAAATAGAACTTTAAATGGTAACCAATAAACACAGCCAAATTATTTATCCATGCAAACAACACAAGATAAGAGTTAATTTTATAACTGAAAAGCTTATAGATTTCTAAGTAGAAGAGGTTTAAGAGATTCCAATACCTACATTATTACCTAGTCGCAATTAATCAGAGTCAGAGCTGCTCCAACCAAACTTACCTTCAAAATCAGAAATTTATCTGGTGCCAGCGCTTTAGTTATTTTATTCATTATATCGAAATTCGATATGGACTTGCCCATTTTATTCGGCGGTAATCCCACCGACAAGTTCAACTTGGCCACAGGTTTGAGATATAAACTGTGCGGCAAATACAGCGGAACACAATCGGCAACATTTGAAATAGTCTGCAGATTAATCATGGTCACGATATTGCAATGAATACAAAAAAACGTTTGTTTAGAAATGTATTATTTTAATAATTAACCATACAAATATATATATAAATCAATATATATATAAATGTATATTCAAATTTTTTTTTCTAATTTTGTTTTTTTTTAGAAAAAAAACCAATAGACACACAAGTCGTAACCACTTCTTCCGCCGCGAACAAAAAGAAAAGACACAATTCTTGCGATTTTTTTAATTCTTTCTTTAAATTTCCACTAAAAAAAAAGTTTTTCTATAAATTGTTTATAAGAAACTTTGTCCGCACTACGGAAATTATCCATAATTATGCATTTTTATTTTAAGAAATAACACCAAAGTATGATGAAAAATTAATTCTACTTGTTACAAATCAGGCGTTTTTCTTTTTTTGCTCTGAGATTCGCTGCTTGCGATGAAAAGCGGTGAACTGTCATGAAATAAGTTAAAGTTAGTTGTCGTTCAAAATGTGCACAGAGGGGTTTGCTATAAAAACAGGAGTATTCGTAGAATGTTGAACTAGTAGTCAAGTTGTCTCTCCTTCCGCGCCCAAAATAAACCTCACGTGAATACACAGTACACATGTATGAAAATATACAAGATTACGACACTTTGGCATTTTCACTTTGTTGTTGTTTCACTTATGACGTAACTTTCACTTGTGGCGTAATCACCTTGCACTCTTTTTTCCCTATGGTTGGGGTAAATTCATAAAAAGATTCCACCATTTAATTGTTTTTCTGTTTGTGCTTACGTCACACGTGAAAAAAACACAACAACAAAACGCTGAAAAAAAACAAGTGTCGTAATCTTGTGTTCTTTCATTCATGCACAGTTCATCAACTTGTACTCCTCCGTCTCTGTAAACAGCTAAATGCAAAATTGTTAGAATGTATGGTCTAGTCAAATTTGATTGTCTCATTTGAAATTCACGGGCACGCATACAGAGTTAAATCTCTGCAGTTTTGAAAGTTTGTAGGCAAAAGTAGGTGAAGCCCCCTAAGATGTTGTTCTATTTGTATATTCGATTATTGAAATGTGAACAATTTTTGAATAAATTAGCTGTGTTTTTTTACTTGGTACATACAGTTGTTGTCGAAAGAATGACATTGGGGACTAGCCCACAGCAGTACCGATGCAATTTGATGTTTCCAAATAACATAAAGCGACCTTTTCACGGTCAGTCATTTGACATCAATCTGTAATATAGTGTTTGTAAGAATAAGTCTGTATGTGTGCATTTGTTGGACGAAAAATCAAAACCCTTTTGATTTTTCCCGATGACTGATTATATGTATAGATGACTGACGCCCTCTGACTGACCGTGTAAAGGTCACTTAAGGGTGGTTTTGCCGCTAATACAGTTTTTACCGCGACTATTCTTATCGTCTGCCTTAAAAATCACATAGCTTGCAAACATACTTCATATAAAAGAATTAATTTTTAGTTTCCATTGGCAACGCGTCTATAGTTTGCTCATGTAAATGCTATGTTAATGCTATAATTCAGCGAGACGTCTTTATTTGTTGGATAAGGAAGATTGTGCGACGAAAAGAAAAAGCGAATAATTTTGTTTTAATTTCTAAAATATTTATTTTAATATTGAATTATCGTAACCAAGAGTATTCTAATTAAAGTTTCAAAATGCCGGAGAATGATATTTCGAAAATGAAGGTATGTATATTAATTTTTCCTTAATTATTTACTTCACACCAGATAACAAAATTTTGCCTATAGGTTGCCGATTTGAAGCGTGAACTCAAACTTCGAGGTTTGGCCAACACGGGTAACAAAACGGAACTTCAAGAGCGCCTCCAAACAGCTTTGAATGAGGGCGATCTGTCACTGGAGGACACGGCCATCTCAAGCGAAGACCTTCTCGAAGACGTTCTCACAGACGAAGAGGAAAAGGTCATCCTCACATTACCAGCAGATGAAAACGAGCTTTTGAAATCCCCATCAAGTGATATCGCACTTTCTTTTACCACGGACAAACCAATCGAAGTGCCTGTAACGCAGCCAAAGAAGATTGTCCTTAAGCGAAAGAATTCAATCACACCACTTACCATAGAAACTCCAGCTGCAGCTATCAAAAACGATTCTGCTGCCAACGCAGAGAATGGGAGTGAACCAAAAGTATCTAAAGTGGAAGTCAAGCCAAAGATCGTCAAAGTCTCGGCCCTCACCCTAGAAGAACGTCTACAAATGCGTGCCAAAAAATTTGGCATCGAAGAAAACAAGCTTGGCAATTCGAATTCAAGCCCTACTGGAGGTGCTGCACTGACAGTTGGAGGCAAGGATGTCGACCCAAAACAGATTGAGACACTTAAGAAGCGCGCAGAACGCTTCGGATGTGTAGTTGCGCCAGTTATCGCAGAAATCACTGCAAACGAACGACTGGAGAAGCGAAAACAACGTTTTGGGGATGTATCTGGTGACAGCGACAAAAAGCTCAACTCACAAGGGAAAGATTTATATGCAGAGAAAGCGCGACAAAGATTAGAGAGGTTTAAAACGGCAACCAAATGAATAGTTTGTGCTTTATTCTCTTACTTTTCATTTAGAAATCTTAATTTTCTTTCTCATAACTCGATTTATTATTAAAAGTTAATTAATTCATTTCGATGAAACATTAACATTTTGTTTTAAAGGGCGCTAGCCATCACATGTAACAAATCAAACAAAATAACAATTGTTTACTCTTAAACTTGAATCTGGTTTTGTGTTTTTAATGATAGTAGGAAGAGCTAGTGGTTATTTTAGGGAAAATACTTGGGGCCAGTTTTTTCAGCTCTGGGTATGTATAACCATTGATTATTTCAGTTGTTAACTATAGATTTTGTGTCTGTTTCTATGGTTACCAGCTAAAATAACAATTGATTAAATTTAACCAGAGTTGAAAATACTGGCCCTTAAGGCACGACGAAGCTTTTGTAGGTATAACGGTTCCTTACCGTTGTCTGAATGTGGAATGCTAGAATCATTAAAAAATGGACCCATTAACTTTTTTGAGGCACGATAAAAACGGGATAGAGACAAAATATCGACTGGGAAAAAGCCGGACTGCCGAAATCCCGACTAAGAAAGTATGAATTAAAATACATATATTTGTACCGAATTTGAACAAAAAATTGGATTTACCCAAACTCGCACCCACCCCAAATCTTATAGTCAGTCCAGGCAGAGAAGTTGCAGGGGGGCAGCATGCCATCCACAGCTATCTTACTTCTTTTCTTAGTCGGGATTTCGTACGCAACCATACTAACACCAATTCAGCAATGCCAGGTGACCCTCTTGGTTTAAAGAGCTGCTAGGGCAGATTAAAGTTACAATACAAATAGATATTTTTTTTTTCAAGTTCATGCATGCGTTAAATTGGAGACCGTCACTAGGATTGCGCATTTTTATAAGGAGATGCTAGCACTATTTTATAGTGAGACTTGCCAGTAATTCGGGCGAACTTTACAATAAGGCTGAATATACAACTAACGGGAAGGGCACCAAAGTCTTTTTTCTTCCATACGTTACACGATTTTTGACAACCATCTGAGTATATAACATTGGACATGTGTACTAAATGTCTGCTTGAATTTATTCCTTTGCATTCTCTGAACAAGTTTACAACTTCAGTCCTTCAGTGTGCTCTATTCGTTGTAAAAATACAAAGTAGTGTACATGTCAACTTGTTTACCTCAACTCGCCCCAACAAAATACCTAGATCTACTTCAGGGCGAGTTGAGGGCGACCCCAGGTCTCAAGAAACAGAGAATTTATTACCCAGGGCGAGTTGAGGTTTTTGAAAAAACCCCAGGGCTCAACGAACACAACTATTAGCGTTTTTTGGAAAACCTCAACTCGCCCTGGGTAACAAATTCTGTTTTTGAGACCTGGGGTCGCCTCCAACTCACCCTGAAGTAGATCTAGGTATTTTGCTTTTTCTTAATTTTTGTTTATAACTATATCTCGGTAACGAAGTGACATACAAACATGCTTGGATAATCAATCTCTACAAAACATATCTGAATGCTTTTGCCATAGAACGTAAGAAAAAAAAGCTAGAGGAAAAACCGGAAATGGGTCAAAATTTTTGCAGTTTTCTTCTCTCCCTCTATTAGCACAGGGTCCTAAAGGTCCAAAACTTGAAAAAATGTTAATTAACCTTCCCTAAACAACATCCTAAAATTTCATTGACCTCCGACCTTTTCCTGCCTAACCCCATTTTTTCCTACCTGCCGTTTGAACTACTACATTTCATTTTTTCATTTCATTTATTCATTTAATGCATGCACAGTAAGAAACAAATCTTATAAATTAGTGCTAAGCTATAGTTGCAACAAGTGAAAAGCTACATCATCAATAAAGTGTATATAAATCTATATAAATTTAATCGAATAGATACTTTTACGTTAGAATACATTTTTCTTTCTACAATGCTACTACTTAAGTTTGAAGCAAATTGGTCCAGCCGTTCGCGCTGTAAGTAATACCTGCTTTTTCTTCTTTTCTATTTTTTTCCTTTTTTTCACGAATCCAAGACTTGCCTTACATTCAAAAAAATCGATGCAACTCTTTTGCATCATTCCAATAACATACGCCACAAATTCTACATCTTATAATTTCGTTATATGATACTCCTTTGGTCATCAATTCATCATGCATAGTTACTTTTACGTAAATATTTAGTTGATAAATGAATTTATTCTCGAATTTATTTTACTTTCGAGTACCCATTTTTCATGAGTACACTATACGAATGTTTTTTGGTTTCAATGGGTGAAATACTCTATCGGTTGTTTTATATCCGTTAACTCATCCGTTTTACTATGCAAAATGGTGTTTTTTTTTTCGAATCAGGGACTCGAAAAAATATTGAATGTCTTGGTTGGTTTCAAGACAGGGTAAAACAAAAAACAATTAATTCGTCCCCTAAGAAACAACAAAAAGGACTACTTACACACGAAGTTTGAAGAAAATCTGTCGAAGCGTTTAGGCTGTACCTCATTAAAAAGACAATTCCGCACAGATAGACCGTGCGCGACGGTATGACAAAACAAACATGACATTACGAAGATACTTACAAGAGCAAGTCCGACAATAAGTAAGAAGCGAATATTAATTTATATCATATATTATATTTATTTATTCATAACAAATATTATTAAATATTTAAAAATTTATAACAATCAATATATTTGCGATTCCAGCATTTAACAATGCTTAGTGCGTTTAGATTTTTGTTTTCATTTTTGTATAACAAGTACTATTTTTATTTAATTTTAAAATTTTGGCATAAAGATCTATTTTTTTTATTGTCAATACGATCGTAGCGATCAAAGCTATTTTGTTTTATATATTCGCGGAAGTCAAAGGAATGTTTGTGCATTCAGAAAAAAAAATTAAATAATTAAATAGTTGTTATTATTTGTCTTTTTTTAGTAGTACTTCATCTTCGGTATCCTCTTTGCTTGGAGGTCCCGGATAAATGAAACAAAGCAATAGTTGAGGTGCGCTTAAAACCAATAAAAATGCATTTTGGTACTGAAAAATAAAGTAGACAATTGAAAAGTTATTTTATGTCCGTTGTTTCTAAGCTCAAACTTACAATTAAAACATCATTCTTTAAAGAAATTCCATAAGTAAACCATAGAGCGGCAACAATTGTTCCGCATAAGATTATCGGAAATGGAAGATTGGCTGCGCTCTTTTTTTTGATAATATCTCCTATGCTTAAAATTGGTGATCCTACTAGACATGCTAACAAAGTTGTAAGCAACGCTCCGAAGCGGAATTCAATTTGGGCAGGATCCTCAAAGCTGGCGTAAATAATGCATGATGCTGAAAAAATACTTGCCCATAAAATTTGTTTTCTAATTAAGGGTCGGGTCTGTTCTGAAGAGTATATATAAAAGAACACCATGTAAACAACATTGATGGTCACACCAATGAAGTTTGTCCTGATCATTGCATTGTCCCCAACAATACATGAAAGCTTGTAACCGAGAATGGAGCTGAAAATAAAAGATTGAAGTAATTTATAAGAAAATATGATCAAAAACTCAAAATTATTTAAAATAAAAACTAAAAATATATTAGATTCGTAAACTGAACAACTCACAAGTTTGTGAGTGGTTGGATGTATGGTTTTAAACGAAGACCATAATACAAATATACACAGTAAAAGTTCACGTGAATATTTGAATTCTGCTATCCGACGGAAAAACGGATTGTTCCAAAAATCTTAAACATGTTGATCAAAAATAAATGTTTACAATTACATTCTCTTAAGAATCTTGAAAACAAATGTTGGGAAAGCTTTGAACTCAAAAAAATAGAAGACTTTTGAAAATATATAGTGAACAATTGAGTGAAATTATATTCACGTGAATCGAAAGATTCGATCGGATAGTTTAGCAGAATAGGGTTGACACGTACTTACATATAAACCACTCAAATAATTAAATTAAACAAGCAATGGATGGTGTTATATAAATTAAAAATTAATTAATGTTTTAAAATTGGAAATTTTTACTTCAAAATCTTGTTTTAAAGTAAAAATTTTTAATGTGGCCGCATCGCCAACATTTTTTTTTTTATTGCCTCAACTCACATAGTTGAGGCAGTCGGAATATGGATTAAATTTATCAGGAAGTACTGAGTGATTATACCCTTTTTTTTAAATTTTCATCTTTCTGTTACTCCTGTCTTCGGTGAGAACGTCCAACACATTCTTCGAATCCAGATGCAATTTCTCTCTGAATTGCCAATCGTTAATAAACTGCGGAATACTATGCGCTTTAATATCGCTCATAACTTATTGATATTTGACGCCGAAGGCTGTCCAAAATAAATAAGTCAAAGCTATAATAGTATATACTATACTATAAGAAGCAGATAGTATTCCTCTTCATTCATGACCAAACCTATGAATTATAGGTATCTACCAGGCAACGGGACATTTTCAATATTGCGATTAAAATAATCTTTAATTAATTGTTTTCATAATGAATTGGTTGTAGTTGTACCTACCTAATTAATAAAAGATAAGATAAACAGTGTTATGTGATTATTTGTCTTATCATCTTTTTTTTTGTTTACTTTAGAAACATGTATGTTTATTCGCGTCATAAAAATTCATTTTTAAAATTCTTATTTTCTCAGCATAGTAAATTTAAATAAGAAATAAATTAATGATGAATTCAAGATTTAGGTATAATAGAGTTTTGTTGTATTTCATTTAAACTACTCGAGAAATTTGCATAAATATTTGTCGTGCTTTCCATCGGTTTAGAATAACTTACTTAAAAAATTCATTGAACAATTACTAATACGTATCTACCTACAGATTCTGTTCTATGTATAAATCTGTTTGCATTAAATTGTATTATATGTGGGAATTTTTCCTATACAAAATGGTAAAACTGCTGGTTTATTGGTAGAGGCTTTCAAAACACATGAACAAATAACTAGATATGATCTTAAAAAAAATAAGAGCCACTTAATAGCTAGTTTATTAAATAAAAAAAGTGTTTTCATCAAGGTTAAATTACAGATTCGTTATCTAATAATAAATCACAATTTGTAGAATTAAAGGGTTTTTGTTCTTACATGACAAGACCTCCCAAAAAGGGAGCCGCAGAGAATCCATCAGCAAAGCCCCTTTTTCTGATATCGTTAAGAAGAAATGCTCCAGAAAATGCTTGTAAACAGGTAACTATTCCAGCCACTGCACCAATAGTTTCACTGTATGGATTAAGCAAATCACCGAGTACATCCAACATTTTATTGATTTGTTTACTGTAGATACTTCATACAACAATGCACTCAACGAGGTAATTCTACAAAACCAAAATAATAAAAAAAAACTATCTTCTAAACTCAAAAACGCAACTAAACTTGTTCTCTTCTTCAGCATCAATTGACTTGGAAACGACTCGAGCAGTAGCAGCAACAGGTGTGGGTGACGGTCAGAGAGAAGTGTGAAGAACCGTCATCGGGAAGAATCTGTCAGTTGTTTTGCCGAATAGGGCTTTTTAGGTAACAACGATATATTTCTTTCTCGTTCGCAGAGCAGTGTCAAAATCAGCAGTTCACGGATGACAGCTCATTTTTTTTTATTGTTGATCGAAAACAAGAAGAGAATTTTACGGAAAATTGTGAATAGTGTGAATACTATTCACAATTTTCGCTGTCATCCGCGAACTGCTGATTTCGACACTATTTTGCAAACGAGAAAGATACACATAGATACATATCGTTGTTACCAAAAAAGCCCTATTCAGCTTTTAAGGAGTCTGTCAAACCCACTGATCTCAATATATACCTGGATAGCGGATGCATTTACAAAAGATGAAGCAATTTGAAGATGTGTTATATTATGAAAAAGTCCCCAATTTTGTATAACAGTATACCACTATAACAGTTTAACAAATGTCACAATTGACAATACTCAAAAATGTGGTTGTTTGTTTAGTTTTCTGTTTTTAGAAAACATATTATTTTTATATTATTTATTTACGTTGTTTTTACATCTTTTGATTTATATTATTATTAAAATTAAAATGTCTTCTAATAAAGATAATCTTTTACAAACATTTATAAGCATCTGTGATAAAGTAGCAAATGTTTCAAGTTACATTAGTAAATCTAATATTCTTCAGGAATTTTTTCAAAAGGTAAATAGAAAATGTTTATTAACTTTTACTAAAGTTGTTTGGTTTTAGGTTTCTAGTGGCAAAGGCTTCAAAGGTGATATCCATCTGTGGATAAATATGCTCCTACCCACAGCTAGTCAAAGAGTCTACAATTTACAAAACAAACAAATCATTAAACTTTTTTCCAGAATTTTCCGTACGAATGTAGAAGATATGTTGGTCGATTTAGAGCAAGGTATGTTCCGAAAGATTGTAATAAAATTTATGTTAATAAATTCAACTTTAAGGTGATGACTCTGAAACTATTCGCAAATACTTTGAGTTATCAAAAGGAGTCACTCCAAGCACGTAAAGTACTCTAACTTTACAACAAGTTGAAGACACTCTTATTAATCTTACAACGTCAGGGAAAGAAAATTATCAAGTTGATATTTTCAGTATATTATGTAAAATGGCAACCGCTGAAGACTTGAAAATGGTAAGTTCTAAAAATCATTCTCTTTGCAAAAATCATCATAACATTTTTCACCATTTTAGGGTAATTCGCCTGATCAAACAGGACTTAAAGATAAATGCCAAAGGATGACATGTATTAGATGCCTTTGGTCCAGATGCATATCCCGCGTATCAGTCCTCACGAGATCTAGATGCGGTTGTTGATCAATTTGCATCAAAAACTGCTGCCAAAAGTCCACTGAAGGGTAAAAAGGTGAAAAAGATGATATATTAAGTAACTATTGAAATTCCGTTTACTATTCTAACATCCTTTCATAGACAGCTGCAGGATCTGTTAATGTCAAACTCATGACTATTTAATCAGCCCAATGATTGCAAATGCCTGTAATTCAGTTGATACTGCTTTTAAGAAAAACCCTGAGGGACTGTTTAGCGAAATAAAAAACGATGGCGAACGAGTTCAAATTTACAAACAAGGAAATTAATATCGTTTCTTCTCGAGAAATTTAAAGCCTGTTTTTTTTATAGTAACAGTAACAGTAACAGGGGAACATGTTATTTTGGTATTTTTCGGGCATATCGCCGACCCCAATGTATATTTATAATGTATATTTATAAATCTTATATTAAATATAGCGTACGTAAAGCAAACAAATGCACTTTTATTTGCATTTCTTAGGCCACCAACAAAAGAGGACCTTGTGCGTAATCTACTATTTGCATCATTACATTTTGAATCTCCAAAAGCAAATATCATATCAAAATGTCTGAATACTGCTTATAAATTATCTTAGGTATACAGTTTTTTGTATTTTTGTCTGAAACCAAAATGTAATGATGCAATCAGTAGCGCTAACTTATTTAGAGTCAGGAAGTGCAAAAATTTTATCTCTGAGTCAAACCGTTCGGGCATGGCACCAAAATATGTTTAAGACATTACCTAAATTTTCATAAAAAAATTAGAAATGAACGAAAAACTGGGTAATGTCATGAACATATTTTGGTGCCATGTCCAAACGGTTTGACTCACAGACAAAATTTGTACAATTCCTGACTCTAAATAAGTAAGCGCTACTATTTGCATCATTACATTTTGAATCCAGACAATATTAACAAAAAAAGTTACTGCAAAAGCAAATATCACATCAAAATGTCTGAGTACTGCTTATAAATTATCTTAGGTATACAGTTTTTTGTATTTTTATCTGAAACCAAAATGTAATGATGCAATAAGTAGCGCTAACTTATTTAGAGTCAGGAAGTGCAAAAATTTTATCTCTGAGTCAAACCGTTCGGGCATGGCACCAAAATATGTTTAAGACATTACCTAAATTTTCATAAAAAAATTAGAAATGAACGAAAAACTGGGTAATGTCATGAACATATTTTGGTGCCATGTCCAAACGGTTTGACTCACAGACAAAATTTGTGCAATTCCTGACTCTAAATAAGTAAGCGCTACTATTTGCATCATTACATTTTGAATCCAGACAATATTAACAAAAAAAGTTACTGCAAAAGCAAATATCACATCAAAATGTCTGAGTACTGCTTATAAATTATCTTAGGTATACAGTTTTTTGTATTTTTATCTGAAACCAAAATGTAATGATGCAATCAGTAGCGCTAACTTATTTAGAGTCAGGAAGTGCAAAAATTTTATCTCTGAGTCAAACCGTTCGGGCATGGCACCAAAATATGTTTAAGACATTACCTAAATTTTCATAAAAAAATTAGATATGAACGAAAAACTGGGTAATGTCATGAACATATTTTGGTGCCATGTCCAAACGGTTTGACTCACAGACAAAATTTGTGCAATTCCTGACTCTAAATAAGTAAGCGCTACTATTTGCATCATTACATTTTGAATCCAGACAATATTAACAAAAAAAGTTACTGCAAAAGCAAATATCACATCAAAATGTCTGAGTACTGCTTATAAATTATCTTAGGTATACAGTTTTTTGTATTTTTATCTGAAACCAAAATGTAATGATGCAATCAGTAGCGCTAACTTATTTAGAGTCAGGAAGTGCACAAATTTTGTCTGTGAGTCAAACCGTTTGGACATGGCACCAAAATATGTTCATGACATTACCCAGTTTTTCGTTCATTTCTAATTTTTTTATGAAAATTTAGGTAATGTCTTAAACATATTTTGGTGCCATGCCCGAACGGTTTGACTCAGAGATAAAATTTGTGCACTTCCTGACTCTTAATAAGTTAGCGCTACTGATTGCATCATTACATTTTGGTTTCAGATAAAAATACAAAAAACTGTATACCTAAGATAATTTATAAGCAGTACTCAGATATTTTGATGTTATATTTGCTTTTGCAGTAACTTTTTTTGTTAATATTGTCTGGATTCAAAATGTAATGATGCAAATAGTAGCGCTTACTTATTTAGAGTCAGGAATTGCACAAATTTTGTCTGTGAGTCAAACCGTTTGGACATGGCACCAAAATATGTTCATGACATTACCCAGTTTTTCGTTCATTTCTAATTTTTTTATGAAAATTTAGGTAATGTCTTAAACATATTTTGGTGCCATGCCCGAACGGTTTGACTCAGAGATAAAATTTTTGCACTTCCTGACTCTAAATAAGTTAGCGCTACTTATTGCATCATTACATTTTGGTTTCAGATAAAAATACAAAAAACTGTATACCTAAGATAATTTATAAGCAGTACTCAGACATTTTGATGTGATATTTGCTTTTGCAGTAACTTTTTTTGTTAATATTGTCTGGATTCAAAATGTAATGATGCAAATAGTAGCGCTTACTTATTTAGAGTCAGGAATTGTACAAATTTTGTCTGTGAGTCAAACCGTTTGGACATGGCACCAAAATATGTTCATGACATTACCCAGTTTTTCGTTCATTTCTAATTTTTTTATGAAAATTTAGGTAATGTCTTAAACATATTTTGGTGCCATGCCCGAACGGTTTGACTCAGAGATAAAATTTTTGCACTTCCTGACTCTAAATAAGTTAGCGCTACTGATTGCATCATTACATTTTGGTTTCAGACAAAAATACAAAAAACTGTATACCTAAGATAATTTATAAGCAGTATTCAGACATTTTGATATGATATTTGCTTTTGGAGATTCAAAATGTAATGATGCAAATAGTAGATTACGCACAAGGTCCTCTTTTGTTGGTGGCCTAAGAAATGCAAATAAAAGTGCATTTGTTTGCTTTACGTATGCTATATTTAATATAAGATTTATAAATATACATTATAAATATACATTGGGGTCGGCGATATGCCTGAAAAATACCAAAATAACATGTTCTGTGCTGTAATTCAAAAACTACCAGCCCTATATGCCTGATTTATACATTTTCTCACTCGTTATAATGTCAGGTACAAACTTGCATTCAAAGTTTTTCCTGTTAGTCAATATATAAAAATCTGATATTCAAAAGTTATAGTAGTACTAACAATTTCATAGCAGCATGAAGTAATAACAATTTAAAGTACTTTTGAATATAAGATTTTTATATATTGACTACCCGGAAAAACTTTGAATGCAAGTTTGTAACTGACATTATAACGAGTGAGAAAATGTATAAATCAGGCATATAGGGCTAGTAGTTTTGGATCTACAGTAGATACCATGCTCAGATTCTTTGAAATGTTCGTCAATACGTAAAATATTGTAGTAATATATACATGTTCTGTGCTGTAGTTCCAAAACTACCAGCCCTATATGCCTGATTTATACTTTTTCTCACTCGTTATAATGTCAGGTACAAACTTGCATTCAAAGTTTTTCCTGGTAGTCAATATATATAAAAATCTGATATTCAAAAGTACTTGAAATCGTTAGTACTTCATGTTGCTATGAAATTGTTAGTACTACATATAACTTTTGAATATCAGATTTTTATATATTGATTACCCGGAAAAACTTTGAATGCAAGTTTTTACCTGACTTATAACGAGTGAGAAAATGTACATATCAGGCATATATACATTTTCTCACTGAATCTGAATCTGGCTGTGACTGTTGCTGTCCAAACGCTGTGGGTGACATAGGTTCTGGTAAACTTGTTATGGGACTATCACGCTTTTGAAATTCCAATCCAGGTGGTGGACGAATGCCAGCAGCCCGTTGCCAAGAGGAAGTAGCATTGGCTGCCTGCTGGTATCCCATTGGATCCCAAGTTGGAACATATTTTATGAATTCCATTCGAGTTGTTTGTCAAAGCGGAAGTTGGCACAATCATGCTGTATCTGAACGTTTCATCGTTTTTAAGATCAGCATCGTTTCAGTCGTTTCCATTATCCAGGGGCAAATATTCGCTCAATGGTTCCTCATAGTCCAGAGGTGATAAATCATTCAATGGTGTCTTTGCAGCAGCTATAACGTCTGAGAAACTTGCCTGCTGATTAGGATCCCACATAGGTATTGGTGCTGCACCACTATTTGCAACTGGTGAAGTGAAGTGGAATGCATTTGGCTTGAACTTGGATCCTTCAAATCAAATCGCTTTGATTGGCTACTTCCGTTTGACTGTTCTTTCTTGCGTTCACGTCCAGGTGTTTTTCCGTATTTCTTACCACCACTGTGAGAGTTTCCCACAGGCGTTGAACTACCGTGTATGGATCTACTATCTATGTTCTGTATTTCAGGAGTTTTTTGTCCTTGGCCATAAATTCAATTGTCGCTGAGTAACTAGACTTGGGTTGAATAATTCGTGGCTTATGAACCCCTATCAACCTAAATACATGTTTATCTGTTAAGTAATAGTGCGGACATATCTCTACCACCTTCAAAGGAAGCGAAAGTTTTGTGTTCTTTGAAACCGTCAGATTTGATATGAAGAAGTTAACAAGCAGTGGCGTATCTGAAGGATTGTTTAGAACAATTTGTGCAACATAGACTTGGCCGATTTCAACGGTCGGTAGAGTTTGAACGCCACTCACTTATCTTGGCCAGATAATATCCACCGTTAAGTTGAACTTGAATAGGCGAACTTCACTGGTGTTCACGGTAAAGGTAATTGTCCTCAAGTAATACTTGAAGTGACGAAATATTTCAGTTCGTCTACGCAGCTCTGTTTCATCGAAATTTAAATGGCCCTCCAGTGAGGTGAACATGGGCGAGAGATTTTGATTGAAAGGGATGTAACATCGGGATTGACATAGGGATCTTGGATCGAAGTAAACATTTGTCACAGTATTTGGCATTATCCAAGTGCCCTCAGTTTCATTATCCTCGAACTGAAGGCCAGAATCACTGAATATAATTGAGTTAACTCTCATTGGTTTGATGAAGGTTGAGTGGAAGGATATTTCAGCGGAACAGCGTTTGCCCTGAAAAAAGATTAATACAAAAATCATGTAAGAACGAGAATCTTTAAATTATTTAATTCTTTTAATTTTGTATTTTTTATCACAGAAAAACCCACCTTGCTTTTAAATTGTTTGGTAAACATTGAAATATTTTTTTTTTCCCAAAGTAGACGTCAAATTATGATAAAATCCACCATCTGTCATCTTCAATTTGCTTCACAAAAACTGTTATACATTGTATGGAATACGCTATCCAGTTATATATTGAGATCAGTGGTCAAACCAAGAAAATCACCCCAAACGAATTGAAGGCTAACAGAATTTTACCAATAAGAACTACTAGGCGTGTTTTATTGGTAAGTGTTTAGTCACTTTAGCAAAATTTTGTATGGGATACGAAAAGTGGCGATAAATTGGTCAGTAATTAAAGTGAACATAAAAGTGAAGATAAAATCTTGGAATGCCTGGAAATTTTTGGCGCGAAATATAATGTCAATACATTTTTTGCTTGAAGGTTGGTGGCACCTCTGACAGCTTAAGACATGGACTCCATATACAATGATTATTAATGGTTGTGTTCAATGTGTTTGCCTTTAGGGCCACGTTTTGCGGAAGAAGTAAGAAGCTTTCAACCTACGAAAGTTGCAAAAAAGTTTTGATGATTTTAAACTTTTCGCTTAAAAACAAATAAAAATTGGTTAAAGCAGATTTTTAAATAAAATTATAAAATTTGGAATTTAATTTGGTAATATTCAAGCTAAATAATTATTATTTATCTGGTTTTTATTTGTTTGTAGTGGAAGGTGGGGTACAAGTTGACCAACTCGGCATATTCAAATAGCCATACTTTGCAGACACATCCATAAAATTATTTGAAACTTCGGCTTGGCATATAGTCAAGAATACCAACTTTGAAATAAAATAAGAAAGTGGATACAAAAGTGAATATAGCGTTTTGTTGGTTCTTTCCAGTGCTGACCAACTAAAAATTACCAACAAAACACGACTACTATGGTGTGAAAGAGGTAACACTACGGAATTATGAGAATATAGCCGCCTGTTAAAAAGCCCTATTCGTTTTGCTAGGACAGTTCCAAAATACAGAGCGAAAATGGCAATCATATCGTTTTCATTTGGTAATCCGGATTACGGAATCGATAAACAGTGCCAAGGTATCCTTCTCATTCAAAACCGCAGGGAGTGAATGAGATGAGTATGACTAGTATGATTCGTTTTTCATTGATAAGTGAGTGAGTGTGAGCGAGTGAGTAGGGAGTGAAATGAAAGTGAAACGTCAGATAACTCGCTAGTCGCTAAACATTCCAAATATTAGGGAGTCAAATTTGGTCCCTTGAAGGGTACACACGGTGGTCCGGGAGCCACCGTAAATTTAAAGTAATAAATGTAACTTAACAATTTCAGGGTGGCTTGTCCTTCAGCAATTTAGTCTGCTGATAAAAGCAGCAATTAACGTGTTTAGTTGGCCGACAACAACACAGTAGTAAAAATGTTATTAAAAAAACATTTATGGAGCCAGGAAGCTAAATTTTGGGATTGATGTACAGCAGCGCTCCAAGTCATTATACTAAAAAAAAAAAACAAACGAAAAGTAACAAAATATGTTATTTTATCTTATAATAACAAACGCGTCGGTTTGAGCAGTTTTTTGCCACTTAATTATCGCGTGATCAGTGGTATCACTATCGCCACCACCACCGTTTGCGCTACGTTTTAACCCTGTATGCGTGCCTGTGCACTTCAAATCGGACTGTCAAATATTTTTACAATTTTGCAGCTGTTTACAAGTATAGAACTTTTAACGAATTTGTCAAACCAAGAAAATCACCCCAAATGAATTGTAGGCAAATAGAAGCAAACTGAATTTTACCCGTAAGAACTACTCTGGTGTGAAAGAGGCAACTCTACAGAAATATGAAAAATATTCACATATAGAAAAGCGGGTGTAAAATTTGTTTCTACGGGAGGAGACACATAGAATAATAAATAAATAGAACATCAGCCCAGGAGGCTCCACCCACTTTTACCTACAAACATTCAAAACTGCAAAGTTTTAACTCTGTATGCGTGTCCGTGTATTTCAAATTTGTCTAAACAATACATTCTTACAACTTTGCAATTTGCTGTTCTCACGTATTCACGTATAGAAACGCGCGTGTAAACTGAGGACTATGAGTTGATGACCTGTGGAGATGGAGGAGTACGAGTTGATGACCTGTGGTTTTGACAAAAAAAAAACATAAAAGGAAGTCAAAATAATTTAAATATTCAAAGCCTGAACGCAATACAGAAATTTGATAGTTCTTTTAGCGGAAGTACTAAATTTGTCATGTTGTATTTTAAAACTCAACTGAAATTAGCACTGCGCTTAACAATACAATATACCAAGTGCGTGAGTTGATATTAAGCCAAGTAATTATAATGAAGTGGTTACATTGCAACAAGTGTGGGGTTCGTAAATCCTCAGATAACTCGATAAAGTTATTTTGCGGATCATGCAGTCATGTGCTTTGCAAAGGCTGCAATACTGAAAATAATATTTGTCCCATAGACAACCGTCCATTGAAAGGCATCGAAATAAGCAATTCAATGCCTTACAAAACGCGCATATACTTTGAAGATCTTAATAAACATGTTGCATCTTGGCAAAAATGCGTACGATTCCAATGTAAGCAGCGTTCTCTGTATGAGGAGCTTGAGTTGCTTGATGCTAGCAAGCAAAATCAAATGCAGCTAAAAAAGGAAATAAGACTGTTGACAAAGGCAAAGGATATAATGATTAAGGGCATCGAGAAGGAAACAAAACGCAACAAGAAAATGAAAGGTTACTTAAAGCAATGTCGTAGAGAGCATCCAGAAGACTTTAACGAATCTTTTGCGAACAGTACATCATCAGCTTCAACAGCTAGCTTGAACGTTTCGAGTGCACTCGAAGAGTCTGGTGGTAGGAACATTATGGGTTCTTAACCTGCATATATGTACACCACTTTTATGAATTAATTGAATCTTTTTCATTATAGTTGATTTGGAGTTTGATGAACTTAACACAAGAGCTTAAACTGTCAATTAACCATGCCCGGTAGTATACAAAACCAAAAGGGAAAGTATTATTTTGAATTAATGCAGTTTTTTTTAATTGTTATATTATAGTTTTATGTACATACATCGCTTAATAAAATGTACGTATTTAAAATACGTATACGTATGTAAAAAAAAATACCAAAAGGGGGTTTCATATTACATATGTTGAAGTGTCGTTCAAATACAACACAATCAATTGGAATCATGTTTTTTTTTAATTTAGTATTTATCGGAGTGCCGAGTCGACGTTTTAACCATTCTTTCTCTTCAAACCTTAAACTACAACACATACATTTTGAAGGTTTTTTTTTGTATCAATTGTAAACTGCTGCAGTTAGGGTGCATAGCTAAAATGACCAATTTTTGTTAGTAGGTTTTATGCGAGTTTGAATGGATATGAACGTTTCTTTTGGATGTTAATAATTTTTTGAATTCAAAAAATTTGTAAAAGCAGTTTTTACTTTATATTTATGTTTTTGGATTATTTCGATAAATTCAGTTTTTTGCTAATTTCTCGGAAAAAATGTTAAGGTAAAAATTGTAGCTTATATGATTTTCTAAAAAACAAAATGTTCATTGTAAGATCAATCGATTTCGAGAAAAAATTGTTAAATAGTTAACATACTAAAAGTTCCTTACGTCTAGGTGGTGAGCCGGACGAGGGAGAGGGGTATAAAGTTCACCTTTATGGGACTTAGCTTAAGTGAACCTAACACGGTCAATCATCGTACACATAGTATTTAATTTTTCATCGTCAAACAAATGCCCGCATTCAGCATTGTTCATAAAAATTATAGATTTATCTAAAATGACTGACCGTATAAGTATTGTTTTACGCTTTCAAGAAGGTGCACTCGACACATATGAATCTTTTTGTTAATAATAACTAAAGCGAGTCACACAATTTTAAAATCATAGGCGCAAAATTATAGTCAAAATAACACGATTCTAAAAAGTATTTAACACTTTGTTAACGTTTTTTCAACTTATAGACCGATAGAGCTAACTCTTTGATAAAAACATACTTTAAAACCAGGAAATCTCCATTTTATCTTGTTAGATCAGACTCTAATTTTTTGACAGATAAACTACCCACCCTCTCAAAAGAGAATGAAACTACACACAAACACTGTTTAAATCCAACAACAAAATCTCTCACTGGAAGTTATTACTGGAAATTCCATAAATTGTTTATAATATGATACAAACTTATTACCTGGTGATAATGTTAAGTTAATGTTTGTTAGGATTAACTTAAATAATTTAAAAGGAGGCGACTATTATTTTGCGCCATAGAATTTTTGGTAATTTTAAATTGATGTACCTAAAAACGTTGCGTCTCGTGTCGTATGGAAAGTACTCGAAAACTAAAATAAAGTCCATCAATTTCTCTAAAATGTTTGTTATATTCACTTTTCTCCAGTTCTCAACCGTTTCTCAGTTAACAATATATAATGTATTTTATTGGCTCTAAAATCCATATTTCCTTGACAAGAGTCGTAAGCAAAACAAAAATTATATATGTTTACGACTGTTATCAGGGTTACAGAATAGACAACTAGCAAATGCACGAACCTAAAAATGTGTTATTCACAAGTTTCTTAAGATGGCCAAGCGGTGATTATTCAGCATGAAAATACTATAGAAATGTATATACAATGGTGTGATTCAGGAATTAAAATACTCAAAGCACTGACGTCTGGAAGGTGATTCGGAGGGGGAGGGGGACGAATAATTTTATAATTTTTAGTAATCAAACAGAGATATTCAAATTTACAATAAAAGAATAAGTCTTTATTTAGTTTTATATTCTTAAAATATCGTTGCATCAAAAAAATCTAAAGATACCCGCAAAACTTCTGCTGAACTTTTTAACATGTATTTGCAACGACAGGGCAAGTTCACAATTTTTCTCAGAATTTTTAAAGGGGTACCTACACACATAGATAATGATGACTGTCAGAGATGCCCCACTTTCGGATGGTGCTACCTATACCATATCATCGAATTCTTGTTTTATGTTGCTAAGCCTAGTATGCAGCTGAAGTGAAACAAAATTTTCCGTCGTCTCCAAAAACACAAACGAAATGATAACGAAACGGTACCGGACAAATAGTAATGTAGAGTTTCGCCATTTACAAAAAAAATATTTTTCAAAACACACAAAAAAACAAATAAACAGAAATCCATTTTATAATAATAATAACCACAAAAAAACACCAACAAAATACAAATGTAAAAATTTTGCGAGCCATTAATAGCCCGGTCAATTAAATTGTGTGCGAAGAGTGTAGAGAGTAGTGGAGACTTGAACCGGTTATCAACCGTTTCACCGTGGAGCTGCGTACTACAAAACGAAAAGAAGGAAGGAAAATTTCGTTTATGATTTCACTGTGTCATTTTTGTATAGGATTTTTCGTTTTACTTCAGCTGCATACTAGGCTTAATACTTTAAATGAAATCCGTTCTGCCGTCATCAATTTATGGCTAAATTTAAAAAAAAAACTATTAACACCAAATATCCCCTATGTCTAATTTGAGCTAAAATCTTGAAATGCAGTTATATTCAGAGCACTCGAATATAACGTTCATAAAATTTTATCAAAATCGTTGGAGCCGTTTTCGAGAAAAACTAAAATCTTTATATGAGGTACTCGCTATAGAATTAGTTTTTACAATTTTCTCGAAAACGGCTCATACGATTTTGATGAAACTTTGTATACGTTAAACTTTCAAAGCTTTTAATATGACTGCGTTTCAGGATTTTGGCTTAAAATGCTCATAACGGAGATTAAAAAATAACCGTGAAGGAAATTCCATGTTTATATTACTATTAAAAGCATATAAACAATGGAAAAACTAAAACCGTTTTATTTGAGGTATCAGATATTTCTGGGGCTAAACAAAGGTACGGTTAGAATGTCTTCTCTGGGGAATGACATCCGTGAATGAATGAAAATGAAAATCCGTCAAACCGTTTAGGCTGCGGTTCGGCGAAAAGACTGATGCACAACTGGCACCATAAAACAAATGTTAAGTTTCAGAGAATAATTCGAAATCAGTAAGTGATTTATTAAAATTACTCCTCTGAAAGTTTTGCATTTACATATTTCCGTTGGAAAAGTTTTTTAATAACAAAATATTTTTTAGTGTTTATGATTTTTTATTAAATCAATATTTTCCTTCTTGTTTCTAATTAAAAGTACATTATTTTTTGTATACTTACCTCAATTGATGAAAAAAAGTTCGGACATCAAAAAACGAACTAGAAATAATGCACAAATTAGGTAATCACTCGCAATATTTTTCTTACGTTATCTTTTAAAATCTTTAACAAACAAATTTGTAAGCATTTGCATTTGATTGACTTGTGAATTTTAACCACAATTTATAGTTTTTTGGCATTTATGTATTTACCTTAGTTAACTGCCTTGCTGGTTATGGTTGATTCTCATCTTCTCCATTGCCGGAAACCTTTAGCTGAAAAATTTATTTCGCAATCATTCTGAGACTACAATTTTGTTCTTTTTTTTTGTAAATTAGCTTAAATCATTGGTTTTCTTTTTCTAAATATTTCGAAGGTTTGATTTGTTGTTTTTTTTCTTTCTTTTTTTCATATTCATTAATGTTCTAACAAGTAAAAGAAGTTTCTAACGCGGTTACATTTCAATAATGTTGGATTTAGGTGAGCTTAATCAATCCAGATCGTACTGTTCACTTTTCCTTGTTTTAAATTGTTTATCCTCTTTTGATTTACAATATTGGTTAACTAAAATTACTTAAAATTACTTTATAATATATGTAATAACGATAAAAAATAATCCAGTTTGTTTGTTATTTTCTTCTGTTCATCATATTATTTTCATGCACAGCGCCTCCTTCTGATAATATTCAATATCGTCGACTTCGATTTTTGTTGTGGCGCCTTTCGTTTCGCCCCCGGTCTCTATTGCGCCTACCTCCAGGGGCTTTACCGGCACCACTACTATTGTTGCTGTTGCCATCCTCAAATTCATCATTGAATCTATGATTATTCAGGCTGTCATTGCGCCCATTGTCTGAGTTGTTGTCTAGTTCCCTATCTTCTCTAAAACTATTATTATGACTCGGTGCACCGAATGGGTTGTTTGGATTGGAACTTGTACTGGTATTGAATGCATTTGTATTAAATTGAGCATTCGATGAGTTGTTGTTAAACCCGTTTGGTTGTTGTGTTGCCCATGGACTTGCTCGATTTGAATCGTTGTTTGCCAAAGGTCCAGAAGCCCAGGGATTGGGACGACTAATGTCCTCAGATTTTACGCGTCGCAGATCTACATCACCATTTGGGAGTACCTCAGGTTCATCGTTGGTTTTCACTTTCGACGATGTAAATGGATTGTTTGTATTTCGACGCCAGTCAATGTCACCTGCATATATCACTTTGGCATTGTGATTTATCGGCTCGAATCGGGATTTTTTGACTGGAGGCGATCTGCTGCGGTCTCGCATTGGTGACTTACTTCGTCTATTCTCAACCGGAACTACATCATTAAGTTCTTCTATTTCACCCGAGCTGATGTATCGGTTCAGTGCGTCTGGACCGTTACGGATTATTGCGGCTAACTTGCTGTCGGGCATTACTCGAACAACTCTGCCATATACTGATATACCAACTATAGTACTGGGATCAATGTTATCTGGCATACCCTCGGCTAACATAACAAAGTCTTTGGAATCTCGTGAAATATTTTCATCTCCTTCCTCATTTCTACGGCTATCATTCCAATGCGCTTGGAAGTTTCTCGGAATCGGTTTGCTATAAGGAACTTTCTTTTCTCGATCTCGGTCTATAATTTTGTTAGGATCTAAGTCTAGTCCAGGAATAAACCCTTTATCGGCAGTCAGGCTTTCGGTGAACTCAACTTTGTCCTCGGGACCCATGCCAGGTATAACAGCATCATCTACGATAGCATTTTTGATTTAAATAAATGTTGAGAGTGAAAGAAAAGTATTTTTGAGATGGAAAATTATAGGAAAATAATTTGAGTCTTTACCGTATTCACAGTCATCCAGAGTGGACAAACTAGCTGGAAGCGTATTTAAATTGTATTTGTCTCTCATGAGATCTCCAGGGCGATTTCTCGTCCAGAATTTAATTGTATGATCATTCGAACCTGAACATAATATATGGCCGAGTGGGTGCCATGCAAGAGTCCAAACAATACTATCATGGGCTGTATCGATGCCACCTATTTCTTTGTCAGTTCTAAAATAAAAAGAAATTAGACACCTGAAAATAAGTAGTTTGTTGTTGTTTATATACCCAACATTCCAAAACAATACGGAACCATCTGAGCCACCAGAGCTAAAGAGTCCCTCGTGTACTGGATGCCAGGATACCGAGCTTGCTTCCTTCTTATGACCACGAAATACTTGAACTTCTTCACGGAGATTTCGAATATCGAAAAGTTTGAGCAGGTGGTCTCGAGATGCCGTAACCAACCAGTTTCCATTATTATTCCATTTAAGATCCATGACAGTTGATTTGTGAGCATGTCTTAGAATATAAAACTTTTATTAAAATATTTCGAGAAAATAAAAAGAAATGTTCTTACAATGTAGCCAAAGCTTGACCACTCTTTGGATCCCATAATTTTATTGGTTGTTGATTGTCTTTGCTTCCCGATACAATAAGTGCTTTTTGAGGATGCCAGTGAACACATTTTACATCGGCACCATGACCTTGAATAATAATAACAATATGTGATGTGTATTTTTAATTGTAATAAAGAAGAGGAAATCATACACTTGAATACAATGAAGTTTTATGAAATTTAGTTTTCTCTGCTTTTTAAAATTCTGTTTTTTTTTTCATTCTGGTTGACAAAATTTTGCTTTTTATATTTCAGCTTCTCAAAATTCTGGCTAAGGGCACCTATTTGCCCTTCAAAAACCATTACATATTGAATAATAATTGGGTTGGGGTCGAAATTTTACAGGAGTTAAAATTCTTTTGAGGAAATTCTGCTTTCAAAATTCTGGTTCTCGAAATTCGGGCTAAAAAATCTGTTTTTTTCTGTTATTTATAAAACAACTAATTAATTATGGTCAACAAATAATCAAATAGTTATGTATTTTATAACAAAATTTCTTACTACAAAAAAAGTAAGGTACATTCATTTTAAACTCTTAAGTAGGAGTACGCGTTGATTATCAACATTCTGCAAATAATAAACAAAAGAATAGGTTTGGAAAATGTTAAAAAGCGCGCACTTTATTATTTGCAGCAATTTTCAAAGGCAGAATTTTGAAAAGCTGAATATTTAAAGCAGAATTTTGAAAGTAGGAGTTTGGACAAAATAATTTTAAACCCGCTTAATACGAATGTATTTAGTTTACGTTTTTTGTAGTAAGAAATTTTGTTATAAAATACATAACTATTTGATTATTTACTGGCCACAAGCTGACACTCCCGGCGTTGCTCGGGTGTACCAAGAATGAATTATCTATTTTAATAAAATTCATCGACTGTTCTGATTTTACCTTTCAATTGGTAGAATTCAACATTTTCTTGTTCTTTTAAGTAAAATAAATTTTTTGTTTCACTTATATTATAAAACGACTGAATATTTTATAAAAAAACTGCAAACAATTCGGATAAACCTATCTTCATCATGGCTTCTACAGTTGCTTCATACCTTGTTAGTTTTAGAAATCCTTGCGGTGCTGTGTTTTATTTAAGAAATGCGAAAAGTCTGTTTTCTATAAATAAACCTTTACGGCCATATTATTCATGAGTTTAAAACTTAAATCTGGATTTAAATTATTCTTGTTTTCGCTTTTTTTCATATAAAAACAATCTTTTCTGATTGTTTTTTTCTTTTAGATATCTTTGTTTCTTATATGTGTTATTTTCTGTGAACAAACAATATTACACTTGGCTAAGAAATTAGTAAAGTGAATAATTAATTTTTGGGTTTAATTTTACATCTGGATTTATCGAGTGAATAATATGGCCGTTAGTAAAACGAAAACTAAAACTGTCGTATTTTTATTAAAAATATTAAATAGAGATAAATAATAAATCCGAAGTGATCATGAAGTTGAGCAATTTATTGCTGATGTGCAAAAGGCTGCAGAAGAGAGTATCTACTCCAACTATTTCAAACAAGAGAAACTGAAAGAAAATATCATGTAGAAATAACAGAATTAATTTTGAAAAAAAGGGCTCGAAGAAAATGGCAAACTACGAGATTCCCGGGAGATAAGACAGTATATAATCGACTAAATAGTGAATTTAAAAAAAAGAATCTATGGATTCAAAAATGGTTCACTTATGTCATTTTCCATTCATCGTTCGGAAGGCCTCCGAGTGAAAAAAACCTCCCTAAACCATTTCATTCATTGTTCGGAATGCTGTTTGGGAGTGCTAATTCGCATTCCGGAATTGAATAGGGAGTGTACACATACGTATTGTTTACACCGATCATATGGTCAAAGCCATATGGAACAATACGCGCAGTGTTTTTTTTATTTCTTTTTTACAATTCAGGAACATACATAAATAATAAGTGCAAACAGTAACAAATATTGAAAAAAAAAACACTTTTTCAGTTTGTTTCTGCTTTTGAGGTTACAAACATTTAATTTAAACAATCTTTGGTCACTATACCAGATACACAATTGAAATAGGGAGGGTTTTTCACTGTTCCATTGAAATCATATTTCCTTCCTCTTTGGAGTTAAATGAATGGAAAATGACATTAATAGATGTCTTGCAAGTTTGAAGGCGGATGCTTCTACAGATTACTCATTGTGGAAAGCAGCAAAACGTTTGAATAGACCGCAAAAACAAAATCCGCCTATCAAAGCAAAAACGGAAAATGTATTGCACATCCGAAACAAAAAGCTGACCTCTTCGCAGATCATCTCTCGAATGTCTTTAAGCCATTTCCAGAAAGTGCAGCGGGAAATAACTTGCAATTTATTGATAGAAATGATAAATTAAAAATTCTTTTTGTCGTGCTGAAAGAAGTAAAAAACATGTGCCAACACAAGTTATCAAACAAAAAATCACCCGGGTATGATCTAATTACTGCTGAAGTTTTAAAAGAAATGCCAACAATAGCCTTCACAAAACTCCAACGTATAATAAATGCATGCCTTAAGCTCCGTTATATTCCACATCATTGGAAAATTGCAGAGGTCATTGTTATAAGCCTCCAACATCTTACAGGCCAATATCACTTATACCAATTATGACAAAAGTTTTCGAAAAACTGCTTCTAAATAGTCTTAGCAAAATAATAGAAGAACGAAGACTAATACCAAATCATCAGTTTCGATTTAGAAATAAACATTCCACGATAGACCAAGTCCATCGAACGGATGTTGTTGAAAAAGCACTTGAAAAAATAAAAACAAGTATGTTCCGCTCTTTTTCTAGATGTTACTCAAGCCTTCGACAAGGTTTGGCATTTGGCACAGGGACTTTCCCAGGCAGTACTATGAAATAATCAAATCATATTTAACCGACCGACTCTTAAGAGTACGGTACGAACAAGAGTATTCGGAACTTAAGAAAATCGAAGCCGATGTACCACAAGGAAGTGTCTTAGGACCAACCCTGTATTTGTTATATACAAGGGATATTCCAGTGGACAACAATTCGATCAAGGCTACCTTTGCAGATGATACTGCGATATTAGTGTCTGAACCAAACCTCATGAGCTGATGGTCTAAAAGAGATGGGAAAGTATTAAAACTTTAAATTTCCTCCAATGCGATTTTAAATTAAGAAATAAAAATCATTTGTTGATCTTTCATAGATTGGTCATGGTTCCAGGTGGTTTTAGTCCGGTAAAATGTCTTTTTCTATTTCCACCATATATTATTATAAAAAATTGTTTGCGTGTGTGGTGTTTACCCTATTTCACCCTAAGAAATAAATAAATTTATGAGTTTAGTCCGAATTTGTGAATTTTTACATAAAATCTTTCCGATTGACCCTCCCGGCTTCGCTCGGGTATACAAATCCTACTTTTGTACGAGTTAAATGAAGTACGTTTTTAAAATATACAAATGAGAGAAAGCATTTTTAGATCAAATCGAATTTTAATAAATTTTATTTCGTAATTAAAAAAGGGTCATTAAAAAATGTTTACTGTTTAAAACTACAACATGATTAAGAGGAAAACTTCCAACATAAAGTTGTCCGTGAGAAAAAATTGGATATTCTAATCTTATACCAATGACTTGTAATGACTGTCCTTGTGATTTGTTAATGTATACATATGTATGTAACAAGATAACACTTTTTAAACCGATATTTTCTCAATAATTATTTCTGCGGCAGCAACGCGGAGATTACCAGCTAGTATTGCTTTTTATTCACTGATTGGCCTTTTATTAAACATATTTTGGAATGCATTTGTGGCTTTTCAATTTTTAAACACTTAAGCCTAGCCTAATACGCTGCTGATGTGAATCGAAATTTTCACCATATGGAAAAAAAAAATTAAAATAAAAACACACTGAAATAACAAAAAAAAAAAAAACACGTACTTGTAATACAAGTGTTTTCATATCAATATCATATATGAAATAACTTGTACTACAAGTACAAGTAGTTTCGTGTTATAGGCCCCAGGCATCCATTTTATAATTATTCATGCCTATTACCGTTGTCGTCTGTCGTAAAAAAAACACGACATCGAAAATGACAGTAGTCGTAAGCGACAAACGATAACGGTAAGAGGTTTGAATTACCATGCCTATTATTCTTGTCGTCTGTCGCTTACGAGAGCATGAATTATCATGCATATTGCCGTCATCGTTTGTCGCTTACGACAGCTGTCGTTTTCGTTGTCGTGTCGTTTTTTACGACAAACGACAACGGTAATAGGCATAATTATAACCACAAAACAACAGAACAAAATTTCGCGAGCAATTAATGTGCCGGGTAATTGATTGAGTGCGAAAAATAAGTGGAGACCATGTGGAAACTTGAACCGGTAACCGACCTTTTTACCAAATATTTCGTCGTAGCAGCTTACCACAAAACGGAAAGTTAAACGGATAGTTTCGTTTAGATTTCTTTGTGTCATTTTTGTAGGGGATTTTTCGTTTCAAATCAGCCGCGTACTGGGCTTTAGGCACTTTCCCCAGAGCAAGATTGTGTGACCCACGAGTACCTTCAAACCCTGACTTCTTATCTATGGAATCGTGTCGTTTTTTTTTCAACTTTTCAGCTGATTTTTTTTTTTGATTTTGTCCACCATACCCCGAAACGCACTAAAATACTTAAACTCTAACTTCGTAAAATAAAAACGATCGAACGATTATCTTTTATCATATGTTTATAAAAAGATAGAGACGATCATTCAATGGTTATTATTTTACGCGATTAGACCCCTGAATTCTTAAGCGTAAACAATTTATACTTACCAAAGTGCTTAAGATATTTTTATAAACCGTTAAAATTTTTGTTTTTTTTTTTACTTACCTCTTAACACTCGTTCTTCTTGACATCGGTAAAAATCCCAAACTCTTAAAGTTCCATCGTCACTGCAACTAACAAATTTACTATCCGTTGGGCTAAAGCTGTAAAATGCATTCACAGTATGAAAAAAAGAAATAAACAAATGTATTTTATCTTTAAAAGTAGGTATTAAACCTTTTTATAAAATATAAATCATATAATATTAATAGCGTTTGTCCAAAACACTACAATTTTGTGTATAAAATAAAAACAGATAAACTAAATTTTAATAAAGAACAACAAAATAAAATTGCACTAACTTTCGTAAGCTAAATTGTGATTTTTCCCATACCCACAACCTTCTTGTCCATGTACAGGTGCAGAAAAAGTAGGTGTGATGGTTATGGGATTGGCACATGCACAAGTGTACACGGCGAAACCTAAAATCATTAAGAGAACCCCCGTGAAGAGGGAATGTAGTGGTCCTATTCGAGATCAGTTACATCTTCGAAAAAAGAAGAAGAAAGAATGGAACATTCCTTTGAGGAGAAATTTGATGGTCTTTCGTTTTTTTCAAGATTTTTTACCAACGGGATCTACCATAGAAAATCTAAAATCAAATTGCTTCCAAAATAAATAAAATATAAAAATATATTTTATTAATTAAGTAAAAAAAACGCGCGAATATTAATTGTACAATTCAGACAAACTTGTCTCGTAAAATATATTTTATTAATTAAATAACAAAAATGCGCGTTTATTAATTGAATACAATTTTTGTAAAATTCAGACAAACTTGTCTTGCAAGTCTCGCATATCCTATGTATTACATGCAATTTCCACTCTTAAAAAAAAAAAACGGAATACAGTCCCGTTATATTTTAATGTAAAAAGACTTTGTAACAGTTTACTCTTGTAAAATTCCATATTTATCTTCTTCAGTTATGATTGCACTAGATATCTCATTTTTTAAGGAAAATTTCTTTATAACTGCGTTAAATCTATTCAAATGTATTGGAGTGTATATCCAATCTGGTACTTAAGGTAATTACTTAGCTTATTAAAAAAAAATTAAATAACTAAGCTCATCCCGTTTAAAATAAAGATTTCAACACTTGGATACCAAAGGTTTTTTTTTACATTTCACTTCGTAAATAATAAAAGCAATATAAAAGCATTTTGTATTTAATCATACATACATATTGAATTCGTGTTTTCCTAACATGACATATTTTGACTATGATTTTATTATTCTTAAATATCTCCAAGTAAAAGCCGTAGAATCATCTGAGGAAAAAACATTTATATATTTTAAAAATCATGTTTCAAAATATGTACATTATTGTTTGTATACTTTATGAATTTTTTCAATTAATAGTTTTTGAAAACTTTCCGGACAAATATGTACATATTTAAAAATAATCAAAACACATATAATCTTCCGTTAAGATAGAATCATCCATTAACTAGAAAGTAGTTATTGACTTTTTAAGTTTTTGTTTTGAAATTCAACAATTTTCTCTAGGTCAAGAAAAAAAAAGCCTTCTAAGAATAACGCGAAAATCTTTAGCAAATATCACTCCGTTAGGGAAACAAAAATAACACGAAATTCGCGTTGTGAATATTTTTAAAACTATCTCAACGCAGTGTGGCATTTATTCACTGTCACAGCTATTATTTATTTTTTCGTTTTTTGGACTTTCCATTTTAAGAAGCTCTTTAATTAGCTCTTGGGTGGCTTTCCTTTTGAGAGTAATATTTGTAAGTTTTGATATCGCGAGTTCTCTACTTGAATTTCGAGAGCTTATTTCTTGAAAGTACTTTCATAACCGTTTCACTTTGATATTGTTTTTCTTCTGCTAGTTATCGGTCGGGAGAGTAAGAGTGAAAAATGTTTACCTGCGAAAGATTGGAACTGCTTGAATATTGGCACTAGGGCTGATCGCAGCATTTCAGCTCTAAAATGGACACCCATATAAGGGGCCGGTTATAGCGATCAGGAAAAACAGGAAAAACTTCTAAAATCGATAATTGAATATGTTCTGATTTTTCTTGAAACACAAATGCTACATTTATCGATGACAAATGACTCACAGAATTATTTGTGATATAAAAAATTCAATAACGCACATGTTTTTTTTTTTTAATCTATTTAATTATTTTCCTGATGGAATTTACGTACGGAAAATTAGATTCCATCAGGAAAATAAATAAATGCATTTTTACAATAAGTATTTGTTCAACTGAAAATTGTACCATCACAAAAAAATTCTTTGAGTTATTTCCCTTCGATAGGTGTAACATTTGTGTTTTGAATCGAATAAAAACTTAATAAACTATAGGTCTGAAAAATTTTCCTGTTTCGTTTTCCTTTATTTTGCCATATTGACTCTAGGAGAGCTACTTGCAAAATACGAAACGTTTTGGTATTCTGCGAGCTTATCAAGAACTGTGTCTACTCAAACATTTCGAATGTCGATAGTAATAGTTAATTCCCCGTTAGGTTCTCTCAGGACTGTGTCCACTTGCGAGTTTGCTTTCCAAACCAGCTCGTAGCCTTTCTTCTCTCAAATGGACACCCAATATTTGTTGTTTTTCTTCTTGCTGAATTTAAAGCGAAACGTTTTTAATCTCTTCTTCCTCATGCCGAAAAACAATCGCAACTCTAGAATTTAAAGTGTTAAATATAAATTGAAGGGGTGCAAAAAACAAGTAAAAGTAAATATATATAAGATTTGGTACGACCGCGACTTTTGTGTTGTTGCTGAAGATCACATTTTTCAACTATTGGCTCAATTTGTATCCAAACTAAAAAAATAATAATTTGATTCATACGACTATTACATCTAGCAGAGCTGTAGAAGAATGCACTATTTTGCTGTTGCACAACGAAAAGTTAACTTATTTTTTGGAATACATTCCTATCCTTTATACCAGTACTTTAACTTTAAAAAACCCCTGTTAATTTTAAAGTCTCAGTCTTCTCAGCTCTGGTTAAATTTAACCTATTGTGATTTAAGCTGGTGGTAACCATAGAAACACATACAAAATCTATGTTTAACAACTGAAATAACCAATGATTACATATAACCAAAGCTGAAAAGACTGGCCCTTAAGGTACTAAAATAATTATTTCGAATGCAGTACAAAGAATGCAGTACTTTCAACTGCTTGAATTCTTTGAATTTTTAAAAAATTATTTTACAGTCTTTGCAGCCTTTAAATCTTTCGATTGTATTCAATAGTTTTGTTCATTGAGCCCTGGGGTCGCCCTGAAGTCGCCCCAAGGCGTTTTTTAAAAAACCTCAACTCACCCTGGGTAACAAATTCTCTGTTTCTTGAGACCTGGGGTTGCCCCCAACTAGCCCTTAAGTAGATCTAGGTAGTTTCTTGGGTCGAGATAAGGTAAACAAGTTGACATGTGTGTTGTCAAAAATATGTTTACAATTTAATATTTTATTTTGCTTTTACAATGCAAAGAAAAGAAATTACAGATTTATTTGTATAAAAATAAATAGAAAACATACAAATAAAACAAAATGTAATTGTTTTATGTTTTAGAATGTACCAAAAGCAACAAATTTCGGAAACAAATATTTTTTGTTTCTTTCTTTTTGTCAACAACACAAAACCTACCCTTGTGCGTTTTTTGAGAACCAAAAAGCCCTGGTGTTTTAACAGCTCTTGGTGCTTTTAAGAAAACCTTTCAATTATTAATTTAGTAAATATTTCAAAATTCTTTTTCTTTTTAAGTCGAAGTTCTCAGATAAACTCAAAGTACTCTTAAATGAGTCATTTAATTCAATTAACTGCAATACTTCTGATTGCATTCTTTTACAACTCTGGCATCTAGTCAAATGTCACAAATTTATCAAGAAACTATCTAATGTGCTAGATTTAACGCCCAACCTATAAGTGGAAACCCTTGCAGATAACGGCGCGTAAGTTATTATACAGTATACTTTCTTAAATTGTAATTTATTCTTGACACTTAATAAATATTTAACTTAAATGTCCTTCCTCACGAATTCAACGAATTATTGAGGAAATGGAAACAAAGAACGAAACCATATTATGTGTCACTAATAAAATTTTACTTCTTCAATTGCAATAATTCAGTAATTAATTAATTAAAATATGAATAAGCTTCTGGCTTCAGTGGTAGAGATGCAACAAAGAACAAAGATCACCCAAAAAGGTTAGTGAATGCTGAAACTTTGGATTTTTTTAAAATTGTTTAAAAATTTTCTCAAGTTTTTGGAAGTTCGAGGAGGAGGAAAGGGGGCCGCAAAATTTACGTTTCTTAGACTTTCCGTCAAAATGTTTTTTCTAAAGGCCTAATGCAAAATTTTGACTATTCAAACGCGTTTGTATGTCAAAAAAGAAAAATTGTAAAATTGATTTTTTTTCGAAGCGAGGAGAAAATGATGCAACGTTAATGATCTCGAATCTTTATGAGGGATTCACCAACAAAGTAGTTGATACAGATAATACAGTCAGCAGTTTTAATTTTAGCTAAATTACTAAGGAGCAAGGGGGTGTAATGCTAATTTACTTTAAAATATAAAATGTTTTGTAATAACAAGACTAATTGTTTTAACAAATCAATAAAGTTGTCCTAAGAAAATTGTCTGAAAGCCGACGTCAGCTGAAAAGTATATTTATGTTAAATGCACTCAAAAGTGGTCAAATCCGATTAATTAAAATACTTCATTTTATATTAAGTAAACTGTTGGTTCTTGCGGTTATTATGTGATAAATAAGTTAAAAATTTTGATTTACTTATAAATATTAACTTTTTTTCCTTTTATTTCCAAAAATAAGACAGTAGGAGGATATCGATTACGTCCAAATAATGCAGCGGTAGTATTTTTTTTATAAAAAAAAGCAAAAATCCATTTTGTTTTAATTTAGTTTTTATTGTTTTTTTTTTTTTTTGTGTTATTGACGATCAATGAGAAAAATCCAAGATCGTTCATTGAAGAGTTGAAATGAAAACTACGTCTTGAATGTTTAGTAAAAAAAAACTGCATTTTTATTTGGATATTTTTTTTGTTTGAACAAAATAAGTGAAATTATAGATGAAAATATTTGTATGTTTAATTTAAAAATAAACAAAAATAAACAAAACTGCGATGTAGTAAAAACGTTTATTTTCTCTAAACACAGACACCGCAGTAAACTTTGGGGAAAAATGTTCATATTTATTTATTTTTTCTTTATTTAATCAGTCTTAATATTTGTTTAAATATCACAGTCATATACTTAAAAACATACCCTACTATATTTTATTTGCTTTTTCTCTAAAATACATAACTATACATATATGTATATACCCTAGAAAATTTGTTCATTTTATTTCATCCTATTCAATGCTTGAACATATTTTGGCATTTTATTAAAATCGGGAGCTAATATTTATTTAAATTGATTTTAAATAAGACTTAAAAAATAGTTGTCCTTTGGGACACTTTATTGTTTTGGACAAAAATAAACTTTTTCTTTTGCTGTACCTTATTCCCCTTATTGCTTCCTTGTGAGCCTGGAACATCTTAACGTTGTTCATATTGGACTGCCAGTACTTGACATATCCAGCATTGTCGCCAGTAACCATCCAATTGTCGTTATGTGACCAGACCATCGTTCGGACGGGGACATCATGAGCCTGTTAAGAAAAATTAAAATTATATTATATTTTTCGAGGAGATTTGATCGGTTTGCTATCACATAAATCGGAGAAAAAATAGAAAGTACTTATTTAAGTATTTTATTTGTTTTGTGTTAATCCTAAAAATTAAAATAAGTTCATTGACGTAACAACTTCAAGACCCTTTGGTTGTGCAAACTGCAGGCAAACAATAAAATGGTTGAACTGACAATTTTTCAAAATGGGGATCTTCAACATTGAAACCAACCTATTGGATTTCTTAAAGGTACTGAACGCCTAAGTGAAATTTAGGAACAAATAACTGAACCCTCTGCAGAAGTTTAACTTGTTGAAGTTAAACTTCTTTACCAGAGGTAAGCTAAAAAATGGTTACACACAAAAATGTGTGTAGCTATTTGTCCGTCGCCGATCAGGTCGCAGCGTTGCGGATGTGGCACTATCGTGCCATTATAGCACGTTTTCATATAAAAGGCACTGTGGCACTAAAATACTTCATATGGCACTTTATATTACTATTTATTATTATAGATTTTCTTTATTTACTTTCATTATAAAGTATTATTCTAACCTCATTTTGTCTGTGATTATTAGTTTAATTATTTGGCTAGTTTGATTATTTGGCTAATTTAGCACTAAATCAATTGTGAAGAATGAGAAATAAAATTTGTCGTTCTTCACAATCGGATTCGGGCACCTTCGCCCGATTTCGACCGATTGAATAAACATACATCCGTAAACGAAGGAAAGCACAAACCTATACACTACACCGCTTTAACTGGCATCGCCCGATGACGTCCTTTGATTACTGATCAACCAAAAAATTCAAAATTGTTTGGATTTTCTGTCAGTTTGCCGGTTATTTCATTCGATTCAACATAAAAAAAAAACAATTTTGTATTGTGAAAAATTAATTTTGCGTGAATATATTTTTAAATAATTCTTTTCAATTTCATTTTCTTTTGAAACTAAAGTGGAGTACAATTAACAAAATAAAAAAGTTTATTTTAAAGCACAATTTCAATGTTGTTGAAAAAACAAATTTAAATGTCAAACAAAAACGGGTAAATGTGCGGTGTGAACGAATTTCGAGTTTTTGTGAAAAACCGTGTTTTTGATTCGGTGTGAAAAGGCTATATGGTTATTTGAATTTTTCGAGTTTTGTACTTAATAGGTCTTTTTTTATTTTTCTCTTTGTGGCACGCTATGGCTTCAAATGGCACTTTTTGTTTTTAACGGTGGCACCATTGTTTATACATTTCTATAGTATTTTCATGCTGAATAATCACCGCCTGCATCTTAAAAAACTTGTGAATAACACATTTTTAGGTTCGTGCATTTACTACTTGTCTATTCTGTAACCCTGATAACAGTAGTAAACATATATGATTTTTGTTTTGCGTACGGCTCTTGTAAAGGAAATATGGATTTTAGAGCCAATAAAATATTATTAATTTGTTTTGTTGACGACTTTTGTTAAGGTAACAGAATAGACACTTATCAAAAATGTAAGAACCTCCAAATGTGCGGTTCACAACTTTCTTAAGATGGCATGGTTGTACTTTAGAAATTTATATACAATGGTGGCACTCACAAAAATATATTTCCAGCAACGCTGTCTGCAGTTGAGTTGTGATAGAGAGAATATACGAGAAAACAAAATAAAGTGCACGGATGGGTCGCACGAACTTGCTCTTGTAGTGCACGACTGGGTTGCACGTGCTTGTTCTTGTGGCAAGTTGTCACGAAAATAAAATTAAATTTTATAATTTTTTTTTAAATACAAAGGAAAAAAATCATATGAATTTTTCACAAAAGTGCTAAAACTTCTTTTTACAAAGATTCAAGCCAAAATCCAAGTATGCAGAAAATTTTATTGCCTAAATATAAGTTTAGCAAAAAAAATTATTCCAAAATCGTTACGATGGGCATTCCATGAAAAATGGTAACTTTTGATGAAAATGCATTTTTTTAGGGTAACGAATAGAGATATATAATTCGTATAAAGTAGTATTACTAACTTGATTTTTTTACTCAAAAAATACTAATTAATAGTCACAGATTAATTTTAAGAGAAATATAATATTATGAACAGTATACAATTATTAAAAAGGAGCACCATAATAATTCGAAAAAAATCGTTTTTTTTTTTTCATCTTACCATAAATATTTTAAGTATTGATAATTTATTTTATCATTCCACTAATTTTTGTTTGCACTAATCAAGTAAGGAAATAAGATTTTCATTACTAAAATCATGGTGGTTTAGCTCTCCGAGTAGGGAATGTGACAATTTAACTGTCTTAAAACATTTGTTATTAAAATGAGGTAACTTACTTTCTATAGCTGAATTAGTACTCAAATTATAGCAAAAAATTCATGGAAAATGGTTAATCTTGTTCTAGACATCTCGATATATCATAGAGAACACGATTTGCACACCAAAGAAAACGTTTTTCAACAGGTGCCTTCGATTATAAAGTTAAAATTTCGTACAAGTAGGGGACGTGACAACAGTGTCGGACACGAGACGGCAGCTATAAAGAAGCAAATCGGATTAACTATTTTGGTTTCAACTTTTTTTTTTATGTTCAGGAAATCCTTAGGAAATGATAACTCTGTAGAATTTGCTATTTTGTTATGATTTTTCAAAGATTAGCTGAAATAAACCAAGAATATATGCAGTCAAATTAACTGGTTGTATAACTGTCGGGCGCGAGACAAAAGTATATAGATTTATGAACTTTTACTTATAAACACTACATCATGTGAAAACGAAGATATCAAACTACTTAAAAATGTAAAACATTAATCGAAATCGATAAATTATCATGATTTTAATTTATCCTTTATAGTGAAAACGGAGTACGAAAGTCGGATACGTTACAATGGAATGCACATAGGCGGTTTTTAATTAAATCGATGTTTAATTAATATTTTTTATAAAAAAGTTTTTTTTTTATAAATTTGAAGAACGCCATTCTTAAGTGCTTAATTGTTTGCATTTTATGCACAAAGAATAAAAGTTTTTTGTCAAGGCGTTTTCTAAATATTGAATTTACAAATAATAAATTAAAAATTTAATTAAAACTAAAATTAAGCTATTTTGCAAAATGTTAATATTGAAATTTGTTCAAGTCATCTAGACCTTTCTAAAAAAAATTTTTGGTTTGAAATCGATTAACCAGTTCATGAGATAGCTCAAGAAAAAAATAACGGTTCTATTGGAGGTACCGTTAATAGGCTTGGTAATTAAACACTCGGTCTGTACTCTTTCTATTTTTCTTTAATCTTTATGCTGCGTATTTCATCTTCGTCTTTGTAGGCGGATGGTTGATTTTTGTATGGGATTTGTGCGTGAAAAAATCTAATTTCAACAATTTTTAAATATTGGTTTGATGCGTAGGTAGGTATATAAGTATGTATTTAATAAGCAAACATTTTTGTTCTTATGTGGATAACAAACAAAGTTTTATAGGTAGGAGGTACATTATACTAGGTAGTTAGGTATATTATGTACTAGCTTAGGATAGTTAGTGTAATGTTAGTTTTTTTTTTTTTTTACATTTATATTTTTATTTATATTTTATATTGCATGCTTTTATAAATTCTTTTATTAGTTTTATGTTTTCTATAAATGGGTTTTTAATAATTAGTTCTTCAAGAAAAGTAGCATTTTTTACATCTCTGCGCCATACTTTTTTTATGCAAGCAAAAACCTTGTACGGTGCCTCATGCCTGTGTGATTGTGTGCTTCTCGTGAGTTGTGAATGGTTAATGTTCAACTCCTACTCTCACCTCCCCGTGGTGAATATCGGGTGCATGGTACCACAACCTGATATCGGTGTAACCAATCCCTTTAGAGGGTTGTGGTGGCAGCTAACGACAGAGGGGGGAGAAGTGTTTCCACTAAGGCACTTTTTCCTTTCATCAAAACGGCAGCAAAGGAATTTCCCACAGGGAATCAACGGTGGCGTCTACAGTTCCAGTCAGGTTGAATTACTTAGTGAACACCTTATACGGGCTACCTCGACATATTCGGAGCTCAGGCCATTAAGGCGCGGTCGATCCGGCTCCCCGTCTTTGGGGTTATACTTAAGGTCTGGTCCTCCAGGTTGGGGGTCGTGCCGTCGGTGTTACTTCCCGGCCATGTAAAAAAATTTAAGTTGCGAAGCAACAACAAGCCTCGGATAAGGACGGATTTACTGTTGACGAACCATGCAAACGAAATAAGGACAACGAACTTCGTGCGGATATCCAGAACAAAACAAAAACGTCGAAATACTGTGAGGAAATTCAATGTTGGCCGGCTACAATCGCAAGAGATTACTAAGTCCTTTTCCGATCGAGTCACTCACAACCTCTTAACAAGTCCTGCCGTCTTCAAGCATCGAAAACCAGTGGAAACATTGCCAGGAAGCTATTAGACGCCGCCTGTGATGTGCTCAGATTAACACAACCACCACAACGAAATCCCTGGTTTCACAAAGAATGTCGGCAAGTACATGCAGCCAAACAACAGACATACAAAGCGGCGCTTCAAAGAAGGACTAGAGCAGCACGAGAGCTCTACGTGCAGAAGAGGACAGAGGAACATCGACTGCTCAGAAGAAAAAAGAAGGAGCCCGATCGAGGAAATAGAGGGATGCCATAACAGGAATGAAGTTTTACCAAAAGGTATAAAGAACATCACAAGGCGCAGTTGGTGCTGAAAATATGGAAAGATCATTTCTGCAAATTATACAAGGGCGATGCAGATTGCACCATTCTACCTGGACGACACAGGCCAACCATTCTGCCCAACCGACCTAGATGCAGTGAAGATAGCTATATCTAAACTTAAGAACAATTAAGCTGCTGGAGCTGATGGCCTTGCGGCTGAGCTGTTCAAAGCGGCTGGCGATGAACTGGTTAGGAGTATGAACCAGCTAATCTGCAAAATATGGCGTGAGGAAAGTATGCCCGATGAATGAAACCTCAGCATTGTTTGCCCGATCCTGAAGAAAGGCGATCCTCTGAACTGCATCAATTACAGAGCATTAGTCTTCTTAACATCGCATACAAGATCTTCTCTGCCGTACTATGTGAGCGCTTGAAGCCATTCGTCAACAACCTGATAGGTCCACATCAGTGTGGCTTTAGGTCAGGAAAGTCTACCATCGATCAAATATTCGCACAACGGCAGCTTGGAAAAAAAACATGAGTTTAAAATCGATACCCACCATCTCTTCATCGATTTCAAGGCCGCATATGACAGCATCTATAGAGACGAACTATACAGAGCAATGTCTAGTTTTATCATCCCTACCGAACTAGTCTGTTTTTGCAGGATGACGATAGAGAACTCACGCTGCTCCATCAAAGTCGGTACAGAACACACCGATACTTTTGATGTCAAGAATGGATTTAGACAAGGCGATGCACTGTCATGTTACTTCTTTAACATCAGCCTTGAAAGAATAGTGCAGAATTCTCGCGTCAACTCCAGAGGCACAATCTTTCAAAAGTCCGTCCAATTACTCGCGTACGCCAAATATTGACATAATGGGAAGAACAAAGCTTCATGTCAGTGGTGCTTTCGTGAGTATTGAGAAGGAAGCCAAGAAAATGGGTTTAACGGAAAATCAAGATAAGACCAAATATATGCTGTCAACAAGAAAGGACACCCTACACCCTAGACAGCTATACACTGCTGGTCACTTGAATAGGTTCAACATTTGTCGCACCTTAATACAAGCTTCTCTTCATGTCTAATACAATAACTCAATTTTGTTTCATAATGTACTGAAAGAGTATAAACATACGCTTAATTCTGGAAAAAAATATTACTCTGAAAACTAACTGTTATTCTAAAAACTTATTGCATTGAATTCATTGAAAAAACCAGCAACATTTTTGGATCATTTGAATAGGTTCAACATCTTTGGTTCGCTCTTGTATTTTTAAACAAAATTGTGTTATTGTATTAGATATGAAGAGAGATAATAAGGTGCGACAAAAGTTGAACCTATTCAAGTGACCAGCAGTGTAACTTTGAGGTCGTAAAAGACTTTGTGTATCTATGTATCGCTATCAACTCAGTGAATAACACCAGTGCTGAGATTCAACGACGAAAGGGTAATGGAGAAGAAGATATAACAAAGAACTGTCGCTGTACAGCGCACACTGACCTTGTCACAAAAGTGAAAAGACAAAGATTAAGGTGGCTCGGTCTCATAGAGCGAAAGGACACCAATGCTCCGGCCCGGATGGCCTTTGAATCAAACCCAGTGGGACGGCGCAGTATAGGACAGCGTAGCAGGTGGCTTACGGAAGTGGAAGAGGACCTTAACCAACTTGGCGTGCGAAACTGGAGGTAGCTAGCTCGAAACCGTGCCGTCTGGAAGAAGCTTGTTGGTTGAGGCCCTGATCCGCCACCTTAAGTAAGTAAGAGTGATTAATCTAGTGAACTGCAAGACCCGAACGATACCGAAGTACATATACCGAGAAAACCCGAAGGGCGAACGATAAATTTCGCTACATTATTTTATTTTTAAGGCCGCTAAAGAATTTTCACTTCAAAGAGTTATGTGTCACGGGACCTTCGACAGAAGTGAAACTTTACAGCAAATTCCTTGTTTGTATTATAAAAAAGATTCTTCGATGTCGTTTATTTTCTGCCCCTTTCAAAAAAATTGTTTTAACTGAGAAAATCACAACTTTGAAAACCTTTGTAAAATATCACAAACAGTAGTTACGAAATGAAAATCACAACTTTTATTTTTGATTTATGTAAAACTAGCTACCCATAGCCCGGCCTTACTCGACCTTATTCTATATTTTTGAAGTGAAACTTCTTTAGGGGGACTAAAATATAAAATAGCGCAACAATTTGTCAGTCGCCCTTTTCGTATTTTTTCGTTAGGGTTCTCCAGTTGAAGCACAATTCACAAGGCGAAGTCACAACGCACAAGTACAACACAAAACACAAGCATCAAAGTAATAAGCAAAAACAAAAACAAACAAAAAAATTAAATGGTTTGGCTGCAGATATGGCAGAAATACTATTCGGTGTCTGTCTCGGTGCACAAGCCAAGCACAACACAAGCAATGAAGCAATAAGCATAAAATAAAATTGAGAACGAAAGAGAATGAAAAGTGTGTGGCGCAGAAATGGAAAAAACCTACTTTTCTTGATAAACTACATTTGTTACTTCTGATACCAAACAGAGGTAGTTAGATAGTTAAGTTTACGTAATAAAATAAAGTACACATAGCGCAAACTGCCAAAACGTAGTAGGGAATTTTACCATATTGTCAAAAAATAAATGACAGCTCACACTACGTGGATGACAGATTGAAATTGTTCATCGCTCTTTTGTCAAACCAAAAATATTGTAAAAGTATTTTGTAAATAATCTCTTTTCTTGCTAAAGTTGAATAAATACTCAACAATTATTGGCCCTTATTGCGAGTGTCGTTTGACTTTCGATGCAATAAAATTCGAAAGCATCGATAAATTTTTGTTTTGGTAATGTGTAACTTGATTGACAGAGATATCTGTTACTGTGAATAAGAAATACGCTTATTGTGAATAAACCTTATTCACAATAGCTAAATTTCTGGCCTTACAAAAAGGTAGTACATGTCATTGTAGGCGTTCCGGTCTTTTTGAAATCATTTTTTTTCTTTTTTCAGTTTTTATTTGTATGAACATTGACCCTCCCGTTGAGGTCGGGGGCAATAAACCCCCGTTCATTACGATTTTTTCTCATCTTGACCCAACCTCCTAGCTTTATTTTTTTTACAAATTATGTTAATAGCCTTGTATATAGAATTATTGTACATACACCACTTACTTTTATTGTAGGGGTCAAAATACCCCAAAAATAAATCACCTGTATCTCCGTCCATATGTGGCCTACAGATCTGATTCACCAAGACTTTTATAGGAAATTTAATGAACTTTAACTTTGTTAAGCAATATAGTACACAAAATGTTCTTAGTTTAAGAAATATAAACGAAGAACTTAAAAAAGTCGGAAAAATTAGGAGTTTTTCGCCCCCACCCAAGTAAGAACAGGGTTCTCGAGGTCAAGAAATAAGGGAGTTTTCCTAGTATACCCCCGAACAATATGTGCAAGTTTCATTAAGTTTGCAATTTTTTCTAGGTAAAAGTACATATCGACTGGACTATCATTGAATGCAAAATAATTACATTTAAAAAGGAATTCGTGAATTCGTGTCAACTATCAACTATCGTCTTACGCGATTTTTTGTGATGTAATGTACCTTCATACTTTGTACCTTTTATGTTTAAAAGGTAAAAAGTTCTTTGTTGTTATTTTATTTTTTTTTTAGTTTTCATAACATGAAGTCTATATTTTTTTTATATTTTATGTATTTTTATATAAATTTCCTTGTGGGAAAAATTTTGTTTTTTTTTTCTACATTTCGTAAAAAGGGTATTTTTGATCATCATCATGAAAAACTGTCAGCTAAAAGTCTGGCATCACTTGCTTGTGCTTTTCGTCAACTGCAGAACCCGAACGATACCGAAGTCAACCGAGAAAAACCGACTCATTTTTATTACATAATTTAATTTTTTAGCCTCGCTATAGAAGTTTCACTTTAATAAGTTAAGTTGTGATTATGAAATGTTAGTCATGATAAAGATTGTGACAGAACTCATTGTAATCTTCTGCTAAATAGACTAAGGAGCTCAAAGCAATATGTGTTATGGATAAGTCAATAAAGTTGGTATTATTTGAAAACACTATAGTTTAACGTTTCACTGAAGTGATTTTTTTCATATTATGCTTTGCACAAACTTAACCAAGCATAACCGTTTGACAATACGAAAACGTCAAATATTTTCCTGATTTTTAACTCATCACTATATTTTTTCGATATTGACGTGGACTCTAGGGCTGAATGGTAACAAATTTATTTCTTTATAATAATTCATAGGTCTAAAAGCCAAACACTTTTCATTCTCTTTTTTCGTGATCGTGAATCTCTTTAACTTGAATTTTTACTTGTTTCTATTCTGCTATTCATAATGAACCAAAATATTTGTTGAAACTTCTTAAGAATTTTACATGGACAAAAAACAACTGTCAAACTAATTTGGGATAATGTAGTTCACCCGACGGATAACAGAATGAAAAGGTAGGGCAAAAAGGAATCGAATGGGTGAGGTGAATTAACGATCCACGTGAATAGTAGAATAGGGCTGTTTAAATAAATTGTTTATAAAATTGTAACAAAGGTAGAATATATAGAAATCGAATTACATAATAATTCTTATATTGGAGTTTAACTTATTTTGCAACATGTTGAAACCTTGTAACCTTTTATGGTGTTTTTTTTTTTTGTGAGTTTTTAAGAAAAAAATGCTTTGTTAATTTTGTTTACTTTTTAATATTATTAAAAAAAAAAGCTAGTAGCTAGATAAGTTTTAAGCTCATTCTATTATACGTATTTAGAAAGAAGTTTGAAAATTATAACACAACACCTTCCTATTTAAACTAAATTTTGAGAAAGAGTCGAAAAGCCAGAAGTCAGAACAGTTTACGGTACTTCTTAATGCAAGTTTTTTTAGATTTTGACTTATTAGGTAGGTTATTGAGCGATATTACTTAATTACTTAAATTTATATTTCGAATATGCTGCCAATAGGGTCAAGTCGATAATTAGCTATCGATCCCAATTAATTTAAAGTTTTTTGTGACAAAAAATGTTCAATTATCTTTATTGTAAAATATGCATTTGAAGCGCTTAGAGTATGAAAGTCCTACGTGACTTTAAAAAAAAAAAAAAAAAAAAATTGAGTAACCAGCGTTTCATTTGTTATTTCTTTTTTTTTTTAATCTTTTTTTTAACCCTGTAATGAATACAACCACCTTTAGGGGGGTAAAGCTTACAGGCATTTATAAGCTACGGTTTTATCTCTTGTCCAATCTGATAAGCTCAATCTATAGTTTATATATTGTTCCAAGCATAGCTGTTTATTGCATAATTGTAGTGAGTTTCGTTTTCAAGCTAAGTTAGTTCAAAATAAAAAATACCGTCGCAAGCGCAAAAATAAATATTTTTTTTAAAAAAACAATTTTCTTTATAAAAAAAATTATAATTTCTTTCAGCTCAAATTGGAAAAATAGTAGGTGAGTAGAGAAAAGGATTTTTTGGTGACAAGTGAAAAAAGTTTTGCGCTGTGAAGTTTTTTATATGAACTATCAGAGTTTTCTAGAGCCCGTCTAGAGGCGGATTCAAGCAGTTGAGCGTTTATTTCTTCTAGTTAGTTTTACCCAACAGATTCAGTGCTTTTACCCAACAGATTCAGTGCTATGTCAAAAAGATCTGTGAGGAACCCATCGAAGATGACAGATGACAAAAAAGTTGAATTGATGAATGAAATTTGTCGTTAGTATTAATAAAATACCTAATGGCAACACAGTTTATGACACATCCTGTCTTTTCTTTTTTATGTATCTCTTAAATGTATCTTTACAATGTATCTTTTTCTCTTTCCAAAAAATATCGTATTGTCGCATTCTTTCAATTCAATTTATTCGTTTTAAATAAAAAGAACTTTCTAGACACGCCAAGCTGGTGGTAATAAAAACCAAAGTGTTTTCATTTAATTAAAAAGTGTTTTTTGCAAATTAAATCCAACAGTTTATGGGCCCAGACCCTTACTGCGTTAAGAATTAAGAATATCTGTAAAGTGAGTTTGATTTGAGATCAGTAGATTTGTTTGTTGTTTGCTTCTACGTAAATCTAAAAAAAAATCATCAAAATGGCAGGAGCCATTGCTCACATCGAAAAATTGCAAAAGGATAATTTTGACACATGGAAACTCCAAATGTGTGCGATGTTGATTAAAAATGACCATTGGGATTACGTAAACGGCTCAAACCAAAACCAGTCGAGGTCGTCTGAGTTGTGCCACATCAAGCATTGCTGCACATCAAATGACGTATGGACGAAACTAGAGCAAGTTTACCACTCAAAAGGTCCTGCTCGAAAAGCCACCTTGCTCAAGCAATTGCTTTTCACAAAAATGCGAGATGGTGAGAGCATGATGGACCATTTAAACAATTTTTTCGGCACGATAGACAAGCTTGCAGAGATGGACATCGGCATTGCTGAAGATTTGCTGACGATTTTATTGCTTTATAGTATACCGGAAACATACGAAAACTTCAGATGTGCAATAGAGGCAAGAGATGATTTGCCAACACCCGAAGCATTGAAAATTAAACTCCTCGAAGAATCGAATGCACGAAAAGAAAAAAGTACCCAAGCGAGACAGCGACAGCAACAGCAAGAAGCAGATGCTTTTTATGCGAAGTCTGGAAAGCAAAATAGATATTTCCAACGTAAAAACGATCAACAAACAAATAAGAAGTTATATAAATGCAATTTTTGCAAAAAGGCGGGACATAAAGCAGCCGATTGTTGGAGTAAGAATGGGGGCAAAAACAAAATTTAAAAGCACAGTGTGTCAAACGCTAAAGATGCATTTGCAGCTGTTGCCTTCAAAAATAGTTTTCCAGATTCAGATACTTGTGGCATCGCTCTTCAGGCTGGTCTCAATTCAATTGTTGACTGGTGTATAGATAGTGGGGCGACATCCCACATGTGCAATGACAAAACAAAATTTATAAATCTAACCAAAGTAGAAAATCAAAGCGTTAGACTTGCTGTTGACAAGACTACTGATGTTCTCGGAAAGGGCGAAGTTCTTTTAGACGTCAATCTAGGAAAGGACATTAAAACTATACGGTTGAATAACGTCTTATACGTCCCAGAACTAAAGACAAATCTTTTGTCTATTTCCAAAGCAGTCTCGAATGGATACAAGATCCAATTTAATGAAAACAATGCGATTTTCAAAAATAATAATAACGAACTGACTTTAATCGCATCCAGGAAAGGAGATCTTTACTTTCTTGAAGCCAGTACAGAATCAACATCAGCTGTAAGCGACAAATCAAATCAATTGCAAGAATGGCATCAGCGTTATGGACATCTCAACGAAAATGATCTCAAGAAGGTTGTCTTAGAAAGAATGGTTAATGGAATCCCGAATTTGGCTTCTCAGCATTTATCAATATGCGAAGTGTGCATACGAGGTAAGCAGAGTGCGGAACCATTTCCCAAAGAGTCGTTGACAAAAACAACAAATTTACTCGAGATAGTCCATTCCGACGTGTGTGGGCCAATGAGATCGAAAACTATTGGCGGTGCTTCTTTCTTCGCCACATTTATTGATGACAAATCCAGATATGTAGATGTATATTTTCTGAAAGCAAAAAGCGATGTTAAAGACTCTTTTATAAATTATAAAAATTTAATCGAAAACCAAACCGACTTTAAAATAAAAACATTACGAACTGACAACGGCCTGGAGTATTGTGGACAAGATTTCACCAAGTTAATTGTGCAAGCAGGTATCAGAAGAGAGAGTACAGTAGCGTATACACCTCAGCAAAACGGCTGCGCCGAGAGGATGAATAGAACGCTCCTGGAAATGGCCAGATGTATGATGCTTCAACCGAACGTCCCTCCTAGCTTCTGGGGCGAAGCCATTGCAACTGCTGCGTACATAAGAAATCGATGTCCAACAAAGTCACTTAACAACATGACACCGCTTGAAGTCAGGTATGGTCACAAGCCAGACATTTCGCATTTTAAGACATTTGGCTGTAAGGCATTTGCACTTAACAAGAAACCAGGTAAAGGCAAATTTGAACCCAGGTCAACGGAATGCATGTTCGTCGGTTATTCAACAACATCAAAGGCTTACCGTCTTTGGGATCTAGCTTCAAGAAAAATAATTGTGAGCAGAGACGTCAAATTCATCGAACAGTCGAAGTGTATTGAAACCGTGAAACCTCAACAAGAATTTTTTGATTTTGAAATAACAACAAATCCGGCAGATACTAAAGACAAAAATTTCAAAAAACAAACTGACGAAATCGAGATTGACAGCAAAGTCGATGAACAAATAATGACTGAATCCGAAAATCAACACAAAGAAGAAGCTGAGTGTGAAAATTTAAGTAGTGATCCTGAAGGCACTCCTCTTAAGAGGGGGCCTGGAAGACCAACAATTGAAAGAACTGGCAGAAGAGGCAGACCGCGAAAGTTATTCAGCATGCTGCAAAGAAAATGTAAAAATGAAGCCGAAGTCGCAGAAGAAGCAAATATAGTTAACATCCAGATCAACCCAACAGTAAAAGAAGCCATGGATAGTTCAAGCGCCATCGAATGGAGAGCTGCAATGGAGTTAGAGTTCAATGCCCTTCGAGACATTGGGGCTTGGAAACTCGTTGAACGTCCGAAGAACAAAAAGGTCATTGGCTGCAGGTGGGTGTTAAGAACTAAATTTAATTCTGATGGTAGTGTTGAGAGACACAAAGCGCGATTAGTTGCTAAAAGTTGTTCCCAACAGCCTGGGGTTGATTTCCAAGAAACTTTCGCACCGGTAGCTAGACAAAGCTCAATTCGTATCGTAATGGCACTCGCAGCTGAGTTCGATCTTCAACTTTTTCAACTAGATGTTGAGATGGCCTAAATCAACGGTGACATCGAAGAAGAAATATTCATGGAACAAGCTGAGGGATTTGTGAAGCCAGGCGAAGAACATCTTGTTTGCTCCCTGAAGAAAGCTTTGTATGGGTTAAAGCAATCTGGCAGAAGGTGGTACATCAAGCTCGAGCAAAAACTTCTAGATCTTGGGCTGAAACCGATGAACACCGAAAAATGTATATTTCTACTTGAGACTGAAGAAACCTATATGGTCGTGGTTATCTATGTGGACGACCTCATCATTGCAACAAACAACTTAACGGCCTATAAAGAACTTAAAAATCATATGTCGTCTGATTTCAAGATGAAGGATCTTGGTAAGTTGCATTATTGTCTTGGTATTGAATTTAATCAAGATTTAGCAAAAAATATTGTGACTATGAACCAATCCAAATACATTCAAAATGTATTAATCAATTTTGGCATGAGCGAATCGAAAGCTATGACAACTCCACTGGATGGAAACGTGAAGCTTAGTAAACAGATGGGACCAAAGACTGACCAAGAAAAGTCTGAAATGGAAAATAAACCATATTCCTCATTAATTGGCTCACTCATGTACCTAGCTGTTTCCACACGCCCAGATATCGCACACACGGTCAGTGTACTCAGCCAATACAATTCTAATCCGGGTCAAGAGCACTGGAAAGCTGCTAAGCGAGTGCTTAGATATCTTAAAGGAACCCAAAATTACACTCTTGTATATCGAAAATCCGATGGACCATCACAACTAATCGGATACGTAGATTCAGATTGGGGTGGTAACATCGACGACCGCAAGTCATACACCGGATACGTTTTCAAACTAGCCAATGCGGCTGTAACCTGGGAGTCCAGAAAACAAAAATCTGTCGCCTTATCAAGTACTGAGGCAGAATATATGGCGTTTACTGATTCAGCAAAGGAAGCCGTTTATCTTCGAGGCCTCCTAACTGATCTTGGTTTTCTGTGTGAAGATTCCAAACCTACAACCATCTATTGTGACAGCCAGGGTGCTCAAAAGCTGGCGAAAAATCCGATATTCCATTCTAGAACCAAACACATAGATATTCGACACCATTTCATCAGAGAAGTTTTCCAGCGAGGTGAAATAGAAGTCGAATATATACCAACTACTGAAATGATCGCTGACGTCCTTACTAAGAGCTTATTTGGACCATCACATCGCAAATGCATCCTAGGTTTTGGTATCCTAGAAGAAGATGAGTAACCTGTGTTGAGAGGGGGTGTCGTTAGTATTAATAAAATACCTAATGGCAACACAGTTTATGACACATCCTGTCTTTTCTTTTTTATGTATCTCTTAATGTATCTTTACAATGTATCTTTTTCTCTTTTCAAAAAATATCATATTGTCGCATTCTTTCAATTCAATTTATTCGTTTTAAATAAAAAGAACTTTCTAGACACGCCAAGCTGGTGGTAATAAAAACCAAAGTGTTATCATTTAATTAAAAAGTGCTTTTTGCAAATTAAATCCAACAAAATTTAAAGCTCTAAAGAATCTGTCGGTGAAAACGATTTCGACAATGACGAAAATGTTGATTTTGAAGATTTTATTGACGATTGACGATTTTGTTTGCTCGGATTGATCAATGTTTGATTGATCAATGTTTGTTGAATTCAAGCTAAAATTTTGATGGATGTATGGATGGTCTTCTAGGCCGCTATCATAAGAACTAAATTTTATTTTTCAACTCAAGGATTGATATGATAACTTGGGTCATTGCGGTATGTACTTCACGACTGCAAAGGCTAAATGTTGTTTATAACGGGATGAAACATATAAGTCAGAAACATTCTCAAACATAAATTGAATCTTTTCAATTCAACTCTAAAGGGTGGTATGAATTTGTTCTGAAAAATGAGATTTGAGACTGAAATAAAGCTTTTCGCATTTCACTCAATTTCGTGTTTCTTTGACTTCAATCAGTGTTCATGTAGTATCTTACTATACAAACATTTCATATTGTTTTATTCATATTTATCATAATTCCTTCAATAAACTTATATTTTTGTAACTTCACCTGTGCGGTTTTTTTTTCTTTGACGACCCAACTCCTTCTAGAAGCAGTGTTACTATTTTTACCTGTAAGCTAATATCTTTTTTTTTTTTTTTTCAAAAACTAATTTCAGATATGTTCTTATCGCGTCCAAATTTATTTACAAATTTTCTGAGTGAAATAAAAAAATAAGGCATTAGAGGGTTAATTTAACTTTTCCATTAGTGGGAAATTGAGTTATGCATATTAAAATATAATCCGGGGGGTCATTCCGTAACTCGATAATCGCCAGACGATATAATTTTGACGATAGCTTAGCTTCACGTAACTTTGAAAACGATGATCGTCTGGACGATCTCGTTTTAACGATTGTGAATTTGCTTCACGTAAGTCAATAATCGTCCAAACGATATCGACAAAATGACGATTTTTGGACGATAGCTAAAAAGGTAACTTTTCTCACTCAATGAATGCTTTGTGGCTGAGTAATTTTTTTAATTTAACTCTTTTAAATAAAGTCCAAAGAATTGTGTCTCTCAAATAAGTAATCAAAATTGTGTATCATCGCTTTCAAACATAAATAACTTTCACCTGCTATGTCCATATTATCAATTTACACTTTATAGTAAAAGAGACAAAAAAATCATGAAATCATGCAAAAACTTGAGGCACTGAGTCTGGGAAAGATAGGTATATTCAAATACTAAGTTAGGTAAAGTAGCACGAAAACAACCCTTAGATTTAATCAGAATCATAAGTACTCATTTATTATACATAAAAAGTATATAAAAAGCTATTAGATAAATAGAACCCAAGTTTATGAATTCGCTCTCTCTAACTGTGACCGGCAACCAATAAAGTTGTTAACCCATTAAACGGTGCGTTTCGATTTAACAGTTTATTTAAGAATATAATATATATAGAATTCTTAACAGTTAATAGAAATTTTGTAACATGTAACATGATAAATGAGCCACAATCACATTAGTTAATTTAAAGCTTTTATGAACATGATTCTATTAGAGTCTAAGTTCATTACATCGCACACAAAATTAAACATTATACACGAACGAGATATAGAGCAAGCATCATAGAACAATCAATATGATTATATATAATATCTCTGGCCAACAAAACAAGACAATGATTACGTCTTACTTCTAGGGTCTTAATTCCTAGAAGTAAGCACCTTTGATGATATCAAGGCATAATATTGTCAATCTAGTTCAATTTTCTAAGAGCATATTTAGTAAATTTTCGCTGAACGGCTTCAATTCTGTTTATGCTAACAGAGTATATGGGACACCAAATACAACTGGCGTATTCTAACAAATATCGTACTACAATATTTTTAAAGTATGTGGATCTGTATAAGAAACCGATTATTGGCTTTTGAAATCATATGTTCATAATGATCTTTAAAATCTCATTTAGTGTCGAAAATTACACCCAAATCCTTAAAATTTACAACTTTATCAAGAACTGTGTTATTAATTCGATAATCAAATACAATAGTTTGGCGTGATCTAGAACAGTGTTTTTCAATCTACCCCTTTGGTAGTAAAAATAATTTGGCGACCCTCGCATTCATAATAATAATTTGTCAGTTATTTAATGAGCAACATACACTGAACCCATCGTTATCACTATACGGGATTTCACTTATTCGCATTTATTGAAATTTTCTCGTGTTGTCAAAAATTATAAACATAAAGGGCACGAATTGGTCACGCGAACTTGCTCATTTGGAAAGTTTCTTGCTGGTTTATCACAAAAAAATTAATGTATTATTATTCCGAGAAAAATGGAATTATCGGTAACGCTAGGTAGCTCTACTACCAAGGTCAAAATTAAAAGTAACATCCGGGGATATTTCTCTCAAAATAGTTAGTACGAAGCTTAAAGAAAATCACCCCAATCTTTAAGGCTGTATAAGTGTCGTTATAACCACATTGGAAAACAGACTAAAACCCATTTTTTAACTTTTTTGATTGTTACCTAATTTTTTTTTTCTCAACCATTGGTGTTCTTCTGGGAGCCCTAATAATCCATAACTTGCCTTATTGTACTTTTATATAGCAGTAATTTGCATTTTTTGAATTATTCTAGAATCGTACAACCTTGGTTTAGCATAGGTTGAAGTTTTTAACTCGCCAATTTCCATAGCTAATCCACCGAAATAGTGAATAAAAGGAAGAAACAACTATCACACCAAATTTTGAAAATTTATTTAAAAACACATCGTCTTATTAAAAAATGTTATTTTAAATCGGCTAACGATCCGCGACACCCCAGAGAGTCGCGACCCACAGTTCGAAAAACACTGATCTAGAATAAGACATTTGCTTACACTTCGAGATGTTAAGATGAAGACAATTTATTTCACACCACTTAAAAATGTGGTTGAGGAACACCCGATAAATTAGAAATCCTCTTCGAAGTCTTACTTCCAATTTTCACAAACTGGGTACGTTGTTTAAGATATTGTTCTATCCATTTCAATATTTGAGAGTGAAATCTTTAAGTTTCTAATTTTCTTATCAACACATCACGCTGCACTCTATCGAAAACCTTTGAAAAGTCTGTATATATAACATACCCTTTGTACAAAAATTTAAAAATAGTGACAAGTTTGTTGTAGTTGCCCGTTGATTTACAAATCCATATTGTTTATCGGTTATACCTGGCTTAATGCTATTATGGCTTCAAACATTTTAGGAATTACTTGAAGCTTTGAAATTGGACGGTAATTACGTATATCTTGTTTAGACTCTGCTTTGTGAATTGGCGTTATTATTTGAGGTTTTTCAAACATCTAAGAACTGACCAAGACTGAGAGATAGATTAAAAAGTTTTAAATTAGGTGTACACAAACTAAACTTACACATTTTCAAAAATTTTGGGGAAATGTCATTTATATCCGGCTTTTTATTTTCATCTAAAGACGAAAGCTCTTCTAAAATATATTTTTCTGTTAAAATTAACGCTCCTAAACTCGGAATTGGCTGATGGTCACCAAAACTGTTAATATTAGATGTTTTAAATACAAAATTTGACTGAAAAAAATCAGCGAACACATCGCAAACTTCTTTTTCGTCGCTTGAAATGTTATCACTCAATCCCATATTAAGAGGTAAACCATACGATTTTTTTTTGAATATTCATTTCTAATCCATACATGTACTGGTTATACAAAAACTTTTTAAGTATTTCATAATCTTTTCTTACTAATCTCAACTGCTCAATGAAAAGAGAATTGTATTGACATTTTTGTTTAAGCTTCTTAACCTCTTGCTTCTTCAAGTTTATCTCTAATATTTGAGAAGATTAATTGATGCAAATAATATTTCCCACTCCACTTCAAAGTCAATTCTTACATAATCAAATTCGATATAAAAATCGTCATAAAGAAAAATTTGCTTATCTAATTGCAAGCGATTGAAATTGATCTCCAATGCTTTATGGTGAACATAATTTCTTATACGTAATCACAATTGAGCTTATTTTGTTTGTATGTTTACTATACGTATATTTCTAAAAATTGCTTTAAAATCATGCTTTTGAAATGCATCACCACCATATTACTGCAATGCATCATTTGTTGCATCACCTCTATTTGTGGTGCAAAAATTGCTTGCGCATCGCATGTGGCAAGATTGCTTGAAAAAACGTTATACATTGTATTAAAAATATTAATGTTGCTTTTCAGAACGTTTGACGTTGCAGTACTGCAACTGTAATGCGTTTAGGAATTCAGTCACTTATTTGGACTATAGGAATATATTTTGACTATTTTCATAACGAAAAATACTCTATAAAACTATTGTTTAGCAATAAATTGCTGTCTTTATTTGTTGAGAAAAACCAGCTAAATCCCTTATTTTGAGATTAAAACCAAGAAAATAAAACTCACACAAACTAAGAACAAAAATGAATACGAAAGAAGACAAAGACAATCTAAAGTCAAACTACAGTGTGGCAATCATAAGTCTGTGATATTAACATTAAGGTTGTCTGTTAATTCTAGTGTTTTTTAAATAGATGTATGTAATTATCTTTGTTTTTCTTTTGCAAGTTTTGGTGTTGAATGTAATAATAATAAATGTAACGTAAATTGATAAAAAATAATTAAGAAATATTTAACAAACAATAATAATAAAACTAATGTAAAATGTAAGTTATTTTTAAAATTGTCAAATACCTAATTGTGTGAAAAAAGAAATTTAAATTTGAGTTAATAAAAACTAATCTCCCCTGAAGAAGTTGGAAAAAACCCAACGAAACGTAGGGAAAAGAATGAAATAGTTTTATTTGCATTCGGAAAATACTGATCTTTATCGTATGATACCTATTTTTTTAAAATAATAAAAAAAAATGCAAATAATTAATAAATTTCGAGTCTTTTGATTTTGTTTTATTCATTGAAAGCAAGAGTATCAGCAAACTATATTTTGGATTTTTCTCTAAAATGATAAATAACGTTTTGGTGAGGTTTTTTGGTTCTCCTGTAAAATTCTCATATGGGTGATTCTCCGTTAAAAGTTCCTTTTTTGCATTGAAAATGTCTCCTATCTAAATTTAAGAAAAAAAAACTATGCAGATTCAGTTGTTGTTTTAAATTATGCAATAATTAATAATTGAAAAGTCTGGACACTTGATTTTAAGACTTTTTTAGGATATTTTTTATGACAACCAGTTGTCATTCAGCTGTCAACTAACAAAATGGTCGTCTTTTCAATTGTCTCTTCTTATTATGGAAATATTTGATAAAAAACACTGTCGAGGCAAACACTTTATTTTCGTACGTTGAATAATTTTTCTTTTTAACTTATGTTATTTTTAATATACATTAGACCGTGTTTAGACTGGGAAATTTGAGTCTGGCAGGGTGAGTACTCTCGTGATTACACAGGTCCTCAATTGAAAAAACTTGAATTTGGAAATGGAACAGTACTCGCGTTTTCTATGTTTATAAATTGAAGCTACCACAAGAGTACTCACCCCTCACCCCTCTCGCCTACGAACTCTCGTGAGTCCGGTCTCAAATTTCCCAGTCTAAACATGGTCTTAGGTAGCAATTATGAAATTCTATAACAATTATAACAATTATAAAATTCTATAATCAACATGTGTGCTATTTTTTTTTATCACAAAACTTTTTTGTTGGCTTTTTCCTCACTTAAGACAAATTAAAGGAAGTTCCCATTGTTTAAACAATTTAACAATCAATTTTTTATTCGTATTAATTAATAAATACAATGTTTCTTTTATTTTTCGTCCTTCTCTTGGTTTAATGAATTCATGTTTAATGCTCAACAGCTGATTCTGACTTTGACAGAAACAACTCCTAAAAGACGGCAACATTTTTGATCTACGCAACTGAAAATAGTTGTCTTGTGTAATACGAACAATTTGTTTGGTTGTCCAGTGGTTTAGTTGACTTGATGACAACTCAACTAAGTTGAGTTGTGTTCCATAATAGGGGCAATAGTAAAAAAACGGAAGAAATCGAGAATTTTGCAGTTTTCCTCTCTCTGTCTTTTATCACAGGGAAATTATTGTAAATTATTGGACTTATATTGTTATTTTGCATTTTGTTTTTTTTTATCATATAGGTAATTTTATTTTCGACAGTTTCAACTTTCCCGCCTTTATTTTTAACATGAAAAATTTTGTGATGATAAATAACTTTTCTTTTGATATAAAATTACTTTTATCCTGAACCAGAATCGATAAATGTGTCGTTTATTATAATAGTGGTGTAACTACCATTTAAAAATAAATTTACTTTTTTGCTTAATGATACCACGTTTTCTATTATCATTCAATGTATAAGTAAATCAACTTCAAATACGGCATTATATATTCCATAGCTAAGGTTTTACTTTTTTTGTAATGGACGTTAATGCACAATTATCCAGATTGCAATTGAAGTAAGCCACAAGTAAGTTTAAAAATCAGGTTTGGAGATACCTCACTATTATAATAAACAACACAAATGACATTTATCATTAATAAGCTTTTCTGCAGATCTTTTCATAGAATTAGAATTAGAAAAGAATAGATAATAAGCCCAATGAACCATCTTTTTAACCGCGTATGAGAGTTATGTCAATTATGGAAAGCACATCTCTTCGAAAATTGGACAATCTTATGGACAGACCGACTCAAGCACTCTGTCTAGTTGGCTATACCTAATGAATTTATACATCAGCAGCTTTAAATCGCCAATAATCATTAAAATTAAAATATGAAAAATATCAAAACTGCTATTCAGAAAAACGAGCTAGTCTCATATGATTGGATTGTTTGACACCGACTATGCTGGGCCTGCTGGAAAATCATCATGTCGAATTAAACCCAAACAATGTTTAAATTGCAATTATTCAAGAGAAGTTGGTGCACTAAAAAAAAGTGTACTTCCTAGTCTTGGCGGAACAAAGGACTAGGAAGCAAACACGAACAACATTTTTGTTCTCGTATTAATTTAAAACGTGTACCTACTTAATTTAAGGTGATGAATTGAAAGATCTTTTTGTTAAAAATTATAATAAAAAATCAACCCATCTCACCTGAAGAATTGTTTCGAAATTGAACGTAAGGCCATTCCAAAGAGTAAATTCTCCAGAACTTGCGCCAGTCACTAGTCGGCGGCCTTCTGGTGTCCAAGCCAGTGTGAATATAGGACAACGCATTTTGTTTGTGGCAGTCTTAACGAATCGTGTTGTAACAGAATTTGTTGGATTATCCAAATAACTAGGCGGGGGTAACAACTCGGGTACATAAATATTTTCTGGCTGAAGACATGGACGATCACGATGGTCTCTCTGCCACGTCCTGCCCTGAATTTGTAAAATATGTTTTTTTTTTTGTAATATATCATTTAATGACAAATGGATTCCTTACCTCTAGCGCTTTTACAATGGACGCATTATAGTCGACAGTTTTGCGCATTACACTTTTTCTCAAACGCTTTCCATCAAAATCGTCTTGGGTCATTCCAAAGCCACGATTGAAATTGCCAAAGGGCTTAAAGTACGGATGGCCTGGTTTTCCAGGTCCAGAATGATTGTGGAAGTAATGTGTACGATAACCGCCGCCTCCGCCACCGCCACCACCTGGACCATTATTATGCCCAGGATGAGTATAATTCATTACGACTGGAGGAGGTGGCATTTGCATCATGGACGGTGGTGGCTGTTGTAACATATCCGGAGGAGGTTGTGAGAAATCCATTGTTTTTCTTGATAAATGGCTTCGAGTTTAAATTATAAACACATGGATTTAATTAATTTAATTAAATATGAAAAGAATTTAGAGTAATTTCAAAGGTGAAAAAAATTAATTCTCTTTTTACGTGAAACGCGTTTTTTGCAACTTAACTAGAAAAAAGTGTTAATGCTTTTCTTGTCTGGCATATTTGAAGAAAGGGACAGCTAAATTTGTTTAGAATTGAAATTTTTCTTTTTACTCAACAATAAGATGGGCACTAATTTGATATGTCTTAAAGCGAACTTTACATGGTCAGTCATTTGACATCAATCTGTAAGACCGTGTTTAGACATGGAAATTTAAGTCTGGCGTGGTGTCCTCAATTGAGGACGCCTCACTTCAAGCGGGTGGAATTTTCGTGAAATGAGACAGTTTTACGAAGCGAATTTTTTGCATTTTATAAAAGAAAATAACATCCATAAATTAATATTAATGCTTCTATTTGTTTCCTTTTCCAAAACTCATTTTCTATCACTCTGCATTTAGCTTTATTATTAAAATACTGCGATGTTAACACATCGGCAGTCAAGCAGATAATGAACAAAATGGGAAAAAAACTAGAACTGCCTCACAAGAGTACTCACCCCTCACTCCTCTCGCATACGAACTCTCGTCAGTCAAGTCTCAAATTTCCCAGTCTAAACACGGTCCTATGTAGTAGGTGTGCTATTTACACCTTGTTACAAGAGACTCGCCTTTTTTTAAATTCTTCTTTGAAAATATTCGGTGAGGCTTACACTATTACACTGTGTTTCAGAAAGTCATGACTCAAATTCTACAATCCTCTTTTCCCTCTTTTCTACCCACAGCGCACAAGAGCATTTTGTATGCAAAGCATGCATGTACACGAAAAGGAATGAAGCGAGATAGAAAAATAACGAACAAGAGAAAAAAGAATGCAAAAATAATCACAGAAAATTCGGACCGAGGCTCACCCGTCAGCTGATTTTTTATCTCATTGTTTTTCTCTTTCGCACTCATTGTGTTCAAAAAGGGGCGAGCCTCCTGTCACAAAGTAATAGAATAATAAATAAATAGAACATCAACTCAGGAGGCTTCACCCACTTTTGCCTACAAACTTTCAAAACTGCAGAGATTTAACTCTGTATGCGTGCCCGTGCATTACAATTTTGCATTTTGCTGTTCACACGTATTCATATATAGAAAAGCGCGACCGGCGTATAGTTAGCAGCACTTTGTCGGGAATTTCAATTTTTTTTATGCAAATAATTAGGTGAGAATTTGGTGAAATTTAGTGAATCAAATTTAGAATTTGGTGAATCATAGTTTAAAAGTTATTAACAATTTAACGTAAGGCGTATAGTTAGCAGAACTTGTTCGGAATTTCAAAAAATTTGATACCAAAAGATGCGCCTGAATTTGGTGAATCAAGTGCACGAAATTTCCGAATTTAGTGAATCTTATTTTGTTAATTAATTAACAAATTAAAAATTATAAACAATTAACGTAACGCAAATGCAAAGTGACGTAACGTTCTTAAAAATATAACAACCCTGGTTAAAAAACGACATTCCTCATCGGCTAACTCCAAAATTCGGAATGTCATTTTGACATTTTTAACGTGATGTTTAATCGAAAAAAATACTCTGAAATTTGCTTTTGACTCAGGAGGGTTTCATTAGAGGTCTTTTATAGATTGTTTTGATTGCCCAACATGGAGTGGGATCTTTAATTATGTTGCTTGTTTTGCTTGTCCAACAATGACTGCCTGTGATGGGCTTTGTCTAGGACTAGCTGATGTTGTAATTAATTAGAACGACGGTGGTTGGCGTCAACGACATAGTTTTAGAAATCCTGGTGTTAAGAAAGTAATTTCAAAGACGTTCATCATGGTAGGTATACCTTTTATTATTGTTTCTTTCATAACAGTTTGTAAAATATCGTTCCTACTTACAGTTGATGGTGTTCTAGAGGCATTTGAGACAACCAAACGTGTTTTTACTGTCTTTCCATATGTATGAAGCAGGTTTCTTTCCTGGAACTGGTCGATGCGAAGAATGTGGTTTTGGTAATAGCAAAGGATACGCAGCTAATTTTTCTTATAAGAGTGGCATAACCGGTCCAACAGTTGTAGAATACTTTAAAAGGTATTTTAAATTAATTAATAATATTATATCGGATTCTGTGTGAAAATCTTTAAATTTGAAATTACCAGCTTAATTCTTAACTTATAAACCTTAAGTTTGTGTTATACATTGCGAAGAAGATGTTTTCGACGGTGATCCACTTCGCGACTCAAATTTATACTCCAAAGATTTAAACGATTGCATCAAACTTGTGATGGAATCCAACTATAGTCTTGCTTGGAGGTAGTGGATACAACTAACACTAATACTAGTCGTTTTTGGACCCAGTACCCAGACAACAGCTGCTGTCTGCCAGCAAGAGTTGGAGTATGACATTCCCGATGAAAATAATGGATTCTTTTTGGAGTACGGTCCAGATTATATATTACAAATCGATAAGAAACGAATTGAAGACTTGAACAGTGATGAATATCTGGATAAATGCGCGAAAACTATAGAATGTTCAAGGTTGGCTTTTTATGATACTTTTTATTTTATTTGAGTTAAGATATCCTTTTTTATTTAGAAAATATTAAAAACTATCACGTTATGGCTGTGTGACCTTTATAGGAAAACGAAAATCAAATTTGCTAAAATAAAAACAACATTACAAACCCTTGGAAATGATATTTGTAATTTTAATTTTGTGTGTAGTAGATACATAAAAACTATATAATTTCAGTTAAAAATACCTTTATTATGTTTATTTCAGAACTTGTTAGCAATTAAAATCACTTTTTATAATATATTATTTTTTAAAACTTGAACAAATCACGCACAGATAAAAAAACACAGTGTTTCCAAAAGATTTACCAAATCAGAGTGAGATCTTGAGGTAAGGTATTTTCTTGTGAAGAAAAAGTCGTTACAATCCCAATTAATCATAGTAGCCACGAAATATTAAAAAAGAAAATACATAGTTACAGTTTACTACTTTTTTTCGGAACACTTATATTTCTCAAAGCCGTAGCCAAATTAATACCAGGGGATATTGAAAAGCATCTACAGCGATGTGCTAAAGCACTTTGCAAATATGTGTTATTATTGGTCGAGCTTCTGACAGTTTTAAAATTATTTAAGATGTAGATAGGTACTTGAATACTTTTACTATCTATCTATACTAACTATATATATATATTTATATATATACATATATTGGGAGCTGATGGCATGGACCAGAGGAGAGACCATCAATCCCGAAGTAAATTTTAGCATGTTTCTATTCATCGTATCGAACTTATTATAGTTCTAATATCGTTATATCAAAAAGTTTATGAATATAAGGAAATAAAATTAGTTTTGCTAAGAGCCAAAAGCTTGTTGTCTTTTCCTTTATGTATCCATCAAGATTTCTGTCGGCGATTTGAGCCTCCAATGCCAAAGTGCATTGTTGGTACAGAGATCTTGTAAGTTACTCTTTGATATGTTAAAGATTGAATTAAAATGAACTCTTTCTAGGGCCACATGTGTCTATTTATCGTGCAAAGTTGAGGAGTTTAACGTTTCCATCGGCCAGTTTGTAGGTAATATAAAAGGTGATCGTGTTAAGGCAATGGATATAATTCTCTCAAATGAATTACTTCTTATGCAACAACTTAATTATTATCTAACAATTCATAATCCATATCGACCAATCGAAGGATTCCTTATTGATATAAAGGTAGGTGGCCGATATAATAATTTTGTATTTTCTCTCAGTGTTTCGGTTTTTCAGACTCGTTGTTCAATGAATAATCCAGAACGACTTCGTCCAGGAATTGATGAATTTATTGATAAAACTTTTTTAACTGACGCCTGTTTGTTGTATGCACCCTCACAAATAGCTTTGGCTGCTGTCTTACATGCTGCCAGCAAAGAACAGGAAAATTTGGATAGCTATGTTACTGAGAGTCTTTTCTATGCAGCCAGAGATAAGCTTCCCACACTCATTGAAGCTGTCCGAAGTATAATGATATTTTCAATTATTGAAATTAAATATTCAATAGTACATTTTGGTTTCAGAAATACGTTATATGGTTAAAACAATTGAAGTTCCTCCAAAAGATCGAGTTAAACTAATCGAAAAGAAACTAGATAAATGTAGGAACCAAGAAAACAATCCCGATAGTCAAATGTAAGATTAATAATTCCACTTCTCAATATCTATTATTAAATGAAATTTCTTGAAATATAAATTAGTTACAAACAACGAATGAAGATGATGCTAGAGGATGAGCTAGACGTTCTGGATATGTCTTATCATGTAACAGATTCTAGTGCCGATGTGTCAATGCTTAACATGAGTCAATAAAATGTTGAATTTTGCTTATAAAATTTGTAGTATTGTCCTTTTGACGCTTATGTGATACCCATTTCCCTCCAAAAAGTTTACCCATACATCAAGTGCTCTTTACAGGGAAGAAGGATATTCGCTTAATCGTCAGCAAAGAATAAAATAATTGATTCATATTCGTGTGATAGACTATCTTCAAGTATAGATAATCAAGAACTGTGATAAAGTTCGTACAAAGGACTCAAATTGTTTCCTTGGTGTACACCGAATTTGATTGGGATATTATATTAACAGATCTTGCAATTTTTGTTCGAATGCCTTTTAAATAAACAAACACACACCATGCAAATCCCTTGCAGAGCCATGATGTTTTTTTTATTCTGATTCTTATGTATCTGTGGTTGATTTACCCGAACAAACGAGCACTAGGTCATACATATCGGATAACCGTAAGACCTTTCGCAAATATTATTTCATCACTGAATGTTAACACAATGCTAATATAACGGTAAAATGCATTTTTAAAATATTAGTTTGTTTTGATACAATTTATTAACAGATTAATTTAAGCCAGATATATAATTTTTTTAAATATACAAACATATTTATAATTTATATATACTATATCAAATTTTGTCCAATGCGAAGGACACTGAACTATGCATAACAGTCTGCGTTGGCTGTATTACCAATTCAGGAATAGACATAACCAATCGAACAGTTGAAGGTGGGATATGAATTTCAGAAGCTCTATTCATCACAATTGAATTATTATTTTTTTCTGCAAAATAGTTACATAGAAAATAAATGTTTAAAATTGATATTATTTTTTATACGAACCAGGACAACAGATTTGATGTCTGCTAAGGTCGCGTTTTAACTGCTTCAGACTGTCCTTTAGCTGTGCGTTTTCATTCGCCAATTTTGTATTCTTCTTTTTTAAGTCTACATGTTCCTTCTTTATTTTGTTGCGATATCGTTCGGCTGCAGCTCGTCTCCGCACCAAAGAATCGTCATCGAAAGTTGTTTTATGCTTGTTCTTTTTTGGTGGTGGCTTGATCGGAGAGTTTTCTGATAGAGTCCGTTTTGGATTCGATTTAAAATAGCTTTGAGTCTTTCTTTTATAGGCAAAGCTGAAGTTGGAGTAGCACTGGCAATACTCGTCTCTAGATTTTTTTTTGGAAGAATAAAAGGTTTAACTGTTTGCACTGGTATTGTACTAATAACAGGTGTTGGATAATTTAATGTGATAACTTGCGGTTGAATCAATTGTATCGTATTTGAAGGTTTTGTGCTCTGTTTAGGAAGAATCATTGGAAGCGTTTTAGTTCCCTTGTGAATTTCTAGTCTGGATTGACCATTAAGCAGGTTGGCGGGAGTTGATATTGTTTTTACAGGAGTTATCGGCAGTCGCTGACATTGAATTCCACTTTCTGTGTTCTCAATTACGGGAAAGATTTGTGGGGTATGCAATGTGAAAGTACAAAATGTCAAAATGACATTCCGAATTTAGGAGTTAGCCGATGAGGAAAGTAACCAGGGTTGTTATATTTTTGAGAACGTTACGTCACTTTGCATTTGCGTTACGTTAATTGTTTATAATTTTTAATTTGTTAATTAATTAACAAAATAAGATTCACTAAATTCGGAAATTTCGTGCACTTGATTCACCAAATTCAGGCGCATCTTTTGGTATCAAATTTTTTGAAATTCCGAACAAGTTCTGCTAACTATACGCCTTACGTTAAATTGTTAATAACTTTTAAACTATGATTCACCAAATTCTAAATTTGATTCACTAAATTTCACCAAATTCTCACCTAATTATTTGCATAAAAAAAATTGAAATTCCCGACAAAGTGCTGCTAACTATACGCCGGTAAAAGCGCGTGTAATTTTTTTTTCTACGGGAGGAGACGGAGGATTACAAGTTGATGACCTGTGCGCAAGGTGTAATAGCAAACTAGGCCTTAAAAAGGGCCGAAAAAACTTTAGAAAGTCTAAGGACCGCCTTAACTTCAATAATCATAAATTACCATCATTGAACACACTCATTAAAAAATCTCTACACTTCTTCTCTCCGCCAACATCAAGAAAAAAAAATTTCCTCCATCCATCAACTTTAGCTTCGGACAGAAGACATTTCGTTTGGCTCTTTGGTTTTTTTTTGTCTACCGCTGAGAGGAACTTCAATAAAAAGCAAAGAAATCACATATTTAAATAAAAAGTATAAGTAAATTTAAAAATAAAAAAAGTTCTTAGTATTTTTGTTGTTTATTCTTAAACTAAAACTTTTAGCAAAGCCATAGAATTTTATTTAAAAAAAAATTTTGGAAAATCAAAATCCATCAAATCAACTCAATCGATTCTGAAGTAGCTGTTCCTCCAGGCGTGATAAATAACAAATGTCTGAGTTGCAGTCATCCCTATTGCTTAAAAAGCAACTAGGTGGTAAGTTTTCTTTAATAAATTCAACAAAAAAAAAAATATATATATTAAAATACCTGAGTCAACCATAAAAAAAAAACTACAATAAATACACCCCAGAAAAGCCTTGGACGAAATATAAAAAAATCCAAAATGCCGCAGACGACGAAAACGTACATAAATTCGAGGTTAACATTTCGTTTCAAATAATTTGTATGTTTCATCTATTAGGTTAAAAAACGTGCAAAATTACAAAAAAAAACAATGCTGCAAATTTTTACTTTCGGAAAAATCGATTTTCAAAATAATATCTTAAGATAAATGGCAAAAAAAAAAAATCTCGAGAGATGTGCGACATGAAAAAATGATGCAAGAAGAAATGATTTCTTTGTGTGAGGCTTTTGTATCCGATTTTGTGTTTTTTCTTTGGTTTGAACAAACAAAAAAGTGTCAACCAGGACAACGGGGGCGAGAATATGTCTATATACGTTTTTTTCTGCTAAATTTGTTTGGGTACTTATTTTGGTCAAGATAAGTTTTTTTTTCAAATTTCTGAATTTCTGAATGCATCCTCTCTTTTAGTAAAGCCATCCGTTTGTATATTATCAAGTTAATTTACTGTCAATTAAAGTCATTGACTTCTTAAGACAAGGAGGAAAGCAGACGACAACGACGCAGGGCGTTTTGGCTTTCTGTGAATCATTTTTCTTACCTTTGTTGTTTTTTTTTTATTTAATATGGTGTCTGCCTTTTTCTGTTTTGAGTTATTTGCCAAAGAGGTACTTACCTATTAAGGTCAGACGAAAATTTCTCTCATGTGTGTAATTTTTTTTTTTTTAGAATTAAACAAGAATCCTGTGGAAGGATTCTCAGCTGGACTAATCGATGACTGTGATATATTTCGATGGGAGGTCCTTATAATCGGTCCACCGGACACACTTTAGTGAGTACCTATTTTGTATTATTAAATTATAAATTTAATGGGAATAAGGGCTAATTTCCTCAAGCCGTACACTGAACACTGGTGGAAAAAAATTGGGGAACGCAAAGCGAATAATTTCCTGTTTTTTATTATAGTTTCTTGAATTTTGATTAATTTTAAAAAGAAAACATCTGAAGCTTGTTTTATTCAGACAAGAACAAACATTAAAATAAATTAAGTTTTGATTGTTAAAGAGTTTTCCAAAAGGACATTACAAAAAAAAGTTCTACCGTAAGGTTCTATTATCTCGATTTTTTTTTTGTTAAGTGTCCTGAAAATCAAAATGTATCGGCCTGCAATTTTTTTTCGCAAAACTTCGTTAGAGGCCCAAGTCCTGTTCGGTTGATATTGACATTGTGGACGGTGAAAATGTAATGCAATTTTTTTTCGCCTGCAATTTTTTTTCGCAAAACTTCGTTAGAGGCCCAAGTCCTGTTCGGTTGATATTGACATTGTGGACGGTGAAAATGTAGCGCAAAGTGGGTCAGCATAATGGTTTGAACTGACAGGCATAGTTTTCCCAAGCCTATTGCACACTTAACTGCGATTTTATTGTGCATAGGGGATCTTGATTCAACATTTGTGTTTTTTTAGGGACTAGTATCGACAAATTTGTTGACATGTCATCTATCACATCTCTGGAAATCTCACTTAATCACACTTACGCAATTTTTTTTTTGGATATTACCGTATTGGAGTACGGTGTCAAGATGTCGAAACAGGCTTGCTCTTGTAGCCTTAGCTAACACAAAAAATTAAATTAATTGAAAAAAAGAGACGCACCAAAATAAGTAACTAAATATTAACCTTACCTTCAGTTCTTTTCAAAAGATGTACTCATCCGATTTAATCCGATCGATTTGTTCTACAAATTTTGATCTATTTCTGCTTCAGCAATCACTGGACCGATTTTCACAAATCACATGTTGTGTAATAGAGTAAATGTCAAACAAATAGGTTAAAATTATATTTCCTTCCAGATGTTTACGTTTTGTCTGGAAAACAACTATGAAGTTACACTCCCGAAAATCAATGATTTTTTTTTTTCAAAATGAGTGGTGAGGATGAAAGTTGTGATCTCAAGATCATAACATCTTCGGAAAAGAAGAAAACTAAGAAAACGGAAGTCTTTATATTTTAACTATATTTTTGTCATTCTTACATCATCATTTGCAACTCTTGCTTGCAAACCGTCTCAACACCCCTTTGGGACAATGTGCGAATGCTTGCAAATCATTTGCAAACATTCGCAAAACCCTGATTGCAAATGACATTTGCAACTTTTGTGCAAATCGTGTGAACACTCATCCAAATGATTTATGACAATTTGCAAGCATTTCAAGCATTTGCACGTGTCCCAGCTATTTGCAAGCCCACGAAATCGTCACATTGCAAATGCGGTCATTAACAAGTAGTTTTTATCTATTTTTTTTAAGTGTTGCTATCAAAGACTGCCCGTGTGAACTCGTGCATTTGCACATGTGCAAGCACGACCACACTGATATCATTTGCAGAATATTTGCAAGTTTTTTCGTGACGTGTGCAAATATTTGCAACTTTTGCAAATCGTCTGAACATAGCATAACCACAGATCGATTGTATCCATTTTTATTTTAATTGCTGTAATTTCATATGAAAATAAACTATTTCATAAAAATACAATCTGGAAAAAATCATAGATTCATATACACAGGCAGTGCTGCAAGATATTTCTATTCCTAAATTTGCTGCGGATCTTAATTGCAGTCACAACACAAAATAAATGTTCAAGTTTGAGTGATTAAGGTTAATGACATCTTCCCTATGAGCAAAATTCCCACTGTATAGGAAAACGTATTTCAAAAGAACCATGTATGACAAATTGGCAAAAAGTATGCATAAGTTTTCTATTTGCAGCGCTGCATGCAGCGAGTGCATATCTGTTTCAAATATAAAGCCTCAGTTTCACAGCCAACGTTTAAACTCCACTTTTAGTTGAAACTGCAATTCAACAATTTATCCGGTTTCACAGTTTCGATTAAACCTAGAACTACGACCTGGGTGACATTTAATTTCAAAAAAATGTTTTTACAACATTGCAAAAAAGTACTTTTTTTTAAGAAAATATTTTTTACTAAAAAAATGCGTTTTTAAAATGTATTCGATTTGTAAAAAAGATTTTTAAGGTTAGCGACGAGGAAAAATTTATACTTTTTACGAATATAGAAGAGCAAAAAAAAAAAACGAAACAAAAGAAATTTCACGTTTATCAAAAAAAAAAAAAAAATATTTGTGTGTTCTTCCCTCAAAGAGAGTAAGGGAAGACAAGGAAAAATAGTTGAAAACGAAAAATTCTGCCAGATTCTTTTCATAAAATCACTGTGAAGATTTTATGAAAAGAATCTTTTACGTTCACCGGAAGAGCTGAACGTAAAATGTTAACTCCGCTTTAGTTGAACTGAAGTTTAAATGTTCAAACTTTGGTAATACTTTTTCATTCACAATAGTTCTGGTACTGGGCGTTGACACCTTCAATGAGGTACAATCAACTTCAAACTGATGTTATAAATTTATTTTTTTTGTATCGCAAACACATGCATACAATAACAATACAAGATCCAGCTTTGTTTCTGAATCTTACAATATTTAAAACCGTTTTAGATCAGAAGCGGTAAAAAAATACAGCTAATCAGGCCTATCATTGTAACCGATCGGAGAAAAATTGCCTCCGATTTGTACGAAATGTACGAATTTTGTATCATAAAAACCGTTTCAATTGATTAATCTAGCACGTCTCCGAAAAAAAAGTCCGCGTCGAAAATGTAAAAATCACAACAACGCGCAGTAAATTCGTGCGATGCATCATGCATGGCGATTGTGAGGTTTGTGTTGGTTCCGATTTCCTCCGACAGCTAATCGAAGGCGGAATTTCGTCCGATGATATAAAAAATTAATAAACAAACAAAAAAACTAGAGGTTACTGCTGTATTTGAATTTTGGTCTAGTCTAGTGACCATGGAAACGAATAAATTATTTTGTTTGAAATTAATAACAAGCATAGATATTTATTTTGTATATTTTTAATAATATCAATCGGAACTTTTGTCCGATCGTAGGTTTCTCCGATCGGATACGATCATAGGGCTGAATATGTATTTTTGGATTTTGATAGGTTTCCAAACTGAATGACATGCGCAGTTTATCAAACTTTTTGTTGAATGCAGAAAATAATAAGGGTACATCTAACGACCGCCCGACGTAAACGATGTACATATCGCACGTTGAAAACAAAAGTGCCACTATACAAAATTAAGCACTTTTAAGTTATAGTGACATCTAGGTTCCGATATATACCATCCATCTTTTGTGAAGATATTCGTTTTTACTTCGTCTATTTTCCACAGGAGGTCGCTAGTGCCACTTTTAAGTTTAACGTAAATCACTCAATTGCTAAAAGATAAAATGACACTTTTTGCATAATGTCGATTTATTTTTAAGCTAAGAGTTTTTATGATACTGAAAAGTGAATTCATTAATGTCATAATTCGTTTAGCGTCGGTTTTCTCCTAAAAAAAACATTGATTTTATGTTCAGTGCAATTATTTAACAGACACTTTTGGTTTAAAGCCATTTTTCAATATTTTTCTTTTATTCTAACCGTAAAAAACATTTAGTTTATAACAGTCATATTTTGTTTAGTGCCGTTCTAACAACAATAAAATTTCATTTTATTTATAATTACGTGCCACTATACCGAACTTTTTCAAAAAGCAATTTTTTTCTAAATACACATGATTTTTTTTTGTAATCTTAAAATGCCATTTTATAAGAAGATAAATATACTATATTGTGGCAAAGTAACACACCATTTTAATATTTTTTCTGCGAGGTATAGACAATTGAAGTAAGTCCAAATCTTTAAATGGCCATATCTCAAAACTAGGTTTTTTGTTTAGTGACACTTTTGTTTTCAACGTGCGATATATTCCCATCGCCGTAAACAAAGTGTCAAATTTTGTATGGGGACATTTTCCCTCGGACTTTGTATATATATTTTAATAGTAAAGCCATAACTAGCAATTGGTTTTTGTAAATGTATTGCTATATATTTCTTTTTTTATCGCATTATTGTTGTCAGAAACCTCAACATAGCCGTCTCTTTCCAAACAATTATCTTCAATTCTTTCATTTTACATGAAAATACCCACGTCAACCAAAGTCGATGCTAGCTCCCCATCGGCGACACAAAACCCTAGAATTTTTTAGTTTCAATCTTACTATAGTTTCGACGATGTAAAGATGTTAAGAAGTAAAGTCGCCATTTTTGTTGGCATTTCAGGAAGGCGGGAAAATTAAATTGCAAATCTTTCCCTCTATGAGCGTTTTGCAGTAGTAAACATTTTGATTTACTAATTTTCAAAAAATCAATACACCCTAATCGCCATTTTGTCCAGTTTAGAGATGATAGAGACGTCATAATACGATTTATGCCAACTTACTTCAACAGCTTTCATGGGGCGTTCATGAAAACGTATCAAGGAAATTTACTTTTTTTCTATCAAACGTGAATTTATGATGAATATTCTTAATAATACAAAAAAATGCACGCGTTGCGTTGCTCAAGTGTACGAAAGGCCTTAACATTTTTTTTTGTTTTTGAGTTCTGTGGGTTCAAAAAACAAACGGACAGAAATGTATTTGTATTGAAAAAAAAGGCAATAAACAGTGTTATTTGTAAACAAAAGAGTTTCTTGCAGGGTATTAACCTCCAATCAACTCTGATGAAAACACGTTTTTTTTATTCAGTCTGAGATCCAGAGTTGACTCAGAGTTATCTCAGCTAAATTGGTAAGTTAACTCTGAGTTAAACCGGGATCTCAGAGCGACTAAAAAACTTGTTTCAATCAAAGTTAACTTGATTTTAATCTAACCCTGGAATAATCTCCTACTGAAAAACTGGGTCTTAGTGTTTAGCAAGACACTATTCAAATTATTTAATCATTTGTTTTATTTTATTTCTTCAATTGTAGTGAAGGCGGTTTCTTTAAGGCCCATCTACATTTTCCAAAAGAATATCCACTGCGGCCACCACGTATGAAGTTCGTAACAGAGATCTGGCATCCAAATATTGAAAAGAACGGTGATGTTTGCATTAGTATTCTCCACGAGCCCGGTGATGATAAATGGGGTTACGAAAAAGCATCGGAACGTTGGCTACCCGTGCATACGGTCGAAACCATTTTGATTTCAGTGATATCTATGCTAGCCGACCCGAACGATGAGTCACCAGCCAATGTTGATGCAGCCAAGGAATGGAGAGAATCTTATCCAGAATTTAAACGCAAAGTAGCTCGTTGTGTTCGAAAAAGTCAAGAGGAATGCTCGTAGGATTTTTTGTATCTATATAAATATAAAAGAAATTATTTAATTGATTTTTTGCCGTTTACTATGATAAACAAGTTATTGTAAACAAACAAAAATGTAAGAGATAAAATTAATAACAATAACAACAACAACAACAAACACAACCAACATCAAAGTACTATTTTGCATTGTTTTGCTTAAAACCAGCCAATACGCAATTGAGGAGATTCGTAACTTTATAAACATGAAAAATAATAATAAAATAAAATAAAATTTATATCCAACAAAACAACAAATTTCCTAAATTAAACAAAAATAAAATAAACAATAAAAAAATACTTTTACATCCTAATAGTTCTTATTAAAGATAATTTTAAAAGGTATTTTCAATGGACTTTCAAAATTATATTTTGATTCTATACATTGTTACAATTGCTCATACATATGAGTTCATTTAATTGATTCTAAGGACTTCCATCGTAAATTCCACTGTTACCAATTCGCGATTATCAACATTAGTGTAAACCTTAATTTTATGATGAGTTCGTCTGCAGGATAAAACTTAAATCGTTGTCGTGAAAAACGACACGACAATTAAACCGACAGCTGTCGTAAGCGACAAACGGAAACCGTAATATGCATGACCATTCATGCTGTCTTAAACGAGAAACTTAAACAGAAATATGTACAGTAATTCAGTTGTCTTGTGAGACGTGAAAACAGGTGATTAGCTTAGGTCACTTTGAATAGCTGAAACTTTACTTTATTTTCAAAGTGGTGTAAGCGTACTTGTACACAATCCGTGCTGAAGAAAAGAAAGACTAGGGAACAAGTCAGTCACTAAGGAGCTCTTTCGGGTGCCAAGGCACAAGGCCCCAAATACTTTTTGCCCTACCCCGGTGTATCTTCTTTTTGACCCACTTTTGGGTCAAATGAAGTTGAATGAACAAGATAAATGAATCGACATACGAACTGTTCGTTTTTTCATATGAGGATGAACTGTTGGCATTTAGGCAGAAACGTTGTAGGAAGCATCATAATTACTAGAAGTTGTAGTTGTATAGAACTGCACAAACGGTCAGGTAGTCAGGAAATACCAGCCTGTGTTACCGAAACGAAATATTAAAACTGTACAACTTGACAAAGGGTTGGGTACGAAATCCCGGCTGTCTAACTACTTTATTTTGGTAAAGGCAATTTAAAACTGAATTTGGGTATGTCCAGTCGTCTGGCAGGCGCCTGAGTCCAATGTTTCCATATTCCACGGCAGCTGGGTGGCCCGCTTTGAGGGTTCAAGGGATTTTAACTCCCTTTCTGTAGTCAGTCCCGCTCACGCAACTTCGTTGCTCCACTTAGGGTATGTCCAGTCGTCTGGCAGGCGCCTGAGACCAATGTTTCCATATTCAACAGTACCTGGGTGGCCTGTTTCGCTTCATATTTTCTTTCTCTTCAATTCCTATTTTAAATAATTAGTGTAAAAGCAAAAAAAAAAAAACCAAAACGTGCGCAAAGTTCTGAAAATCTGAATTTTTTATTGGTACCATTCGGATTTTGTCAGTCGGGATTTTGACCCTATCCCCTTGACAAACCTAGCCATAGCGGAGCAATATTGAAGGTCATACAGATTAACCAACGGCATAACAGTGTGCGACAACCTAAAAGTTTTCTTCAGGAAGGAAGGCGTTGATATTAACATAGTCCAAGATCCATGACAATCAAAACGATGTAACTCTGGAAATTTGTATTTTGGTTAAAAAACTGTAAATGCAACAGTCCTTAACTTATCATCCGTATATATGGCTCACGACAAGCCGTCACCGCGAGAAGAGATAAGAACGTTAGTAAACACAGTCAAATCTAAGAAGGATAACCTATTACTTGGTTGTGACGCCAATGCCCGTCATGGAGTGTGGGGCAGCTCGGAGATCAATGAACGGAGTCTCTATTCGATTTTATCATTGTAATATTGCAATATGTAATATACCTCTATATTCTATACTATCAATCTTGCGTTCCCAAGCTCGGAAAATGTTGACGGGTGGGGATGTACTTGACACTACATTTGCTTTTAATGACGTACATTTAGGGCCATTTGCTCAAACGATACTTAAGCATCTACACTGAGTTAAAAAAAAAATGGCGCACCTTGAAATTTTGCAACATTTTGAAGTAACTTAAACAAATAAACGTTTTTCTGGTATAGTTTTGTTTATTAACATAAAAGTAAGTCATTTATGTAATAAAAAACGAAAAAATAGGAAGAACTTAGAAATAAACCATAAATTAAGGAAAATGGGCATAAACTTCAATTTTACATTTTTTACATTTTTTTTTTTTTTTAAACTAGTCCTTGTTTCTTCAATAGTGGGTATTGCCTCCACGAACATCTAATAAAGCTTTAATTCGCCTGGACATACCTTGAATAAGGTTGTCAAAATGATAACAACACATCAAAAAGTATGACTGCGCCACTTTTTTTTGTAACTGAGTGTATGTTCTACATAAATCTTTAAATAGTACATTTTCTTTTCCATAAACTGTCACTTAAGGATCTATGTCGAACATAAATCCTTAAGAATCGTTTTAGCAAACGGACCTTAATGGTGGAAAACTGGAGAGTTTCCCCATTGAGGTCATACTCGGACCATAAATGGATCCTCTTTAACCTTGATTTCGAGATTGAAAAAACAGCCTGGTATAAAAATTTTGGGCCTTATTGCAAGTGTCGTTTTTGTATCGATAAACGACTTTTGTCGATAGTCGAACATCAAAAATTTAATTTGGTATTGCGAATCTCAATTGTGAACGAAAAATTTCGTATAAGCTATCGATCTTTGTCGTTCACATTTTTCTGATCGACTACTTACAACGAGTTTAATTTTCTCGCCAAATGTATGTTGATTTCCTTTTAAATATGGTTTTATTATTTCTAAAATAACAAGTGTTTTAACACAGAGCAATATAATAATAAATAAAGTAAAATAAAACACAACATTTGGGTTGGGTTAACAATCACTGAAATACACCAAGATAATCTTTATTTACCTAACATTATAGTATTACTCCTATAACTATTTCAAACAAAGAAAAGATGTAAATTAATAACAAATAACATGAAATAATTTTTTTTTAAGAAAACAAGTATTAAAATATTTATTTTTTGTAAGAAAAAAACTATTCCTTGAAAATTTGTTTGCTATCTGTCAAATGCCAAAATATAGGAATGACTGAAACATATGACAGTGATAAAACTGCAAAACAAAAAAGCCCATGCGTTTGTAAGAAATGTCCCAACAAAATTCCCAACGATAAAATATTACAAGAGAACAAAGGAAAATCTTCGTGTCATATCACAGACACACAGCAAACAAGGTGCCTTTTAGCTGATAGTTAGGCCGTGTGCGAACAGCGTTAAAATTTTATCCATTGGCTAAATTATGACACTAGTGTGGTGAATATAAACTTCAAAAAATTAAAATTTTAGCCAGTGGATAATTTTCTATGCCTATGTAGGAGTGAGTGAGATAGTCGGCGTAATGTGTTTGTTTTGATTGTTCCATTGCTTTCATTCGCATTTATTTTTGTTTGTTCGACTAATATCGAATTTTTCGTGTGTGTTTTATAAAACTCTACTATTTAACGAACATATAATAAGTAACCAATGTTTTACATTTCTATTCTGTGAAAAAAAAATTTATTTTTATTTTGGAAGTTCCGCTACCAAAAACCAGTGTGACGTGTGTTTTGTTGTAGTCATTTAATTGCATTTATTTTTTGTTTTTTGTTTGTTTTTATGTTGACGTCGAATTTCCCGTTTGTGTTTTTGTGAATTCCGCTTAATATAATTGTGTTATGAACGAACAATTACTTAAATTAACCGATAATACTTTTTTTACATTCCTATTTATTGTGAAACAAATTTGTTTTTTTTTTTTTAAGTTCAGCTGCCAAACCAGTGTTTTGTACCGCGTTTAAAATTTCCCATAATTTGAATTATTTTACAGAGTAGTTCTATTTTATTTCTTTAACAAAACACAATTTAGAATAGCCACAATTATGAAACTGAAAATCATCAATAAATTTGTTTTCGAAATTTCAAATTTGCGTTTTTATTTTTAGTACATCAAATAAAGAGAATTTAACCTACAAAAGGTCGGGTAGTTCTAAATTTTTGATGTGTTGTATAGGATGTTTGGTGATAAAAAAAAAACAATTTCCACACCACACCTCCGCCCAATTTGCTATCAGGAAAAAACTGCAAAAAATCGGCTAATTCAACTTATAACTTCTTTCTGGTACATTTTATCGAAAAAAAAACTAATTACTAAACGCAAAACAAATAGAGCCACTTAATTAGCATGTTTTATATAAGTTTTTTTAATCAACCCTCATTCCATTATATCATTCTTTAGTTATTAAAAAGTTGCATAGGATAGTGAAATTGATTGATAATGAAAACTTTCTCACTAAAATCAACCATCACGAACTTATTGCGCTTTAAAAGTCAAAGAAAATCAATATTTTGAAAATACCAACTTTTGGGTTCTTTTAGATGAATCATCGATCATACAAATAAACTTTCTATATCACACTTGTTAGAAATTTTGTTTTCTACTAGTTTCGTTATTAGTTTTTTTTTCGACAAAATGTACAAGAAAGAAACTATAGTCGAAATAAGCAAAAAAGTTGCAGTTTTTTCCTAATATCAAAGGGGCGGAGAGGTTGTGGTTGTAGAAATTGTATTTTTACATCAGCCAAAAGTAATTATAATTTTTTCCTTACCAAAATGTAATTTATAATAGCTAAAACATATAATATTGAGTACTGCGAAACTTTTGATTTCCGAAATTACAACTTTGCATTTATCCAACTTGGTTTTGTACGGAAATCTTAGTTAGTTTCACCAACAAAGAATTAAATAGTATTATAAAATTGAACGTTTTTTTACAAATACAAATTAAAACACCGAACATTTTAGTCGAAGACTTATATTTATAAATTAACCTTAAAACAGTTTGGTATATTTCCACGTATTCAAGCAAAAGAAGGGAAATTTTTCAATTCTTGTAGGGAAATTTAAAAAAATATATTAGGGTTAAAAATCCCATTTAATCCAGTTCGCACATCAAAAAGCTAAACATTTATTCACCTCAACTTAAACGTCAAAAATTAGCCAGAGGATAAAATTTTAACGCTGTTCGTACACGGCCTTAAGGGCCAACCATAATAGTCGTAAGCAAACGAAAGCTAATGTCATAGTTCTACGTCAAGTTTCCTTAAGTTCCGCCATTACCTTCAGTCGACCATAATGGTCGAACGAACACGTAAGCCAATTTCACATGTATTCGGCTGGCTGTCAGATTTACGTACGTAAACTGCGCTCTGGAGCGCTCTTTACGTACGGAGGCAAAAGTGAACGAAAACTTGCCGAAACTGAGCAATCCGACTTTATGTGCGCACTATACAAATTCCTTGTTCTCGCTAATTTCGTACGGCACCGTACGTACTAATTCTTCTATTATGGTTCTGCCTTTAGTGTAGTATAGATACTCAACGCTTAAGCATTGCATGTGATAGGACTGCGTTATAATTGCATCATAAGAAAATTCAGCCAGTTTTACACAGTTTTTATATGATTTTCGTCACATTTCCAAGATTTCTAACGTTTTCTGTTTTAATTTATCTATTAATTGGAAATACTTCTTGACTCAATTTAAGACTAAAAAGTTTTTTTTTCCTACATGTACTATCACTGGCACTACCCCAAATGCCAAAATATAAGGTTTATTCACAATAAGCGTTTTCGTTATTCACAGTAATAGATATCTCTGTCGAACAAGTTACACAATACCAAAACGAAAATTTATCGATGCTTTCGACTTTTATCGCATCGAAAGTTAAACGACACTCGCAATAAGGGCCTTTGAATTTTCAGGTTAAAACATTCAAAGTCTCCTGCCTAATTAAATTAAGCAAAAAAAAACCTACTTCCGTGGTGGAATGCAAATATTTCTAATCTTCAATACCTGCTACAAGCATAGGCATTTCAAGCCGTATAAAGACTGTCTCAAATTATACAAGCGATATTTACCGTCAGCAAAGCAATAAGCATGGAGAGAGTATTGCCATTCGATAAAAATATCAAGGACTCAGCAAGACGGTAAGATTTTATCCAAAGATGTGGATGTAGGAGTCAACTGGTGAGTCCTTGGAGCTATTACGTCGTTTGACACAATGTTTAGTCGATACAAATGTGTATCAAATTACCTGTATATATATCGACTTTACCAATTGTATCAAATTGCATGCTGGCACCCAAGGTTACAAAGACTATCAGCCCTATCATCGTAACCAATCGGAGAAAAATTGTCTCCGATTTGTACGAAATGTACGAATTTGGTATCATGGTAACCGTTCCGATTGATTTATCGGCATGCCTCCGAAAAAAATTAAAGTATGGGTCGGAAATGTCAAAATCACAGCAACGAGCAGTAAGTTCGTGCGATGCATGGCGATTGTGAGGTTTGTGTATGTTCCGATTTCCTCCGACAGCTAATTGAAGGCGGAATTTCGTTCGATGATATCAAAAATAAATAAATAAACGAATACACTAGAGGTTGCTGCTGTATTTGAGCTTTGGTCTGGTCTGGTGATCAAGGAAACGAATAATTTGTTTTGTTTGAAACTAATAACAGGCATAGATATTTGATTTGTTTTATTTATAACTATCCATGCGCCGACAGGCGTCTTTATTTCTGTTACGATTCGAATACCATGAACAAAATAAATGCTCCGATCGGAACTTTTGTATGATCGTAGGTTTCTCCGAACGGATACGACTATAGGGCTGTATAATCCCGAGTCATGACAATTAACAATCCCCTGAAGTACAGCCAGTAGATAGTGGAAATTATTTTCGTGATAACAAAAGAAAATATAGTTTGGGCTTTTTTCCGACCTGTTAAAAAACTACAAAACATACTAGTGTAAAGGGTGGAGAACATCTTTAAAGGATGCCTCTCGCTTAACCATGTTCCCGAGAAGTAGAAACAAGTTAGAGTTGTTTTTATCCCGAAAGTGGGAAGGCGGGGCCACGAATCTTCATAAGATTTTCTCCCTTCTGATTTCTTTTGTTCTAAACACCTTAGAGCGCAAAATAGATAGCCATATTAGGGAAATCCTGGCGATCTTCCGTCTTTCAAAATCACAACACGCCTACCTTAAAAGACGGTCAAGGGTGACGGCTCTTTGCGAGGTTGTGCGAATAGTTGATATACACTACAATATAACGTACTTGCTGTCACCGAATCTATTTTGCACTCCCTGGATCAGGGCCTCAACCCACAAGCTTCTTCCAGGCAGCTCGGTTTTTTTGGCTAGCCAGCTGCCTCCAGTTTCACACGCCAAGTTGCTCGAGGTCCTCTTCACATGCGTGCCCGTGCGTCACCTGCTACGCTGTCCCACCCTGGTTGGATTTAAAGGCCATCCGAACTGGAGCATTGTGACCAATATGCGATCCACCTTAGTCGTTGGCTTTTGACATTTGTGACAAGGTCAGTGTACCTTCTTCCCCATTCCCCATTTATGCAGATAGGACCATAAATTATAAGGAGTATTTTTCTTTAAAAGCAGCAACTTTTCTTATTACGGCGTAATGAGCAGAACGGGTAGGCACCGGGTCGATGGGTCCTACCATTTTATAATAATAATATTTAACGTGTCTGTAAGGCACATTGTCTTTTTTAAACGCTACAGGTGTTGCATGACACTAGGTAGAAGGAGTAGAAAGATAGGAATGCATTGTTTTGGTATAATGGAAAGAGAGCTAGTTGATTTTTATTTTTCATTGCATATCTCATGGGCGATGTCCAGCATAAGCTGGGAGGTATGCTGAAAAGAAAAATATCCATCCATTGAACCGATGCCGAAAATACAAAATATGCGCTAAATAAATTAAAACCAAGGCATTTTACCAAAGATCTATTTTCAATTTGAATGTTAACTAGTCAACAAATCGCGATGCCAAACTACTCTCAAAAAGAAATTCAGCTACCGTTAGCATATTTTTGAAATCGTGAAATCCAAAGAAGGTGCCACTGTAGTAACATATATTTTAAATTTTAGTTATAAAACAGGTAGGAATCATCGATACATTGAGATGGCGCCCAACGCGCCGTAATAAAAAAAAGGGCAGGTGAATTTCCAGGTGTCTCAGGTCAATGAAAAAAAAAAAGTAGAATGTGTCAGTATTTATTTCGAGGTTTTAATCAAAACTAACATTACGATGATAGCGAAGCACAAAAAAAGAGGTTCCTTCATGCCGTCCGTCGGTCTATTTGGATGCGGTATTTGTGATAGAAGACTTAGGCAAGAAGTCTTGGGCTTACGCAGTTTTAGCTAGCGCTTGGTCACAATCAGCACCAACGCAAAATTCATGAACATCTCGCTAATCTGTGTTCACGCCCCCCACGAAAAGAAGGATGAACCAACCAAGGTGCCTTCTATGACCTCCTTGAGAATGCGTACGATGTGTACCTAAAGTACGACGCCAAAATTATTCTGGGTGACTTAAATGCCAGATTCGGAAAGGCGGGCACCATTGGTTCAACTGTCGGAGGACACAGCCTGCACGATGACACTTCTGTCAACGGATACAGTTTGATAGACTTCGCGACGGGGCGTAATGTCATCATATCGAGCACCCATTTCCCGCACCTTCATATACACAAAGGTACTTGGCGGAGCAGTGATCAAAAGACCGTCAACCAAATCGATCACATCGCAATTGATGCCAGACATGCTTCCAGTATCCTGGATGTTCAAGCATTCCGTGGGGCAAACATAGACTCTGACCACTGCTTGGTAGTATCTCGAGTACGAGTACGAATGCGGATATCCATGGCGCCGCAGCGCCGAGCTGAGCAGCTAGAGAGCAACTAGAGAGCTCTACGGGCAAAAAAGAAAAAATAAAGAAAGGAGAAACACCGTCTTCTCAGGATGAAAAAGAGAGAGCCAAGAAGCGAGTGGTTGAGTCTATCGAGGGTTGTACCGGCAGGAGTGATCCAAGGCTTTAAGGCCAGAATAAAAGCCTGCAGAAATGAGAGGGGGAATATGGTAGTGGATACACAGTCAGTGCTGAGGATTTGGAAAGACCATTTTTTCTTCATGAAACCACCTTGATAGGGGCCAATGAGACCATTGACAAAAGGGGTTAAGCTACCACACAATACGGACGACAATATTTCATAAGGGATGTATAGGATACCTATTTCTGTTGTTGGCACATGTTAGAGATTCTCCTTTTTGGGGATAGGGCACATTTGGTCGATGAATTGAACCTTGGCATAGGCCGTGCGCACCAGTAGCCTTATACAATTATTTAAATTTGGCAATCGCTGGCCGGGTAAATGGAAATGTTGGACATTTTGTCCTTATTATACTGAAATATACAGTCTAGAATTCTTTCCAGATCCTAAGCACTGACTGTATCTGTATGTATGTTCATTTTCCTCTCATCAAAGCTTCAGTTCAGGCCATATAGCCTTGGATACTGGGTAGATCTTTTCACGATAGGTAGAAACTTCAAAGTCCAATACCTCGACCGAAGGCTTTTAATAGGCTCTCTTTTCTTTCCTGGGAAGTATGCGTTCCTCTCCTGGACTGCTTTTCATTAGCTCTGATCTGTGTACAAGTATTTTATCTGCTATGGAAAAAGAAATTGCTCACTTATGACTTTTATTAAAAAAAACACTGTTTATTTCTGTTTTTCAGTGCGAGATTATTTCAGGGTTAGATTAACCTGGAGTTAAGGCTGATGGAAACACGTTTTTCCGCCAGTTTAAGATCTCGATTTTACTCAGAATTAACTCACCATTAATTTTGAGTTAACTCCGGATCTCAAACTATCTGAAAACCTCGTTTCCATCACAGTTGTTGACTCGAGATTGATCTAACCCAGGAATAATCTCACTGACAAACTGGGCCTTAATAAAAATAAAATTATTTTTCGCCATCGATAGTTATGTATTTATATTTATAAAACAATATAAATTAAATGTATTTCAATTGACATAAATTTAGAAACAAATGTTTGAATTTTCGATGGTTTGACTTTCGGTGGACACAGAAATACCACACATTCAAAAATCCGTTAAAATTTAACATTTGAGCTAAAAATACTTGAGCTTTACATGATTTCTGAATTAATAAAGCTAATACTATTGCTTGACCAAACATTTTCAAAAAATGCGTGGCATCTCCTAAGCAAACTTTCAACTAACGTTTGGCATCTTCTTTGGGAGATAGAGTCCGCAAGCTTTTTGAATTCCATTCCCAAGCTTTTCCGAATTTATATAGGTATTGTTTTTTCTAACTTAATCTCAGTATCATTCCATGAAACAAAGGTTAACGATAATACAAAGGTTAACTGCACTGGACCAGATGGAAAAACATTTGTTCATCTCCCCAATGACCAAAATTAGAATAGATTAGGTAATTTGGAAAATCAAAAAAATACTTTCCCAACAAAAAAAAATCGTAAAATTCGGAGTGGCCAAACGAGATATAAAAACACAAACGAACGACAATTTATTTTTATTTATATACATATTTATACACTTATGTATACATCATATGATTGTCTTGTCTATACAATAAAATAAAACATTAAATCGTACAACCTTATAACATCACTGACTCCAAAGATTGCTTTCAATATTTTTTTTTTGTTACGTATACGCCACCGAAATTCGTCGCCCTATAATCATTATCTTTACATTGACATTCCCCTCCACAGCTGAGCTGCTGCCCAGCCGGTGAGTGAGAGTAGGTATATTTTATAGAGATGTGGAACATGGTTAGATGAAACAAAAAAGATGAGAGTTTTCTGGTTAATCGGTTAGTATACGTCATAGTAGAGTATACCTAGTATTAACGTGAATCGGTGGTATGTATGGCATGGTATATCCCTCGGCCAGAAGCTACCAGAGCCATATTCCATCGTCTCATTTAGATATTTTTTTTCTTTTCTTTTTTATTTTATATAAAACTGGAAACCCGTCCGGTTCCGTCTTTAGTTCGTGCTGGAGAATTTTATTGGAGAGTTTGCGCGCGGATTGTGTGAGTTTGTTTCATTCGATTTTAGGTTGTTTTTTTTTATTCTGTGCATTATTATTATCAGCAGTAGCTCCACTACGACTGTACATCGCACGGACTATTCGGAGGGATTCGCCCAATCTCTCGTTCAGCTCTTGTTCAGAGATAGAGAATACATTGTTGTGAATTTGTGAATATTTTTGTTTATTGTCTAGAGTTGTTATTGAAAAATCCGGGATTTTTAATTTTCTTCTAACTTTCTCTTCCCGCAATATAAAATAATATACCTATATTATTCAAAAAAGTGTTTTTAGTTTAATCTTCTTTTAAAATCTAAATTGTGTTTTTTTTTATATTCCCTGAATAAATTTTAAATTTTTTTTTAACAAAGTTCCCATCAGAGGTCTTCTAAATCTAAAAAAAGAAAATAAATCCTTCGACCTTCCGTACACATCTTTTCGTTGCCTTTGTATGTTTATATTGTTTTTTTTTTCCTTTCTCATCTATCTTCTGGGTAGTTTGCAATTATATTGATTAAATTAGAAATACGCCTGAAAATAATTGTTCCTTTACGTCTGAAATTGTGTTGTTGCATGTCTTAGTCTATTTAACATATTGGGATATCCTTAAGAGAGAAAACAAATGAAGGAGCATCCATCGTTTGTATATAAGTGCGACTTAAAGATTTAAGTATTAAGGATTGTTAAGCTAACAACCGTATAGTGAAGAGTGCGCGCGTTCAGAAGCGGAAATAAAAGGGTCAAATGTAAATATTTGTTTTACTGTGTCTTTTAGAAAATCGTATATTGAAAAGTTGTCTTTTTACCTACTTATTTCAAAAAGAATTAAACAAAAATAAACAAAAACAAATACACTCCCACATGAGCATTGGTATCGATGTTGATTGCTTTGTTTGGTGTTGTTGTTGATTTGCAAAAAATCTACTATTATCAAATATCAATGAAAAAAGCATGATTCTGGAATGCAAAGGAGTACCAACAATTATTGTAATAGCTGATCACATTTAATATCTACAAAATAAGGTAAGTGTGTAGCATGATTCTAAGTTAAATATTTTTTTTTCTTTTGTTATTTTTTTTTTGGAATGTATTTATTCATTCTTAGCGTTTTTAAGCGTCTCATATGCTAAGATACAATGTCATTATATTATATTCGGTTTCAACGTATGGCTAGAGTCTGATTGCTTGTGCTGATTCATTTGAATAGGTAATGAGTTTCCTGCAATGCATCACTCACACTTTTCAGGGAGTAAAAGTGTGCGTTTTGCAAAATAAAATACAAAAAGGTTTTTGTATTTTAAAAATAATTTTTTTTCAAATGACGAATAGTGGTTGGAAAGAAATTATTTATTCATTGCATTGTGTTATGAATCTCAACAAAATATTTTTAGTGGAAGGTATAGGGTGTATGTTCATGAACGTCAGACTAACTATGGTCTGCAATCAAAAAATTGATTAAAAACACTTATTTTCTGAAGGTTAACATTTTGTTTCTTATTATATTTAATACTTACAAATAAAAAACAAACCACTTTTTTTTGTTTAAAAAGTGTGTTTTTTTACATTTTTTTTATTGCAGATCTTAGTTAGTCTGACGTTTATGAAAACACCCATACCTATATAAGATATTTTATTTCAAAGTTTTTGCTTAAACGCCTGACTGCGTATTTTCGTCAAAACTGATAAAAAAGTAGGTATGTATGTATGTATATGTACAATAAATTATATATGTATATGTCCAATTTTTGTAGATGAAAACAATTGATCAAGACGAAGTAGAAAAATATTCTTTACTAGGTATTACCCAGTGCGTTGCCGCCGCAGCAAAAATAAGGGAGAAAGCATTGATTTTGAAAGAGTTATTAAGGTCCAACATTTTGCCAAAACCTTTTAAGCTCATAATAATAGCTTTTGAAAAACTCCCAGAAAAAAACCCCAGATAATTGAATTATTTCAACATATCAGCTATCCACAAGTGAAAGTCCTGTAAAAATCAGTTCATCCGTTTCCCGTGGTCGCGTGCGTCGGAAAAGCTAACCTTATTGCCATCTTTGGTATAATTTATTTTGGAATAAGTTACTTCCTACAACATCAGCTATCTGTCAGTGAAACACTCGTTAAGATCGGTTCATATATACGAATATGCGAAAAAAAGCTACCCGAGCGCCACCTAGGGAGTAATTAAAATAGATTATGTCCCCATACAAAATTTAATTTTTACAGCCTTACGTCCACAATAAAAATTGATTAATAGCTTTACTGTCCAATGAAGGCTAAAATATGTTGCATTTTATTTCACTTCTTGATTTAATTTTAGAGGCTGACAGCTGTGCACCCTTTTAGTTTTTCCCATAATTTTCGGTGCCTACAAGACAACTCCATAAAAAGGTTTTACTACTATTAAGTTTAAATAAAATCACACTTAACCGTTATTATACAATATTTACAATGGCCACAATCAAGAGACTTGCTTACGATGGCGCTTACATGTCTCTACAGCCAGCTCTGTTCCTAGCTATCCGCTTCCGATTTCGCACCGCAAGTTGGCTGAGGTCGTTCTCCACTTGTGTGCGCCATCTGTTTCGTACACCATCAGAAATGGAGTCGAAGATCCGTCGGGCTGGTGCGTTGGTGTCCATACGCTCCAGCCATCTCAGCCATCTCAGCAGCTGTATTTTTAGCTTCTTAACCAGGTTAATATCGTTGTATAGCCCGTATAGCTCGCAATTGAATCTTCTTCTCCATACTCCTTCGATACACACATTTTTTCTCTTAAAGCACCCAAGTAACTTCTCATCCGAGTCTTTTAACGCCCATGCTTCCGCCCCATACAGAAAGACTGGGATGATCAAGGTCTTATATAACGTCTCCTTGTTTCTATAAGAGAGGGCCTTACTACTTAAATGCTTTCTCAGCCCGAAGAAACACCGATTGGTAAGAGTAATTCCTCATTGGATCTCTGCACTGATGTCGTTTTGCATTGTAATCAAGTGACCCAACTATATATACCCTTTTTGTAGTCCAATAACTGAAATTGGTAAATTTTGAAATTTTGCCGTTCACGAAATAAAGCAACTTTCGTAATTTGCACAGCCAAAAAAAGGTTCTATGTATCAAAGCTGGATGCAAATCAACGTTCTCGTCGGCTCTGGAACAACCTTCGTTCTATTGGAATAGGAAAAAAGTAAGTAGTTCATAACTTTCCCAAATGATCTTAATAGAAGCTTTATAACATCTGTAATGCCACAAAACGATTTTATGCTCAATAATGAAGCACTTTGTGTCTCAACGACAGAACTAGAATTTGGGGTAGTATGAGATATTTCAAAGCTTGAAATCAATTAAATTTGATGCTGTTGGAGAAGATGGGGTCCCTGTAAGTTTCATCAAAATGATTATGAGCCATATATTACCCGCATTTTTGCATAACATCCTCATCTTTTTCTGATTGCTGGAAGTTGGCTAAGGTTATCCCTGTGGCTATAAGAACTCAAATCCTATCTCCTGCTCTGATTTTCGTCCAATTAGTATCTTGCCCTGTCTGTCAAAAGTCTTCGACGAAATTCTGGCAGCACAGATCTCAACTCACATTGAAAGATTAAATTTACTGTCTCCATTTCAATCGCGTTTCCGAGCTCATCACAGTTTCCAAACTGCAATGATAAAGGTACTTGATGACATTCGGATTCAGTATGATTTTGACAATGTGACTGCTCTGTGTTTGCTGGATTTTTCGAAGGCTTTTGACAGAGTAAATCATCATATACTTTGTATGAAACTAAAGAGATACTTTGGGTTTCCTTCATCCAGATCAAACAAAGTACATGGTGGCGTCGAATGCGAGAGGAACAGTTGGTCAAACAATCAAGGTAGCGGAGCACGAATTTGAAGTGGTGCAATCCTTTAAATACCTTGGGTCAATAGTAGCAGCCGATAACAATATAGAAGAAAAAATACGCGGGCGGCTTCTCAAATCCAACAGAGCCTACTACAGTCTGACAAAGCTCTTCAAATCCAGAAAAATTAGGCTCGGTAGACTCCGGTGGGCAGGGCACCTAGCTCGCATGAGCGAAGAGGAAACTGCTCGGAAAGTTCTTTGTGGTACATTCTATGGCAGACGACAGCGTGGTAGACCATGCTTGCGCTGGAGAGATGGTGTAGACCAGGACGCCCGGACCCTTGGGGTGCGAAACTGGATGGCGGTGGAGAGACTTGTTGAAAGAGGCCAGGACCGGACCCCGGTTGTCGAGCCGATGATGATGATGATTGTTTTAAAAATTAATACTTCTCTCTCGGCTGAAAATCAAGTGAATTTAATCATTGGATGAATCTATATGGTGGACTCTGTAAGCTTCGGCTATTTTCAAACATACCTCCGGTAAATACAAAATTGAGGCTTGTCAAAACATTGCTTGTTCCTCTTGTTGAATATGCCAATATTGTTTATAACAAAGAAATAAAATAAATAATGATACGAATTCTATATACTTATATGAAAATTAATTTAAAAAGTTTATTTTTTATATTAAGAATATTCAACCAAGTAGAAGACTTAGCATCAGTTTGTTTTAAGTGGACTTTTCTGAATTATTATTCAAAATTAATGCGTTTAGCGGCCTATAGTCCAAGAAAACATTGCGTTTCGCCCGGTGCTAGCTTTGTGGGCTCGTCAGATGACGTCCAGCAAAAAGCACCTTGTCATTACGCTATTTAAAGATTTTTCTATCTCAGCTTCTAGAAAAATCTTTAAATTGCGTAATGACAAGGTGTTTTTTGCTGGACGTCATCTGACGAGCCCAAAAAACTAGCACCGGGCGAAACGCAATATTTTCTTGGACTATAGGCCGCTAAACGCATTAATTTTGAATATTGTTTATTGCAAACTGGATTCTCATTCTCAGCATAAACTTCTTGTGGCATTCAATGATATGATAAGGTACATTTATGGACTTAGGAGACATGAACACATATCACATTACCATAAACTGGTTCTTGGGTGCTCTTTTCATCAGTTTCTTGATGCAAGATGATGCATGTTTATGCACAAAATCATTTAAGATAGAAAACCTTCTTACATTTATGAAAAACTTGTATTTGCTTAATATATTAGAACACTAAATCTTGTAACACCATCTTACAACTACTTGAATTCTTCGCGCCTCTTCATTGTTTAGGTAAGCAAACTATGGAACTCTCTCCCAGTAACAATGAGAAAAATTATAGCTGCTGCAAATTTTTAGAGGGCTATTAAACTTCACTTTTCTTAGTAGGTTCATTTAATTATAAAAATAAAATTAAAACTAAAATAATTGATAAAAAAATGACAGAAATGGATAGGGCACAAATAGAAAATTCTGAAACGAAAAACAAATATAAATTATAAATAACTCAAATAATTTATAACAGGCTTCTTCACAATCTACAATCTTTAAAGTTATTGTATTAACAAATTATATAAGGAATTGATAAGGAATTTGTATATTATATAATGTTGTATATTAGTATGTTTTTAATTATTTCTTTAAATGTAACCTTGTATACGGTACTATAAAAGACTTACTCTTACTGGTACACCGAATCGAAATAAATAAATTGAAATAAATTACGATGGATTTTTCGAGCCACACCTCAAATTGTAATTACGCTTTATTTTTTAGAATATATAAACTAAATATATATAAAAAGCGAGCAGGTATAAATCGCGAAAAAAAATTGGCAACAAAAGTGACCGGCAGTGTATATAATACTTATGTAGATGCTAGATAGTATACAAATCCTTTTGTATCAAAAATGATACATTGGACGTGGAGAACCAGATACAAATTGTATGATGTGTATCAAAAATGATACATTGGACAGTAAACAGTTAAGATACTTTGTTATTGGATAATAGTTTTTATTAATTGCTATATGTGTAGGGTAGGTTATCTTGTGATTGAAACTTTCTTATTCTTAGTTTATATATAAGTCCAGAAGCTAAAAGTCTATAATTAACTCATGAGTCGTGACCATGACCCACCTTTGTAAATTATAAGTTCACAACATTTCAGGCCAATAGCTCCATCATCTTTATTACTTGGATTTGATTAAGGATTAATTTATTATTTCGTTTCGTTTAGTACAATATACATAAGTCATTACCACAATATAAAATTAAAAAAATATCACAAATAAAAAATTAAGGATGTAAGAATAATGATAAACTTGTATTTTGTCAACCGAAAAGAAGGGGTGGAATTTTGTTTTAAATGCTCTATTTAAATGCCATGCCAAGTTTGAATTAAATAAATTCAGCCGTTATCAAGTTATAGCTAAATTGTTAAAAATAACTGTTAACACAAAATCTTCGTTTTATGCATTTTTAGGTATTTTTAGCATGTTCACTTACAAAAATATTAAAGAAGGATACCGCTTGTTAAGCTTGCAGATATTATGTTTAAAATATCTATAATTTACGGTGACCATCCGTCCTCTTATTGAGAGGACAGTACTTTTTTTCTTGCGATTGCAATCGCACGATTATACAGTCGCACATTAATATAACTCATTGTTTGAAATGAGAGCGCGCGCACATGCGACTGCAAACTCGCAAATTTGTGCAAGTAAATATTTGCGATGTACGGCAGACGGCAAAGCCATGCTCTGATTGATTTAGTTCATTTGTTAAAAATGTTCTTTTATAAAGTTTAAATAATAAATCTTATCTATCTATCTATTTATCTATCTATCTATCTTTCTTCTATCTATTTGCCATTTTTTAACTGCACTTAAAAATAATAGCAAGTGCGCGCTTGGGCTAAGACCGAAAAAGGGGCACTTTATGGCCCTCCATTCCTACGGTTTACCTCACCGAAGTTATGACTTTTAGTATGTTAACTCCTTAAGCAGTCTGAACAATGTATTTGGAAGTAATAACTCACGTATGTGTCGCTGAGAGCGGTGCGATTTCCGTTAACAGCATTAAGTAGATACAAGACAATTAAAACCGAGTTAGCCGTGAAAAACGTAAATTTTGTGAACTTGTGACCTTGAAAAACTTACGTTGCAGACACGAGATCTTATGAAACTTTGCAGAGAACTTTTAGAACGCCAATATGAATGTGTATATGACTGTATACAAGTTTCGAGTTCGCCTAAAATAACTGTACTATTTATTTTTTTGAGATTTGAATAAGTTTCTCCTCTTTTTGCTTCTGAAAAAATGGTCACCGTATCAATAATGTATAAAAAAATCAGTTTTATTAAAAAAAAAAATTGTTAATCCAAAAAGACTTTTTTTTTAACGAATAAAATGTCACGTTTGCCGTTTGGTCAATGGCCACCATCGGAATCGGGACGTATCACGTATGTTCGAAAAAAGTCGAAGATATTCGTTCGAATTTCTTATTTTAATTAGGGAACTCAATTTCAGCTAAATTTTGGTCATACCCAACGGACAGCTAAGAAGATTTAACTGGGCATCATCTGCATATAATAAATGGAGCAATGTTTAAGAGTAAATGGAAGATCATTGACATTAAGAGAAAACACCAAAGACCCAAGTATGGATCCCTGGAGTAGGTACACCGCTTTTGATAAATAATTGATTTTTAGTCGATAGCTAAAAATCAATTAATTATCTACAACGATACAAAGGTCACAAAAATCAAACACCGCTTTTGTTTAATAAAAGAAATAGAAAAAACTTTTTTAAGTTTAACTGCTAGTGTTCTTCCAGTTAATAAGAGAAAATCAAATTAGTTGCATTATGCAGAAAAGCCAAAAAATCGGGAGACCTTTTCGTAAAGTGTGGAAAGATTCACAATATCGAATGCTTTTGAAAAGTCAAGGAGTATATGTACATAATTCTTATCAAGCACTTCTTCTGAAACACTTATTAAAGCGGTAATGTAACTATTTTTTCTACGAAATCCAGATTGTTTTGATGTTTACATATTTTTATGCTCAAAAAACGTACTTATTTGCTTCGCAGATAATGCGAATTATTAGTTATATTCTATGCACCTTTTAGCTTGTTGATTTTCTAAAAATACTGTATCGTACTAGTAGCCTAGAAAAATTAGACACAAAAAAAGGCAAAATTACGAAATAATTTGGACAAAGCTGGATTTTGCTGGAGAGAGAGACCTTTATATTTGGCCGTACCAAATATAAATAAAATCGGTTCAGCTATTTTGAAGTTACGGCCAAATTTGTTAGAAGCCGTTAACATCAAATCTGCGTTATGTGCATTTTTGCAAAAATCCTGAAGTGCAGTGATATTCAAAAGAGTTCGGGTGAATTCGGAAGAAACTAAAACCTTTATATGAGAGGTACCCACTATAGTATTAGTTTTTCCAAATTTTCTTAAAAACGGCTCATACGATTTTGATGAAACTTGCAATGTTTTGAATATAATTACATTTCAGGATTTTTGTTTTACTTTATTCCGTTTTGGAGCTGCGTACCACGAAACGGAAAAAAAACCGGAAAATTTTGTTATAAGCTTTGGCAGCGTGTTCTGATTGTCAACCTGTGTACATTTTTAATTTTTTTTGATATACAATCAATGAAATAATGGGAAACAGAAAACTTACACTTTCACGCCTTTACAGTTTTTCACCTATAACCTACATACCTATATTGTGCTAATTTCACCAAATTTCGTCTGTCTGCCTATTTAAGCTCCTATACATTTTATTATCCACCAATAAAGGCATTAACCCAATTAACTTTTGACCTAACTCACATAACACGTATAAATACCTACTCCTACTGATGATAACTAAAATGAAGATACTTCTGACAAGTTATCAAAATCACCATAAAATCAATAATAATAAAATAAGTTCAATATGGAGATGGGGTTTTCATCAAAACTTTGAAAACACTTTTTTATTTTCAGCAATATCCATTGTTTTTCAAACTATAAATCTATATCTACATATACCTAACTTACTTATATGAAGTTTACCATAACTTACAAAAATAACATCGTGTCGTGACAACTGGCAGCGGGAAGCAATTGCCTTTCTTAACCTATGTATGTCTCCATTAAATGTGAGAGCTAATCATCTGTCATCGATCATTTTAAAGCTATACATAATGTCAATATTTACCAAGCAATTTATATTGCTATTTTTTTTTTTTGTTTTAGGTCAGAGAGTGTTGTTTAGACCGAAGCCAACACGAGTTATGGAACTGAACATACTAATACGTGTTTCTTGATACCTATTTTGCAGAAAGGAATCTGGCGCTGCTGTTCACAATATAATATGTTCAATGATTCCGATTCTGTTTGAACAATAAATAAATTTATGAATTCATAATGCAATCTTTAAGCCGTTAAAGCCAACTTCAAGTCTGGTTTTTGTTTAGTTGGTTTCGTGAACGATAGTCTACGTTTCGCTTTAAGCTATTTATATTGTTTATTCAGCTGCTATATATACTTATGGATACTAATGGAAGTAGAAATATATTATTATATGAATGATTGTTAGCTCTCCACGTATACCGGCATTTAGTTGTTTTGCCTAATGGCTTATTTAAGGGTCTTGTGATTTTAAATAAATATCAATGTTCGTTTTAAGTAGAAATAACCATAAGTACCTACCTATTATTAAGGAGACACATGTGATTTTCTCTTATACTGCACGTACACTACCAAGTCTCTTAATTAAAGCCATTTTTTGCAACGGTTTTTCACGATTTGTAAATGATGTCGGAAATTTTTTTAACCGGAAATATTTATTACCTGTGGATACGTATACAGGGTGATTGGTATAAGGTGCACCAAAAAGCTTGAGCGTGTAGGTGGGGTTAAGACAAGAAAAAAATCGTATGGGCGGGAGGGGCAATTTTCTAAAACATTGACTTAAATCAGAAAAAAAATTATTTAAAAACAACGGTGAATAATACAAAGCCTTGTTATATTTTTTTGGAAAGTCAGACAACTACTCTTTTATTTAATTTTTAAATTAAGTTGTTTAAGTGAACAGTTTTAAAAAAACTAATTTTCAAACTCAAAATTTTGAAAAGAAAACTAAAAAAAAAATGTTTAAACTATTTTTTTTCAAAATTTTATATAATTAACTATTATTTTTATTTTCAAAATTCAATGCTCTTATTAATTTTTAGTCAATGTTTTAGAAAATTGCCTCTCCCGCCTAAACGGGGGGAAATAGACCCCCTCCCATACGATTTTTTTCTTGTCTTAACCCCACATACACGCTCAAGCTTTTTGGTGCACCTTATACCAATCACCCTGTATGTTTTCCAAAACAAAACTATAAAATTTAATGCGTTATTTAGGAAATTCATCGGAATTTCCCAATTTCAGTTAACGAACTCTAGAAAAAGGGTATAAATAGTTGGGTCACTTGATTGAGTCCATTGCTAATATTGCATTACAACAGTTTAGTTTGTTAAATTTTTTTAAACTGTTAAGCGACCTTTACACGGTCAGTCATTTGACATCAATCTGTAATATAGTGTTTGTAAAAATAAGTCTGTATGCGAGCATTTGTTTGACGAAATATCAAAACCCTTTTGATTTTGCCTGATGACTGATTATAGTTGTGTTCGTTGAGCCCTGTGGTGGCCTTGAAGTCGCCCCAAAGCGTTTTTTGAAAAATCTTAACTCGCCCTGGGTAACAAATTCTCTGTTTTTTTTTTAAACCTGGGGTCACCATTAACTCGTTGGGGCGAGTTGAGGTAAACAAATTGACATGTGTGTTGTCAAACATATGTTTACAATTGAATATATTTTATTTTGCTTTTGCAATGCAAAAAGCAAGAAAAAAATTATAGATTTATTTTAATGAAAACAAATAGAAAACATACAAATAAAACAAAATATAATTGTTTTATATTTTGGAATGTACCAAAAGCAACAAATTTCAAGTTTTAATTTCGGAAACAAATATTTTTTGTTTCTTTCTTTTTGTCAACAACACAAAACCTATCCTTGTGCGGTTTTTTGACATCTCTTGGGGCTGTCAAGTAAACCTGGGTCGACCCTGCTTAAGACGATGTTCACATTGGACGTACTCCTCCGACGCATTTTGACGTACATCCAGTCCGCGGTGTTCAGACACAAAGTAGTGTGAACACAATGGATGCACGAAACCACACGAAACAAAAAAAAAATAAGTGATATGTGCCTAGATGTTTAAAATATTCTTTATAGGCTCATGCTTAATTGCAGTTTCTAATCAAAAGTGACCAAATTTTGTGAAAACTTTCGAGATGATGGTGCAAAAAGCAAAAAAATAAAAAAATTACAAAAGTCAGAAAAGCAAATGTCAAAATGCATCCATGAGAATTTTAAAAAATCTAAAAATCCGGACGCAAAATCTCGTTTCTTTCTGAAAATGCGTCGGGTGAGTACGTATAATGTGAACATCGTCTAAAATTCAACGAAAACAACTTATATGTGTAGATGACTGACGTCCTCTGACAAACCGTGTAAAGGTCGCTTTACATGCATTAAGTATAGGTAACTAACCATAGAGGTATTGAATGCACTACTGCAGGTTATTTTTTGTTAAAAGGCTATGATTTAAAACTTCGTTTAAAGATCATTTCGAAGCAAAGTTACTTAATTGAGCTTATTATAAATATTTTCTCAATGTCGGTGGGACGATCCGGAAATATATTTCTAAATTATCAATACAATATGATAAGATCTTGTTTAATTTTGTTTTTATTGAAATTTAAATTGCAAATAGGTTAAACAAATATTTGTAAAATAAAACAACAAAACTAGAATGCATTAAAAATAACAAGTTTAGTTATTCAACGAAGCAAATGATCATTTTATTGTTATTTTAAAATGTTTTAAATATTATGATGTTGATTAATTGAAATAAAATGATTGCTTAGGCCCGAAATTATGAAATTTCTGCTGTGAAAATGAAAAATTAAGTCATGCATAAAATATCTGTCGTTTATTATAAGAGTGGTGTAGCTACCATCCAAAACATTTACTTGTTTGCTAAACGATACCACGTTTTTTATTATCTTTCAATGTATTAGCGAGAACAAGGAATTTGTATAGTGCGCACATAATGTCGGATTGCTCAGTTTCGGCAAGTTTTCGTTCACTTTTGCCTCCGTACGTAAAGAGCGCTCCAGAGCGCAGTTTACGTACGTAAATCTGACAGCCAGCCAAATACATGTGAAATTAGCTTGTGTGTGCGTTCGACCATTATGGTCGACTGAAGGTAATGGCGGCACTTAAGGAAACTTGACGTAGAACTATGACATTAGCTTTCGTTTGCTTACGACTATTATGGTTGGCCCTTAACACCGTTACCTTCCGCGTTTAACTTTCGTTAAGAACCATCCATATAATCCAATTTTATTTATGAAAAAAATAAAAACACATCAAAATTGGGCATGGCATGCCGTTTAAAAGGAGAACAATAAATTACCCGCGCACTCAAAAATTGCATTATTAAAAAAAAAACTCAGGATCTTGACAATACCAATGTCAGCACCAAATGGTGCTGTAAGTTTTTTTTGGTTTCATGTTTTATTATGTTAAGAACTCAAATGAAAACATATTATTTTGTTTAAAAATAAAATAAAACAACTGCATTGCAACAACAATGCCATCTATGCTACTATGCAGATAAATTCATGAGTATGAAAAAAAAAATTCATCAAAATTGGTGGAACCGTTTATAGGAGAAGAACAATTACAAACAAACGCATACGGCATGCAAAGAAAACAACAAAAATCTGGATCTTCAAAACACATCCACCTACTGAGTCCAACTATAGCTAAGAATTGTTCAGATAACTCAAATGAAGGGTCCAGGAGAAAAACGGTACAAGTCCACTTTTTTCCAAAATCAAACTAATGATGACATCTTGTAGCTCCTTGTGTGTTCTATACGATATTGTATTTGCTTTTTAAAAAAGGATGTGATTCTAGCAAAAAATGAAATTTAAACATACCATGTATGGGAAAATTCAACGTTCATCGATAAATGCGAAAAAAAACAGACGATGAATTTCCATTTATAAACTCTTTTTTACTATTGAAAAATAACACAAGTCATATAGACTTTATTCACTATAAAAAATTCAATTTAAAGTCATGAAATAAAAATTAATTTATGATTATGGGTCTTAAAACATTATGTGCAACAAAATTGTTTATTTTAATTTTTTATTTTTTTAAATATAGCCGGCATTACGTAAATTAACCTTTTCTAGAAATCATTTTGAGTGGACTTGTGCCGTTTTTCCCCTGGACCCTTCAAATTTCATCAAAATTGGTGGAACTGTTTAGGAGGAGGAGAATCAGAAACACATGTGTATACATCGGAATTATATACATATATATATCTAAAGAAGAAGAAAAAGATATCAAAATTTATGGCAAACCACGATTTTGCGGTCTCTTATGTGGTTTTTCATTGCTCGCAGAAATTGTTTTTTTTTATCTATGTATATAAGATAGGTAGGTAGGTAAGATAGGTATATTGTTTTCCCATCTTTTCATTTACTTTTATTTACTTTTCATTTTTCATTTACTTTCCCACACACACCAATGTTTGACACTGTCAACTTGCCCTGTTAGTGCAAAAACTCTGTTAACATGTCGTGTAAGGAATGCCGTTCACAGTGACATTCATTCCTTTCTTCCCGTTTCCTATAGCGCTTCATTTTTTAGAAACAAGCGAATTGTAGGAACAGTACATCGCTGTCAAATTTTGGAGCAGCAAATTGCACGAAAAAAATGATACAAAATTTATAAAGTGCGCCTATATTGAGATACCCCATATATTTATAATTTTTGGTACGACGAATTATGATATGGAATAAAAATCTTATAATGGCTCACTTTCTTCTATTCTCAACCAATCCTATCGGTCGCGTAATGCGTTGCGAGTGTGGATTGAAGGGTGCCTACTTATAATGAGTCTGAACGACTAGATGAGATGCACTATGAAAAAAAAAAAAATTTCCGGTACAAAAATTAGTAGAAATCGTCTCAACCGTGGTTAACGTGATTTTGTGCTTATTATTCCATTATTATTTTTATGGTTGTTATCTATACCTATGTATCGCTACAGTAATTTAATAAATACATACACGCAATTTTGTAAATAATATTATTTCACGTAGCACAAGTGCTTGATTTACTATACCTAAAGTAAAGCTCATAAGTATATAGTTATTTTTAAATAATTGTATTTTGCCTTCTTTTCTTCCAACTTGAAAGCAGCTATACCCTACCCCTCTAGAACTTTTTCCAACAATTTGAACTCTATAGAATATTTACCCTACTTCACAACCTCTTCTAAAGGTGGAAAAACTCCTCGCAGAACCTACCTCTCTTTGTTGCTTCACGGTAACCCATTCATTCATAACAAGCGCCACCATCTCATAGTCATAATTATTGTCACGTTTCCTACTTTTTATTCACTTTACTGCCAATAAAATCCATTAAAAATACTTAAGAGCACTCCACTGACAAATTGTCTTCGATAAAGTGAATGTTTGACATTTATGAAGTATGTAAAAAGGGTATGATGTGTAGATGTAGAGGTAGAGCCCCGTGTTATATTCTACTCGAGAAAGAGAGTTTGGATTTTGAAATGAGTTGGCCGTTCTACCATTGTCAATTTCTTTTTAAGTAAAACACATTACTGGGTCGTACAAACTAGCTCTTGTGACAAGTCAGATTGATTTTTCTTTTTTTGCATAAAATCAAAAAAAAAAAATATTTTTGTTATGGATAGATAGGTTTATCTGAATACAGAATTGTATCACCGTTTCGGAAAGAATCAATTCAGTATAAAATAATAATTGTTAGAAATAAACCATTCCCGTTTACTGCCTGAACACAATAGCGACGGTGCTGCAACTGGAATAGCTGAAATATTGAATACACGCAAATTCAATATTACGAACACAACGCGACGCAACTGTACTCGGTACTACAGCCGGTGGCTGCATAAGTTCACCAACTTTTGACTAACGACGTATACAGCACTTTTGACGTTTCAAAATAGATTATAAAAAAAAGGAACCAACCATTCAGCGACGTCGTTTTTTTGTGAATTTAATGTGTTAAAAAGCAAAGAAGTTAATACTTAAAGACTTATCCATCAACCAAATTATTTTACGAATGCATAACTTGCTCAAAGAACCTATAATCGTAAGTAAAAGCTATTTCAAAAACTATTTTTCAACTGCCAGTCTTTGTTGAGTTTCCAACAAAATACAAAGAGTATAAACTTAAATAAAATGTACCTACACCTGGCGCTATAGGAGAATACGTTATGAATTGAAGGACGAAGAGCCTTTATGAGGAAATACTTTGTGCTATTTACTATGTGTAGTCATCTTTCAATGTCAAGTTCAAAGGAATTCAACTCAATTAAATGTCAACATCAAGTTTTATCCTTTGCACAACATTGTGCAGGTGAATGGAGAGCATAATGGTTATATATTCTGTTCTGACATTTCTGAAGTTGAAGATATAGAACTATATGAATGTGCTCTTTAATGATGAGAGTTTTTGGATAACATTGATGGTGACAAGAATTTTATACTTTTAATTTAAGTTGTGAAAATCGTATTAATTGTTTTATCTGTGGAAGGGTAAACTAAGTGTTATGTTTTTCGTTTTTCAATAAGAAACTTATGATTATTTGATTTATCTAAAGGTTTTTTTTTTGCATTTTTAGACTTTTGCGAAAACACCTGAAATTGATCGTATTCTGACGCCTTGAACTCCCTGGTTGCGAATATGTATGTAGTATCATTGAGTTGTAGTATGTGACAGACGTTTAAGATGTATCTGACAGACGAATTTAAGAATTTATTTGTATAACAAATAATTATTTCATCGTGTCCATCAGTGGTTTGTAAGAACTTGTGTTTCAGGCACATTTAATTATCTGAAGTGGGTCTTTCAGCGACGACGGCTGAAATTATTGCTTTTGACAATTCTTTATTATTTGTCATTCTTGACACATCGTTGAATGTTTCACTTGTAAGATGTTTCATTGGTAACTTTAAATTTGTGTTGGTCTCCGATTTTTCATTACCAATGATATACGGGGTAATAATTTGAATGTTTTTTTTTTCGTTTGTTTGTTTGGAAGTGATTTCACTCACAATTTTATCACAAAATTAAAAAAGAGATTGTATCTCGAATTCTCGATCAAATTAAAATCACATTAGTCTGCAGTCTGTTTTAAATATTTTGCAAATTTCAACTTATAAGTTTTGATAAGTTTTATCAAAATGTGTTCCATAAAAACTTGTGTTTTTGAGTTTGCTTTTTTGCAATTTTGCTTTTTATATTGATATGATATTTTTTGCCCAACTACCGATAGATATACACTCAGTGTCAATTGATTAAGGACAGGAAGTTTTCTATTTTCATTTTGCGATATTTTTCAAACCCCTCGGTATTTTGGGAAAAAACATATGCACAATGAATGAAGAATATATTCGGTTTATGTTGTAAAAAAAAATAGGATTATTTTGATAATTGCAATATTTATGACGCTTTTCCCAAAAAGGTCAGAAAATTTACCTGCTTTTTTTGTTTCACTTGATTAAGGACAGTAGACAAATTTACCTGTTTCAAGCTTAGAAGGGTTTTTGGCACATAACAATTATGAAAAACTTTTTCTTCTCGAAAACAATTATGTAACGATATTGATCCCTCGCTTGGGTACAGGCCCTAAAACACCTAATTATATTAATTAAAATTGAAAAATTTAAAATTGATGGATGTTTTGAAATCTAGTTTTCGCATGAAAATTATTAATTTTCTGAAATTGGCATACTCAAAATTATTCATAAAACTATTTTAAAAAAGTTGTTTAAAAAAAATCATTTTTTTGATTTTTTGTTTTAAACTGGACAAATAAACAAAATTGTAAAATATATTGAATTAATTACCATGATTTTCTCGGAAAACTCTGGTTTATTATAAACAAATTTTCGAAGATATTTATTTTGTTTTTAATTATTGCATTCATTTAATTGAAAGATTTGTGCGACCCTAGCTTGCTTTCCAAATGAGCAAATTTGTGCGACCCTGTCGAACCTTTTATTTTTGTACGTATAAGGTGCCAGGGAATTAAAATCGCGCAAACTTAGCGAATGTAAGCGATCAAAATAACTAAGTCTACGGGAGTAAATTTTGATCACTGAAACCACAACATAGGAAATGCGTACTTTCTTATAATTTTAGCAAACTTTGCGAATTCGCGCGAGTGAAATTCACTTACATTCGCTGGCACCGGAACCTCAGAGATAAAATGTAGATTCCATAATATAACATACTTCCCATTAATTTTAGATATGGTTCATTAGTCTTATAGAAGTATCAAAAACAAATATGGCGGGATGGTGTTTGCGTTAGCCGCCATATTGGAAAACGCGTTTCCTCAAATAACTTAAGAAGGCTTATCATACAAAAAAAAAATATTAAAAGCTTTTCGATAGAAAATATGATTTCATTCTTATAATTTTTGTTTGTAGACATAACACTTTAGGAGTTATAACGTAATTCTCATTTTCATTTCGAACACTAAAAATTAAAAAAAAAAACTTTTCAATACATTTTGAAAAAATGAACTTTTACTGGCCATAACTCCTGTTATACCTTAAAAAAAAGTTGTAGGCACAAAAAAAGACAAATTGTCCGACATGTAATTTTTAAGTTATTTAAGCGTTTTTCAATATGGCGACTAACGCCAACCCCCAACCATCCAGTCTTTTTTTTTGATACTCCTGAAAGACTAACTAACATATCTAATCATAAAATTGGATGGGTATTCATTTCTGTTGCATAAAAAAATTTGTTTTATTAAAAAAACTAACTCAATATATTATCACAGTGATGGAAATCGATAGCAATGATCATTGAAATAACAAAAGTGTTAATATTTCGTGAACTTAGCTCAAATTAAAATTCAATACAAAAGTTCTAAAATTCATTACCTTCATTTTAATACCGATCAACACCATTTTTGCTCGATGGTTTGCTTTAAAATTAAAAAAGAAAATTTCCAATAATGTATTTCAATGATTACTGAACAACTGGACCCAAAAAACAAAAATTAGCATATTCTAGAATAAAACGGAACAAACAAATAGAATATCGGAAGACTCAAATAAGATTTTACTAAAACAAATTACAAAGTCTAGTATTTCTTCTAAAAATAAAATTCTAAACAATATTTCTACTATTAGTATTAATAAAGCTATTAGCGTTAACATGGGTCAGCAAAGTAAGTCTCCCGATGATATTTTTTTGAAATAATTACAAATCTTACCGGGTTCGTCGGTTAGTTCAATCTCATATTTTGTAAAATGCTTATTTTAATGAAGTAACACAAATGCATTTTTTCTAAAAGATATTCTTTGGTTGTAGAATATAGTATGAGCTGAATTTTCAGCAGAGTTCAATGACATACCTTTAAATTGTTGTTTTTTTTTAATAAAATAAAAAATAAAAAAGTAAAGCAAACAAAAAAAACATTTCGATGCGTTCTCTTGATCTAAATAATTAAGTGGGCATAAATGGTGAAATCGACAAAGCTCCCAGTCTTAAATCCGCATACTTAACTTTTCCTCACCCTATACCTAATTTGAAGTTTTTTTTTGTATTATCAAACAGTAGACGAAAAAATGCTAAGCAGAAAATTGCACGTAAGGTTAAATTTAATAAGATAAAAATAAAAAGTACTTTTTAGCCAGAAAAGCTGAGGGAGTTTTAGTGCGACATTTCAGTGCGACACTTTCGTGTCCTCAAATCGAGATTTTTTCTAGTTTTCGGTGTCAACAAGGTTAAGCTTATCGATTATTTTATTTCAACTATCACGTTGAAATGAGTCTTTAGATTTTTTTTTCAAATAAAGATAGTAAAGGAGGAGTTTCCTAATTATCAGCAAATTGCCAGCAAAAAAAAATGATGAAATAAGAAGTTAAAATACTCCCATCAGAAGAATACTTTTGTTAATTAGTTTAATATTTAAACATTGTGACATGAAAAATGCGCTATTGAAACATAATGAAAGATAGGTTGTTAGTTTAGGCACCTTTTTCTATATCTCGTTATAAAATAGAAAGTTTTTCGTCATTTTAATGTATGAAGGTGTTTACGTAAGTACATATGTACCTACCTACTCTAAAGGTAGTCTAAAGGTAAATTATTGATTTACAATAAATCAATATGATGATACTCCAAATCCAAATAGGGTTCGTGTTGTAAATCTTGAAACGTAATGAATTCGTTTCAATTAATCTTCAGCCATTTCTGAAGTTTTAAAATTATCTGCATGATGCATCGCGTCGTTAAAACCGAACAATTTATTTTTTATAATATTTTAGACAAAGCGTTTTTCAAAATGGTTGCTGACGCGAACCCCCCACCATCCCGCCATTATTTTTTCGATACTCCTGAAAAACAAAGGAAACATATCCAATCATAAATTGGGTCAAAATTGAACGACTCCAGCGCCCCCTACCTGTATTTTTATAGTAACTTCTCTCCTAATTGAGCTAGAGTTTTAAAATGTCGTGTGTATGCTTGTCTCTGGATTACCGAATGTTCAGAATAAAATTTTATAAATCTAGCTTAGATAGGAAAGAAATTATATTAAAAATGTATGTAGAAGAGAAGTTACAATTAAAATACAGGTAGGGGGCGCTGTCAATTTTTACATCGGACTATCAGTAGCCCTGGAGTTACATATGTATCCACAAAATTTCAAAACTCTACCTCAATCGAAAAAAAAAACATTCAGAAAAAATGCATTTAGGGGGCGCTGCAGTCGTTCAATTTGTACATTGAAATATCAGTAGCCCTATAGAGTTCTTTTATCGAAAAAATAACTATCCATAAATATAGCACTTGCACCGAATAATCTGAAATGTTATCCCCTTTACAATCTGACCCGACTGAAATTTATATGTAGGTAGGTACATATTCATATTTAGAAAGGTGCTCCTAACACTAATTTGAGTCTCCGCCGGAATAGAATCGAGAAGCGATCTTGAAAAATTAGAAAGCTACTTCAGTTGCTTTTTCTTCTGAAGCAATTGTATTGAAAAAGTATGCACACAACATAACTATCTAAGTGCAAATAAGTGCGACACTGTCGTGAACTTTATTTTATTTTGTCAATATACCTACATGTTGTATAGGAGTATGCTATTTCACAAGTTTTCAACATTTGTTCATAACAATTTTTATAATATGGAAAATATAAACAGTTCCAACCCAGTAGGTCTATTTCAAATTCGATTTTATGCAAATTACTGCATCTTAACTTTGGATAAAGAGAGTCATGGTGAATGTAACTTTATTGCATGTTGAATGCTTTGGGAAAGTTAAGTGCACGTTATGGACGCGCGATGTTGAAAATATTATATCCAACTTATTATGCCAACATAGGTTGCTTGGAAAAAAAAATAATTGTCTTAAAGCTCCTTGGGGGCAAATATGCAGTCACTTTAACATTCGGTGTCACTAAATTGAGGATAATTATTGCTTTAGTCCATGAAATATGCAAATATGACTACATGTTTTTTTTTTATATTTACATACAATTTCCGTTAGATAAAAATACATTGATTATTTATCGAGGTTAACTTAAATAAGGTTATCCGCAGGATGTTTAAAATAGTTTATTAAGTATATTATTTTGCGAATTAGCGCTAGCATATGTTTAATATTTAAATTCTTACCTAAGTTTAGGAGGGTAGTTATCCCTGGGCGCCCTTTAAGGTCGAAAAACGGTTATGGAAAAAATTATGATGTCTGTGAATATGATGTCCAATTCCAAGATCTTATTTCTTTATAAATTTGAAAATTGAATTGAAAAAAAAACTAGGTTTATAACATTTTTGTATTTTGAGTGAAGGATTGCAAGATGATATTACGAGGAGTGAGTGCCTATAGCAACATCATCTCCTGGTAACAGAATTTTGTATGGAGACAATAAAGAAAAGCAAACAAACACAGACCTCTGAAAGAATCAAGTGCGGTACAATCTGAATAAAGCAAAGGGACATTATCTCTCGCATGGGATTTACCCATTATAGGAGGACAAACGATTTGGAATTTCTCTGGTAGGGAATCAGCAAATAAGAAATACTAAATGTGAAGAAAATCCGTCTATCCCTTCTGTAGATCGGTACACACGCACGGACAACTATATCCGTACAAAAAGAATGACGGACGGCATGACGAAACTTACTTTTTGGGGATTTTCTATCCTCGTAATATCAGATTTGATTAAAACCTCCAATTTTGTTTACACGAAATCAATTTTTTTTTTATGTTTCTGCAGAGTTGTGAAATAATTAAACAATTTCAGGATTATATATTTAAAATGTATTCGGTTAATTAATTTTTTCAATTGTATTCACTTTACTTTAAAACTATAGGTGATACCCGGCTACCAAAATGATTGCGGAAATAATATTGCCGAAATATCGATTTTAAAATGGTTATCTTGTTACGATACATTTGATGTGATTTTAAGTTAAATTTTTCTATAAATAAGAATTTTCGGAAAAGAAGTAACCTAGGGCATAATTTCAGTTAGTGCAAGTCCCGTCCAGCCGTTTTAGAGATTAGCTGGATGTTTCTTTGTTTCGACAGACAAAAGCTTTAAAAATTGTATTTTTGTCACAAGTAGCGCATATACTTTTGTATGCATCCAGTAAAAAGCTGTTATTTTGAGATTACAAACAGACAATTGAATTTTTTGTATAATAGATTTTTAGAAAATGATTATTTTAATATGTAGGTATACATTTAAATCTTTTTCATTTAGCATGCATTTATTTGTTTCACTCTATGTATGTAGGTACTACTACATATAATGTAAGTATAGAATTCGTACAAAAACAAATTTTGAGATAACTATCAAACACTACATTATGATGATAGCGAAGTCGAAAATAATGGATCTGGAAATTTTTTTTTCTGTCAATCTATCTTTATGTTTGTATGTCTCTCTGTGTGTATCTGCAACTACAGCATTAGTGGCTGTATTGTTTTCTTTTAAATTTGGTTTGTAGTGTTTTTTTTAGCTAAAAAAAAAAACGGTTACACGAAACACATTACACAAAGACACTAGGAAATCCTGAATGAAATAGTAAGCTTTGCTTGTGGCCCTCTTTTTCGAACGTGTATATAAAATGTCTATGGAATATCATGCTTGTGAAAATTGTACATGCACTTAATTCAAAATAACACCTAGCTACGTAGTTATTCAATGCGCTTGAAAAAATTATTATCAATATTTCCTATTTTCTATCCCAAACAAAAGACTTCCCAATAAATTATTATTTACAAGATAACAAAAAAAAATTAATTTTAAGAAAGAAGGTGTAGGTATGCATTTTAAGTTCGAATATTTTAACCAACTTGTTACAAACAAATAAATAAAAAGCTGTATAATTAAATAGCTGTCAATCTTATGTCAGGTTTAATACAATTTAATCTATTAGTCGTGAACTATCTACTCTAATCAATTCATATTATTACAACTTTTTAAATGGCAAAATCAATGTAAGGATAATGTGTTAGCAATGGTTTGCAACTTGTTTTACCATCCATATAAGTAGTTCTCTAAGTGACTGTTTAACCAACACAATTTGGGACTTTCGAATTTATGACAACATTTCAAAGTTGATTAGGGTAAAATTACATTGTAAATGGGGATCAGATCACATTGCTGATATACATACATATGTAAGATAAATAAAAGAAGTAAATATCCGTATAATGCCGCTTGACGTAAATTCGTATAAAAATATCTTAGGGTTTTTTTCTACAAGTAGGTTGGGGGTTATTTTATTTCGTTAGGGAGTTATTTCTCCAATATTTTGTCCATTTTCCTTAAAAAATAGGGGCCATTTTTCAATGTTGAAAAGTTATTGATACCAAATGAAATAGAATAAATTTTGAGTTTTGAAATTTTGGTGGAATTGGTTGCAGAAGGGGGCCATAGATATAGTTTTCTGAAGATTTTTTTTTTAATTAGCCCAGAAAGGAGAAAATACACACAGCTTAGTTTTCTTATATGTATGTTTTATTTTATTATACAGGGTGAGTCATGAGCAATGCGACAAAATGCTAGGGCGTGTAGGTTGCGTTGAGACAAGAAAAAAATCGTATAAGAGGGGGGGGTCTATTCCCCTCCGTTTAGCCAGGAGGGGCAATTTTCGAAAAAACTGATTTAAAATGGGAATAAAATTATTTAAAATCAACGGCTTCATTCACAATGCTGTGCGATACGTTTTTGAAAAGCCAATAACTTTTCCTTTCATTCTGTGTTTAAATAAATCTATTCTAAGAAATAGTTTTTGAAATATTAATTTTCAAAGTCAAAATTTTGAAAAAAAAAATTGAAAAAAAAATTTCAAATTCATTTTTTTCAAAATTTTACGTAATTAAATGCTAATTTTAATTTCAAAATTCAATGCTGTTATTAATTTTAAGTCTAAATAAGAAAACCGGATGCAAAAATTTTATGTCGTTCTCAAGAAATTAAAAAAAAACCAAAACCACCTTTTTCTAAGAAAAACATTTATTTTTATTGTAACGAAGCAATTTAAGAAGCATTAATCTTAGTTTTTTTGGTTTTTTTTATTCCTTTTATTTTTACTATGTTTTTTATTGGAAGTACTTATAAAAAATTCTCGATATGATCTCCATTGTTTAGAAGGCATAGATTATATCTCCTTGTAATGGCTTCACATAAGTTTATGCTTGACAAATTTTCCTGCAATTTGACTCCAGCGACTTCAATTCGTTCCTTCAGTTGTTCCAATGATACTATTTCCACTTCGTAAACATAATTCTTCATAAATCCCCATGCATAGAAATCTAGGGGAGTTAAATCTGGTGACCTAGGCGGCCATTCCGTGGGGCCCCTTCTTCCGATCCAACGGTCACTAAAATGATCATCCAGCCAGTTTCTCACCTGTAAGCTGTAGTGTGCTGGGGCACCATCTTGTTGGTAGATGAAAGTATCTGCTATAACCAATGGAACGCTGTCTAATAAATCGGGTAAAAGGTCGGGTAAAAGGTCTCATAACAGGTAGAACCCATGGGCTGCGGGCAGGCCAAGGCAAAAATATTGACAGGTCAGTTTTCAGAAGTTATCAATGAAAATAATATTAATCCAGGGTTATTCCAATACTATTTAATTTTATTACGTTCTCATAAAACTCCAATTAAAAAAAAGTAAAAAAACTAAGATTAATGCTAAATAAATAAATAAATTGCTTCGTTACAATATATATAAATGTTTTTCTTAGAAAAAAGTGGTTTTGGTTTTTTTTTAATTTCTTGAGAACGACATAAAATTTTTGCATCCGGTTTTCTTATTTAGACTTAAAATTAATAACAGCATTGAATTTTGAAATTAAAATTAGCACTTAATTACGTTAAATTTTGAAAAAAATGAATTTGAAATTTTTTTTCAATTTTTTTTTTCCAAATTTTGACTTTGAAAATTAATATTTCAAAAACTATTTCTTAGAATAGATTTATTTAAACACAGAATGAAAGAAAAAGTTATTGGCTTTTCAAAAACGTATCGCACAGCATTTTGAATGAAGCCGTTGATTTTAAATATTTTTTTTCCCATTTTAAGTCAGTTTTTTCGAAAATTGCCCCTCCCGGCTAACATTTTGTCGCATTGCTCATGACTCACCCTGTATTTTGTCGATTTACTTTTTTGGATTTGCTATAGTATAGTCCTTAGGTTTTATATTAAACTTTTTAATTCTTGTGTTTCCATATTTACGGGACACAAGGCATTTCGGTGCTTTTGCCTAGCGGCTATTTTCAGTGTTTTGTCTTTTTTTTGCTTGATTATTTTTATCCTAACTGTTTTATTCTTTTTCTTATAAAAGATTATATATATCATTGATCATTTTGTTTAAATTAAAAAGATTCCTAGTTTTCGTCCATCAAGCACTTGCCAAGGTTTTTCGGACAAATTTGTTTTTTAATAAATCATATTTAAATTCCCGATTCGGGAAAGAAATGACTATTTTTCAGCTAATTGGTTTTAAAGGAAGATTTTTACAAAATCTTCCTCTGGAAGATTTTGCCCGGACCCGCTTTTATACTTAGATACATACGACGTGCTTAAGTATAGCTCTTTACTTTACCTTTTAAGTTTTAACATTAAATCGATTGCCTTCAATCGATTATTATTGTTTTCTTCTTTTTAGCCAAACAGGTTTTCTCTCTACGACGCACAGTGGAAAATATGGGCCTGCTTTAGATCGAAAATCGATATCTTCTTCGTTATTTGAGATAGAGTGTTAAAATTTTGCAGAAATGAATGAGAATAAGAGACGCCTGCAGTCAAATGTTTTTGATAGAATTTTTTTGTGATAGAAAATTTTAAAAATTAAATTCCGAATATATAAAAAAAAAGTTAGATCAAGGCAAGAAAAAAAATCTTCAAAAAGGGGGGTCTATTGCCCTCCGTTTAGGCAGGAGGGGACTTTTTCAAAAAAATGCCTTTAAATGGAAAATAAAACTTTTAAAATCAAGGAAAGTACGTACGATAATGTTTTAAACGTTTTCTTAAAATCTGAAACTCTAATCTTCAATAAAATGTTTGACAAAAGTTGTTTTACCTCATAGTTTTTAAGACAGAAAAATTCAAAGTCAACATTTTGAATACAAAAAACTATTTTTTGTTTTTAAATCATTTTTTTACAAAGTGTTACATCCTAAAGTGCTGTTTTCTTACAAATATTAATTACTCAAATACTGAAAACTAGGTGATAAAAGTTATTTAAGTTTTTGAGAAATAACAAAAGAAATAAAGGTAGTTTTTGGGATTTTCTAAGAACGCATGTTTGGACTCTTAGAGCACATTTTAAATAACATATTTTATATTTTTTCTTGCGTTTAATTGTATTTAGTAAAGCAAAATTTTGTACCAATTTAATGAAAAAAAGTAAATTTGTGAAAAAAATGCATTGCCACTTTTCGAATAGTAAGTTACCTAATAATAAACATGTTTTGATTTTCATTTTTCCAGAAAAAATGCATGATCTAATTAGCGAAAAATCTACTATAATCTAATTTACTGCCTGAATACACTATACTGCTGCAACTCTAACTGGAGCTGGAGCTGGAACAGATGTAAAAATATGTCGTACGTCTCGTTTTTTGCGTGCCCACAATGGTGCTGCACAGCTTTCTTACATTTTATATCATTTGTATCAGCTGATTGAAATTTGATTGCAAAATTATCGAAAGAAACACAATTAAACTCACTGAAATTAACTTCTTTGCTTTTTAACACATTAAATAAAATATTTCTTCACAAAACACGCAGTCGCGGTAATGAAACGTCAAAAGTGCTGTACGTAGAAAGTTAAAAGTTGGTGAACTTATGCAGCACCGAGTAGGTACTGTTGCGTCGCGATGTGCTCGTAACATTGGATTTACGTGTATTCAAGATTTTGACAACTATTCCGGTTGCAGCTTCAGTTCCAGCAACGTCCCTATTGTATTAATCTACAGTTAATCTACAAAAACTAATCCACATTCAAAACGCGATAAATTAATACCACACAGTCTTATTTAATATTTTTTTCAACTTTTTGTTTGCGACTTTTATCAGTATTTTCTCAATAACTTCAAAAAAAGCACGTTTAAGCACCTACTTTTTTAAGGGTTTTTTTTATAAAAACCTGTGCTACAAATCAAACGCCCTGTTGATTTTGTTGATATTTTGTCAAACGAGAATCAATTATCGATCTTATATTCCGCGGTGCACTTATTTTTATTGAATTCGTTTTGGCTTTATTTATTACTTATTATTATTTGGATTTCCAAAGTGCCACCGCGCCGTTTTATAGTAATAAACATCCTAAAGTTAAAGTTAATATTAATGTTATTCGGGATATAAAATAGATAAAATATTTGGCAAAAGAAATACATGCAACATTTGGACAATCGCCTGTAAGGCTAACCAAGAAAAACGCCACACGTGGGGCGCCAATTTTTCACAATTTTTTCTCGGGCGTTTAATGGAATATCTATTTATAAAACAAAAACCGAACTAGAGATACCGGAATCTCAATATTTTATCAAAATAAATATTTTATCAATATTTTATCAAAAGAATTATTTATACAATCCAACTTGAAACGAATATGTTCGTGCCACAAAATACACAAAACGAAAACTATTTTCGGATAGTTTCCGAAATGTTAATGAAAAAAATAATGTTAATAAAATTAGTTACATATATTAGTAACGTATATTTTTGCCAATATATATATTTTTAATATAAAATAAACGCAACGAAAAACTACCAAATTAATTTAAAACCAATTCAAACAAAATGAAAAATACTTATCTGTATTCTCACTAATCGTTTATCTATTTTTGCTCCTCTTGCCCAATGACTGTTCCACACAAAGTTTTCCTTTAATTTTCTCCAAATAAAAACTATTGAAAATTATACAATTATATCTCAAAATTTTATCCTCAAAACCTCAATTTGCCACGATTTGCTCAGAGACGACTCCGAATATCCCACATCATTGGTGATATTTCGAAATGGTTAAATGAACGAGTTCAGTTTCAGTCACTCACCGTCAACACCATTTTAAGAAAAAGTAAAACGAAAAACTATTCACCACACGATAAAGTCCCCTCTCCCAATCAGACTCAGACTTATAATACGAAGGAAAGCTGTGAGACAAGTATTTACCATTTTCCAACTCGTAGACTTTCGAGCAGATTTTCAGGGTATAGGAAACCTTAAGCAAAATCATATTTTTTTTTTCGTGTTTAAGGCCTAAACACTCCAGTTTCCACAAATGTCGTTCTTAATAAATACGTTCTTCTGTGAACTGTCCGTCTCACACGCGATGATCTTTTTCTTGCCTTCCCGTCGTACCCACACAAATGTATTTATAAATATGTAGTTGTGACGGCCTTTCACAATTTTAGTGATATTATGAGTGCAAACCTCCTGGTTTACACGTAGCAACTTTTGATGACGATGAGCTATAATTTTGTCAAATTTTCGTCATCACACTTCAAAGTGTCAAACTCTCAAACATATAACAGCTGCACCACTCAAGTTAAACATTGAAAGTGAACCTCAATCTAAATAACTGTCAGTGTTCGTTTCTGATGTTATCTGCATCATCGCGCTTTTAAGATACTCAATCTTGCATTTAAACGATATTATGAATGCTACACAAGAGCCGAGCCAACAGACCAAAGTGCTATAATGATTTATGAAAGTCTATAATAATAATTATAAATCATTGATTATAATCAGTAATTTGAATTGTAACAATTTTATCAAGAGGGTAAGAAGATGATGAAGATAATAATATCGATTGACGTCTTAATTATGTGGTGAGCTTGTGTGATGAGTAGTGGAATGGCGTTGAAATCTCAGGCCAATTATAAAAGTTGTTTCTATCAGCGGTGCTCACAGAAAATGGTACAATGTGACATGAGTCAGCCACCAGAGCTGCTTCAGGATCTCATATTTTAAGTCCCTTGACGTTGCCTCTATGGCATCATACCCACCAAAAGGTTTTTATATTCTGGTCTTGTCTTTGTAGCTTTGTTAATGTTTCTGCAAAATATCCTTTAGCGGTTTTATGTGCACATCATGTACAACATGAGCACTATATATTCTTAAAAATATACGGCATCATCATCATCATCATCGGCTCGACAACCGGGGTCCGGTCCTGGCCTCCTTCAACAAGTCTCTCCACCTATCCCGGTCTCGAGCCGACGCCATCCAGTTGCGCACCCCAAGGCTCCGGGCGTCCTGGTCTACGCCATCTCTCCAGCGCAAGCATGGTCTACCACGCTGTCGTCTGCCATAGAATGTACCACAAAGAACTTTCCGAGCAGGTTCCTCTTCGCTCATGCGAGCTAGGTGCCCTGCCCACCGAAGTCTACCGAGCCTAATTTTTGTCACTATATCTGCTTCAAGGTAGATTGCGTACAATTCATGATTGTACCGTCTCCGGAATCGTCCTTCCTCACATATGGGGCCAACAATTCTCCTTAAGACTTTTCTCTCGAACGCGGCTAAGAGGTCAGAGTGCCTTTTGCTAAGCACCCAAGTCTCGGATCCATATGTGAGTACTGGCAGAACCATGGTCCTGTACAGCAGTAGTTTTGAAGTTATGGTGAGATTTCTGGATTTGAAGAGCTTTGACAGACTGTAGTAGGCTCTGTTGGATTTGAGAAGCCGCCCGCGTATTTCTTCTTCTATATTGTTATCGGCTGCTACTATTGACCCAAGGTATTTAAAGGATTGCACCACTTCAAATTCGTGCTCCGCTACCTTGATTGTTTGACCAACTGTTCCTCTCGCATTCGACGCCACCATGTACTTTGTTTTACCTTCACTAATGTGCAGCCCCAGATTTTGTGCCGCCTGCTCGATCTGGATGAAGGAATCGTGTACAGCTTGCTCGGTTCTTCCGATGATGTCGATGTCGTCTGCGTAAGCCAGTATCTGGCTGGACCTGTTGACGATGGTCCCTCTTGTTGCCGTGCCAGAGTCACGGATTGCTTTCTCCAACGCCAGGTTGAAGAGGAGGCAGGCCAAACCATCCCCTTGTCGGAGTCCATTAAAGATGTTGATTGGTCTGGATAGCAATCCGGCTATTTTTACTTGGCTTGTTACGTTGGTCATGGTCAACCTACATAGTCGTGTCAATTTATTTGGGATGCCGAATTCTCTCATGGCTTTGTAAAGTTCTACCCTGGCTATGCTATCATAGGCGGCCTTAAAGTCTATAAACAGGTGGTATGTTGGGATGTTAAATTCTAGACATTTTTCCATCGCCTGCCTAAGGGTAAAGATCTGATCAGTTGTTGATTTGCCTGGAATGAAACCACACTGATATTGTCCGATGATGGTTTTAGCGTATGGGGTTATCCGGTCTTGTAGGATAGAGGAGAGTATCTTATAGGCGGTACTCAACAACGTGATACCTCTATAGTTGCTGCACGTTGTGACATCTCCTTTCTTATGTATGGGGCATATTATACCTTTTCGCCAGTCTTCTGGCATTTCTTCACGCTCCCACACGTGCACTATAATATCATGAATTGCCTGACGTAGAGCTGGCCCACCGTGTTGAAATAATTCGGCTGGTATACCATCAGCTCCCGGGGCTTTGTTTTTCTTTAGCCGGTCTATAGCCTTCTCAACCTCTTCTATGCTTGGTGACGGCAACATAGGGTATTCGTCTTGAAGCAGTGGAGCCTCCACTTCTGCAGTGAGTTGACCATTTAGCAATTCATTAAAGTACACTTCCCATCGCTCCAGTATGCTTTGTGGATCGGTGATCAGATTTCCCTCTCCGTCCTTGCAGTATGTGCAGCGTGGTGTGTACTGCGTCATGTTTCGGATGGATTGGTAGAACTTCCGCGCCTGGTGCTGACCTCGCTCTCGGCTTTTTTCTATTTCACAGATTAAGTTCTTCTCCCAGGCTGATTTTTTCTGTCTGTGAAGCCGTTTTTCTATTCTTCTGAGCTCTTTATATTCTTCTTCGCGTGCCCGCGTTCTATGAGATTGCTGCATTGCTCGGTACGCAACATTCTTACGTTCAGTCGCTAGCTTGCATTCATCATCAAACCAGTCGTTCCGATTTCTACGACTGCTGCCTAAGATGGAGTTGGCAGTACTAATGACAGTATTCTTAAGGCGTGTCCACTTCTCATCTACGCCCAGCATACTGGCCCCAGGACTTACTCTCCCTAAATCAAGCGATTCTAGGGCGAGTCCTAACGCATTACCAAAGGTGTTACTGGCATTTTCATTGCGCAGGGCAGCCGTGTTGATTCGAACTTGATCGGCGGATGCAATACGTCTTCGCAAGGCAATCCGCCCTCGGAAGACCATACCAACAAGATAGTGATCCGAGTCGATATTGGCGCCTCGGTACGTTCGTACCGTCATCAAGTTCGAGTAGTGGCGACGGTCTATCAACACGTGGTCTATTTGGTTACGAGTGACTCCATCAGGTGATACCCAGGTGGCTTTGTAGATATCTTTTCGCGGGAACCTGGTACTCGCAACGACCATGTTTTTCGATGCTGCCAATTCTAAGACTCGAAGTCCATTGTCATTAGTGTTCTCATGCAAACTATGGGTGCCTGCGTAATGCCTGAATACCGGCTCCCGACCTATTTTTGCGTTCAAATCCCCAAGGATGATTTTTACGTCATACCTTGGACAGGCATTGAGGGTCCTCTCGACTTGTTCGTAGTAAGTCTCTTTTTCTTCGTCTGAGGACTCCTCCGTAGGTCCGTGAACGTTAATGAGGCTAATGTTCGTAAATTTGCCTCGCACGCGAAGGGTGCATAGCCTTTCGCTTATAGCGTTAAAGCCGATGATGGTAGACTTCATTTTTTCGCTGACTAGGAAGCCTACCCCGAGCACATGGTGTTTTGTATGACAGCTGTAGTATACGTCATATTCTTTCTTCTGTAAAACACCATTCCCTGTCCATCTGATTTCTTGTAGTGCTGTTATGTCAGCTCTATATTTTGACAGGGCATCGGCTAGCTGCTGAGCAGCTCGAGCTCTATAGAGCGATCGTACGTTCCATACGAAAATTCGTAAATCGTTTTGCCGTTTTCGTTGCGTTGGTTGTCGTCGTGAGATCAGTCCGTTTCCGAGGCTTGTTGTCGGGTTCGTAATTCTAAAATTTTACGGAACAGGGAATTAACCTGTTGCCAACCTGAGGAACTAGCCTGATCATATTAGCCAAACCTTTTTTAAAAGGCTTGTTACTAGCGGCCGCCGCAAAGAGGCTATGATCACACTTCCACCAGTCCCGAATAGTTACGGCACGTGCATGTTTTCATATGCTACATGTTATTCCCCCTATTCGTCTGATGGCTGACCGCCATCATATATGAATGTGTATACGGCATACACATTCATGTGTATACGGCATACACATTCATGTGTATACGGCATACACATTCATATAATGCCTGGATAAGAGCTGGAATAAACTTCGTTTTATACGAGACTCTTTAAATAGATAGCGTTTGTATAATATTTCTTTATAGAGCCACAAAGGACGAAATACCCTTGGAGGCGAGGCCTGTGTTACATTAGACTTTGACCAAATATATGCCTTATAATTTGAAATAAAAATATGTTTCGGGGAACATTCTAAAAAATATAAAAGAATGAAAACATATATAATATATATATCTAAGCATGTTAGGCTTGTTTGCCGTTGGTTGTTGGTGGCTGATTTGACGTGTTTTGAATAAATTGTCAAGTGCCCTAAATAATTTTGAAATTCGTTGCCATTTTCATAAGTGGCGTTTTTTATTGTAGGAGGTAAGTGGTAGGGTATTAGTATTTAATTAATATCGCCTGAAACAAAATGCGGTATAGTAACATTTGAACTGTTGCTAGGTTGGTTGGAGAAAATCTCTAGAGTTTAAGCTTTTATGAAACAAACTACTAAAGGGATATTTTGCTGAAAATAATGATTTTAAAATGTGTAAAAAGTTTCGAAGCTATACTTTCAAAGGATGAGATATTTCTTAGAATTTGCTCGTCTTGTTTTTGGGATAAAAATAATTATCCTTTGCATACTTCTGCATAATACCGGTGTCGATGTTATGCTGAATTGATTGTTCCAATGATTCGGATAAAGCACTTTTAGCTCATTTACAGTTGATGGATGATTTTTTCTCTCTAATTGCCTTAAAAGTATGCCGCAGATATTATGTTCAATGGATGCAGATAAGGAGAGCAGGCCAGTGAGGGGTGTTCAAGGACCTCTCGAAGATACAGCGAATGTTCTGAAGGGCTTTTTCTTCTATTAAGATACAATTTCCTCCGATACTTGGATTAAATGGGGCTACAATTTCTTTCAAAACATCCCTTACATACCGCTTTGCTGTTGAGGACCCATTTTCAATTAATTTTACTCCGATCGGCCTCCCAAAATTATGCCACCCCAAACATTATGGAACCTCCACCATAAGCAACTCGTGGAATAATGTGGGCAATCCGTTCACCTGGTGGTTTAAATACTTTTCCTCCAGTCATCTGTGGTTTGAGGAGGGGGTTCGGACTTCAAATTCGATATTTCGAAGCGAATTTAAAAAAAAGCGAAGTAAATCAAAAATCCCCAAAGTAGATTTAGAATTAAAAAAAAAATGTCTTAAAATTTATTTAAAAAAAAATAATTGACTAAAAATTCGATAAAAAGAAGAATAGAAACGAAAAACGATGAAACAATTTGTTCAGGGCCCTGATCACGTAAGGCAGACGATATCGTTTTCGATATCGACATCGATAGCTATGCTTCATTTAGTTTTGTTTTCATGGTCCGGCGGAGTGTTATCGACCTCTTGGTTATTCCATCAAACCGTCGCGTCGTCTTTCTAGAAGACGATATCGTTTTTATCTATCGTCTAGATAGAGTCTAGAAAATTGTGGCTGCTGGTTCGTTTTTTCTCAAAAATATTTATTAATAAGAAAATGAAAAGGAAAATGAATTTTTGAAGTTAGTGGTGTGGAAATCGGCACGATGGCTTATTTGGCAGCGTATGTAGTGGACAACCTGAACGATGATGACAACGACAAGATAGATGATCGCGCAGTGTTTGGCAACCAAAAATTGTTGAATCGCAGAGAACAGGAAGGGTTTTGTCGCAATCGTTCGCTGGGTTGAAAATTTCATTTTCCTTTTGCGATGGAAGGAAAAGAAATTATAGATTTATAAAAATAAAAATAAATTTAATTGTTTTATGTTTTGGAATGTACCAAAAGCAACAAATTTCAAGTTTTAATTTTGGAAACAAATATTTTTTTGTTTCTTTTTTTTTTCAACAACACAAAACCAACCATTATGCGTTTTTTTTTTTAACTGACACAATTGTCAAAAAAGTATGCCAGTTGTCCCATGCGCAACTGACTACATATCACACCTGCAATTTGGTTCTGATGTCCTAACTAAGACGAAACGCGTTGGCTTAATAAGTTTTTAATAAATAAAAAACAAATTTTAAATTGTGGAAAAACAAATGTTTTATAAAAGTAGTTTGATAACAATTTCTACCAAAATATGTTTATAAAAAAATTAAATTATCTGGTAAAGGGTTGATTGATCCGACTAACGCCATTAGCCTACGTTACGATTCCTATATGTTGTAATTTGGTCGGATGTCGATTCGAACGAAATTGGTCACACTGATGTATGCCTCGGTCTAAAAAGGTTATAAAAATAAAAATATAAAACGCTTCGAAATAACAAAAATTATTTAAACAAGGCTTAAAATTATTTCAACAATATTATGTTTACCAACCACGTGTGGTAGACTTACAGACTTAATTTTGTATTTAAAAAAAAATTCCACTCATTTATAAACAACAATACAAAGGTCAAAAAAAAAACTGATGCAATATTTTCTAATCATCGACAACATGCCATTAATCTAAATATAAAACGAAAACAATTTATTCTCGTCTCAATCTTCTTTATTGATAATCTCACAAAAAAAAAAAAGAATTCAAATACAAAGTATTGTAGACATTTCTTAACAGTTCAAATGTATAAGATTGTTCGTTCTTATAAATAATATATTTATGTATTCTGCATAATATTAATTATTTAAATACTCAAACTCAATCTGTTGTTCGACACTGCTCTTTCTGGTCGCCATTGTAACGGAAACCATTGAAATACAAAAATTCGACAGCATTATCTTTGTGGGTAATTTCGTAACTAGCGCATGTCGCAACGCTACTGCTCGATCTGTCAAATCACTCACGTTATCGTATATATCTTCTACACACGATATTACCATACTGTCAAATTTTTTTTCACTGAATATACAATTATCAACAGTATCCACAACATCTGCGACCACTTGAAAAGTTTCACGCAAAATTCCTCTTACACTACGACATATCGATCGCACCGGCTTTATGACAATATTACAGCAACCCGACAATTCGTCGGTGGTTTCCTTAATGAGTGCATCAATTGCTGGGCACACTTTGCGGTAAACTGATGTGTCATTCATTGAACGCAGTTGGCGCTTAAGTTTAGTTGCCCAAACATCCATATTCAGCGACTGCTCCATCATCGTGTTGTTGACATAAATAATAACACGTTCGAATTTTTCATCTGTCAGTCGTGACAAGTCTTGGAATTCCTGCTCGATGTTATTCAGTTTCTGCTTTAAGCTGATGAATATATCTTTAGCAACAATTTCGGTGGCATCCAGGATTTTGGCACCGAACACCTCTAAGCTGTTTGTTAGTTTTTTAATTGTCTTATGTAGAAGAATGAGGGTGTCATCTCGAATAGGCGAAGAGGAAAAATAATCCAAAATAGTGCGAATTAGAGTGCTAAAGTCATTTAAAGATTGTGTTAAGCCGTTAGACTCGGATGACATTTCATTGTTTACATACTCCGATTCCAAGGATACCGCGTGATCCTTGAACTGTTTCGATTCAACTCCTAAAACTAAAAATACCGAAAAGTATATAATTATAGTTGAAATTTGCATTTCGGAGCGAAAAAAACGTGTTTGCTAAACTAATTATAACAGTTAACTGCGCGTTCCCTATAAAATTGATTATTTCCTTTGCGACGAATAAAAAAAATGACCAACCTCCTATATGCTATATCATGTTTGATTTATTGCGCGAATAACGATGCCCGATGTCATTATCAGTTGGCAAGTAGGTAGGTATGTATTTTTTTTTTATTTGCCTCATGTATTTTTGTTGCTATATTTAATTTGCCCCTTTAATTAAATTTATTTATTTATGTGTCTTTGGATTGAGGGAGGCAAAGAGAGTCAAGTCCGATTGATATTTTGTTGAACTGGAAAATTGTCTTGTACTGTAAGCATCATTCCTTTAGCTTGAGTCAAGGTTTAGCCCCCAAACTGTCGGGATAATCCGGTAAAGCGAATTTAAACAAAGTGTTTTTTTTAAGTAAATATCTACAGGTGATTATGGCTTGCGTGTGTTTTTTTTAAATGTTGTACTTGATAAATATATGTAAATAGGGCATTTCAGAAAACAAAGATGATGGTGCAAAAAAAACTTCACAATTTATCTAATTTATATGCACTACACAGCCAAAGGACCGTCTATACGAAAAAAAATAAACAAGAGTGGCCCAAAATAGGTAAAGAAAAAAACTTGTTAAAAAAAGTCCACGAGGAGCAATAAATTGAGGTCTCGAAGAGAAGCAGATGCTTCGGGAGAAAACAGAAGTCAATCTTAGAGCCTAAAAAGCATAATTTGTAGTTGAAACGAATCGATGTATCTAATATAAGAGTAACTATCAAGAGTTCCAATGAATATGAATATGAGACCGAAGTGTTCGCCATCCCAACGCGCGGCGCGCCGCCGTCATGCCGCTGCGGTCAAAACTCTGTAATATCTAATTAAGCCTGTACAATCATTATCAATACAAATAACGACAAAAAATCGAAAATCAAAACAAAAATGAAAAATCGTCCCAAAACAAATGGCTTAAATCGATTTTGCGGTGATTTTGCATTAATATTTTTTTTAAGCTATAGGTAGGTATTTATATTGCATTTTGTGATAGTTAGGGGGGTTTTTCGAATTTTTCTAGGCCCAAGACTAAAGGTACCCCTCAAGTAGCACACTGTTATATATTTTGGTGTAAATTCATGAATATTGGTTTAAAATTCAGAAAAATGATGAAAAATGTAATTTTTGGTATATTTGTCAAAATATGCCGGTATAATAAATACACAATTGTCTTTTCTGTGCAAAATTTCAACATTCTTTCCAAATTCAGTGCAAGAAATAAAACCATATCTAATTGTTTTTACAATACACCATTTATGGTGGATGAATTATTCGATTTCGAAACCAACCAACATGGCATTATTTTGTACACTATATACTATTTTCAATAGGCTACTTTATTTCGGTGTAAGATTTAAATCCTTTGGAAAATAAAATACACGAAACTGCATACAGTGTGAAAAATAAACAACAACATGTTATTGAAATTAACATTGACAAGTATTTAAAAAGAATTAGAAGCTCAAAATTTTAAATATTTAAAATGTGAATGTTTACAGAATTTTATCTTTATTTGTCAATGTCAATATTTTAAAAATATTTTTTTTAAATATTGAATTAAATGGCACTCATAACGTTTAAACATTTCTTACACCATTTTTAGCAAATTAATATGCGGAAAAAAAATCTTAGATACATTTTTCATAATGGTGCATTTTTCTCATTGCTCCCTTGACTTGGCGTATTTCTTATATCATATGTTCTGATTAAAACAAATCAGTATATATTTTGCACAGTTTCCAGTTAAATAAATATACCGAATATATAATATGGCATATTTCTTCTACTATTGTGTATTTTTCGTCTTGTTTTTTAAATTGGTTCATTTTTTCATCTTAATTCAGAAAACAGTGTTTATTTTACACGACCGACATATTTTCTAGAAATATTAAATAAACACTAGACCGCCATATTTAGAATAAAGACAATAATTAATTATTTCATGTTTAGAATAAAGACAATAATTAATTATTACTTAATTTTGCCGCTTTTTGGTATTTTTGAATAGTTTTTAACTGTACGTCTTTAAAAAAAATAAAACTTAAAATAAAAAAATAACCATTTCAAAAAAATTTATTTTCACGCATCGACTTAAAAATCTTTAATTCATTTAAATTTTCCAAGCGCTCGATTTTTCGGCGGGGCAGCACTGAAAATCATTCGACAGAATGTGCTTCGTTTTGGAATTAGGCACTCAGATTCATATTAATTCATAACTTTCTAGCCTCCATATATCACACTTAGAATTATTGAAAGAATTCAAAATTGTTGCAGATACACTTTCGTAAAAAAAATATACAACAGTGTGAATTCATTCATTAAACTGATTGCCGATTTAATAAATATACTTTGGTGTAAATTTTATTTCAAAATGAATCCTGAAATGCATACCACTAGAACAAGTTATATACCGGTATAATTTATGTACACCTGGTGTAAATTATAAACAGGAACGCAGTATATTTTCTACACTAAATCGCAATCAAATGTAAAAAAATGCACCGAAAAGTGGTATATTTTTTATATTTGAAGTGTGTGATATACATAAGTAAGTGCAAAAAATACCCCAAAAATATTGGTGTATTTAGGACTTTTGTGCTACTTGAGCTGCCATATTACAATTATCGAAAAGCGGGACTTCACTAAATTTTATTTCTAAAAAGGCCTAGGTATAGCCAAACGATAATGGCAAACTAATTTTTTTCAAAACTTTACTAAAAAAATCTATATTTTATGTTTTTATTTTTGAAAATTTAACATTTTTGAAATTTTGTTTTCGCATGGAAATTATTAAACTGTTGAAATTGGCATACCTTCTCAAAATGTTTCATAAAAATATTTTAAAAAAAGTTGTTTGAAAAAAATCTTTTATTTTTAAAACTGGACCTACGATTTTGGTAAAAAAAAATTTTAAATATACTTTAATATAAATTAAAATTACTGGCATAGGTACCAGGATTTTTTCGGAAAACTCTGGTTTGTTATAAATTAATTTTCAAAGTTGTTTGTTTTCATTATTTTTTTTTAAATTATTTTTTTGTATAATTATTTGAAAGAATTTAAGAAATAAATTCCTGGAAAGTTCTTCTAAGCTCTTATATAACTTGCCATAAGAGTGAATTTGTGCGACCCAGTCGTACCTTTTATTTAATTATGAAAGGAAGTTTATTCAATTTTCTGACCCATAAACTATCATGCCCGCATCATTTGCTCTGTTAAAAATAGAAAAAATCTATCCCACGGAAACCGTAAATTCTTCGGCATAAAAAGAAGTCTATGTGATTTTCCAGACTACCTATAATCTATCTCAGTGCCAAATTTCATCCAGATCCATTCGCGTGATTGAGTAAAAATATACATCAAAATGTAAACATTTATAATATTAATAAGATTCATTGGCTTGACTTAAGAATACATTAGCAATCCTTTTGGGTTTGGATAGATAAACAAAAACTGTAATAAAAAGAAAAGGAGCAAATTTACCAAAATGACCCAAAAATCAATACAAATGTTGGTATAAAATGGGGGATGCTCCTCCAGAAGGTAAAAAAAAGGAAGTACATATTTAAATTGCGATCACTTACTAAGACGCTTCCTTGGTCCTTGATGTAAGACAAGTTCGATTGGAAAACTCCTGTAGCGCATTAAAATTTTGTTTTGAGTGTTTCCATGGTCATATGCACATACATTTCTGGTACACCTCGTTACCATATCAGATCTCGAGGTTGTCGATAGTATGCCTTTTTCAAATATCAACAAACACAACATGCAGATTACTTGAGGAATCATAGAGGTTTTTCTATTATGATTTTACTCTGGATTTCATCTGTGGTTGACCATTATGAACTGGCCATCAGATACCTGTACTATTTAGGTGGTCCACGTCCAATGTCCCACTCTAACAGTCTGACGAGGTCCACCGTCCACTACGTCCCCTTATTTTTTTGGTAAGAACCGCCTATTTTATTTGAGCTGGAAACTTGAGTTGTGAAACCAAATTCTAAAACTTAGTTTTCTACAAGTAAAATTTTTTTTAACGAACATCCAATCTCAACGATGCGATCTTCAGTATCGCTGATCACTTTTCTTCTTGTATTATTTGGGAGAAGGAAACATTTCCTCGACTGATTACTGATCAAGCACATTTGGTCACTTCATCATTTTTAAGAACTCAGAGGGTGGCCCAAAATTATATATTTTTTTAGTTTTTCATCGCTGATGCACTGATTTATTAACTGTGATATTGCGCCCTTCTTTTGCAGTGTAGTTTAGTCTAATTAATTTTAATATGGTGGAAAGCCCAACCATCACAAAACTAAATGACAATTTCAACAAAAAAAATCATCCTACTTAAAACAAAAAGCTAAATATATATGCACAGTACATTGGATATTTACCCTACATGAGTTGAATTTTTTTACTGAAAAAAATTTTCAATTTTCCGCAGGTCGTAGCTTTTATAAAGAAGATGTTTATTTTTTCACCTCTTCAAAATAAAATTTGAGGTTTATGGTTTGTTTGTTTGTTTACTTAAAGATTGTTTTAACAATTAAAACTACATAAATACACCACATTTATAACTATAAGTTCACGAAACATCGCCACAATCTAAAATTAATTTGTATGTAAGTGGCGGCGCCTGACTCACGGTCGTTGACATACATTTTCCAGAGCAGATATGTACGTATTATTTTAAAAATAGAATCACACTTTCGATCTTTTCCCACAAAACAAATTCGTCGAAGATTCGTATTGTTTAGTTGTGCTTAATTGTTTGGCAATGAAGAAAGCTATCAGTATTTTCCCAATCTGTCTGCTTCTAGTCGCGGCAACACAACAATTTGGTTCACCTAGTGAACATATTTCTGTCGCGTTTTTTATTGCCGGTGATAATGCAGACCAAACACAAAATTCTCTCTGTGATCTTATGGATACATTTTCCGAACACCTTCAGATGAATTTGACACACAAAATCGAAGATATTTACTTATATCTTGAACAGAGTCTAAATTCATCGATGGAATTCACTGACGATGTAGATAATTTCTTTAGTGTCGCCAAAAATGAGAGTGACACACTTTTGGAAAAGCTTAAGGATGTGATGTCGTCGCCAAAGTTTCTTTCAGATAAAACTAAATCCCAATTAACTGATTATTTAGCGGAAATGGAAAATTTCATATTAACTTTTAACGGGATTCTTGATGATGCCACAGAATTCACAAAGGACTCAGTACGAATCGTACAAAGCACTTTGTTGCAATTCAGCGAAGCACAAAGTGATATCAACAGCCGACGCAATTTGCAATTAGATGAATTTTGCCGCAATAGCTACACGGAATTTTTGTGGCAATCGGCTGGCGAAGTGATTCGATGTGCCAATACCAAACTACACATAACGTATGACATTTTTTCAATCACTAAATTGACCACATATCACGTTCTGAAAATGCTTGAGCATCGCATTCAAAAAATTAATAATTGTTTTCTGTTCGGGAATTATTCGTTTCGTTGTCGATTTGTGAAAAATGCTGAAGTTGATTTTGAAAAGCTACACACTCGATTGGATGAATTGCAAATGTACAATGAAAAGCAAAAAAGGAAAATCTATCGAAGCCGCCCGAGGGGAGGATTTATAAAGTGCATTCCGACAAATTTTCCCAATGGCCAGATGACAGAGTCTCTTAAATCGTGCGATTCTTCCTTAAATAAGATAGATGTGCTGTGAGTGGGTTGAAAAAGTGTGAATATAAATTTATTTTCATTGTTGGTTTTTGTGTATAAATATATGACACGAGATTGCATACTGTCTGAGTGTTTTTATTGCGTACATGGATTTTGTTTATTGGATTTGTTTCTGGTTTAAATCGAAATAAAATAATATAAAGGGCTTGCGCTTGGTAGACTATAGAATAGTCAGCTGTTGTGTTTGATTTCTTTTTATAAAAAAAACTGGAAATAAACAGAGGATTTGTTTTGGGTTATCTCAATATATGTAGATGTTTTTGTTCAGTGTATTTTGTGTGTACTTACTTTACGTTTTTTTATTACCACCACTACAAGTGGATGAATTTCATCGATTTTATTTTGCAGCAATTTTCTACCTATATTGATGCTAAAACATGATTGCTTTAGAAATTTTTTATAACTCTTGGATTTTTTTTATTAAAAATACCTAATTAAAATTGATATTTTTAATAAAAAAAATGATAAAGTTTAAGTATCTCTTGATTAAAAAGTCATATGGAAACCCTAGTAACAAACTTTTTGACAAATTGTCGCAACAAATGTAGATTTTAGAATTTTAGAATTTTTTACAGCATCTATAGATTCTAGACTCTAGAGTACATAGGTTATTATAAGTGTTATTATGCGAAAAGAGCGAATTTATAGGCCGATTGGCAGGTAGGGGAAAAGGTTGGAAGTTAATGAAACATGTTGTTTTCAATTCATTACCGAAATAAGACGCTTCGAAAAAATGTATTTTATTTTTGTGAAATTTAAAAAATGATTCAATTATCAAAATTGTACGAAATTAAACGTTCTATAAAATTAACTTAAACGCTTTTGCCGGAAAACGTAAACGGGTGTGCGGATGTGCGGATGTGCGAATGTCTTTTCACCGAGCTACAAGTTTGAGTTCAAACTTGGTCTTAAGCATTTTTTGGTAATCCCCAGAGGACAAATTTGAATTTTTGTTTTAGCCCGGCTATAACGGGTACCTGCCAAATAACGGTTTCAGTTTTTGTAAATTTGCTCAAAAACGGCTCTAACGATTTTGATAAAATTTTGTGTACGTTATATTTAGAGCACTTTTAGTATATCTGCATATCATTTTTTTTTGGCTAAAAATGCACATAACGGAGATTCGGTAGTAACGGTTTTTACAAATTTGGCCAGAACTTATTGACAAACAATTAACAGATTTTACTAAAATTTGATATACCACTTAATTTAGAAATTTAACACAAGATGACATTGAAAGTTTTTGGTTAAACAACTGTTTTATGATAGCTACTATACAACTTGATCTCACTTTTAGGCCATTTTATGATAGTTTTCGACTTTAAAAATATTTTGCACGTTTGTGCAATGTATTGTTAATTAAATTTAAAAAAAAATGCATGTAAAAATGCAAATTTTAAGGGTTTGTTTTTAATAAAATTTTAATTTCTTTTGAAATAATCTCAAGACAATTTTGCAAATAAGCTCAAATCATGTAGAATGAAAAAATAGTTTTTTGTTCTATTCTTCTAATTAACATCTAATAAGAAACTATTTTCTTAAAAAAAAATATTACACTTTCTTAAATTTAAACCAAAATTTTACTTATTTAAAAGCATTATACAGGGTGAGTCATGAGCAATGCGACAAAATGTTCGGGCGTGTAGGTTGCGTTGAGACAAGAAAAAAATCGTATGGGAGGGGGGGTCTATTCCCCTCCGTTTAGCCGGGAGGGGCAATTTTCGAAAAAACTGACTTAAAATGAGAAAAAAATTATTTAAAATCAACGGCTTCATTCATAATGCTGTGCGATACGTTTTTGAAAATCCAATAACTTTTTCTTTCATTCTGTGTTTAAATAAATCTATTCTAAGAAATAGTTTTTGAAATATTAATTTTCAAAGTCAAAATTTTGAAAAAAAAAATTGAAAAAAAAATTTCAAATTCATTTTTTTCAAAATTTTACGTAATTAAGTGCTAATTTTAATTTCAAAATTCAATGCTGTTATTAATTTTAAGTCTAAATAAGAAAACCGGATGCAAAAATTTTATGTCGTTCTCAAGAAATTAAAAAAAAACCAAAACCACCTTTTTCTAAGAAAAACATTTATTTTTATTGTAACGAAGCAATTTATTTATTTATTTAGCATTAATCTTAGTTTTTTTAGTTTTTTTTATTCCTTTTATTTTTACTATGTTTTTTATTGGAAGTACTTATAAAAAATTCTCGATATGATCTCCATTGTTTAGAAGGCATAGATTATATCTCCTTGTAATGGCTTCACATAAGTTTATGCTTGACAAATGTTCCTGCAATTTGACTCCAGCGACTTCAATTCGTTCCTTCAGTTGTTCCAATGATACTATTTCCACTTCGTAAACATAATTCTTCATAAATCCCCATGCATAGAAATCTAGGGGAGTTAAATCTGGTGACCTAGGCGGCCATTCCGTGGGGCCCCTTCTTCCGATCCAACGGTCACTAAAATAATTTAAGATAGATTTAAAGATTTAAAATTATTTATTATTTATCTTCAATATTACAATAATAATAATTTTTAATATTTTGGAATTCTATATAATATGTAATGATAAAAAATAATAATTTAAGTTGGCAATGGCGTTGCCGTCTGCCTGATTGACGTGATCAAATATTTTTTTTTAGATATGCATAAATATAATAAATAAAATTACGTTATAATTTAATTTCAAACATCTTTACTTGATAAAAATAACATTTTTCGCTTAAAAAAAGAAAATGGAGTGAATTAAATACGATCTTATAAAAAATTAAATATTACAAAGACATGACATTAGTTTTTTTTTTTTTTTTTTTTTTTTTTTTTTTTACTATAAAAATTCAGTTAAAATGTTATGTCTATAGGTGTATGCAGTCTCAATGAATTTGTATAGAGCAAACCAGTTATCACCATTTAGGATGTTCTTCGTTTGTTCCATAGTCAATGATAACTTTCCAAAGTGAGATAGCCTCAGATCCTTGTAGATAGGACATATTGCCAGGAAGTGGAATGTGTCTTCTTTCATTTGAAGATTGCATATAGTGCAGAGATTTGTCGATGATTTTTTGAACGGTGCACCATTCAAATTTAACATCTCGCATCTCGCTCTGCAAATCAGAGATATCGCTTTTATGCTATATCGATCATTAAAATAGTTTTTATTCATAAGGTCATAGTTTAACTCGGGGTATATCAACCTGTTATTTGAAGATATGGCTTTTTCTCTGCTTTCATTTCTGTGACTAATATCAGATAATTCCAACACTTTATAAAGTTGTTGTTTCAACATTCCAGGATTAACATATTGTATATTAAGACTTAAATCATGTTTCGCTGCCAGACCTATCCAATCATTAACCCATTCTAATTTATTATCAAAAGTATATTTTGTCATAATAAGTGGTAGTCTATGTTCGGGGTATTTCAGGACTTTGAGTACGTAATCGAAGTGCAACTTTAATGTGAAATTAAAAAGATTTGACAAACCTGTTTCTAAGCTGAGTACATAATTGGGTGTCGTAAGAGGAAGGTGGAAGAGTTTTTTCAAAAAGTATCGAAGGAGTTTTTCAACTTCGTCATATTGTTGGTACCCCCAAGTTTGAGCACTATAGCACATTATGTATCGCATTACTGATTCAAATACTCGGTATTTAGCTGATATTGGTATTTCTTGTTTGTTTATTATGTTTCACTAGGATGCATTAATAAGGCTTTTTGCGCTTGCCAGTTTATTTTCTAGGTGTAGGTTGAATTTCATATTTGGTGTCAATAAAATTCCCAGATATTTATATTGTGTTACTATTTCAATCTCATTACCATCGAAGAACCATTTTTCCGTTGATAGTAGTTTTGTTTGTCGGTTTCGAACAATCATTATTTTGGACTTATCAAGGTTTACTTTCAAGTTCCAGGTTTTGCAAAAACTTTTCATTTTATTTATCATTAGCTGTAAACTATGTGGGGTTTCCGCTAATAGTAAAATATCATCTGCGTATAGTAGTACCTTTATGGCTTGTCCTGCTATTCTTATGCCTGCAGGTAGATGTGCCGTTATATCGTCTATAAATAACGCGAAAAGTGTGGCACTCAGAAGACATCCTTGCTTCACTCCAGACTTGGTTTCAAACCAGTTGGAGACATTTTTGCCGTCCCACACTTTTTGCCGTGTATTTGTATATAAACTTTTAAGAACTTTGAGCATTTTTGTTGACATTCCTAGTTGTGACAATTTATAGAAAAGCGCATTTCGGTCTATAGAGTCAAAAGCAGCTCTAAAGTCTACAAAGAATATGTAAAGTTTCCTATTTTGCCTAAGGAAGAACTGAGCTATGGTTGTTAATGTGAAAATGTTATCTACTGTAGAATAGCCTTTGCGAAAGCCTGCCTGGTATTCACTCAGTATTTTGTTGTTTTCTACCCAAGTATTGATTCTATTCAAAAGAATAGAGCAGAATAGTTTTGCGATCGAGTTCATGAAAGAGATACCTCGATAGTTGCTCGGTGCATTGACATCACCTTTTTTGTATATTGGATATACAATGGCATCTCTGAAATCTTGAGGTATCTCTCCCAATCTAAAAATGGAATTAAATGTAGCTAGCATTTTATTTAAGAAAACCGGTGGAGCATTTTTGTAAAATTCATTTCCAATGCGGTCTGGGCCTGGTGCTTTATTGTTTTTTGAATTAAGAAGTGACAGTTTGAGTTCACTCATAACAATTTCGGCATCAAGAAGATTATTTGTTATGTATGGTTCAGCAAATTGAATGCTTTCTCTAATGTCATGGGGATTAAGTAATAATTTGAAATACTCGGCTAGTTTCGCTGCGGATACATGGATATCACAGACAAAGTCAGTACCCTTAAATATCTTTATTTTTTCCCAAAAACTTTTACTGTTGGTTGCGGTAGATAGTTCTGCTGCTAGGGACCTGAAATAATTTTCGCGTTTGTTTTTACAAAGAAGTTTATAGTTTCGATTGGCATCTATATATTGTTTGGTTACATTTTTATTTGGGCTTGTGGAATCTCGAATTCTTCTAAGAAGGGTAAATGAAAGTTTTCTTGCTTCAAAACATTCTTGGTCGAACCATTTTTGTCGAAATTTTTGATTATTTGATCGCGTTTGAAGTGGAGCAACTTTTTTGATGCAGTTATTTAATAATCTTATCTCTTCTGCGGGATTGAGTTGTATTGTAGTGGTATATTATAGGTGGACTCTGTCTGATTTGTTAGTTTATTTACATATGCGTTTCTTTGTGTTTCTTTCCAGCCTAATTTTGGTGGCAAGGTTAAAGTGCAGTATTCTGATTCAGAATCCAAATCTGCAGCTACTTCAAGGGGCATGTGGTCTGAAAAGATTTGGGTTCCCACTTTAAAAGAAGTAATTATTGCGTTCCATTCTCCTGATATGGCACAAATGTCTATAACAGATTTTCCTGAACCCCCTACAAATGTGAATTCCCCATTTGAGTCATCCCTACTACATCCGTTAAGGATATAAAGATTAAAAGATTGACACATTTCTAAAAGTAGACGTCCATTTCTGTTTACGACTTTGTCTTTTGATTTGCGCTTCTCACAGACCTCTTTGCCGATGAAGTTAGTTTTGTTTGGAATTATCTGACAGTCTCCAATTCTAGCATTAACATCACCAATGAGCATTATATTTTCGGATTCAATTGTGTTAAGTAAATCGTTAAGTTTATAGAAATCGTTATCCCAAGAATTGCAGTTTATGTAAGTTGGTAAGATAAAAAAATTTGAGTTTAGGTTATTAAAGGTAAGGTAGGTTAGACCATTCACATCAATAAAGTTAGCATTAATATTTTTCTTGAAACCAAACAAAGATCCCCCTATGGCTCTGCCGAATTTGTGTTCGTGATAAGCCGATATCCAATGTAGTTTATAATCGTTAAAATATTTGTTGTAAGTTTCATAATGATCGTTTGTATATAATAAATGTCTCAAAGAGGAAAAAGATGTCATGTCTTTTTACAAATTTAAAAAAATCGACATTAAAAAATTTACTTGCTAGACCAGCAATATTTTGTGATAATATACTAATGTTTCTAATTTCGTTTTTGTTAATATTCAAATTTCTACTACTATTAATACTATTATTACTTGCGTGGCAGACGGCAACTCTGTTTCAATTTTGATATTTTGTTTGTTGTTGTGTTGATACTTCAGGTGGCGCTGCTCTCGCATCGGAGAAGGTTGATGAAGTTGACGGCTGTACATTGACAGTTGTATTGACATGCTGTGACAGTTGTATTGACATGTTGTGACCAACGGTCACTAAAATGATCATCCAGCCAGTTTCTCACCTGTAAGCTGTAGTGTGCTGGAGCACCATCTTGTTGGTAGATTAAAGTATCTGCTATAACCAATGGAACGCTGTCTAATAAATCGGGTAAAAGGTCTCGTAGAAATTGCAGGTATGATTCTCCATTAATAATGGAATTCTAAAACCGGGGCCCGATCACAGTGTGTCCAACAATACCAAGCCAAACATTACAACTAAAGCGGTGTTGTGATTTGTTTTGTTTTTTTTTTGTGTGGATTGGCGCTACTCCAATACCCCATCCCTAGTAAACTGTGCTTCATCCATCCAGAATATTCTTCTAAAATAGTTTTGTTCGGTTTCATTTCTAAGTAGTAATGTTCTACAAAATTCGGTTCTCAATAACTTGTCGTTTGAGGTGAGTTCCTGAACAGGCGTAAAGTGGTACGGGTGTAAATTTTCCGCCCGAAGTACTCGACATGCTCTAGATTGGGACACTCCAAGCATAGTGGATATCATTCTTGTACTGACGGAGGGATTATTTCGGACTAAATCCAGAATTCTTTCATCTAAGATTCTTGACTCATCAGAAACTGGCCTTTCGCTTCTTCGATGCTCCAGCACTCCATGATCTCTTAGACGTCGGTGGATTCTTGGAAACGTGCTATGATGGGGACACCTCCTATCGGGATATCTTTCAGCGTACAGTCTTTCGGCTTCACGACTTCGACCATTAGCTAAACCGTAGCAGAAATGCATGTCCGTTAATTCTTCTCGGGTGTATGAGCTTGACATCGTTACGTGTTAATGAGTTAATATTCAAATTTGAAATAATTACTAAGCAAAACTGCAATGCCTTTTATTTATCTTGCGTTGCAATTTTCTTTTTTTTTCATTAAAAAAAATGCGGTTTTATTGTCCCTATTGTCCCCATAACAGGTAGAACCCATGGGCTGCGGGCAGGCCAAGGCAAAAATATTGACAGGTCAGTTTTCAGAAGTTATCAATGAAAATAATATTAATCCAGGGTTATTCCAATACTATTTTATTTTATTACGTTCTCATAAAACTCCAATTAAAAAAAAAGTAAAAAAAACTAAGATTAATGCTAAATAAATAAATAAATTGCTTCGTTACAATAAAAATAAATGTTTTTCTTAGAAAAAGGTGGTTTTGGTTTTTTTTTAATTTCTTGAGAACGACATAAAATTTTTGCATCCGGTTTTCTTATTTAGACTTAAAATTAATAACAGCATTGAATTTTGAAATTAAAATTAGCACTTAATTACGTAAAATTTTGAAAAAAATGAATTTGAAATTTTTTTTTCAATTTTTTTTTTCAAAATTTTGACTTTGAAAATTAATATTTCAAAAACTATTTCTTAGAATAGATTTATTTAAACACAGAATGAAAGAAAAAGTTATTAGATTTTCAAAAACGTATCGCACAGCATTGTGAATGAAGCCGTTGATTTTAAATAATTTTTTTCCCATTTTAAGTCAGTTTTTTCGAAAATTGCCCCTCCCGGCTAAACGGAGGGGAATAGACCCCCCCTCCCATACGATTTTTTTCTTGTCTCAACGCAACCTACACGCCCTAGCATTTTGTCGCATTGCTCATGACTCACCCTGTATATGTATAATCGAATTATTATATTTTCTGTATATTAACAAAAATATGGTCTATAATGAACATGTAACAATAAAATCTACTTCATCGCAATCAAGTTAGACAATCGTCTAACCAAAGAAGTGGCATTGTACGAACTGAGAAACGCGGATTGGTGGTTGGTGAAGTGGAAAGACTCAGGAAATTCTTGCGGAGAAACTTTGGAACTAGACCCTAGTAATTTGATGCACTTTAAAGAACGGCTCTATAAAATAATCAAATCTCATCAAGATGTTGTAATGATTGAATTAATTAAAGAAGCTCAGAAATCTCAAAGCAGAATTCTGTATTCCCAATTGAAGCTGAAATTAATGGAAGCTAATTATTTTAACGATACGCTTACTTATAAGGAAATATCTCTTATTTTCAAGACAAGATGTGAAATCCTTGAACTTAATGGTACACCATATAACAACAGCTTCCACCAGTTTTGCTCACTGTGTAATTTAAAAGCCAAAGAAGACTGCTTCCATCTCATTAGTGTATGTCCCATATTAGAACAACATCGGATTTCATACTTTGTGAAAAAATCGCTTACGGTACAAGAAACAATAACATTACTGAACTATTGTGGTTGGAAAAAACTCTATTTTTTTTTGAAAGACATATTAAAATACAGAATGTTAATTCTAACCGAATTTGAATAGATAACTTATTTTTTCTTTTATTTATAGTTGTAAATATTAATTCTTTTTTTATTCGTCAAGCGAGCTGACGGCAAAGCCATGGCCCTAAATTCATTATAAATATTGTGAATGATGTATTTAGATACCAATAAATGAATATTTACTTACTTACTTATTTCCTGTAATGTTAAATTTAATTTTGAATCATTTAAAGTACGTTTGAAGTTTCTGCAATGTAGCGTTAATTAAATATTTAAAAAAATATTATGTTTACACGTATATTTTAAAAGTTCGTTTTTTAATTAAATTTTAATTTTCCATTAACGGCTTGTAGAAAAAGCCCAGGTTTTTTTTTGTAGTTTACTGTAAGTCTAAAAATAACGGTACCTGCGATATACCGGTTATCGAAAAGCTTATTTTTCTCGAAAACTGCTCTAACGATTTCAACCAAATTTCACATGTCAAAATCCCGACTGACAAAATCCGAAGGGTACGAATACAAAATCCCGATTTTCAGAACTTTTAGCACGTTTTTGTACCTTTTTTGCTTTTAAATTAATTATTTTAAAAAGGAATTGAAAAGGAAGAAAATAGGAAGTGAAACAGGCCACCCAGGTACTGTTTAATTTAAAAACTTTGGACTCAGGCGCCTGCCAGACGACTGCACATACCCTAAGCAGAGCAACGAAGTTGCGTAAGCTGACTACAGAAAGGATTTTGACTAAAAAATATTGAATACCATTAATGCTAACCCAGATAACAAGTTAAATACATGAAAAATAACCGGTAAAAACGATACCTACATAAAATTATGAAACATTTTTCCAATTAATTTATATTGAAAAATTCAGTTTTAAATTGCCATAGGTACTAAAAAAAAGTAGTCAGTCGTGATTTTGGCAGTCGGGATTCTCAGTCGGGATTTTGTCCAGTCGGGATTTTGGCAATCGGGATTTCGTACACAACCCTTACCTGCCATATAACTGTATTTTTTAATAACGACTATCTCGATAACGGCTGAAGCAATTTGAACGAAATTCAATACTGAAATTTTCCTAGCTATTTAAAATAATATTAAATTATAAAATTTAATAATTGAATTATATTACTAAACACCACTAAAACACTACACAAAAAGCAGCCCAACATGTTTCATTTAAAACAGCACTTCTTGATTTTGAGGGCAAATCTTTGAGATTTAAATGAAAAACGCTATAAGTATAACTACCCCAACCTATAATCTTTGCACATTTCATCTCATGGCCAATTATCATACCTAAAGTTAATCTTCCAGGCATAACTTTGTTATTTCCCTATAACTCGGAGTTGTTTTTAGTCAACCAAACCAATTACTACTTAATTGATCTCAATATTACAACAATAAATTGAAAAGATAAACAGCTTTTTCTATTACTTTACTAAATCGACCAAAGTCTATAAATTTCTCCTCACAAGTTTTTTTTGCGTGATGACATTCACAATTCACAAAACTGCCCTTAATAATTGTCTCTAAATGTATTTCTAGTTTTCCGCGACATGTTAAAATGATTAGCAAAACATATTTTGAACGACAACGACCAATAAAAGGGTACCGCACACGAATGTAACTATTAAGAAACATACTATTTTTGTTCGTATTCGTTATATGTTCGTATTAAATAACTACTCATAAACAGTGCTGTTTAAAAAATATAGTAAACTTATAAATGAAATGAAACTTATAAATGAAGATATAATCTCATGTTACAACACATCATTACGGGTTTATACGTTGAGGTGAAACCGGGTTGGGTTCGATATCCTGGTTATTATATTCCCGTTTTTCTTAAATCCCGTTTGTTTAAATCCCGTTTTTTGTAATCCCGCTTTTGCAATCAAAACTAGCTAATTGTTTTATTTTACAAAATCACACGATTTTTAAAATCCGACTTTTTATAATCCCGTCTCTTACTATCCCGTTTTTATAATCCCGTTTCTTATAAGTAAATATTCTGTTAACGATAAACAAAATAAAATTGAAACCAATAGCGCCATCTGATGCAATATCTGCATCATAGTTGTGGTATTTTTTAGCAAAGTATTTTTATACAGGGTGAGTCATGAGCAATGCGACAAAATGCTATGGCGTGTAGGTTGCGTTGAGACAAGAAAAAAATCGTATGGGAGGGGGGGTCTATTCCCCTCCGTTTAGCCGGGAGGGGCAATTTTCGAAAAAACTGACTTAAAATGGGAAAAAAAAATTTCAAAATCAACGGCTTCATTCACAATGCTGTGCGATACGTTTTTGAAAAGCCAATAACTTTTTCTTTCATTCTGTGCTTAAATAAATCTATTCTAAGAAATAGTTTTTGAAATATTAATTTTCAAAGTCAAAATTTTGAAAAAAAAAATTGAAAAAAGAATTTCAAATTCATTTTTTTCAAAATTTTACGTAATTAAGTGCTAATTTTAATACCAAAATTCAATGCTGTTATTAATTTTAAGTCAAAAACAGAAAACCGGATGCCAAAATGTATCTTAGTTTTTGAGAAATTAAAAAAAAATTAAAAGTAAAACTTGTAAGTAAAGTAAAAAGTTAATTCGTTTTTTTTTATTATTTGATTAAAATCGGATGGTATGTAATAAAAAATAAAAAAGAAATAATTCCCTAATTAATAATTGACCTGAGCAGGTCGAATTTGGGAAAACCAAAAAAAAAAGTGTTTTTCTTGGAAAAAAATACTTCTAGTTTTTCTTAATTTCTCAAAAACTAAGACACATTTTGGCATCCGGTTTCCTGTTTTTGACTAAAAATTAATAAAAGCATTGAATTTTGAAATTAAAATTAGCACTTAATTACGTAAAATTTTGAAAAAAATGAATTTGAAATTTTTTTTTCAATTTTTTTTTCAAAATTTTGACTTTGAAAATTAATATTTCAAAAACTATTTCTTAGAATAGATTTATTTAACCACAGAATGAAAGAAAAAGTTATTGGCTTTTCAAAAACGTATCGCACAGCATTGTGAATGAAGCCGTTGATTTTTAATAATTTTTTTCCCATTTTAAGTCAGTTTTTTCGAAAATTGCCCCTCCCGGCTAAACGGAGGGGCATCACATATTATCACATAGCTTCGCAGCGCATCACATCGCATCAAATTGCATTGCATCGCATCGCAACGTATAGCTTCGCATCCGAAAAGCATTCAGTTAAATACTAAGCTCACAGATGGTTTTATTTTAACAGAGAAATGAGAGAAAGAAAAAAAATGTGATTGTTGGACACTATCTTTCCCCTATCTATCATTTTTTTTAATAAAAATTAATAAATTATTAATTTCGACACAAAAATCGACGTTTTCATGTAAAAAGATTTATAAATTAATAGTGAAATCCTACTATGAATGCTGTGTGAAATAGTTATCAAAGTCCAGCGTTAATATTTTATTATTTTTTTGGTTTAATCCGATCCCTATCAAGCTTCAAAGGATCAGCCACTAGACTTATCTGAAGATTGCCTGAACATCTTATTAAAATCGGTCCAGGCGTTTAGGAGTTCATTGGGAACATTTTCATAATTTTTTATTTCTAAGTAATATTTGAAGTTTAAAGTCAGTCACTTGACCGTGATTAGTCTTAGACCGTGGTGATGTGCAATGACGGTTAAGTTGGATATTTCTTTAATCTTCTATTTTTACTTGCGATTATAGGCAAGTTATGCATCCGTAAAAAAAAGTTTTGAGATAACAATCGAACATGACATTACGATGATAGAGAGAACGAAAAAAGTAGGTCCGACAATTCTGTCTGTCTGTCTGCAGCCTATACGGTTGGGCCGATTTTTTTCAAACTTGGCATATACTATTCCTAGTGAAATATCCCCACAATTTTTTTTTTATTTTTGACCTAGGCATAAAAATAACGGTACCTACCATATAAGCGTAACCGATAATTGTATTTTTCTCGAAAAAAATCAATTTCGATAAAATTTTATGTGAGTGATTTGTTACCAATGGTCATGTCTTTCGTCTGAATTTTTTTTCAGAATCAGCTTATTGACGTTACCTGTCATAGAACCGTTTATTATTATCTTCTTCTGCGCGGCTTAACCGATTTAAACGAAATTTAATAATCGAAAACTCCTGCTAAACTGAAATAAAAGTGCAAACAAAATTTTTAAAAGTAATTTTTTAAATTTTTTTTTCGAAAAAAATTTGATCTTTAATAAAGTTTTATGTGAGGGCTTTGTTGTTGACAGTGAAAAGTTGACTAATTCACCAGCCGTTAACAGGAAGGTTACTTGCCCCAAGAGCAAGTTTGTGCGTCCCAGTCGTGCCCCTTATTTTTCGAAGATTTGTTGACCTAAAGCAATGTGTAATTTATATTTTGTGATTTGATAAATAAATTAATACAAAATTTAAAGTGGGTTTTCAAACTTTTCCAATGAGTTACCTTCATGCTACCAAATTCTTCTCTAACCAGGTATAATTTATCAACGGCTGAAAGAGGATAAAATAAAAAAAAACAACATTATTTTTGGCCCAAAATGGTTTTAATAGACCTCTGCTTAACGGTTTACTTTAGCTTTCAGTTTTCGCTACTTTGTGCTGCACAAAGCTCTTGCCTTAGGGTTAAAAAATATTAAAAATAAGGTAAACATAAATAGAATGCCCAGCCTGCCTTTGATAGCTATACAAAATACCTGGTATTTGCGATTCACTTAAATTGAAGGCTTCTTCTACGAAAACCCATTTGAGTACTCTAATAAACATTAATTCAACCCAGCAAATTGCTTTTGTTTTTTTTTTCCTCAGAAATCCTCCCCTTGGTCTAATATAAAAATTATACTCACTGGAGCCTCTCTCTACAGAAAAATTAAATAACCATTATTTTGACAGAGTGGGGCGATGAGGTCCGGAAGCAATAAAAAAAAAATACACTTGTTACATGTAAAAACATTGCCATAAACTAAGAACCTACTCCATCGTCATGCAATAATGGAATGAACCGCCAGGAAAGCACAATGGCGCGGCAACAGCAACGATAAACAAACCCTACAGGCTACCGCTCTAGCAAAGTCGGAAACTAATTAATAACGAGCGTCGAGTAAAGTTTATAACTTTTCCCTTGGAGTAACAATTGGTGGTGTTTTGTTTTGTTATGTAGATACTTTTCCCTGTTGTCAGCACAAATAAGGATAACTGAATACTTTTTCCAGCCTTGAACTTTACGACCATGACTCGACTCTGCTGTGAGCGAATATAAATATATACAGAGCTGTGCACAAATTTATGTGCATATTTTTCTTTGATTTTCAGCAAGGAGAAAGAGTTGTTAAAAACGTGTGTGAAGCTGGCATTCAAATGTAGCAGACACCTAAAATTTTTTGCCTGATTAATTGCTATTTAATTACCGCAAAATTAAATTTTTTGCTCTTCTATTTTTTTTATAATTTTTCCTGCCAGCTTCACAGCAACCTTGCAGGTGGCAGGGCACATTTTTATTTTTAATTAAGTCAAATCAAAATCAATTCTATATTTAATTTCTAATTAATTGCTCCTGAAAAGTGAAAAAAAAATACCAACAAAATAATTTGTCTAAACAATTTTTTTTAATTTTTTTTTTTATTTTTTTGCTCAAATTTTACAATCACAGTAAAGCTGGCAGGGCACATTTTTATTTTTGATTAAATTAAATCAAAATCAATTCTATATTTAATTGCTATAATTATTTGCTCTGGAAATATGATTTTTTTCTGTTAACAACAAATTAATTTGCTTAAACAATTTTTGATTTTTATAACTAATTATTATCTGATTACTGCACAACAAAAGTTCTTTTCTCCAAGTTTTTTTTTTAAGTATATCCGGTCAGCTTGATAATAATAATGCTTGTTCGTCAGACAAAGTGCATTTTTTTAGTTTTCCTCCCACATTTTTCGAATACATGCGTGCTAATTTTACAATGTTTTTTGATCTTCTTAAGATGCTAAAAAAGGCTCAGCAATCATCCATGGCAAATTATCCCCAGTCAAGAATGCGATGGAAATTTTTAATAACATAGCACGTGGAAAATGTAATTATGGATAAAATCTTAAAAAAACTTTCTAGTTTTGCAATGAGCTTACTTTTAAAATGGTTTCAGAATGAATATTTTGAGAAATCAAAAGGGTAGTTTTTTTGTTACAGAAATATAGATATACAATACAAGCTGAATTTTTGTAATGTAAAGTCTTTTAACTAATGATATCGAAATTTTAATACGGCGGCGGTGCGGCGTAACTGTAAGATAAGGATTTAGAAATATATTTCTGTATCCTTTGAGATACTTTTATTCAATGAGGTATGTTAATAACAAAATCTTGTTCTTTTTGGTTTTTGTATACGACTACAGCATGGGCGACGATTGCTTCATTGCAACGCTTCGGAATGAAATTGAAATCTTTGTAACATAATTTATTTTAACAATGGTTGTCCCAATATGCAAGAAAAATTTGAAGCTTTTCAGAATAACCAAAGTTTTTTAAACAAAATTATGTCATGACCAAATTTTTTTTAAAATAATTTAATTTTTGAAAAATAGCAAAAATGATTGAATGATAGGAAACATGAAATAGCAAATTCTTTCAAAAATTACATAACTTTTAGTTTTAAACTTTTAACTTTTAACTTTTAACTTTCAACTTTCAACTTTCAACTTTAAACTTCCAACTTTCAACTTTCAACTTTCATCTTTCAACATAGTACTTTCAACTTTCACCTTTCAACTTTCAAATTTTAACTTTAAACTATCAACTTTCAACTTTTAACTTTCAATTTTAAACTTCCAACTTTCAACTTTCAACTTTCAACTTTCAACTTTCAACTTTCAACTTTCAACTTTCAACTTTCAATTTTAAACTTCCAACTTTCAACTTTCAATTTTCAACTTTCAACTTTAAACTTTCAACTTCAACTTTCAATTTTCAACTTTCAACTTTCAACTTAGAACTTACAACTTTTACCTTTCAACTTTCAAATTTTAACTTTAAACTATCAACTTTCAACTTTCAACTTTCAACTTTTCACTTTCAACTTTCAACTTTGTACTTTAAACTTTCAACTTTAAACTATCAACACAACTTTCAACTTTCAACTTTCAACTTTCAACTTTAAACTTTCAACTTTCAACTTTCAACTTTCAAGTTTCAACTTTAAACTTTCAACTTTCAACTTTCAACTTTTTACTTTCAACTTTGTACTTTAAACTTTCAACTTTAAACCTTCAACTTTCAACTTTCAATTTTCAACTTTCAACTTTCAACTTTCAACTTTCAACTTTCAACTTTCAACTTTCAACTTTCAACTTTCGACTTTTAACTTTCAGTTTTCAGTTTTCAACTTTCAACTTTCAACTTTCAACTCTTAACTTTCAACTTTCAACTTTCATTTTTCAACTTTCAACTTTCAACTTTCAACTTTCAACTTTAAACTTTCAACTTTCAACTTTCAACTCTTAACTTTCAACTTTCAACTTTCATTTTTCAACTTTAAACTTTCAACTTTCAACTTCCACCTTGCAACTATAACTTTCAACTTTCAACTTTCAACTTTCAACTTTCAACTTTTAACTTTTAACTTTCAACTTTAAACTATCAACTTTCAACTTTCAACTTTCAACTTTCAACTTTCAACTTTCAACTTTCAACTTTCAACTTTCAACTTTCAACTTTCAACTTTCAACTTTTAACTTTTAACTTTCAACTTTAAACTATCAACTTTCAACTTTCAGCTTTCAACTTTCAATTTTCAACTTTCAACTTTCAACTTTGTACTCTAAACTTTCAACTTTAAACTTTAAACTTTCAACTTTCAACTTTCAACTTTCAACTTTCAAAGTTGAAAGTTCGAAGTTGAAAGTTTAAAGCTGAAAGTTGAAAGTTGATAGTTTAAAGTTAAAATTTGAAAATTGAAATGTGAAAGTTGAAAGTTGAAAGTTGTAAGTTTAAAGTTGAAAGTTGAAGGTTGAAAGTTGAAAGTTGAAAGTTGAAAGTTGAAAGTTGAAAGTTCGAAGTTGAAAGTTGAAAGTTGAAAGCTGGAAGTTAAATGTTGAATGTTGAAAGTTGAAAGTTGAAAGTGTAAAGTTGAAAGTTGAAAGTTAAAAGTTAAAAGTTTAAAACTAAAAGTTATGTAATTTTTGAAAGAATTAGATATTTCACGTTTCCTATCATTCAATAATTTTTGCTATTTTTCAAAAATTAAATTATTTAAAAAAAAAAATTGGTCATGACGTAATTTTGTTTAAAAAACTTTCGTTATTCTGAAAAACTTCAAATTTTGCGTGCATTTTGGGACAACCATTGTTATAATAATTGTTGTTAAAAAGATTTCAATTTCATTCCGAAGCGTTGCAATGACGCAATCGTCGCCCATGCTTTAGTCGTATACAAAAACTAAAAAGAGCGAGATTTTGTTATTAACATACCTAATTGAATAAAAGTATCTTAAACCTAATTGAATAAAAGTATCTAGTTACGCCGCGCCGCTGCCGTATTAAGATTTCGATATCATTTGTTTAAGGACTCTTTACATTACAAAAATTCAACTTGTATTGTATATCTATATTTCTGTAACAAAAAAAAAAATACCTTTTATAATTTCTCAAAATCTTTATTCTCAAACCATTTAAAAGTAAGCTCATAGTGTAGTATGTCAACGCACTTCTGGAAAAAGATAAAATTTTACTGCTTGAACAGGGTGGTGTAGCTGTAGTTGTAGTTTGTTGCACTGTCAAAGAAGAGACAACGCCAATTCTATAATTCGCCCAGAATGTTGCTTGGGTTTACCACGAAATCTAGAAAGCAATAATCCAAAAAGCCAAAATTTCGAATGCAAAAATCTCGAAAACAAGAATCTAGAATAGAAAAAATCTCGAAAGCATATCTCGAAATACAAAAGTCTCGAATTAATAAATAAATTTTTGATAAATCTAACAATTCTAGATTATTAACTACTCTTTCACAAAACCATTTTCGACTCGTACACTGCGTTTTTAGTTATATGTATTGTATTGTATTTTTATTTCATCTTAAATTATAAATTCACAATATATATATATTAAAATTTTACTTTAATTATAAAGTGGAATAAAAATTAGTCACAAAAGTATCTTTTATGAGAACAAAAATAGAGATAACATCATCTTAAATATATAAATATTACAATAAAATTATAATGGGTGGGGTGACCTTCAAGAGATAATTAAAACAATGTACAGGGTGGCTGATGAATATTGCTACATTAAGAAACTCAAATAACTTTTTTTTCAGTGTATGGAATTCATTTTTCTTTTATTCATGTTAAAGTTCATTAAATTTTATTAAATATAGCTTAATTAGTTTTAAAAATAATGGAATTTAAATGCCCCCCCTGCTGGTTGACGCATGTGCGGCATCTTAACAAAAAGTTGTTCATAACTGCTTGGAGAGTTGAAACAGGAATAGCCGCAATTGTTTCTCGAATGGATTGCTTTAGTTCATCCAAATTGGTTGGTTTTGCTTTATAAACTTCCTGTTTACAATAACCCCACAAGAAAAAGTCAGGTGCAGTAAGGTCAGGTGACCTGGGGGGCCAACGGAATGTGGAGTTTCTGGATATCAGCCTATTGGGAAATTTCCGTTGCAATTCTGTCATAACAGGCCGGGTTATGTGAGGAGTTGCACCATCTTGCTGAAACCACACAGAGTTGAAAGGAATTCTCTTTCGGCGTAATTCTGGATAGAAAAACTCTCTCAACATGCTCAAGTAACGGTCTCCAGTGACTGTAACGGTGTGACCGTTTTCTTCGAAGAAGTAGGGCCCGACAATACAGCGTGCAGAAACTGCACACCATACTGTGACACGAAGTGGATGCAATTCCGTCTCATGGAGTATCTGTGGGTTGGAAGCACTCCATATTCGACAATTTTGTTTGTTTATGTTGCCGTTCAAATCGAAGTGGGCCTCGTCAGACATAAAAAGACAGTTCAAGATGTTTCCGTCTCCTTCCAACATTCGAAGCATCTTTTGACAAAATTCCAAGCGAATCGGCAAGTCTGATGCATTGAGTTTGTTGGCCATTTGAATTTTGTATGGGAATAAGTCCAAATCATTATGCAGAATTGACTGCAATGACTGCCTGCTTATTCCCATTTGAGCTGATAAGCTCCTTGTCGAAAAGCTTGGATTATTTTGTACGGCAGCAGCTACAGCAGCGATTGTTTCTACCGTCCGAACTGAAGGTTCTCGATGGTAAGGTCTTCTTTCGACTGTCCCATGCTCGTCAAAATTCTTAGCAAGTCGCATTATGGTCCATCTGCTCGGAGGATTGCCGCCAAACGTGCGCCTGTACTCTCTTTGGACCGAAACTATGGACTCCAGTGCGTGATAGCGGCGGACAATCCAAATCCTTGTTTCAGTGTCCCAGTTATCCATTTTTGTAAAATCTAAGAATCGATCTGCAAAATAAAAAAAAAATTAACCAGATCCATTAAATAGAAAAAAAGTTATAAAAGTTTTTTTTGGTAGCGGCTTTCATCAGCCACCCTGTACATAGTTATATAAAGGTTTTGTGTATGTATCTTTAAATATAATTAAAAGAAAACTGAATAAGAGTTTATAATTACGCACCAACATATTAGATATTAATGTATGAACATTGTCTTTCCAAATGTTGATTTTTTGTTAAATTTTATTGATTTGCCAAAAAAATATAAATTGTTTCATAAACTAAATATACAGGCTATACAATTCTGTTCAGCTAGTTACTAGTCTGGTTTCACCGAGAGCGTATCAGAATCCTGCTTTTTACAATTTTGTTTTTGGAATGTCCTAAAAAGAAGTTTCAAAATCCTGTCTATTAAAATCCCGTCTTTCAAAATCCCACTTGTCCGAAATTCCGCTTTTCAAAACCCCGCCAAATCCCGTCAATCCCGTTTTTTTTAAACATGCTTATCTAACAGCAGGTGTTGTTAACATTCGCCTTTCTATATTTTATAAAATTGCAAATACAAAAAAAAAAACCAATTCAAAGCAAATTTGTTCGGTTGTTCAGGCTATAGTTAATGATGCAACTGATACAGAATACAGATAGACAGACTGACGGACAGACAGAATTTCCAGACACACTTCTTTCTTCATCACCGTACAGCTTAATGTTATGTTTGATTGTTATCTCATTTTTTTTTATTTTTTTGCACTCAAGCATACCTACATATATTTTGCCGAGCTGTATATATTACCGCAACTAAAAAGTATTGTTTTATCTGATATATAAAAATACTTTGCTAAAAAATACCACAACTATGATGCAGATATTGCATCAGATGGCGCTATTAATAACAGCTATAATTATGCCATTTTAGCTAGCTAAGAAAGAAAAAAAAACAAGCCATTATAGTTGGCCTAATTAAGAAGAATTATACAGAAATTATACTATTTTTATTATTATTATTATTATTATTATTATTATTATTATTATTATTATTATTATTATTATTATTAATATTATTATTTTTATTATTACTATTATTATTATTATTATTATTATTATTATTATTATTATTATTATTATTATTATAATTGATGATGTGAATTAAAGAATATCATACCGTATTATACATCGACATCGACATTACCGACATAAATCCATATTTACTTCGAATGAATAGCAGAAAAGGGCTGTTCAGAGTTGGTTATGAAAGGACAAGAATACTATTTGTATTACGGCCGTGGCAGGTTACAATTATATGTAAGCTATTGTTGAATGGGCTTTAGGTCAAATGAAACAAATATTTTGTTTGTCAGAAACAATTATGGTTTCAAGTTTATTAAAATAATTAAATTTACAAATATCTGTGATCAAAATCGATGTAAGTAAACTTGATATTTTTATGCTAAAAGTTGAAACCCACATTAAAGATGGTATAGGTACAGGTGCGACATTGTCGTGCATTTTATTTATTTGCTAATATTTGATTATCATTATACTTTGAGGAGTCGAAATTCAAAATCACCATACATTTGCATACAATAAATATCTGACATGCCAGACAGGAGAACAATTTGTTCATTTATTTTTATTTTTTATTTAAATTTCATAGTTCTTGGATTTTCGCTGTTCCTTTCGTTTAGTTGCATGTTTAGGAGTAATAATTGCGGAAATTTGAAAAAAAAAAATACTTGAATATGTGTAGTTTACCCATAGACTCATCTGATTGTATTTTCTTTATACTTTTATTAATGCAAAGATATTTGCATGGAATTTCTTTCACTTGAAAGAATGGTTGATTTCCTTTGGGTAAATAAGTGCTTTATTGCATGCAAACCACTCACATTAGAGATATAATTAAACATAAGAGAATAAAATATAAGACTGTGTCTGGTAGAGTCAATTTTCTGATTTCTAATTTGGTCTATTTAGTAAGAGCGAAGAGAGCATGCAGAAACTGGAAGTTTTCGAAAGAAAAATTCTACTAATTTGCACGGGACTGCCCGTTTAACCGACAGGCACTACAGCAATAAATAACTCTATGAGAAAACTAGAATAACTTCACTGGAAAATACCTGGTTAATGAAACTAGAAGACTAAGGGCCAGTCTTTTCAGCTCTGGTTAAGTTTAATCATTGATTATTTCAGCTGGTAACCATAGATTTTGTCTTTTCAACAAAATTTTAAACAGAGAATCTGTGGTTACCATAGATTACGTTAACCATCTGATTTTCTTTGGTTAGTGTCATTATTCCAGTCGGTTAACAGAGATTTTATCTTTTCAGCAAAAATTTAACCAGAGAATCTATGGTTAACAGAGATTTCGTTAACCAGTCAAATTTGCTTGGTTAACCACAGAAATTCTATGATTACCGAATATATTTGTTGACATTTTTTATTTCAATTGTATTTTCTGGCTCGTAGTGAAGGAAAAATAAAAATCAAAAATTATTATTACGAAAAATGGAGTGAGTTTTTATTTAACAAAAAAAATTTATAAAAAGTTTATATTTGATTAGTTCTTTTGGAAATTTTATTTGGGATTCATGGAGTGATAAAGATAGCGAAGAAGAACTTGTTGTTGAAAGGCGTCAGTACAACATGTACGAAAGAATTGACCATTTCAATAAATGGGATGATATTGATTTCTTTTGTCGTTTTCGGCTCCAAAAATCAACTGTGGCTAATTTATTAGTTCTGATACGAGACAAATTAGAAAATAAAAGCCAAAGGTGAAGTTTTCATAAGAACCATATTTCTCTATTTGTAACTAAAACCAAACCTACATTTTTCAGAAAGCGCAATATAACTCCAATGGCAAAATTACTAATTGCACTTCGCTTCTATGCATTAGGAACAATGCTTATTTCAGTCAGAGATTTTTCTGGTGTATCGAAAGCTGCCATTTCCAATGTACTTGTCCAAGGCAAGTATTTAGATAAATTAAACTTATTGCCTTCCACAAAGATATAAAGTAAGTCCTTCCTTCCTACCTATTAGAATGTAATTATTGTTCTATCACTAGAAATTGAATTTTGATTCTTACACAATTATACAAGTAGGTATACAAAATTTAATCAAACACTGCTGTAAATCAAAATATCACGCAGCGATAATATTGGGCCTATTCGGCGAGATCTTTTAATCTTTTATTCTGTTATTCTGTTATGAATTTCCATACAAAAGTTTAAGTTGTCAAAAAATCTTTTATGAATAACATTTTTGTATTTTGGTTAAATAAAAAAAAATTTTAAGCTTAGAAGTAAAGGCGTTTATTTTTTTAATACATATTTATTCCCAGTCAACTTTAACCTGTTCCCAATCTTCAACAAACGGTTGACCAATAGTATCAATCATCACTCCACAATACAAACAATCTGAGGCTAAAATATTTTCATTTCTGTTTTAATCTTCTCTCGGGTAACTCGCTGTTGATTAGTTTGTTCAGCTACAGCAACAGATCTTCAATTCGCAGCAAACTACATTCTTTGAGGAGTTCGAAAGCTTTTTTGACATCATTCGTTCCACGAATGTCGTGTTGTGCTGCAAGAATTCAAATGTAAGTAAATAAAAGAAAAAAACCTTGAATCACCAACTAACCAATTATCAACCAAAGTTTCCTTCTGGTTTCTTCATCGGAAGGTTTCAAAGCAGTTAGCTTTGCTTGTTCAATATCAAAAGTTAATGCCAATTCTACTGCTGCCTCCCACATCTCCAAAAGACACTGAAGAAAAACCCAAGCAGTCTTTGCTTCGTGTTCCAGACACACTCGAAGAGCATACTTTACATTGTAATGTACCAGTGTTATATTATTTCCTTCATTCTCCAGATATTTTTCCAGTTTGTCCGGTTTATATTGTGCATAGAGACGCAGCAAATAATTGTGCACTGCAGGCTCCTGAACAATTAACGAATAGACAGCATATTCCAGATACTTAATGACTTCTTCAATATGCAACTGACTGTCCAGACAAATTAATGTTGGCATCAAACTTTCAACATTGAGGTTTCTTCCCTGCCCTATCAGAACAGCTACCGTCTCTTGGGGAATGACTTCCATCATAATCGGTGCATATTTGTAAAACATATCAGCGTTTCTTTGAGTTTTGAGTACTTCCAGTGCCTTGGAAAACTTTTGCTGATTAATATGCTGATTGATAACTGATTCATAGTCATGATTGACGGCAGCCAACATGGAAAGATTATGGCTGTCACCATGTGATGCCATCAAATCATAAATTACTGATCTATTTTTTCGAATGCACATCTCAACTCGAGGCGTTTGCAGAAAACTATCAAATTCAGATTGCCAGTCCTGTTTCTTCTCTTTATCCAGGCCGGGCCATGAGATTTCAGTGAGATACAGTTCCACCAACCACACAACCAACATTGTAACTTGAGTGTTGTCTTCCTTGCGCAGCTTTTCAAAGCGGCTCTTGACATAAGTCATGAGAGGACGTTTATCTTCCAGTGAGAGGAACTTCAGACAAATCTGTTTGAAATTTATTTTCGTATTTGAATAAATCTCTGCACTGCGTAGATATTCTTTCTGATCGAATGATACTTCTGCTTTACGGGCGAGGACAATGTCCATCTGAGCAGGGTTTTCAGCATTTTGCTCGGCTAAATCATACAAGCCCTTCTGTAGGTACAATTGCCACAGATTTCGTTTTTCATGTGTGACCCGATAGTGGAATATTTGCTTTGGTGTGTACACATAAATGGATCCATTTGAAGGATCTCTCACAATGTCCAGCAACTTGTCAGTGAAATACTCTTCATATACCTGTTCGTTATTGAGCAGGCATAATCCAGTCACATGGTGGTTTAAATCTGAAATATTATTATATATTATTATCTAAATGCATAAAATAACTAAATAAAATACTCACTGGCAAAATTATTAAAAGACGAAACACAAAACACAACCAACAATATCAACAAACTTTAACCGGAGATTCCGTTTGACATCTGGAATAACTGGAAAACTGGAACGATCTCTGGTTTGGTAACCAAAGTAAACAAAATGGTGAAAAGACGCACTATGGTTAACCAAGTTTCAAAATCACTGGTTATAATATATCTATGGTGACCAAACCAGAGATTTAACCAGAGCTGAAAAGATTGGCCCTAAGGGCCAATCTTTTCAGCTCTGGTTAAATCTCTGGTTTGTTCACCATAGAATTTTCTTAACCAGTTGTTTCGAAAGTCGGTTAACCACAGTTCGTCTTTTCACCATTTTATCTACTTTGGTTACCAAACCAGAGATAGTTCCAGTTTTCCAGTGGTCCGGTTGTGAAACGGAATCTCTGGTTAAGTTTGTTTATACTTTTTTGAATGCGAGAGAAAGAGATCGAAGATTTTGTCAATAATTGATAACAGCCTGTCTCGTTTCAATGTACATGGATAAACTGAATTGATTCATTCACGAACAAAGGAAAACAAAAAAATATACATAAAATATAGGGGTGGAATTTATTAAGATGGTAGATCATCATTTTTTTTAATTTTATTCGTAACGATTAGCAGTAATGATCAATAAGTATCTGTATATTATTTATCATTCAACACAAATGTGAAAAAAATATTCGCTTGCCATAGAATTTCTGTGGTTAACCAAGCAAAATTGACTGGTTAACGAAATCTCTGTTAACCATAGATTCTCTGGTTAAAATTTTGCTGAAAAGACCAAATCTCTGTTAACCGACTGGAATAATGACACTAACCACGGAAAATTAGCTGGTTAACGTTATCTATGTTAACCATAGATTCTCTGGTTAAGATTTTGTTGAAAAGACAGAATCTATGGTTACCAGCTGAAATAATCAATGATTAAACTTAACCAGAGCTGAAAAGACTGGCCCTAAAAACAATTTGGACAATCATATCAATCCACTGGTAGGTAAGTAAGAGCTATCGTAAGTAAACAGAGACACTCCGAACCACGCCAGGCTATACCTTTGTCTCTCTGGCCGAAGAAATTATAAACCATCAACGACGAAGAGTCTTTACTATTTTTACTTTGAGGCAACGTCATCTAACCACCGTGGCTAAATGCCAACCCCCAAGGCCCCCAACACCAAAATACAAGTACAACCTGATCTAATCAACCCGAAAAGACAACGGCGTATCCCATTCTTTTATTCATTTATTTACTATTCATTAATGGTTTTAAATATATTTTGTTCTGTAAAAATAATTTGACAATGTTAGAAGTTGGGCCCTTATCATATGAGCCAACACAACTTAAAATAAAAGGCACTACTGGGTCGCAAAAACTTGCTCTTGTGACAAGTGAGCTTGGGCTTAACAGCGAAAACGAACAACAAATTCAAATAAACAACTTTAAAAATTATTGAAAACTTGAAAATTCAATTTGAAGTCGTTTTTTTTTAAATTATAACAGACCAGAGTTTTCCGAGAAAATAGTGGTCAACGAGTAATTATTAAATATTGCGACATATTTTAAAAAAAATTTTTTACCAAAATCGTGCATCCATTTTGTCAAAAAATCGTTGTTTTTTAACAACTGTTTAAAAATATATTTATGATAAAAATTAAGTATGCTAATTTAAGGAAACTGACAATTTTCATGTGTAAAAATTTTTTTTAAAAATTCATCAACTAGTTTTCAAAATATTAAATTTACAAACAAACATTTCTTAAATTAATTAATTAAAAAAAAATTGGTTTGGAAAAATAAAGTACGCCATCATCAACTCTTCTCATAAATAAAATTTGGTTAAGATAAAAAAAAGCCGGAACACCTTTCAGATAGTTTTAACCATATTTTATCAGAAACATCTTTAACAGTACCTTCTTTATAACGGTACTCATTAATTTTGACTTTCTCGTTAACGACTGAGCGGATCTTTACCAAATTTTATTTATAAAAAAGCATAGATAGCCAAAAAATAATGGCGTACTTAATTTTTTGAAACAAACAAACTCATGAATCTTTTTTTGAAATTTAGTTTTCGCATGAAAATTGTTAATTTGCTAAAAATGGCATAGATACTCAAAACTTTTCAAAAAAATTTTTTTAAAGAAAATCGATTTAAAAATACTCGGAAAACTCATAAATTCATTTCCAAAGTTATTTTTTAATATTTAAGAATTTGCACTGGACCTTACTTCGACCGGCAGAGACAGAAGCGCTACAGGAAGGAACTTCTGTACAAAGAAGCAAAAATAACTCCACTGGACATATACCTAGTCATGTCGACAATAAAGCTAGTTGGTAACATAAACAACCACCCAAATCAGCTAATGAGAAGGATTACCACCGAACAGCGACATCCGGCACCAAGGTACCTCAGTGTGATGGAAACCCTGGACGATAACATCTTCATATACAACGAGAGCACAATCTCGTTCTACGCTGACCTTGTGTCAGTGTACTACCGCGGCTAAGCACCGAACCTACATCAAGAGGATAACCAGGAAGGAACACCCTAAGGACAACAAAGTCAACCGACTTCTAAATTTGACAAGTATCCAATTATAATGTATATATTTATTTTAAATTCTAAGACATTGTATGACTTTAGGCCCCCATTGTGCCAACAAAAATGTAAAATATTTTAGTATCGTAAGTAGTTGTAAGCCAAATTGTATATATTATGTTCAATAAAAATTAAATTGAATAAATTGAATTGACTGGCTAAAATTTAAGCCTACTCGAGAGCAATTTTTGAAGTTTATATATTCACCACATAGTGTCATAATAGGGAATTTTACCATATTGTCAAAAAATAAATGACAGCTCACACTACGCGGATGACAGATTGAAATTATGTATCACGCTTTTTTCAAACTGTCGAACTCAAAATCTTGTAAAAGAATTTTATAAATAGTATCTTTTTTTCCTGTGAAATTTGAAATTTCCGTGACTAAAAAGTTTAACAATACACTATTTACAATTTTCGCGCACAACATTAATATTTCCGCTCTTGTTTTCAATCAATTTTCAACAATTATGAAAAAAATATTCAGCTGTCATCCGCGAACTACTGATTTTGACACTGCTCTGCGAACGAGAAAGAGATATATCGTTGTTACCTAAAAAGCCCTATTTAGCCAATGGATAAAATTTTAACGCTGTTGACACACGGCCTCAGAAGTAAAATACATGTTTTCTGTTGGTGTATGATTGTCTTGGAAGCAACTGTATTTTGATAACAAATTTCCCTTTTTGGTCCTTTTTTTGTTGCGACCGCCTTGTAACTTGTAACTAAAATTGCTTTGGAATTTTTTTTAAAACGCATAATAGCTTATTCACTGCGTAACCATTCGCCCGTACAGAAATAGAGCATTCTAATAAATAAGGATGACACTGCTGACAGTGTCGGGCGGACTGACTAACAGACAGACACACGGACAGAATTTCCAAACCCACTTTTATTGACTTCGCTATCATCGTAATAGATGTTTAATTGTTATCTAATTTTTTTTTCACGAATACATTATTTGTCTATAGTATACCTACCTATAATCGCAAGTAAATAGGGATAACATTAGTTACTACCAAGACGCAAGGTATGCATGGAAAATGAAAAAAAAAGTTAATTCGTCATTTAATATGTGACCAAAGTCCAAACATAAGTAGAAAACCAAAATAAAAGTGTTTTCCTAGAAAGTAGGTACCTTATTTTGTTTTCTTAATTCTCAAGAACCAAAAACATGTTAAAAAAAACTTGGCTAAAATCTGCTTTAAGATTTTAGCCAAGTTTTTTTTAACATGTTTTGTATTTGATTGCTTAAAATTGTATTAGAGAATTAAATATTGAAAAAAAAAAATGCATTTAATGAATCATAATTTTGTAAAAATTCTACTTTATAAAATAAAATATTTATTTTTTCAAAATTATTACTTGAAAAATTTTACTCTTAAAAAATCCTTTCTTAGAACCACATTTTTCAAATATTAAATTATAGCCCTGTAAAATTAGATTTAACATCGCAAAAAATTTCGCCAAAGCTGGATTTTCCTGCGGAGACCTTTGTTCTGATATTTCATGTCTTAAGCAAATCCTCAAAAGTACCCATGATTGCCCAGAGGCTTTGTAAAAATTAAACTTTTTTTTCTCGAAATCGGTTTATGCTACGATGAAATGTGATATACATAAGTCCTCTTTTTGTTAAAAAGAACATTGTTTGTAAGCTACAATTTTTAACTTAACACTTTATGTAAAAATATACATAAGTATACCTTATATACCAATATATAAGTGTGCAATAACTATATATACATGCCTATTTATTTATAAAATAACTGACTTAAAATGTCCCTATCTCCTCAAAGAAATATTTTTCAGTAAGTTCTGCCTTAATTCTAACCTACTAAAACCATCAGTATTATAAGTTTAATTTTTGCACTCAAAATAATATTGATTAAATGTTGGAAAAATGCCAACAAAATGTTTTGAATATCTATTTGTATTATATTTACCCATAAATACATAGCCTCTTTTCACACTTTTAGTTTAAGGACTGTCCTTGCATATACATGTAGATGTATATATTAATGCACATACATTATATTTTTAATAAGAAATAAGTATATCTTTTGTTCTTTTTTTTTCATTTCAGGTTTATTGAATCAAAATGGACCCATTAATCGAAACCATGGACCAAAAAAGTATAGAAAATAAGAAAATAACTACAGGACAAATTCCAAGTGATGAATGTTCAAAACTAATACACAAAACAAACCAAGAACCAATTAGTCCCATTATACTATCTCCTTCAAGTACAGTGGTATCCTCATCGTACGATGATTTCTCCTTGAAAAATCATTGCCTCACGAAGCAGAACCATTGCCGATCTGCCAGCAATCATGGCAAATGTGATGATTCAAACAATCTCAAGTCACAAAACTTAACTGCCATCGGTGACTACGATGACAATAAGGACGTTGTCTTTGGAAAAGAAACAAGTAGTAATACAAATAATAGCAACAATGAGGAAACGGCCATAACCAGGAAAATTGAAAATCTGCTTATAAAAGAGGATGCAGAGTCAAACAAACCGAACCAAAATAATCAGTGTGGGACCAGTAAAGAGCCACAAGGTAGTTCCAATCCAATTCGAGTTCCATTATATTCTATCGCACTAAATCGAACCAAAACCACTACTGAGTCCACCACCCCAACATCCTGCACTGACATAAAATCCAATCGTGATAATCTACCACCATCCTCATTATCCGAGACCATAATACCAACGATATTGTCAACCATTCCGAATGCATCCCGCACTTTAATTTCATCCAATGGACATGATTTGGGTAACCACATTGGGGTAGAAGTAAAGACAACTATGATACAACGTCGTCAGCTTCCCATTATCAAAGCACAGTCTTTGGATATGCCATGTGATGATGATTCTGTTGATCAAATACATCCCCATCTCCAGAGCAACCATTATATTATGTTACATCAAAACCACAACTACCGCTCCCACCTTCATAATCAGCATCTCCATCAGTTTCACAATAATTTTTCACATCAATCGTCGCATCAATCGTACAGGAAACAAACAATCAATAATAAAAGTTCCTTCTTAGCTAACCAGCAGCAGTCAGACGATGAAGTTTCGCGACATTCTAGTGTTATTGGCAACGCCAGTGCAGAAGATGCTGACGCTGATGTTGACGAAGATGATGATGAAGATGTGCCCGTAAGACGAGCACCATTGGCTGCGAATTTGCTCCGGAGCCACACTTTGGATGATGAAGGTCCATCCTTACATAGTCAACGTCATACTCCTCGTGGAAGTCTTGATATCACTTCTTCAGCTGGACTTGCAACAGGTGTGGCCGGTCGTCTTCGTAATCCTTCGAACCATCTTAAACAACATAATCTAGCCAAAGGACATTTGCCGAAAGTCCAATCCCTGGAATCACGACCTATCTATCCAAATGTGCCGTACAGTCCATACGCCAGTCCCTACGGAAGTCCCAGAAGTCACAGAAGAAAGACTCCATTGAGAGAATCCCGCAGGGTATCGATTGAGCAGTCGGGAAGTTTTTTGCAGTTAAATCAATACAAGCTCATGGATCAGATCGGGCAGGTAGGTTCATGAAATTGCTACAGTTGCAGAATCTTTTTGCTTCACCTTATGAGTGCTCCCTTAACCAGTTTAGTATATCTTAACTTCATAAGTCTGAAAAACAAATAATTTTTCGGAAAAAATAATGAAGATGTTACGTTGAATGTTTGTGTTGTTCTTTTAAACTTTAATTTTTGAATCCCCAAACGATGTTAAAAATATCGCCCCACTCAGTTTAAAACTTTTTTTTTTATTTTACTGCATTAAATTTCTTGTTTTTTCCATTTAACATTTTATAAAATTATTTTTTTTTCTTTTTTTATATAGGGTTCCTACGGTTTAGTCAAATTGGCATATTCTGAAGAGGACTCTACCCATTATGCGATGAAGATTTTATCAAAACGCCGTCTTTTGCGGAAAGCTGGTCTTATGAGTCGCGGACCAAAAAAGACCACTACTTCACCGTTAGATAGAGTCTACAGGGAAATTGCTGTGTTGAAAAAATTAGATCATCCAAATGTTGTGAAGTTGGTAGAAGTTTTGGATGATCCATTGGAAGACTCATTGTATCTTGTATTTGAGTTAGTCAAGCAAGGCGAAGTGCTTGAAATACCAACTGAAAAGCCACTAACTGAGGAACGAACATGGAGTGTATTTCGTGATGCTGTCCAGGGGCTGGAATATTGTAAGTTTAAATATTTGAACTATAAATAAAACAAAGGGGGGCTTGCCATCATAGGCGATGTTATAATCTCGAATGGGATCAAAACTCTCCCAACTCTCAGTTCACCACTTCACTGCAGATCTGTTTCAAGGGTTCGTCGGATTGAATTTAAACGTCAGCAACCCTCCCCGTTATATACTGTACCATTTCTAATCCCAACTGAATGCTGGTGTCGTTGCATTTGCTTTGCAGTTTGTATTCTAAGGCTCCTCTATCTTTCGCGATTATGATTTAGGGGGGTTCACACTTAATTGCAGGCATGACCAGCGCGGCATGATGAACGCTTGACAGTTTGCGTTCACACAATTCAAGCATGCCATCAATCACCATAATCATCAGCACAATATCAAAATATTTCTTGACCAGCCGCAGCCCGCATAATGAAGCGTTCACATCACACTTTTAAAACTGAGCCCATCGAATCGGACCGTTGTTTGATAGTGCCTTTTGGACGGGGTGAAATTGTCGTGCTGTAGGTATTTTATTGACGATAATATTTTTGACGGATGCGAAGCATCTTCATCAAAATGTCCGGAGAGGGCCTGAGTGAATTCGAACATGGGCAGTATAAGTATTCTGTCTTTTTAGCTCTTATTCGTTTCGTCAACTCGGGTAAACTACCCTCCAAAACGTTCATCCATATATATCAAGTGCTCGTTGCAAGGATAAATCATCTCCACTTATGATGGCTCCATCGTCAGCAAGGAATAACTGAATCACTTTTGGGCCCCGCATCTTACCCCGCATCTATTTAAAAGCAAATTATCCCAAATTTTCAGACGTCTTTTCTCATCTAAATCATCAAAAAATACTTCTTGTACCGTTTAGTCTGTAACTCGGTGATTACGCAAAACAAGATCGATAGACGGTATGTCTAAACCTTTATTTCTATTTATATGCATCTCATGTTATGCTAATGTCACAATGTCAGGTTTTATTAAAACCGCGAAACTTTGTTCAACTTGAAACCAATACTTGCCCTATTAAAAAAAAGGACAAAACTCCTCTTTTCAGACAAATTATACGCTCCATCCACATGTGTTGTGTGGGCATTATGTTTTGTTCATTGAATCTTGGTTGACCTAATTTAAAATAATTCTATAAATATCCTTTTTCTATCCATGAAACTGTGCTTTTGTTTGAAAGTCAAATGTATGTGGGTATAAGTGCATAATAAATCCAATGTGGTTTTGTTTGTCTTTCCTCTTATAGATTCGGTATCGAGTAAGGGGTGGTTTGGCTCTAAAAATATATTTAAAACGCTTCCCTTCTGCTATCCTATATAATTTTTAGATTAAAGGCATATTGATTTCAGTTAAAGCATTGTATATATATTTTAATAATAAACTATAACTAAATTTCCCTGGCGGCCATCTAGTGTCGACATTAGTGGTTTCGGGACTTTTTCAGACTTTAGAATGTGAGAACAAAACAGACCAAGCAATTGGTTTTTGTGAATGTATTGTTATATATTTCTTTTTTTATCGCATTATTGTTGTCTGAACCTCTACATAGCCGTCTCTTTCCAAAGAATTATCTTCAATTAGTCCATGATACATGAAAATGCCCACGTCAACCAAATCCGATGCTAGCTCCGCATCGGTGAGACTAAACCCTGGAATTTTCTAGTTTCAATCTTACTAGTTTCAATCGTACAAAGGTTAAAGGCAATGTATTGAATCAGTAAAGTTAGAGTGCAATAATTTATACCACCTAGGAAACTTTGAAACTCTTCTCCACTGATCAGGCATTTGGTTATCGCTGATACGTTTAAAGATAATAATTGTGAGCCATTAACCCGACCCGACATCTTCCATACTTTTTCAGAGCTAAGAAGGTGACCCGTCTAGTTCAAACGATTTTCTTTCTTGTTGTTCTCTAGTATATATCCTAACAATATGTGCAAGTTTCATTAAGTTCCGAATATTTTCCAGGTATAGCCCCATTTTTTCCGAAATATCGACTGGACTGTAATATATAACATTTCTTAAAAATTCGATTTGTTCACTTTTGTATTAGACGGTCATTGAAAGTGTCCTTGCAATGACAGTCTGACCTCTTAGTTACTTAGTCATTTGTCCTAAAGTTGTCATGTCGTGTGATCGTCATTGTATAACATGCTGGTACTTGCAAGGACAGCTACAATAACAACCACAATGACAATCACCCTGTCATGGCTCATGGGACAAAATGACAATTTCTTTGGTGAACTTGTCCTTGCAATGACAATTGTCCCAGCAAGGACACGGCAGAAATATCTGCGTTGTCATTCTTTGTCATTGGTATATCAGTAGCTCACGATCACAGTATGTTCTTTAAATGTAAAATGGCTGCATTTTATTTAAAGGAGTTTAAAATCTTTTTATAAAACATGAGTGCTAAACAAAAACAGTTGTTTTAATTAATCATCATGCGTTGTGCTTTTTTCGGGTGCGTAAACAAAAAAAAATAATGAAATGATACGAAAAAAATTAATTAAAAAAATGAAATAAATTAATGAGAGCTATCAGAATTACTTAGTAAACATTATTTAAAATTTGAATGATTTTAATCGAAAAACAGAAACTAACCTCAATATTTTAATATTTTAAAACAAGCCAAAATGACACAATTTATGAATGTCGTGTGATCGTCCCTTGTGAAAAATGACATCTGTCATTGTTGTTTCAGATCACCATCGATAACGATAACACGAATGACAACTTTCAAATTAGTTGTCATTCGTGTTATCGTCATTGTTTTGCTTGTCCTTGCAATGATAACAAATGACAAATGATACAAAGACAAATTTCGACTGTCCTTGCATTTTGGGAGAAAAATGACAGACTTGTGTCATTCGTGTGATCGAAATTGTAGCTAACAATTATAGAGCCTAGTATGCAGCTGAAGTGAAACGGTAGATAACCGTTTCAAGTCTCCACTACTCTCTACACACTTTTTGCACACAATTTAATTTACCGGGACATTAATTGCTCGCCAAAATTTGACGTTTCTATTTTGTTTGTGTTTTTTGTGGTTTATTAGGCGTTTTTCTTTTTTAACTCTGAGCAGAGCACAGAGCAGAGCCCGATCCCACAGATCACGCTCTGAGGTGCTCTGAGCATACTCTTCTCAGAGTATGCTCTGAGTGCTCAGATTTAAAAAAGAAAAAAAATTGAGCAATTTCTATCATTTATTATTTTAAATCGAAATTATTAAAACAAAACAAACTCCCACGGCCATTTTAACTGTTTCAAGTATTTTATTTCTTTTTTCTAAACAACTCGTTTTGCTCTGCGTGCTCTGCCGATTTGCTGAGATCTCACAGAGCATGTTCTGAGCTCACTCTGAACTCTGAGCGAAAAAATAAACTCAGATTCAGAGCTCAGAGCGCTCCGAGCTAAAAAAGAAACAGAGATTTTTTGTTTGGAAGGTCATGCTCTATTCCGAGCGGTCAGAGTTAAAAATGAAAAACGCCTATTATTATAAAATGAAGTTCTGTTCTTTTTATTTGTTTTTTTTTTTGTGTTTTGAAAAATTTTTTTTTACATATGGTGGAAATCTACATAAAAATTTGTCTGGTACCGTTTCGTTAACATTTCGTCTGTGTTTTTGGAGACGACGAAAAATTTCGTTTCACTTCAGCTGCATACTAGGCTTAAGGTGGAAAAACAACACACTGACAGTGCAAGGACAAGTTTGCTTGTGACGTCAGACTGTAATTGCAAGGTCACATTGCAAGGGCCGTCTAATTGTAGCTTTAAAGATAGGGTAAAGCCGGGGGATATGGCACCCATTTTTCTTTTCTCTTATAACTTTCAAATTAAAAAAGATTTTTATTTCAAACCAAAATATCTTTATTATAAAACTAGTTTGTAAACAAAAAATAGGAACATATTTGAAATTCACAGTTAATTAAATGTTTTTTTTTGCAAAAATAAAAAACCTTAAAAAAAAGACGACTTAAAAAATGGAGGGTGATATGGCACCTGCTTGCGGGTGAAATGGTACTTCACATTTTCTTGTTGTTTTTTTTTCACATTTTCTTGTTGTTTTTTTTTTTCACATTTGTTGCATGTATTGTTATAGGATGTGCATGATTCATGTGACCAAAAGTGACATATTATGCACTCAAGCCACTCGTCCGGTTTCGTTGTGAGAGCATAATCCTCACCACATTAGTTACCTTTAAAAACACAGGCTGGTGGTAAGAAATTTCCTTCTGCGTTGCAGCATGCAATGACTGTTATTGTCTCACCTCTTTCTGCCGATGTTATTGCAGTAACGTTGCGCGATCCTTTCTCTGCAATAACGAAAGAGGGCCGATTGTTGAGTTGACACCAAGTTTCATCCATATTATAAATATGACCGGGTTTGTCCAGCAAATTATTTTCCGTCAAGGTTTTTTCCATCAATTGGAAGTAGTTAGACACTTCTGTCCTAGACATAGCTTTGGCTCGTGACTGCGACACTCCCTCTGATTTTCGAACTGCTAGATCAGGATGGCGATTCATAAACAAAATGAACCAGTCCTTTCCAGCTTCTTTTTTCAAATTGTTGAATTTGTGCCTTATCTCGCACTTTTCTGCCAATCGATAGGCCATTTGGCACACTTCCTTCTTAGATGGAGCAAATCCGTGTGCCTGGAGTTTTTTTTTTATATGACACACAATTTTCAATTCCCTTTCTTCCCCTAAGCAGGATACGGATCCCAAAGCAGGTTTTTTAACGTCTGGATTTTTAATGCGGCGTCTAAGGGTGGTGAAAGGAATTGAAAAGTGCTTTGAAGCTGCTTTTATGGACATTGTTTTTGCATGGACAGCTTCAATGACTGCTGTGAGTTGGTCTTGTGTCCATTGTGCACGATTTGCAGATGATTTTTTTTTATAAACTGTCGGCATTTCTGAAAGAAATTTGTCAAACCAACGAAATAATAGTAAAAGGATTTCTGAAATTTAAGTGAATGCCTAGTTAAAAATGCAAATAAAGTATAATAAAGTTAGAGCGGGGGAAATGGCACCGGGGCCATATCACCCGAACTTCTGAGGTGCCATATCACCTTTTTGACCTTGCTTCTGCTATACCAAATAACATGAACAATCAAGCACGCACAGTTATAGCAGTAAGCAAACAAGAACAAACACGATTATTTCTTTTGTTTTCGTTTTAAATGAACACCTGGCGTCAAATACTCTCGTATTACCACGAACTTCACTGATACACAAAAAAACTTTTTGCTCAATACACACTCACTTTTTTTTTTCTCCGGCTGTATATGGTAGTAACTTACAGGCTGCTGCGATTCGAACTGGATACTTCAAGAGCTTGCGTAATACTGAATGATATTTTGTTCTCTTTGTTTTGGATATAAGTCATTAAGTGGGAGATATTGAAAGGGTGCCATATCACCCCGGGTGCCATATCACCCGACTTTACCCTATTTCCGTACCCAGTTATCCGATTTTCATTTTTAATGACTCATTTTGTTTGGTTTTAAAAGCCAAATAAATTTTATTATATTTAAGATACCTAGAAGTAAACAAGTAAAAAACAGTTTTTTATTAAAGATATATTTAAATATACTTGTCTTATAATAATGAACGGATGCACTTTTTTCTTGTTAATGTGAATTAAAGTGCTTTAAAAAATAAATTAACTCAAATTAAATTAAAATGCGATTTTAAAAATAAAAATAATATTGTTTTATAATTATTATTATTATTATTTTATAATAATTATTATCAATAATAATATTACAGAACAGAAAAAAATAATCAAAGTGCCCACCATACCATCGTAAAGCTATTAAAACCCAGACAAGTTTGAAATTATAATTTTTTTGCTCGATAAAATGTACCATCCGAAAGGGTTTCACCACTACTTTTTCCATCTTCATTAACAGTATTAGATACTATCTATTGTGTTTGTTCATTTTGATAATGATTGTGAAATTATATTGAAAACCTTTGAAATAAAATTAAATATTTGTTTTTAAAATCTTGATTGGCAATAATGGGCAATATAAGTGATTGAATCCTTCTGGGTACGACTTCATGCTTTATTAGTTTTCAACGGTGCAGCCCATTGAACTGGACATCATTTTGGTTTATAAATACAAGACCAACACGTTGGGGACCTCTACTAACTATATATATAGCTACGCAGAGGGATAGCTCTCTTTCATCTCCCGAGCATTCCTAATCCATTTACTTTCAGTTGTTTGCTTCCCTCCCATTGGGAAGGACTTGATTTGAAAATATGATGGCAAAGAAGTCCTTTCCTGGTATATGTATCATATCTTGTATCTTTACGCTCTGGCTCGCTCCAATCAAACCCTTCTTTCTCAATTCCATTATTTTATCATTTCAGTGCATTATCAACGCATTATTCACGCTGACATCAAGCCAGGTAATTTGCTTCTAACTGAATGTGGACATGTAAAAATAGCTGACCTGGGGGTGTGCAATGAATTCTTTGGAGAGGATGCAACCATGAATAATGGCTCTACAGCTGGGACACCGGCATTCCGGGCACCGGAAACTCTATTTCCGGGACAGGTTAGTTCCTTTAAGGGTTATTATAGTTACATGTGCTTTGTACTTATAGAAAAAGCTTATAATGTGGGTGAATGAGATTAGCCGTATTGATATTGAAACTAATTTTGTATTCATAGCACTTGTATAGCGGAAAGGCAGCTGATATTTGGGCGTTAGGTGCAACGCTTTACTCTTTGGTGTATGGCAATGTGCCTTTCGTGGCAAGTTCAGTGCCGCTTCTGTATGAAAGGATTAAAAATGAAGCCCTTGTGATACCCGATGTGCCAAAGATGAGTGATGAATTAATAGATCTTATTGAAAAAATGTTGACAAAGGATCCAGCTAAGAGAATAACACTACCCCAAATAAAGGTAAGTTCAAAAATATTATATGTGGAATTGGAATGGGTTAAAAAACTGATTTTTAGGTACTTGAATGTCCAGTTCAGGCCTTATGTGAAAACTTTTAAAAGCGTGCCATAATTTTTCACCATAATGATAAAAAATAAAAATAAAAAAATAAAAATAATGAATTGAAAGAAATCATGTGAAAAATGTGCATATCCGCTCATGAATTTCAGATTGCATCTGACATAACCCCTCGACTCGCACAGTTGAGCGCGCCACAATGGTACAATACAATGGATGGAATGCTTGCTTGTTAACTCAAAGGGTGCAGGTTCAATACTCACTCGGGTACAAAGCATTTTTTTCATATGGATTAATGAACAGAGTTCATTAGTTCGATGAGCAGAGTTCATGAGTTCGATGAACAAAAGTTCATAGTGCCAATGAAGGAAGTTCGTTTGATGAATATGAATTGAATATTATATGCCAATGTTAAAAATTAATTGAATTAACGAAAAAGTTTTACTAGCCTAGTAAAAAAGTTTCGTTAAATCAATGTACTAAATTCCTTGTTTCAATGAACGAAATTGGCTGTGTCAATGAAAAAAAATCATGAATTCATTAATTCAACGTAAAAAAAAATTACCCCGATTAAAATATAATTCATTCAATCAATGAATAGAAGACATTGGCTCAATGAATAAGATGCATTAGGTCAATAAATTAAAATAATTGAGACAAAGAAAAAATTACATTAGCCCAGTGAAATAATTTTTTTTAAAAATGTTTTTAATTCTTTGGCTCAATGACAAAATTCGTTGAGACAATGAAACGTATTCATTAATTCAACGAATGATTTTTTTTTTCAATGAATTATTTTACTGACCAAATTACGTGTTCGTTGGCTGTTCAGTGTGTACTCATGTATTTTAACGAATAAATTTTTTTTAACTTTAATATGAAAAACTAATTTGTCTATTGCACCAACTAGTTTCTGTTTTATTTCTAAATCTTCTTGGTAGTCAAATTTCAAATTTGAATGTTTAATATACTCCTTGCAATAAAGACTAAATCAACCTGTTAGTGAGTGCGGCGAATAAAAATCCTAGATTATGGTACAGGGGCGTACCGAGAGGTCGAGCCGTGGGGGTTGAATTTTACTGAAATGCCGACTTTTATTAGGAATTTTCCGACTTATTTTGGACATTTGCCGACTGCAGTCATCGCTATACTAAAAAGTAAAAAAATGACTGGATGTTTTGAATAATCAATAAATATCCATGAAACTATGTAAAAATATTGAGTATCAACTGTAATATTGAAAAAATATACCACGTGAATTCTTTTAAGAGCAATGTATTTATTTAAAATATTAACGCCGACTTTCTTGCTAGAATATGTATAAAAGCCAGCAATTCACACGATAAATTCGCAAAATTGAAAATGCCGACTTTCTTGCTAGAACATGTATAAAAACCTGCAAAAATACCGACTTTCACACCGATAATTCGAAAAATTGAAAATGCCGACTTTCTTGCGAGAATATGTAAAAAAAACCTGCAAAAATACCAACTTTCACACTTAAATTTCGAAAAAAATTGAAAACGCCGACTTTTTTCTTAGAATAATGTATGAAAACCTGTGAATATGCCTACTTTCACACTTAAAATTGGAATTATTGAAAATTCCGACTTTCTTGTTAGAATAAGTATAAAAACCTATGAAAATGTCAACTTTCATACTGAAAATTCAAAAAATTGGAAATGCCGACTTGCTGAACTTAGTTTGAAACTCTTGAAAATGCCGACTGCAGTTTTATAATTTTCAAAATTGCCGACTTGACCGACTCTGGAAATTCTTGGGGGGGGGGGGGTGAGACACCCCGCACACCCCCCTCTCGGTACGCCTCTTTATGGAACAAAGGTTCTGATGCAACTGTACAATAAAGTGGTTGAATATGTATTTTTAATTAAAACAATAAATAAATGTAACATTAAGAAAATTATATTATTACAATTATTAATCATAGGTATACATGAATTATATTGTAATGAATATTTTTTATATTCCGCAGAAACATCCTTGGGTAACAGCAAATGGAGTCACTAATCTCCCAACTGAAGATGAAAACTGTCGCCTTGTACAAGTCAGCGAAGATGACATCAATAGTGTTGTTAAAAGCATTCCCAAACTAGACACATTAATTTTGATCAAAACAATGCTTAAGAATCATTCTTTTCTAAATCCATTCACTCGTGGTATATCTGGCCGTGCACCACAACGTGGTGGTTCCCGTTTGGAGAGATTTACTCGTTCAGGACGCTCAAATTCCGCCCCAGGGGCATATCATTTGCCAATTGATAGACAACTATCTGCTGACAATATCCTGCCAGCATTATCAGAACACATTGTTAGTTCGAATAATGACATCGCAGAGGATTCTTAAAGGCTTTCCCAAATTAATACCTAATACAAAAAGTGAATAAATATACCAACATTAAATACATCACACAATATTTGCATTTAAAAAAAAATTATAAAAATTATAAAAAAAAAATATTTCAAAAAGAAACGGGTTTAATATTAAATACATATTTTATTATTATTATTATAATTTTAAAGGTCTCTCCACTAATACTTATATAGCTTTAGAAATATGTAGTTTTTTAAAATGCACATTTTTAAAATAACTGCACAAAATATTAATATTTTAAATATATAAATAATAATCTAGCACAACAAAAACACACAAAGACAAATTACACACACAAAATATAAATGCAATTGCTAACTTGCAATCATTAGTTGTAATACCCTTATATTGTTTTCTGTGATATTGATATTATTAATGTTGTTAAAATAATAATTAATTACCATACATTTTATATTATACACATATATTCCTACAAACAAAATACATATGTGTGTATTTAATCTATTTATATTTATATTGTGGTTATTTTAGTTTTATTTTGTATTTTATTTTATACTATTTTAAAAAAAATATATAATAAAGTAAAACAAAAAAAAACTTAAAACATAATAAAGTCCGGGAGGCAACCCTAGGATCACATATCTCTTCGCGGCTTTTGGAAAATTTGATCTCTAACCGATAGGTTTAACTCTATCATTTGCAAAACTGATGATCGGAAAAATTTTTTAGGTACGTTTGGTCAGAAAATGTTCATTTCCGGTGTTTTTCTGGATTTTGTTTCGTGTGCCTTTACTTCAAAGCCATAGAAATTACGTGTAATATTTTTTTTTTGTTACAAAACTTGTTTTATATAAACTGTACTTATTAAAAAGAAAGTTATTTTCCACTATTCCTCAACTTGTGTGGAAAATGACTTTATTTCTCACAACGCTACTTTATTGCCCTGCACCTAAGAGATAAAATTCTGGCTGAAAAAGAGGGTCTTCGTCACATTATGCCCGTAAAAAGAAAAAACTAATTTGTTTTGTAATATTTTGGGTATGTGGATGGTTTTCTATTCAGCCCTATTACACAATCCATTCGGGGATTTCCGAATGGATTTCTAGTCGGAGAAATATATGTTTTTTTTCGTTTGATTCGGATCTTCTGATATGTATTTCCACTAATTTCGAAATTCCTATAGATATTTTCCACTACGAAGGGATTTGGTAATAGTTATTTCGGAATTCGGGGAATTCTTTCGATTACGATGGAGCGTGTGATAGGACTGATTATTCAGCTTTGAACATTGGATAAAAAACATAACATACTTCTAGAAGGTTATGAAATGAAAATATTCAATTTGTTTTGGGACACTTTAAATTCTCATTGTCATAATGTTTTTCATACTTATTTTAGCAGTAAAAAAATAGTATTTTCGTGTTATGAAGTCTAATCCCCTTCTAAAATATATTTATCCATATATTTTTTTGAGCGGGTATAGTGTAGTAGACCAAACACCTTAAATAGAGACCGGAAGTGTCCATTTTCTTGCCAAACGTATCTACCTGAAAAAGTTTATTCGACCATCAATTTTGCAAATGTTAAGGCTAAATCTATCGGTTAGTGTTCATTTTTTCAAAAGCCGCGATGAGATAGGTTACTAATTTTACGGTCGCATCCCTTACCTACTATAAGTTATTGCTGTTATTCAAGCTTGGTTGTGCAAATCAACAAATTTAAGATTTTTTAAGCATAAAATTTAAAATGATACATTTTTTAGTTAAAACATTTAAGTATCTCCCTATATATGTTTAAACCAATGTTTAGATGGGTATATTTTTAATAAATAAGAAAATAACAAGAAGACAAAATTAATGTTACCTAAATTAAATTTATTTATGCATTTGATAAAGGGAATTTTCAGGAATGAATTAAAAAAAATAATTATTTCTTAATATTCTATTTTTATAAGCAGCAATTTTATGCAACTAGGACCTGCGTTATTTCAGCAGCACTAATCTCGACTTTTGTTTGCATATGATGTAGAACAAGTACCATAAAATCATTTCACACAACAAAGAATCTTACCTCAAGTACTTTACTTGTGAGTTATGACTGCAAACAAACTTTATTGGTCTTTCAAAACTTAATGTCGAATTCCTTGGGAATAAAATAATGACTTTTTTCGGACTTAAATTATTTTCTTCCCGAAAAAAGGTAAGTAGTTTTTTTTCACCTTAGATCAACTTTTTTTGAATCTCGATTTGGTTCACACGTATTTGCACATATGGGCGAGCATATTGGTACTTTAAGGATTTGATTCCTTAATCTGTTCAACGTGAATAATTTCGCTGTAAATAGTGCAATTTGTGCAAAATAATGTCCGAAAATCGGTCGCTAGCTCTCCTATTACTGGCTGGAAAATTTACTCTACTTAACTGTGGTTTTGGCTTAAAATTGACTCAAACTGTCATGCAGATCCTAGTGACAGCAGCAGTGCGGTGAAGTAGCTAAAAATATCATTGAGTTTATACACATAGAGAAATCATGTGTAAGTTTCAAATACTGCTCGTAGGATGTCGTTACTATCAACTTGTATTTTTTATTCTTAAAGCAATTATTCTTGAGTTAAAGGACAAGAGAAATAGAGAAAAACAAATGTAAATGTATGCTGAAGAATTTTGTTCTGTTCGGTTCGAGTGATTTTCGTTACAGGGAATTGGGGCAATAATAATTACTCGATATTCTCATTTAGCGACATCTACTTCGGTGAGTTTGAAACCATCTTGATTCCTCTGTGTGTATTAACTCAATGCTCATATATTACTTTTGGGCAGTGGCGGCTGGTAGGTTAACGAACTGGCAGTGCACTTCACTAAAATATAAAATTAGAAAATTGAACAAAATAACAATTGACATAAAATGTGTTAGATTTTTATTATTTTTTTATTATTCAAATGAGTGCAATATTAAATACACAGGCTCTTATGAGAAGTCACTCGAACACAAAACGCTGCCTATGGGTCGCTTCTCATAAGAACATGTACATTTAACATTGCACTCAGTTGAAAACGACCACGCAACGCACGCAACGCGTTCTATGGGTTTGGCCCTTTCTCAAATCTCAATATCTACTCTATATTGTCTATTTTGTGCACAAAAGGCAAATGAAAAATTATGAAAAAAGCTTTTCCGTACCGTACACAGCCGTGTTCGTGTATGCATGTGTTGTGTATGCGCAACAACATGACTGCATGGGCATGCGCAATATATTACCTTCGATGTGTGTTGTGTACTGTGTGTGCTCTTGCCAATCTTCGGTTCTCTTCTCACGTGCGGCGCTCGAGAACCGACTTATTACTTGGTACATTTCTATGAAATATTTTTTGTTCACGCGTCAGGCATATTACTCGTATCTCATACAAGTTATATTAGCAGTCCTCGTGCGCTCGCCGAAACGCACGAGATTTTATCTTTGCAGGAAAATAAGTCTTAATAGTTTAGTAAAGCCCTCAAACTGTTTCTCATAATTTGAAATTTATTTTTTTATACGTTTTTGTATGTTTAAAATAATAAATATAAATAAATAATAAATATTAAAATGGTAATTTAAAAAGTTGAAGTTATGTTATGTAATTTTTAATCTTTTGAATTGGTGGTTCAGCGCACGAGCGCACTTAAGGTACAGCCGCCACTGCTTTTGGGAATGTCCGTCTATCCACAGTCTGGTAAGAGATAAATAGGATTGATATATGGCTAGTTTTTCAAGCTAAAAATAAATACAACCTCACTTTTTTAGAAGCCGTTGGTTGGCTTTTTTAGCCGTCTCCAGAGGAACCAAACTACGTTTTATTTTAAGCTTAACCAAAAATACATATGTATATCCATCCAATGCAATTTCAACTCCAGTTTTTAAGCCAAGTCGTACAAAATCACTTTCATCTTGGTGACATGACATCCACTTTAGTTCTTTGCTAGGTATGTCCTTGGGATTATACAGTCAATTGAAAATACAAATATGTTATATTCATCCATCATATTTATCAAGTTCGTCTTTTAAAAGTTCATTAATGCCTTGATATTACCGTGCTATATAGTTCAACATTTTTAAGAAATTCTATGATTATAGACTATCTGCTCATGTACATAGGACTTCTGTTTACTCTGTACAGCTGAAAAAATCCTTGGAACCGATTATATTGTATTTAGATCAGAGTCAGAAGTTTTGACTCAGAACAATAGGTGTTCTTGCGTAGCATTTGTAAATAAGTTAATAAGTGTTGCAATAGAATTTAGCTTCAGTAATCCATGAATTGCTTCTGTAACTTTAATTCTTACTTGGTATCAATTTTAGAATTTTATTTTAACTATTTATCTATTTTTTTAAAGGAGTTTTTTACCAAAATCATATCCATCCATTTGAAGTTGAAAAATTTTTTGAATTTGCAAAAAAAATAAAATAAACAAACTCTAAATTAATGTTTTGAGATAAAACAGTAAAGATTATATAAAATCCATTTAAATTCGTCAAAATATTTTGAGAGAATAAATTAAACAATATAAAAAGCTTTAAAACTATACATTTCTATAAAAAAATTATATATATAAAAAAACTTAAATATTAAAAATAATTGGTATTGAGAAAACAGTTTTCAGTAGAAAATATTAAATTAGAGAAAATTAAAATAATTATTATACCTATACCTAACTAAGCTTAACAAAACTAAGCATTAAAATTTTATTATAGTAATATAAATATTACCTAACCATGATTTAATCGAGAGCTTTTTAAATGAGAATTATTTCGGGACCATTTACCAATGTAAACCATGAGGCTTAATATATTTAAACAAAAAATAAAATGTTAAATGTTCTTTTCTGTTTATGTGCGTCTCTCCATAAAATATTAAATATATTATCTTAATATACAAAAAAAAACATAAATGCAATTATTGGCTGTTAAAATTTAATAAACAAAAATACTTAATTCATAAAAGACATTATTGTTAAACATATTATGTTAACACCAATTCAAAATAAATGGTTTGTGAACAAAAAACAAAACAAAACAACGAACTCTTTATAATAAACTATTAAATTAAATTTCTTTTCTCTAGACTCTACACTCTTTCTTCTTGTTATAATACATTACTTCTGGTGAAATTAAAAATAAAGTACCAATATTATTCAAACTCAATTAAATATTTGACCGTTTTATAATATTATTTATTATTCATGGAACTATATGAAATTGAAATGCTTTCGAATGAAGTACAAACATCTGACTGTGCGAAGAATCGACCACAAATTGAAAAACCGTCTTAAAGTTATTAAATAAATTAAAATATGTCTTGTTAAAATACTTTTCTTTTTTAATTCTCAAACGATCGTGTTTTTCATTTAAAAGTCCAATTGCAAGACTTAATTTTGTATATGGAATTAAATTCTCTATATAACTTCCCTTTCAGGTTTTTTTTTCCAGACTAAAGGTAGAACTATAATGCGCATGAGTAAGCATGACCTACTGTCAAAATAAACGAACTGTTTCGTCATGTTTATACAAACATGATGAATGCTAATGCACATAATGAACATATGAAACATGAGAAAATCACTTGTTTTTAGTTTCTTTTAACTGTGTTAAAAATACATAATTTAATGTTAAATTTATTGATTTATTTATGAAATGGATAATTCAATGCAAATTCGTAGTCTTTTTTTGGTAAAATGCAATTTTTTTTCAGATTGTCAAATTCCCACAGCTGTCAAATTTACATATGTAAGAGCGGTTCAGATCGCACAGCTCATGCGGAGCTCATGTTTAACGAAACTCAACTTTCAAAACTGCAGAGATTTAATTCTGTATGCGTGCCCGTGCATTTCAAATGGGACTGTCAAATTTGGCTAGACCATACATTCTTACAATTTTGCATTTAGCTGCTTACACGAATTCACGTATAGAAAAGCGCGAGTAAAAAATTTTGTCTACGGGAGGAGACGGAGGAGTACAAGTTGATGACCTGTGATATATAGGTAGGTACGTGATTTTTTACTGGCGTTTCCAGGCCATATTTTTTTCTTCAATCGATCCCTACCAAACTTCGCAGGATCATCCGCTGGGATATTTTGAATATTTCCCGAAAATTTTATCAAAGTCGGTCAACCGTTTTGTAATAAATTGGAATTATTTGTAAGTAATTTTTGTGTCAAGTAAATCACTTGACACTCTTGACAGTGATCTTGGCCGTCATTGCCTGCTATGATGGGCAGTGACAGTAAAATTGGATATTTTTTTAAACTTCTTTAATCGTATTTGAAAGTTGATTATTTTAAAAATGTTCAAATTTTGTTCTCTTAATTTCAGTTAAGAACTTGTGTCTTAACGGATCTGCCAAACACTCAAAAATGACAGCTAACATTATATAGATTGCATTGTATATATATTTCTATAGTACGTCCATCGTATGTGCGACGTTTTCGAATTGCTCGATTGCTCGAAGCGCCATCTGGGCAAAGGTGGTAGAACCTGCTCTTGGGAGACTTTTGGAGGAGTGGCTTGTTGTTGGGAGATTTTGAGGGATACAAACTGGGGAATATTATAATGAGAAGCCATATAGAAAATTTCATAGAGTTGGTAGAAGATGAAAATTATAATTGTTGACTTTTTCTCTTTGAGCTTATTCGTTTTTATTTTGATAACGAATGTTCATAAGAAAAGGGAATTGGAAGTTATTTATTTATTCACACCTATTGTGAATTCCACGTGAGCAAAATTCCACACGGAAAAAATCCCATTTCACTATTCCCTTATTGTGAGTTTCGTGTGAAAAATTGTTCATGTTCGAAAAAAACTCCCTTATTGCAAGTACTTATTCCGTGTGGAATTTCTTGCCATTGACAGCTAATATTTCCATTTATTTTCGAAGGTGAACGAGATAGAACTAGTCGGGAATTGTAAGATTTTATTTGTTTTTTACCAACAAAAGTAAAATAGAGTTCATCTAAATGTTTCAGGAACAAAGCAGCACATACAAATCAAAACAAAATTATGCATAATGTATGTAGGTACACAGTGGGCGGGACGGATAAAAGCGCTACGTAAAATAGAAAGCGGCAGCATACAAAATGTATGAAAAAGAAACAAAACACAAATAAAAACTTTTTCCTCTACCAAAATTTGTGTGGCAATGCTTAGTATTTATAAGATTTTTATTTTATTGGGCGGGAGATCAAATTAAATTGAAAAAAAAATCATCACTAAAGAAACTTGAAATTATTAACTCTGAATAAGAATTTATCGTACTACAATTATTATATTCGATTGCCATCTGGCAACTCTATTGCTGATCTGTGGAAAGAATGACAAAAATAAAAATCGCGATGAAAAATAGAGGTTGATCGCAAAAGAGTGAAAATTAAGAGTAATATGAATTTTTGTATTCTAAGTCATGACATATAAAAAAATTCTTGTTAAAAAAATTAAAGTTTATAATTAACAAATAAAAAATAGGGGTTGATCAGAGTAATATGAATTTTTTCATGACAAAATAAAAAAAAAATCAAAATAAATTAAAGTTTTTAATTGACAAATAAAAAATAGGGGTTGATCGTAGAGGGGTGCAAATTAAGGGTTGTATGTATTTTTGTATGCTGTATCATAAAAAAATTAAAAAAAAAAAATTTGTCCAAAAAAATAAAAAAAAAATTTAGGGGGATGAAAACTGGCCATTACTCATATAAACTAACCGTGCGTTGGTCAACACATATAAACATAATTCTGTCCCAATTTCTGGCTTTGACGACGAATATGGCTTTTTAGGTAACAACGATATATCTCTTTCTCGTTCGCAGAGCAGTATCAAAATCAGCAGTACGCGGATGACAGCTGAAAAAATTTTTTATCATTGTTGAAAAATTGATTGAAAACAAGAGCGGAAATATTAATGTCGTGCGCGAAAATTTTTAATAGTGTATTATTAAACCTTTTATTCACGTATATCTCAAATTTCACAGGAAAAAAGAGATTATTTACAAAATTCTTTTATTTTTTGAATTAAAAAAAAAATCAAAATTGGAAAACGTTAACAAACCAAAAGTTGTGATTTTTGCAAGGAAAAGAGATCGGTCTTCCACAAAATAGATAGAAAAATTATCTTGGACTAGAATTTTTTATTATTTTTTGCTACTAAACAATTAACAAATAGTTTCTTAGTGTTTTAAATAATAATTCGATTAAAAATAATGGAAGTGTTAGTGATTATACGGGATTGAAGTGCGAGATTGTACTCCGCCAGTACAAAATGCGATTGTTTTCCATGGACGAATTCTCTACAATTCTTCAAGCTTAACAACAAATGCTTCTTGGCAGCCACAGGTAAGAAGGTGTGCGCGGTATAAGTGTTGATTTTACTCTTTCATCTTTTCCTTCCTAGATATTTCTTATTCAAGTAATCTTATTCACGGATATTGGCGGTGGGAAGTAGACAGGCAGCTAATGATACTTCAGAATTAAGTGGAGATAGATTTGAGGAGGATTCTCCATACTACGGGGCAGCAAAATTGTGGTTTGAGCCTGCTATCCAAACCAAGAACTATCTGAAGGTGGGTCTGCTACAAAATGAAAGCGTACTTGCTGGGGCCATCTCTGAAAAATGAACAATACGTCACAAAAAAATTCTTTCAAACCTACACTTACATATGTCGAATTCCTTGGATTTTTTCAGATTTGATCGGAAAAGTTGACTTTTTTTCCTTCCCAGGGATGTTGAAACAAAAAAGTTTACTGCATTTCCACACCACCTTAGATATATGTAGATATTATTTTCCATACATAATAATTGTGTGAAGATAAATGTATTGAAAATAATATTCACTCAAGAGGTATGCATATTGGTGCGTTAACCGATTTTTGTTCTAATGGGTGTTCGGTACAGGGGAAGTAGGCCTATTGCACCCATGCTGGAATTAGAAATAGGTTAAAATTGTATTTTTAAATTAAATTAAAATTTAAAGGCGTAGGGCTTAAACATATAAAAAAAAAAGAGAAAACTAAACAATTGAGAATGATTATATACACCTAAATTACGTTTTATAACAAATGCAAAATATATTTTGTTCTGATCTGTGTGAAGATTCGAAACAAAATTAAATGGTAGGTATCAATAAATAAAATAAAAAAAAAATATGTTAAACATATTTTTTTTTTGATTTTATTTATCGATACCTACACTAATTCGCAAATCAGCTAACTCCAATTTTTTCGAAATCGAGTTTTTGTTTTTGTTTAGTTTATATTATTGTGAGAAAATTATAAAAGAAATAAAAGACAATTAAAATAATAGATTTATTACACTATGTTCTAATGCAGTTTTCAGTTTTTAAAATTTATATTATATAAATAAATTCGAAGGTTTTAAATGTCTCCTATGGAGTTAGACTTTTTAGAGCTAGCTTGTTTGCGAATTAAGGTATCGATATGTATTAGTTTTAATTTAATATACCTTTTACCTCAGTTCTTACACTGTAAGTCCAGCGTCTTTTTTGTCCTTGACAAGTAGCCCTAGTGACAATGTCTTTTAAGCAGTTTTTGCTTGAAAATTACGATATCGTTTCATTAGCTTATTTGTAGTCATTCCTAGGCAAATATACATTACAAATATATTTGTTATTTTGTATACTTTACGAATATATACCTTAATTATCGCGAATGTAAAAAGCTGCCATTGGTATTAAAACCGCACTTCTGTGGCATGGGATAATTTCATCCTCCAAGTCATCGCAAAGTAACCACATATGCCCTGATTCTGATATTTTCTTATAATATGTTATAAAATGATCTGCAGTCGATTTATGCTTGGCGATAACTCCAGTCAATATTTAAATTCAAAAAATATAATACATAAAACATGAACGATTAAACAAATTAACACTAAAAAAATAATGTACCTATATTGTTGATGCTCGAATTCCAACGTGTCTGGTAAATCGTCCAATGTGCAATGTGCATTGAAGACTGAAGTCAAACTGCAGGTTTGGTCTTATGTCCAGTTCAACCCATAATGATTGGTGAATGTTGTTATTTCCTCTAACATTCCAGAGCAATTTGATGTTTTGCACTTAATGGGATTTCTTGATTGATATACTAGTCGTGTTTTGTTGGTAAGTGTTTAGTCACTTTAGCAAAATTTTGTATGGGATACGAAAAGTGGCGATAAATTGGTCAGTAATTAAAGTGAACATAAAAGTGAAGATAAAATCTTGGAATGCCTGGAAATTTTTGGCGCGAAATATGTCAATATATTTTTTGCTTAAAGGTTGGTGGCACCTACGACAGCTTAAGACATGGACTCCATATACAAAGATTATTAATGGTTGTGTTCATTGTGTTTTCTTTTAGGGCGGCGTGTTGCGGAAGAAGTAAGAAGCTTTCAACTTACGAAAGTTGCAAAAAAGGTTTGATGATTTTGAACTTTTCGCTTAAAAACAAATAAAAATTGGTTAAAGCAGATTTTTAAATAAAATTATATAATTTGGGATTTAATTTGGTAATATTCAAGCTAAATAATGATTATTTATCCGGTTTTTATTTGTTTGTAGTGGAAGGTGGGGTTCAAGTTGACCAACTCGGCATATTCAAATAGCCATACTTTGCAGACACATCCATAAAATTATTTGAAACTTCGGCTTGGCATATAGTCAAGAATACCAACTTTGAAATAAAATAAGAAAGTGGATACAAAAGTGAATATAGCGTTTTGTTGGTTCCTTCCAGTGCTGACTAACTAAAAATTACCAACAAAACACGACTACTATAGAGTTTTGCAAATTTTTGAACCCTTCAAAACTATTTCCAAAAGATAGATGGTTGACACCTTATAGTTCCTTTCTCTATTGAATTCCATCACTCCACAGTTCGGGCTGCTACATCGTTTACTGATCATTATAGCTGGTGCTGAGGTAAAAAAATTTGTTAATAAGCCGCCAATTGAGTCTGTTGCATCAATAGGATGAGGATGCAGTCTGGTAGTTAAGTCTTCTTTTATTTTGTAATGTGGCTTCAAAAGCTCCAATCTGTTTTTGTAAATTGCTGTGTTGGGCCCAGATTTTATTAATTTTACGACAAATTATAATACTGTATTTGATGAGGATTTTATTGCTTCTAAATATTTCGGATTAAACACAGCACTTAAATAAACCACATGGACGATTGCGTCAACACCACATGTGTTGACAATTTTATAAGAAGTCCCATTTAATTTTATTGGTTGTGAAATACACCCATTTTTCAAAAGACTCAATTGTTTGTTTTGAGTTTGTGTTTTATTGATGTTTAAAATGTTTTCAAAATAAAATCCTTTTGCCGGTTTAGAACTTTTTTTAAATTTTAATTGTTTTTGTTCCTTTTCTTTAATGAGTTGTTTTATAATCTCTATCTCTATTTTGTCTGTCTCATCTTCATCACGATATGGGCTGCTGGTGAATGGTATGTTTTCAAATTCATCGTAAACAAACTTTCACTCACGTTAGTTTTTCGTGGTGTAAAACTTTTATCACACTTTTTAAAACTGGGGTGGCAGTCATTTTCAATGCTGGTTTCCTGAGTATTTTCTTGATATTTACTCTTTTTTGAAAGACCTCGCCAATCCTCATATGAAAACAAATCAGAATCATCCTTATTAAAAATAAGTGGGCTTTCGGGCACGGAAGATGGAAGATTTCTGTGCAGATGATTTATATGTTTCAAGTTTGATGCCACTACCATTGATCCAGTTTGGATTCCCATCAGGTGTTCATGCAAGAAACGATTAGCTGTGGTTGGCAATCTCACAGTGGCCAGGAGCGTCCTTTTCAAGCTGCCAAAATATCCTTCTTGATATGCAGTTGATGCGTGCTTTTCAGGGCAAGGAATGGCAGCTGCAGTCCAAAGAGGGAACTCTTTTCCAAGTCTTTCCATGTTTTTAATAAAGTCCGACAAGAAATAGGCATTGGCATCTCCTTTAACATGATTTTCTTTAGGCTTCGCAAGGTCAATTTTTTCTTTTACGTATTTATGTTTCAAAGTGACATCATCCTCATCAAAAAAGTTGTCAACTGGCTGTGGAGTATCTTCAGCACGCTCTTCATACGTTTCAATAGTTTCTTCCATTTCAACAATGATCCTTTCCCTTTTGACCATATAGTTTGTGAGAGTATTTCTTGCTTTTTTTACATCTATAACTTTGCCAAGAATTGTAACTTCACCGTTTTTATATGGGTGTAGAGCAACAGCACAAGTCAAAAAAAATACATTCCCAAATTCTTTGATTTCTTGGCAATCGATCATAAGGGCAATAGTGCGGAGGAAAAATCGTTTTACATCCGGATGACATGCTCTTTTTTCGCCATCCCAACGTGCAACTAATGCCATAATATGTGCTACGTCGACCCGAATCAATGTCTTAGCTGGACGTGTGTTTTGTCTTTTAAGTTCATCAGTGGAAGCCCATTTAAAACATTCGTCCACATAATGTTTTAACGACATGTTATTGAATGAGCGGCACATTCCTAACAAAATGGCTCGCCCATAATCGCTTATAGCTTGTGGCGGAGCTTTAGTTCCTGCTCTTAGCCACCTGTCCAACAAAAATTTCACAAAACCATGGCTTTCTGTGATCATTTGACTCACTGGGACGGTCTTATGGTCAACATTTATTGTGGCGGTATACAAAAAAATGTGACCCGTCTTTTTCCCCTCAAATAAGTCAAATTTGTTTACAAACTTCCCTGTGGCATCGACGGATATTTCAGCTTTTGGACCCATTGTACGCAGATATTCCCTGTACACATGAAGCTGATTTATTGTAAAATAAATAACGAAGAAATTTATGGATCCCAGTTCTCGGATGGCGTTGTCGTATTTAGGATCTTTGGACATTTTTTGTATCATTTTTGTTACTTCAGTTTTTTCCTTGGACTTCATTCCTTGCTCAATTTTAGCACTTTCCATTTTTACCTTTACATATAGTTAGGACGTATGTTGGTTGGCATGTCTTGTCCAAACTGCATGCTTTCTTTCAATAATTTGTCGACATATATATTCCGGCGCTTACACCCGACAAATCTTTACCAATCTTTTTTCTTTCATCTCCTTTTACAGTGGTGCATACTCTTTCGTGGTAAATGTTTTTTCGAGTATCAACCGTTTTTATTATTAAATTTATATTTTCTCCATCATGTGGTTTTGTTTTTGCACAGCCCGAAATTTTATTGCCGCATTTTTTGCTGAGACAGTAGCCGGAAAATTTTAAATAGTCCACGTCATTTAAATAATTGTTGATTCTTGAATTTTTGAAATTGAAGGCACATGGCATATTGTATCTTCTTCTTAGAGCATCATTTATAATGCTTGACCATCCGAACTTTTTTAGCCTAGTTTGATTTGGCTCAGTGGGTTTTATCTTCTGCCATTCTTCAGAAGAAAGCAAAACATGAAAAATCTCCAGATTTTGTATTTTGTCTTCTTCATCGTCATAAGAAGAATCGATAATGCTTCTTGAAGTTTCCGTCTTTGATGAATCTGACGAATATATTGAAAGATTTTTTTCTTGATGAATTTCAAATCCATTTGATTTGAGCACTTGGCTCAAGTGCCCATTTTTGTTTCCCCGAATATAGGTGTAGCAAGATTGAGGTTTCCATAAACCACCCAAATCCTTACTCATCTGCTTATATACTTCTGCAGATGAAGGTGGTAGATTATTTGTCGTAAAGTGAGCAATATGCGTCGAATTTACTCTTAGTATCTCCTCTCTTTTGACGGTTGGCTTTCGACCAGCCATTTTTAAAAAAAGAAAATTTCTACAAGAAAAAAGTTAGAAAAAGAGAAGATCGAGAAGGAGATTTTTAGTTAAAGATTTAGGTAAAGAGGAAAATTTGGAGAATAGATAAGCAGTTAGAAAGGTGAAAAATAATAGAAAATAGTTTAAAAAGTGGAGAAAAGTCGATTTATTTTTCAAAAACAAGTTCCTCTAAATTAACAAAATAATTTTTCAGTCCTAGGTGATCTACGAACAAATCAAAATCCTGCCGTTTTTTCGTTTTCAATTCTCTTCCTGCGATGGCACAATACACTTGCCAAGAGAGTGAAGTTACAACATCCCGATTGAAGTGATGAAGACATATTTCAACGTGCTCGACGTATTGTAGTAGCAAGTGTTCAAAATGTGATGCTCTATGAGTACTTGCCAACATTTCTAGGATCCGATATACCTTCATATGGAGGCTAAAGGCAAGTTGTTCATCCTGTTTTTGGACATGTCTTTCAAGCTGCAGCTTTTCGATTTGGTCATACAATGATTCCTCCAGGTATTTATCTCCGTGATGGAAAGTGTAGCATGGCTTCTCAGATATCTGAACGTGAAGACTCTGTTCTGTGTTCCGACGTAAGAGACAAACTCTTCGGGCCCATGGAGTTTACACGACGTGATTTGGTAGCTTTAAACATTATGCGGGGAAGGGACAATGGTTTGCCTGATTATAACTCTGCTCGAATAGCTAATGGTCTTCCACCGAAAAATTACTGCATGGATATCAATCCGGAACTAATCGAAGAGCAACCAGAGCTCCTAAGGTGAGCGTACATGAAAATATACTTTATACAAACAATTTTGTAACTTTTACTTTTCCAGAATGCTCATTTCGGCTTACAATAACCAGTTAGATGATGTCGATATTGGAGGAACGCTTGAATCATATGGCAAATCGGAAGAACTCTTCACAAAAGTCATTAAAGAACAGTTTACCCGTCTTCGAGATGCTGATGGCTTTTGGTTCGAAAACGAGATGAATGGCGTATTCACCAGCGAAGAAATCGCCGAACTCTGAAAGATCACCATGTATGAAATTATCATCAATAGCACAGATATCAACCCAGATAAGATTCAAAAGGATGTCTTCATGTGGCATGAGGGAGATCCATGTCCACAGCCAATGCAGCTTAATGCCACTGAACTCGAACCGTGCAACTACCTAGAAGAATATGACTACTTTGCCGGATCAGAGCTGACTTTTATCTATGTTAAACAAATTGACATATGTGTGTTGTCAAACATAAGTTTACAATCGTTCGCTGGATTGAATATTTTATTTTGCTTTTGCAATGCAAAGAAAAAAAATCATAAATTTATTTTAATAAAAATAAATAGAAAACATACAAATAAAACAAAATGTTATTGTTTTATGTTTTGGAATGTACCAAAAGCAACACATTTCAAGTTTTAATTTCGGAAACAAATATTTTTCGTTTCTTTCTTTTTGTCAACAACACAAAATCTACCCTTGTGCATTTTTTGAAAACCAAAAAAAAACAGTTTTTTTACACCTCTTGGGGCTGTCAAGAAAACCTGGGTTGACCCTGGGTAAAATTGATAAAATTCAACGAACATAACTATTGTTATTGTTCATTTGTTTTTATTTTAATTTTTAAAGCCAATTTTTTTTCAAATTTCTTGCATTCTAGGTTCAAAACTAACTTATTTTATATTCATTTCAATTCACAGTTTGCGAACGTTGTTGAATTGGATTTGCCAGCACACACGGAATGTGTTATGTACTGCTAATAGACAAAGAGCGGAAAGAAAGCAACATAACGCAATCGTAATAAGGGTGGCGAAGGACTTAAAGAATGAAACCAGTGCCATAACGTGTGCAACGTCCACACGAATCAAAGTTTGTGCTGGTCTGCTGATTGTTCTTTGTTTTTCGTCGTTAAGGGCCCATTGGAAGCATGCTTCTGAATATGCTTTCAATGTCATATTGTTGAATGATCTGCACATTCCCATTAGTATTGCTCGCCCATAGTCGCTAACAGCTTGTGGTGGAGCTTTAACTCCCGCTCTTAGCCACCTATCTAACCAGAATGTCACGGAGCCGGTGTCGTGACATTCTGTTATTAGTTGACTTACTGAAATGGTTTTTCCTTCAAAATTAATGGTGACTGTATACAAGAAAATATTACTTGTTTTTTTTCAGGGGAATAATTCAAATTTTTTCACGAATTTTACAGTTGCGTCGATGGCAATTTCGGCATTTACTCCCTTCAATCTTATATATTCACGGTAAACATGAATTTGGTTATTTGTAAAATATATCACAAAAAAGTTAATGCAACCAACTTCTCTAATAGCATTGTCGTGTTGCGGATCAAGGAACATTTTTTGAATACGATTGATAACATCGTTTTTTTCAGTTGGCTTCATTCCTTGTTCAAGTGCTTTGGGGTATCGCGTTTTTTAATTATTATATTAAAATTTTCCCCGACTTCTGGGCAAATCTTCCCACGACCAAAAATTATGTTGCCACATTTCTGGCTGCCACAATAACCAAAGAACTTAAGGTAATCTTCGGCCCTTTTGGAAACTCTAGAATTTTTGAAGTTGAAAGCACATGGCAGGCTGTACCGTTTTTGGATAGCATTGTTTATAATGCTTGTCCAACCAAATTTCTTCAAGCGGATAACGGAACCGGTTGGTTTTATTTTTTCCCAGTCTTCACTTAGAATAAGAAGATGAAAACTGTCTAAGCCTTGGGGCTCATTTCATCCTCTTTATATGAGTCGGAACTGCTTAACGCCATTCTTTCCGGGAAACATCCCTCTGTTCATAGAAAAAGGGGTTGTTTTAAGATTGAATGGCGTTTACGTGAAACTCCCCATATGCTTGAATGTCACCTGTATATTCATTATGCACATATATTGAAAAAATTTATTTGTTCAATACTTATTTAATTTTCAAATTGGATGTTTTTTCTATAAAGGAAGAATTCGTTAATTATTATAAAAAGACTAACAAACCCTTGGAAATGATGTTTGTAATTTTAATTTTGTGTGTAGTAGATACATAAAAACTATATAATTTCAGTTAAAAATACCTTTATAAAAATCACTTTTTATAATATATTATTTGATAAATTTATGGGTTTTTTAAAACTTGAACAAATCACGCACAGATAAAAAGACACAGTGTTTCCAAAAGATTTACCAAATCAGAGTGAGATCTTGAGGTAAGGTATTTTCTTGTGAAGAAAAAGTCGTTACAATCCCAATTAATCATAGTAGCCACGAAATATTAAAAAAGAAAATACATAATGACAGTTTACTACTTATCTTCGAAACACTTATATTTATCAATGCCGTAGCCAAATTAATACCAGGGGATATTGAAAAGCATCTAGAGCGATGTGCTAAAGCACTTTGCAAATTTGTGCTATTATTGGTCGAGCTTCTGACAGTTTTAAAATTATTTAAGATGTAGATAGGTACTTGAATACTTTTGCTATCTATCTATACTAACTATATATATATATATTTATATATATACATATATTGGGAGCTGATGGCATGGACCAGAGGAGAGACCATCAAACCCGAAGTAAATTTTAGCATGTTTCTATTCTTCGTATCGAACTTATTATAGTTCTAATATCGTTATATCAAAAAGTTTATGAATATAAGGAAATAAAATTAATTTTGCTAAGAGCCAAAAGCTTGTTGTCTTTTCCTTCATGTATCCATCATTCGAATAAACAAACACAGATAGTGTTCGAACGCCAATTCAGGAACATAAGAAAGCAAACATTCTATTCCAGCACTTGTGCAAGCAGTAGATTAGAATGTTATATTTAGTTGAAATCAGTACAGCCCTTCATAAGTTCAAGCTGGTGTAATAAAAAACGGTTCTATGGCATCAGGTACCGTTAATAAGCTGATTTAAAAAATAATTTAGATCACCATTTGCAACAAAACACTCAAACAAGTAAAACTTTTTCAAAAATTTCTTTTTTTCTAAAACTTTTTTGAAGTATTATTTAAGTTTAGCAGTAGTTTCTAAGTTTTCTAAGACCGATACCATTAATAAGCTGTTTCTGAAAAAAAAATTCGGATAAATTAAATTACCATTGGCAACGATCGTCATGGAACTATCTGTTACGCACATATATTAATGTATTTAAATTTTGATTTTTTTCAAAAGAATTTAAATAAAAATATGTGAGGCATAATTTTACTGAATAAAACGCATATATTCTGTTTTTCATGTAAGGCATGATTTTGTCCTGTATTTGGCAACGCTATGGAGTTTATGCAAAGAGTTGAAATAGATGTAGATGTAGAACGTCTGAGCAAGAAGTGAAGTATTTGTTTGTGTGCAGTGCGTTGGTGTGTACACTACACCTACTAATTTAATTTCATAGTGCTGTGAGTATGGGTGCAGTTTCAGTTTTAAAGAAGTTTGCTAAAGTGCTGAAATGCTGACATTATCGAACTGTTTTAAGTAATAGATTGATAAGTGATGACAAGTTTCAGTATTTTAACAAAATTAATACTTTTTTCGTTTCATAAGGCGTGTTTTATTGGTAAGTGTTTAGTCACTTTAGCAAAATTTTGTATGGGATACGAAAAGTGGCGATAAATTGGTCAGTAATTAAAGTGAACATAAAAGTGAAGATAAAATCTTGGAATGCCTGGAAATTTTTGGCGCGAAATGTCAATACATTTTTTGCTTAAAGGTTGGTGGCACCTATGACAGCTTAAGACATGGACTCCATATACAATGATTATAAATGGTTGTTCTCAATATGTTTTCCTTTAGGGCCGCGTTTCGCGGAAGAAGTAAAAAGCTTTCAACCTACGAGAGTTGCAAAAAAGTTTTGATGATTTTGAACTTTTCGCTTAAAAACAAATAAAAATTGGTCAAAGCGGATCTTTAAATAAAATTATATAATTTTGAATTTAATTTGGTAATATTCAAGCTAAATAATGATTATTTATCCGGTTTTTATTTGTTTGTAGTGGAAAGTGGAGTACAAGTTGCCCAACTCGACATATACAAATAGCCATACTTCGCAGACACATCCATAAAATTATTTGAAACTTCGGCTTGGCATAAAGGCAAGAATACCAACTTTGAAATAAAATAAAAAAGTGGATACAAAAATGAATATAGCGTTTCATTGGTTCTTTCCAGTGCTGACTAACTAAAAATTCTCAACAAAACACGACTATAATAGATTATTTTTAGGAGATTGGAAATTTAAGTGCTTTTTGCCAAATACGAAAATTATCATACATTTTGCGTATGATAATGGTTTACAATCATACATCATACCAGCCCTATGATTATCATACATGTAGCATGATTATCATACGGTTGGTAGCGCTGTAAGTGCAACCTTCAAACTCGTATAGCTTAGCTTCTATAGAAATTTGAAAAATATAAATTTCCCGTACATATATCATGCCTCAATAATGAGTTTATAAATACGGCTGTTATCTTTTTCATATTTTGTATATCATAAATTTGGAATAGTGTGTAGCGGTAGCCTCAATAATTTTTTTGTTTGTCAAAATTCGGAGTCATAAGATTGTCATTGCCATACCCAAAACATATGAGCTATGAAATTAATACATTACGTAACGGTGTACAGCGGTTTTTTTTTTTAAACTATGATGGGTGTGATAAAATCAAACATTTAATCACCACCAAACCATTATTCACCACAAATTTAAAAAAACCAAATTGTTAAGTGGTATAAGCCTAACATTCCAGAATTTGGTGAATCAAAGTTTCTGAGATATCAACTTACGAAAATAACAGTTGCAAGGTGTTTCATACCTGATAAAACTAATTATTACTCCTAAGCCCGAATTCACCAAATTCTATATTATGTTCCAAATTGTTAAGTGGTATAAGCCTAGTGTTTGTACCGAATTCCAGAATTTGGTGAATCACAGTTTCTAAGATATCGACTTTCTGAAATAACAGTTGGAAGGTGTTTCATGCAAGATAAAACTTTTCGTACCCCAATATCTCAAAAACTATGATTTACTTAATTCTGAAATTTGTTTAACAATTAAGAACATAATTTAGAATTTGATTAGATTTTTTCTTTTATCACACCAATAATATTTTTAAAAATCAGACCAAAGTTGTACAACGTTACGCTACGCAATGCAGTTATTTTATAGCTCTTATTTCATTGTATGGCAATGATGACAATCTTATGACTCCGAATTTTAGTTCAACTTGGTAAACAAACTAAATTGCTGAGGCTATGTACACACCATTCAAGGTTTTTTTATATGCAAAACATCAAAATCAAAACAACAATTTCGTTTGTAATGATCTCAAAAATCAGCTTCAAAACTAATAAACTTAAATTTAAATACAGCTTCCATTTGATGTTTTGAATATCTTTCGGGAACACCCTATACATACATATATGTATGTTTTTTAAAACCCTCCTTTTAAAATATTTGCAAAAGATATTTATTCTTTATAAAATGGGCTAAATATACAGATTTTAGTCCACCTAGGGTGTCCACATTTCAACATAATTCAGTAAATTCAATTTTATAAATAACATATTTCGCTACAAGAGCAAGTTTGTTCGACTCAGTCGTGCATTTTAATCAAATTTTTATTAATATTTCCTTTAAACTGCTGTACCGATCTTAACGAAATAATATTTTGGAGGTTTTTAACATTTACAAATATTTAATATTTATCTAATAATTTCAGCAAAGAACAATTGAATATTTTATTGAAAATTAAATTGGCAGTGCACATCATTTTATGCGAATTGCAAACATTTCATGGCAGTATATGTGTTGCGGATTCCTTTTTTGCCGTCGGGGTCAGTGCTGGCATGCTTGACCGGCCTACTGCTCGTCGGAGGACGTAGGTACTTAACCCCTATCGGAACCGCGCATACAAAAATCATGCCAGTCTTTGCGTCATGGTGTTAAGGACGCGCGAGAAATTCGTCTCTACCCACCCAACCATGGTTGTCGTACTCGCCTTGACAACCCCTTTCCTTGCCATCTTCCGCCCTCTCTACCTCATCTTAAACCTTTCCATTTTAATGATCCTCATCCATAATCCTAACTTTTAAATTAAACCATTTTTAATAGATATTTAGGTTCAACTAATATTTGCAATTTTATTAAACATTTTCGATAATATTTTGTAAATAAACCAAATTTGAATATTATAATTATTGCTAGCTGACCCGGTGAACTTCGAATCACCTAGTTCGTTACCTACTAACAACTTTTAATTTTTGATTACTGGTTGCACTATGTACGTTTAAGATGTTTCGTTATTTACTCAAATTTATTCATAACAAAAAAAAAAATTGGAAAACAGTCGACTTGACGGGCCATCCCTGCAACTTCCCACTATTTTTGGACATTAAGTGCATCCAATTTTGTGAATTTTAGTGCTTCTGACTTCGCAAAGCTTTTAATTAAAAAAAAAAACATTATTTTTTGAAATTTTAAATTAAAATACGCTGACTCGGCAAACATTGTTTCGTCATTTATATTATTCCTAGGAAACATTTTTTTAGTTCAATAAAAATAACTATCTGCTATAAGTGTGTGAGGATGTACTTATAATCGAAAGCGTTATAAGCAATAAAAGTATGCTTTATTTAGGTTAATGAATTAATATTTATTAAAATAACGACTATATTTTGAATTATAATTTCTGATAGCTATCTAAACATAAAAAATAATTATTTACATTGTTTCTATCATTTATGGCAGTTGAAAAAAAATTAATCTCTCAGTGCAATAGAGTGTAGGTACTATATTCTTGGTTAGTCCGTCTTTAGCCAACACAAACAAACTGGATGGTTTCCCCACGCGAGAACATGCCACATATAGTTGTCCGTGGGAAAAGCATGGTGTTCCCAAATCTAAGCCACATACAGACAATGTCTGGCCTTGTGACTTGTTGATTGTCATAGCGAATCCCAATCTAATTGGGAATTGAGTGCGGCGTTTGAATTTGTAAAAAAATATGAGATTCGTTTGGCATTGGCAGCAATGAGCCCACTTTGTGATAAACTTGGCCTTTGATCTTAAACGTGGAATTAAATTGTTGACCGTTTGCAGCAACATTGTTAACTATTTCTGTTGCTCTAAACGATGTCATTTGAAAACATGAATTGAATGTGCGAATTGACTTCAGGAACAGACTGGAATTAGGATCTGTACCGATAAGTAAACCGTGCAATGGTTCACGTGGTGTTTCAATTTCGGTTAGTTGTACTTTTCCTGATGAGCAACACATCCCAACTATCTCATTTTTAAATTTAAGTGCATGACAATGCGGGCATTCTTTTTCCAAAGTACCAATAACCACTTTGGAATGAGCATAATATTCAACATCAGGCTCGTACTGGAACGCTAGTCGAAGAAATAAATCTGATGTAAATGCTCGATAAACTTGTTGGCGTTGTTGGTCGATTCCTCTACATCTGTCGACTATGAATCTACGCCTTCCTCTTCGTTCTAGCTGCCTTTGTTGATTTCGTTCATCTCGTGCATCATTCTCACATTCACATCTGCATTGTTTTCTTAAATTTGTTCACTTGAACTTCGTGCTCTTATATCTCGTACGGCTCTAGAATTGATCGTTCGACGACTCAAATTGGCCCCTTTGCGTTTTGGTTTTGGCATTACTGACTGAACATAGAACATGTAAATAAATGAAGTTAAAATACTTAAACTGATAGGTTGTTGGCGGGAGCTTACAAAACGTGTTTATTTACATGCGATCAATTAATTAACTGAGAGTTAAAACTATTTTTGTCAGATTAATAAATTGTAGATAAATAATTATTGCACTGGAAATTAATGATAAATTTACGATGATAGTAAAATTAACATGAGAGTTGCACAAAAAATTAAAATAATACGTATAACAGTCACTGCTACGATAGATACACAAATAAAACCAAAAGAAATGGCTGAAAATGTATAGTGAGTGAGAGAGTAGACCGACTTCGTCCTCATCCCGGGCTTATAAAAACGTGAATTTAATAAACGGGATGGTAAAAAACAGGATTTTAAAAGCGGGATTTTATAAAAACGGGATTTTTAAAAACAGTATTTTAAAAAACGGGATTTTAAAGACAGGATTTAAAAAAACAGGATTCTGAAAAACGGGCTCCCGAACCCAACCCATGAAAAATAGATGTTGTCCGATTCTCCACCCTGGCCGATATGCAAGCTTCGGATGACGAAAATCGGTCGAGCCGTTTCGGAGGAGATAGATTACAAACACCGTGACACGAGCATTTTATATATAAGATATTGTAAACAAAGATATGTATGTACTTAAATATTACTTTCACTAACTTTAAATGTTTATAAGTGCCGATTTATTTATTGCTGCAAGGAACATTCAATCTATTTGCAATGGACTCGTTTATCAAAACAAAACATTAGTCCCCAACCCAGAATCACTTTATAGGCACTAACAATATATTTCAGAATTTAAAAGATAAAGATAAAAAAAAACTCACTCCTTTACTTGGTGTTCTTTGTAAATTAATTGATGCAGCTGATGGTGATGGTGTGGCCACAGCATTCCCGACTGATCCAAATATGTTGGTTTGTCGTTAGCTGTGCTTTGTTTCTTTTAAATTTTGATACACTATCAATTGCCTAAAAACGTCTTCTATTCTAACCTACAAGTGCCTTAAATATGTCGCAAATAGCTTTAGCATAAATAAATGAAATTGCATATATAAACAAATATCACGTTGTGCACTGGGTTTTAAAGTTAAACCAATTATAGTGAGTTTTGGTTGAAATATCAAAAATAATTAAAAAAAAAATTATAAAAATTATTTCAAGAAGCGCTGGGGTTTTGAACCTGAAACCTCCGGATCACCGCGCAGGCACTTTATCCTCAGACTACGAGATCTATTAATTTCAATAGCTATTTGTGGCACTTAGCTCGTAGCTTCCTTATCTATGTTAAATGAAATGCCGGCGGCAAATCAATTTTACTTTAAAGAGTTAAGTTGGATTACTCTTAGCAGCACTTTTGAACGAGAATAGGGTAGGATGGAATATTTCACAAACATGCAGTTTGTAACAACTGTCAACAGAACCCTTTTTCTAATTCTGACTATCTCGTAAAGTCAGTCAATCACTGATTTTGAAGATTTTTTTTTTTTTTGCAGAAAATGCAAAGAACCTCCAAATGTGCGGTTCACAACTTTCTTTAGATGGCGCTGCTCCATGATTGTACTATAGAAATTTATATACAATGGTTATAGTGCGCTTTTTTGTATTTTTGTTTATCATTTGTGTATTTATTTTCTCACTTTCTTTATTTTTTGAAAATTTGTTAAACTGATTTTTTTCTACTGCACTGCAAAACTCTATTTAAACGTAAGATTTACAATTTAATTTTCCCGCCTTCGTTAAATGTCAACAAAAATGGCGGCTTTGACTGCTTTTAAATTAAGCAACTTCGCCGTTGCGACTTACGTCGATTCTGTTTTGTTTTGCTTCCGAGTCTCAGCATCACTTGTTTAAACCTTGCAACTTGAATGAAACAACTTTTCTCCAATGTTTTATTTTCTAAATCCTTTTCATTTCATTTTCTCTATTTAACGCTATTAGAGACCGCATGTAAAGAGACAATTAAAAAAAACTTTTCTAAGCAATTAAAGTTATTAATTTAATTCACTTTAAATAAAAAGCACATACAATAAAAGCAAAAATAAAACCTCTTTCATTTGCTGCAAGACCAAAGTCCTGATGTGTTTATGGCTAGCGAAACTAAGCTAAATCAGAAACACAAACTGACTAATAAAAATTACAATACAGTAAGAAGGGATCGGCCCAACTCCTCTCAAGGGGGTGGGGTCGCAATCTTCATACGAAAGGGCATTAAACATAAAGTTTTATATAATAGTGAAGTGCGAAGATTCGGGTTGCTAGAAGCTTGCATCGTTTGCATTCCTCTCCAGCAAGGGAAAAGAATGTACGCAATCGCGGTGTACGCACCTGACGCACCTCAGCCGGCTAATTTTATCACAGAGCTCGAAAAACTTTTTGAATCCTTAAGACTGAACTTGGATGAGAATTATTATCTCATGGCAGGGGACTTGAACGCCAAACATGTAGATTGGGGAAATCAAGTTCAAAATCCTAGAGGGAACCATCTTTTTAATTGGATGGGACGATACAGTGTTGAGTGTAGGATCGACCTTCTGGCTACAGATAGACCGTCATTTCCGAGAAGTGGTAGTTTTCTGGATCTTTTACTGCTTGACTCACGACTAGTTATAACTGACGCAACAAATCAACTGACAAGAAACTGCTTACGAACAATTGAATATGACAGTGATCACTGCGGGCTCGCCACCGTAATACAGCTTCCAAGCGAACTTGTGGAATTGGATGAGTTTGTGCCAGCGCACTCTTACAATTTCAGTAAGACGCGTTGGCCACGCTTCTCCAACTCCTTGGCAAGAGAAATACGTTCCGATGACATTTCTCCACCAAATGACAGGAACCTGACGAACGTCGAGATCGACGGGTACCTGACTCAAATGGATACGACTATAAAACGAACAATGGACAGAACAATCCCAAAATATAAGGAACAAGACCCTACTGGTTTATACAATAACGCTACAATCGACGCACTACACCGACAAAAAAGTGGACTGCTGACTAGATTGAAACTTCTTTATAGACGTTTCACGGACACACGTGATCTGGAGATTAGGACATTGAAGTCGTCGATCAAAAACATTAATGTTCTGATTAAACAAAATTATAGATTGTCTATTTAAATTATATTGGGATAACAGAATTCGGGCCGTTAATTCTAGCGACCCTAGTATGTTTCCCCAAATAAATAAGATACTTAGACGAAATGATCAAAACGAACTTCCATGTCTTAAACTTCAGAGGACAACAGATAACGAAGACGTACTTACGATTGCGAGTATAGATCCAGAAGGTGCCGTTTTCGATGATAACTTTTTTATGATAGAAGATCCTCAGGAAAAGGTAGAAGCTGTAGGGGCTGCTTTCCAGCAAGTGTATAAGGTGAATGCTAGCATTCGTCCGAATCATAACCTGGAGAACAGAGCCTTGCTGCACAATTTCTATCTTGAAAATAACATAACGCAATGGCGATCTGAGAATACTGGTTTCACCGGGTTCAATGACGAAAACTTGGCAAACGCCACCATCGCCGAGCGAAATGGACCCAGTTCATTGTTAATTTCAAAGGTAGAACTTCAGTTAATTTTTCAAATATTAAAGAAAAAGAAATCTGCGGGGGTCGATGGTATATCCAACATTGTGTTACGACATCTCCCTGAGGAACCATAGACATTTATACCACACTGTTCAACAAAACAACGCATTGAATAATGCATATTATCCAGTGAGTTGGAAGACAGCTGTGGTCCATCCTCTCCCCAAAAAGGGAAAGAAGAGCTCCAATCCGGCAAATCTTTGGTCGATAAGTCTTCTTCCAAGTATCAGTAAGGTATTCGAAAAGATTCTCAATAGAGCTCTGTTCAAGTGGGCTGAGGACAAGAATATTATTCCAGATAATCAGTTTGGCTTTAAGGCGGGGCATGACACTATATTCATGCCGCGTCTAAGTTAGTTTCTGATGTTCAATGGAACAAAACGAAAAATCAATGCACGGGCGCCGTTCTGATTGATTTAGAGAAAGCTTTCGACACCGTATGGTTAGAGGGTCTTTATCTGAAGCTATCTAGATTTGGCATAAGTAAACCACTGTTATATATGCTTCATGACATGCTCAATGGTAGAAAGTTTGTTGTCAAAAGTGGCAATGTAACTTCCACCTCAACTTTTGATATTAAAAACGGTCTACAGCAAGGAGCTGTGAACTCACCGATTCTTTTTAGTATTTACACCAGCGATCTGATAGGTAGTCTCACTCATGCGATTGCGTATGCCGATGACCTTGTAGCATACAGGACGGGTCCAAAAGTTGAAGTCATCAAAAATCTCTTGCAGCGTGACTTCGACCAGATTCAGCGATATTGTGATGACTGGAAGTTAAAAATTAATTTTCAGAAATCAGAAACTTTCCTGTTTAGAACCCCTTTGTCTAAGGCTTCTAGGGATACAAGAAAGAACTGGAGAAATCTAGTGATCGTAGGACCAAACGGATATCCACTGGCGAGTAAAGATGTAGTAAAGTACCTTGGTATCTGGCTAGATCAGTATCTATATTTCAATCGACATATAGATGCTGCTCTGGCCAGAGCTAGGGGAGCGTTTGCTTTGACAAGACGGTTGTTTTATAGCAGCCGCCTTGAAAACAGGGTAAAGGTGATTTGCTACATGGCCCTCATCCGGCCGATGATTGCCTATGGGTGCCCTGTGTGGTTTAACGTTGCCCCATCTCAAATGGAAAAGATTCGGGTGTTTGAGAGGCAGTGTCTTAGGACCTGTCTTGGATTACACAGAACACCAGAGTCGGAGTACAAACATTATTATGCCAACGAGGTCTTATACAACGGGGCCAATATAAACAGGATAGATAACTTTTTAATCAAGCTGATTCGGGGTCACATTGCAAGAGCGATGACCTCAGTAAATGGACTTATTTTCGGGGCTTATTACCCCAATGAAGAATATAGTGAGTTCGTTTGTCTTAACGGTTTCATCCCGCCCGAGACATTCCTCTATTTAGACAGTCGGGGGCTGATACAGGATAGATTGGCGGTTCCGTTAATCTACCACGTCGGCCGTAGAACTGTGGAAAGGCGAATCCTGTATGGTCGAGACGTCGGCTCTAGGAACGGAGCAGAGCGTCTGCGGTTCAGTAGAGCTGTGCCCCTTCGGGACAAAAGGGACTTTTATAAGCAAGTTCAAAAATACTGGTGGTTGGGTGACCACCTTGATATTGATGGTTAGTCAAAGTTGTTGCCTTGGCCGACCTACGCATTTTTAAGTAGTAATAGGTATATTTCATGTAGGACAGTGGTGGCAACAAAAAAAATATAAAACACATATTGCATTTGTTGGTGTATATGTGCATTTGGCGCTGTTCAATATGTATATATATATATGTATATGCTGGTGGCTGTTCTAGTTTTAAGTTATTTTAAGTATTTTTAAGTAGTTTTAAGTTAATTACGTATATTTACGTATATTTTAGTTTTATTTAGGGTAATTTAGTTTTATTTAGGTAAAGGGTAGTTTTAAGATTTTTATATAAAATAAATGTATTGGAAAACGAGTTTTTTAAATTTTTCTCGTTTAGTTTTAAGTAATTTTGAATTTTAATTTAAGTTAGTTTTTACGCCCAAAGGCATTTTTAATATATAGTTATAGTATAATTTAGAGCGCCCGTATGGGGCCAGTAAGTTAGTTAAGTTATTCTGTAAGCTAGTTTTGAAGGTTTTTGTCTAGCATTTAAGTAGTTATAAGTTGGATTAAAAATAAAAATTGAATTTGAAAAAAAAAAAAAAAAAAAAAAAAAAAAAATAGGGTAGGATGGGATATTTCACAAACATGCAGTTTGTAAGTTTGTAACAACTGTCAACAGAACCCTTTTTCTAATTCTGACTATCTCGTTAAGTCAATCACTGATTTTGAAGATTTTTTTTTTTTTTGCAGAAAATGCAAAGAACCTCCAAATGTGCGGTTCACAACTTTCTTTAGATGGCGCTGCTCCATGATTGTACTATAGAAATTTATATACAATGGTTATAGTGCGCTTTTTTGTATTTTTGTTTATCATTTGTGTATTTATTTTCTCACTTTCTTTATTTTTTGAAAATTTGTTAAATTTCGTTAAATGTCAACAAAAATGGCGGCTTTGACTGCTTTTAAATTAAGCAACTTCACCGTTGCGACTTACGTCGATTCTGTTTTGTTTTGCTTCCGAGTCTCAGCATCACTTGTTTAAACCTTGCAACTTGAATGAAACAACTTTTCTCCAATGTTTTATTTTCTAAATCCTTTTCATTTCATTTTCTCTATTTAACGCTTTTAGAGACCGCATGTAAAGAGACAATTAAAAAAAACTTTTCTAAGCAATTAAAGTTATTAATTTAATTCACTTTAAATAAAAAGCACATACAATAAAAGCAAAAATACAAGTATTTATTGACAAACCTAAAAAAATAGAAAATTCTCAGAACTAAAACTACACCCTCTTCTTTTTGTTGTTTGATTTATTTTCCCAGTTTATATAAATCAGTCTTTTCCATCTGCTTTACTTTTCCTTGCTGTTTAATTTCATTCTTGGCTGAAAATTATAAAGTATCCTTCATTTTACTTGGCTTAGTTGATTCTGCTTTAAGATTTTTGTTTCACTTTTGAAATGCTAAGTTGAAAGCGACATCTCAACGCACGCAACGCGTTCTATGGGTTTGGCTCTTAATGAATACGACAGAATGCTGACAACAGCTGACATATGACAGAAATTGAGACAGAATTATGTTTAAATGTGTTAGTTTTGTGTTCAGGCATGAGAATTTTTTTTGCGTTACATCACGTTACGTTACAATTTTAATTGTTTATAGAACTGTCAATATTATTACATTTTGTTAAATATTTACTGAACTATGCTTTACCAAATTCTAAAAATGGTTTACCAAATTTGAGAAAAGCAATTCCGATCGTTTGATACCAAAAAAGTCCACTTTTGTTTCTATGTGCTGCAAAGTATAGGTACGCCAAACCTTAAATTGTTAATAACTAATTAACTAAACTTTACCAAATTCTAAAAATGCTTTACCAAATTTTCCCAAATGTTTCCCAAATTATATGAACAAAAAAAAATGAAATTCCCGACATAGTGCTGCTAAGTATACGGCGGTGGCACGCATACAGAGTTAAATCTGTGCAGTTTTGAAGGTTTGTAGGCAAAAGTAGGTGGAGCTTCCTGAGTTGATGTTCTATTTAGTTATTATTCTATGCATTAGAGCAAGCGAGAGGAGAGCATATCAATCGAAAAATGTCAACGTTCTCTTTGTCTTGCATTTTTAAGACGCCTTTTAAATTTATTTGGAACAAAATGGGACTTTAGTTTATTGGCTCTTTTATAACTGAAAGTGGTTGGTGAGATTGAAAAATGCCATTTTAAAATTTAACAAATCAATAAATATTTGAAAGTGTTTGGAGAAACTGGTCATTACTCTACTTAAATTTTTCTAGTAACGTTCCCAATAAAACACAGTAAATAACAACAAACTGCTGTTTCTTTTTTAAATATCACAAGACCAGGGACACAAGATCATTTGAAGGGAGCAAATTTATGTAAAAAATTGGATTTTGAAAATATGTGGACTTGTCATGTCATGTTTTGCAAAAAAAAAAAAAAAAATAACGCGCACATCGCCCAACTCTGGCCTGACCTTATTGTTCATTTAAAGTTTCTGTTTGTAATGTACAAAAACACAAATAAAATGACAGCCTCTCATTTCAAGTCAAAGTGACAGATATCAATAAAAAATAAAATCCAAATCGGCGATAGGGCTTTTTAGGTAACAACGATATATCTCTTTCTCGTTCTCACAGAATTGTCAAAAACAGCAGTATGATGAACAGCTGATTTTTTTTTATCATTGTTGAAAAATTGATTGAAAACAAAAGCGGGAATTTTAAAGATTTGTGCGCGAAAATTGTGAAAATTGTTGGTTTTGCTAATTAAAATAAATTTTTAAGCCACGGAAATCACAAATTTCACACAAAAAAGAATACCGCATTCAAAAATTATTTCCAAATTGTTTTCTTCAAGATCTTGAGTTTGACAATTTGAAAAAAGCGCGATACATATTTCAATCTGTCTTCATCATAGTGTGAGCTTTGACAAGATGGTAAAACTCCCTATTCGGTAAAATTATGAACTTTATTCATCAAAATAATTGTTATTTTGAAATAGTTTTATAAATATTATTCAGCAATAAATAAATATAAAAAGCATGGGTGAGTTAAAATTACACATTTCTACAAATTGATATTGTCATCTCCCCAAAACCCAAGCAAATTTTCACGCCTTTTTCCATTTATATGGGGGCGTTAGAATTTTACGCTAAATTTGATATTTTATTTTTATCCAATAAAAAAACATTTTGTTTTAGATACAAAAGATTCTCCATCAGTAAAATTAGAAAAACATCTGAAGCTGCTCAAAGAAGAATACACCAAATTGCAGCGCAACTATGCCGATTTAGAACGGAAATACAGCAAAGTTGTTGCATCCTCTGGCGATGCTGAAATTGGTGAATTTAGTAGTTTTGTGTCGCGTCTCGTTATGATGGTGGCTTCGTTGTATGGCCGAAAAACTTATTCAGATCTTACAATAAAAATAAGTGAAAAGTCTATGCCGGCACATAAGTTCGTTCTAAATGCTAGGTCAGAGGATTGGCGCGAAGAAATTTTGGCCGATGCCAACGAACTGGATTGGTCTGATTTAGATGAAGACATTGGGTTTGCATTGTTACGTTGGATCTACACGGATGTAGTTGATCTCCAACATGATAAGCTTGCTCTAGGCTTGTTGCGTGCTGCTCACAAATTTAAGCTACCCGGTTTGCTGGGGCTGTGTGAGAAAGCTCTAGTAGCTTCGGTTGGTGTTCGGTCGTGTGTTCGTTTTTATTGTGTCGCGGAAGAAGTAGGGGCGGCCAGTTTATTAGATTATTGTTCGGGATTGATATCGACGCATTGGGACGATTTGACGCCACAGGATTTTGAACATATGTCCGGACCATTGTTGTATCAAATGCTGAAGAGCAAAACAAAACATCCCCTGCATGCAGCTGTGCGTTTACTAAGAGAAGATGTTGTTTTTCTATGCTTGGTCGAAAACGATGGATCGGTAAGTTATATTTTATTTATTCTTATTTTAAAAATTCTTCAAAGCATCTGCGATTACAATTAAAATCAACTGAAACCTTTAAAAGTTTGAATTCCAATAACTTGCCCCGCCTTCTAGACGAGATAGTTCTTTTGGTATAGCTTGAACAATAGTAATTAAAGCCGCGTATCGATTATGCGCGGCTGCCGCGGAGCCATGTTTGACCGCAGCAAATCAAAAGTTTGGTTCGTGAGCCAATTTTTGAGAATTTTGTGATACAGCGCGGCTGCCGCGCGAGGCACATGATCCAATGCTTGCGAGACAAAATTATTTATTAATTTTTTGTTATTTTACTTTGCTTTGGGAACCAAACCAACACAGAATATCAATTTATAAACTGATATTAACGAGAACAGACTTTTTTTTGTTTTTAACAATCTCTGTTCTGTTTTCTTAACCACGAACATAGAAAAGTATTCAACACCGTCCCAATTGCTCGCGAGCCAAACGCTTGCCGCGCACAAAAATCCATCGAAATTAACTCGCGGCTAATCATGTTCGTGCGAGGCAATGTTCGAGCTGCCGCGCGCGCCAAACAGGTATCCATTAAGCGCGGCTTCCGCGCGAGCCAATGTTCGATGGTTTACCGCGCGTAGTCGATACGCGGCTTAAAAGCACAGATACACTATCAAAATGAAGCCAGAATACAAAAAAAAAAATTGCGACACATAATGTTCAGTCAAAGTAAACCTGGAAAACCCTCTCTCACAACAGTTTCCCATGGCGTAGTGGCCAGTGTTTCGAACTTTCAGGCCATAGGTCTAGCTTGAAATTTAGGCTTTTCTTGCAATAAAGTTACAAATCCTCCTCAAAGTCTCCTTCAGTTATGTAGCATTAGCAAAGCAATCATAAAGATTGGGGCTAGTAAGGATAAGTTCATTATTTAATTTCAAACGTAAAAAGATTCTTTATTTATTTATTTATTTATAGCTAAATAATTTACAAAAGTATTTTATAAACTATTTTTTAAGGAAGACCATATAGTGTCGTTTTTTGAAATGCACAAATGTATGTACGTACATGAGTAAAATTTTAATTTGTGTGAATAGTTGATTTGAATAAAAAATAAAAAAATAACAAAAGTAAAAGATTAACTTGTATTTTAGACATTAAGAATTTAAATATCATTAAACTTGTTGTGGAGTAATGTTGCTTCTTTGATGTTTTGAAGGGACTGCAAAAGAGTTGGATCTAAAAGTTCTGCTAGTTGTTGCTCAATAAGTTGTGGTTCATTTATACGCTTGGAGATAGGGCAAGTAACCAATATATGCAAAATAGTAAGAGCAGTTCCACAGTTATGACATTCTTCTGGAGATTCTCTGTTGTACAAATGCCGACTGGTGAAAAGGGTTTTTCCTACCCTGATTCGTAGCAGTTTTATACAGTCATTTCTCGTAAACGCTGTATTGTATGGTGTATGATTAGGGGAAAAGTGATGTTTTCGAAGAAAAGTTTCTGAATGTTTCCACTCCTCAGCTATCTGCGCCTTCTGTATTGATTCAAAAAATTTTTTTGTAAGTCGATAAGAAATAGGGATTTCTACTGTCAAAGGGTATTTATTAATTTCTTTAGCTGATGTATCTGCAAATTCATTACCCGGTATTCCTACAGGTACCCAAGCTAACATTATATTGCTGTGATTATTGAGGCTGTTCTGATGGATTCCAGGGAAGGACATTTATCATTTTTTAGGTTATCAGTGAAAATAATGGTTCTCTTCTTAAGGCATTGGGCTATGGATATAGCTTTTTCGATAGCTGCTAGTTCTGAAATGTAGCTTCCAGCTAGATCCAACAATAGTCCTTGATGGATAAGTTTTGTGTTTCCGTTCATCTTAAATTCAATCACTGCATATAAGAAGTTATTATCATGCAAAGAACCATCGGTATAAAAAATTCGATCTGCATTTGAAAACGCTATCATATCCTTGTGGAGCTTACGGTATTGTTCACATAGGGTTTCGTTTTTTCTAAACTTTGCTAAGCTGGTGTCGATTTTGAGAAAGTTTCTTTTCCAAAGTGGAGGGGATTGAAGCTGTCTTTTATACTCATTTCGGGAAATACTATTTGAGTTGAAGGTAGCAAACACTTTTGCTATTTTGATCGCTGTTTCCAGGTGTGGTCCTTTCTTTCGAGAGAAAATCATTTTTAGTGCGTAATTCTTGAATTTTAATTGACTAAGCAAGTTTTTGGTATGCATTTCCCATTTGAGATTAAGATTCTTCTTAACAAAAGAATAACAGGATTAATTCCAATGATTTTTACTTAGAATTAGCTATTACACAATAATAAATAGAGTGGAAATATCGTTTGAAAGAGCTGTTTTGTTTATTTAAGAATGATAATTATTTTTTGATGATAATGAAAAAAAAAAATAATGAAATTCGCACGGGTAGCACTTCTCATGTCATGCAATTTTAGTAGATATCTATAGTTACTTCGGGAGGCACCGTGCAAAATATATTACACAAAACAGTAGGGTATAATGCACTCCTTTTGTTGCATCCAAGATCTTGCAAGAATCAACTGTTTGATTTTATTGACTTGCTCATATGTTGGCGAATTGACTTGGTTTATTTGTTCTGAATATCCACACCAGTTTTCAATCCATTCTAATATATTTATAGTACCACAGATATTAATTTGTGAGTTTGGCTTTACCCAAAATCTTATATGAATTTCCTATTGTCTTATTTAAAAGATAAAACTATCACATTATTAAGTTTAAATTTTGTAATTTAGATAGATAGATAGAACAACAATGCTATGATTTATGTGGTTTTGTTGAAACAACAAATTGGGGGTCATCGTACGATCGATGTGCTTTCGTGACACGTTCAACCCATCACGTTTTTGGTCAACTATGACAATAGGTAGGTAGGAATGACGGCTATTCTGCTAGAATAAAACCCACCCGCCGTTTTGATATCATAAACTAATGAAACCTATTATTTTGTGGAGGTTGGGATAACGTTTTGATGACTGTGGTGTTTTAAGGTATGGAATTGTGTTGCTTGGTGATGATCCCTTTATTACCAACTTCCATAGAAAAACAAGAGATCCTCGGGTACCTCAGCCAAGGGAATTGGCCCATACCCCCCATCAGGCTTTGTGCCAGGCTGTTAGCTCCGATATGTCTGTCTTCGCCAAAAACCTAAACAGGCAGAGTGCTGAATGGCTTAGGGTAGAACCAGTTTCCCCGTGAGATCTATTCGATTTAGGAAAAGACATGATTTCCGCAGTAGACATAACCCGCCTACACGGCTAAAAAAATGTTCTTGCTGAAATCATGTAGCTCTCTTGATCCGTTTTGTCGGCCCATGGAAAAGATGAGATATTGGTACGGTGATTTATGTTATAAGGTTTGAAATTGTTTTGTAATCTTAGGATAACTCAAATCAGATATCAAGGTTTAATCGATCGAGTGCATTTTAAAGATCAACAAACGCAGCGTGAAAATCACTTGAGGAATCAAGATATTTGTTTTATTTTGCTTCTTACAGGCTGCATTGCATCTGCGGTTGATTTAGCCCGTCTTATTAACGATTAACGATCTTCATGGCTTGAGTGAATGATAACTATTGCAGTTTTCCGTATCACCCCTCCGCTTGTAAATTGAGAGAAGGTTATTTTCCCTCATCACAGCTACTTAGATTCATTTATTATTTGGTTATCATATACATACCCAATCACTATCCGGAATCCCAAAAAGAAACTAGCATAGGCAACTGGGTATTTTATTTACTTTTCTTTCATAACAGATATCATATTATTAGTATTATTATTATTATTATTTAACATTATAGTACACGTATGAATATTATATTTTATAGTATCCTTTATATATCACAATAATTTCTTTGAAAAGTCTTCAAAGGTGTTTCTCCCCATGTTTTGATTTATAATGTTACATAAATCTTTTCAATAAATTTAAATGACATTTTTTTTATAAATTATGATATTTTGATTGTTTTCTAGTGTCTATGAACACACTTTCGCATTATTTTTATAATTATAATAACATTTAACATCATTAAAAGAAAAGAAAACTTTGCGCTTAGTTGCTTACCTTGAAGCTTTTAAAGTAAAATTATGTACGTTATATTATATTCTTAAAACAAAAAAAAAAAAAAATAATCCTCAAGATACATATTTTGAATGTCTACTTATTTGTTTAGCTAAACGGAATGTGTACCTATTAGGCTTATGTTCACAAAGCTTGGCTTCGAAGTAAATAATAGTTTTGTGAAATACTACATAAAACCATCATATTGAATGTATAACTTTCAGAAATTCAAAAAAAAAAAAAAAAGATTAAGGAAGCTGATTTACTAAGGCAATACATATGATTTTTTTAAACGCAATTGTCTTCTCTATAGACGATTTATAGAACAATTTATAAAATATTTTGTTGTATTAAATACAAATATCACAATCATTGCATTCGCAAGCAACATATTCGTTGGGTCATTGTTCTTGGCCGCATTACACAAGTTACCCCTACAATAACAGTACGTTGAACCTGACAAGATATCCTCTTCACAGCCCTCTTTGTAGGGTTCTTCTACTTTATGTTCCTTATGCCAAGCACCTTGTCTGAGAACCTTTATTTTTATATAAAACAAAAAAATACTAAGAACCAATGCAAAACTTGTTCGTTAATGTTGTTTTTACCTGATCAGTGTACTTTTGGCTAGCACATCCTCTGGTTACTGTATCTACAGTTCCATTTTGCAAATGTAATCTGGAAATTTTTTTAACACACATTGTCGAATATTCACATTCGACAATGTATTCATCTGATTCATCGAATTTAGAACACAGTGGGGTTGAAATTTTCTTATCGCCTGTTTGATATACAGATGGCGATACTTGGCATTTGTAGCATTTGACAGCAGTACTGGGTTCTGTAAAAAAAAAAACAAAAGATTGTTAATATTAGTTAATTTAAATATTGGGATTATTTATCAAAGTAAAGATATCTGTTTAAACGTAGGGTTGGGTTACGGACCCGAAATCGAACTAGATTGTTGGCGACTGGCTTGGCTCTTATGCAAATTATGCTTGCACAAATAGTATTACAATTTATAAGAAGAAGAAAAATGACGATTATTAGTTTGCTAAAACCAAAATTAAAAAAGCGATTAAAAACATTAACAATTTAACTAGTAGAAGCTTGTTTCACTATGGAACAGAAAAAATTAAAAACCAACGATGATTCGATTTATTAGCAATGTTTTGTTTGAACACGTACATGTACAGTACATATTTAATTCGCGAATAATTGATATTTTGCTTTGAGAGTTTTTTTTAGTGTATCACTAATAACCTCCTTGTTATTAATTACCGCGGCCACACAAAATGATCGCATGTAAAAAAATCGACATTCGGACCCAGAGATCAGACCATGTTCACTATATATATGTATTTTTGGGTCGCTGAATCCGAATCCATGGTCCATTTAGCCCTAAATGGGTCTGTGTTTTCCGTAATCACAATAATACCATATGAACCATATGACTGAAAATAATGCTAAGAAATACGTATTATTGAAATTACGGATCACACATCATAAATTGAATCAAAACCGGTAGACCCGTTATTGTTTGTTCTTTTGAAACTTTCAGAAAGCTACAATTGTATCAATTGTCGGCATGTCGTGAAAGTAAAACAGTGCCAATTTGATCTTATGTCACTTTGCAGCAAACGCATTTCGATTTTATCCATTTTTGTAAGTTTAATTTCGTTTTATAATCACTAATTTTCTTTTCAAGCGAGAAGCGCATTGGTTGTCCAGGTACACCTATAAAAAATTTACGCGAATTGCGTAAACATCATCGGTGCCATGACAATAGGCCATGCGTCGTATGGCTATATGGTGAAAGTGGAATTAAAAACTTTTTATAGAATGTTTTGTTAATCGACTTTCCTTTAATACTTGACAATAAAGTTTAGTTTGTTGTCAAAGTTCACAAGTAAAATAAGTAAGCTTTTTACCGGCAAGCACCAGAGTTTTTAGACCCAAACTAGAATTCAAAAATTATCAAAAAAAAAATAAAACTCAATGCCATGTTATACCCTTTTGGCAAGTTTTTCGCCGCGAGTCACCAATGTTGTTGACACATGAGTTTGAACAATTTTGTTTCGTATTTCTAGCTTATATTTTAATAAGTTTTAGATGTTCCATCCAATCCTAATTAAAATTGTTCTCTTTAAGTAAATTGTTTTCATGTGTTATTATATAGAGACAAACTATGTGCAATGTGCTTACATATATAATTCCTTTATGTTTATAATCTATAACAACTATTCTAGAATTCATTATAAAAAAGAAAAAAAAATCATCCACTCAAGGAAAGAAAAACCAATTCAAAAGCATGATACGAATAATAAAACTTATTGTAGGTACCTTGACTATAATAAGACAAGTGAGTTATAAAACAATATATTATTTTGAGATCGCGACTCACGCACTTAAATTCGCAATTTCTTTATGCCGTCCAACACAATAAAAAGATTAAAAGTGATTCAGATGCTTACAGCAATTAAAAGAACGTGATCATTTTGAATATATGAAATTCATTTAGCGTATAAAATTGGCTTTCGATTTTTTTTTTATAAAAATATTCATTTATAATGAATTAATTTTCTTCACTTCATTTGGCAACACAAAAATAATTATCACAAATAGATGAAGGTTCATTGTACTTGAGAAACTTCTTTGTATACAAGTTTCGATGGGTCTAGTCTTAAGAGGAAGTTATATGATAACCAATGTGTTGTAAAACTGATTGTACTACTTAATCTATTAATTAATAAACAAAGTGAAAACTATCGCAAATCATCGAAAACGCATTTATAAGCCACCACAATATTAAAATGTTTATTTTAGCTCCATTTTTCTTACACTATTTTATATTTTGGATTATAAATAATGCACTATTGTCGTAATTTCTATTTTGTTTACAGAATCATTTATTTCAAAAGACATTCAAGATTGCTAATGACTGTCTGAGTTGTTTATTTTATTTGTAAGGAAATAGGGTAATAAGTCAATGATCAACATTAAACATTAAACGGGAATACATGTTTCTTGTATTGCAGATTCTACTTGGTGTCTCCACGAGCAAGATTTCATAGACTCGGTTTTGTAGAAATATATCATGGAAATCGCAAATAGAGTTCTCTGAAAAATTGCATAGTCTTGCTCAGTTTAAGCATGACATGTATTTTCAGTTTAAAATTTATGTGTATTTATTTATTTATATTCAAACTCAAGCAAATTTAATTCATGCTTCTTTTTTTTATAACTTTCCTCAAAAATAAAATGTGTATTTAAGAGTATTAAATAAATTTTTCAAAATTGTGTTTTTGTGTGAGAATTTAGGTACCTACATACATAGGTTCCTGAATTTAAGGTGCATATAAGTAGGTACTCAGGTTTTTCTTTTAATAATAATAAAAATCGATTTTTTTTTACTGGTAGCAGGATTTTCTTAAACAAAATGTAAAATACATTGCAATAAGTACCTACCTAATTCACAAAAAAGCGATTTTCGTTCAGTAAAAGGAAAATTTAGGGGTGAATTCAATTTCTTTCGCTGTGGTGATTAAATTTTGTTGTTTTTTGCGTATTTTCCTTAGTATTGAGGCTCTAAGGGCCGATTCTGGTTCTATGAAAAAGTCAATCGAATAAATTTATACAAATTTCAAATTTCTTTCACTAAAACATTGATTTGCAAATGAGGGCGTGAAAACATATTTATTTAAATGAACATTTTTGACGTTTGGTTTCACTTTTTTACAGAACGGGAATCGAAATAAGGATCAAAGAGGTCTAATGGTTTTTTTAGTTGGTTTTATGCAGGATCTCGGTTATTTCTTCCCGGTAGATAATACTTTTTTTTTCTGACTACGTATAAAATAGATTTCTAAAAGAAATACGAATACCGAAATCCGAAGACGTGCTTGAAGTTATATTCAATGATTAGTCAGCGAATGCTTGGGTCTTATCTATCGCTGACGTTTTATATAATCGTTGTTTTTCGCTGGCTTTTTTAGTTATCCTATCACTGTGTCTCCACGATCTAGATTTCATATTAAAATTGTCTATGGAGACCGCAAATAGTATTCTATGAAAAATTTCTTGCAATATATTGCTCAGCTCATAACATGCTAGAGATAGTATTCTATGAGCTGTCATTTTCATATTGATTTTGCTGTTTTCTTTGTAATTGGACTGAAATAGTTTTAAATAGTAAGCTATCAAATGCCCACCATACATTTTATAGCATTCTAGCAATCTTTCTTTCTATGGAAAATGACAAATGGTAATCTATGAAATCTTGCTCGTAAAGACACCGTGTATAGATTAAACGATGATTTTGAACGCGTAGGGTTTAATCGCTTTTCTGGATGTTCGCACAATTGATTCAACTCAAAATAGTCTAGTATGTAGTTATGCACCAACCATAACCATGTTGATTTTTCTTATTGTTTTTCAGAAAATCTGTAACGCAACTTCCGTAAAGTCACTGTTACGAAATTTCATAAATCAAAATCTCGCATTCGAAATCTCGCAATAACATAAGCTCTGTTTTAATAAACTCTAAATTATAGAATGTTTTTTATAATCTCGCAATTATAAGAACCCGAAAACTTTAATGTCGAAAATTTAAATCTCGCACTATCATCATCGGCTCGACAACCGGGGTCCGGTCCTGGCCTCCTTCAACAAGTCTCTCCACCTATCCCGGTCTCGAGCCGACGCCATCCAGTTGCGCACCCCAAGGCTCCGGGCGTCCTGGTCTACGCCATCTCTCCACCGCAAGCATGGTCTACCACGCTGTCGTCTGCCATAGAATGTACCACAAAGAACTTTCCGAGCAGGTTCCTCTTCGCTCATGCGAGCTAGGTGTCCTGCCCACCGAAGTCTACCGAGCCTAATTTTTGTCACGATATCTGCTTCAAGGTAGATTGCGTACAATTCATGATTGTACCGTCTCCGGAATCGTCCTTCCTCACATATGGGGCCAACAATTCTCCTTAAGACTTTTCTCTCGAACGCGGCTAAGAGGTCAGAGTGCCTTTTGCTAAGCACCCAAGTCTCGGATCCATATGTGAGTACTGGCAAGACCATGGTCCTGTACAGCAGTAGTTTTGAAGTTATGGTGAGATTTCTGGATTTGAAGAGCTTTGACAGACTGTAGTAGGCTCTGTTGGATTTGAGAAGCCGCCCGCGTATTTCTTCTTCTATATTGTTATCGGCTGCTACTATTGACCCAAGGTATTTAAAGGATTGCACCACTTCAAATTCGTGCTCCGCTACCTTGATTGTTTGACCAACTGTTCCTCTCGCATTCGACGCCACCATGTTGCTTTCTCCAACGCCAGGTTGAAGAGGAGGCAGGCCAAACCATCCCCTTGTCGGAGTCCATTAAAGATGTTGATTGGTCTGGATAGCTATTTTTACTTGGCTTGTTACGTTGGTCATGGTCAACCTACATAGTCGTGTCAATTTATTTGGGATGCCGAATTCTCTCATGGCTTTGTAAAGTTCTACCCTGGCTATGCTATCATAGGCGGCCTTAAAGTCTATAAACAGGTGGTATGTTGGGATGTTAAAAAATCTCGCACTATGTACACCATTAATTGAATTTGATTTGTAAGGTACTTAAGATAAAATTTCATTTAATATTTTTCGTATGCTTTCGCTAGTATTTTAATTTATTTTATTTTAAATTTGCAAAACTCTAAAATTTGTGCCACCAAGTCTTGGATTTTCTATTTATTTACCAAACCCAAGTGGCCTAGACTTTGCTCAAAAGTAGTTTAGTAACTGTTTCAACTATTTTTATTTAATTCATACTATTTTTTTTTATCATCAAAAACTACAGTCTCAATCAACCTATTGTTTGATTACTCGGGATTTTAAGTTTTGTTAAGAATGCATTAAATCCTCTTTTAAAATAAGCTAATCAAATACAAATATAAAAACTCTCCATTTATTATTTTATTCTATAAAAAGAAACTAGATCATAGACGTAGGTACGTATGAATACATAAGTAGGCATATGTATCTAGATCTACATTTTATGTCATTCAACGTCATTTCCATTATTTCAACGAAAAAGCAAAAAGAACTTTAGCATTACTTTACAATACACTATACAGCAAAGAAGAAAGTTAAAATCACATCTAAATTCAATTTCATTCTGAAATTCAATTTAATTCAAGAAATCGATTTTATGTTCATAAAAAGTAGAACATTTTTTTTATATTCATGGCATGTAATACTACAAACTAAAGAATAACAGACACAACATACACACGCGTGACAGTCATTCGAGGTCATTTAATCGATAGTTGAACTTGAAAATTGATACTGAAGGTCATGTTGTGAACTCAAAAAGTCACATAATGTGCGATAGCTTCACTAGAAAACTTAACTCAGTCTCACACCTGGCAGCTCTTTGAAAATAAATAACTCAAGTAGTACCACTTTTAAATGAAACAGTTAATATACCTATGATTACAAATCCACAAGAGAAAAGTTTCTGCCTTTATACATATTTTCTGTTTAAAAAATATAAAACTAATAACTCGCTACGTGGGTTAATTCAACCTTGAGTTTATAGTTTGGAAAACGAAAACCGTTTACATATTATTACATCTTTTACATTAGTCAGCGTAATTATTTTTATTAATGGAAATGTGTCTTTCTTCAACGACGAATTTTTTCTAACGGGTATACATAGGTTCATTTTAAAGAGTTTAAATTGAGTTACTCAGGAATATGTTATTTGATGAATAATAAGCAAGTGATCAAGTTCCAACATTTTTAAAGTTTTGAGTAGTGGGGCAGCTTTAGCTTGATTAAAACATTAAAAGTGCTTTTTAAGTGCCAAAAATATTTTTAAAAATCTTTTGTATTTAATAATTTATTTTCAGTTTAGAATAATAAGATCATAAAGTTCAATTCGTCAAGGCATCATTTTTTGCAAAACCTCAAAACCAAGTACTTTTTGAAGCGAGAATATAATATCTACTGTTGTATTGCAAAGTACAATTGTGGCATTTCTGTTAAAGAAATGTCCATACAAATTGCATTTTCGTAGAACACTCCGAAATTATTTGAGATAACAACCAAACATGACATTACGATGAGAGGACAAAAAAAGTGATTCCGGCAATAATCTATCTTGTCTGTCTTTCTCGTTACCTACAGCCTAAACGGTTAGGCCGTTGCACTTAAAATTAAGTAGGTAGAATTTTTATGCCCCGAGCATTTTTTGTGGTCAAAGTAGATAGGTCTTAAAATAAGGCTACCTTCCCTCATATTACCGTTTTCAAAAAACTTATTTTTCTCTTAAACGGTTCTAAAGATTTCAATAAAATTTCACATGTATAACAAGGTGTTAAATGTATATGAGATAGTGAAACCAAGCTTTAAAAAAAAAATTGTTTAAAATTACATACATTATAACTGTAATTTTGAATTTCGACTTTATCGCTAACTGGTGAAGTGATTTGTACGAAATTTAATACTTTAATTGTCGTAGCTAATTTAAATAACATGGGATACAACACTTTGTCAAAAATGTTTTTTTTAGTTTAAAATAATTAAAAAAAAAACAGCTTTTGTTCATTCAGTATTTCAAAAACCTGTAAACGGATTTTAATAAAATTTATTTTTAAGATATAGTAAATAAAGTTCTAAAAACCTTCATTACCTTGTTTTAGAATCAAAAAAATATTAAACAAAAATCTTTTTCTTATGAAACCGCATTAACGGTTTTGTATTTTTTTTTTTTTTATAAACTCATACTTAGTAGAGAAAATTGTTTGCATACTTTGATTTCGGATTGAATCTTTCTAAGATATGGATTTAAAACTCTTAATAAAATTTCATACTATTTTTTCGTATATCCTGATGTTTGTATTTGATTTATCCGACACAATATTATCATGCCCTCAGTCAACTTGCCACAAGAGAAAGTTTGTGCGAACCAATCACGCCCTTCATTTATAAAAATAATAAATCATTTTTTTAACTTTTATGTACAATTTTGCTAAGCTAATAAAGTGTTTCGTTAATTTTATAAAAGGTGATCAAATGAAGTTCTTCACTGTTTTTTGTTTGTAATTTTGCGATTCGTTTTTTTGTCTGCTCTTTCATCTGTATTATGTATTTTGTGAATCACAGTGAATTGTTAAGTTATTTATGCAACTTAAAATATGCGAGGTATCCATTGATGTTCCATAATTGGCTTTATTTAGAACTAGCTGTTACCCGGCGCGTTGCTGCCGCAGAAACAAATAAGGACGAAAGCATTGATTTCGAAAAAGTAACTATAATTATATTGGTCCAATATTTTGCCAAAAGCTTTTTAGTTACTTCCTACAATAACAGCTATTTGTCAGTGAAAGTCCCGCTAAAATCGGTCCAATAGTTTCTGATCGGTTCATAAATAAGAATATGCGATATATAAGAATATGCGATAAAAAGCGAACCGAGCGCCACCTAAGGAGCCCCACCTAAGGAGCCCCAGCGCCATCTTGAGGGTAATTAAAATAACCTAAATCACTCCCTACAACACAGGTAAGTGTCAAGTCCCGTCAAAATCTGTCAAGCATAGAATCTGACCGGGCATAAAAACGATTTTTCTTGAAAAAAACGATCTGATGGCCATCTAGGGAGTAAATAAAATAGCCTAAGTTCCGCGCTACTACATTATCTATCTGCCAGTGAAAGTCCCGTCAAAATCGGTCCAGCCGTGCTCGATATTAGCCAGGACGAACAGACAGACAAAATTTTTAAAAATTTGTGTTTTGTTATAAGGGCTGTATGCTTTCATATACATGTAGTTAAATACTGTTATTTTGATATTACAAAAAGACACTCCATTTTTATTTATGTGTATAGATAATTTATTTATTTCAAGAAGCAAAATATTTTTCTCCATCAATCTTTCAAAACAAATAACAAAATAACTACATTTCACGATTTAAATATTTAATTCTGTGCAAGTATATGTGTGATTCCATTTGTTATTCTGATTTCAAGTCCGGAATCGAGTTTCTCCTCTTTTCAGAACTTGAACTGTCATTTAGTGCCAAATGAACGTAAACAGAATAAAATAAAATATGTGTCTTAAGAAAGTGTAAACAGAATCTTCCGGAGTAGTTCCAAAGGACTCCGAGCTACCAAATGAAAATGCTACAAGTTTTAAGAATTTCTTACTCTTTTTGACAACAATTACACATGAATGGTATGCATTTTTTAAACTTACATACTTATAAATAAATAAAAAGAAAACATGTACATCTGTTAATATATCCGTGAATATATTCAAAGAAATTAAAAAAAAATGTATGAACTATAAATAAAAATGAAAACACAGCCAACCACAGAAAGATATATATAAACAAAAGTGAATTCTTACTGCGAAGTGGCACTCAATAAAATTATCTAGATCAAATTATAATCTAACAAATATAAAAACAAATAGGATTTGCTGGTGCCCCTTACCAAAATATTTTAATCAATATTTTTTTAATAATTTGTATACATTCTTTATCCGAAGAAATATTATAAAATTTGATCAGCAGTTGTTTTAAAAAAAACATTTTTTGTTCAGACTTTTGACAGTGTGTTTTGTGTAAACATTAGATAACGTATTTTTTTTTTTTTTTTTTTTTTAATATTTTAAGTTTGACATAAACTCCATGTAAGCATCATTATCAGATACCTGGTAATCTAATAGCGTTTTCATTTGGTAGTCCGGAATCGATAAGCAGAACTGTCCGATTCCGGACACCAAATGAACGTTCCAGCTGAAAAGAAAACTGACTTATTAATTCAATCGTAGTAATTATTGTAAACCACACCGCCACAGAATTGAATGATGTTCAAAATAAACAAATCATGAAACATCCAAAGCTCAATCAATTGTACCGAATAAATAGTGTTGGTTGCTTTCAAAAGTATTCGAAATTTTCAGAACAAGATAATACAAATTTTTGATATTCGGTAAGAATTTTTCTTTAGATACTGTCTGATGTTATGAGCCTTTTGGATTAGGTCACTACATAGGATTTTCGATTTGTCGCTGAACAAAGCTTCTGTGGTGTGAATTGAAACTGTTAACATTTGAACCTAAGCTTATTAAACTTAAATTCAGTTTTAATACATAATTGCGATTTGTTTAATTTTAATTAGTTACAAAAAAATCGTTTTTTTTACAACAAGAATTTCCTAAATCAAACTAACCAATTTGTATTTTAGTAATTTATTTAAGTTTACACTTTTTTAACCTAAAATTAAATTCTTATGGCTGCTTCTAACACTCAGAGACTTCATAAGACCTTGTTGACTCAATATCTTAATCGGATTGAACGCGGCCATTGAATTTTATGGTTGATCCACTCTGTCATGAACATAGCCATTGAAACTTTTTGTGGTTGATTACTTTGCCATGAATACACTATCTACAAAATATGAAACCGGAAAGACTCCATATAATTCAACATACTCGTATGAAACATTAACCTACTCAATCATATTCTACAAAAAAAATAATAATGAACTCATGATAATCTACTTCCACTCATTAAAATAAAAGAGTCGACATAAGTGAACTATAACGATGACGTGCCTTGACAAGGCGTACTCGAATGGGGAGGCTTTTCTTAATTGGGGTGGTCACTCTCACTATCGCTTACTATTATTATTACTAGGTACATACATAATATAACCTATAGAAATAGAAAATTGTAAAAACAAAACACTCTTTATGAAAATGAGAACAAATCAGATATTAAATTAAGTCATGGATATGGATGTAAATAAATAAGAGGAAAGAATTTTGACTGATTGATATAGGTTTACAACTGCTAGGGCCAGACTGATTTTAGAAAATGCAAAAGAAAAAGTTAAACTGGATTATTGTTTCACAACTAAAAGTAAATTTTATTTACTTAATAAAGCTTTCTAAAGACAATTTTCAAATCCCTCTCCCAGATCATTTTTGCGTGCTAACAGAGTGTTTCAGACTTACCAAATTTTGTGAATAAAAAAGAATTGAAGTCTAGATTAAAGATTAAGCAAAGTTAATTAGCTAATCTTGGTTTAGTAAAATTAATATGTTGAAGACAGACAGTTTCACCTATTCTAAGCTAAGCAGCAATGTGTGTGAGTGGAACTAGCTACAGAGAGGGGGTTAAAAGTCCCTTGAATATGAAGCCGTCGACCTAAGTAATGTTGATTAAGAAATATACTGACAAATGTTTTTGTGCAAATTTTATTTATTTTAGGGATTGAAAATCATTTTGATGATTAATAAATGATAAACTTGATGATGATGCGTTGACGTATGAAAAGTATCTCTCTCTACTTTACATACATATGTACGTCTGTTAAGGTTTTAAGTTCTTTAAAATTAGATCAGAATGTCTGTGTTTTATTTCCGTTGATCCTGAAGAAGATTAAAAATTTAATATCGAATCGACAGATCATCAATCAATTTCAAAGGCGATTATGATAGGTAGTGTAAAAAGCTTCTTGGCATTTAAATTTTAAGTGTGGCTTGCTAATTTGATGAAACTTTTCAATGTGACACCGAAATTCCTATTCAACGCAAAGCTTTTAAGATCTCAGTTTATGTAGTGATTCATTTTTGTTAGTTTTGGCGAAATTGAGCAAAAAGGCTTATAATGTAGAAAACATTTCGTATCTTACAGTAGGCACAGGTTATTTCTTTGACATTTAGCAACTACTTAAGTTAACAGAAATACTTTTCTCAATTTTGTTTGGTTTTGAACACATAAAGTAGTGGCACCTATTCCCAAAAATCTGCAGTTCTAGAGCTTTAAAAAAATCGTTATACTTCGTTTTTTCTTGGGTTCTAGGCTTAAAAACTATTACGACATAGAAACTTATAGGTACTCAACTCATGTCAAAAAGTAAACTGAAGAAAAAAATATAACGATTTTTCTTAAAGAATTTGAGAACTGAATATGTTTGGGAATAGGGGCCAGTGCCACTATACTATACTTAATATGCGTTTAAATCTAAATTAACTTAATCACTGCGAGATTATGTGAGTTGATAAGTTAAGCTCTAATGGTACGCATCTGTTTTTTTTTGTCCATTTTATAGACTTTTAACTCCTAATCAAAATCTTGATTTCGAGCGGAAAGTTCGAAATCAAGTACATAGATTTCCCATACATTTTCAGATTTTGAAAGCTAGTAGATTACGACGAAATGTCATTAAAATTTCCTCTATTAATCTTTCGTCAACTCCGAGTAAACCCAACAAGTTTGGCAAATCAGTTCGGGAATTAACAAACACATGCTTTTGACAATATATCTATACACATAAATAAAAATGAAGTGTCTGTTTGTAATATCAAAATAACAGCTTTTTACAAGATGCATATGAAAGTATATACGGCACTTATAACAAAACATGTATTTTTAAAATGTCTGTCTGTCTGTCTGTTTGTCCCGGCTAATCTTGAGAACGGCTGGACCGAAATTTTATATTTATGGACCTACGCACGCACGCGACGACGGGAAATGGATCGATCGTTTTTGACGGGGTTTTCACTGGTGGATAGCTGAGGTTGTAAGAAATGACTAAGGCTATTTTAAATAACCGAGTAGATGGGACTGGGGTCGCTTTTGCGAAAACTCTTATATTATGAGTTTGACAGCTTTTCGCAAAATGTTGGACCAATAGGATTATAGAAACTCTTTCAAAAATAATGTTTTCTTCCTAATTTTTTCTGCGGCAGCAACGCAACGGGTCCAAGGTAATTTAATATAAATTGAGTTGAAAATATATGAATATTTTGTTTATGCTTGTCCATACTTTCTCTTTCCTTTTTCGTATTTCCGTTGTCTATAATATTTGACTTACTATTTTTATATGCTTTTCAACGAAATCTTGTTATATTTCTACTTCTTACGTTGAAAAGTTTGATTTATAATTTTTTATTTAATACACAACAAAACAAATTTACGGCCTTTTTGATTGGTAGTTCGGAGGAGTCTAGAACCCCCGCAAAGTGTTTTATTGGATGTCGAATGACAGTTCCTCTCTTGGAAACCAAATGAAAACCAGAAGAACTCACACATGCAAACGCTACAAATTTAATAAATGTTATTACTTCACTAGCATCTATATAGGTTACTAATGACATTTTTGCATCTAAATTGTTATTTGTTTGCTGTAAAACTAACTAAATAACTTCTGAATGTACATAAATTGAAATATAGAGCGCCCGCTACGCAGCCTAACTGCAGTATGTATCATACAAACCACCTTTCAAAACTAACAACATACATATATAAGGCGTTTTTCTTTTTTTAACTCTGAGCGCTCGGAGCAGAGCTGGAAATGTCAAAAAAAAAATCTCCGTTTCTTTTTCTAGCTTATAGCGCTCTGAGCTCTGAAATTAATGTCGTATTCCTTTCAAATAAAAAGTTTATTTTAATAGGAACTTGCAGAAATAAAATGATTAAAAATAATATATTGTGCGTGAATTTTGTTGTAAATTGTGCTATTTGTCAATAAAGTGAAGTATAGTTAAACATTAAAATCGCTTCTACAGAAATATACATATTGTATTAATCAAAGAAAATAAGCAACTTTTTTATTCAAGATCCATAGAAAGGAAAAAAGTCAACTTTTCCGATCAAATCTGGCAAAATGAAAGGAATTCGACATAAGTTTCTTTTTTCGCTCAGAGTTAGCTCAGAGCATGCTCTGTGAGCTCTTAGACAGAGCACACAGAGCATACAAAGCAAAATGAATTTGACATGCAAGAAAAAGAAATAAAATAATTCAAACAGTTTGTTTTTCTGGTGGGAAATGTAAATAATTTGTTTTGAATAAATTATTAAAATAGAAATTTCCACTTTTCAACATAAACGGAGGAAACTGCTCAAATGTGTTTCTTTTTTAACTCAGAGCATACTTTGAGGAGATTATGCTCAGAGCACCTCTGAGCATGATCTGTGTGCTCAGGATCTGCTACAGAATTAAAAAACAAAAACGCCTATTATTTCATGCTCATATGATGTTTACACCTACAGCTATGCGAAACGTCGAACTTAAAAAAAATATTCTTGACTGTTTTATTGGCGTCCGCGTCCAGTAGCAGAGAGTTCTCCCAGCTTACCAACTAAAAAGACCATTACGGAAGCGCGCCGAAATTGACCCCATATTACGATTCTAAATTTTAAGTTCACAGTTGATAAAAATTCAGATTTGGCACTTTTAAACTCAATTAATAAATAAGACAATCTTCTTTTCACTGATCATTTTGTATTTTCTTTCAACAAACAACAATCAGATTTATTCTCAATCTCGAAAAATGTTATATTCTAGTTATAAAGTATCGAATTTAATTTTTTTATCAATTGATATTTGACAACCGTAATTAAGGTGTGAGATTTTTTTCTATGGAAAAAATCAAAGATACTGTCAGCCATTGACGTACTAGATAATGGACTACCATAGTCGGTTGAAATTTTCATACAAAGGGCCAAAAAATGTTGTTCCATCTAAAAGCGGCAAAAATACGCCATCATCTTTTAGTGTTAAATACGTGTAATTTCGCGTTTAAAATTTAAATAAAACGTCGACATATTCATATGCAAGTGACTCAATGCCATATAGAGTGGATTTGTTTTGTAAAATAAAACTAGTTTGATTACAATTTCCACCTAATTATATTAAACATAAATGATTAATTAAAACAAGCGTAGCACTGCTACGCAGATACTTGGCGCCCCTAGTTATGTTGGAACACGCGTGAAGTTGGCTACTGGCGGTCCATATCTAATACGTCAATGCTGTCAGCATTGTTCGACATCGATATTTTTGACTACTAAATCCATTTATTAGCAGTGATACCAAACTGACCAGAATTCCTGAGTTCAAATTTCTTCTCCATTAAAAAACAGGTTAAAAAAAAGTGGGTCTGAAAATTCTATCTTTCTGTCAGTCTGATTTTATAACAGTTCAAATTTGGTAAGCCTGTTCCTTACAGGACAAATTGTTTTTACTTGCGATTATAGTATAAGGCAAGTTTTGAATTAAAAAAAATTGAGATAACAATCAAACATGACATTACAACGATAGAGAAGACGAACAAAATGGGTCAAGAAATTCTGTCTGTCTGTTTGTCAGTCTGATTGTATAAGTAACTGCAGCATAAACGGCTGAACCGATTAGCTTCAAATTTTGTATGTGACTCCTACCATTAATCCTTCCCTAGAGGAAAAATTAAAACGTATGTTCTAGCTTAAAAAACAACCGTAAACAAAAATCTAATTTTTCTCGAAAAAAATACGGTCGATTTTAATAAAATTTCACATGAGTGATTTGTTGACAACGATAGTCTTTTATCAGATTTTTTTTTTTTTTAAGTTTTTAAACGGTAGGTACCTACCATAGAACGGTTTTTTTTTTGTACCGACTATCTCTTTAATTTATTGACCGATTTTGATGAAATTTGATATTCAGATAGTGCTGCAATGTCTGATAAATATGGCATAAAAATGTTTCGAAAAAAAGTATTTTTTGGGAAACATTTTTTTTTTAACTGGTCAAGTTAATTTTCAAATCGTTACCAAGAAGGTAACTTGCTACAAGAGCAAGTTCGTGCCACCCAGTCGTGCTCTTTAGGAAAAAAACAGACTTTTGAAATGAAACCATTATGGAAAAGCTTATTTGTCTCGAAAATGATTTCAGTTTTCTTGAGACAACTAAAAATTTGTTGGTCTATTGTGTCTTTCCATGCGAAAAAAAAGTTGTCATCTAGCATGTAAAGTTTTATTCTTGATTTTCTCGTGATTAATTTAAGAAAACTAAACATTTTTCGAGACGCTTAAGTGGCCTGATGTTATCAGAAAAGAATACAGCAAACATTTTCGGCGTAACTATTAAACTTGGAACATAGAAATTTAAACAACAAAAAAGAAATAGATACCTACGATCTTTTTCAAACTACGATATGAGGAAGAAAGATTACATGAGCATCTATCTAAGTATGCTATTGGGATTTATGTAATTATTTAAAATCATACCTACTTTTTTATTATTACCTTTACTCTACTCATTTCCTTATAGCTTAGCAACCAAAGAATCACACAACAAACCCATCACATTCACAACGCTGTACTCAAATTCGTAGAAAACGAATTCACATTCTTTGAAAGCATCAAAATAAATAAAACGGACATTCCCTATCTCCACCCCGTCATCCGTATACATCATATCTGTTGCATCTTATATCTTTTATGCCAGCCTTTATGACTCATTATGATATGGCCTTTACAACCGACCGGCTAATGCTGTTTGCCGGTGTCCAGTTTATACTTAACGTACTTCACATTTTTTTTTTTTTTTTTTTTGAAAATTCCTTTAGTCATCGGAGGCAAAGTGGTAAAAACATCTTTTTTTTACTCTCTGGTGACGTTGATCCAAATTCAATACCAGTTTTAGTCAGACGTGACATGCACGAATTGGTACTACCTCCATTATTCCATTCCCAATAAAATATCTGAACAACTTTCAAAAGTGTCAACTCACGAAGTCTCTGCTAAAGTTAGTTAACAATTGTCTTCATGTTCATTGTAGCAGAATCTTTTGAAAGTTATCCATTATTTTGTATCTTTCAATATATCCGCCATCCACTCACATTAACATCACATTTTCCAGGTCAATGATGTTCTCATGAGATTGTTTAGATCTTGCAAATAACATGTGTGTAGATACAAACAGGGAACACACAAAAATAAAGTGTTGTCACCCGCCCCAAATGAATAGCGAACATGTTAAACTAATTAGTATAAGATGGCGCCCAACAATCAGCTAGTAGCAGTGCAGTGACAGTAGAAAGTTAGTTTGTTTTTGAATGAGATTTCAAAAAGACAGATACAACTACCTGTTGTCTTCAATGTGTTTAACTGTATCCACTACATTAGTATTTTATTTATTTATTTTTTTACAAACCTATAAGTGTAAGAAATACCGCTAAACTGAGCGATATGAAACCCAAAGAAGCGCTTATGTTGTTCTTTGTTCTAAAGTACCAATTCATATTTTTTTTTTATTTTAATTGTTGAATCTGTATTTAAATCACTAGCACACGAATTTCATAATATTTTTGTTATTTTTGTAGAGATAGCTGGTAACCTCCTTCTTTATTGGCGAAATTTTAATATCGGTATTCAATTTTAAATTTTAACTGTCACAATATTCGGGTTTTAATAAACAATAATTTCTGCCAGAACGCTTATTCCGTTAATGTATGTGGATTTTATAATCTTTATAAACACAAAGATAAACAATAGACGATTATACCAAAAGTGATGAAACTAGTTGGAGAAAGCACGAGTTTTTTCTTGTTTCACACAAAAACAAAATAATTAAATTTAATAGTATAACTAAAGCACCCGATAGTTATAGAATGGTGGTAAAATGATGAAACTTGTGTTGGGAATATAATTTTTAAATTTGTAGAACTCTTCACATAAAATACTTGTTAACGCAGTGAGCACAGAAATATAACTAAATAAACTGACGATAATTTTTATTTTACCAGCTGTGCTGCTGTGTAGCACGAGTAGTATTATATTTTGTTGAGAGAGAACCATCCATAGCATGCCATTTACCATGACCATACTTCATAGCTTAACGATAGCCGGCTATAACAATTATAACTTATACAACGTTATTCACACTACGCATCATTTCAGTTTCAGTACAAAAGTACGTTTCAGTGTTATCGTGTGTTAGATTTTAAGCGAAACATAAGGGAGTAAATATTTTATTTATAGAAGAACAAAGCTGCTTTTTATATTGCTCTATTAAACAAATGGCGTTAAACATCTAACAAAGAAATAAAATTAATAATGATCCAAATTCTATATACTAATATAAAAATTAATTTAAATATTTTTTTTTTTTTAATATTTTACTTGGTTGAATAATTTTAATATTTTTAAATTGCTTAATGACAAGGTGCTTTTTGCTGGACGTCATCAAACAAGCTCACAAGCTGGCACCCGGGTTCAAACGGGATAGAGACTGGATAAGGTTTACTGTGTTTTCGTCATTGATGCTAAACCGTTTAACTAACTGTTTGATTTGGCATTGCTGCCAATATAAGCAAAAGTCAATTCCTGCTACAACCAAATGTTTAAAAATTAAACCATTATGTTTGTAAGAAAATCGATCGTCTGATCAACGGATTTTCTTCAAACTATAGCACTTTTAGGTGTTTCCCTAGAGGGCAAATTTGAATTTTTATTTTGGCCCGGCTACAGCAGGTACCTGCCATATAACAGTTTTAGTTTTTCCAAATTTTCTCGAAAACGGTTCTAACGAATTCGATTGAACTTTTCGAAAGTCAAATTTGGGATGCTCTTAAAATAACTTAAATTTACGATTTTGGTTAAAACTGCACATAACGGAGATTTGGTATTAACTAATTTGGCCATAAATGGTTAACGGCTAAACTGATTTCATTCAAACTTCGCATGTCTAAGATTTAACATTTAAGACAAAATGTACAAAATAAAAGTATTTGGCTAATTGGTTTGGTTTTCCAATAAGCTTAATTTTAAGAACTTATTGTGTTATCTCAGTTTAGCATATCCTCAAACATAAACACCATTTTTCGTTGCTATTATGTTAAGTAAAAAGTTAAAAAATGGGCTTAAGCTCATTTTGGTGGCTGTCTTTGTTTAGTCAGTTTTTCTAAAAAATCTCAATAAATGGCTTTAATTGTTCATTTGCCAGCCAAACCGTTGACATCTGACCACAAATACAGGGTGATTGGTATAAGGTGCACCAAAAAGCTTGAGCGTGTAGGTGGAGTATGGGAGGGGGTCTATTTCCCCCCGTTTAGGCAGGAGGGGCAATTTTTTTTTAAAATTGACTTAAATCAGAAAAAATTTTTTTAAAAAACAACGGTGAATGATACAAAGCCTTGTTATATTTTTTTGGAAAGCCAGAAAACTACTCTACTTTTTAAATTAAGTTGTTTAAGTGAACAGTTTTAAAAATATTAGTTTTCAAACTCAAAATTTTGAAAAAAAAAACTAAAAAATAAATGTTTAAACTAATTTTTTTCAAAATTTTATGTAGTTAACCATTATTTTTATTTTCAAAATTCAGTGCTCTTATTAATTTTTAGTCAAAAACAGAAAACCGGATTCCAAAATGAACGGAGAAAAAGTAATGCAGCTTGTAAGATTAGTTAGAGAGCAAACCAGTACGTTTGATTGTCTACTATAGATGATTATTTTGCAACAGTTCAAAGTGTTGCATCAATAAAATGTTAAATGTTTTGACAAATTGTTCTTTTAAAGGGATTGATGTAAATTTCAATATTTGATGACAGTTTTGTGTGAATGTGAACATTTATTTAAACAGCTACGGTATTGAGTTTTAAGTGGAATACAAAGTTTAAATGCGTGCCCGCCTATGGGCTAGTCGGCAAGGATCAATGGCTGCTCCGGGTCTGCATCGAAAAAGAAAACATTTTCCACAGCTACTTAAGGCTGAATTCTTGATAGTCATCTCAACTTAAGGTAGATCCCAAGAAAAAAATCGACTTGAAAAAAAATTCGCACTTAGACTTTTACAACATCGATTCGATTTGGCCATAATTTTTCTTTTCAAGGCCTCAGCAAAATGTTAACTTTTTCCACAAGTAAGCTGTAAGTTCCAAGCTCGTATAATATCTGCACCCAAAACACACTCCATCTTCCTATCAGTAACAATAGTTGTTCCGAAGTATTTCGTCAAAGGTTATTCTTAGTAGACTGACACGACAAAATTTGTCTATAGGTCCAGAGAGTCTGAACAACATGCAGTGGTATAGGTATATTATTATTACGCTCAAGCCATCAGCAGACCTGGATAGCAGTGCTTCTGTGGTGCCAATTCGAGGCTTGTCGATGTAATATGCATTGTTTAGAACGGACCACCAGACCAGGCGCTCGATTCATATTGGCCTTGCTGAGCTATATCAAGCTCAATGTTAGCAATAAAACGTGCGGTGCATAAAGGCATCATTATAATATTATGTCCTATCTACCGCCACCGCATTTCGGAATTCAACTTTCAACTTCCCCATCATTCTAAGGATTTGAATCTCAAATTTACTTTACTTATCGTACCGCAAATCTGCTACGTTTCGTTGCCAACAAAGGCAACACTTTTTGCTTTAACCAAGAGTAGAATCAAGCAAGAGGCAAAAGTATCGTTTCTTAAGAGCAAATACCTATCGAAAGGAATGCTGCAGTGACAGTGATAATTAAAACAAAATAGAAAAAAAAATACATAAATTGTACAGTTCGCCAGCTCAACTAGATTAGTTGTTATGATGTTCCTCTTATTCTGGATTAAATTTCAAAGTGTTTTGATGACGACACACAAACAAGTCACAACATAAAAAAGATAACAAAATTAGCACTACTTATGTTAAACGGATATAAATAAAAAATCGATTGCCTTATCTTCTTTATTTATTCCAATTCTTATTTTTAACCATACGAACATAGATAATATTATTTTTTTTTTGTTTATTTGTTGTTTTAATCGTTCTATGTTATTTTAAAATTAAATTCGAGATATGAAGTTATTTGTTTTGTGTAAATAAAAACGTCAATTTTGGTTTATATTACATTTCCTGGTCATGTTCAAATATACCAATAAAACCTGATGTCTTCTGCTCATAGAACATAACGCGTACGTGTCACAAGTTAAGATAGTAAACTGGCTGTAAGAAGATGCATGCCTTATGCATATCATTCTTTAAAGGAAATTAATAGTTTTAAAATTGTTGTTGCGAATCATTGATTTTGAAATAAAGACAAGACTGTAGTGCCCAGCTTTTTTCTTGTTTACGATCTTATATCGATTACGATTAGGTACCATTATGTTTGGCTAACCTCTTTTTAATAATAAGAATAACGCTTCAATTAACTTATTAATTATGTATAATATGCGTGTTAGTTATTACTTAATGTTAACGTATGAGTTGGGTGTGATTAATAAATTAAAAGAATGAATTCATAAATGAAACTACTTGGAGAATAGGTACTGTGTCTTTAAAAAAATATACGGTTTGATAGATGAGCTTAAAGTGCCAAATCAACTTGACAAATAACTGACACTAACATTTGGAATATTTAATTAAGAATCTCAAGATAATAGATATTTGGATATTTTTGGTGACCTCTTCAATGTTATACAAATAATATTGTGTCTAAGCAGGCTCCAGGTAATCTTAAGATAAGTTAAACCTAATTAGTCAAAAGCTGAAGAAAATAGAATTGATAAACTGTACCAACAAAATATATCAGTATAGGAAAGATACGACGTTTATCTCTTAAGTTTTTTAAGAATCCTTATCGGGGAAACTGCCCGTTATCAATTAAAAAAAAAAGTTGTTCAGTATCGTTGTTGGGTGGAGAAAATCAAAATGTCAAACTAGGTTCTAAGGATTATATTTCTCACCAGATGTCTAAAGTTTGGCTGGAAAAGCGACACCAAAGTTGCATTAACAGAACAAGATATCCATCGAATAAATCCCCTTAATAATAAAATAAAGTGCACGAATGGGTCGCACGAACTTGCTCTTGTGCCAAGTTGTCACAAAAGTAAAATTAAGTTTAATAAAAATAAATTTAATATTTTTTTTTATAAAAATGAGAAATACAAACAAAATCATATGAATTGTTTTTAAAAATTCTAAAACTACTTTTTATAAAGATTCAAGAAAAATCAAAGTATGCAGACAAATTTGGTGCTGGACTATAAATTTACCATTAAAAAAATTCATTTTAAAATCTTTACAGCGTTTTTAAATAAATCGATGTTTATTTAATAATTTTTATAAAAAAGTTTTTACGAATTTTAGGTACGTCAATTTTAAGTGCAAATAAATAATAATTTTTTTTAGTCAAACCGTTTTCCAAATATTGAATTTACAAAAAATTAATTAAAATTAAAACTAAGAATTTTTGCAATATGCTGAAATACGATAAGATAAGTTAAAAAAAATAATTCACGAGAAAGATCGAGATAAAAATAACGGTTCTATAAGATATACCATTAATAGGATTGTAAAAACTTTTTCAAGAAAATCGTTGGAGCTGTTTTCGAGAAAATTAATCTTTTTTATAACGGTTATATGGCAAGTACCGTTATTTTTTGAGCTAAAAAAAATTCAATTTCTCTCCTAAGGAATGGTCTACAAACTCAATACCAAATTTTGAGCAACCAGACTGACAGACAGAATTTCCATCATCGTTATGTCATGTTTGATTGTTATCTCAAAACTTTTTTTTTGCACGAATGCATACTTGCCTTATAGGTGAAAGCTCCCATAAGCGGACACTCACAGTCGCCGAATTTTTGTCTGGTTATGAAAGCTGTTCGGTTAAGAGAGAGAAATAAAAAACACTATGAAATGGCTGCGGAAATAAATTGCAGAACTAAAACAAATCAGAAGCGAAAGAGAACCTCATAACAAATTCATAACATAACAACATGTTGTCGTCCGGGGAATCCACTACTAAGCTTTCAACTTAACTGCTCTGTCCGGTTATGAGAGGTTTGCGTCCGGTGATAGAAGATTTTCATTGGATTTTATACTGAAAACTGATTTTTTGTATCTTTCTGTTTCTTATTTTTATACAAAAAGAACATTTTTTTGTATTATTTTGTCCGTTTATGGGAGACTTTTTTTATTTGAAATCAATAAAAAAATGTGTCTGCGTCCGTTTATGAGAGAGTCCGTTTATAAGAACGCATTTTGTATGGGAAATATAAAATAAAAAAGTTGTTCCCAAAAATGTGTCCGGTTATGGGAACTGTACGCTCATCGGAGCTGTCCGAAAAAAAAGCTTTCACTATACTATACCTATAATCGAAAGTAAAAAACGTAAGGGGTTATATGTTTCTAAATATCAAATGAGGCCATTTATTGTGATGTTTTAGAAAAAAATTCCAACTATATGGCCAGATGTCTACAGTTTGTTTGAAGAACAACAAAATTGCACTTTCGGATCTGGACGAAATAGTCCAAAAATCAAATAATCCTTTTACCAAATAAAATAAAAAAAAACTTATGGTTCTGTTCACTTCATCAGTGACAAGTCTTTTAACGTAAGTATTTATTCAAAGGCGCCTCTGTGATGTATGATTTCACAAATCTCAAAAGTTTCATTCAGAAGAGCGAGTATAAATAAAAACTTTGTTTTTTAATTAAAAGTCAAATATTCATTCCCAAAGTATTAAAGAAATAACATAAATTCTTTTTCTCGTCATGATTCTTTTTCTTTGCCATTTCTATAAAATTTCGATTTAAAGTGACTAACAAAACTGATTCTGATTGACTTTGCGCTGAAAAGGTGGGCTTAATGACCTCTTCGATTTGGAAAACTCTCCCGGACTCTTCTGAAACTCTTACGTTGGTACTCGATGACAGAACCACTTACACAAAATTAAAATCTACTTCGCATCATCACCAAAATATTGAAATTTTCTTCACTTTCAAAATCTCTGTTTCAACTTAGGTACTCCAATTTTGAAAAAAATGCCAAATCTACTTCGCATCAAAAGAAACTGAAAAAAACTGAATTTAGTTTTGTCAGTTAAAGCACTTTCACTTAATACAGATTCAAGTTTTAAAGAATTGAATTTACAATTGAATTAAATATCTTAAAAAAAATTGTAAGAAATTTATGTAGTTCAGGAAGAAAGTTTTAATCTGAACAAAAGATTCATTAAAGGCTGTTATAGAGCATTAAATTACCTTTCAGAAAATTAACCTCTGAAATCGGGTTGTTGAGTGCAGAAGACAAAAATCATCTTATTTCAAAAATTGAAAATTTGTATGTGTATAATTTTTAAATTTTTCAAATAAAAAGATTTTCTTCTTATGGACTCAATAATCCGATTTCAAAGATTAATTTTCTGAAAGGAAATTTAATGCTCTATAACACCAGGGGGTCAATTCCCGATCTGTGAAGCTGTGAAGTGATAAAAAAATTATCATTTTACTTTTCACAGCGATTTTTCATTTTATCACTTCATGAACTCGCACAATGCGATTCTCGAACTTATTATGATAAACAGCTGTCAATGTGTGTACTAAAAAGTACTAAATGATACACCCAGAGCAAAAAACAACGTTCAATCAGAGAAAACCATTTTGATTTAAGCCTATTTAAAAAAAAAAATTGCTTCGAATACGAATGTTTTAAAATCAAAGTTTGGAAAAAAAAATTGAGAACGAAGCATAGTTAAATCAAGATTACTCGAGCTAAGGTACCATTATAAAACGGAAATCAAATTTAATCTATTAAATTTTAATTTGCCTTTTTGTCTCACAGTGTAAGCTCTTTCAGCGAGTTTTCACTGCTCTTCACAGAACGATTTTACTGTGATAAGATATTTATCATTATGAAAAGATTTGAAGTTTGTTTTCACAAATCGGGAATCGAATTTAACGCTAAGGCGTGAAAAAGTTTATCATTTCACATTTTCACAGATCGGGAATCGACCCCCAGTTGTGTTCGTTGAATTTTACCCAGGGTGGACCCGGGTTTTTTTTTTGACAGCCCCAAGAGCTGTCAAAAAAACCTAGGATTTTCGGTCCTCAAAAAACGCACAAGGGTTGGTTTTGTGTTGCTGACAAAAAGAAAGAAAAAAAAATCTGTTTACAAAACTTGAAGTTTGTTGCTTGTTATAGTACATTCCAAAGGGTTGGTAATAATTTCCCCAAGGACATAACCCCCAATGTAAAATCCCCACATCCAAAATCCCCAAAGTAAAATCCCCAGCAGCAAAATCCCAAAAAAAGAGAATCCCCAGGGCTAAAATCTCCAAGCTAATATCCCCAAAACAAATATGTTGAAGTAGTGAATCATGCGATTGAATCGCGCGCGCGATTTAATCGCATGATTCACTACTTCAACATATTTGTTTTGGTGATATTGGGTTCAATTTATATTGCCTGAAATGAAATCCAAATAGTAAATATAAAAATCCTTATAATGTTTGTAATATTTATTTAAATAATTTTTTTTTTTTCAAAATTAGCAATGAAACAAATGGTCATAACTCATAATATACGTAATATATTAAAATAATGCAAACAAAATGCATGCATTCATAGTAATTTGTTCTTTAGAAACAACTGTTAATCGTTATCATTTATTAATATCACAATAAGAGAATTTCATGAGAGTTTTTCTGAAAACTACATCATGCACATAATGTAGATGTGCATGGGCACTGGGGATTTGGAGATTTCGTGGGGATTTTGGCAAAATGAATTCTTTCCTTGAGGATTTTGTCCATGTGTCTTACGGTTTTGGGGATTTTATCTATGGGGATTAAATTTTTTGGGGATTTTATCCCGTGGGGATTTTTTTTTTTTTGGGATTTCGTACGACACCCCATTCCAAAACATAAAACAATTACATTTTGTTTTATTGGTATGTTTTCTATATAACACACAACACACATGTCAATTTGTTTACCTCAACTCGCCCCAGCAAACTACCTAGATCTACTATGTATGTAGCTTGGGAAATAAAATAAAAATATGATCAACAAAAGTTATACAATGCTCTTATATTATGCTCTTTAATATATACATGGAGATTTTTCCCTAAAACTTACCCTTACCGAGATATAATCGTAAATCCCAAAAAAAGGGAACTTCGTACCCTTCCCTCTCTGGCTCACCTCCCAGATTAATATGTTAACTACTGAAGGAATGGCTAAGGTTCGTGCTCACGCACTCTACGACCCCTTGATTGATTATTACCTCATATATGAATTTATTTTTTACTTGTTAAATTATGAATTTCCATTTCTCAAATTTCTCTAATGCGTTCAACAACCCAATTTCAAAAGATAGTTTCTTAAAATGAATTCAGTTTTCTATAACTTCCTCTAAAGTATAAGGAATGCTGTTTGTCTGATTAACAGTTTACTTTAGACGGCTGAGAATTAAAAAAAAACTTGATTTAATACAAATTGTAGAAAATTTGATAGGCTTTAATTTAGTATACGAGTTCAGAGAATTTTTGCCTATGACGGACCATTTCCGTGGTATACGCATAAACCCGAAAAATGGAACTTTATACCCCTCCCCCTCCTCAGGGTCACCTCCCAGACGTCAGGACTTTTGGTATGTTGAATACTTAGCAGCCTGAACAATATTCCGGTGGAGTGGATAAGGTCCCTGCCCCCGCACATGCACTCACAGCCCCTTTTAAGGTGTTAATTAACTGAACTGTTTTGTCATTAGGAAATTAAAATTGAAGTCCATTTCATGAAGCAAACTTCGCATCAATTTGACGTCGCAGATGCCTTCGCCAAATGCAATATATTCCGCCACGACTTTTCAAAGAGTTCAGTAGTATAAAAACTTTGAAAACGACTGAAATAATTCTTTGCTGCACAAAATTGACTCCATTGACATTGACAAAATTGACGGCCATGGAAATTGACTCCACCGGAGAGATATCAGTGACTTGTTGACTCTATGAAACGTCGATGCAAAGCTGTTATTTCCAACAAAGGTCGTGCCACAAAATAATATTTTTTCCTCTATAAATACATAATATGTAGGTTATAAGTCCTGCTGAAGAAACAGAAATGCAATGTTTTTGCTTATTGACGTTTTACATTTGAAACGTCATGTCATGATACATTGGACGCTGATAACTAATAGCGTTTTTCATTTAAATCTCAAAGATTTCCCCTCAAAATCAAGAAGTGCTCTTTTAAATGAAACATGTTGAGTTGCTTTTTTTGTAGTTTGACAGAGATTAATCACACATAGGCTGTGTGAATAATATGCCTGCGTTCCAAACGATCATCACAAAATCACTAGAATAGCTTTAGTTGTGTTCGTTGAATTTTACCATTTTTACCCAGGGTCGACCCAGGTTTTCTTGACAGCCCCAAGAGCTGTCAAAGAAACCTGGATTTTTTGGTTCTAAAAAAAACGCACAAGGGCAGGTTTGTGTTGTTGACAAAAAGAAAGAAACAAAAAATATTTGTTTCCAAAATTAAAACTTGTAATTTGTTGCTTTTGGTACATTTCAAAACATAAAACAATTACATTTTGTTTAATTTGTATGTTTTCTATTTATTTTCATTAAAATAAATCTATTTTTTTTTTCTTTGCATTGCAAAAGCAAAATAAAATATTCAGTTGTAAACATATGTTTGACAACACACATGTCAATTTTTTTACCTCAACTCGCCCTAACAAAAAACCTAGATCTACTTCAGGGCGAGTTGAGGGCGACCCCAGGTCTCAAAAAACAGAGAATTTGTTACCCAGGGCGAGTTGAGGTTTTTCAAAAAACGCTTTGGGGCGACTTCAGGGCGACCCCAGGGCTCTACGAACACAACTTTTGTTTTTTGTATGCTTAAAAAAAAAAAAAATAAACGGTGGTTTATATTTTACACTCCCATTCAGGTACTAGTATCATTATTCATTATCATGGTTTTTTTACTTAAACATTTATTCAAATTCGTAAAATATTTGTTAGATTTATGAAAAATATTATGAATTTGCATTTTCTTGGGTGGGTGCAATAATACACCTATACCGTCCAACAAGGTATAACAACAGAAAGCTATCCAATAGTTTTAGGATTAAAAAAAACGCGCAAACAAAAATCCGCCATTAAAATGTTTTGATGTGGCTTAGATCAAATCTCCCAAATTTGTGAGATCGCTTCTTTCTTGTTGAGATTTGCTAGTTTCCCCCTCTTTTTCTTTTACATGAATCAATAAAAATGCAAAAAGATCAAATCTTTTGAAGGAAAGTGCAAATCCTTTCGAAAATGAAAAACGCTATAATTACAAATTGAATGATATGACTCAAATTTGATACATTGCAGTTGTTAATACTTTTTTAAGTTTGTTTCGTCAAAATCGGCGAATGAGTTGACGAAACATTCGGTAGCTAAAATGACGTTTTGCGTTTGAAACCGAATCTCCATGCACATCTTAGTTACCCCTTAAAGGCCAATTTCAAAACCTTTTCAGTTTCGAAAACTTGCATAAACGTTACCTTAGCCAGGAGTAGGTTTAAACACTCTTGAAACAAAAATAAAAGCAATTTCACGAGTTGGGCACCGGCTCAGTCACCGAAAAATTCAAAAGTATGCCGAAATTTTCTGAGGTCAATCCGGTGAACCCCACATACAGATCTTTAGATAAAGCGGTGCAGTGAGAATGATGTGGTCCCATTCTAGATCATTAAGATAGTCAAAAAAGAAGAAGAAGAGGTCAATGTACGGGGAGTATTGATGATCCAATACAGCTCGGTAAAGCAACTCCCTTTATTCTTACTTTTAATTCCTTAAAATTTGTTTTAGAAATCTCGTCATAACGTGTTTCCTTACTTAACATATACGATAAAGCGCACCTTCTATTTGATGTATTGACATTTTTAAAATAATATTATAAATTTGCTCTTTCCAGCTACCGGAAATTGTCAACAGTTTATCCTTGCAAGGCCAATTGCCATTGCAAATGTCCTTACTTGCTCGTAATTTGGCAATATCAGAGCAACTTGTTAAGAATGGAGGAGCCAACATCAATGCATATGATGCTGAGGTAAAATTATTTTTAATATTTCTCTTGAAAGGATTTTTAACAAAAAAATTCTAATTCTTAGGGTTCTACACTTCTTATTGATGCCATTAAACGTGCTGATGAATTCGCTGCAAATTTCCTGCTCGATCGCAATTGTGAAGTTAATCTTCCACACAGGTAATTTTATCTCCTTTGATCTATTATCTTTCATTGTTAATGATTTTTTCTTTTCATTCATTTTAACAGGGTTACCTCGGACACGGCCTTACATCTTATATGTAATTACTCTTCAAAAAATGTTGATTCAGAAACATTCCAAAATATGTTGGAAGTTGGTAAAAAGATTTTAAATTTGAAAGCTGATGTGAATCTTCAAAATCAGCGTGGTCAAACTCCTTTGCATTTTGCCATCACATCGGGACATACGGAAATGGTCGATTTGTTGCTAGAAATTCCTCAAATCGATATAAATATACGAATGAACAATGAAAAGTGTGCCTTGCTGCTGAGTTTGACGCCACCCCAAGTTGAAAGTGGACCTTTTGAGTTAGCTGATAAGCTCCTTAAAAAAGGAGCTCGTCCAAATCAAATTAAATCCGAGACACACGACAGTCTTTTGCAACAATTGGCTCTACAAGGTCTGGAGGAAGCCGCTATATTTCTTTCTGAACATGCAAATTTGAATCACACTAATGGACAAGGTCTAACATCTCTTCATATTGCAAGCCAAAAAAACTTGCCAAAACTGGTAAGAAAGCTTCTAGAATCTGGAGCTTCTCCCAACCTTCAATCAAGTGTTGCAGATCTTAATTCAGCCCTGCATCTAGCGGTCGCAGCAAACTGTGCCGATGTTATAACTGAATTTGCCGATTTTAAAGAACGTCATGAGGAGGGTAAGGAAGCTCCTGACTTTAACAGTAAGAATTCTTCAGGAGATTCTCCGTTGAGCTTAAGTTTATCACTAAATCGCACTGAGCTGGTTCCAATATTAATACGAGGAGGGGCTGATGTAAATGCCCGCAATGGTCAAGACATGACGTTGCTCCATCAAGCGATACTTAATCATGATTCAGAGACAGCCGTCTTTCTTCTTCAACAGGGAGCTGATATGAATGCACTTACAGGGGAGCAGGAATCTCCTCTTCAGTTGGCTATTCATTGTCATTTGGCTCAAGTCGTGGACGCTCTTTGCACTCGTGGTGTTGCTCTGAGTGCTCCGGACAACAAAGGAGATCCACCGCTTTGGACAGCCTTAGAACTCGAATATGATGATGTAGCGCATGTGCTCGTACGTCATGGTGTAGACACAGATTGCTGGGGACCAGGTCCCGATGGATGTCAGCAAACACTCCTACATCGAGCCATTGATGTGAACAAAGAGTCCGCAGCAATTTTTTTAATCAAAAGTGGTTGCGATCTAGATTCCCCACGTCAACCGGGCATGAACGGTGAAGGTGGTGATGAGTCGAAAGATAAAGCATCCCCACTGCATTTGTGCTGCCAGTGGGGTCTCACAAAAGTTCTGCAAACTCTTATTGATCATGGAGCCAATGTTAACATGCTTGATTGGGAAAACAAGACACCCCTCCACATAGCCATTGAAAACCAACACAATGACATTATACTCATTCTTCTGTGTCATCCAGCAATCGATTTGAAAATCCGCGACAAAAGTGGCAATACACCTTTTGCAGCGGCTCTTACTATGCGTATGAACAAAGCGGCCCAAAGTATTTTAGATCGCCTGCCGAATGCTGCTGAACAAATGGACCAAAGGGGAAAAAACTTCCTTCACACAGCGATCATAAAAGATGATCTAGAGAGTGTTCTCTTTTTGCTAGCAATACAGGTTGATGTCAACAGTCGTGTTCAAGATGTTAATCAAACACCACCGCTTCATTTGGCCGCTGCTTCAACAAACGAAATGATTATCAGAAATCTTATATTGGCTGGTGCAAGGATCAATGACCGTGATGCGACACAAAAAACAGCTCTACACATTGCGGCCGAAAGAGGCAATCTATCAGCAGTATCAGCCTTAATTCAAAATGGGGCTGATTTTGATTCAGCCGATGGCGATGGTAACAATGCATTGCACGTTGCTGTACGCGAAGGTCATTTAACGGTAGTCCGTGAACTCCTTACTGAGTCCAGAATAAATGCCGAAGCCTTTAACTTGAAGGGGCGCAATCCATTGCATGAGCTCTGTCGCACTGGCAAAGATAATACTGCAGCCGCAATATGTGAGCTTTTCATCGAATGCATGCCAAAGTATCCAATAAATGTACCCGACATGGATGGCAATACACCATTGCTGTTGGCCTTTATGCGTGGTCAGGCACCATTATGTAAAGTGCTGGTCAAGAATCGTGCTTGCATGGGCACTGAAAACCGTGATGGAGTTACCATATTTAATTTCAAACTCGCTACTGATCAATTGTTGCACAAATTGCTGGATCAACTACCGCTGGAATCGCCATGGGCTGAAGCTGATTTATGTCAAGAATGTGGAACCAAATTTTCACTCACGATGCGGAAACACCATTGGTGAGTACAATCAATTTAGATTACTCTTTTAAAGCAATAGATGTGTATTTTTTTTTGTAACTTTTAGCCGCCATTGTGGTAGAGTTCTGTGTTCAAAGTGCTCCAACAACGATATACCAATTCTGAAGTTTGGCATCAACAAGCCCGTCCGTGTTTGTAGCGTTTGCTTTGGTGTGTTGCAAGTTGGCACCAATGTAATGCCATGAGATGAAGAGGATGGTGCATGGACACCAAAGATTAACAACAAATTCACATTATAATTCATTCCTCCATTTATATTATTCCTATATTTTCTTGTCTTATTAATATTATTTATAATTATCTATGTGTTTTTGAAAAAAAAAAAATTATAATTATTATAAATGTTTTTTTTTATCTTATCAAAATGTTTTAAGTTGTGTAAATATTTTAATCTGTTTATATTAAAAACAAAATATATACTGTTGCTTTTTATTAGTGACGCGAGTACTTTAGTTTATTCGTTTATTTTGTCTGTTATTTGGGGTTATTAAAATTATACAAATTACATGCATATTACATATTATATGCTTTCATATGTATCTTATCTTCATTTAATATTTTATTTCTTTTTAACATAATTATATAAATAAATATACGAAATGTTAATTAGTATACAATTTAAAACAATAAAATTTATTAAGTATACAAGACCTTTTGAATCATTTCTCTTATTCTATAGATTAGATATATTAGAGAGTGCAATGTGAACTTAGCAAAAAACACATCTATGCTAAGTCGGTTGCAAAACTTAGCCTTCACGACGACAGTTCTGATAGTGGACAGAGACTGATTTGGTTTACAGTAAGTAGAAAGTAAACAAGCACGCTTTTTACCCATTTCAGATCAACCATCTGAAATGGGTAACCATCAAACAGAGATACCACATAGCCATTGACAACATTTGGGCAATTCTGAAAACGATCTGGACGTCGCGGCTGACGGAACGTTCCGAAGGCAATTGAATGGCCATAATTTTGTTGCAGCGAAGGTACAAATGAGGATTGCTAAGACATCAGGATTTAAAGTCGCTGGAAAGCCAAGAGCATGAAGGCCTATGGCATGTAGCATTTGCAAAGAAGTCATGAAAAAACCCAAGAGTTGAATCGGCTAAGGTGATTTGTAATAATTGACAGTCAAAATCTACACTTTCGGTTTGCGTAAGGTGATCATTCACAGTGATAGCTAGAAACCTATCACAAACATATTGTGACTGTCTGTTACAACATATACTGGAAAAAATTAGCACTAGTGAAAGTTTTTTTATAGGTTTCCCTTATGGATTAGAAATTTTAAAAGAGTTCGATGCACCAATGTGATATTAGAATCTTCAGCATATAAATTTTCAACACCAAGATGCCTTCAGACTGCTTGTCTAGAAATGTTAACATTTCTTACTTTTTTATATAACCAATTACTGTCCGTACTTCAAAATGCACTTTAAAAATCCTACCACATAAAACCTTTTAATTTTATAACTTCTAGGGTTCCTAGCAAAAAGCTTCTTCCAGCAGGCAAAGTTTCTAGCTAGCTGCCTCCAATTTAGCAGGCGCCACCTGCTACGCTGTCCTCCTTTACAGCGCCGCCCCACGGGATTCTTAGACCATCTGAATATAAACCAGAACACTGGTTTATATTCACTCTATGTGACCCAGGCAACCTAATCTTTGGCTTTTTCACTTTTGAGACTGTCGATGTACAGCCCCGTACAGTATGCAGATGGAACAAAAATCACACTGAGATTTTTTAGAAAGCAGTCGAAAGCGTTCTCATCCATCTTTAATAATGTCCATGCTTCTGCATAGTAAATCAGTACCGGGGTGATAAGTGTCTTTAGTGGCTCGAGGTGGGTCGCTCATCAATTGCCTTCCAAGCACAAAAATAAAGCGATTTGAAAGACTTTGTTGTATCTCAGCACTGGTGTTATTCACTGATTTGATAGCAGAGCCTAGTTACACGAATTTTCTGAGCCTCAAAGTTATAGCTGGTTATGGTGACGTTTTGTCCAAGACGTCGGTGCTGGGTGTTCTTTCTTGTTGACATGCGAATGCGATGTTAAGGAGACCAATGCCCTTGTAGTTGGTGCAGGCCAGAGGATCCCTTTCTTCAAGATCGGGGAAAAGATGCTGAGGTTTCATTTATCGGGCATGCTTTCCTCCGAACATATTTTGAGTATCAGCCTAACCAATTCATCCCCAGTTGCCTAGACCGGGATAGAGACAAAATCCCGACTGAGAAAAGTATGAATTCAAATACATCTATTAAATGGTTGCCTTACTTAGATCTATTAAATGGTTGCCTTACCTATTGAATGGTTGCCTACCTACCTAACTTCTTTTCTTTGTCAGAATGTTTTCGGTCAGGATTTTAGCAGTTGAAATTTCGTAACGAACCCGGTTAGATTAGCTCGACCGCAAGGCCATCAGCTCCACCAGCTTTATTGTTAATTGAAAATTATTTTGAACAATTTAGATTTATTGTTCTTAAGTTTAGATATAGCTATCTTAACTTCCTTTAGGTCGGGTGGGTGGAATCTTTGGCCTGCGTCGTCCTGGTGGAATGGTGCAATCTGCACAGCAGCGGAATTCGGATCATTTTCGCGGAATTTCATCACAGTATTTCTGCTATTTGACTTTGTTCTGGATACCCGAATATGTTGTAGTAGCCGGCATAAGGTGTTCAACCTGACTGGAACTGTGGAGGTCAACAATGATTCCATCTGGAGAATTACTCAGCTGCCGCCTTGACGAAAGGAGAAGTGCCTTAGTGAAAGCACTAACCCCCCCCCCCTTCTCTCTGTAGCTGCCACCAAAATCTTCCAGAGATTGGTTACCCAGATCTCAGGTCGAGAAAAAAAAACCTGTAGACGTTTGTCCTATTGAATGCACGTAACTATTCTGTGAACATCACAACTAAAGGCATTTCAAAAGGAACAAAGAATTTATCAGGTGCTTAGTTTGTGGCATTTATGCTCTTGTTCATACATCTTTTTTTGTCTTTTGTGCAGAAAAATGTTACCTACATTCCCTCGTTTTTTAATAAATTTACAATTAAAATAGGAGTGAGGACGGCTAGGAATTTCCATGCAGTGAATCCCACTTTTTGTAAGATGGACTAAGGGATAAATAACCTCTAGGTTTAGATACATTCCACTGCAGAAGTGGGATTTGAGATGCTGTCACGTTTTTAAATGTCACCTTTTATTTATAAATTTCTTTTCTGCGTAGCTAGCTGAATTTTTTCAGGTATTCCAACCTGCTGAAACTTATCAACCAATCCTTGATTTACATGAATACAAATTAAATAGACATACGCCACCTCAAAGAATTTGCTGCTGGTCCAAAGCAGCTTCGATCAGTTAGTTATTTCATGATTACCCTTTTTATAATTATGGATAGACTATTGTAAATGACCTACATTCTACATAAGCCCCATATTCTTAATTCAGACGTCTCAAAGAACTTAAAGCTGGATTCAAAAGGTTTTTGAAAATATTCAAATATTGGTTTTGCAGTAATTTTTGGCTCTTTGAATTTTATTAAAAAACAAAACAACAAACATTTTTTTTAGCAGCGACATAATTTTAATTTGGTATTCTTTTCTAGACTAAGGATTCTTGTCAGTTACTTTTTTGTTTTTACTTAAGTTTATTCCACAAACTGTGGGATACACAGTGATCCAATTCACCAATGTAATCGAATAGTTCTTCCTCACAGGTTTCGGCAGTTTTTGTGCGGCTATTAACACGATCGTTACAAGCCTGGTATTTGTTGTATAGACCTTCGATGTGTCCGTCCTTACTGCACTTTTCCTGCATCGAATTTAATTTTATTTTATGAAGGATAAAAATGTATATAAATAATAGTAAACATACCCTCAAAGTAGTTTGAGGATCAACCAGTTCAGCCTCCTCTTCTTCTTCCTGTGCACGCACGGAAGGCATCGAGAAAAATCCAAAGAAACTCCTGTTGGCCATGATTCTTGTGGTAAAAGAGAAAAAACGTTTTAATTTCTAAACAAATGACTGTCCATTGATCAAATTAAGGGTAGCAGATTATATTTTAAAAAGCAAACCAAATTTTCATTTTTAAATTACCTTCTTTGAATGTGAGAAAATCAAAATAAATGTGGAAACTTTTTTTGGGCCTGTGATGCAACCACAAAACTTTGACAAAATCGACGAAATTCATGAAGTTGAAGTTTAAAAAGGGGATTTTTTGTAATAATGGGATATTGTTTTGTAACTTCGAAATGTAATAGATTGGAAGAAATGAACGTGTTCAATAATAGAGTGATTTACACGGTGTCTATTGAGACCTGCCTCTTTTTGAACACAATAAAAACTTTGGATTTGGAAAACAAAACCGATTGGAAAAAGAACGACAACGTGTAGGAAATTTCAAAGAATGAGTATGAGATGTGTATCACGATTTTGAGTTATAATGAACATTTTCTCTCATTTAGTTTATATATTGTTGACGAATGAGTAAATACAGTTGCTATTATACTAAAATATATAAATTTTGTTGTTGGAAGTGCGACTTTTCATTTTATGACTTCATGAACTCGCATAATACGAGTCTTGAACTTATAATGATAAACAGCTGGCAAATTGTGTACTAAAAAAAACGTTCAATCAGTGAAAACCACTTTGATTTAAAATCAATGAAAAAAAAAATTGAGAACGAAGCATAATTAAATGAAATTTACTCGAACTAATACCTTGAACACACTGCTGGTATAGATACCATAGTATGTATACCATGGTTTTGCCAATACCGTAATATTCCCTGACAGACTTGTGGTTTATTCGTATACCATTGTATCCATACCACCAGTGTGTCACAGGTATAAGGTACCATTATAAAACGAAAATCAAATACAATCTATTGAATTTTAATTTGACTTTTTGTCTACAAGTGAAACGTCTGTCAGCGCATTTTCAATGCTCTTCACAGAACGATTTCACTGTGATAAGATATTTATCAATATGAAAAGTTTTTGAAGTTTGTTTTAATTTTTTCACTTTTTACGCTGTGCATTAGGAAATGGTCAAAACACAACAATTAATAGAAAAGATTATCGCCGAATTGCGTGCAGACTGTATTTGTAACATGTTCGGCCTAAATCATGAAACTAAAATCGTCATTTAATAGCGTGCGCCTTACTGAATAGAAACTCTTTGATAGTCATGAATATAGACGTTCGATATGCGTTTTTCTTTTTTCATTCGGGACATAGCTTTGAACAGAGTCCGCTCATTCAGAGCATACTCTGAGCGTTCTGAACGTAGCTTGGAAGTTAGTTTTTACAAATTGACAATTGTTCTGACTCTTTCAAACACAACGTCAACATCTAAATTGAAAATTTTGCCTTACCCATAGTGGGCAACTACAACTTGGCTCTTGAGGTTTGGCCAGGTGTATAAGTACAGCCCACATAGTTAAAAATTAACTTATAACTGAACGAAATAAAAATTATTTATTATTATTGGCATTACTGGCGTCTTCGAAAACTATTCCATTTTAAAGCTTTGAATACAGCCTTTATTAACAATTATTCATTTTCTTAGTTCATCCGTTCATTTGTGTAAATTTCTACCAAAGTCCAAAAAACTACGATCCTCGTTCAATAATGAAAAATAACTTAACAAATAAAGACTTTAGGACCAACAACTAAAATCTTTACTACAATGGCTTACAACTTACCCAATGAATTTGTTTATTATTACTAAAAGCACTTATAAGCGAGTAATTAAATATGTATTCCTGTCACAAAATCTAGAACTAGAACAAAGTACAAATTTTCATGTTGGGAAATGACGCATTCCCCCTTCCCTTTGACAATTTCGAAAATGGTTGAAATGAATTCTCACCGCGAAAACACGAAACGCAAACGACACAAAAAAAAATGAATATCGAATTCTAATTTGTGTTGGATTTGGATATGCGTGTGTGTCATTTTGAAGTTTCACTTTGTTAGTATTTGTTTGGATATTCACTATCTCGCTCTGGCAGAAATATTTTTTTTACTTTACGGGCGAGAAACAGGAACATCGATTCGATGAGAAAAACTTACAATTTATTAATTAAATTTCTGCGTTAATAACAACGAATAATTGAAAATATTATTAATTAATTAATAGTTAAAGCTCTGAAGTAGCTTAAGAAAGTGAAATTTTACTGTAAACACTATTAATAGCCGCACTATGCGACTAAAAGGAGCATGAAGCAAACTTTGGTCGAAAGACTTTTATTGGTTTGCCAAGGAGCGTGTTAAGGTAGATTAATTTTGAGATTTCTCCAATATTTAAATTAATTACACATTTTATATCAATTACTTTTTTTTTTAGATTTCATTTCATTTCCATCGGTAATTCTAGTAAACTAATTATTTTCCTTTTCTTGTATTATTTTAGGTTAGGTTCATTGCTGCTGGTGTTGGGGGGGGTACTTTTTGACATTTTGCTTTGGTTTTTTATTTTTCGCGGATTTTTTCTGTTGGGGTAAATACCTATTCCCCAAATTTGCGATCAGCAGCCAGATAAATGAACGGCAGTGGGCTTCTGGAGCTTCATAGCCGGGCTATGGCTCATTCAAGCAGCGCTGCTGGCTCGGGAGGTGGAGGTTCAGGGTCAATACCTTCAGCAGTTGGTGGTGTCGGTGGCGTTGTCAAGCCACCGAAAAACTTTAAAATGTTAACCGACCCAACGCTAACTAAGGGTGCAATAAAATTATATCGATATGATGGAATTGTTCCAAATGATCCAACTTATCCGCCAGTGGTTCCTCGAGATCCAAGGAATCCAATGTTGAGAATCCGGGGAAGGCCAATGGATCCTATGGTTCTGACCGTCCCAAGGCAAGTTTTCTTTGCAGGCACCTATATCTACCAAAATGTTCTTATGATGTTATTCATTATTTGTTTATGCATTGCAGACTGAAAATTGATCAACACTATGTGGGAGAACCGCCAGCGATCGAAATAGCTATAACAAACTTGAATGACAACATTGATAAGCAATTTCTATCGGGAATGCTTGATAAATGTGGCCCGTACGATGAGGTTACAATTTATCATCATCCGACAAGTAATAAACACTTGGGGCTGGCAAGAATTGTGTTTGAAAATGTGAAGGCGTCCAGAATTTGTATCGAAAAATACAATAAAAAGTCGGTTATGGGAAAGGTAAGTTGATGATTTCAGTGATTTTTTTTAATATCAATTGCATAAAATATGATGCAATATTTTTGGGAATTATGATTTGACAGTGTTTTTTTTTTGTATACAGAGTTTTTTAATGTGATAATGTAAAAATAGGAAAAGTAAAAATCGTTCATACAAAAATTCAAAAAATTAGTCTTCAAATCGATTATTTTGGCAAGGTTACTCTCTATTATAATTGGCTTTACTTGGTTTGCAGTTAAATATTTAGTAGTCTTTTATGTTGGTTTAATATACAGTAGTGACAGTCCAAAGTTTTTTCGTGAAATTCATCTAAAATTTCGTGTACAAAAATTATACGCCGCGTCGGTAGAATTGACTGGGTTAGCTTTAAAAATATTACGGAGCAAAACGTTGTCCATTCGCTCTACATGACTTTAAAGTCATTCTCCTGGCTTGGTCGCAGCAAGAATTCGCATCCAGTCTATGTAATATTCACGTATTGGCACGATAGAAAAGGACTAGATAATCAGTAATACTTTGGGTCATTTTACATAATATTGATTTTGTTTGATTTCCAAGCTTTACAAAGTTCTATCTTTAGTTTTGGACTTAGGTTATAAAACACCAAAAAGATTCACAAATATTACGATGAATTTTTTATAGTTCCACATCTGAGGCCAACTGAGCGCTGATGTTGTCGTATTTTTAGTTTCAAAATGTTCTTCATTTCTTCGCTCTTGTAACGAAAAATCGTATAGTAATGCGTTCTGAATGGGTCTCTGCTTTGTTTATTCAAGCTGAGTTGCTCGGGCGGTATTTTATACACGATGGCAGTTTTTGACATTTTTTTTTTGTTGGTGTAACGTCTGTATTTGCATCGACTATAAATATAGAAACAAACCTAAAGTATGGAGCTATAGAATCATCGTAGAAATTTGTTTTTATTTGATTGTACCAACGAAGATGCGGCTCCGATTCAAGGGAAAAAAACTCCCAAAAGATTTGTGTTTTAGCGGCAACTCATATTTGGTGTTTATTAATTTGGGGGAAAGCATTTTTTATCAGACAAAATTATAATACATTAACATAAGAAAATAATAAAATATATATAGTGGTGTAATTACTACAAGCTTTGACTGCATAATGAAGCAGGAAATTTAAAACTGAGAAGCAATAGAAAAATGCATCGTATATTGCCAAGGTTTTACTCTTGTAAGAGGTCTTATGTCATTTTCGGGTGGTAATCCCGAAATCTCTTCGGGATTACTCCGATCCAGGATTCCAAGCGAACAAACAAACACAGCTGATTCGATTCTGAAATATATTTTTCATTGTAGTGGCGAACATCAAGCAAATTTTCATCCATTTTTTGAGCATGCGAATACAAATAGTTGAAAATATCATTGAATATATTCTTTAAGCTATTTACTATCTTTTTCACTTTATAAACTTTGTGTTTTTTTTTACAATTTGTTTAGTTTTCATCAAATTTCAACAAATTTGTTGAATTATTAATGCGCAAACCGAAAAATGACAGATGAAATTGTTTTGATTTTTAAAACAATAAATGTAGGAGTGCTTCTGGTTTTGATTCTGAATTGAAATTCAAAAGACAAAACTCTTCTTTCCATGAGAGGCACTGTTATTCTGAGTGCCAAGCGAATGGTTTCAGAAGCCTCCTGGACGCTCCCGGACGATTCTTGGCGACCAACCGAAAACGACATTATACTACCAATGAATACTGTTTCAAATAGGTTGACATGGCTTAGTTCATACAATTGTTTAAGCATGTGCTTTCGACTACAATTTTCTTACCTTTTTCGCTGTTTTAAAATATCCATTTGTGCAGCGAAAAACTTTTTGTGAAAAACCAATTTCAAGCTTATTTCAAATGTCAAAAGTACCGTAAACTGAATTTGTGTCTAGATTCAAGCTATAGGCAGCGCAATGTACATCTCGTAAATGATTTGTTTTTAGCAATTACTTTCATGGTCACCTTAGGCAGACCAAAATTGCAGATTTTGACTCACTTCTCACAAATTATCTTAGCCGAATCCACCCATGGATCGTACATAAATTGCCTGCGTGTCCTGAAACCCTCTCAATAACAAAACAAGCAGGCGATACCGGTGCTAAAAAATTAAATTGTTATTTTAGCTAGCTCCCGTAACAGAAAGTACTCGCAACTTTCTGTTACGGGAACAAATATTATAACGAACTAATCAATCCTTGCTAAAATTAAAAACACTTCAAAATTTTTCGAGTTGGTAAGAATGAACCGTAAGACTATTACTTGCAGTAATTTAATTTTGCTATACATTTATGCGCTCATACATTTATGTTTTACATCAAGCATGTCAAACTCATTGGGTACTGCTGGCCAAAATTGCAGAATCTAAATTAGTATGGGCCGCAACAACAAATTAATTTTTGTAAAACAGGGGTGGAATCGCGTAATATGATAGTTGATTGTCACATTTTTGATCATCACTTGTGATCAAATTGATTTTTCCTTCTGCGTAAGGTGATCACATCCACCAATTCAACTCAATTCAACTTTGTTCAATTTGTCAGTGACATTTGTGAAAAACATTGTTGCCGTAGTCATATTTTCAAGAAAATTCATTTAAATTGTTATTTTTTTAGTGAATTAATGCAATAATTCTAAATTTAACCATTTATTTTCGATTGTTGTATACTCATATGGTAAAAGAAATATTGTTTTTGATGATTTGGTGACTAAAATTGAAAAAAAGTTGAAAACTTTATAATGTTTTGTATGCGCGTGGTAACTCTAGTCACCTTGCCACAAAAATAAAAATGAAACGTCAATTTCATGAGAAGATGACTATCACAATATTTTGGTGATTGGTTTTTAGCTATCACTGTGATGATCACCTTAAGCAGAAAGAAAATGTAGATTTCGACTGTCACTTATCACAAATCACCTTTGCCGATTCCACCTTAGATTTATTAAAAAAAAAAAAACGAACTATATTAGTTATCAAAACATGCATATAATTTCATACGTCATTTTTCGAGTGTTTTCAAATCTGACTGGCAAATACTTGTAAAATTTGGGCATCCCAACTTCACCGAATTTTGATCTTAATTCGGAGTCACACTGGATTTCGATTACCTCCAATTGCAGATGATTCGGTACTGATTCTATATTTACCTATAGAACGAATAGAAGAAAATAGAGACAACTTGTCTTTTAAAAACTCAAAATCTCTAAACCTTTTTTTTGAAAAATTTGAAGATTTCTCATCGTCGACTTTTTTGATCTCAATAATTTATTAATGAAACAAAATCATAAGTTTTCCCAACATTTCGACTGAGATTTCAGTCTTCCTCAGGGGCTCTTTATTAAACACAAATAAAAGGAAAAAAATATATAAATAAATAAAACATGTTGTTTGCAAGGGTTTTTAACAATTTTTTTACAGTTTGTTTATTCACATTTAATTTAATTTTAAGTTTAAAGAAAAACAAATTAAAAGAAAATATAAAAAAACTGAACTAACAAAAATAGCACTTCTTATTCTTGAGAAGTTTAGCCAGCAACTGTTTTTAAATTAAAATTAAAATACAACGGATATGTTGACTTAAATAGAGGTAGAGGTAGAGGATCTGTAGCGTTTCTAAAGTATACCGCTTATGGATATATGTTTTTCAGATTGAAAAATAGTGGTATTTTCGAAATCTGGAGAATGGTTATTTTCGATGCTGTGACTATCTAAAGTAGTTTTTTGAGAGCTCTTGGATTTTATGTGTGACTTGTGGTTGGATATTCTTTGTATAAGCAGTTTCTTAGTAGTTCCAATGTGACAAAGATCATTTCCCAAACAGTTTATTTTGTAGACGACATCTGTACATTGGTCTTTTTTTTTTGTAGTTGCAGTCAGTTTTGTGAACAACGAGTGGAGCATTTTGTTTTACTTGTACGCAATGTTTACATCTTTGGTCTTGTTTGCAATTGTTTTTTTATTTTTAACTCTGAAAGTTTCCGCACATAAAGCATGCTTTAAAAAAAAAACTTCAGTAAAAATTAACAGTTATTTTTTCAATTTTAACTTAAACTCTCGTTTTCTTCGTAGCTGTCATATTTAGTTATGTTGTTTTCTTAGAATACATTTCATGGAATTCCCTGGTGTGATTCCTGTTTTTTACTGGTATTTTTTTTATTGGAAAAAAAGTTAATGTGTGCGAAATCTTAATAACTCAATATCGAATTATAAAATTAACCTTAAAATTAAAAAGAACAGATGGCGGGCCGCAAAGTTACTCAACGCAGGCCGCATGCGGTCCACGGGCTGCGAGTTTGACATGCTTGTTGTACATGAATTACGAAGCTCTTTTTTAAGCTGCAGAAATTCTTGGAAACATATAAATTTGTATTTTTTTGTGAACTTGGCATTGGTATTATAATTTTTTAAATTTTATTTTCTTTATTTTTAGATACTGAGTGTTTTCTACGATCCCTTTGGTAATATATGTAAGAAAACCATAGAAACGGTGACAAACAAAAGCAAAGCTCTACCACAACCCGTTCCTACACCAACGTCTCAGCCTCCTCTGCCATCTGTTGTAGGATCACAACCTCCACCGCCACCGCCACCACCACCAGCTCCGTCACATCATTCATCGACCGAATATCTTCAGGAATACTCTAAAGAAGTAACAGATCCTCAATCTTCGTCCACCAGTAGCGCATATTATCGTTCTACGGATAGAGAGTTCGATCATTATTCTTCACATACCAGTCGAGATCGGTACACCGAAGATGATCGTCTTCGTGATAAGGAGCGCGGTCGTGACCGCGATCGTGACAAATACTTCGACAAGAAAGAAGGCAGACACGACAAAGATCGGAAGCACCACCACCACCACCATCACAAACGAGAACGTTCAAAAGATCGCAGCAAAGAGCATCGTCGTGATCGGGATAGAGAACGTGATCGAGACAGGGAAAGAACTCGCGCGGTTTCGAGAGAGTTAGATCGTAAAGATCGCGATAGAAGCAAGTATGGCAATAGTCGATATTCTAGCAGAAGCGACAGAATCGACTACAATGAGGTTTCTAAATCCTCAGTAACAAGCCATTCTCTACCACCACACAACAACCACATGTATGCATCCCCAGTGAATAGTTATGGATTGCCTGCGGGTGCTGGAGGCTATGGCTACCATCATCCACCTCCACTGCCCCATGCTTCATATCATGCATACCAACCAGCGCCCCCGCCCCCACAAAGTAGCTGGAACTCATCCTCAAGTGGAAGGGGTTGGTCAGCACAACTAGCAACCGCACCTCCTCCACCGCCACCACCACCCCCAGAAGATAGCCCCAATTGGGATGAACCGGAGGAAGAAGCACCTCCCAAGGAGGAACGGGCTAAGGATGTACCAATCAAAACATTCACAACTTCAAACAATGAAGAAACACTATCGAAAACAACAAAAAGTCAAGACGTCCCCGAAAAATCGGACGAGCTCACAGAGGTCGACCACACCAATGTAGATCTAGACACCAGAATCGCAATGATGTTCAAGGGTAAATCGTTTGGAAATGCCCCACCATTCCTTCAAATGGAAAGCAGTGATTCTGAAAACGAAAAGAATAAAACCAGAGAAGATGGGGAGCTAACGTTAGATTCAGACAAAGATGATAACGAAAAGTCGAAAAAGTCCAAGTCGAAAAAATCTAAACTCAAGGAGAAAGTTGCAAAAACTGTTCATACGGAGCACAATGCCAGCGACATTTCATCAAGCGATGATGATATACTACTCAAGAAAGAAGCCAGCAGCCCAGTTCTACCCAAAAAAGATGATGATCGCATGTCACTGTCTAGCTTATCCTCACATGATGGAAAACTTGAAGCAGAACCACCTCCACCACTGCAACCACCTCTGCCACCTATGCCACCTCTGCCACCAAACAATCCTCCAGATGATTCTGCTTATCCACCGATTCCAGGGTCCTCATATGTTTATCCAGGAACTGGTAGTGGACCATACGGATACTATTCGACCGATGGATATTCGCAGTACCAGCAGCAAGCGCAGTATTTCCCTCACCCAGCGTACATGCAGTCATACATGCCTGGTTTTCCGCACCTTCTTCCCCAGGAGGCAGCCTACGTTAGCACAACCGATGCCTACTATGATCCCTACAAGTACGCGTATAGAGAAGCAGCATATAGCTATGACGATCCTTACAAGCAGTCCATAAAAGAAGTAGTGGATCGGGTAAGTGAAGAGCTTAAACAGATTCTCAAGAGAGACTTCAACAAGAAAATGATAGAGAACACAGCTTACAAGAGTTTTGAAGCGTGGTGGGATGAACAGGGTCGCAAAAAGAACAAAAAAGAAGATGCCGCAGTGGAAACAGCGCCTGGAAGTTCCGCCAAACCTTTGGACAAGGCTCCAGATATAAATGCACTCATCAACAGCAACCGCGACAATCTGGACTTTAATAACTACACAAGTTTGGGGCTACGAGCAGCCATTCCTAAAATGCCGTCCTTCAGGCGAATACACAAACGAGCTCCGAGCCCGATTGCGAAGCACATGGACGAAACAGAGAAGCATTTAAGTGACCAAGAAGAAATGGTACAGGGTTCCGATGAAGAAGAGGACAGCGCCAACGCTCTCACCTACAACCGTCGATCTGATGGTGAGGAACGAGGAGCAAGTACTGCTGATGGCAGAGAGCCTACTGTTAGAACTAAACGCAAGGGTAGTTCGTCCAGCTTCTTTTCCTCTAGTGACGAAGAGGAAGAAGAAGAGGAAGGAGAAGAGGAAGAAGATGAAGACGACAGCGACGATGATGACAATGCAAGCACTGCTTCGGATCTTAGCTCAGTATCAGATTTAGATTTAAAAAAGATTAACCTTAAAAAGGATAATCACCTTTACTCAGAGTCAGAGGAAGATCGGCAGCGCAAACGTAAAGTTGAGATCTATTCAGATTCTGAAGATGAGAAAGTACAACAGAATAGAACAGTTAGTTCTACCATTGTTAACCGCATTCCGTTCTCATCAGATTTAGAAGAAATAAGCATGAGTCCACCACCGGATGCACCACCAACACCAGGTGGCCAAGAGGAACCTGAGCCTGAAGAAGAAATTAAGAAATCACCTGAAAAACAAGTAGAGGTCAAAAAGTCTATCTTCGACTACGATAGGATCTACAGTGATTCTGATGAAGAACGAGAGTATCAAGAAAAACGACGCCGAAACACAGAGTATATGGCCCAGATAGAAAGAGAGTTCCTAGAAGAAAGGGAGCGTGAAGCTCGTGAAGTCAAGGTAACCCCTCCCGAAAAGAAGCCACCGTTAGTCATAGAGCCAGCGGCCGCCAAATTATCTGTGGTTATACCTCACTCAAATAGTCTTGATGTTCCTGCGACACCTGATATCACTAAGGTGCCACCGACTCCTGGAGGATCGCTTACAACGGAGCCCATTAAGAAGAAAGAACCGAAAGAAAAGACCCCGAAGGCAAAGAAAATGGACAAATCTCCACCAAAACCGAAGACTGATTCTAAAAAGGCAAAGGAACCGAAGGGCAAAAAGACACAATCAGTTGAGGCCGTGCTGCCTAAGCTTCCGATACAAAAACCTGTTGCAGAGGCAAAACCTTCAAAACTGCCGCCCACCGCAGAAACAAAAACAATCAATGGTTATACTCCTGACGTTATTCAATTTCCAGATGAGGATAACAGTATTCCGGATAGAGTTAAGATGTCGCCAACATCTTCAGATGGTGGATCTAGTCAAGCAAGTCAAGCTAGTCAAGTTGCATTGGAACACTGTTATTCGCTGCCGCCCAAGTCAGACGAGAGTGACATCAAATCTAAATCACCCCTAGACACCAGTACACAAAACAATTACCTGGCCCATGACCACGGTTATACATCGCAGCCAGTTGTAAAGAAATCGGATATACCTGAACCAGATGCAGGGAATTCTAGTGCTCCAGTTAAATATGGTCCTGGTCGACCACGAAAAGATTCAATTAGAGCCCAAAAGAAAAAAGACGAAGATAAGTTGGTTCTCGATAAACTACCGAAGAAGTCAACAAAGGACACTGAAGTCGTCCCCTGGAAGACTATATCATCGGCGGCTCTTGCGCTGGAACGCGATTCTTTTGTGTCGTCAGAAGTGTTCCAACTAAGAGATGCTACCCAAGAGATGATGTTACTCTATGAGTTTCTTACACGTGGCATTGATGCCGAAGACGGCGACTACATTCGAATGAGCTACGAGAAGCATTTACAAGAAGATCGTTATGGGTGAGAATTTAGTTTATTTCTATCGAATTTTCCTATGAATAATTTTTTTGTTTTAGTTTTTGGTTAAACAACACGCATTGGGTTGATCACTGTGTTACGGATCGATCATTAGTACCGCCACCATCGAAGAAACGTAAAAAGGAAGACGAATTGAAGAAACATCAAACCGGCTGTGCTCGAACCGAAGGTTACTACAAGCTTGACGTTAAAGACAAAGCGAAATATAAATACCATCATGCTAAAGGCAACACCGGCAACCAATCTAAGTTTGATTTGGAGGATCAGGCTCAAGCTCAATCAAAGGTGGTATCCAAGATGCAGGGTATTTCGCGTGAAGCACGTTCCAACCAACGTCGCCTGCTTACTGCGTTCGCTTCAATCGGTGAATCTGAATTGCTTAAATTCAATCAATTGAAATTCCGCAAGAAACAATTGAAGTTCGCTAAATCGGCCATTCACGATTGGGGTCTGTTCGCTATGGAACCAATAGCAGCCGATGAAATGGTCATTGAGTATGTTGGTCAAATGATAAGGCCGATAGTGGCCGATTTGCGAGAGACTAAATACGAAGCCATTGGAATTGGAAGCTCGTATTTGTTTCGAATTGATTTGGAAACCATTATCGATGCAACGAAATGCGGCAATTTGGCGCGGTTTATTAATCATAGTTGCAATGTAAGTACAATTAGTCTTGTTATGATATGAATATTGTTTAGTTTTTCACATACATATATATATGGGGTTTTATTTTAAAATAGCTAGCTATTCTAGGAGTCAATGAATTTTCTTATTACTTCTTATTAAAAAAAAAAGAGAAACTCTACGGCACTGTAGTTTTGGTTTGGTTCTAAAGTCGTTGTTGCATAAACCAAACCATTTTGAAGATTTTTCGTTTATGTTTTTTTTTAAACTTGCTTTACACAAACTGAAATTAGGCTTCTCTTGGATGACTTTTCACATCATTTATTCGCAGTGCCCCTAAAAAATTAAAAATAGGTGCTGTGAACGATCCCCATGTTAACTAACACCCTTAGGGTTTTAGTTAACTTTAAAATGCGCATCAACGTCATAATCCAATCATTGTTTAAATTCATTTTCAAATTAGATGTAAAACCATAGGGTATTAGTTTGTCATTTGCCGTATTTTTAATAATTTAAGTAGGTAATGTATAAAGTTTCGACGTATAAACGATGAAGTACGTAGGTACATGATGCCTCCTGCAACCTTCTGCTTGGGACTACTATTGAATTAAGAGAAGCTTATATTTTATTATTTTATGGCATCAGTTTACATACGAATGTGAATAAGTTCATATTAAAGTGATGGCTTTTGTTCTCATATGAAAGTGAACCACAGCCATAAGTGGATTATGGGTTAATTCGTATTTGAAAAAAAAAGTGCTGTTGAATTTGATCTCATGGTTATGTTTTGACACTACTGAGGTGAATACAGACGTCAAAAATCAACCTGTTCAGGCAGGAGCTCGTTAAAATTTTAGCCAGTGGTTATTTTTTGACATTAGTTTTTCTGCGTTCGTTTGTACATCTTTTTGTTATCGGCCGCGTTCATTGTTGCATCTTTTTTTATTGATTGTATCCAAATTGAACTGGATAGCTTCGTGTTGTTGTGAAAACTGTTTATGCATTTATATAAACTAGTACCGGCCAGTGGTCGAAATTCGACCTTTTTTTACTAAAAAATACTGTTACTTAACATATGTATACATACGTCATTTTATGTTATTAAACATATTAAATACATAGGATTATTATGTAAACGCTATTTTTAGTCACCCTTTTTCATTAACTTAACGGCAACATTTTTATATCATTTTTTTTTCTGTATTTAAAGGTATTTACAATGGCCCATATTCATAGATGTTTGACAAGTTCTTATTAAGTTGTTTTTAAGCTAAACTCGTATTTTTGCTATGCATAGAAAATGTAAACCCAAGTCTAAACGAAAAACTCGAGTCTAACTTTAAACTGGACCGAACACATGATTAAGTTTTATTTAACTCTGATAAACGTTAGAAATAGGTACACAAATGAAATAATTTGTTAAGGGTCGCGAGTAATTTTCTTTTTTGCAAATAAAATGTTGGTAATTATGTACCACTTTATAATAATAATAATAATAATAATTTTTTTAACTATGTGTCTGTAAGGCACATTGCCTTTTAAATGCAACAGGTGTTGCACGACACTAGTTAGAAGGAATAGAAAGATAGGAAATAATTGTTTTGGCACAATGGAATTGTTTTACTTTACTTTACCAGCAAAAAAATCAAATACATAAATAGATAGTAATATTTCTACGTATCGACCTACTTACAATAAGAAAAATTTCAGCGGAAAATAGGAAGATTATTCACGCAGATGAGGATATAATTGTGCAATACAATAATCGAGATGGAGAAACTAGATACTGTGGCATTTTATCAGTCATTTTCTTAATTTGCATTTGAAATTTGCATCGCGGATTGTGCTTGTTTTAAATTTTATAATTTTCTGTTCCTAGACAAAAATTATCAATAAAAAAATATCGCATCTGTCATGCATTGTTTTCAACTTTTCTTTATCTTCATCATCATCATCATCATCGGCTCCACAACCGGGGTCCGGTCCTGGCCTCCTTCAACAAGGCTCTCCACCTATCCCGGTCTCGAGCCGACGCCATCCAGTTGCGCACCCCAAGGCTCCGGGCGTCCTGGTCTACGCCATCTCTCCAGCGCAAGCATGGTCTACCACGCTGTCGTCTGCCATAGAATGTACCACAAAGAACTTTCCGAGCAGGTTCCTCTTCGCTCATGCGAGCTAGGTGCCCTGCCCACCGGAGTCTACCGAGCCTAATTTTTGTCACGATATCTGCTTCAAGGTAGATTGCGTACAATTCATGATTGTACCGTCTCCGGAATCGTCCTTCCTCACATATGGGGCCAACAATTCTCCTTAAGACTTTTCTCTCGAACGCGGCTAAGAGGTCAGAGTGCCTTTTGCTAAGCACCCAAGTCTCTGATCCATATGTGAGTACTGGCAGGACCATGGTCCTGTACAGCAGTAGTTTTGAAGTTATGGTGAGATTTCTGGATTTGAAGAGCTTTGACAGACTGTAGTAGGCTCTGTTGGATTTGAGAAGCCGCCCGTGTATTTCTTCTTCTATATTGTAATCGGCTGCTACTATTGACCCAAGGTATTTAAAGGATTGCACCACTTCAAATTCGTGCTCCGCTACCTTGATTGTTTGACCAACTGTTCCTCTCGCATTCGACGCCACCATGTACTTTGTTTTACCTTCACTAATGTGCAGCCCCAGATTTTGTGCCTCCTGTTCGATCTGGATGAAGGAATCGTGTACAGCTTGCTCGGTTCTTCCAATGATGTCGATGTCGTCTGCGTAAGCCAGTATCTGGCTGGACCTGTTGAAGATGATCTCTCTTGTTGCCGTGCCAGAGTCACGGATTGCTTTCTCCAACGCCAGGTTAAAGAGGAGGCAGGCCAAACCATCCCTTGTCGGAGTCCATTAAAGATTTTGATTGGTCTGGATAGCAATCCGGCTATTTTTACTTGGCTTGTTACGTTGGTCATGGTCAACCTACATAGTCGTGTCAATTTATTTGGGATGCCGAATGCTCTCATGGCTTTGTAAAGTTCTACCCTGGCTATGCTATCATAGGCGGCCTTAAAGTCTATAAACAGGTGGTATGTTGGGATGTTAAATTCTAGACATTTTTCCATCGCCTGCCTAAGGGTAAAGATCTGATCAGTTGTTGATTTGCCTGGAATGAAACCACACTGATATTGTCCGATGATGGTTTTAGCGTATGGGGTTATCCGGTCTTGTAGGATAGAGGAGAGTATCTTATAGGCGGTACTCAACAACGTGATACCTCTATAGTTGCTGCATGTTGTGACATCTCCTTTCTTATGTATGGGGCATATTATACCTTTTCGCCAGTCTTCTGGCATTTCTTCATGCTCCCACACGTGCACTATAATATCATGAATTGCCTGACGTAGAGCTGGCCCACCGTGTTGAAATAATTCGGCTGGTATATAATCAGCTCCCGGGGCTTTGTTTTTCTTTAGCCGGTCTATAGCCTTCTCAACCTCTTCTATGCTTGGTGACGGCAACATGGGGTATTCGTCTTGAAGCAGTGGAGCCTCCACTTCTGCAGTGAGTTGACCATGTAGCAATTCATTAAAGTACACTTCCCATCGCTCCAGTATGCTTTGTGGATCGGTGATCAGATTTCCCTCTCCGTCCTTGCAGTATGTGCAGCGTGGTGTGTACTGCGTCATGTTTCGGACGGATTGGTAGAACTTCCGCGCCTGGTGCGGACCTCGCTCTCGGCTTTTTTGCTATTTCACACATTAAGTTCTTCTCCCAGACTGATTTTTTCTGTCTGTGAAGCCGTTTTTCTATTCTTCTGAGCTCTTTATATTCTTCTTCGCGTGCCCGCGTTCTATGAGATTGTTGCATTGCTCGGTACGCAACATTCTTACGTTCAGTCGCTAGCTTGCATTCATCATCAAACCAGTCGTTCCGATTTCTACGACTGCTGCCTAAGATGGAGTTGGCAGTACTAATGACAGTATTCTTAAGGCGTGTCCACTTCTCATCTACGCCCAGCATACTGGCTCCAGGACTTACTCTCCCTAAATCAAGTGATTCTAGGGCGAGTCCTAACGCATTACCAAAGGTGTTACTGGCATTTTCATTGCGCAGGGCGGCCGTGTTGATTCGAACCTGATCGGCGGATGCAATACGTCTTCGCAAGGCAATCCGCCCTCGGAAGACCATACTAACAAGATAGTAATCCGAGTCGATATTGGCACCTCGGTACGTTCGTACCGTCATCAAGTTCGAGTAGTGGCGACGGTCTATCAACACGTGGTCTATTTGGTTACGAGTGACTCCATCAGGTGATACCCAGGTCTTCTTCTTTCTTTATCTTACTTAATACAAAATCAATGTATCCCACTCACTCCATATGTGGAACCCAAATTTGGGACACGTTCCACTCGTGTTTTACTAAACAGAGCTGACAAAATATCTATGCATAACAACTGTGTCTAACCTGAGTGTTAACGTTAGACTCTAGTTCAGAAGAATTCGAGTTTACAATATGTTTATGAATATGGGCCATTATATTTAATTTATTCGACTAAAATTATATTGTTACAATTCTTATCTATTTTGTATTAAAGGAACGAAAACAAATAACTATTGATAACAATAGTAAACTATTGTTTTTAAAAGAACGTACTAAAGGTATCTGAATATATCTAGATATGCTCTTGAAGACAGAATTTAAAAAGTCCTATTTAATTTGAATGACACAACAAAAATCTTAAATTTTATTCACCCTAATAAAAAGTGATAAAATTAAACTGGCATCAACAATTTTAACGCAATAAGCACACGGCCTTACTAATCAAACCACTCACAGTCTATGCAAAAACCATTTTAATCGAGCTTATAATGGTGTTGTAAAAATTTACCTCTCAACTTCCGTTCGCCACTTCTGTTTTGCGTAACGCATTGACCAGCTTACCCTCCGTAAAGAAGTAAAAAAATTACACCGTATAGCGTTATAGATATATATATACATATATGATGGAATAATAATTGTCTAGGTTGTACACAACCACAACTAGCTCCAAGGAAGTCTACGATGAGAATGCTCCTTTCTCATCGTTTCAATTTCCTCTAGACAAATCTTTATTCTGACATTGTTCTATTTTCAAACGATCACATTTATTTTAGAAAAGTCTGATCTAAAAGGCTTTTGTGATCTTATTTAAACAGTACAGTACAAGTGATTTTGTATCTTTATCTATCATATATATATAAGAATGTTATTTTCGTGTATTGTTATTAGTTTTATGTTAAAAATGATTAATTGGAAAATAAAAAAGTATACGATAAAACACCCAAAAGCAACAAAATTTCACAATTCTTCTGCTTTCTGCTCTCTGCGATTGCTATGGCTATAATTCTCTTGCTAGTGGAGACGGCGTGTTATAAATGGTCTGAAGTGCACTTGGATAGTTTTGTTTGTTGTCCGAATCGATAAATAGATTAAATAGATTTTGAATACCTTACCTAGCTGTCTTAAAACATAACATACAGCAACAATAATGGTTTTAACACCTTTCCCCAAATTTGAAAGATCGCATCTTTTCATTTAAATGAAACATCAAAAACACAAAAAGAGTAAATCTTTTGAAGAAAAGAGCAAATCATTTGGTAAAAACGCTATTAGTAAGGTTATTCATGACCGCAAGTTCATATCTCGTTCTTCTTCTTCAGATGTTAAATGGTTTCAAGTGGTATTGGTAGTAAAAGAGTCAGTTCATTTATTTATAATTTCTTGTCTTATCATAATGCGAGTCTAAATGTTCTTACTATTTGTTTAGATTATCTCGGTTCTTAGTTAATACGGCCAAGAAATTAAATTTTAGTTGTTTAAGAAATTAATTCTTTTAAGACATATTTTGTCTTTTGAATTGCAAGTAGTTAGGCACGTAGAGGGCACCAGTTATACAGACTTCTGCAGGTCCAAAATAAGATGCTATCTTTGTCTATTTTTTTTTGTTAGATGAAAATTCCATGTATTTTGCATCAAGGATAACCCCTCGATATTTAAATTCTTTATAATGTATAATTAAAAACAATTGATACTAATTTATTTCTATATCATTCTAGCCAAATTGTTATGCTAAAGTAATAACAATTGAATCTGAAAAAAAAATCGTAATCTACTCGAAACAACCGATTGGTGTTAACGAAGAAATAACATACGATTACAAGTTCCCACTCGAAGACGAAAAGATTGCTTGTCTATGTGGAGCTCAAGGATGTCGGGGAACGCTCAACTAATTTGAATTTAAATGTTTATTTTATTTTATTTTTGATTTCTCCTTCCTTTAACATTTTTTTGTTTGTTTTTAGTTTCTCTCTAGACAGTAAGTTTCTTATTCACTTTTTTACTTGTCCTTTTCACCGCTTCTTCTTCCAATATAAAATAGCATCTAAATGATAATAGATGTTTCTTTTTCAGGATAAACCGAACATTTATTTAACGAAAAAACTCAATTGTTTGATGATGTTAATACCTAGACATTAGTTTTATGAACGCAAGATTCCTTTTTTTATATAAAATTATGATAGTAAAATTTCGTGTAAATGTTTAATGCAATTTATATATATAAAACAAAAAAAATGGAAAATATAAGATTGTACAACTTACTGTCTTTAGAAAAATGTTATTAAAATAACATTAAATCAATAGCAGTTATTATGGACACTACATTTCGTAGAACTAAAGTGAGAACCTACGATGTGTCTCATTTATTTTCTTTCACGCTTTAAAATTAAGAAGTAAATGTAAATAGTTGTATAAACAATAAATATAAAGAAATCAATTTAATTTGTAAGTGGATGGATGCTTGAAGAAACTATCTCGATCAGCCGTCTAAAATCAGTGAACATTTATTAACTGTAAATATCTAGATATTATGTATTAAGTGTTTGAACTCGTACTTTTAATAATAAAATCAAAAACCAATACAACTTCGTATAAAATAAGCATTTTATTTATTTATTTGCTATTCTTGAATGTAATTTGCATGTCTAGTTGGGCTTGAGCAATGTCTTCTAAAGCTATTTGGATTTTCTCAAGCAACAACTCTCCTTTATGAACAATTTCTTCGAGGCGTTCTGATGATTCTTGATTTTCAGCTTCCAATCGTTTAAGACTTTGATTTTGCAACTCAGTGGAGTTGTCTTCGTTGGGAAGTGATTCGATTAGTGTGTCAATGTCTTTGGCACATCGAGAAATTAACTGTGCAAATAGCTGAGCAAAGTCATCTTGTTGCTGATTTTGTATGGGTGTTTGATTTCCCGTACGATCGAAAATTGGAAACTTGCTGGGATATGAAGTTTGTTGAATTATACCGATAGCGTTGCAGAAATGCTCCGCTTGCTAATAAAAAATATTGCGATTATTTGGTAGATGATTAAAAAATACAAATTGTTTATATACCTGATTAACAGTATCTTGTAGTTGAGTTAGTCGATCAGCCATATCGGAAGAGGTTGGCGTATATGAATCAAAGTGGAAAGAAATTTTGAAAATTTTAATTTTACAACGCTGGGAAAAATAAACAAAAGTCGATTTTTATTTGGAAGCGAAAGTCAACCAGCCAGTGACAGTTTGAAAACAAGATGGATGCATGTGTCAAAGTGACATTTGAAACTAGTGTGGAATTCCGTGGAAATTCCACACGAACAGACCAAGTAAAGCTCTAGATGAGCAATTAAAGTTTACTTATTTCATTTGATAGTAATTTGACTCAAAAACAAATTCGTTGTAGATTCCCAAAGAATTCATGGATTTGGTCTGCTGAATTCTGTATTTTATGGTGTTTGTAGTAAAAAAACGAAGAAATGTGTATGGTACATAAGCTAATTTTCATTGTAGTAGGGCATGTTTAGTCTGTGCCTTTGCCTGAAGATTGAGTTTAAACACAGAGAAATCATCTTTTTCAAAAGTAAGTTTCAAATTCTGCTCATAGGATGTCGTTACTACCGATTTGTTTTTTTACTTTTGTAGCAATTATTCTTGAGTTAACAAAGGCAAGAGAAATAAAGAAAAACAAAAACAAATGTATTCACAAGAATTTTATTCGGTTCGGTTTGAGTGTTTTTCGTTACAGGGAATTAGGGCAGTAATAATTACTCGATATGCTCATTTAGCGACATCTACTTCGGCGTGTTTGTGTCATTATGGAAGAGAGAAACAAGAAGTCTGCATACATTTTCTCGTCAGTGCTGTTAGAATGCGAAGCTTGAATGAAGGAATACAAGATTACGATTGCAATATGTTCACTAATATATAAAATATGCTGGATTATTTTAGCAATACTAAATCGTTCCGAAGGGGCTATAAAACAAAATAAACCATTGAATAGCAGGCCACGTTCGTTAAGACATTTTAACAAAAACCTACTACATTTCTATTACAATTAATAGGGATTCTCTTATTGTCTGTGGTTGACATTTTAATGTCAAATTTTGCAATAGATAATTTCTCGAATCTAAATTATTATAATAAAGCCCAAGTCTAGAACTATAGGAAAAATACTTAATATCCTACAACTTACTCTTTTAGTATTGAGGCGTGAAATAAGTCTGCTAGGTATATATATAACCACTTGTTAAAAACTTGATTATGCTCACAGAAAAATGGAAAATCTAAAATAAGAAGATTGGACAAAATGCAATTAATTATTTACTTTTTTGTTCAATTTCATATTTTTTGCAGAAAAAAAGAAAAAAAAAAACTAGAACTTCATTTTTATATATATTTTCGATAAAAAAAAATCAAAGGGAATTGCGAATGAGACTTTAAAACTTCGCACCTTCGCTAAACCATTTACTTCTGTGGTATGAACGAGTATAAATTAACTCTCAGTTGACAAACGTCAGATAAAGATAGCGCTGTTCCGTGAAAGGATATGCAGACTGAAAAACAATAAAATTTATAATAATTATTATACAAACAGCAATAAGATTTTGTACCAATTTCTCTTCTACGCTCTACTTAACTTAAATGTTGACTAAACAAAAAAGTAAAAGCAAAAATGTTTGCTCAGTGAAATTGTCTATAAATCTGTATTCAACATTTTTGTATGTAAAATAAAAAACAGAAAAATATCCGGGACCAGCTACTCAAATACGGACTGCCCCGGCCCCCGGGAAATACGGCCGAATGGTCACCGTACCTAGAATGCCTATCGCTCATGTCAAATTCAAAATCGTTAAGCCGAGGACGACCTCATACAAGTCCACAGTAGGTCATCTACTTGTAATCCTCCGTCTCCTCCCGTAGAAAAAAAATTTACACGCGCTTTTCTATACATGAATACGTGTGAACAGCAAAGTGCAAAATTTGACAGTCCCTTTTGAAATGCACAGGCACGCATACAGAGTTAAATCTCTGCAGTTTTCAAAGTTTGTAGGAAAAAGTGGGTGGAGCCTCCTGAGTTGATGTTCTATTTATTTATTATTCTATGTACAAGCCAAAAGGATGCCAAGTAGTCCCAAGGCTAACGATGGACGGGACTAGATTATTTTTTAATTGTGTCACAACTATTGAAATACTAATTTAACTGTGTTTTTTATACTAATATTGTAAATTTCTTGCCGTGCAATGTTAAAAAAAAATTGAAATCCGCAGACCGACAGAAAAGACAAGTTCTTAAATATAATCGCAAATTAAATTAAAAAAAAACACAAACCAATATTTCTGAATGATTTCTGAATTCACTTTAATTATAACCTGTGACACATTGCATATGTATATCGATCTTCGAACGCATTAACACCCACTTGTAATCAAGTGTCAATTTTTTTCCACAATTTTGTTCAATATGATTTTTCCAAAATGGAAATAACTCCTTTTTAAACATGACCATTAAAATAACATATATGTACATATCGTTTTTGAATACGGTTTTGACATTGTTTATACATATTTATAATGATGTCAGAACCTTTCAATAAGTACAATTTGATTATGATATCTACACATTTATGTATGTAGATCTTTGTTTTTATTTTTGATGATTTCTTCATGTTATTTCACTGTTATAGATACACTGTTTTACCCCACAAAAACAGGAAAAAGTCATGTGAACAGAAATAAAACCGGAAGATGAAAGACAATTCGCGGTTAACTGACTTACTAATGGTGGCATGCTGCATCATGCATCTTGCACTTCCCAGATATATACATACCTACAGCGAGCCACAGTAGCTAGCTTGGTATATAAAAAAAAAAAAACAATTGCCACCCTAAGCTGGGAAGAGGTACCTACTGGTGTTTCCTCTTTGGTCCCGGCAGAGTGGTTTTGGAAAAAAAGAAATAGCACTCGAGGTGAGGAGGTGACACTCGTCGACACCGCTTAAAGAAACTGTCACAGTCATTGCGGCCGTTACATGCGAGTACCTTATAATGTCTCCACATTGCTGAAGCCATATACTCAAGAGCTCCGCTGGCTGGAGTTAGTCATGAAATACAAGAAGTAGTATCTGTGGTATCTTAAAACTTAAACCAAACTGATAAATCCAGTTAGTATGCTTTGAGCCGCAGTCGAAGTAGGTACCTATTAGGTATACAGTCCAAACGTAAAATTAACTCTAAGCAGAAAAGCCAACCGAGAGAGAGTCACTGCGGTATATTTTTCAGCTCAATTTACATTGGAATATTATTATCTACATAAAGTGAAAGGTGCAATTCATTGGTGGTAGAAGCCCAAGTGGAGAAATTTTTTACAAAAAAGCCATCACATCGTGGTCGTTGTTGTATCGATTTCGTTTTCATTTGAACATCATAAAGCGCAACTTATTTCAACGGTTTGTTTATTCGTTTCGTGTGTATTCGTTATAATAATATTTGGGATTCCTTATTGTCTACCACTTAACATTTTCATTTATTTAATTTCGCACCTCTCCGCCGGGTAACTTGATAGTTCGACGAAAATACGGTTTTTGTGAGCTAACGGTTTGGCAACTTCTCTGTAGAAAAAAAACTCTAAAGAACGAAAATCTCTCCCGAAAAAGTAAAAGTGTAACACTTTTGTGAAATTCCAAATATTCATTGGATTATGGATTAAGAGTTCATCTCATCAGCACCAGGCAAACATCCAAAAGTGAGTTGAATATCCTTGAGCCTGGATTTTTTTATAATGTGTTACATACAATATACATAAAGTGAAGGGGTTATAAAAACAACAAGGTGAACAAAGCTTCCCTAAAGATAAAAACAAGAACCAGTTTTATAGTTTTATTTTCATCCCATTTTAAGAAACTCGATGAAATTTCATTTGGAGATCGAGTTATACCTACCTACCTATGTTACATTGAAAATATTTTAATACCTGTTTTTCCTTTGAAAAGTAGGTATAAAGTATGGGCGTCTTAAATAAAGTTGTTTTCGTTATTGATTTTATGGTTTCCTTTGATTAAGAACTGACTCATATAGAGAACAATAATATAATTAACCAGAACTTCAAATAATTTATATGATTCATTAATTTATAAAAAAAAGTTCCTGAATCTATTCCAGTCTTTTATTATGATATTTTCATTTAGTACATTAGTCATTGGTTGAAGATTGCCATAGAATTAATATTTGACATAATCAAAAAGAAAACAAAACTCGCTACAAAAGTTAACAATTGTCAAAATCAACAAAGTTTGGTAACGGAACAATCCATTCACGGAAAAGGTCACACCTGCATCATTTTCGAAAAGAATATATCACAATAACACCATGTCGAGTCCTTATTTTTTATAACCCCGAGATGTGTAATAAGACATTAGAACGCATAAAGGATTTTCTGTACTTCACAGTACGTCAGTATACATCAGAAATCGAGTTATAGAGTAAACTGATTAGTATGCTGTCATAGTATTTCCTACGGTTTGATTATATCAGGTCAGGCAGGGCCCAGAGGGCTTAATGCAACATTTATTTCATTCATCAATCTGTTTAAAAAATAATCACAGAATAATTAACAATTAATTACAAAGTTGTTTGAGTTGAGCGACAAAAATATTTCCGTTTTATTCATATTTTATTATTATTTCCAAAGTCTTTTTCTAGATTATATATCTATGAGATTCGGGTAGCCAGATTGATTAAAGGGGAGGGGGGGAAATTTATTTTATAAAGAGCATACATTTCGCAGCATTCAAATATGATTGTACCCATGTTCTATAACTCAGGCGATATCTTTTCACCTAGGTTAACAATGACATAATCCATTTTCCTTCCTTATTGCATCCCTGGAAAATAGGGTTTCTGAAGTCGATGCGATGCGATATGATAAATATTCTATCACACTTCGGGTGCCAAGTCACCTTTTAAAAGTTGGTATCAAAGCCAATTTTTCATAGTTGGTTTTATTTCACTTTGCAAAAGTGAATTTTAGCCAAGTTGGGCTTATTGCGCTCTCAATTGATTCATTCCGGTCCAATGAAATACGACCAAATCTTAAAATTGTATACATATCCTGAATACACAGAAGATTGCTTTCTTTAACAAGACTTAATACTTCGGTGACGTATGAGTACCCAAGTACACAAGGAATTTTCGAAAATCGACATAGCTATACTTTTGAGCACTTTGTTTCTATTCAGATTTAAGAGAACGAAATCGACGCAATAAGTTTGTTTGTTTTGTCTATGTAGATACAATTGCCGTTTCTGACTAACTTATTTAAATAAAGTAAGAAGCTTATTGCAGGGCAGGAAAATGGATCATGAACGGAGCGAATGAAAATTTAACCAAGGTAAGATCGAAGTGTTGGTGTAAAAATTAAAAATTTGCCCAAATTTTTTATTTTCAAACCACAAATCGATCCTTCTATGGTTAAAATTATTTTCCTGCCCAGCAATAAATCGCTTGCTTTATAAATGAAAAGAGAGCAGCATTAAATTACAGTTTATGTCAGCGACTGTTTATCACTGTTTCGTAAACGATAACACTAGTTTACAATTTCACAATTAGAAAGGCATGAGTTTTTGCAATGTTTTTGTTTTTTTTTAAATTAAATAGAAGTGGGGTTACCCATTTAATTTTTAACTGAACTGAGCATATACATTTTTTAGTAAAAAAAAGTACATATTTATTGGAAACAATAAATTAAACTTATTTCATTTCATCTTTCAAAAAAAAAATCTCACTTCATCCCAAAATAAAGGTGAATAACACAATAGGAAAACTATATTTATTTGAGAAGGAAGACAAAAGTGCGGACCTTAATAAAAGGACTATCGGTAGGTAAAGATTAATTGTTGACTCGCTCTTGACCTAAAATAACAGTCCGAATTGCTATTCCTTATAGCCGTCTCAATTTTTCAAAATGTTTATCTTTTAGTTGCAACTAATGTTGATTTTGAAAGCAACTGGAGGCGTTGACGACCGCTCGTTTGTGCTAAGAAAGTTTTAGCAAAATCATTCTTGAAACCATTTATTAATTTTTTTTTCACTTACTTTTATTATTTGATTCTATGAAAATATTTAATAGGTAGTTTCACTTCGTTTTTATTTATTTAATTTATAAATTAAAATAGCCTAATTTAATCCTTACCACATATATCAGCTTTCTGCCAAAAACGCTTACCATATCATGGTCAAAAATAAATAAATTTAGTGGCACTGACAGCTCCGAAGAACCACGGCCTAGCGACTTACAACTCTTAACCAATCCTTTTGTGTGTGTGGTTAAGTTCTACCGTATTGGAGGTTGGAAGCTTGGATTAAAGCTGGGCTTGAACCCAGACCTCCGGCGTGATGGTCTGACACGCTTACCACTACGCCACGGGGCATTACATATCATGGTCATATAGTCCTCTAAAAATCTAAAAGAACTCTTATTAATTAATTGAGCTAAATTAATTTTGTGTACGTTTCCGCGCTTGTCTGCATTCAAAGAAAATAAATAATTTCACCTTTTATTATGTTAAATTCAACTGACATCCATCGACATTTGCATTCATGCTTTGAATAAAAATCCGAGAAGATAATAATCAATTTAGACCTTTATTGTGAAGATGGATACAGAGGCGGTTACTTAACTTATAATTTAACGTCTGGATAAAATGTTTCCTATTTTTGCAAATAAAAAATGTAATCATGTGCACAAACTTACATAATATCTACTAGCAAACTTATTTAGATTCCGTCTTTGAGCTTCTCTTCTCTTCACTGCTGCCCGCCTGAAGACGGTCGCCTCGCCGCAACGCTTTTAAATTCGTTTAAATTTGTATTTGTTTATGAAAAAGAGGAAATAAACCTTTTTGTTGGTATGGTTTGGGAACAGGCAATCAGAAAAAAAGATATTAAATAATTTAAATTTATTACATCGTACGACATGACACCAGTTTGTACAACAACCATAACCACCGATTTCTTTATTTATAATTATTTTCGGTCCTTATTTTATTATAAGTAGTAAGTATGTACATATGTACCTATAGTATGTTTAATTTAATATTTCTTTTTTGGATTACTGGTCATCGATTTGCTTTGATTTTTTTTGGATTGTTATAAAGAATTAAATAAACAAAAAACGAAAGTGGAGGTCAGAGCACCTCAACTTTCTTTTTTTGAATTTAACATGTGAATTAAAATGACAATGCGAATGGGCCATATTAATAAAAAAAAAACCAAAGAGATAAAAATGTTTATGTATGAGAAATGATGCCTGAAAAATGAAGTGTGATAAAGTAATGTGTTGCAGCGCACGGAGGTAGATTAAGAGGTGAGATCTTTTGTTTTGATTTCACTTTCTTAAATTTAAAACTTGGATTATTTTGAACAGAAAAATAAAACTGAAAGTGATGAACAGATCTTATCACTAATAATATCGAAATAATGTGGGTATGGGTAAAATTTTAAATAAAGAAGGCAACAAAATCATATAATATTCATACATTTTTATACATATTATGTAGATACCTGCTTATTCCACAAAGAATACATTAAACAGAAAGTAAGCGTAAGGTGTCATTTGTTATTGTGTTTAACAAACGCAAATTTCACACTATACATTCTATTTATTAGACTGTGTTGTGTTTTTACGCTTGAATAATTATAAGAAATAAAGTCGATTTTAAGTACCTATATTAAGGAGATTGTTAAATAAATTATTTAACAATTAGTTGCTTAAATTTTGTTAAAATTATAAATTACTATAGCGTACCCTCGCCTCGTACATAGCCAAAGTCATATTTACTGTGTCACCCAAAATGCTATTTTGTGTTCCATAAAAATATGCTCTGGAGATATCCTGCAAAAATCCTCCAATTCTTATAAAATCGTAGAATTTTCCGTTCTGAACGGTAAGCTCGATAGGGCCGATTATGTAAAATTGAGTTTGATGTACATCCCTTTTTTATCTAGATTTTGGCATCAATATCTTTTAACAGAAAATTAAGCAGATGAACTTAATTTTTCGTTACAGGTGTGTACATATTATGTATGTATGTCGAAACAATCAGATTTAAATCAGGTTTAAAAGACCTGATCTCGGAGTTATCTGTGACAAGAAATTGAATTTTCGATCTCACTTAGACTCCTCTATAGACAGATCTAAATCCGTGCTTGGTTTTTTAAAACGTTGGTCAAAAGGAATTCTCCAAACCTTATGTAACTAAAACTCTCTATGTTACATTTGTAAGGCCCCTTCTTGAATATGCTAGCCAAGTCTGGTCACCCTATTACATCTTTCACTCCTGCGTATTGAAGCTGTTCAACGAAGATTTCTACGTTTTGCACTCCGTGGCCTTGATTGGTCAGATCGATACAACCTCCCTCCCTACGTAAACCGCCTAAGGCTAATTGATATGCAACCACTTGAAAAACGTCGTCAAGTGGCTGACATTGTCTTTATTTAACAGCTATTAACCGAAAATATCGATTGCCCCGCGCTCCTCGAAAAAATCGAAAACCAAAATAATCAGCGAAAAGTTTAAAAGTTTTTTTTAAAATAATTTTTTATGTTGACGAAATTTTCATGTTTTCAAACTTGGTACAATGTGTTCTATGATAAAATGCACAGATTTTTTTTATTTTTATCCTAGGTCTTGAAATAAAGGTATATGGTAGGTAAGTGTAACCGTTAATTACATTTTTTTTTCCGAAAAAAAGACGATGGATATTGATAATATTTTATATGAGTAAATTGTTTACAAAGGTTATGTCTTTCGTCCGAATTTTTTTTTTTCAGAATCAGTTTATAACCGTACCTGTTGTAGAACCGTTTTTTATTTCACCTACTATTATTTGAACGTTTTCACGGATTTTGACGAAATTTAATGTTCTAAAACAACTCCTCACCCTTAATATTACTGCGAAAGAAAATTTAAAAAAGAGTTGTTTTTGAAACTGTATTTTTTTTTTCTTTCAAAAAACCTTTAATTCTAATTTTTTGGAAAAAAACGATCAATTTCGATAAAATTTCATGTAATTGATTTTTTGCCGACGGGTCTTTCATATAAATCATTTATTATTGCATACATTCTGTTTTACAGAATTTAAACAAAAATATATTTCAAAATATGAAACACAGAAAATATTTTTATTTTTTACCTGATCAATTGAATTTCCCAGTCGTTAACACGAAAGTAACTTGCCACAAGAGCAAGTACGTGCGACCCAGTTATGCCCTTTTTTTTGTAAATCTTTAAACAATGCATTATTTGTTTCCACTGTTTTGACTGCAAAAGTACATTTTTTTTCGGCATATGTCCTTCTCATTGTTTTTCTAAATAGTTTAAAAGAAAAGCGAAGGAAATTGTTTGATAACTACATGAGTTATAAGTAAACGTACAAAATATCAGCTCCATTTTTATATATAAGATTTCTTCATGAAGTTCTCAAGTTGCTTTAACCTTGGAACTTAATTTTGAAAATATTAACAACTTGGAGATTTCTTCACTTTTAACACTTCTAAGAACTCAGTTTATTAGAACCAACTTGCTTCTAAACTAAAATCGAGTCCTTATGTCTCACTTTTATGGGACATAATTCCAAAATTCGATTTTGGACTTACAAGTACAAGTCCGATTTCGGACTTATGTCCCGAGGAGTTATGTCCCTGCACCACTTTTTTTGTATTCTTTTTAATCGTAATACCGTTTAATTGTTATCTAAAAACTTTTGTTTAACAAATGCAACTTGTCTTGTACGATATACCAAAAATCTCAAGTAAACAATTATCTTTGCTGCGCTAATTTTGTCTGTTGTTGATATTATTAAACATTAGTTACCCATCGCTACTAAACTTACAGGATCCTTTTTTGAGCCGATCGAATTTGGTCGAGCCGTTTTGGAGTCCATAGAAACATTCATACACACGATCGTCATTCATATATATTAGAATACGATGAGATACATTCATACACTAAATTGCTTGGAATGTCATTGAAGAAAACCTTATAAATAGCGCTATTTACTATTGCATAGTTTTGATTGGGTCATTAATATAGTAAATTAGTTAATGATTACATCGTTTTAAGCGCCATCCCAGCCCAGCCTATGTGCGATATCTTTTGCTTGTATTAGTTCTATAGCCGTATTAAAGAAAGTGCAGGGGGTTAATTCCCGATTTGTGTAACTGTGAAATGATAGATTTGTGATAAAATGAAAACAAAAAATGTCAACTTTTCATAATGATAAATATTTTATCAGGTTATTGTTATCACCAGTCAAGTCGTTCTATGAAGAGTTGTAAAACAGCTTAGACGCATAAAAGGTAGAACTTACACTGGGAGAAAAAGGCAACTTACAATTTAATAGACAGTATTTGATTTTAAATTGTATAATAGTAGCATAGTTCGGATATATTTGATTTTTGTTTTCGTTCTCCTTTCTTTATTTTCTCCTTTAATTCATTTTGACCTAAAAGTTCAGTTACTAAATAATTAAAAAAAGGTTTGTTTATACATCTGTTTTATCAAAAAGAACAAAACATTCGACCATCCGGTTTTATTCTTTTGCTTTAAATTTATAAAAGCATTCATTTAAATTAAAAAAAAAAAAAAAAACAAAAAAATTCGTAAAAAGAAAATTAGTTTGCTTTTTTTTAACTTTTTTATAAATTTTGATTTTCAAAATTAATTTTTCAAAAACTTTTCACTAAAAAACTTTTATTTGAAATGAATATAAAATAAGAGAGATTTGTAGCTTTACAAAAAGTTATAGCGTATGCCCAATGCCGTATGCTGTATGCCGTATGGCATTGTAAGTGTATAACCCCTGTTTTTAATTTCTTGTGTCGGTGTTAATTAATTTTTTTGATTGCGGGTCGGAGGAAATAGACTCTCTCCCATTTGATTAACCCAACTTACAAGCTATTGCTTTTTGTATGTAATAAATTATAGAATTTTTTTTAATAAAACAAACAACTTAATTTGAGCTTAATTCGCGTAATATTATCATTTTTTTTATTTCAGTGATGAAAATCGATTTCAATGTTCATTGAAATAACAAAAGTGTTAATATTTCGTAAATTTAGCTAAATAATTCATTATTTTTAATTTTCTTCAAAACTGAAAAAGAAAATTTTCAATGATTACTTTCAATGATAGCTAACTGGCCCCTAATTAAAAAAAAAAACGTTTATTTGGCATGTACCTTGCTATTTGAAAAACTTTTAATGTCATATATTTCATATCAAATTTAATCAAAATCGTTTGTATCGTGTCAAAGAGAAAAACAAGCATTTGACAAGCTTTTGCATAATAGTTATATGACAGGTAACGTAATTTTTAGACCTAGAATTCCAATTCAGAAAACCTCTCTGTAAGTTACCCTACATCAGGCGAAAGATACCAAGTTTAAAGGATATATCGACCCAACTCTTTAAGCTGCAGGGGCTTGATATGGTAATGAAAGGAACTACTGGATGGCATTCAAAAACAAGTATACGGGTCATTCAGTGGTTTCTTTAATTTTTTTTTTTGTAATAAAGGAATTTTGTTAAAAGATGGAATGCCCAGAACTTCGTTTTGTCTCCGATTTTATTCTCATCAGTACCTACTCCTATACCATAACTAAGGTTCCTGGATAGTGAATAGAATCCAGGGACTTAAAAGATAATAATTTATAAGCATAAAGGGAAATAATTATCGAACACCGTTATAATATTTCTTATCTCTATTGTATCCTTTTTATAGACGATGGGAGTAAAACAAGCAGAAGAACGCGAACACCATCGTTACAAGTACGCTAGTTGCATTCCTTACTTATTGGAACAATTAAACCATGATATCTATTTTAATATTCAGACATTCAAAACGAGTGTACATCGGAATCTTATCCCATTTTTCAAAACTCTCAAACCTTCTTAGCCAGCTATTGGCTTGATAACTACAAGTTTAACCGATGCTCACACATTGTCAAATATCTTTAAATACAACTTGCATGGTTATCTATAAATTGATTTTTCATTTAAATAATATTGATCATTACCCGACATAATTGATTAAATCACGTGCTATATAAAACACTCGAAGAATATAAATTAATTTTAGAACCCAATTTGGTTTATTGTTAACTTATTTTTTTATTAAATGCTTACATACTCTATTAGTTTAGTCCAAAGAATGGCCTTTAGCAAATCATTTAAGGAAGTAGCTTTATTTCCCACCAATAAATTTGTTGGTGTGGTAATTGAAACCACTTGTCATACAAATCGAAATCGAATTAGGCCATACAAAGAAACCTAGCCAAGAAAATTAAACAAAGTTGAATAAGTATTGTCTGGTAAATTTAAATTATTCGAATTAACCTTCGGCTTAGCTCTCAACAACATAATTTTAATTTTGTACGCGTAAAACAGACACATAGATTATTATGTATAGCCATCAATTGGTTATAACCACACTGGAGGCTTGTGGCGAATACAACAGAAATGTGTGTGTGGTTTCTGGTTGGTCTGGTGTTTGTTTTTCCAGCTCTCCAAACGCTATACATTTTAGTTATAATGACATCGTAAAGTGACGTGAATGAAAACATAACCAACTGACTTATTGGCTTAAAGATGCAATGCAGATAAAGATGAAGAGATGCAATCTTTTGCAACTTTCCCTTTATAGAAAATAAGATGCTCGATTGTCGCATTTATTTGATTTATGTTTTATAAGTTATTAAGGAGTAATAAAAAAATATGTTTGAACAGATTATGGTAAGACAAAAATATAAAAAGTCATTACCCGCTGTGTCTTTCATATAAAAGTTCAATTTGTCTAGCAAAAGGTCAAATATTAGAAAGAAAATTATACCTTTCTTACTAGTGATAAAAAGACCTGGATTTGTCCCACCAACTCTTGGAACGAGGGACCTCTTAAACAATTTTACATATAGTTGGTAAGCCTCTTTTGGTTTTGAAATATTTCATGTATAATCTAAATCCTACTGAACGTTTATTTCGTTGCATTTATTTGTTCTGGGAATTTTTAGGATTGTTTCGGAACGTATATTTATTTATAAACTACTCAATGAGCGCTTAACGTCCGTCTTATGATAATGCCTTTTGGAAGGTATATTATCAGTTTCTCTTCTTTCTACATAAATGGCAATGCCATCATCTGAAACAGTCGTGCTGTGTTTTGTTCACGATAAAATCATTGTACTTCATAGAATATTTTCGTTCATTTTCAAAAGCATCTTAAATTAAGCTGCCGTTAATTTACTATTACGAGTATACTTTTTGAATACCAGTCCAATGTCCTCATTGTGGACGAACATCTGGAGTGTACAGCGTATAACTTCCAGGGGGCAATTTTTAGTCATAGAAGATGACAGGGTAAAATAGCTTGTGTGGATCATAAAATGTATTTCATGTTATGCCTTTTCCGGTATAATAATGTTATGGCAGTTATACATTATATTTTAAACGTTTCAATCTACATTTTAGTGAACAAAAAAAAATCGTGCTAAAAGTACTTTCCATGGGTTGTTTTTTCTGCACTTTGAAGGGCTGTATCTTTGGTTTCCAGCCATATCCGGTAGCCATAATCATCAATCATGAAAGAGTGGCCCTGAAGCAATAACTGGACAAAAATTCAGGCACGCTAAAATAGTGTCCCAAAATCGGTCGCTAGCTCTCAGCTTAATCCACAGAAAAATAAAACGCACGACTAGGTCGCACGAAGTTGCTCTCGTTGCAAACTATGGGACTACAAACATTTTAATTTATTAAGTTATTTTGTATCATCGTATTTTAGTTCTTGTGTTGGTTAACTAATAACTTTTAACGTAATTTTGTGTTAAATGAATGTCAAACCGAAATGCTGTACTAAATTTAAAAGAAATCCGTTCAGCCGTTAAGTTATGACCGAATTTGTAAAAACTGCTTTAGCACCAAATATTTGTTACTTCTAGCCAAAATCATGAAATGCAGTTACATTAAAAGGACTGTAAGTTCACAAAGTTTTTTTTTCAAATTCGTCGGTTTCATTTTCGAGAAAATTGGAAAAAACTAAAACCTTTATATGAGAGGTACCCCTCATAATATTAGTTTCTCACATTTTTCTCAAAAACGGCTCCTACGATTTTGAGAAAACAGTAAATCACTGTAAATTTTAAATGTGTATCTAATAAAGGTCTATCATAAAGGGAAAACCAAACTATCAAGAAATTCGTTTAATACTACTTGGCATGAAGGTATTTTTAAAGTTCGATTTTTAAGATAACATCCAGCTCAAGCAGTAACTCAATAATAATAATAATATTTTATTATTTTACATGATGTTCTAAGACCCAAAAAATAGATTAATTTTTATTTCATGACTTAATGCATTTAATAAATTTTTTTTTAGCGAATAAAGTATTTATTAAAAAGTCTTTTATTAATTCAATATTTTGAGAACCTGAAGATGGATTTTTATGAAATATAGCTTTAAAATAGATATCTCTTAAACTTGAATCCCTATTTTTTTCCAAGTCCACCATCGACCCCCTTTTCTATTTGTTGATATTTTTTTCCAAAGACATACATTACCCTCAGAATACTTTTTTTTTACGAAACAATAGAAAACTAACAAAGCGATAAACAAAAAAGATACGTTCTCACAATTGTTCGCATTTTCAAATCTGAAACAATTGTATTCCCAACAAAAGATACGAATACAGCATCGTGCAGTGCAGCATAGAAAAAATTGCTAATTAAGGTTGAACATCTATAAATTGTTAAAGTACACAGGTACTTACTTTAAATGAAAAAAAAAACTTTATCTATTTGAAATAATAAATCGGTACGGATTTGAAATCTTGAAAAACGAAATGTTTTTAATGACGGACAGTACGGCTTTTGAAGAAATAGGTCCACTAATATTTTCGCTTTTTTTACGGAACAAATCATGGAGAATCTAAGATTTCAGAAGCATATGATACAAATTTGGCATTCGGTACAGATGATTCTATTCTTTGTTAAATTACCTTCAAAGCACTCAATACTAAAATAGTTTTGGATGATTTTCAGTTCGAAATCAACAAAATAAATGTTGATGATACTGTCTAAAACTTCTAACAGTTTCAAATCACCGGCGATACTTTTTAATAGGCCCACCTTAATAGTGCCTGACATCATAGTCAAAGAAGTCAGTCAGTCAAAGAAGGGCGTGGAAAAAATCTCAAATAAGGAAAAAAGCGATTGGACTAGCCGGAATACCCTCTGAATTCTGGAAAAATATGAATGACATCGGACTTAGGTGGCTCAGGGTCAGGATTCTCATCTAAAAACTTATCAGCGATTACCGAATGTCTTATAAGAACAGGGAAACGGAAAGTTATGTTCTTCCAATCCACCAGGCGATGGGGTGATATTGGTAAATTAACCACTAAAATGCAATAAAGAGAGAATGGGAATCGAAAAATATCGTGATTCCTTAAGTGATTTGAATATTGTTTTTGTTGATTATGAAAAAAAAACATTCGATCAACAACCATGACATCTGATATGAGTGGGCCACTCTAAGAGTGGTCCTAAGTTAACGAGGAGTTCCAAAAATATACATCCGAATGATCCTGGTTACTTAAAGTGCCTTGCCTTTTCTCATATAAGTAACTACTAAGCTCCTTATTACAGTCTTTTGTTATCTATTTGAAGATAAGGTAACGTACACAAAATTTAATCAGTCATTCTTTGCTAACATTCAGGCTACTTTTTCGGTTTATACTTAACATTTTTAACACGATAGTATATAGCACTCTAAAAGTGTTTAGTTAAATATAAATTTATTGATCCTACCAAATACAACGGAACTTAATATTTAGTCCATTTTTTAAAGTTTATTTTGTCTGTTAATGTGCCTTTTATCTTTGTATGATCTGAATTCATAGACGCGACTTGTCCAGCCCTATCGCGAATAAATTCTCCTCCGGATTTTTTCCCCCGAATACCATTCCTACTATAATACCTACTCTCCAATCATAAACAATCGAAAATTCCATTGAAAAAAGTAGGCACCGCACCAATTTCGAAAATTGATGACATTTTCTTGAAAAAAATCGCCTTAATTTTACTGGAGGATTTGCAGCGATAAGGAAACTTTTATGGGACTTATATGTATACTCGTGATCAGGACACCATTATCTTCAATTTGGAATAAAAATTAGACGGGACAAAGCAATATCCAAAAAGTCGATTTTCGGATATTTTGGTCACGTATTACCCACGTTTGCCCTCACATAGAACAGCCAGACTTACATTTTAGTGTTTACCAAAACGAGGTCTTTCTGTTAATACCAATATTTTTTTGGGACTTATTCAATTCTCTTAATTTTCTACAAATTCTGTTTCTATTTCTTGAGCTGTTAATATGACGTACGATTGTGGTAGGTATACATTTAAAAAAAAAAACGGATCAAACGGAAGCTTCTTGAAATAAATGAAATCCGAGGGAGACTTATTTTTATTTTGTTGGGCCGAACCTTATTTAACTATTTTGTATAAGATTTATTACTCTTTAATGAAAATATCTCTAACCATTTTCTATAAGAAATAGTTTCAAGCACAACAAAAATTAATGAACAAACACGCAAATAAATCATTATATTCATCAGACGCGGTGAACTGGGCATGACAGGGTTTACTATTTTAACAATGTAACAGAATAAACATAAATTAATATTTTAAAAAAATACAAAATAAATTCATAACAACTTTTTAACATCATTCATATTCCAGATAAAAAAAGCACTTGTCATTTGCATTATGGTAGAGATGACTTCCTCGCAGCACCAGCGGGCAGGTGCTCTCTACAAAATTCCCATTTTATTATGTCTTTTATTCACCTGCTGCACATTGTTTACAACCTGCTCTGGTCATGGACGACTGATTGAACCACCAAGTAGAGCATCAGCATGGCGATATGGTTTTCAAACTCCTCCAGACTATAACGACCATGAACTGTATTGTGGTGGATTTACGCGTCAATGGAAAGGCAATGACGGTAAATGCGGAGAGTGTGGAGATGCTTGGAATTTGCCCGAACCAAGACCACATGAATTTGGTGGTAAATGGGGTCAGGGAGTTATTGTACGTAGGTATAATCCAGGATCGGAAATGGTCATTAGAGTGGAATTGACCGCTAGTCATATGGGGTGAGTTAAATATATATACATATATCTTATTTATTTATTTATTTATTTAATTATATTTAGATATTTCGAGTTTCGGTTATGTCCAGAAGCAAAGGCAAAACAGGATTGTTTGGATAAAAATTTATTACCTGTTCTGAGTGGTTCCCCTGCCATACCTGCACCAGAAGATTTGACAACGAGATTCTATCCCAGAAATGGAAGTAGAATATACGAAATTAAAGCACAATTGCCAGGTAGATAATAATAAAATAAAATTCTATTTATTTATGAATTACTTCACAAACGGGATAGCTTATGAGTGTTTTGTCAACATTGAAAACAGATTACCATTTTGTTTTTAGAGTATCAACAATCTCACAAAACAAAAAGTTTTGGCTGCATCAGATTTTTCACCAAAAGAAATCATGGTTGCAAAACGGTATTGATAAAGATTTCAGCTGCAACACGCCTTCATACGATATAGGATATAGCCTTCATACGATATAGGATATACATAGCTCGATTAAAAGTAAAGACTCTTCGATGTGCCGTTACATTTTTTTTTACAAAACTTGATCTTCCTGTTTTAAAGGAGAAACGTTTCATTCGGCGATGTAGACTCAAACTCAAGTAAAAAACCAAAGAAACAAAAATGTTCTTTAATAATTGAAAGCATAAATATAAAAAAATAACCCTAAACATTCAAATAACTTTTATTTCAAGTTTTCTACCCAAAGTTTAAGTTTGGCAGTGACCACACAGCTGTCAAGAAGACTTTGTTCTTATTAAATAATGTTTGTTGAACCCTTGTTTTCTTGGCTTTCGATAACTTCTCTTTTTATGCAAAACAGCATAACTAAAAGTTTAAATAACAAAGATATGCATTATCATTATATTAAACATTAAAAAATTCAAGTTACCACAAACTCAAAGATTGCAAAATCAATTAATTTAAAGAAGGGATTTATGGTGTGATGTTATGCATAAATCGTATCATGCAGTTCGATGACTGCTATTTTCATTCACGGCTTCGTGTTTGGATTCATTTGATTATTAAGAAACAATTTGAATATAGAAGATGCAAATGAAAGTTATGAGCAATTATATTTTTAAGTTTATACCATAAGTTAACATTGTGTGCACTACACTTTTACTAAAGTCTAGATTCATGAAAGAAAGAATTAACATAAGAGAGGTGTTTTTTTTTCATCTATCGACATCATACTGTTTTCCTCAATATCACTATCATCTAAATTTATTGAACAATTAACAATTAAAAATTATAACCTAGTCTGGCGTATTATTACCTAGTATGGATTTTCTTCGGAACAGTTGTTTTGCAAAACCGCCATCTTACCTATGGCACCTTTAATACTAGACTAGACTATCAAAGTGATGTTAATAAGTCATGTTTATTATTTTTTTTTTCTTTTTAATGATTATCTCAAAAATGATTCACAGCTCAGTATTTATTTAGAACATTTGTTTAATGTTTAATTTAATATTTTAGACATTTTGATATTTTTTAAAATATTTTGTTCCGTAGACTTTTTTGGAAAGATTGGTAGGTTTTTGAACTTCTGCATTTCTGCTGGTTTCATTGAACTTTCTTCTCAGGTTTCGTGTGTGTGTGGGTTTGAGTTGTTATTTATTTGCGTTTTAATTTGCATAAATATATATTTGAATATTAAATGCAAGTCTAATTAATTTTAACTGTAGCTTGTCGATGTTATGAAAAAGAAAATAAGTATTCCTAGTTTTCCGCAGCTATTACTACCTATGTCGTAAATAAAAATTTAATAGATTAATTTAACTTAAACATAAATTTTGGATGTATGTGTAGACATATTTAGGGATCTATTTTGATTTACCTTTCCGATAAGCTGGAGATTTAAAACCTTTAAATATTCCGCTCAGATCTGGTTGAGAATTCTGTTTTTTTTTTTCTAACTTTGTTTTTTATCAAACTTAGGCTTCGAAATCAGTTTATGAATTTAAAAAAAAAATTAACCATAATCTTACTATAGTGACTTATGATTTCAAAAACAATAAAACAAGCTAGTTGCGAAATTATGAATTGAAAAAAAATCAATTCATAATTTAGTTGTTGATTTATGAATTGAAAAAATGCAATTAATAACCCAGTATAAAAGCAAAAAGAGCATAGCTAATTTTTGAATTTTTGGTATCGGGAATATTTCTTTCGAGATTTTTGGGTCGGGATTTTGTACTTCGGGATTTTGATAACGGAATTTCGCATACCAGAATTTTAATGTCGGGATTTTGGTGTGGAGTTTTTTGCTAGCTTATGAATTAAATTTTTTTTAATTCACATAATTCTTTAACTAGTATTATGAATTGAAATTTTTTTAGTTCTAATTCACCAACTGGCTTATGAATGTGAAAGCCAAACTTAAGATTGAAATGGATTAAGCTTTAGCAACACTGTTGGAAATTATATGTAAATGCATTGCTTTAGTCTTTGTTTTGCGCTAGTGCTATTTATAAGTTGCGAGGAGTATCAACACACTCCCAGCTGATCCAATAAAGTCTAATAGGACTGCCTTACAAGAGGCAGTGACCCTGAAAAACATAAGGTGTACACTAAAAACACTACACCACGGAGCACTGCCACACTTACACTCACCATCGCCAACATTAAAAATAACTTACAAATTATTTTGAACTAAATTAATAAAAGTTACGCATACGCCCTGGTGTACGCAAGTTGATATTTGTTACGTTGAAGATGTATTTTTTATTCTTCTTGCAGATAAAAACAAAATAAATAGATTGTTTTTAGTCCTATTTTGGTATTTAGGAGAGAACCTTAAAGATAAAACATTTCTTGCTCCTTCGACATCGAAATAATAGTGGAAAAAATCATTATCGTAATTACTTGGCAGCTTGGCATATTAACTCTATTCGATTAGCATTTGTGAGGCTTATATAGTACATATATTTTACATTCCTTCTTTTATTTTAATTCTTTAAATGACCTACTCTTTAAATGTGTTCTACTTTTCCCAACAGATATGAAATGCAACCATTGTGTTCTCCAGTGGCGTTACATAGCCGGAAACAATTGGGGTATGTGTGACAATGGAGTTGGTGCTGTTGGCTGTGGTCCACAAGAAGAGTTTCGTGCATGTTCTGATATTGCAATAGGAGAAGGTGGAAAGACAACAATGCGTCCGTTCCGCCCAACTATTAAGACAAAAACCACAACAACCGCCACGCAAACCTCGTCCACAGAAGAAAATCAAACACAATCTACTACGAGAGACGAAAAGCCACTGCCAGAAGAAATTTCACCATATCTTGCTCCATTCATTGCGGCAATCACTCTTTTGTTTGTTTTATGCATCTTGGCCAGTATCTATCTATATCACTATCATGGTCAACGTGTCAAGCAGTTATTACGCTGGAGAAATGCAAAAGATGATAAAAGTGGGCCGGGTGGCAAGGGAGTCACGAATATGCAAGAAGCTGCTACAGAAACTGCTGATGTGAAAAGTTCAGTCTTAGCTATGCCCCCAATTCCTCCACCTAGAACTAAAAGACTGTCGCAATCTCAGCTTAAAGAGTTTTCTGCTGATCAATCGAGTGTAGCTTAATATAATAGGTACCTATCTATATTAACAAAAAAAAATCTTCGAACTATTTATAACAATTATTTATAAGGTTTATCATTTTTTACAAGAATAAATGTCGCGCATATTTAATTTAAGTGGGTACATACATAAGTATATGTATGTAGTGTCTACATTACTCATAATTAATTTAAGATATCTAAAAAAATCAAAATGAATTAAGTTGAATATCTTAATGTTATAAAGTTTTACTCCGTCCGTTTTAAATGTGATACAACAACAAAAAAGTACTGATCTTTGATATCCATGCAAATAAAAATTAACAGTAATTATATCATGTTTTTTATTTTTTTTTTTTTTTTTGTCGCACAGTATCAAAGATGTATATTTAAGGTCTGTGTTGCAAGTGAATTATTCAATGTAGTACCGATTACCGAACAACTTTCGAAGGTTTCTAAATCAGGCTGATTGAATTGTAAGTGTTGTTATTTAAACCAGTTCACAATGGTGTTAACTTTATTGGAAACTTAATACAAGCAAATAGTTATCAATTGCAGGAAGTGAGGAAATTTTAGCAACCGTCAAGACTTTAAGTCACACGTAGTTGATTTTAAAAGATCACCGCTTATTGGCAGCCAACTTTAGTGGTAATCAAATTACTCCATTCTTGTAAGTTTAGTCATTCTTATTGTTATAGAATCTAGCTATTAGATATATATATAATTTTAATAGTTAATTGTTTTCACGCAAATATGGCCATGAGGGACATTGCATGTTGATAAAATGTAGTACTGTTAAAATGGAAAGCTTCGTAGAGGTCTGGGCTTAAACCATGAGTACAACTAATGTTTTTTTCAGATGCAATACCTCTTGCGAGGAAGTGGCAAATCCTCCACGAGTGTCATTGTCATGAAGAGTGCATCTTACCCAAGTTGTTCGGAGTCGACGAAAAATTTTAGATCCCCTCCAATCCAATCCTATAGAACTAACAAACGCACACAAAAGGATTAGTTGAGAGTGTATAATTCACTAGGCCTTGGCTCTTCGGAGCTGTCGCAATACTATTAAAATACATGAATACAATAATACGCAGCCATCAGATCCTATCGGATCCGATAAATACATTATACTATTTTACCTTACAATCCGTCATTGAACCTTCTTCGCCACACATATTATCCCAACATTTAACGAAAAGGAAGCAAAATTTTGTTTTTTTGCTTAAATTGAACAAGCACTGTTCCTTATAATGAACTTTGATAAATTATTTTCATGTCTCCGTACCAAAAAGGACTAAAAATATATGTACCTTATTGTGTTATATTGCCGTTTGTTCAATTTTGCGAGCGGCCTTAGATGTCATGAGTCCATACGACCCAGAAAACCATATGGAAACGTATTAAAAAGATTTTGTTTTGATAACTATTGAATTTCTCAATGTGGTAACGTTTCGCAAACTGACATTTTCTTGAAACCAAATCATTCCTAATTGGGCACTTAAGAAAAATGCGATTGAAGGAGATAGCTTGGTGGAAAGCATAATCATCTCAGCAGGCTCCACCAACTTTTGCCTACAAGCTTTCAAATCTACAAAGTTTTAAATCTGGATGCGTGCCTGTGCATTTCAAATGGGACTGTCAAATTCTTACAATTTTGCTTTTAGCTGCTCACATATATTCACGTATAGAAAAGCGCATGTAATTTTTGTTCTACGCTCATTTGTATGGAGATTTAGAAAAATATTATATGTATATATTATATTTGGCGCTTCGAGAAATGTAATACATCAATGTAGCTCATGATCACAATGACAGTGTACTACAAATCTACAATGTAGCTGATGTAGTTGATGAGAAATAGGCCCCATGACCTTGTTAACACCAGTCCTTTTTTCGTACGTGACGTGTTTCGTCTTTCTGACAGCTGTATCTCCTATGGTGATTAGACGGTTCGTTGATATTTGCCCGTTTCCATTCGTCATTTTGACGCCGGAAAGCGAAGTTTGACGCCGGAAAGCGAGTTTTTGGAAGTTGTGGTAGTTTTTTTTTTTTTGTTAAAAAAACAAATATTATTGTTAAATATTATTGCTAATAGTTTCTTTTCATTTGTTGTTCACTTTTACAACAAAATAATATCAAATCAGTTGCAATATTTAATATTCTAAATAATTCAATTTCGCTTTCCGGCGTCAAACAACTTCTTTCCTCCTTCGTTTCTACACCCCTCACCCAAAATGTCAAAAAGACGTATAAGAAACGTGCAGAAAAGTGACGGTCTAATCAGGGTCCATTGACGTACTAAATATGGACGGCCAGTCGGTTGAAATTTTCATACAATCAGCCAAGAAAAGTTGTTCCAGCTAAAAACAGTCTAAAAACGCCATCATCTTTTAGTGTTAATATCTGATTTCGCCATTAGAATTTAAATTAAAACGATAATATATTCATCTGTAAGTAACTCATTGCATAAGGAGTGGATGTATTTTGTAAAATAAAAGTAGTTTGATAATAATTTCCACCATAATATTTCAATAGTAAATAATTAATTAAAAAAATCATATCACTTCACTGCAACGCAGATTCCCTGCTAGTAGTTGATGGCGCCCCTAGTTTTGTTGGAACCTAAGAGGTTCGAACACTGTCTAGCTTATTCTCTACCATAGAATAATAAATAAATAGAACATCAACTCAGGAGGCTCCACCCACTTTTACCTACAAACTTTCAAATCGGCACTATTAAACTTCTGTGTGCGTGCGCCCTTGCATTTCAAATGGGACTGTCAAGTTTGGCCTACCACTACATTCATGAAATACTGCCGATTGGTGAAAAAGTAAAAAGGCTCCATTTTGTGTTGAATTTTTCAAATAAAATTTTCAAAATAATCCGTTGGCATCCGTTGGAGCGGGAAATAAACTCGAAATAAACATTTTTCTTCTTAAAATCATTTTTCTAACTACGATTTTAATAAGAAATGATGTAAAACATCACGAAATTGTTTTTGAACTTATTTTAGATGTTTATTTATCTAACTACAAATCACAGGTCATCCACTTCCATAAAATAAAAATTAGCACATAGTGTGAACGCACCATCGCAAGTGTTTCACCACAAGTCACCCCCTTAAGTCTTTTTTTTACTGTGGGCAGTTAAGAATCTGTCAAATAATAACAGACATTTAAAAATCAGTCATTTAAAATTCAATGCGAATTTGTGATCTCAAATTGATTCAATTTTGTGTGTAATTTTGAATAAAAAACTATTTGCATTATAAAACAAAAATCAAGGTAAGTTTTTAAATAACAAGCGGACTTTTATTTTCCCAGAAATCGCGATATTCTCCGAAAATATGTCATTCTTTTTTTCTGTTTTGTGTACATACATAAATATGTAAAATACTTTTTCTTGAAATTTCTAGATGCCTGAACAAGAATGCGAGACTTTTGCTTTCCAAGCTGAAATTGCACAGCTTATGTCCCTGATCATCAACACGTTCTATTCGAACAAGGAAATCTTCCTTAGAGAGCTGATTTCAAACTCTTCTGATGCACTGGACAAAATCAGATATGAATCGCTTACCGATCCCACAAAACTGGACAGTGGCAAGAAATTGTACATCAAGTTGATTCCAAACAAGGCCGCCGGAACATTGACCATAATTGATACAGGTATTGGCATGACTAAGGCCGATTTGGTCAACAACTTGGGTACCATCGCCAAGTCAGGAACCAAGGCATTTATGGAAGCACTCCAAGCCGGTGCTGACATTAGTATGATTGGACAATTTGGTGTTGGTTTCTACTCTGCTTACTTGGTTGCCGATAAAGTGACAGTCACCTCAAAGCACAATGATGATGAGCAATACAAATAATATTTTATTACAAAAGGTGCAAGGTGTGATTTCTAACTAATTTATGAAAACCTTTAAAATCCGACACTTCAATGCACAATAATTGTATTTCCTCATCATAAAATCGCTGTCTTGTGTTTCTAGAATAAAATCCGAAACCGATTACAGATTGTGCTATTAGTCTGGAATTTATGCATTAACCAGTGCGCTTTGTCCATAAAAAAGGGCGTTAAAATGGAAATTGGAAAATCATAATTACGAAATAAAAATTGATTCAGAGTGAATCAAAGAAAGATGGTGTGCGCTCGCTCTTGAATGGCACCACAATGCTCTGTCGGCGGGCCGATGATGCCGTGTGGTGATAATCTCTTCGAATGGGAAATGCAAAATGGAATTGCACGAATTAATTTCCATTTTCACATATAAATGCGGAAATATTTGTGCAGTCCGATTTGCAAGAGCAGAAGTATCAGCAGAAGCAGCAGCAGCAGCAGCTTTCAGATGCCACATGCATGATGATGGGGTTATGCTTGGTTTCCTTTTCGGTATTATTACCATTACGCACGGAAAAACCAGCACCATCGGCAGCGACAGACTAAAGTTATAGTCGTAGTCGTGGACTGCTTGGAATGTGATTTTAATGGAATTTTAATATTGCCCATTAACTAATTATGACCACTGCTGCAAGTCAATGAGATAAGACTTAAAGCTATTTTTACAGATTAAAATGATTCAATAAATTTTTTAAAGAGACGATGAGCCCTGAATTTTAAGGCAAAATGCGTAGAATACGATGATGAGTTTCTCGTGGCTGGTGACTGATCCTTAATTTACTTTTACTTTTTAAAAATAGTAAAAAATAAAATAAAACCTGTTTGCAATTATTATACATTCACCGATAAAAAACGAAAAGAGTGAGATAAACTCTTGATTATACAATGGAAAAATGTCACAAATATTTTATTCACTAAAATAATTGTATTAAATGCATTTATTCATCAAACATTAACTGTTTCCTTTATTTTCTTTTTCCTTTTATTTAGCATATTAGTACAGTCATTTTAGGCAAATAAAGGGGTCAAGCTAGAAATGAGAGATAATAAGCTGGAAACTCGTATACACCTAAATATTGGCGTTCATAAAGTTGTCTAGAAAATCAACGGAAATCTCGTGTCTGCAACATAAGTTAATCAAGGTCAAAGGTCACAAAAAACAGTTTTTCGGCAATATCTCGCTTCATATGGATCTAATGATGTCAGCATCCATTATAAAATTATGGAACATAAAAATTCCAACAAATTATGTTACAAACATTGTTTTAAACGATCGACCGTTTTCGTGATAGGTGGCGTAGAGTTCTGCACGCTCAGCAATACATACTGTAGTCTACGCGCTAGTCCATGTCATGTGTGCCGTTATATATCCCTTCACTTTTGTCATGGGGCTTTGTTAAGCACTCATAGGGGTATAAATCAACTTAATACACATGGTCCAAATCATGGTCGTTTGGCTGCCATTTTTGAAAATTGTCGCCAAATTGATCATTTTTTGGTTTACAAATGGCCCTAAGTAGGTACTACAGATTTTTGTTATAAAAATTCAAAACTACACCGGCGAAAGAAAACATTAGGTGTTTGAATTTCGTATAAAAAATATAAATTTATTAAATTAAATCGTTGTATTGATATATGTACCTATTTTTACCAACAATAGTTTTTCTCTAGCATTAACGTTGCGAAAATTTTTTTACTGTAAAGTTTCATGGCATAAACTGGAATCGCAAACGTATACAGCCCAACATAAATATTACCGAGTTCATCGTAATGAGCATAGCAATTATAATATGCTGATCGGCATAAGTTACAGAAACTGTTCGTCCATTTTCATCAACTCTATCTTCAAGCTCATCAGCTTCAAGCACTTGACCGATATACATTCGAATATTTTCTAAAGAATTTTTTCCCAGTATCGAGTATTGTTGTTCGCTCGAAGAATCCTCTGGGTTTCGTAAAAAGACTATGGGAACCGAAACGAATCTATATGCAGTATTTGAGCTCTTTTTCGGAAGTTACACGGCCACGTCGTTTTGTGAGCGATCTGCTGAATTAAGCATTGTTATAAGCAGATTACGATCGATTATGTCCAAATCCCACCAACCTTCTGTTCCAACAGCCAATTTTTGATTGATTGCTATGCAACAAAAGAGCGAATCACATTGAACGCTAAATTCATTTAATTTCACTAAAAGATGATATTATCAGTGGACAAAATGCAATCATTAAATACAATAATATTACGACTGGCACTGCAAGATCCAGATAAGGAAATTCCATCATCATTGTCCTCTTCGTCGGCATCGGTGTCATGATAATGATGCAATGGCTTACATCCCAGATATGCCCTTAACATCACGGATGATGCTGTTGCACTGCTACATCTGTAAATAATTAATTATTATCAATATTTCAGGTTTTATTTAACGATTTTAGAAAAAAAATATTTTCGTTTACTTACAGAATGCGTACAATTTTTTATAGTTTTTTGTCATATTTCCTTTGACATAAGTCAAACAAACTCACCACTCACACGTATTCACAGATAGGAAAGCGTGGTGAAAATTTTTTTTTTACGGGAGGGGACGGACGAACTGGAAGTGGATGACCTGTGTTCTCTACTGTCTAGCTAATTATCTTGTTTATGGTTTATACTTTGGATTCTGCCATTTCTAATGTCATATTTTAATTCTGACAGTAGTATCTGCTGTTCGAGCAAGATTTTTATGGTAGAATATTTTTTTCGATCAAAAGAATAACCTTTTAATTAGTAAAAACAAAATGTCTCTTATCCGAAATACGCTAAAAACAGTTCTAGTAGTTTCACAGATTAATTCCTATACACAACTTAGTAAGTTCAAATTAGTTTTCCCTAAAAATTCCATTATTATATTCAACGTCCGCCCAATGCAGATAACACACGGCACATCAAAAGATGGGTCGCTCCAACGTTACGTGAACTTCGACGCCGAAGAGAAAAATTCGGTCCTGAACAACCACAACCCCGATCGCAGTTTATTGAATGGAACTTTCAAGCTGAATTGTATGCATTTGGTAAACGATTAAATGAAGATTTTGACATGGTTTCGCTAAAGTCAGCTCTAACCAACCAGTCGTATGTAATTCAGGAGAAAAATAAACAACGTGAACTTGGTATTGAGGAGCCCCAAATAAATGAAACTGACAACTCTAAACTTATTGAAAAGGGAACAGCAATAGTTGCAGATTACGTAGATGCCTACCTAAAGTATTCGTTGCCTAAAGTTCCAGAAGAAGGTGTTAAAACGTTCACCACGTTTCTAATGTCTGAAGAAACCCTCGCTCATGTGTCCCGACATTTGGGACTCACTGAACTGGTTCTATCTTCCGAATATCCACCCTCAAACGAAACCATGGCAAAGAGTTTACTCGCTGTAATTGGTTCTTTACAGCAATCTTCGGGTTCAGAGAAAGCCTTTAATTTCGTTCGAGATTTTATATGTACGCAGCTGAATCAAAAAGATTTGACTGAATTGTGGGAAATCAAAAACGCAGTAGAATACTTGAAGGCAATATGCAAAGATTTAAAAATGGGTGAACCTGAACCTAGACTTGTTGGTGAATCAGCCAAAAACACTGTCCTGGCTGCATACCAAGTTGTTATCTATTCAAATAAACAACAAATTGGGCAAGGTAGGTGTTTAGATCTTTTAATTTATAAATTTTCAAACATTTTCGATGTTATTAGAATTTTATTTTCAATTTAAAAAAAACAATCCCTGACTTTCACGACTTTCTACATTTTTATTTTAGGATTTGGAGAAGACATTGAAACAGCAATCGAAGTGGCATCCATTGATGCACTTCGTTCATTGTTTGGAATCCAGGAAAATATGAAACCATTTGATTTTGCAATTCAAGTAGAACAAATTTCAAGCGCCAAAGCAACAAAACGTTTACAAAAATAAATAGTACATTATAAAAGGCAAATAAATACAAAAATATTAAACTGTTATCATTTGTCATTTGTTTATTTTTTTATTTTTTTTTTTGTAGTAACGAATCAACATAAATTTAAAATAAATTGAATTCTTCTTCGTAGAAAACGAATCTTTTAACTAACAAATAAGGGACGAACGGCGTCCAAGCGACGAAAAGGACTGTGTTTAAATAATTTATTTTGGTAATTCACGTCTATGTATGGTTAATTTTACTTTGTTGCTCAAACTGCACCCTCGGGTTTATCTGGCTTCATAGAATTTGTCGATGTCGGTGTTGGATTTTCTTCAGGCTTGCTTTCCAGTGAAAATGGTGGTATTTTGCAATCAAAAGAGTGACCATCCTCGCGTTCTAGACGAAAAGTACCCCTTTGAAAGTAGACAAATATAAAACGATTACTTCACATATTAGTTTGCATAGAATGTTTATATTACCACATGTGACCACTTGGAGCTTGTAGGCTTACATGGCTGCTATATTGAAAGGCTGGTAGTTTGCGACTGAGAATAGGTTCTTGTCCAACCACACCTCGTCCACGAACAGTTTCTAGGGTACCCGAAAGAGAGAATATTCTCCAGTGTCGTTCACGAAGCTGTACACTTAGTTCGCCAAGGTTTTCCAAACGAATACAATAGCGCCACTTGAATGAAAAATATATTAATTTGTTTATTTGCATTTTTCCTAATGTGCAATTGTTATTTCAAATATGCATTACATTTTCATATGATTTGTTTTAATATTTTTACAATTCACACTTGCTTTTGGCGTTTCTTTATGATAGATAACTGTAAAATAATTGGAAATATTCGTGCCTTAAACTAACGAGTAAGGAAAATAACATGTCATGCTAACTGCATGATGTTGCTTTCGCACGGGAAACAATTTGCTTCACTTTTAGTGTTTGTTCTTGTTTCTTAAAGCTTAATTTTTGATGGGTAAGAGGTCGTCCTCTTGAACTTGCATCACTACTTTAGATGCTGAGTTCGGGTGAAGCGATCTGCCCTATAAACAAAGTTCGAATTTTAATAGCTTTCCTTCGATGTGAAACGGAGTGTTTTGTCAACGAGACGAGACGATTTCTAAACTTTGAACATAGGCAAGTTAGGCACACTCATACAGGATTTATTGATTTTTCAAGTCTACGCATTTTAAATTTTGCTTCAAAATAAACCGAAACTTAAGGAATGGAATATGAGTGAGGGATTTGGCTAGACGGACAAGACAAGACAATGGAACTGGATGATGATATCCTTTAGCATAAAGTATATTAAAGATGTTCTAATCCAATATCATTATAAAGATTCTGCGAATAGAAGTTTTCAGTTTTGACATACGGAATTTGCATATTTGTAGGTATATTGGAAACTTCAAATGCATTTTTTTTTTCATATGAGGAAAATGTCGGTGATGAGGTGTGATAACAAGTTATTTATGCAATTTAAAATATGCGAGGTATTAATATTAATGGATATTAATATAAAGAATATTGGCTTTATAATTTATTTATTTCAAGAAGCAAAACATTTTTCTTTCACTCCTCCAAAAAAAATAACAAAATAACGACATTTCCAAATTTGAATATTTAAATATGTGCAAGTATTATTATTATTTTTTCCGTCTTCTATCAGCGAATTGTATAGCCAGATTGTTGTGAATTTCAGTCTTGGAATTTCTTGGGGGCAACTGCAGTCTTTAATTTGGAAAAGTAAAAGCAAATCCTGGTATAACGAAATATGTGAACATCAAATACAATCCTTTGCTCAACAAAACGCCGTGAAAGAAGTAGGGTAGTGACACCTAATCCCGAATATCTCCACTTCTCGAACCCTTTAAGAAAACTCGTTATATTATTGTTGTTTCTTCGGTTTCCCGCTTAAAACTATTCCGACATAGGTTCTCATACTTATTTGAAAAAGGACACTCAAGATACAACATAAATATAAAGATTTTTCTTAAACAGTTCGATCACTGGAGATGTTTGGGATTAGGTGCCACAACTACGGAAAATAAAACATTTCTATGATTCTTGATTCCGAACAGGTTTAGTTAATGAATATGTCCTAAAAAAGAAAAAAAAGGAATCGGTTGAGTGGACCTTGTCTAACAAATTTGTACGGCAAGGTCAGGCATTAAGGCCAAAAATTTAACTTAAAAACTATTAAGGAACTCCTTCAATTGTTTAAAAGTTCAATGAACCATTCGAATGTGCTTTAAATTTGTTGTTCCCTAAACGATGCATGTCTTAACATTATTTCTTTTTCTTCGTTTCCCTGCTTGTGGGACAAGATGTTTTGGTTTTACTAATGATTGATTATTTACTGAAAAAGTACGACGAACTATACAACAGACTGGGCATGGAATAGAGACCGATGAACTAGATCAACAATAAAAGCACTTACCCAATAAACCGAGGAAGCTGGCGTTTCGCGGCATCCCATGTAGAACGGAATGACCGTCACTCTAATATTTTCCGTTGTCTCTTTATGAACATCCGATAATTCCAGCCATGGATAGTTTTTTTCCTGCCAGGCTTTTAATGTATCTCGAGCTTCAAAGGCAGGATCATTGTCTTCAACTTTGGCTAAGAACTTGTCAAACAATTCATGATGTAGTGGATTTTTTTCTGTTGATGAATATGGCATTATATCATCATGTGATACATAATCTAGTCCTGGAATAGCATAAAGACTTCGATTGGAATCCTGATTGCCAAGAAACGTTACAGCCTCTGTTTGCGCTCTCTGCAAAGTAACAATAAATAAACAATCCGTAACTTTTAACTTCTCTATACTTACAATAAATGGACAATCTCTCGAATCAATCAACACTTGATAGAATGTATTCATTTTGCCCTTGACTTCCTTTGTAGCATTTTCATTGTTTTCCGCCGCAGCGGTTCCATTATTTTCTTCATTAGTTTCGTGTTTATTTATACCACTATCATCAGCTTGAATTTTGTTGGGTGCATGTAGATCACGATCAAATACTCTGGCTAGCCATGGAAATAGCACAACACCACGGTAACCAAAGATTCGATGCAAAAACAGCTGTCCAGTTAGATATTGGCCTTCAAGTTTTGGATTCTCAAGCCTTCCGACTTCTGCTAATCTATGCAATAGTTAAAATTATGCAACTTAATTTGTTAACAATAAAGATGTGCGCAATTTTTTTGTATTTCTGATAAAAACTATTTATTTATAAACGTTTCTTTTTTCTTATATACGTACTTTGTTAATTGTGCGTTACGTGTGGATATTGTTCGAATAAATATATCACAATATGCAATGCGACCGAATGTTGCTGTTTTTACTAGCAGACCCATGAATAATAGTTTATTTTGTAGTAATTTTTAAATTCGTAAAATGATAAATAATAGAAAAATACTTTTTGTCACAAGTCTACAAATACAAACATAACATTTGCCTCCCCCTATTTTTCTTATTTTTTATAAACGTCAAAAAACTGTCTAATATTTGACAGAAATAAAAACACGTTTCAGGTATAAGCAAAAAAGAAATTACTTGGAAACCCGATTCTCCCCCTTGTGAGGAGTCATAAGTCATAAGCCCTTGTGATAATTTATTGCGAGGATTGTTGTGACTCGATAACATTTATCGAATTCTCCCCCAATCCTCGCAAGAAAAGTCTCAAGTAAACTCACCGCGTTATGGTGAGTTTTTTTCTTCGACTTGGAACAGCTGATTGTGACAGAACACGATAAAGTTTTTAATTTGTCTGTGCAAAATTTATGTGAAAAGTAAATAATTCAATCAAATTTACAAATTTTATAAAAATAAACAACGTATCCGAACTAATATTAGTGAAAAATATGTGTGGTGATGCAAGACATGGATAGTCGAAGAAAGAATTTACATATAAAAAAAATGTGATCACCTAGGAATTAATAAAGAAAAATTCAACAATTCTAAAAATTTTTTTTTTATTCGATATTTTTTAATTAAAACAAAAAGTTGCATAACCCAATGCATCATCAAAATAAAAATAAATAATAAAGAATTCCTTTCGTTTCAACTAACAAAAAAGCAAAAAAAAAAAAAAAACTATTGAAATTCGAGTGCTGTGACCTGCTCTGTAGCAGATCACAATTTCGATTGTTTTTATAACTCTTACAAGTTGTGACTACGGGGGAGAATCCGAAAAAGTAACAAAATCAATTTCACCTCTTGTTATGACTTGTGAGGTATCACTGATATTGGGGAGAATCGGGCTACACAGGTCATCAAATTGTACTACTCCGTCTCCTCCTGTTGAAAAAACACGCGCTTTTCTATAAGTGAATAAGTGTGAACAGCTAAATGCAAAATTGTAGGAATGTTTGGTCTAGCCAAATTTTACAGTCCCATTTGAAATGCACGGACACACATAAAGAACTTAATCTCTGCCGTTTTGAAAGTTTGTAGGCAAAAGTGGGTGGAGCCTCCTGAGATGATGTTCTATTTATTTATTATTCTATGGTTGGAAACCAACATCGAACTAAATGGCCCAGTTTCAACGTCTAGAAAAGCGTATTTCTTTGATGATTTGTGCAATACACTAGAAAAACATTTTTTTCGGGCTCAGAGCGCTAACGTCCATTGTATGTGGAACATACATTCGAGCAATCGAATTTCTCGATTGCTCGAAGCGCCATCTGGGCAAATGTGGTAGAAACTGTTCTTGGAGACTTTTGGAGGAGTGGCTTGTTGTTGGGAGAGATTTTGAGGGATACAAACTGGGGAATATTATAATGAGAAGGCATATAGAAAATTTCATAGAGTTGGAAGAAGATGAAAATTATAATTGTTGACTTTTTCTCTTTGAGTTTATTCGTTTTTATTTTGATAACGAATGTTCATATAAGAAAAGTGAATTGGAAGTTATTTATTTATTATGTATGTCTCTATGCATGGTGGAAAATAAATATTTGGCTGCTTCTGAATGTGTGGGTGCTAGCTTTAATGCTGAACTATATGAAATGTGGCAAGCTACCTATTAGAATAGAATTTAGCTGCTGACGAAACAATGTGACGTCACAATTACATATTCCATTGAAAATGCTTCTTACTAGCATCTGATCCGGATGCGATGCAAATTTAGTTAAGTTTTATAACTTAACTTGGTTATAAATTGGTGATGCAAAACTTGCTTTATTGGAAGAAAATCATGCAAGAAAATCATGGATACGGGTATCAAAGTTGACATCTTTAAACTTGATTTGCAGCTAAACTAAGCGTCCTAGCGACTTAAAAAATGCATATTCGTGATCTAGGGATATCAGACTTTTATTTTTAAACTTGATTTGCGGCTAAACTAAGCGTCCTACGGGTATCAAAGTTGACATCTTTAAACTTGATTTGCGGCTAAACTAAAGCGTCCTAACGACTTAAAAAGTGCATATTCGTGATCTAGGGAGTGCCACCTTTCAATCGCTGTATCACATGATTTGAAAAACAGACTTTTATGTTTTAACTTGATTTAAGAAACACTCTGTAATATAATACAAACACTATACCCACTAACCTACTCGCCATTTCCGAATCTAATTAAATCCTCAAAATAAAAATAAATGGTAAAGTATTCCTTTGATTTTGTTTCAACTCACAAAAAACGCAAAAAGAAACAATTTCTTATAGGCACCTACCTACCTTACATCAAAACTAAAAGAAAATTTAAATACATTGTTTCCACAAAGAAATACTGAAATGTGGCAACATATGAATGGTATCTTTTGATAACTAAACATAAGATGATTTTGTATACAAAATTTAGTTATGTAACCATGGTTGCCATATGGAAAAGTTAATGTACCGATGTTTATTTGTCACATATAACTCCATCGTGCATGTACGGCCAGCTTAAAATTTGACTGAAAGTAACGTTTTGATTAAGTTTTAAACTCTATTTCAAACAGCTTTTACTACTTGCTTAATATAAAACACAAATTCTTAATATAGTCTATGAAACTTTTTAAGAAAAAGTTACAAATTTGTCAATATGGTAACTATTTTTGATGACATTTGTTACGGTTTCATAACGAATTTTCATTCAAGGTTATTGTGCATACAGAAAATATTTTCAGCTTTTTTATCAGAAAGCAAGTGATAGTATTCGAAGAATATTTATCCGATTGTAATTTGGCAATTTCAAATCTATTTTAATTTCAAATCTATTTACCTACTAAATTAATAAGTTTAATTGTGATTAGTGTTTTGTTGTGATTTGTGTTGTGATATTCCCATTTTACTTTAAAAGTAATTTGGGTTTTGTAAGTTCCAGAGTAAATAAGTTTTTTTTAAAACTTATTAACTCAACAATTTAGTTGAACACTGCAATAAACAGTTTGATTTGTTTATTTTTCTTTTATTTTTAATTTAACTTTTTTAAACTTTTATAAGTGCTAAAATAAAAAAATTCCATTTGTTTCATTTATTTATTAATTTTATTAGGTATATTAGATATTATTATTTATTATTATTCCCAAAGGTATTTATTTATTCTTATTATTATTTTCTATAAAAATTATTAATAATGTGAATGCGAATGAATGGACTGTATGATTGAAAAAAAAATGTTTTGTTTGTTAATAAAAGATTGATGTGTATAATGTTTATTAATGTTTAGTGTATAATATACAAAAGATTATCTGGCTGATACAATGTTCTAGTTACCACGATCTATACTGCTTGCGAGTCAAATAAAAAGAGATCGATTATTACAAAATAATTTGTCATAAAGTTAATTTGCGGCGCCACGAAGATGAGCGCAAAGAAAAACACACAAATTGAAACTGTGCTGATGAATAGGTTTATGCATTTACAGTAGATTTCAATTTTAGCAAAGATTACTAACTGCACAATTTAAAGTTAAAATTGTAAGGTATTATATGACATGTTTGGCAATTGTTAACAAAAATAATAACTTGTATGAAATTGAATGATTTTAGTTAAAAATGACTTTGAATTAATGATTTAATATTTTTCATTGAGTTTATAAATTATTTGAGTTGAAACGATTAATATTCAAATAAATAGTAATTGATCTTGAACATAATGCATACCATGGCCAATTTCTGTTGCTATGAAAATTGTGGTGAGAGAAGAATGCCGGTGAGCCGATTGTCATTTTTCTCTGTGCCAGCTGACCACCGAAGGTCAATTTGGATAAAGCATGGAAGGGTTTCAAACATCAAAGATTCTTCAAAGATGTGTGAAAAGCACTTCTATGCAAAGGACATTATGCTTAAATTAGCGTTTAAAAAGCTTGACAAGCATGCCCTTCCAAAATCTTGTCCGTCCGTGTGCAGTTGTTCCGAAATTAATAACGATGCTGCATGTCTTCGACTAATGGCCGCATTGAAAGCCCAGAACGAGTCGACTTCAACGGTCACTTCAAACATTTCTCTTCAGACACCTATATACTATGGTCCACCACCTGTTGCAACTAATTCTCGACCAACTCCTGTTCCAGCCCCTCGCCCCGAATTTGCTAAACCCCCTGCACCTCGATCTGTTCCAACTCCTGTTGCAACTCCTGTTCCAGCCCCTCGCCCCAAATTTGCTAAACCACCTATACCTGGAAGTGTTCCAACTACTGTTCCAGCCCCTCGCCCCAAATTTGCCAAAGCCCCTGCCCCACGATCTGTTCCAACTTATGATTTTCGACCCAATACTGTTCCAGCACAGCGCCCAATATATTATGATGAACCAGCTGATCCCCCAACTCAACATACCCTTTCGTTTCCAGACGCCCAAAACAACATCGACATCAACAATCACACTCACACCTACACATAAGCGAGGACGTGCTCTTTTTCAAGGCCCCATGCACACCCAAAACTTGCAGCCCGAAAACTCCTTTCAAAACTCCAAAGAAGTCTATCAGAAGAGTATGTGGCCGCATCGTAAGCCCGTCGACTCACCGACTCCAGGTACACCAATAAAAATACCCGGTACACCAACGAAAAATTTAGCCTCCAGCGGTTTAAAGGACTATAAAAGAGATTATTCTCTGGGGGAACCTAGCTTTTTGAAAGCTTCTCCCTCGCAATTTCCCTCGCCAGGATATCACTCGTATAAGCCGGCGAGAATAATAAAACAGGAAAAACTGCCACTTGCAGAAAATATTTTAAAAACACCCAAAAAGCTGAAGAAAAGTAGGGTGTACGATCTACAAAATGCGCTCGAAATACAGATGGAAAATTTGTCTATTGAAGTACGAGTTTTCCTACTGAGCCAACTTTTCCATAAGCCGCATGCACCTTGGGGAAAAAACGAAAGAGATTTGTTTCTCAAGTTTTATTACAAATCCCCAGCGTGTTATACATACATGCTCAGCGCTGGATTCAAGGTGCCATCGGTAAGCACAATTTACCGGTGGCATTCGGAGATTAGCATTTCAGCAGGAATCAACGATTCAATCATGAAACTACTAAAAGAGAGGGCAAAAGACATGTAAGAAATGGAAAAGAAATGTGTCCTGCTGTTCGACGAGATGTCCATTAAAAAGAGGAACTCGAATATAACAGTAAGGATGACATGATATATGGATTTGAAGACTTTGGAGAGTTCGGAAGACATTCTGTTATAGCTAATAAAATGTTAGTTTTCACACTGCGAGGCCTTAACAAGAATTGGAAACAAACCATCGTCTACTACACGGGATCACCAAAGGCAGCACATTTAGCAGAGATTATTAAATTAGTATGCAAAAAGGTTATCGAATGTGGTCTCAACCTTGTCGCTACCAGCTGCGACCAAGGTCAAAGCAACGTGTCAGCCTATAACAAAAATGCCGGTGGCACAGAACGTATCAAGAAAGAGCCGTATATAGATATCGATAACCACAGAATATTTTTGCTATATGATTACCCACATCTCTTCAAAAGTGTGCGGAATAGATTGTTGGATCATACATTTTCCATTGCAGGTGAAACTATTGACTGGAATATACTAAAAACGGTTTATGAAGAAGATATGAAATCGAAGAATATGCAAGTTTTCTTCAAACTGAGAAAGACTCATATTCATCCAAGTATATTTGAACGTATGTCAGTAAAGCTGGCTACGCACATGTTTCCACAGGAATTATGTACGCATTGAAAAACACTAACCTCTTCGAAACCGACGAGAGAAATAAACTGCTGAATCAACAGCAAAATTTCTTCAAAGGATGAATGATCTTTTTGATAATTTCAATACGGAGAAATTATACTCAAGGAATCCCAACAATCAGGTGGTATCTGAGACAACAAACACCCTTAAAGCGCTAAAATCCGCAAGGGAATGGTTATCAATATGGAGATATAACGGTAAAAGGAGCATCCCACCTTGCTTTATTGGATTACAGCAAACTCTGTTAGGAATAGAACAGATGTGGGAACAACAAAAAAGTACGGACCAGACCTACTTGTTACTGGCTCACCTTAACACCTGTGGCGAAAAATTTATTTTCCATGATTCGGGCAGGTAGAGGGTCATATGAAAAAAATCCTTCCGTTTTAAGATTCATCCGGAACTTAAAGCTAGTGATGTTCCAGCATTTATGTTCATCTGCACATTCTGGATATGAAGATGCTGCAGCGAAACCACTTCTGACGGAATATGAATACAAAGAAGCTACAAAAGAGCCAAAACAAGAAGAAAAAACTAACTATCAAGTTGGAGACGCACTTGAAGAGAACGTACTGCAAACAAAAGTTCAGTACGAAGAAAAAACCCGTATATTGAACTAGTCAAGCCAAATTATAGTGAAAAAAATGCTTGCTCTACTTTGCAGGAAGGAGCTGCTGCATATTACGCTGGATTTGTAGGAGCCAAACTTCAAAAGAAGCTAAATTGTAATGTCTGCTCTAAGATAATGATTGACGAAACAGACGAAGAAAGAACAAACACTCTGTTGATAAAGCTAAGAGCATATGCGAGACAATCACTACACCTTCGCCGTACGGAAAACTAACAATTCCTACGATACTCTTCGAGGAAACTGTAAGACGGGTCCGGTTGATGTACGAAGAAGAAGCAAATGAAAGGCTTACAAACCATAAACTTGTTGAGACATGGTTGGGACGAAATGATGCAGAACAATGAAATTAATGATTCCATCGGATGTAGTGAGAAACACAGCAAAATCATAATAAGGTTCCTGTTGATAGGATTTATAACCTTTTCAACAAAGGTTACCAATAAGGAATTGAGGGAAACCAAGGAAAAGAAAACTGGGATTACTAAATAGTTAAGTTATATTTAAGTTAAGTTTAGTATTATTATTAAGTTAGTATTATTAAGGTAGTATAAATACGAGGAATAGGCCTATTGGGGAAACCTCGAAAAAAAACGCATCTTGTATTTTACCCCACTGGGTGATGTGGAAAAAAATACACACGAATACCATAGCCCTATAGAGTAGGTAAAAATCCACTGTTGTTTCACTTGAAATACAGGTGGAAAATCCAGCACAAATCCAATAGGTACTTGCCCTATGGAGCACGTAACAGTTCACTGTTGTTTCATTTAAAAAAAAACAAAACAAAATTAAATGCATTTTCGTTCCAAAAAACTGCTTTATTTAATTAATAGTAATAATTTGCTATCAAAAAATAACCAGTTCCTATTACAATGTTGTCTTAACTCTCAAAGAATTCCACGATAATTTCCATTTGTACGCTATGTAACTGAAAATAAATCACAAAATAATATTTTGCTCGAAATTGTTTTTTATTGCAATACTGACCACTAATTCTTGTATTCTGAACCAGCTGAGAAAATGCTGTCGGTCGCAAGGAATGCAACTAATTCTTGGCACAATTTTAAAACACAATCCATAGCTAGAGATGAATTTCCTAGATAAAAAATTAAATATAAATTAATTTAATCAAAACGAAAAGTATCTTGACTCACCTTTTACTTATGGTCAATAAATATCTACTGTTAATAGGGAACTCGTAGGTTATAAGTTTCCTTCCATCTGTAAAATATGAACAAAAAACAAACAATCACAAAACAAAACAAAATACATTTGTTGACGAAATTCTAAACCTAAAAATAAACTTATTTGTGCGATACAATATAATAATAATATATATACACATTACGTTTTTTTATTATAAAATATAATCTTATTATTCAATAAAATATAAATTACATACTTAGCTACTTACTTTTTATTTCGTCTTCAAGGGCGCTATGATGACAGTCATCATGTTGAAATTTTGAAACACATAAGCAATAAGACGAAGGGACACTTTATGACATATATTATTTTTAAAAAGTTAAAATGCTCTTTCTTCTTTCATTTTGCTTCGTTCATTTTAGTAAATAGTTGTTTTTCATCTGAGTATTATGCTGTGTCGTGTAAGGCCCGCATTAACAACAGAAATAGATGAAAGTAAGGAAGAGGAATTATTCAAAAGAATGAAAGATTTAAGTCTTCGGAACGCAATTACAAATCAACACAATAATCAGTTGTTATCTATATATTCCCGTTCAGAATATTATTTGTAAATTTTCGATGTTTTTATTATTTTTTTAGTAGTTTTCAACTGAATATTGAAAATAAAATGGTTTTATTCAAGTTAATAGTTTGACCAACAAAGAAGAACAAAATGAAACTTCTTATGTTTTCAAAATTGTTTGTTTTTTGAAATAAAAACACATTACACATCGATTTTTCCATTTGGTACCTATACAGAAAAACCAGGGTTTTTACCGTATCATTTACGCAAATTTTTTAACACATTTCTATTTTTGACCATTCTTTTTTAATAAATCTTCCTTGAACTGAGGGTAGAAAAGAGGATTGTAAAATTTGAGTCATGACTCTCTGCAACACGATGTAATAGCGTGCGAGCCTCAACGAATATTTTTTAAAGAAGAATTTAATAAAAGAGGCGAGCATCTTGTAGCAAGGTTTAATAGCACACCATGTTGCGTCGTGTAGCAAGTGATATTCCGCTGCACTGTAGTCTTGTGTGCGTTCTAACCTTAAAAGTTGAGATAATGTGGAACCATTGACGTATTAAGTATGGACCGCCAGTAGCCAACTTCACGCGTCTTCCAACATAACTAGGGGCGCCATCAACTACTAGCAGGGTATGTAATTTGTTTAATTAATTATTTACTATTGAAATATTTTGGTGGAAATTATTATTAAACGATTTTTATTTTACAAAACACATCCACTCCTTATGCCATGAGTTACTAACAGATGAATTTATTATCGTTTTCATTTAAATTCTAATGGTGAAATTAGTACACGTATTTAACACTAAAAGATGATGGCGTTTTTAGACTGTTTTTAGCTGGAACAACTTTTCTTGGCTGTTTGCTTTGCATATAAAAACTATAGTAGGTTCGTCGTCGACGATTTATTCTTTCTAACAATTTGCGTAAATTAGCGCTGTTCGCACAAAGGAATTAGTGTAGATATATATTGTGCGAAAGAGTTGACTATATTATTTTGGCTCTGACAACAATGACGAGGTTGAGCAGTTTGTAAAATTTCTGTTTTTTGACAGATTAAAAACAAGGGGAGAAGCATTTGTCATTGGCTGCTTGGCTGCTGCCACGACCTTGAAGACGAAATGAAATAATAAAAAAGTAAGTAGGTAGGTATGTAATTTATATTTTATAACCGAAAAAAAATCGTAAATAGATAAGCACATATAGGTATATTATAGATATACCTATATGTACTTATATATATTTTATGCCAAGACTCGGGCACAGATAAGTTTATTTCAGATTAGTTTCCTCAAAAAATTTATATTTTGTTTTTGTTGCAGATGAATGAAAATGAAAAAGGGATTTATCAAAAAATGGTTACCATGTTGATAAATTTGTATCAATTTGTTTTCTTAATAAGTTTTGCATATTATGTTAAGAATTTGTGTTTTGTATTAAACAATAATAAAAGCTGTTTAATAAAGTTTAAAACTTAATCAAAACAAACAAAAATTACTTTTAATAAAATTTTAAGCTAGCCGTATATAGGTACAGGATAGAGTTATGAGACAAATTCATCATCGTGTACATACGTATGGTTTGAAGTGGCTTCGCAGGCTCGGTTGTATTTTCGGAAAATTGAAAATCGAACCGAGTCGATGCCAAACAATTCTCGCATTATACCTACTTAAATGAGGAAAATAAATATAGGTACGTTCATTTTTTCATATGGCAACCATGGTTACATAACTAAAATTTGTATACAAAATCATCTTGTTTTTAGTTATTAAAAGATACCATTCAGTTATATGTTGCCACATTTCAGTATCTCTTTGTGGAAACAATGTAGATTTTAGATTTCCTGTTTAGTTTTGATGTAAGGTAGGTACCTATAAGAAATCAAGTTAAAAAATAAAAGTCTGTTTTTTATTTATTTATTATTCTATGGTTTAGCCGCAAATCAAGTTTAAAGATGTCAACTTTGATACCCGTAGGACGCTTAGTTTAGCCGCAAATCAAGTTTAAAGATAAAAGTCTGTTTTTCAAATCAAGTGATACAGCGTTTGAAAGGTGGCACTCCCTAGATCACGAATACGCATTTGTTAAGTCGCTAGGACGCTTAGTTTAGCCGCAAATCAAGTTTAAAGATGTCAACTTTGATACCCGTATCCATGATTTTCTTCCAATGAAGCAAGTTTTGCATCACCAATTTATAACTTTTAAAAAATTTGCATACAACAACAACACAAGATCTTGCGAAATTCGAATCCGTTCGGGATCAGATGTTAGTAAGAAGCATTTTCAATGGAATATGTAATTGCGACGTCACATTGTTTCGTCAGCAGCTACATTCTATTCTAATAGGTAGCTTGCCACATTTCATATAGTTCAGCATTAAAGCTAGCACCTACACATTCAGAAGCAGCCAAATATTTATTTTCCACCATGCATACAGTCATACATTATATATAAATAACTTCCAATTCCCTTTTCTTATGAACATTCATTATCAAAATAAAAACGAATAAGCTCAAAGAGAAAAAGTCAACAATTATAATTTTCATCTTCTGCCAACTCTATGAAATTTTCTATATGTCTTCTCATTATAATATTCCCCAGTTTGTATCCCTCAAAATCTCTCCCAACAACAAGCCACTCCTCCAAAAGTCTCCCAAGACAGTTTCTACCAACTTTGCCCAGATGGCGCTTCGAGCAATCGAGAAATTCCAATGTGTTCCACATACAATGGACGTACTATAGAAATATATATACAAAGCTGTTTGTATGAAAATTTCAACCGACTGGCGGTCCATATCTAGTACGTCAATGCTTGCGTTTGCGTGCTCAACACTATTGTGGCTGCGGAGGGGAAGTAAATCTGAAAGTATCCTAAAATTTTCAGTATACTCACGAAGCCAAGGGAGGATTGGCAAACAGCTGACTACGAATATGTGTTTGTGTGTCTTTTGACACCTATCCGGTTTAGTTCGTTCGCAAACTCATACGATACAGACGTATCCAGATAGCTCTTTTGGTGTGCACTCGAACGTGCGCAATGTGTGGAACATAAATCAAAAATGTTATTTTCCAAATCGAACAAACCCAGCGGCAGCCTTGATCTATCATCGCCATATTTATTTTATTTTTGTAGAAGTGCAACCTGACGCTTGAATTTTGTTAAATTCATAAATTAATTTTTCAACAAATTATAAAAGAAATTAATTCATATTTATCACATATAATGGCCGTTCCCACATACGGCGATAAGCCGATAAGTTTCCAACTTGAAGAAGGCGGCGAGTATTATTATGTCGGTTCTGAAGTAGGCAATTATTTGCGGCTCTTCCGTGGTATACTTTATAAAAAATATCCTGGAATGAACAGAATTGTTTTGTCCAACGATGAAAGAAAACGTCTTGCAGATGCTGGACTAAGTAATCATATTCTAGCAAGTTCAGTGTCTTTGCTTAAGGCCCAGGAAGTAGATGAAATCATAGCTGGAAACGATGAAAAGTAAACTGTGTTTTTTTTATATTTTGTATGTACCTACGTATTTTTTTTGTTCAGATACCGAGCTATATCTGTTAATACATCAGAAACACCATTGCCAAGGGAGAGCAAATCTAAGAAAGCACCACAATGGGTGCCAACGATGCCGAATTCAAGTCACTTGGATGCTGTACCACAAGCAACACCAATCAATAGAAATCGTGTACACACCAAGAAAGTACGAACATTTCCGATGTGTTTCGATGATACAGATCCAACAGCAAGTATAGAAAATGCGTCTCAACGTGAGTGCTTGGTGCCGATACGTTTGGACATGGAGTTGGAAGGACAGAAACTTAGAGACACATTTACTTGGAATAAGAACGGTAACTATGTATCTAATATAATGGAAAGCTAGTATTGCTTGGGGGTTTCCAAGTTATACCCTTTTCCAAATGGCCCGATCTCTAGAAACCGTTTGGTTTGGCTTTATTTGACTTAATTGCTACAAGATCTAGGTACCTATTTAGATGTATGTAGGTTCGATCCCCCTTTGAATATAGTGCTATTAACCATAATTTTTTTCATACCACTAAGTCGACCAGCCAATATTGTTCTTAAACCCCATTAAATGTACGTACTCATTTCAAATGTTTGTTTCCTTTTTTTTTGCTGTAAAATAAAAAAAACATTGAGATAACAATCAAACATGATATTACGATGAAAGCGAACACGAAAAAAGTAGGTCCGACAATTAAGTCTGTCTGTCTGTCAGTCTGGATGTATCGACACCTACAGCCTATACGGTTGGGTCAATTTTCTTCTCTGTATTTTTAGAATAATATATCGTTGGTCTGAAAATAACGGAAGCGTAACAAATAGTTCAAATTTTCTGGAAAAAAATAGGATGGATTTTAATAAAATTTCGTGTGACTGATTTTTTGTCAACGGTGATGTTTTTCGTAAAACGGTACATACAAGCGTTTTAGACAGTTCCATTTTTCTCGTAAAAAATACGATCGATTTTGATGAAATTTCGTACAATGGATCTGAAGCCAGAGTTAATGTTAATCATGTTTTTAGAATAAATTTACATATTAAAGATACCTGGCAAATAAGCCTTAAAGATAATCGTTAAAAATACGATCGATAAAATTTTGTGTGACTGATTTTTTGCCAATAGTTATGTTTTTCGTTAGAATTTTCTTTTTCCAAAATTATTTATTATAGTCTCTTATTTAGTATCCTTAGCCAAATGTTAGTAATCTGACTCAGTCGTTCCTTTTATTTGTATCTAAATAAAAACTCAATTTTAGCTTAATTTGGGTAATATTAACACTTGCGATTTCAATGATAATTAAAATAACAAAAGTGTTGAACTTTCGTAAATTTAGCTCAAATGGCGTTAGTAGAAAAATTCTATCTACATGTAAACCAAGTCACCGCCGATATGTTTGGCGAGTAATCTGATGTTTCATTTCACTGACTGACTGACATTTCACTCACTGACTGACATTTCACTCACTTAGCTGAATCGCTTTTCATTCAAAAGTTAATCGCCTAACTCACTGGTTTTGAATTAGCCAAATCTCGGAACTGGGCAGCTTCTTTGCGAAAGAAGAGAAAAAACAAATATTTTCATCATTACCACCCTATTTTTTATATTTATCTTCACACATACATAAATCGTTCCTCTTTTTTAAAGTAAATATATTTTTCAATTTCCAGAAAGTATGATAACACCTGAACAGTTTGCTGAGGTTCTTTGCGATGACTTAGATCTCAATCCACTACCATTTGTTCCAGCAATAGCACAAGCTATCCGTCAACAAATCGAAGCATTTCCAAATGAACAACCAATTCTAGAAGAAAGCTGCGATCAACGTGTTATTGTAAAGCTTAACATTCACGTTGGCAATACTTCACTGGTAGATCAAGTTGAATGGGATATGTCGGAAAAAAATAATAATCCTGAAGAATTTGCCATGAAACTGTGTGCCGAACTTGGTTTAGGTGGAGAATTCGTCACAGCAATTGCTTACTCCATTCGAGGACAATTATCATGGCACTTGCGTACTTATGCTTTTTCAGAAGCACCTCTCTCCACCATCGATGTACCCTTTCGTAATCCGAGTGATGCGGATGCATGGGCTCCATTCTTAGAGACACTCACCGATGCCGAGATGGAGAAAAAGATTCGAGATCAAGACAGAAATACAAGAAGAATGCGTCGTTTGGCAAATACTACAACTGGGTGGTAAATATATATTATACAAAACAGCCGAAAGATTGTAAAAAAAAAAAAACAAAAAAATTAACAATAAAGTAAACTTTTTAATGATAATAATAATTTATTCCTTCTCATATTTTATTATTTTTGTCGCTATGGGTGATTCAAATGTCCCCGATTGAGATGATGACTCAACTATTAAACTCTCTTCGAATGATCGTTTTCTTTTTAATTTTTGTGTGGCATTAGTTTTATGTTCAGGAAAATGCTTTATCTCAAATGAATCTATGTCTTCCAGTTTTTCATAAATAGGTGATTCTTCTTCTATCGTTAAAGAAGGCAATTCTAATAATACAGTAGTTTTTTCATTTGACTCAACACAATTATCTAATTTTATTGGCATCTCTTTATCAGTTTGATTTGATGAATTCGATTCAGATGAATTTTCATCGTATTCAATTATAATATCTTTATACTTTCGTCTTTCTTCTGCTTTTTGCTTGACAATAGTTAGGATATCTGAAACTTTTTTTGCCTGAGCTTTATTTATAACTTGCACTTTTTTATTTGCATATGACATGATTGGTTGTTTTTTTATTACTTCAGTTGTGATGTCGGTTTCTTCATGTTGTCGTCTTTTATCCATTTTTTGCTTCGCAATAGTTAGAAGTTCCGAATCTTTTTGTGTCTGAGTTTTTTTTATATCATCATTTTTTGTATTTCTATATACGATTGGCTGCTTTATTGATGGTTGTTTTTTAATAACTTCAGGTGTGATGTCGGTATTTGAAATTGTTTCAATTTCCTTATCGAGTTCTTCTCTTAAAGAGGCTTTCTGTTTTAACTTTTCTTTATATTTTCGATTTTTATCTGCTTTGTTTTGAGCGATTAAAAGATTTTCAGCAATTTTATTGGTTTGAGCAACCTTTAGCTCAGCCAAATTAATGGCTGTTAGTTGACCCAATTGAGTATTTGCATCAAAAATCACTCTAAATGTATTGTGTTCCACGGAAGTTAGGGGCTCTAAGCGACTTAGAAGTGTTGTTTTATAAAGAAGACTAAAAAGTCGCTGATGGAATTTATTTCTCGCTTTACGGGAATTCGCTGGCAGTTCATTTTCGTCTGAAACAACTGTATCTTCTTTGCTACTAAATGAAGCTTGAATGCAGAGACCTCGGAAGGCTAAAAGAGTGCTATAATTGGGTGGTAATTTGTATCCAACGGCAGGTCTCTCAAAAAGCAATGTTGCATCATTTTGGTCATGAAGTCGTACAAGTTTCTGCAACGTCACTGAAATAAATCCCTTGGCATAGCGGTCTTGTAGTAAAATTGGCATATTCAATTTGCATTCAAAAACATGCCGAACAAATTCCAAACTCTGTACAGATCTAGGAACACTGCAATATCCTTCACCGAATTTAAAGTCATATGAGTATTTTAAAAAATTATACCACTGCAGTTCATTGTTGCGCAATTTAGAACGGTATAAATCTTTATTAACAGGTTCAATATTTATTTTTTCGCCATTCTGCAACCCAGTTATTGTTTCTACCCAATTACTTTTAGTAACATTCGTACGGGTTCTTCTTTTTTTTCTAGGAATTTCTTCCACAGTCGCATTGGGATTATCTTGAAAAAATTTCGAAATAGTATAATAGCGGGTTCGACAACTAATTCGAGTATGACTTTGAATTGATTTCGATATATTTGTCCAATCGTGTTCGCCATACTTTGCGACGAGATCAAGAAGTAAGTGGTCATCTTCGGGGGACCAATGACGGATTGTGCCACGGGATTTTATTGAATTGTTATATCTGTTTCGAATTTGAACAACTGTACGATTTGGAAATAGGTCTTTCGGGAAACAATTGAAGTTTTCTCCAAACTCTTCGACAGCTGCTAAAATAACACAATCTTCTTCAGAAGTGAATTTAGCTGCAAAAAAAACCAAAATAAAAATATAATAAAACTAATTTTATAAACATAACATAAAAACTTACCTCTTGATATGTTAGGATTAATGCCATATTTCCAACGGGCAAAGCACTGCTTTTTTGTGCGGTTTGGTAGTTGTGAACATATAGGATTCCATCGTATCACATTACCCATACTATTTTCTTCTATCAGCGATAACAGCAATTCATCTTCGGCTTTAGTCCAGCGTTCGCCTTTGTCTTCTCGCATTTGTACGGACACTACAGTCTGGTATTGAACAAAACATTGATAGTCGGACCTCCCTGGCATCTCGGAAGCTATGCTAATCCAATCTTGAAATTTGTACTGCTTTGCCAGTTCATTTAATTTAATGTTTTCTTTCTCTGTCCATTCGTTACGATTTATTTCTGGTCTCAAATAAGCATTCCAACTGGCAAAACAACTATTAGCTGTATGTCGCGATCCCAAATTGTAAACGGATATTTGATTCCAATCTATTACGAAGTCACTATCGACCTTTTCGAGCAGTTTTTTAAGCTTGAGTGTGTGAAGTTTCACTTTTTTATTTATGGCAGAATTTGTGCTGTTTAACTTTTGTTCATATGAATTCTTTCGTTCAATGTATTCTATAGCCTAACAATGGGAAACGCATAAATTATGTGATTACTTATTTTTCTATTTAATCAAGTTTATTTTTAAAAATTAATATTTATTAAAATCTACCAAAATTACATACTAAATTAAATAAAACCAAAACTTTTTTAAAATATACTGGACAACTGTAAAATTAGCATTCCGTTTTTTTTTTTTGTGATTTTAGATTTACTAAAGGAAATTTAATGCAAGTGTCTTAAATTCAACGTTAAATTGGTTCTTAGAGACTTAAAAAAATATAGCTCTCACAACTAATGCCGAAGTGCAGCATGACAGGAAGTCTTAAAGCGATGCTGAAAAGGGAAACCAGCAGCTTGAACTCTACAAGCACAAGAGAAGACAAATAACAATGGGTTCTAAAGAAAAAGAACATATTATTTCAACACAATCCAAAATGGTTCAAGTGTAATCCGAAATCAAACAGCATCATCCTGGCCAGAAATCGAGCGATCTCCAATACATCGTAGCACGAGTTTTCAAGCACAAACAAACGATTCTGATAAATTTGAAATAGGATTTCAATGCAACAGATTTTTAGAGCTGTTAAATGCTGCATGTATTTTTTGGAGTGGCAAAAATGGGGAACACAGCAGTCACACAAACTGCGTCCTAACCAAATCGTTTCTGCAGAAATTAAATCCCAGTTTTATAAAATCGTCAAGACTCATAGGTATATGATTGATCCTGTAGAATAGAGCAAACCCTGTTGGAGTTTGCAGGAGAGGAAGGCCATAGGAACGATGCCGTGACGTGACCAAGAAGATTTAAAAATAAAAAACAATTCAGTAGGAAAAAATGGTGGCTGGAGGGACATGTGGCATTCTGCCAACAAAAGAAAAAGAATCTTAAATGGCTACATTCATATAAAACTAAATGTTTAAAAAATTTTGTAATCCTAAAATTTTTTACAATAGTGAAAAAAGGTTCACATTCTTACCTGTTCTTTGATTCCTTGTAAGATTCCGACTTTATCTTTTGCTGTCCAGGTAAAATGTGGATACAGTTGTAAGTCGCTTGGAAACAGTTCTTTTTCGACTTCGCTGCGATATTTGTAGTCAGCATTTGGCGGGCAAGATCTACCACGTTTATTCTTGAAGAATGGACTTCCGCAGCTTCCGATTCCCTTTAAAGAGGAAGCAACCATCGATGGATTGGCAAGCTTCTCTTGGTTTTCTTGATAAATTTCGCGACACTTGTAGATCATTGAATTAATTTTGTTACGCATAGCTTCCAACATGTCTTGTAACTTTCGATTTATAACAATCGAATTCTCCATGTTAACAACAGCATGTTCTTCTAAAAGCTTGACAACATCCTCCATATAATCAAAATCGAATTCGTCTAAAAGGTTTCTTTCGGGATCATCGGAACTTATGGCATCAGTATCAGTGCTTTCATCATCATCATCCTCGGATTCGGTGTAACTAATGTCACTATCGGATGTTTCGCTTTGGTTCTTTGTTTTTCGAGCTGGTAACTTTCGAGTTTTCTTTTTAGATTCCATTTTTAGTTCAACAATTATAATTTGTAAACGTTTGTGTTTTTCTTATAAGTTTTAAACTTTAAAACAGTTTAATATTAAAATATAAAACTAAATGAGAGAAAATCCGCTATTTTGTTTGTGACAGTTGACAGGCAGTGAGTGACAGTAATTTACAGTTGGGTTTGTCTGATAAGAACATTTGTGGATGGTATGTGGGCTATATTACACGTGAACTCTTCTTTTTACTAAATTCGTCGTTCTACACCATATGTCATCTAATGTCGAATTCCTTAGATTTTTTCAGAATTGATCGGAAAAGTTGACTTTTTTTCCTTCCTATGGATGTTGAAACAACAAAGTTGCTTTTTTTCTGTAATTGTGTGGTGTATATTTTATAGACGCGATCTAAAAAATTCACTTAAGTTCACTTTATTAACATATTGCACTATTAACAACAAAGTTCACGTCCAATAGATTATTTTAAAATCATTTTATTTGAGAAATCTATATTAAAAAAAACCAAACTACACAATTAAACGGCTCGTCTGACAGAAGAAATCAAATCTGTTAAGTATGTGTGCAAATATGTGTGGATCTTGCTATCAAATCGAGATTCAAGAAAAGTTGATCTCAGGGGAAAAAAAACAACTTTTTCTTGTCTATGGATCATGATTTTCGGAAAAAAAGCAACTTTAGTCCGAAAAAAAGCGACTTTAGTCCGATAAAAGTCAACTTTTTATTTCAAAGGAATTCGACATAATAGTAATCCTCCGTCTCCTCCCGTAGAAAAAAAAAATTTACACGCGCTTTCCTATACATGAATACGTGTGAACAGCAAAATGCAAAATTGTAAGAATGTATGGTCTAGCCAAATTCGACAGTCCCATTTGAAATACACGAGCACGCATACAGAGTTATATCTCTGCAGTTTTGAAAGTTTGTTGGCAAAAGAGGGTGGAGCCTCTTGAGTTGATGTTCTATTTATTTATTAATGTGGTAGGACCCAAAGATTAAAATAAATTGTAGTGCGGCCTTACCACAAAGATTGAGTGTGTTAACACCATAAATATGAAAGGAGAAGGCAGGTGTCAAAAATGAGTTCAGTTGAGTTTTGATTGTCAGAAGAAAAAGTAAAACAAAAGTAAAAGCCGCTTCACGGAATTTGTGTAATTTTGTATTATCAAAATAATAAAAATATAAATTGAAATAAACAATGTTTTTATAAGACCGCTTACATTATTCAACTGATCAACCATATGGTTGCGTTGCCCCATCTCATATGGAAAAGATTCGGGTGTTTGAGAGGCAGTGTCTTAGGACCTGTCTTGGATTGCACAGAACACCAGAGTTGGAGTACAAACATTACTATGCCAACGAGGTCTTATACAACGGGGCCAATATAAACAGGATAGATAGCTTTTTAATTAAGCTGATTCGGGGTCAATTGCAAGAGCGATGACCTCAGCCAATGGACTTATTTTCGGGGCTTACTACCCCAATGATGAATATAGTGAAAGCGTTCGTCTTAACGGTTTCATCCCGCCCGAGGCATTCCTCTATTTAGACAGGGGCTGATTCAGGATAGATTGGCGGTTCCGTTAATCAACCACGTCGGCCGTAGAACTGTGGATCGGCGACTCCTGTATGATCGAGACGTCGGCTCTGGGAACGAAGCAGTAGAGCTCGGCCCCTTCGGGACAGAAAGGACTTGGTTAAGCAAGTAAAACAATTCTGGTGGTCCACTTTGATATTGATGGTTGACCAAAGTTGTTGCCTTGGCCGATCTACGTAGTTTTTAGGTATCTATACCTTTTATAGACTTAATAGGACAGTGGTGGCACCAAAAAAATTATAAAAACTATAAAACTGCTTTTGCTTGTTGATATGCACATTTTGGCGCTAGTACGTATGTATATATATCCATATATGCATATGTATGGATGTGTGGGCATGTGCATAGGCTGCTGCTGCGAAAAAAAATGCTGGAGGCTGTTCTAGTTTTAAGTTATTTTAAGTATTTTTAGGTAGTTTTATAGCCTTTTCACACCGCATCGAAAACACTGTTTTCGATGAAAACTCGTAAATACGTTCACACTGAAAATGTACCTGTTTTTGTTTGACACTTCACTTATTTTGACATCAGTTGTCGAATTTCATCATATTTGATCAATTAAAAATCGAAACACAATGCCGCCTCATCTACAATGCCCCACAATTTCTTTCGTTTGTTTTTTTTTCTTGTTCATTTTCTATTAATAAAAATCGAATTTCATCATATTTGATCAATTAAAAATCGAAACACAATGCCGCCTCATCTACAATGCCCCACAATTTCTTTCGTTTGTTTTTTTTTCTTGTTCATTTTCTATTAATAAAAATGGTTTCAATAAATTCAATAAATAAATAATAAATAATAAATAAATTCAATAAATTCATTTACATATTTATAAATACAATAATATTACTACTTACCGCAGCCGTAAATTGGTCTACAATATTTGGATTTGTAATTTGAATAATTTCTGTTGACAGTTTTCACCAGCTGAGAATGACACCCATAAATGAAAGAATACAACACTAACCTATTCTGACAGTCGATTGAGCACTGAATTTTTCACTAGCTGTGTTTGTTTTGATCATCTTGCAATTTCAACTGATTTTTGATAGGTTTTTGCAAAAACCAGTTGTTTACGGAAACTTGCTACTTGCCAAAATCGTATGGGAAAACTTTTGAGTTTTCATCAAAAACCGGGTTTTCGATGCGGTGTGAAAAGGCTATTAAATTATTTACGTATATTTATTAAGTATTTTTCATAAATAGTTATAGTAGTCGTGTTTTGTTGCTAATTTTTAGTTAGTCAGCACTGGAAAAGAACCAATTAAACGCTATATTCACTTTTGTATCCACTTTTTTATTTTATTTCAAAGTTGGTATTCTTGACTATATGCCAAGCCGAAGTTTCAAATAATTTTATGGATGTGTCTGCAAAGTATGGCAAATAGCCATAATGCCTAGATGGTAAATTTGTACCCCACCTTAAACTACAAACAAATAAAAAACGGATATATAATAATTATTTAGCTTGAATATTATAATAGATATTCTTTTAAACAATTCCCAAATAAAGGAAATAACAAAAAAACGCAAACACAGTTTTACTTTTAAAAGAAAAAAATGTCTATATCTATATTTTATTTATTTATTATTTATTTATTAAATCAGCACGTCTTTTCGATTTGAAAGATACAACCCGAATGAATGAATGTATCTTAAATGTTCCTTTTCTTTTACGATCCTTTGCTAAGATCTTTCACAGACAGCTGGCTGTCTGTGCGATATAAAATAGAAGGCATGCACATATATTCTTTATGCACCGTAATTTGGCTCGTCAATGATGTGTGTGTGTGTTTGGATATCATTCTGCACAGCTGCCTGTCTGTGCAATATACAAAGGGGATGAATGTTGCTTACAGCTCGGCCACGCTATTATAGTTCCAGTGTCCTCACTTGATCTTCGTTTCAGGATTTCTTCTACGTGTTCGTTTTTATTCGTATGTATAAAAAGAAACGTTTTCATTCGAATGTGCGTCACATTTATGGTTATATATATATATATATGTACGTTACATATTACATAAGTTTTCTGTTCGTTTAGAAAACTATATACATAGAATCAGACATGTACGTTACACATTTTTTTTTCTTCTCTTTTTTTTCATCAGGGTGCACGTTGCAATTATGTACTTTACATTTGAAACAGAGCGAGTACGTTACTGTTAGCTCTCGGTTATATGTTTCGATTATTGTTATTGTGTACGTTACACTTCAACCTTTTTCATATACGTAACATGAATCGTTAACATTTAAGCACGTTGCCTTTAGCTTGAACCTACGTTTAGGTACTCGTTACATATATGTAGCTCGGAGTTACGTTCTTGCTATTTAAAAAAAAAAATTATTGTGCGAAAATTTTCAATGCCAAGTGTACGTTACACAAGAATAAAAGGGGCGATACCATGTACGTTACTGGTCGTCGCCATCGTTCATTTCGCTGTCACTACTTTCATGCATTGCATAAAGCTTCATTTTGTCAGATGCACATACGCCAGTATAAGATTTATTAGTTCGTTTTGATCCAGGCATGTCTCTTATGACATACCGATCGTTTTTGAGGACCTTGATGATTTCATATGGTCCGGCATATCGTGGCATCAATTTTCTACTCGTTCCATCATTGTAGCCTTTAGGTTTTCTGACAAGGACCAGTTGACCTGTTTCATATCGTTTAGATTTTGATCTTTTCTTGTCATAATATTGTTTTTGTTTGGATTGGTTTCGTTTAACTTCTTCACTTGCCTTCTCTCGCGTGACATGAATTTGAGAATCGTGGTGATCTTCGTATACTTCTGAGGCCAAGAATGAATCGTCATAGTTTCGAGGTAGATATCCTAACAAAAGTTCGTAAGGAGACTTTTTCGTAGTCGCATTTATACTGGAGTTTATGCCCATCTGGATCTGTTTCAACGATTGATCCCATTTTGTTTCGCATTCTGTAGACGCGGCAATGGATGTAAGAACGGTTCTTTTGTATCTTTCGGCTTGCCCGTTTGCCCTTGGTGTGGCAGTCGCGTTCAGGATTCTTCTGATAACCTTTTCCTTGCAGTACTCAGTAAACGTTTTACATGGAAACAGCTTCCACGGTCACAAATAATTCTTCTGGGTACTCCGAAAATCTCGAATATGCTGTCGAAAGCTTTGATGACCGGCTCGACTTTAGTATTAGGGACTGCTTTCAGAAACAAGAATTTGGTAAATCCATCTATGATTAGTAGTAAATGAGTATTCCGCTTAGTACTCTTGACGAACGGCCCCAGATGGTCCACGTGCAAAGTATCGAAGGGTGTTGCTCCTTTCTCGATGGGGTGTAGCTCTCCACTTTGTTTTCCCGCAGGCACCTTGTTGTACATACACCCTAAACAGCAAGAGACATACCGTTTTATATACTTCCTCATAGATGGAAACCAATACTTCTTTTGCACCATCTCAAGAGTTTTAGCATCTGCCAAGTGTCCAGCATGATCGTGATATGCCATTACGACATCCCTTCTAGAGGTCTTAGGGACCACCCATCGTCGGCCACCATTGATTTTCCTATACAACCTACCGTTGTGCAATGCGTATTCTTCATGAATACTAACCTCTTCCTTACTTTCTGGTTTTTTGGCCAGGACGTCCAAAAGATATCTACATCTGTCATCTTTAAGTTGACAGGCGAGAACCCAATCGTCCGATGTTATATTAACTATCATTTGTTCGAGTGTCATCATCATCGTCATCACCTTTAAGAACACCAACCGCGTTTCTGCTTAGAGCGTCTACGTGCGCCATTCTACATCCAGCTCTATATTCTACTGTGAAATCAAACTCCTGAGTAGACAACCACCATCGGCCTATGCGTGGTACGAGATCTTTTTTCTTGAATGCTGTTCTCAGTGCATTACAATCGGTGATTACCTTGAAATTCAACCCAAGTAGGTATACGCGAAATCGCTTGAGGGAACAGACGACTGCCAGCGTTTCCAGTTCGTAAGAGTGATACCGTTGTTCATCTGGAGTAGTTGTGCGACTGAAATAAGCAACTGGCTTGTGTTGACCGTCAACCTGCTTCTGCATTAACATTCCCCCTATTCCTAACTTAGACGCATCAGTATGCAATTCAGAGATGGCATTATGATCATATAGGGCCAGAACTGGGAAATCAGCCAAATGGTCTTTCAACATGTCAAAGGCTACTTGTTGCTCCTCAGCCCATACACGAATGGTACATTTTTCCTCAACAATGCGGTCAAAGGTTTTGCTTTCAACGCGAAATCTCGTATGAAGCGGCGGAAGTAGCTAGCGAGACCCAAAAATTGCCGCATTTGATGCACACTAGTCGGCTTTGGGAACTCTATGACAGCGTTGATTTTTCTTTTCCCAGGTTTAATAGTATCCGCCCTTATATCGTACCCGAGATACTCTAGCCGTTGCATTAAGAAGTTGCATTTTTCGAGCCGTAGAGTGAGACCAGCCTTCCTCATACATTTAAAAATATCCTCCAGTCGCTGCAACCCCTCATCGTACGTTTCGCTTAAGACCAGAACGTCATCCATGTATGCCATTGCACTGGTAAATCGCAGTGGTCCCAGCACTTTATTAATGGTCATTTGAAAAACAGCCGGTGCGTTCACCAGCCCAAACGGCATCCGTAAAAATTCATAGTGACCATCGGGAGTTATGAATGCAGTTTTTGCGATTGCATCCCTTGCTAGCGGTATTTGGTAATACCCGCTGGCCAGATCAAGACTGGTGAAATATCTGGCTCCCTTTAATCGGTCCAACTGGTCATCAATCCGTGGCATCGGATATTGGTCTTAAATGGTTATTGCGTTTAAAGAGCGAAAGTCAATACACATTCGGGATTCACCGTTTTTCTTTCGAACTAGGAGAACTGGGCTGGCGAATGGAGAAGTAGATTCTTGGACGAGATCATTCTCAACAAGCTCATCCACAATAGTTCGCAATTTAGACCGCTCATGATAGGACATTCGATATGGTTTATAAGAGATGCATTTATTTTCTTTCAAGTTGATTGACATTTCATCTGAGCCGGTCTTTCCTAATTCTTTCAGATTTTGAGCAAAACAATCTCTATACTTGTTGAGTAGAACAAGGAGTTGACGTTGACAGTTCTCTGGCAAGCTCGTATCAAATCGGTCTTGGACATCAGAAAAAGTAAATGGTATTAAATTGGCGGGACTTACCGTTTGGATAGGAATTTGTTCCTCTTCTGATTCAACCTCAAACCTTTCGCCCCTCAAGAGGAGCTGACCAGCTTTGAAAGTTAAATTTGACGTCGACACATTGAGAATCAGAGCGGCACCTTTACCAGCATTGACAACACATCTGGGAATCCAATATTCATTATTAGGCAGCGATCGTTGCTGCAACTCGACATAAACATCTTCGCTAGAATCGTCTTTATTATAAATCTCGACAAAACCGGCATGATTCGGAGGAATGACTGTAGTATCTTTTGCCCAGAGACTCACTTTCCGAGGAGCGAGGACGTCTATCTCCGGCAGAACGATCTCCCCACCGACTAATCGCACTTCACTTCTTCGTATCACCATTGTTACATCGTTTGCTCTTACGAACGGCTGCCCAATTAACACGGAAACACTTTGCACCCGGTCCGGCACTACTAAAATTTCGACCATGGCTTGTGCTAGATCGACTTCGAGGTGAGCTCGAGTTTTCCCGACGACTCTAGAAATTCCACCACCGAAACCATTAATGGTCAATTCGCATGGCTCTACATTTAGATTTAGACGGATGGCATCTGTCTCTCTTATCGTCACCGCACAACAACCAGTATCGATATAGCCTTTTAACACCACGCCGTTCACAACACAATCTGTAAAATAGCAATCGTTCGGTTTGCTTTTATTTGCCGTAACACCCAGGGAATTTTTAGCACTATCGCGGAGACATTTATCAGAGGTGTGCCCCAGGCGATTGCACTTTTTGCACTCGATTCATGGCTTGGGACACTTCGTCGATATATGACCACGTAGCCCGCAATTAAAGCACGACAACATAGATTTTTCTTTTCGGTTACGTTCTTGATATTTGTGCTCTTCACGACGCGGACGCGTTCCGTCATCTCGATCCCGACGTTCGTACTTTTCATCCACTATTGATGAAAGATACTCACTATAGAGCTCTTCTGGTGCATTATACCGACCCGCCTTGGCATTATTTTTCTGGGTTAAATTCCCGAGACCATCGATAATGCAAGACACCGCGTCCTTACCGGTTATTTTACACGCGCGTAGGTGTTTCATCTTCTCAAAATAATATTCCGTCATAGTTTCGGAAGGGGACTTGAATCGATTAACTAGTTTTCGTAAATTCGCCGCGAAATCCTGCGTGTACGGAAATGATTTTAAAATTAGCTCCTTCCACTCGCACCACGTCATATCATAAGTACCGAGGTGATTATACCAATCTTTTGCGAGACCGACGATCCTACTCTGCATTTGATAAATGGTCATTTTTTCGTCCCAATTATTTATCAAAGCGAGTTGATCAATTTTCCTAACCCACTGTTCGGCACTCATGTTCGGATTTCCCGGACTAAATTCTGGGATACAATCACTTTTGATAACGTATTTTACCGTCTCGCCACTAGTATTGCCAGTTTCTTTGGCTCTCACGTTTGACGACGCCGACGTTCGGGTATCCGCTCGGACCAATTGGTCAACCATTAGTTCCAACCGAAGCAACATTAGGTGACTTTTCCTTTCTTTTGTGCTTACCCATTTTTTTTTTTGGTGTATCCCACCGCTGCACTATAATAGATATTCTTTTAAACAATTCCCAAATAAAGGAAATAACAAAAAAACGCAAACACAGTTTTATTTTTAAAAGAAAAAAATGTCTATATCTATATTTTATTTATTTATTATTTATTTATTAAATCAGCACGTCTTTTCGATTTGAAAGATACAGCCCGAATGAATGAATGTATCTTAAATGTTCCTTTTCTTTTACGATCCTTTGCTAAGATCTTTCACAGACAGCTGGCTGTCTGTGCGATATAAAATAGAAGGCATGCACATATATTCTTTATGCACCGTAATTTGGCTCGTCAATGATGTGTGTGTGTGTTTGGATATCATTCTGCACAGCTGCCTGTCTGTGCAATATACAAAGGGGATGAATGTTGCTTACAATATTACCAAATTAAATTCCAAATTATATAATTTTATTTAAAAAATATACTTTAACCAATTTTTATTTGTTTTTAAGCGAAAAGTTCGAAATCATTAAAACTTTTTTGCAACTTTCGTAGGTTGAAAGCTTCTTACTTCTTCGGCAAAACGCGGCCCTAAAGGAAAACACAATGAACACAACCATTAATAATCATTGTATATGGAGTCCATGTCTTAAGCTGTCATAAGTGCCACCAACCTTTAAGCAAAAAATTTATTGACATTATATTTCGCGCCAAAAATTGGTTTTAAGGTTTTTGTCTTGCATTTAAGTAGTTATAAGTTAAATTAAAAATAAAAATTTAATTTAAAAAAAAAAAAATGTTTCGGGGGGAAATAAATCTGAAGGTATCCTAAAATTTTCAGTATACTCATAAAGCCAAGGGAGGATTGGCAAACAGCTGACTACGAATATATGTTTGTGTGTCTTTTGACACCTAGCCAGTTTTGGTCTTTTATAAACTCATACGATACAGACGTATCGGAAAAGCTATTTTGGTGTGCACCTAAACGTGCGCAGTGGCGCAAGATTATAGTCAATGGGCACGTTCAGAACACTTTATCTAAATATTTAGGTAATTTTCTGGTGACTGGAAAGTTAGTCAAGAAAAACATACCTAAATATTTAGTCATAAGTAATAACAGCTGATATGAAGTTTGTCATTTGTGTCGAATACCCTGTAATATTTCATTTGTTGCACAAAATGTGTATTATTTTTATTTGTAAAACATTTTGCAACCAACAAATATTTTTTGTTCTCCGCAGTGTGTACGACGCAGTGTGAATTGTACGACGCGATTTTTTTGCATTTTATAAAAGACAATAACATCCATAAATTATTATTAATGCTTCTGTTTTGTTTCCTTTTCCAAGAATTCATTTTCTATCACTCTGCATTTAGCTTAATTATAAGTAAGTTGTTAACACGTCGGCAGTCAGGCAGATATGGGAATAAACTTGAATTTGGTATTGGAACAGTACTAACGCTTCCGTTGTTTGTAATTTGAAGCTGCCTCACGAGAGTACACACACCTCATCCCTCTCGCCCATAAACTCTCGTCAGTCCGGTCTCAAATTCCCCAGTATAAACACAGTCTAAGGCACGGTCTTGTTCGCTGCAAGTGCCGCCTTCGCACGCGTCTTCATTTGTATTGTGTTTCAGACTTTAAATGTTAAGCTACTAAAAGAAGACAAACAACATCCACATTCACTCAGTTTGAAATGTCAATCGATTAAATTCATCGCCAACATTTTTTATTTCGCATAACCTCTGTGGCGAAGGTCGGTCGTCGAGTGTTTCTTTTATATCCTAATAATTTTTAATTGCAACCGCTTAGATAAATACTTAACGGTATCAAAATGTTCAAACAAGTAAGCAAACAATTAGCTTTCCAAGCTACCAGGAACTTTTCCACCTCCAAACAAGTAAGTGATAAAAAAATATCTATGCCGAGGCGGTAACGTCACAAGGTTTACGTAATCTCAGTGAAAAGTGCAAAAAATTAAAGAAAAAAATTCCTGTCCGCTTTGAAATTTTGATAAGCGAGTAATAAGGTGCAATCAAAACGCACTTTTCATCCCGGATGCCAACATTTTATTTTTTCGAGTTTTTCTTAATGAAAATTATTTTTTTCAGAATAACTTCAAAGTAACTGTTTGCGGAGCCAATGGCGGTATTGGACAACCTCTCTCACTGCTGTTGAAACTGAACCCATTGGTCACGCAATTAAACTTATACGATATTGTTGGAACACCCGGTGTTGCGGCTGATCTCTCGCACATTGACACTTCCAGCACAACTCAAGGATTTAAGGGACCCGAGGAATTGGGAGCTGCTTTGAAAGGTTGGTTTTTAAAATGTGTATCCTAAATATGGAAAACTGTAGAATGTAGATACATACATATTTATATAACTGAAGATAATATTTTCAGTTATCGTTCTGATCGTTCGTGTAGTTGTCATGTGGTTAATATTCTTTTTTTTAATGATAAAAAACATTTTGTTGTTAAATTTTATGAAGATCGTATTGTGTACGTCATTATCTGACCTTGTTTTTGACGATCAGGTTCATAATAACCATATATGGTTAAATATTAAAGAATTGAAGTTCTTCGATAAGACGCGCATTTATCTTTAAGTTGATAACCCTTGGGGTCATCCCTATCTTTTAATCTTAAACTTGCTACTGAAAAATATTTTTTGTTTTTAAAGAATTCCTTTTAGAATTCTGATCGTCATTTTTGTTCTGTAGTCATATATTTCAGGATTTACATCACCAGTGGTTTTACTCTTCTACTCTTTTCAATTCTCTTTTGAAAGCGATATTAATGATGCTATATTATTTTTGTTTACTTCATTCGCACTTTCCATCACTTTGAAGATCTCTGAGAAAAAATACTGATGACTTTTAGTTACGAGAAATGCTTTTTCAAAGATTATAATAGACCAGCACCACCACAAGGATCCACCTCATAGTTGAAAAATTTATTTTTCAATTGTAAGGCTAATTATCCAACATTTCGGTGTTAGTTGGTAATGAATTATAGATTATACAGGCGTATAAATATTTTCGTACTGCTAAAAGTTAAACTGTTTTCAAGTATGTACAATCGATTGATTGATTGATGCTCTTTATTTAACTTCAAAAGCCATTTAGTTTAGTTTTTACATTTTTACAATTTTTAATCATTATGATTTAATATATAGTTGATTGGATATATTCACTAAGTTTTCTTTTGAATTCATTAATATTATTTGTATTTTTAATATCTCTAGGAAGATTATTAAAACCTTGAAAACCCATATAAAAATGGTTCTTTGGCCTCGTGGTTCTTGATCTAATTATTCTTAAGTCATCCCTATTTCCCAAGTTGTATTGTGCAACTTCATTTGTTCTAATATTATCACATAAGTAACCGGGAAACATATTGTTCTTGATTTTAAATACAAATATCATAAATAACATAAAAAGTCTTTGATTAATATGGAACCAATTTAAAGCATTTAACATAAATCTTATTGGCGTGTACCTGTTACATTTTAAAACAATTCGCATAATTTTATTTTGTAGTAATTGTAACCTATCTTTATGGCTTTGTGGACACACATACAATAAAATGGCACAATAATCAAAATAAGGTTTTAACAATACATTACATATGTTTACAGCAGTACTCATAGATATATTTTTTCTTATTTTTCTCAATACACCAATTTTTTTAAGATATTTTCTTTTATATATAATTAACATGTTCGTTAAAGTTAAGCTGTTCATCTAAGACAACACCAAGATATTTTATTTGTTTCACTTGTTCAATTTGTTCATTATTTATGGTGACATTAATGTTTATAGATACACTCACGGGACTGCATCTAAATAACATACATTTAGTTTTTGTGACATTAAGTACTAGTCCTATTCATTTTTAACCATGTATTTAATAGATCCAGATCTTCATTCATTTTCTCCAGCGATGTATAGTAATCCATCGTCAGCAAACAATATTCATTTCGAATATTTTATAACTTTGCTCATATCGTTTATGAAAAACAGAAATAACCACACTACAACTATTGTTCCTTGTGGTATTCCTACGTTAACAGGGGCTTCCGACGATTGTTTTCCATTTACAGAAGTTCGCTGTGTTCTTCCTGATAGAAAAGATTTAAACCATCGTGTTCAACCGTTTTTTTATTAGTATTTTGTGGTTTACTATTTCGAAGGCTCGTTTCAAATCCAAGAAGACAGCAGCTTCTTAATTGGTGGTACATTCTCATTATTGATCATTACTGCTTGCCTATACAAATTAATCTTTTCATGTTTTGCCACTCTCAGTTCATTTGTAAACCACTCCGCGTTTATATAAGGCACTTGTTTTTCTTTTACCACCATAGAGCCCACAACATTTTTTAGATAAATAATGTTGAAACAAAAAACCTCACGTTTTTTGATTTTCAAACAAGAATATGTCGAAAACAAAACACGTAATAGAATTTTTCTTACTACGGATCATAGAATAATAAATAAATAGAACATCATCTTAGGAGGCTCCACCCACTTTTGCCTACAAACTTTCTAAAATGCAGAATTTTTACTTTGCCCGAACATTTCTAATAGGTCTGTCAAATTTGGCCAGACAATACATTCTTACAATTTTTTTTATTATGGGAGGAGACGGAGGAGTACAAGTTAAACATTTGCTCCGTTTATATAAACACAAGTTCTTAGGGAAATTTCTCACACTATTGCTGTCAAAAAAACTGAGCCTGAATTTTTTTGGATTCGCTTGCTCAGGTATGTTTTGTCGCAATGAATTAAATTGATTGAAAAGAGGTGGAGAGTTTGTTTGGCACTGCTCAGTTGAGATCACGGAGCAAATTTATTGAGCTCTTAGATATAAAAACTCGCCTATTATTTTTGAAATATTTGTTTTTGAGAAAATCTTTATTTAAAATATTATTTATATCGTTTGTTAAAAAACGTTTTACGATAAAAATTCGTTTAAAAAAAAATGTAAAAAAAATCAAAGGTGTAAACGGCTTAAGTGATTTGAGATAAGTGACATTCAAAATCTTCACTTTCGATTTGCATAAGGTGATCATCACAGTTTTTCATCATTTAATGATGGTTTTAACTGATAGCTGGCCCCTTTAGTTTCATAAAATGGAACACAATCGTTCCACTGATGGCGTTCGATTTTGCCACTGTTCCCAGTTATCCGTTTTTCCTTCAATGATGATTTCAATAATCAACTCCAACTTCAATTTTTTTTTTATATGGAGAATTTATTTTCAATGATGTACATTTTTAATGATTTGAAATCGTTACACTGAGTGTTTCACCGATGCATTTCATTGATAGCTATAAAATTGGCCCCTAAGCTATAATCATAATTCCCCTGCCTTAATATTGGCTGCCAATTACACTCAGGTTAGTTCAGTTAGTTCATTCAAAATCTTTCCAACCTAACTGAACAAGCGTTTCCGTAGCTTTAGATTAAGTGTAGCATTACACTTATTTACTACTAGCTCCACTTGTAGCTGGTTCCGTTTAAATGCTGACGAACGCATTATTAACATTTGGGCATGTTCCAATAATGATATCAATGTCATTAGGTTCCAATTTATTCAAAACTGCATCGATACTCACTATAGCGGTTTCAAGAGCATCGTTCGCTCGTGAAATAATAATGGGGCTTTCCATTGGTAAAATAAATCAATTTATTTTTGACTTTCTAAAATGCAGAATTTTTACTTTGCCCGAACATTTCTAATAGGTCTGTCAAATTTGGCCAGACAATACATTCTTACAATTTTTTTTATTATGGGAGGAGACGGAGGAGTACAAGTTAAACATTTGCTCCGTTTATATAAACACAAGTTCTTAGGGAAATTTCTCACACTATTGCTGTCAAAAAAACTGAGCCTGAATTTTTTTGGATTCGCTTGCTCAGGTATGTTTTGTCGCAATGAATTAAATTGATTGAAAAGAGGTGGAGAGTTTGTTTGGCACTGCTCAGTTGAGATCACGGAGCAAATTTATTGAGCTCTTAGATATAAAAACTCGCCTATTATTTTTGAAATATTTGTTTTTGAGAAAATCTTTATTTAAAATATTATTTATATCGTTTGTTAAAAAACGTTTTACGATAAAAATTCGTTTAAAAAAAAATGTAAAAAAAATCAAAGGTGTAAACGGCTTAAGTGATTTGAGATAAGTGACATTCAAAATCTTCACTTTCGATTTGCATAAGGTGATCATCACAGTTTTTCATCATTTAATGATGGTTTTAACTGATAGCTGGCCCCTTTAGTTTCATAAAATGGAACACAATCGTTCCACTGATGGCGTTCGATTTTGCCACTGTTCCCAGTTATCCGTTTTTCCTTCAATGATGATTTCAATAATCAACTCCAACTTCAATTTTTTTTTTATATGGAGAATTTATTTTCAATGATGTACATTTTTAATGATTTGAAATCGTTACACTGAGTGTTTCACCGATGCATTTCATTGATAGCTATAAAATTGGCCCCTAAGCTATAATCATAATTCCCCTGCCTTAATATTGGCTGCCAATTACACTCAGGTTAGTTCAGTTAGTTCATTCAAAATCTTTCCAACCTAACTGAACAAGCGTTTCCGTAGCTTTAGATTAAGTGTAGCATTACACTTATTTACTACTAGCTCCACTTGTAGCTGGTTCCGTTTAAATGCTGACGAACGCATTATTAACATTTGGGCATGTTCCAATAATGATATCAATGTCATTAGGTTCCAATTTATTCAAAACTGCATCGATACTCACTATAGCGGTTTCAAGAGCATCGTTCGCTCGTGAAATAATAATGGGGCTTTCCATTGGTAAAATAAATCAATTTATTTTTGACCGGCGATCAGTTTTTGACAAACAACGCGTTCCATTGGTCAAATAAATTGATTTAATTTTTTATTTTCGATCAATTTTGCAGATCACCACTTGTGATCACATTGATTTTTCCTTCTGCGTAACACGGTGTCTCCACGAGCAAGATTTCATAGATTACCATCTGTCACTTTCCATAGAAAGAAGATTGCTAGAATGCTATAAAATGTAAGGTGGGCATTTTATAGCTTTTTTATTTCATACTATTTCAGTCCAAATACAAAGAAAATAGAAAAGTCAATATGAAAATGACAGCTCATATAATACTGTCTATAGCATGATATGAGCTGAGCAATATATTGCAAGAAATTTTTCATAGAATACTATTTGCGGTCTACATAGGTAATTTTAAAAGAATGCTATCTTGCATTCTATGAAATCTAGATCGTGGAGACACCGTGTAAGGTGATCGCATCCACCAATTCAACTCAATTCAACTTTGTTCAATTTGTCAGTGACATTTGTAAAAAAAACATTGTTGCGTTGCCATATTTTCAAGTAAACTCATTGAAATCGTTAGTTTTTTTTAGTGAAAAAATGCAATAATTCTAAATTCAACCATTTTCATTTTCGATTGTTATGTATATTCATATGGTAAAAGAAATATTGTTTTTGTTGATTTGGTGAGTAAAATTTAAGAAAATTTTAAAAATTTATAATGTTTTGTTTACTTGTGGTAACTCTAGTCACATTGCCACAAAAATAAAAATGAAACATTAATTTCATGAGAAGGTGACTATCACAATATTTTTGTGATTGGCTTTTAGCTATCACTATGATGATCACCTTACGCAGACAGAAAGTGTAGATTTTGACTGTCATCATAAATCACCTTAGCCGATTCCACCCCTGGATTTTTCGACAGATTAACCCCTACTGTACTACCACCAATGCAATAAAAACTTACACGTGAATGCATTTCGAACGCTTCGGTGGCGTCCATCATCAGCACTGACCCAATTGAACATTATGTATTGTTAATTATTTTTGTAACTCCAGAGCGAAGAAGCAGTTCGAAAAAATTATTTATATGAGAGAGAACAAAGGTGAAGTTTTTTACTTTTTGAGAACACGGGTAAAATTTTATGCTATTTTAAACGGTTCTTTAATTTGTTCATTATTTCCGGCACATAATAAAAAACTTCCCTTTTTATTTGGTTTGTGTCGTCTACAATTTTTTTTTTTTAAAGGGTTGTCTTTTCATTTTGATACACTTTTTTTGAATGTTTTTTTTTAATAATGGAATCCACAAGTATTTGAATAGCCATTTAAATTAGCTACATCAAATGTACTCATCTTCTTTTTTTAAATTCACTAAAGATAATGGGAGATTGACAAGACGATGTGCCATGGAATGAAAAGAGGCATGCTTGTGGTGAATAGGGCAATAAGAATCAATGGTTATTATTCTTCTTTTTCTAATTTTCTCGTCAACTCCAAATCTAAAAAGGCCAATTTTTGGTTCACTTCTTTTTCACTTGTGAATTTTATTGATTCACATTGATTATTTAAAATGTTTAAAAAACTTTCACTTTCCGATTCATTTAATATGGTAAAAATATCGTCCACGTAGCGGTAAAACACTTTTGGTAAATCGTGAATACGAGCAACTTTTGGATAAAACACAATTAACGAAAACTGCAATTTTTTATCGAATACCTCACCAATTTCTTTTCTAATGCTATTCACTTTGTCTATTATTTTTGGTAAAGGATTTTTATTTACTTATTGATAGTTTCCTTCTTCGATTAAATTTTTCACTCGATTATCATAATCATCTTTATCCCAATCACCAATTTTTCCTTTATCCGCTTTTATGAAAAATATGATTTTTATAATTTTTTGCTACTCAAATCAATTGAAGTCAACTTCTAAAATAAAAGTTAAACAAAGAAATAAGTCAGACAACATTAGACAAAATTTAAATATAGGTACATCAAAGTTAAATGAAGTATAAAATTAATTCCCTCACGAATATAATTTCCTCACAAATATAATTGCCGAGAACCTTCAGAAAATAAGTTTTTAACCACTTTCATATCTAGCAAATGCAAATTTATTCTTGGCTAAATAAACTGTTTCTGTAATTTAGGTGCCGATGTTGTTGTGGTCTCCGCTGGTGTTCCCCGTAAACCGGGAATGGACAGAGATGATTTGTTCAACATGAACGCTGGCATCGTTAGGGATATCGCTGATGCCGTTTCGAAAAACTGCCCAAAAGCATTACTCGCCATCATTACAAATCCAGTGAACACCGTTGTTCCAATTGCTGCCGAAGTTCTCAAGAAGGTAAACTGTTAAAAACTCCATTTTGATCTTATTATCAATTAATTTTAAAACTACATATTTTCAGAACGGAACATACGATCCAAAACGTCTCTTTGGTATCACCACACTAGATGTTGTTCGTTCACGAGCTTTTATTGGTCACGGAAACAATGTTGATCCACAATCAGTAGAAATCCCTGTTATTGGAGGTCATTCTGGTGTGACAATCATTCCAATTCTGTCCCAGAGCCAGCCGAAATACTCCAAAGAAATCGAACCTTTAACAAAGAGGATCCAGGATGCCGGCACTGAAGTTGTTAAAGCTAAAGCTGGAGCTGGTTCTGCTACACTTTCAATGGCTTATGCTGGCGCTCGTCTGGCCAATTCTCTATTGCGAGGTTTGAATGGCGAACGTAATGTTGTCGAGTGCTCATATGTTGAATCGACCGTAACTGAGGCACGATTCTTTTCTACACCATGTGTTTTGGGCAAGAACGGACTCGAGGAGAATCTTGGCTTACCAAAATTGAACGATTATGAAAAGAAGCTTTTGGTTGAAGCCATGCCTGAGCTCCAAAAGAACATTAAGAAAGGAGTTGATTTTGTTGCCAAGTCTTAAAGCGTTGTTGCAGTGTCAACGGTAGTCTCATTGTTTTGTTGTTAAAAAGTAAAATAAAAATGGAATAGCGAAATATAAAAATTTTTCGACTCACAAAAAAAAAAACGAACTGTTATTACAGAGTATATTTTAAGTATCAAACGTGCCTTGTCCAATAAACAACGTGCACTTGTTTTTCGGGACCTCTGAAAATTTTGAACTTGTTTGAAATGGGGTGTTTTCTTAATAGTAAAACTAAAGCAAGCCTGTACGATTTTTGTATACAAATATGAACAAAAATCGCCAAAGCCTGCAGTACTTTTACATTTATGAAACACCAAAATAGTCTTATCCCCCTGAAACAATTGAATGTTTTGTTGATTTATTTACTGAAGACAAAAAGGGACCGCACAGTCATGGGGCCTCAAAATGTTGAGAGTGTAAGGAACTTCTTTATTTAGTAAAATTAATGCCCTTCGTCGACTTGAGCAACACAACCGAATCTTATAAGCAAATTCAATATAAAAAAACTGGGTCTTTGCTAAATTTTTTATATTGGATTGGATTTGCTTGTTGCGTTGCGTTGCTCAAGTGGACGAATGGCCTAACTATTGCTTCTGACCAACTCACAACAAATAAGAATAAAGGATTCTTATGGTAAAATTAGTAAGTACGGTCCTGTGAGTGCTTATGGAAGTTTAGATTACTCTTAACTTACGGATGAACTCTTAAGTCTAAACGTTCCTGTAAGATACTTGTGTAAGTAATACGTAAGTCGTAAGTAAAACTTACATGTGTAACCCTGTCCTTACACACAAATCTTATAAGCATTAAATATTCTTATAAACATTAAATATTGTTTAAATGCAATTTTAAAACTTGCTATGTGCGCTAGCTCGGTCTATAAAGATCTATGTACTCCTCAAAATTTTTCTGAATGATACTACACATATATTTATCAAATTCGAGTGGATGGCTAAAAAGTAGAAAGGTTGAGTTGAAAAACAAATATTTTTATTTTAAATTATTTTATTATTTTTTGTTTAAATCTTTTTAAACACAAAACAAATATAGCCTGTAAGATACTTGTGTAATATAGACGTTTTAGTAAAAATTCATTAAACCCTGCTGTTTAGTTAAATTATTTTTACTATTTTTTTGTATTAATGTTTTGTTTCTAAGATATTTTTAACAATTGGAAGTATTTGTTTTCGGGTTGCCTTTATATTCTCTTGTTGAAAAAATCGACCACAAAGAAAATCCGAATTGGTAATTTCTTTTAGCTGTAAATTTGGTTTATCATATCTTGTTATTTCTTTTAAAATTTCATCAAATAGTCCCCCATTTTTTATGTTAACCAATCCAATATCTCTAGCCACATCCTTAACATTTGTTATTTTCATTCCAATTAAGAGAATCACAGAGCAATCGAGTTCTTGAGAAAATTTTTGCAGGGCTTCTATGGCATCCGGTTTCTTTATGAACTCTTGTACTGAAATAGGAAAACCAGGAATTCCAACTCTGAAAGTCTCATTGGAATTGGAAATAAGTTTCATGTCCTTATGGAGTAGCTGATAAGCGGTTAATGAGCTTATGTCTTCCCTTGCCTTGGCTAACTGCTCAAAAAGAATTTCCCGGTGCTGTATTCGGTTTGATATTCCCAGCAAATCTTCAATTTTAGCAGCGACTTCTGAGTCCAGCTCAGTTTTACGACACGCTTCAGGAGAGAAGTTAACTGTATCCATTACAATAGCTCCATATAGTAGCTGTAAAATAACTTTATATTCTTCGTCAAAGACCCTACAACGTAGGATCAAATCTCCAATAAGGGTAGCGCATGAACCAACTTGTTCAATATTAATCTTGCAGGATTTAGGAAGTTTACAAGAATGGTCCATAGGACGATGATCGAATACTTCGATAACACAGTTTCTATAAGGCGAGACATGGTGGTCCACTAAAATAAGCGAGTTTTTTTGAATAAATTCGTCGCTTGTATCATCTTTGAATATAAGAAAATCGTCTGTTATGCTGTGCTTTCCAAGAAAATACGATACTTCAGTTTTTATAGGAAAGCTAGTTCTTGGAATGTTTAGCATAGGTAGGAACTTAACTGGCCCCTTTGAACGTTCTGGATCGAATTTAGAATAGAAAAAAGCAAGTGCTATTGCTGATACCGCTGAATCAAGGTCACAGCTTTCGTTGCCAAGAACCAGGCAGATCCGGCTCTAAAATACAGGGTGGATTAAAAATAAACACTGGTAAATTAAAATACTTACGGATTTATTTAATAGTTTTCTACTTTCTTTTAAGAATGATAACATTTTATAGCTTGCAACATAGTTTTTGTTACGATGAAATCAAATAAAAATAATTACAAAAATAAATACAAAACTTGGTTGTCAAATGCTAAGGATTTTTCACCATAGAAGATCTGTAACAGAAGCGCTACCTAGTGTATTTCTAAACAGTTGTAATTTCTTGCCACTCGTATGTCTATTTTAGTACTATATTGGGGAAAATTTGTTGGTATCGAAAAATAAAATACCCAACTGTTCAAAATTACACACTCCAGTAAAATAAACAGAAAAATTAACAAATATCTGCAAAAAATACTGTAGTCGAGATAATATTTTTGTTTTAAAGAGTTCCATTTGGAGAATCGAAATCCACAAAGTTCACACTAAAAAACGTCTGTGTTGTCTGCCATTTTGAAAAAAGGCGTCGATTTTCTCGACTTTTGTTGGTCGTATAGTAATTTACTTTTTACTTGCTCTATAGGTACTAAAAGGCAAGTCTTGGATTCGTGCAGAAAAAAGATAACAATCAAACATGACATTACGATGATAGCGAAGACGAAAAAAGTGGGTCCGGCAATAGGGAATTTTACCATATTGTCAAAAAATAAATGACAACTCACACTACGCGGATGACAGAATGAAATTAAATATAACTTTTGAAATTTTTTCGAACTGTCAAACTCAAGATCTTGTAAAAGAATTTTGTAAATAATCTATTTTTTTAGTGAAATTTGAGATTTAAGTGTTTTCAATCAATTTTCAACAATTATAAAAAAAATATATTCAGCTGTCATCCGCGAACTGCTGATTTTGACACTGCTCTGCGAACGAGAAAGAGATATATCGTTGTAACCTAAAAAGCCCTATTCTGTCCGTTTGTCTGTCTCGGAACCTACAGCCTAAGCGGTGGGCCGATTTACTTCAAATTCGGTTGGTATGGTTTTTAGAGTAATGCACCCAGTGCATTTTTTGTAGGCCATTGTAAGTCTAAAAATAACGGTACCTACCATACAACGGTTATCGAAAACCTTATTTTTTTTCGAAAATCGCTCCAACGATTTTGATTTTTTTTCATAAACTCGTATTAGAGTGGTTTCACTCCGAAGAGGAGGGAAATATGAATCCAATGGATCATGCAAAACACTCCCTTTTTCAATTGTGCATGTGGTAGTTGACCAAAGATTGTTTACATTTATTTTTTGTAACCTCAAACGAAGAAAAAACGAGTTAAAAAGTGTTTTTTTCCATATTTGTTCCTTATTTAAACTTATTATTTAAGTTCTTGAAATATAAAACAGAAATGAAAACACACTGCGCGTATGTCTATTTTAGTACTATATTGGGGGAAATTTGTTGGTATCGAAAAATAAAATACCCAACTGTTCAAAATTACACACTCCAGTAAAATAAACAGAAAAATTAACAAATATCTGCAAAAAATACTGTAGTCGAGATAATATTTTTGTTTTAAAGAGTTCCATTTGGAGAATCGAAATCCACAAAGTTCACACTAAAAAACGTCTGTGTTGTCTGCCATTTTGAAAAAAGGCGTCGATTTTCTCGACTTTTGTTGGTCGTATAGTAATTTACTTTTTACTTGCTCTATAGGTACTAAAAGGCAAGTCTTGGATTCGTGCAGAAAAAAAGATAACAATCAAACATGACATTACGATGATAGCGAAGACGAAAAAAGTGGGTCCGGCAATAGGGAATTTTACCATATTGTCAAAAAATAAATGACAACTCACACTACGCGGATGACAGAATGAAATTAAATATAACTTTTGAAATTTTTTCGAACTGTCAAACTCAAGATCTTGTAAAAGAATTTTGTAAATAATCTATTTTTTTAGTGAAATTTGAGATTTAAGTGTTTTCAATCAATTTTCAACAATTATAAAAAAAATATTCAGCTGTCATCCGCGAACTGCTGATTTTGACACTGCTCTGCGAACGAGAAAGAGATATATCGTTGTAACCTAAAAAGCCCTATTCTGTCCGTCTGTCTGTCTCGGAACCTACAGCCTAAGCGGTGGGCCGATTTACTTCAAATTCGGTTGGTATGGTTTTTAGAGTAATGCACCCAGTGCATTTTTTGTAGGCCATTGTAAGTCTAAAAATAACGGTACCTACCATACAACGGTTATCGAAAACCTTATTTTTTTTTCGAAAATCGCTCCAACGATTTTGATTTTTTTTTCATAAACTCGTATTAGAGTGGTTTCACTCCGAAGAGGAGGGAAATATGAATCCAATGGATCATGCAAAACACTCCCTTTTTCAATTGTGCATGTGGTAGTTGACCAAAGATTGTTTACATTTATTTTTTGTAACCTCAAACGAAGAAAAAACGAGTTAAAAAGTGTTTTTTTCCATATTTGTTCCTTATTTAAACTTATTATTTAAGTTCTTGAAATATAAAACAGAAATGAAAACACACTGCGCGTATGTCTATTTTAGTACTATATTGGGGGAAATTTGTTGGTATCGAAAAATAAAATACCCAACTGTTCAAAATTACACACTCCAGTAAAATAAACAGAAAAATTAACAAATATCTGCAAAAAATACTGTAGTCGAGATAATATTTTTGTTTTAAAGAGTTCCATTTGGAGAATCGAAATCCACAAAGTTCACACTAAAAAACGTCTGTGTTGTCTGCCATTTTGAAAAAAGGCGTCGATTTTCTCGACTTTTGTTGGTCGTATAGTAATTTACTTTTTACTTGCTCTATAGGTACTAAAAGGCAAGTCTTGGATTCGTGCAGAAAAAAGATAACAATCAAACATGACATTACGATGATAGCGAAGACGAAAAAAGTGGGTCCGGCAATAGGGAATTTTACCATATTGTCAAAAAATAAATGACAACTCACACTACGCGGATGACAGAATGAAATTAAATATAACTTTTGAAATTTTTTCGAACTGTCAAACTCAAGATCTTGTAAAAGAATTTTGTAAATAATCTATTTTTTTAGTGAAATTTGAGATTTAAGTGTTTTCAATCAATTTTCAACAATTATAAAAAAAATATATTCAGCTGTCATCCGCGAACTGCTGATTTTGACACTGCTCTGCGAACGAGAAAGAGATATATCGTTGTAACCTAAAAAGCCCTATTCTGTCCGTTTGTCTGTCTCGGAACCTACAGCCTAAGCGGTGGGCCGATTTACTTCAAATTCGGTTGGTATGGTTTTTAGAGTAATGCACCCAGTGCATTTTTTGTAGGCCATTGTAAGTCTAAAAATAACGGTACCTACCATACAACGGTTATCGAAAACCTTATTTTTTTTCGAAAATCGCTCCAACGATTTTGATTTTTTTTCATAAACTCGTATTAGAGTGGTTTCACTCCGAAGAGGAGGGAAATATGAATCCAATGGATCATGCAAAACACTCCCTTTTTCAATTGTGCATGTGGTAGTTGACCAAAGATTGTTTACATTTATTTTTTGTAACCTCAAACGAAGAAAAAACGAGTTAAAAAGTGTTTTTTTCCATATTTGTTCCTTATTTAAACTTATTATTTAAGTTCTTGAAATATAAAAAAGAAATGAAAACACACTGCGCGTTTTGTTTTATATGGCTTTGACCATATGATCGATGTAAACAATATACATGTGGTAGTAAACTGTGACATCACTACCAACACTCCCAATTCAATTCAGGAAGGCAAATTATCACTCCCAAACATCACTCCGAACAGCCAATTGACCAATTTAGGAAGGTTTTTTTTTTTTCACTCGGAGGGCCCTCCGAACGTCCACCTGAATATGACATAAGTAAAGAAATTTTTTTGCATACTTTGATTTTGGTTTGAATCTTTGTAAGATATGGTTTTCAAACTTTTAAAAAAATTTCATACGATTTTTTCCTATCGTCCGTTTGTACTTTCCACAAGAGCAAGTTTGTGCGACGCAGTCGTGTCCTTTATTTTAGTTTTATGAGGAAAAATATTTTCAATAATATTGCCTTACACCAGGCAATATTATTGTGCAAAATATTGCCCAAAAATATTGCTTAAAAATGGTTTGGCCTCAGACCATGCAATATTATTGCCCACTTTTATACTTTGTTCAATATTATTATTATTTGTTTAATGCTTTCTGACTGATGTGTTCACAGTATTATTCTTTTATTAATGTTTTTATTTTACTGTTGGTAGAAAACATGTATAATTACTAAAATGCAAAATATCTCTTTCTACTTTCGTTTTGCTTTAGTAAATATAGTTTATTTAGTAAATAGTTGTTTACCATCTGAATTCTATGTTGATACGTGTATAAACAAATTTTTATTGAGGAAGTCACCTTATACGGCACAATATATTGCGCACAATATTTTGCATACAATTCAATAAATATTTAAAATTTCTAATATTCCTCAATATATTGCGCAAACCGTAATTATTTCGCAAAAACGCATAAAACTTTGATTAATTTTTTTAATCTAAATAAAATAAATTTTAACATGTTTTTAGTAGAAATCAATTTCCAACATGTATACTCAAAATTTCTGTACAAAAAAATTAGAATATTGCTTGACAAATTTAATATAGCAGCAAATATTTGATTTTTCATGCAATAGAGATAATATTTGTTTGTTGTAAACAAAAATCAATAACAAAAATCATAATGAGGGATAGAAATCATAATGTGGACAAATGCCCCCTTAAAACAGACTCATTTTTTCAATTTGGATACTTCACCAATTCCAAGAAATTATCTCTATTGACCGATGGCAAGATTGAAAATTGATGTCGATTGTGTTTTGCAGCTTCAATCCCATTTCCCAAGGTTTTCCATTCCAATTTAAATCTATTTAACAAATTTATTGCTTTATGTGTTTATATTTTGTGTAATGTGCAAAATAGCTATTTTGATGTTACTGATGGCATCCCCTAGGAGGCTGCCACCCGCGGCGGACCGCTCCCCCCCCCTTAGTCATTCACTGAGAACACCTATTCCTGTTTTTCTTTTTCATTGAATATAGTTACCCAAACACTATGAGTTTGAACTGCAAACAAATATAATAAAACTATAGCCAAATTTAGAGAATGCACGTTGGTATAAGTTTTTTTTAAATAATTTAAAAAAAGTTTTTTTTTTTTGTAAAAATGCATCATAATAAATCTATCAACAACGTTTATAAAAAAATCGAAATTACTTATTGAACTTTTGGGGCAAATGAACTTGAAGTGTTATGTACTTAAGTCTATCTTTTTATATTGAACTTGACTTTGAATTCCTAACTTGGGTTGAGAACTAAATTTCCATAAGTACAAAAATATGCTAATGCCCAAAGAGAACGAAAGTACCAATGAATTTGAATTCTTACTCAACATTGTTAAAACATAACAAAATTAAAAGGGAAACAAGAGAAAGGGTCATTGAATTAAAAACACACATGAATTATTATATTCTTATTTTAATATGATTTGTTATTTTGGATGACACATAACTTTGAGCAGAGGTTTATACAAGTTGTACCTATTTTCTTATCCATTTTTTACAACCTTCATCCGCTAGTAGATTTCTGGAACTCCCCGTTGTCTTAGTGCCACCCAATGTTGTCGATCGAAAGCTTTTTCAAAACTACAAACAGCATGCACATCGCTTGAGGAATCGCGGGGTTTTTCCATTCAGATTCTTGCACTCTGGATTGCATCTGTGGTTGAATTGCCCCCGAGACAAACCAGCACTGGTCATTAAAGGTCCCACACACTATCGGATGTGTTGGGCGATCATCTTCAAATATTTAGTTGGCGACTGACTGGGACAGCATGTTGAAACGTGTGTGTATGCTGCCAACATAGTTGGTGGTTGGCGTGCTGGGCTTGTGGTTAAGCTTGGCAGTACCCTCCAACACGAGCTTTTTGCTTCTTGTGTGAGAAAATGTCAAGAATAGGAGCAATGAAAGCATATTCGATCGTGTATGGGGCCTTTAAGTATCTTCTTTTCGTTTTGTGGTACGCAGCTACACGGTGAAACGGTAGATAACCGTTTCAAGCCTCCACTACTCTCTACACTCTTTTCGCACACAATTAAATTGCCCGGGACATTAATTGATCGCGAAATTTTGACGTTTCTATTTTGTTCGTGTTATTTTGTGGTTAATATTATTATAAAATGGAGTTCAGTTCTTTTTATCATTCTATCGAAATTTCGCGAGCAATTAATATCCCGGTCAATTAAATTGTATGCGAAAAGAGTGTAGAGAGTAGTGGATACTTGAACCGGTTATGAACCGTTTCACCGCGGAGCTACGTACCACAAAACGAAAATAGACGAAAAATTTCGTTTATGATTTCACTGTGTCATTTTTTATGGGATTTTTCGTTTCACTTCAGCTGCATACTAAGCTTGACCGGGATACTAATTGCTAGCGAAATTTTGACGTTTGTATTTTGTTCGTGTTTTTTTGTTATTATTATTATTATAAAATATTCTGTGCTTTTTATTTGTTTTTTTTTGTGTTTTGAAAATTTTTTTTTGAAAATGGCGAAACTCTACATAACAATCTGTCCGGTACCGTTTCGTTATCATTTCGTCTGTGTTTTTGGAGACGACGGAAAATTTCGTTTCACTTCAGCTGCATATTAGACTTAAGGATGTTTTCACCATCTCAATCCCTGGTGCGGTATCCCAGGCCACCATGGCAGTCCTTACAGTCCTAATTGGACACTTTGAAACAACGTGCACCTTATCATTTATTCACAAATCATATACATATACATATATGTATAATTATGCTACTCTATTAGGGCTACTATCTAAGATGCCTTCCAAAATGGTGTTGAAGAGGATGCATTGAAGTGTATCTCTTTGCCTGAATTATTTATTGATATCAAGGGCCTTAATAAGGTTTTTTCCTAACTTGACTCAAATGCGGGTGTAATTCACCATCATTCTGCACATCTGACCGCGTTTATTGGAGGTGTCAGGGTGAGAAGTAGTGTGTATGGACTTGGTGTTTTTGGGGTCTTGTAGATAGACATTCTGGGTCTAAGATCACACTGATAAAAACCGATCAGGTTGTACATGAATGGTTCAAGATGCTCCGCTCCCACGATCTGAGGACACGATGCTCATTTATAGGACATACTACACTTTGATTACATTTTCACAATGGTTCTAAGCTCCGTTCGAATATATTAAATAGTTCATTAGGTCTTACTGCTGCATTTTATTCATCAATACCGTGGCAATATTGTTGGCTCTTTTGCATGCATGCCATTAGGCTTAGATACCAGAGTTAAAAAAAACGAACCGTGTACTCTCGGGGCTACTTTTTGCGATTACAATTTTTCGTTGTTAAGCTTTTCAGCGAAATTTCCCCGATATAATTCGCCTATTAGATAAATGTGATCTTTAAGTCCAAACATAGTAGTAAAAAACAGTTTTCCGGTACAAAAGTGCCTTTGTTTGGTTTTATTTTTCAAAAACTGAAACACGTATTAACATTGGGTTACTCGAGGTAATATGGCATTTAAAATTTTTGGATAACTGCCATTTGCTTCTTTCAATTTAAATTCAATAATATTAACAGACAAACTGACAGACAGAATTTTCAGACCCACTTTTTTCGACTTCGCTATTATCGTAATGTCATGTTAGATTGGTATTTAATTTTTTTTTGTACCAATGCATAACTTAACTACGTGTCGTAGAAAATAAAATACGATGCGCACTCTTTGATAATTCATTTATTACTCGTATTTGTTAAATGGTTTTTTCTTCTCTTGTCAAGATAGAAAGAGACAAAGCTAACATATGTCATCTCTTCCCCTCGCAATGAATTCATTTGTATGTATATATTATTAATTTAAAGTTATTCAAATGTTAATAATACATATGTTAATAATAAGAAATGGTTAAGTTTAAGTTTATACATATTGAGAAAACATTAAAATAAATTAAGATTAACATGTACATAAATATTAAATTATAATTTACATATCAAAATCTTTAAAACGTTCTGGTGGACGAATTGTTCGTTTTGAACGTCGTACAAGAATATCAGTATTAATATTATTACCTGGTACTTCCGGTGCGCTCGCTCTGCAAGGCAATGATGCTGAAAGACATGGTGAATCAGATAAGCTATTAGGTTCTGGAAGATCCTGTAAATATTCGTTTCCGGTTGGCTCGGTTACCTCTGGAGGAGCATTAGTATCTTTTCGTTGTGGTAAGTTTTCATCAATTGTTGGAAGCGTGTCGTTTGGAATGTATTGATCGTTAAAAGAAGCTTCAATTTCATTTCCAACTTTCCGAATTTGGTCCACATGCCGCTTCCATACACGAGTATCATCTAACGCTATATCGTAATGTAGTTCACCATTTCTTCCTATGACCTTCCCAAATTTCCATTTGTCCGTATATAGGTGATCTCTCACTCTGTCCCCTACTAAAAACTGTTTCTTTGGATTTGGACGCTCGGCAAAAACTATTCGTTCATTTGGGATAAGTAAATCAAGTCGGGATTGTATTTGGCGGCCAAACATTAACATAGCAGGTGATTTGCCTGTCGTTGCGTGAATTGCCCGACGGTAAGCAAAAAGAATTTTTGGAATCTCATTCTTTAAATTTCCTCCGTGACACTTTGCGGTTTTAAGTTTATTTTTTATTGTTTGTACGAATCGCTCAGCTAGGCCGTTGGTTGCTGGATGGTATGGTGCACCTTGTTTATGCGTTATTCCATTATTTTTTAAAAATCTTTGAAACTCATTTGAATTGAATTGGGATCCATGATCACTTACGAAAATTTTTGGCGTACCAAAAGTAGCAAATATACCACGGCAAGTTTGAATCGTTGTCTCTGTAGTAATATTGGGAATAACATGTACTTCAGGCCATTTGGTGTAAGCGTCAATTAAAATGAACAAATATTTTCCTAAGAATGTTAAGTTTAAGTTTATACATATTGAGAAAACATTAAAATAAATTAAGATTAACATGTACATAAATATTAAATTATAATTTACATATCAAAATCTTTAAAACGTTCTGGTGGACGAATTGTTCGTTTTGAACGTCGTACAAGAATATCAGTATTAATATTATTACCTGGTACTTCCGGTGCGCTCGCTCTGCAAGGCAATGATGCTGAAAGACATGGTGAATCAGATAAGCTATTAGGTTCTGGAAGATCCTGTAAATATTCGTTTCCGGTTGGCTCGGTTACCTCTGGAGGAGCATTAGTATCTTTTCGTTGTGGTAAGTTTTCATCAATTGTTGGAAGCGTGTCGTTTGGAATGTATTGATCGTTAAAAGAAGCTTCAATTTCATTTCCAACTTTCCGAATTTGGTCCACATGCCGCTTCCATACACGAGTATCATCTAACGCTATATCGTAATGTAGTTCACCATTTCTTCCTATGACCTTCCCAAATTTCCATTTGTCCGTATATAGGTGATCTCTCACTCTGTCCCCTACTAAAAACTGTTTCTTTGGATTTGGACGCTCGGCAAAAACTATTCGTTCATTTGGGATAAGTAAATCAAGTCGGGATTGTATTTGGCGGCCAAACATTAACATAGCAGGTGATTTGCCTGTCGTTGCGTGAATTGCCCGACGGTAAGCAAAAAGAATTTTTGGAATCTCATTCTTTAAATTTCCTCCGTGACACTTTGCGGTTTTAAGTTTATTTTTTATTGTTTGTACGAATCGCTCAGCTAGGCCGTTGGTTGCTGGATGGTATGGTGCACCTTGTTTATGCGTTATTCCATTATTTTTTAAAAATCTTTGAAACTCATTTGAATTGAATTGGGATCCATGATCACTTACGAAAATTTTTGGCGTACCAAAAGTAGCAAATATACCACGGCAAGTTTGAATCGTTGTCTCTGTAGTAATATTGGGAATAACATGTACTTCAGGCCATTTGGTGTAAGCGTCAATTAAAATGAACAAATATTTTCCTAAGAATGGTCCCGCAAAGTCTACATGTACGCGCTCAAAAGGTTTCGATGGTGGACTCCAGCAGTGTACAGGCAATATTTTTGCTGGTTGGGCTCTTGTGGACTGACAATTTCTACAATTCTGGACTAGTTTGTCTATGTCGTTGTCCATTTCGCTCCACCAACAGTAACCTCGTGCTAAGGATTTCATTTTTGTTGTACCAAAATGAGCTGAATGAAGTTCATCTAGAACGCGTTTTCGTAGGATTTTAGGTATATATACACGAATTCCTCTTAAAATGCAACCTTGTTGTAGTGTAAATTCTATTTGCGAAATGCCCCAACGATGCTTACCTTCGCAATCGCGACCGTGCTTCAAACTTTCCAACAGGATTTGGACTTCATTGTCTTTCTTTGTTTCATCCCTTAATTCAGATACATGTATTGGTAAGTTTTCCAAATATTCATTTTCGATTACGTCTATTTCTTCTATATTGTAGTTTATATGCTGGGTAGGTAACCTCGATACAGCATCAGCGTTCGCATTGTCTTTTGATCTTTTTAAACAAATTTCAAAGTTAAACGACTCTAAGAAAATAGCGTAATGCTGCATTCTCGTAGTTGAAAGTGTTGGCAAGCCCTTTTGTGGCGAAAATATTTGTGATATTGGTTTGTTATCTGTAACCAATATAAATTTTCTTCCAAACAAATATTGATAAAACTTACGTATCCCGTAAATAATAGCATAAGCTTCTTTGTCTATTTGACTGTATCGCTGCTGAACCATAGACAATGTTTGAGACGCAAATTGTATTGGTCTCTCTAACCCATTAGAATATAAATGGCTCAATACCGCCCCCACACCATAAGGACTTGCATCCACTGCCAAAACTATTGGCAACTTAGAGTCGTAATGCGTCAAAATTACATCAGATTGTATTTGCTTTTTTATTTCCACAAATGATTTTTCGCAGGCTAGGTTCCATTCGAAAGATACACTGTTTTGTAAAAGTCTATTAATAGGAAATAGAATGGTACTTAAATTTTGTATGAAGCGACCATAATAGTTTATTAGTCCAACGAATGCGCGAACTTCATCTTTGTTTGTTGGGCGTCTCATGTTTTGCACTGCTTCTACTTTCGCTTCTTCTTTCCGAATACCGTTTTTATTTTATAATGTAAACACAATATTCAATTTCGTCTTTCATGAATTCCGATTTATTCCAATTTATCCGCATGTTGTAATGATTGAGGCGTTTAAGGACCTCGTTTATACGTTCTAGATGTAATTCATCGGTCTCTGCAGTAATTCTTATGTCGTCTAAGAAAACGGAAACCCCTTTTACGTCACTCAAGGCCATCTCTATAAAACGTTGCCACTTTGCTGGCGCACATGCGACCCCATACATCATTCTTGTTGGTTGAAACAAACCCAGCGGAGTGTTAATCGTCAAATAATGTCTATCTTCTGGGTGTATCTCAAGTTGTAAATAGGCTTTGGATAAATCAATTTTTGAGAATTTTTCACCCCCCGCCATAGTACTGAACATTTCATCGATTGTCGGTAAAGGATGTTCATCGATTCTAAGTGCTGGATTGATTGTAATTTTGTAATCGCCACACATTCTAATCTCATTATTCCTTTTTCGCACAACAACAATTGGTGTTGCCCATTCGCTTGTGTCCACCTTCACTAGTAAACCTTCTTCTACCTGTCTTTTGATTTCTTTTTCGACAGATTCTGTTAATGGAAATGGAACTCGCCTAGCTTTGAAGAATTTTGGCACAGTGTTTTCTTTCACATGTAACCTAGCCTGGTGTCCAACAATTTTCCCGGTTGAAGGTAAAAATAAATTTGGGTACTTACTCACAATATCTTTTAGTTGAATGTCATGAACTTTATTCGTTGAAATATTGTTGACGTCTGATTTAGTGTTTCGTAGTTGTTCAGTGATGATATGATCCCAATTCAGTTTAATGGCACGGAGCCATTCGCGTCCCAGCAACGGCTTCCTTTCTGATCGCACTAAATACATCTTTACCAAGTGAGTCGTTGTACGTGCCTTGACTGTAACCATGATGTACCCTACACAATCCAACGGGGTCTTGCAATAACTGTATAGTAGGGTGTCGTTCTCCAATATCTTCAGCTTACCAAAATGTCTTTCAGCATCACTCAAGCTCACGATCGTCACCGGTGCACCTGTATCTATCTCAAAATCTAAAATGGAATTATTAACTTTTAGTTTACAAAATAATTTAGAACGATTTAAGTACAAAGTATTGTTACTAATATTGTTTATTCTTCCCTCATAAATTTGAAATAATTCTTCCACGAAGATATTTTGTGGTTCCATTTCTTCTGCAGAGACTTGGTTCACTTGACGTTTCTCTTTCAGGCAAACTCTACGAAGGTGTCCTTTATTTTTACAAAATCCGCAAACAGTTTCTTTGTGGTGGCACTGATTTGCCAAGTGAGATTGACTGCCGCAGCGGTAACATTTCCTTGAAGATTGCATGTTTCCTGCACTTACAGTTTTCTCATTTGATTTGATTCTAGCCTCTCTTCTTTTGTCCCCAAACGCATTCACTGTACACGAGTTGTCTTGTAGACCTTGTAGTTGTATTTCGTTGACTGTACTTTCCCTCGGTATGTGTTGGTGTAGTTCTAGGCCTCCTTTCAAAGCGGTTTCAAATGCATTGGCTGTGTTGATTGCTGTCTCCAAGGTCAAATCACTTTTTTCTCATAGTCGGCTCTGAATCTTTTGGTTTTTCAGACCGAACACAAATTGGTTTCGTAATGCTGTGTCTAAGTATGCTCCAAAATTGCAATTGGCTGATAAACGTTTGAGCGCAACTAAATATTCAGCGCATACTTCCTCTTCCTTTTGCTTCCTTAGATGGAAACGATAATTTTCCAGGATTTCGTTCGGTTTTGGGTCAAAATGTTCTTTCAACATTCTTGCGATGTCCGCGTACTCAGTATCTTCTGGGTTTCTGGGTAGCAATTTATCACACAGAACATCGTATGTTGGTGCTCCCATGTAATGTAGCAAAAATTGTTTCTTCTTTGATGGGTCGCAATTGAATATATCCAACGCTGTTTCGAAACGTTTAATCCACCGCGACCATGTTGTTACACCGGCATCGAAACCCTCGAAATTAAAACCCGCCACTTGAAATCTAGCGTCGTCTGGCATTTTAAATTAGGTTATGTTTTTTTTTTTTTTTTTTACTGTATCACTTTTCAGCACCGTATATATTCGATTTCTGTTTTTTTTAGTTTTTCTTTAATGTCTTTTTTGTAAAATTCACCAAATATTTGCAAATATTTTATTTATAATTTATCCTCGTCGCCAAATTGTCGTAGAAAATAAAATACGATGCGCACTCTTTGATAATTCATTTATTACTCGTATTTGTTAAATGGTTTTTTCTTCTCTTGTCAAGATAGAAAGAGACAAAGCTAACATATGTCACTACGATCTTGTCTTGATTCAAACTCTTAGCTCTAGCCTTTTGTTGCATATTACGCCAATAACGCTGTTTATAACAAATATTTGCACTTATAAAAACGCTTTGTTTAGCTTATTTTATTATATGCAAGTCACAAATCTGACTTTTTGACACTATACAAGACAAGTTTTGAAAATGATATTATGGTGTACCTTTAAGACGTAAAAAAAATTGCTGCCTAAATATGTTTTAAGCTATTGAAATAAACACGTCTATTCTATAGCTTAAGACCTTTATTTTTATAAATATTAGGCCAAAAATACAGCATTTCACGTTTCACATCGAATTGTGGATTTTTACTTTCGGATATGCCACATCCGAAAAGTGGCTGCCCTTGCTTTCTTATTATACATATATGTATATCTGCATATTTTATTTTTGTTTGTATTTAAAAAAAAATTTGCCCCCCCCCAGAAAATAATCCTTGTTACGCCACTGGACTGGACTATTATATCTTTGTATAATATCTAATATATAATCCGCCCAAAAGACTTAAAAAAAGACTCCCTTAAAAAAACAGACTCATGAATAATTAAAAAATAAACTACTAAACACCAAGTTCAAGTTCAAAATGAGTTCGTAAGAAAACTGTATGATTTATTTTTTCAAAACTTTAATGACGTAGGTACTTATAATCGATCATGTCGAGCACGATTTAATTGATACTGATCGCTACATCATAAAGTACTTCGTCAATATACCTACCTAAATTTCTATATTTGCCGTTATAATCTATTGAAATTTGGCATAGTCCAAGAATGATGTGTTTTAAAGAAAAACTTAAGTTTTATATAAACATAACAGAACTACTAAGCTACTAAGAAACACACTATGAGTATGCGTGTGTTTCTTAGTATAACTTAACCGATTTTGATTATTAAGTAGTCGTAATCATTATAAAAAGTTCTTCACCGTTTTGCAATACAGCTATAAAAATAGTTCACCATATAATATCAGAGAAGTGTACATATGTGTTTTGAAAAAACGCCTGATATATTGCTCATATACGGTTCAAAGCAAAAAAGCTGACCTTCCTATTGAAAAGAACTGGAAGGAAAGAAATTATCGATCTTCAGCATACAATTTACATTTTAAATGAAAACGTTTGAAGGAATAAAGTATTTGGGCAGTATATGCTATGCATGCCTATAATCTACATTATTTATATACAAATTTTAAATTAAAGTAAATAATTTTGTTTACCCTTTTTAATGGGCTTGGGCCAATGACTGTTCATATGCTTCGTATTTTATTTTTATTACTTCAACGTTTGGAATATTTAAAAGGCCGACAGTAGATTATAAAAAGCAAGAACTCTTTTAATTAAGAACCAATTGTCGTGTGTCTAGCAATTCGTTCACATTGCATTCTTTGGATCCTAATAACATTGGATATACTATACATATTTAGGTTCCCTTGGATCATCAATTCAAAAAAAAAAAAAAATATTGTGATAGTGCGAAGTTAAGGATCCAAAGGATACCCAACGAAAATAGTGCTGTGAATTAAAATTAGAAAAAAGTGATTGAAGTAGAACTGTAAATATGGCATCTATTCCTGATTTAACGAGTGAAACTGTTTCATCCAATAAATATAAAAAGTTTTCCCGAATTTTCCCACAAAGCGATGACGATCAAGTTGTGATTTCTGGAATGTCGGGCAAATTTCCTAATTCAAGGAATATTGCTGAATATGAATATAATTTGTTTAACAAGGTAAGGAATATTATCTGACAGATATTTTTTTATTGATTTATGGCTTGTTTCAAAGTCTTCGAATTCCCAGTAAGTTTGAGTTAAATACAAAGCAGGTAAATTCTTTGATTGCTGCTTTTTTTTTGTCAAAAAAAAAGTTCGAAATACCTCAATTGAAACTTTCTTAAGCGACCTTTACACGATCAGTCATTTGACATCAATATGTCATATAGTGTTCGTAAAAATAATCTGTATGCGTGCATTTGCTTGACGAAAAATCAAAACCCTTTTGCCTGATGACTGCTTATATGTGTAGATGACTGACCGTGTAAAGGTCGTTTTGACGTTTTAGATATTGTGAAACGAGCCATTTTTAATTAATTAATTTGAGATTTTTTGGAGTAAAATAAAATGACTGTTGATGAATATCTTTTTATTGAATTCGTTGGATTAAAAATTACCTTTTGGATCGCTCAATTCAAAAAGTGGTCCATGGTTTCGAGTCTGAAGCCTAAAAAGTTAATGCTAGTGCTCCGCAGGACTCCGTTGTGTCTCATTATCTTTTCTAGATTTATCATTTTTTGTCTGAAACTTTCTATCCTTTGTATTAAGTGTTTGGGTAATAATACAAAAAAATTTCAGTATTTTATATTTTGAAATATTTTTTTTTAATGTCCAGTTTTATCAAAATACACCTTAGAGCATTTTAGTTAATGGAGTATTAAAATTTTTTTGACATTTTAACTTAAAATGGTTTGCACCAACATAAGGTAGTGAATTTTTAAAAATGAGGAAACTTTATGACAAGCCCGGATTTTTATTGAACACACATGGGTTTCTTTCATTAGAGCAATCGAAAAATTTCAACGTTCTCTTTGTCTTGCATTTTTAAGACTCCTTTAAAATTTATTTGGAACAAAATGAGACTAAACTTTATTGGCCTTTTTAAAATTGAAAGAGCTTGGTGCAATTGAAAAATGTAACTTTAATATTTAAAAACGCAATGAAGCGAATTTAGCGTTATTTAGTTAGGCGCTATATCACGTCACAGTCGTTACAAGCTAATTAATGCAAACGATGATTGCCCAGAAAATTACAGCTTTAATAAACGTTACTTTACCGATCGACGGACGTTTTCTTACATTTTGAAGAAAAAAAGAAAAAAGACCCCACAATTATTTTTTTGGGGTTCTATTTTATTCTTTGGTTTTAGGTGTTTAGTGAATAATGAAATAACACCCCAATATTGAAAAATGAAAGTAAACCTCAAAAATTATTTGGGGTCTTCTTTTATTTTAAATATTGGGGGCTAACTGAAATGAACCCCAAGGACCCCAAAATATGAAATTACACACCAAAATATGCAATTTTATTCTGTTGATGTACATAATTTTGGGGGCTTATTTCATTTTGTTTTGTGGCCTAATTTCACAGCGCCGACACATTCATTGTTGACATCTAAGGTCTAAACATTTGAAATGAAAGCGTTCAGTCAAAACCAAACGGGTGTGTGTGTGTGTTAAGTAATTTGCAAGAAGGTTTATAAGAGATTAATTTTTAATCATGAAGATTTAGGATTTAAAATTGTAAGGCAAATCTAGTGATTTAAAATAAGATTATGGATACATTTGGTCAAATCAAGATTAGGTGTTTGGTGGAAACATAGCATAAGTCGTTACCAAGTTAATGCCAAACTAATAAAAAACCGTTGACACCAAATCTCCGTGTGCATTTTTAGCCAAAAATATGAAATGCAGTTATATTCACAGCTCTTAAAATAAAGCTAAAATAAAAATTCCAATCGCTAAAAAGTACTACATACGAAATTTGAAGAAAATCGGTCTGACGGTTTAGGCTGAAGCTCGGTAAACAGACAACCGCACATCCGCACACACAGACTGACGGACTGCATGACGAAACCTACTTTTTTGACCTCAAAACTTTTTTTTTAATGAAACAAATACTTGCCCTTTTGAGCAAGTAACAAATATATTAGTTAATTAAAAATAAAATAAAAATAACTAAGTACGCCGTTATCATTCTGCTGTTATAGAATAGAAATAAGATCTTCTAAGTCCTTTACAAGAAAGTCAAAATTAAAAAAAGTGGTGACCTAAAAACAATGAAAAACAAAGTTCAGAAAGAGTAGTTTTTGAAAAAAATTAAAAAAACTATTTTTAATTACTTTCAAAAGATAAACTAAGAACGATCCAACCTTTAGCGTAAATATAAGTTTTTCAAACATAATTCTGCTCCTGCAGGGTTAGCAATAGCAATTCACACAAAAGGATTGGTTGAGAATTTTTTTTCATCGGAGTTCTTTTGTCACTTTGAGCTCGTTTTGAGCGCTGTGCAGAAAGCTAGTTTTTTGCCAAGACCCCCCCAGTGATTAAGAAATAGGTCTTCAGTATAGTAGAAAATTAAGAACCTGAAAATATATTTTCGTAGCTTCTTAGGTGATTAATTTTCCAAACATAACATTCATCAAATTCTAGATTGACATGGTTGATGATGACGAACGTCGATGGCGGCACTTTAATCCTGAAATTCCAAAACGTGCGGGAAAGCTATACGACTTAGAAAAGTTCGATGCCACATTCTTCGGAGTTCATTTTAAGCAAGCACATACAATGGATCCACAGTGTCGTATACTGATGGAGGTCGCATACGAAGCAGTAATTGATGCTGGTATTAATCCAAAAGATCTCAGAGGATCTCGTACTGGAGTATATGTGGGAGCTTGCATATCCGAATCAGAGAAGACATGGTTTTATGAAAAAGTATCATCGGGTGGTTTTGGTATCACTGGCTGTAGTCGAGCTATGCTTGCTAATAGAATCTCTTATGCATTGGGCCTAAACGGACCATCGTATTTACTTGATACAGCTTGTTCAAGTTCTATGTATGCACTGGATAATGCATTTACAGCTTTGAGAAATGGTGAAATAGATGCAGCAATCATTGGTGGTGCTAATTTGCTTCTGCATCCATTTGTGACTTTGCAGTTCGCCAGGTAGGTTAACTCTTGTATTTATAAATATGTTAGTATTCGATTTTATGACAATTTACAGGTTAGGAGTATTAGCCCCTCATGGTTATTGTCGTCCCTTTGACAAAGATGCTACCGGCTACACTCGAGCAGAAGCAGTTAACTGCATGTTTCTACAACGGAAACGGGACGCAAAACGCATCTACGCTGAAGTTATCTACTCCAAGACAAACTGTGATGGTTACAAGCCTGAAGGTATCACTTACCCTTCTGGAAATACCCAAGAGAAGCTCCTTCGGGAGTTTTATGCGGATGTTGATGTGAGTCCAAGTGATTTGGGGTACCTAGAAGCTCACAGCACTGGTACCATTGTTGGAGATCCCGAAGAATGCCGTGCCATTGACAATGTTCTTTGTAGCCAGCGAAATGAATCACTACTAGTTGGTTCGGTTAAATCAAACGTTGGACATTCCGAAGCTGCTTCGGGCATTTGTTCCCTGGTTAAAGCAGTATTGGCGTTTGAAAATGGCAAGATTCCACCTAACATAAACTTTAATGCCATCAAGGAAGAGATTCCAGCTCTAGCCGAAGGTCGGCTGACTGTGGTAAAGGATGTCGAAAAGTTGATGAAGCCTTACATTGGAATCAATTCATTTGGGTTTGGCGGTGCAAATGCACATGCGTTACTCAAAGCATACGATAAAGAAAAGACAAACAATGGGCTGCCTTTCGATGAGATTCCTAGAATTGTCGGATGGGCTGGAAGAACCGAAGAAGCTGTAACGGCCGTTTTGGATGATATCGAAAACCGTCCACTGGATGCTGAACACATAGCGTTGTTGCATAATATTCAAAAAGATGATGTTTCTGGTTTAGTCTTTCGAGGATACGGAATCTTCGCCAAGAACGGCCTTGAGAACTCCAAATGTCTCGTTAAAGACATTCAGCACTATACTGGTATTAAACGTCCACTAATATGGGTATTTAGTGGAATGGGTTCACAATGGACCCAAATGGGAGCATCTCTAATGGAAATTCCAATCTTCCGCAATTCAATAGAGCTCTGTCATAATGCACTTGTACCAAAGGGTCTAGACCTAGTTGACATTCTAACATCAACTGATGCACACACTTATGACAATATTCTTCACTCTTTTGTTGGCATTGCTGCTATTCAAATCGGTCTAGTTGATGTACTTCGAGCTTTAAATATTGAACCAGATTATGTAATTGGGCATTCTGTGGGAGAACTGGGTTGTGGTTACGCTGATGGGGGCTTCACACCAGAGCAAATGATTTTGGCTGCATACTACCGTGGAAAGGTGAGTTTAGAAATCGAAAAAATTCGAGGTTCTATGGCTGCGATCGGAATGGGCTACAAAAATATTGTGCGTTTGTTACCGGAAAGTATTCAAGTAGCCTGTCATAATGGAGAAGATTCTAGTACAATATCAGGGCCAGCTGACGATGTTACTCGTTTTGTAGATGACTTAAAGGCTCAAGGAATCTTCGCTAAGGAGGTTCCTTGCTCAAATATTGCATACCATTCGCGATATATTGCCCACATGGGACCACAACTTCTCAAATATCTCAAAGCAACCATTCCAAATCCGAAACAAAGATCTACAAAATGGTTAAGTTCGAGTGTCCCAGAAGCCGAATGGGACCAAACAGGACGGGATCTATGCTCAGCAGAGTACCATACAAACAATCTCTTGAGTAGTGTCCTTTTTGAAGAAACTTTTGCAATGCTTCCAAATAATGCTATAACCATTGAAATTGCTCCACATGGGCTGTTGCAAGCTATTTTGAAGCGATCCATGCCAGGAGGTGTCCACGTTCCATTGACACAAAGAGGAAGTAAAAATAATGCCTTGTTCTTCTTAGGGGCACTTGGAAAGTATGTTCACTATATCTCCTTTAGGAATTTTTATGTATAGTATTTGGTTTTGTATATTTTGTTTAGACTCTTCAACAATGGTGTCACACTGCCATTCGAAAATCTCTATCCTTCCGTTCAGTTTCCGGTGTCACGAGGAACACCTGGAATTGCAGCTTTGATCAAATGGGATCATAACGAAGATTGGTTTGTAACAAAATATGAAAATATGAAGACCAAAGCCAGTGGTGAGCGAATGTTCGCCGTTAATTTGCAGAGTGATGATGAGGAATTTCTAAGTGGTCATGTTATTGATGGGAAAATTCTTGTCCCAGCTACTGGTTATTTGCAGTATGTTTGGGAAACCTTCTCATTAATGTATCATGGTCCTAATTTCATGGATGTGTCAGTTGAGTTTGAGGACGTCAGATTTTTGCGTGCTACTCCTATTTCTTCTGGTGGAAGTGTTGAGCTTGTAGTTATGATTCACTATGGAACCGGTAATTTTGAGGTAGTTATCCAAACTTAATGAAAGTTTTAAGCACGAGTTTATAAGATTTATTTTCCATAGATCACAGAATCAAAGAGCTTAGTTGTCACTGGAAACATTCGAGAAATTTCTGGAGATTCCGCCCCGCCAATGCAAATAGCTTTAACCGAAGAATCCAACTTTCCTATGATGGCCCAGAAAGATTTTTACAAAGAACTCAAACTCCGTGGTTACCATTATAACGGTGCTTTTAGAGCCGTTCAATCGGCTCGCAGCGATGGTAAGTATGGAAAAATCGAATGGAAATACAATTGGGTATCCTTCATGGATGCTATGTTACAAATTCACATTGTTGGCACGGATTCACGCACTCTATTATTGCCAACAAAGATTCGAAAGCTTCGCATCAATAGCAAACATCATTTTGATATGATGACCAAAATGAATTCTGAAGATCGTGTATTTGATGTTTATGCAAGTGAGCAATTTGATCGAGTAGTTGCTGGTGGAATTGAAATGATTGGATTGCATGCAAGTCCAATTCAAAGGAAAAGACCGCCAGGTATTCCCGTTTTGGAAAGATATGAATTTCTACCACATTTCCCAACACCAAAGATGAATTTGGCTGATGCAGCAAGAATTTGTATACAATTGGGGCTTGAAAATGTTCCAATACCTAAGATCAAAATAGTCGAAGTTGACACCGAACAGGACACTGCAGCATCCCCAGTTATTAGTCATTTTATGGATGCAGTTGAAGATCTACCGGTAGTAACTGGAGACTATGTGTTTCTGAGTGATCAGACTATTGAAATACCTGGAGTGCATGTAGAAAGTGGAAAAATTTCGACACATACAAATTGTAATTTTATAATTATGAAGAATCTTCTAAGTCAGGAAAATATGCTAGTTTTGGCGTTAAAAAGCCTTTCAGATGGAGGGTTTTTGGTGACACGTCAGACTCAAGGACAATCGTATGATCCAAACGCTTTGATTCCAACAGACTTCAAACTAGTTTTGGCTATTCCGACCATTGACGATGAAGTCATTCTATTGCTGCAGAAGTCTCAAAAGAAAAAGCTTCTTGGTGATCCTAGTGTTGTTAAGATTTCCGTCAAGGACTCGGAATTTAAATGGATAGCAGAGGTTCAAGAAGCTATTACAAACGGACCTGTAATACTTTATGCGGAAAATGAGAAATTTAATGGACTTCTTGGACTTGTGAACTGTTTGAGAAAAGAACCAAATGGTCATTTAGTCCGAGGTGTGCTTGTAGATGATGTGACTGCACCACAGTTTAATTTGGAAATTCCATTTTATAAAGATCAACTTGCTCTTGGACTTGGAATCAACGTTTATCGAAATGTAAGTCAAGTTTTGAATAATATATTTTATATTCTTTAATTCTAAAGAGGGGTAGTCTTAGTTTTGACCCATTTGTTTATTTTGTTCGTAGTTTCACTTTGACTGATGTAAAGCGATAATTAAATCCAAACCTCTCTTAGAAATCCTCAATTAACTTTGCTTACATTTCTTTTAACTAATTTAATTTTGTTTTCTTATTTAAGGGTCAATGGGGCACATACCGCCATCTTCAGCTTATCACGGAAACTTCAATCCAGCCGCGGGTCGATCACATCTATGGAAATGTCATTCATCGTGGAGATCTGTCATCACTTCGCTGGTTCGAAGGACCATTAGCTCCTAAGGATTCCGAAATCAAAGTCGCTTATTCGTCTATCAATTTCCGTGATGTTATGTTAGCTACTGGACGTCTGGCTGCTGAGCTTAATGGAAGTAGCCGAATGGATTTAAGTCTAGTTCTGGGCTTTGAATACTCTGGTATTAACATGCGAACAGGCAAACGTATTATGAGTATGGTAAAATGTGGTGGTGTGGCTTCGTATGTGAATAAGCCATCACGAATGATTTTTGATGTTCCCGATAATTGGTCGCTTCAAGAGGCTGCCACAGTTCCGGTTGTATACATAACGGTATATTATGCATTCTTCATGCATGTTGACATCCGTAAGGGTAAAAGTATTCTGATACATGCCGGAACAGGTGGAATAGGTCTAGCAGCAATAAGAGTTGCTCTAGCTTATGGATTGGAGGTTTTCACCACTGTGAGTACAGCACAAAAAAGAGCATTTCTTTTGAAGACATTTCCACAGTTAAAAGGTAAGTTTAAAAAGGTTTTTCCAGATTTTTTGAATGAAGTCTATTGATTTTTATGAATTTTTAAGATTCACACATTGGATTTTCACGTGACACGTCTTTTGAAAACATGATTCAAGAACAAACTAACGGCCTGGGTGTTGATTTCGTTCTGAATTCTTTGTCAGAAGAAAAACTTCTGGCATCGATTCGATGCCTAGGTCAAGGGGGGCATTTCTTAGAAATTGGAAAATTTGATATGGCTAATGATAGTAAGATTGGTATGGGATGCTTCCTTAAGGAAATCGCTTTTCATGCTGTTTTGGCAGATTCACTACTGTTTGATACTGATGAATTCATAAATGTAAACCATAAATGGTAATTCTTGTAAACACTCTCATTTCATATATATTTTTTTTAGAAATTAAAAGCAATGATTGTGGATGATATTGCTGGAGGAATCATCCAACCATTGCCTTCCACAGCATTCCCAGCGAGTGACATCGAACAAGCTTTTAGGCATCTGATTGGAGGGAAGCACATTGGAAAGGTGCTGGTGCAGGTTCGAAGTGATCCCGAATCTCCATATACGATGCCAGTTCCGGTTCTGAAACAAGTTTACTTCAATGCAGAGTTTTCTTATGTGATTCCTGGAGGACTTGGTGGATTTGGTCTCGAGCTTGCTGATTGGATGGCTATGAGGGGAGCAAGGAAGCTAGTTTTGAGTTCAAGTCGTGGAATTTCTAAAGACTATCAGAGTTATAGAATTGCGTGAGTAAAACTTAACAAATATTGATTATTAAATCGAAATTTTAAAATATTTTCCAAAAGGCTTTGGAAAACATATGGCTGTGAAGTCATTGTGAGTACAGCAGATATAACAAGTATTTCCGGTTGCGAAAAACTTTTAAGAGAAGCGATAAAGCTCGGACCAATTGGAGGCATTTTCAATCTTGCCGTTGTTCTTCGTGATGGAATATTTGCCAACCAATCGGTTGATAAATTCTTGGAATCTTTTGCTCCTAAGGCATTTGCCACACAATACCTTGACGAATTGTCCAGAAAGATGTGTCCAGAATTGGAACACTTTATTGTGTTTTCAAGTGTATCATGTGGACGTGGTAATGCTGGTCAGACTAACTACGGAATGGCCAATTCGGTTATGGAACGAATCATCGAAGACCGTATTGCTAATGGATTTCCTGGCAAAGCTGTCCAGTGGGGAGCTGTTGGTGAGGTAGGCTTAGTAGCAGATATGGCAGAAGATAAAATAGACATGGAAATCGGTGGTACATTGCAACAAAGAATATCGTCGTGTCTACAAGAATTGGACAATCTAATTCCATCGTCTGATGCAATTGTAGCGAGTATGGTAGTTGCGGAGAAACGTGTTGGACGTGGAGGAAATGAAAGTATTACAGAGACCGTAATGAATATCATGGGAATACGAGATTTAAAGTCCGTTTCACTTGGAATGACACTTTCTGAAATGGGAATGGATTCGTTGATGGCTGTCGAAATTAAGCAAACTCTTGAAAGAGATTTTGAATTGTGTCTGTCAGCACAGGATTTGCGATCTCTCACATTCCAAAAACTGCAAGAGTTTGCAGATGCCAAAGAAAGAGAGGAAAATGATGTTGTTAAATTAACACTTGCCTCCCAAAATACCCCCTTAGGAATGGACCTGCTTCTTCGAAATCTAGGCGATGAATCAAATTGTAACAAGGTATTGGTTCCTTTGTTGACTTCTGCTAATACTTCGAGACTTAATTTGAATCCAAGTATAATAATTCCGGGGCTTGAGGGAACTGCTGGACAGGCTTGGTACGTCATTGGCAAACGTTTGTTTTCAAAGTCAACCCTTTTGCAGCTACATCAAACAGCAAACCTAACGACAATAAGAGAGGTCTCGCAAGCTGTTTTCGATGTAAGTCACTACTACTCAAAATTCTATTCAAATACTTATTTATTTACTTTTGTTTTGTATATATTTTAGAGTGTTAAATCGGTTTTGAAATCTACCGAAAAGTTCTACATTATCGGATACTCTTTTGGCACATTCATAGCTCTGCACCTTGCAAGTCTTTTAGAAAAAGCTGGCTACCGAGGACAGGTTCTCCTAATTGATGGTGCTCCACATTTTTTGAAAACCTTAACACTTGGAAATTTAGGTGATGCTTACAAAGATGAAAATCTCTATGATTTACTATTATCCGGCATTGTCAGTCAAATCTTTCCTGAAGAGTCAACAGAGTCGGCGGCAAAAATATTTTTACCACTGAAAACAATAGACGAGAAATTGTCCAAGTTCATGGAATATGTAAAGAAACAAAATCACTACAGCGAAGAATATGCCAATGTTATGGTAAGAGCAATGTTCAATCGAGTTAAAATGGCTGCTGAAATTGATCTCGAAACATTGGATGTTTTAAATGCTCCGATAACACTTGTTCGGCCATCAGAAATTGCACTTGTAGACGTTGAGGAAGACTATTGCTTGTCGAAATTAACAACAAGTACGGTAACAGTGAAATTTGTTGAGGGAACTCACATAACAATGTTAGATAATCCAAAACTGGCAAAAATAATTAATGATTTTGATCCAGCGCTACAAGAAGATAAAACTTTTGAATCTTATTTGAAGGATGTTAAGCCGGTGGTGGTATTGTAATGAACACATTAAAAATAAGTTTTGTCTAATAAGAATATACATATACCTATACTATATACAATAATCTTTTGAAAACACATAGTTATTATTATAATTATCTAGTTATTTTTTATACTGGTACATACATATATATTTTATTCAAATAAATTAAACTTTAAAGTTGTAAAATAGAAACACACATTTCGTCATTGAATAATATTTGCCTCTTTTGCTTAGACGATGTTGTTGATCTCATGATTTTCTTACGTTACTTTATACTTGATTTGACTGTGGGGTTTCGAGGGTTACTCCAGAAAACGTAGACGAGCAACTTCAGGTTGTTATATGTTTAAGGCCGAATTTTTAGGAGTTCTTAAACCATCGGACCGTCGGAACTTCGCGTTGAATCATAACATCTTTAAAACAGGATTTCAGCATCTCCTTATATCATTTATAACATCGAAACGATATTTTAACTCGGGCTTGATGACAGGGAGCCAAGTTACTTAAAAGTTGCTTGAAGCAAATTTGTGACAATCACGTTTACAATTATCGTTTTAAATATTACGGAAACGGAATGTAAGAGTGGCAGTGATCACGAATAAATCTCAATCTTTTGAAAGGTTCTATAGGCGTTTTTCTTGTTTAGCTCTGAGCAGAGCACTGAGCTGTCAAAAATAGATCTGTGTTTCTTTTTTAGCTTCGAGAGCTCAGAGCGCTCAATTTGTGTTTCTTTTTTCGACCAGAGCTTGCTCGGAGCGCGTTCTATGAGCTCAGGATAAAATGATGGAGTAGACCGAGCAGTTACACAAGGGTAAGCGAATCTGCGATAGTTGCCAAAAACTGATGTCACACCATGATAATCGTTGAATGGATATTGGATGGCCGCTTGCAAAAAATTATATATGTTCAAACCGATAAAGGTTAGATGCACTGCAGGAGTTACTGAAAAATGTCCACTTGAAGTTAGGGGACACTAACGGCCATATTATTCACTCGTTAAATCCAGATGAAAGCTTAAATCCAAAAATTAATTATTCACTTTACTCATTTCTTAGCGAAGTTTAATATCGGAACCAACAATTAGAAAAGATGTATTTTGAGAAATTCGAAAGTGAATATGTAAGTTATTCTTTGCTGACGATAGAACCATCATAAGTGCAAATCATTAATCCGTGCAACGAGCACTTAATATGTTCAGCGTTCGGGTGAATGTTTTGAAGTCAAAAGGGTATCGGTTAAGCGCCAAAAAGATATAATATATGTACATGCTTATATTGGCCATTTTCTGATCTGCTCAGGTTTATTTCGGACATTTATTTGAACGCAACAGCTCGAAAAGTAAAAATACCTTGGATATATGCGTCTTAGAAGTCTGAGTGTAAATTGATAAATATGCGAACAAAATCATATGAATTTTTATTAAAGTCCTACAACTACTTTTTGAAAACCAACATAAGAAAATCAAACTATGCAGAAAATTTTGTTGCCTGAAAATAAGTTTACCAAACAATTAGTCTAAAAGCGATAGAGCAGATTTATATAAAAAACTATGTTTAATTTTAATAAAAAATTGATATTTATTTAAATAAAAGCAAATGTAATCAATTTTAAGTGCAACAAAGTTTGCATTTAGTGTACAAAAAATAAATTTTTTTAGTAAAGCCTATACAATCTACATATTAAATTTACGAAAAAAATTAATTAGAATTAAAAATAACAACATTTGCAAAATTTTGGTATTGAAAAGTGATTAAGTCATTTTAAGTTAAAATCGTTTTACCATGTCAGCCATTTATGCCGTAGGTGCTGATACAACCAAACTGACAGACAGGCACAGGCAGTCAGAATTTCCAGACCCACTTTTTTCGTTTTTTATGTATTGTTTGATTGTTATTTCAAAACTTTTTTTCTGTAGGTATGCATAACTTGCCTTATAGTAACAATGAACATTGTAACTATAATCGCTAGTAAAAAATCCTAAGCGATATTTTATACAGGGTGTCTGGTAAACATTGGGTAATCCTAAAACGGAAAATAGTCCACTTTATTATTGCTCTTAAACCGGAATTAAAAAGGAGCTATCTAAAAGGGTATAGGTAGTCAAAATATATGTGCATTTGTTTGTTCAGTTTGAAAGGCGAAACGAAGTCGAAATCGCTCGATAAGCTGCATAGCTGGATAAACATATTGTTGATTCCAGCTACGACTACGATCTTAAGCAAACAACAAACTAGAAAATATTTCCTTCGCAGCTAGTTCTCAGGCTACAGAGCAGCGTCATTATTTGTGTTTGTATTTAATTTTTCCAGGAGTTTATACACATAGTGAAATTATGTGTAAGTTTCAAACATTGCTCGTAGGATGTCGTTACTATCGACTTGTTTTTTGTTTACTCTTGTAGCAATTATTCTTGAGTTAAAAGGCAAACAAAATAAAAAAAACAAATACAAATGTATGCAGAAGAATTTAGTTCGGTTTGGTTTGAGATTTTTTGGTTACAATGAATTATTGCAATTATAATTACTCGATACGTTCATTTAGCGACATCTACTTTGGTGAGTTTGAAACCATCTTGATTCCTCTATGTGTATAAACTCAATGGTACTACTTAAATACCGAGGCTTTCACCCAAATGTTTTGCATAGTTTAATGCACCATATATCTACCAATTCATCTTTTTTTTCTGTGAGAGGAAAGTTTTAAAAGTTTTACTTTACAAGCACTTTATGTGCATTGCTATAAGCAAAGCTGATGCATCTCGCCGAATATTTTATTATCGTTTGCCTCCAAAACTTTTTTCAAAGAAGTGAAAATAACTTCATTGCATACAAGTATTGTCAACTTTATAACTTGTATCTTGATTCTGGCCTGGGAAAAAAAATCAATAAAAAGTTCATCTCCCATAGAACCGTTATTTTTTTTTTCTTTATCTATCTTATGAAGGGGTTAATCGATTTCAAACCAAACATTTTGTTTTGAAACATCTAGATGACTTCAATACCAACACTTTGCAAAAATGATTGATTTTAGTATTAATTCATTTTTTTTAGTAAATTCAATATTTGGAAAACGGCTTGACAATTTTTTTTAATTTTTTTTTTTGCATAAAATGTAAAGTATTAAGCTCTTAAAATTGGCATTCTTAAAAGCTTTTTTTTATAAAAATATTGGAATAATTTTTTTTGGTAAATTTAAATTTAGGCATTAAAATTTTCTGCATACTGTGATTTTGGCTTGAAGCTTTGTAAAAAAAGAAGTCTTAGCACTTTTGTGAAAAATTATTAAATTTGTTTTTATAAAATTTAATTTTATTTTCGTGCGACCAGTCGTGCACCAAAGCCCCGGGAGCTGATGGTATACCAGCCGAATTATTTCAACACGGTGGGCCAGCTCTACGTCAGGCAATTCATGATATTATAGTGCACGTGTGGGAGCATGAAGAAATGCCAGAAGACTGGCGAAAAGGTATAATATGCCCCATACATAAGAAAGGAGATGTCACAACGTGCAGCAACTATAGAGGTATCACGTTGTTGAGTACCGCCTATAAGATACTCTCCTCTATCCTACAAGACCGGATAACCCCATACGCTAAAACCATCATCGGACAATATCAGTGTGGTTTCATTCCAGGCAAATCAACAACTGATCAGATCTTTACCCTTAGGCAGGCGATGGAAAAATGTCTAGAATTTAACATCCCAACATACCACCTGTTTATAGACTTTAAGGCCGCCTATGATAGCATAGCCAGGGTAGAACTTTACAAAGCCATGAGAGAATTCGGCATCCCAAATAAATTGACACGACTATGTAGGTTGACCATGACCAACGTAACAAGCCAAGTAAAAATAGCCGGATTGCTATCCAGGCCAATCAACATCTTTAATGGACTCTGACAAGGGATGGTTTGGCCTGCCTCCTCTTCAACCTGGCGTTGGAGAAAGCCATCCGTGACTCTGGCACGGCAACAAGAGAGACCATCGTCAACAGGTCCAGCCAGATACTGGCTTACGCAGACGACATCGACATCATCGGAAGAACCGAGCAAGCTGTACACGATTCCTTCTTCCAGATCGAGCAGGCGGCACAAAATCTGGGGCTGCACATTAGTGAAGGTAAAACAAAGTACATGGTGGCGTCGAATGCGAGAGGAACAGAGGTCAAACAATCAAGGTAGCGGAGCACGAATTTGAAGTGGTGCAATCCTTTAAATACCTTGGGTCAATAGAAGCAGCCGATAACAATATAGAAGAAGAAATACGCGGGCGGCTTCTCAAATCCAACAGAGCCTACTACAGTCTGTCAAAGCTCTTCAAATCCAGAAATCTCACCATAACTTCAAAACTACTGCTGTACAGGACCATGGTCCTGCCAGTACTCACATATGGATCCGAGACTTGGGTGCTTAGCAAAAGGCACTCTGACCTCTTAGCCGCGTTCGAGAGAAAAGTCTTAAGGAGAATTGTTGGCCCCATATGTGAGGAAGGACGATTCCGGAGACGGTACAATCATGAATTGTACGCAATCTACCTTGAAGCAGATATCGTGACAAAAATTAGGCTCGGTAGACTTCGGTGGGCAGGGCACCTAGCTCGCATGAGCGAAGAGGAACCTGCTCGAAAAGTTCTTTGTGGTACATTCTATGGCAGACGACAGCGTGGTAGACCATGCTTGCGCTGGAGAGATGGCGTAGACCAGGACGCCCGGAGCCTTGGGGTGCGCAACTGGATGGCGTCGGCTCGAGACCGGGATAGGTGGAGAGACTTGTTGAAGGAGGCCAGGACCGGACCCCGGTTGTCGAGCCGATGATGATGATGATGAGTCGTGCACCAAAAGAGCAAGTTCGTGCGACCGAGTCGTGCACTTTATTTTCCTTACATTCTACGGCAAAAACATTCAGCTATATTTTGTAGAACGTTTATTTTACCACTTTTTTCAAGTATGGCTTATTGTTGCCGAGATGATATGGCGCTTCGAAAAAATTGTATTTTTTTAAATTTCATTAAAAAAAATTGCCTTTTCACGGAGTGCACATGAATGTCATGCGGCATGCCAAAGAACTCGATTTCGAGACCCGGTGGAGGCACAGGTATTATTAAAAAAAATTATACTTGCATTACGCTTACACCTTCTTAAATTAAGAATTAGGATCCTTGGGTTCATTTTAACTCACGTAAATTGTTGCGCCAAAGTATACACTTTTTGGGATTACAACTTTTTTTTCTGAGTGTTAGCAGGCAATCATATTAGTGGGTGGCCAAATCGATCATTAGACTCTATTTACATAAGATCATAAATAGATGAGCACCACTTAAATGGGTCCAAATAAAAAATTAATAAACACAGGTTGTTGTTGATTTATTCACACACTTCTCAATAACATATATACTACACCTACTTTGTTAATTAACCTCCCAAATATGTTCTCTGTCTCGATCTATACATTTCTTAAACTTTTATTAAATTCCATATTTTGAAAACAAAAATTAGCTGTTCAGTTAAATCGATTTCAGTCAGTGATATAGCTAAACAGATTTAATTAAAAAACTTAAATCAAATGAAGTTTTTTTTTAACAAAAAAAGAACTAAAATGCACAAACTTTACTTACATATCTGCCAATAAACACAAAAACATACCATTTTATTTCATAGTATATTTTATTTGAAATTTAAAATTTTAATTTTTGGTTACTTTGCATATCAATAATAGCGGTTATAGTTAAACCTTTAATTAAGTTACCTTAACCATATGCACAACACCCAGATTAATGTCTTAACCACGCCTTACTGTTTTGAATATTGCTGTTTTCGAACCTATCCCAATACCTAAGCTTAATTTGCTCAGCAACAACTTAGTATTAAAAAAAACTACTAATTAATATTATTCATATGTTTCCTTGACAATGGAAAAAATAAATAGTACAATTAGAATAAAAAGTTGCAGTTTAAAAGTTCTAGTCTGCAATTCATGAGATATCCATACGTTATTTTAGCATCAAGCTTAATGACCTTCTTTTATTCCCTTTCGACTTTAATGCAATTAATTTCTTCAGCAATGCAAGCTACTAGCTTATACCTTTTTTGCGAAAAAATTACAATTTCTCCACAAAAAACAGAAAAATGCAATGCCAATGCACTACATTCCAAGTACATATATACACTTTGAATGTGTGTGACTAACTTATTCGAAATTAATTTTAAATTCAGAGAACAGAAATTTGAATTGCAACCGAAACAATAAAAGCCCAAGAACACTTCGAAAACATTCAATTGGCGGTTAGCGATCGTGTGCTATTCCCATGCATTTATAGTTCGATAAAAAGATCGTTTTCAAAACTAAAAATTATAAATTTCAAAACTAATTATTTTAAAAATCATAAGTTTAACAATAAGTTAAAAAAATTATAGTGATTGTTTTATAAGAAACGATGGCATCAAAATCTGAAACTGATATCAAGATTCCGCGTCCGGATTTATCGAGACCACAATACTATCGTTCACATCCTCCAAGTGAGGACGAAGAAATTGTTATAAGTGGAATGTCGGGAAGATTTCCAAAATCTGAAAATGTTGCTCAATACGCAAATAATTTATTTAATAAAGTAAGTGTGATACAGTTCTTTTGATTAATATATTTGTTATGTACTAAAGTCTAATAACTATTTATGTAACTAGATATTATTTGGGTGTATTGAGGTGAACTTGTGCAACTGAATATTTATGAATTTTTCGACTTTCAATGTTTTCGCGTGCAATAAAATGCAAATATCATGTACGAAAGTCAAAGTGAATGATCTAGATTCTGAAAGAATATTATAAATAATTTGTATTTTTTTGAAATGTGTACTAGGTACATATCTACACAAGTACTTTCAGTATATATCTGTGGTTAAAAAATATAGTTCGAGGTTTTCAGTAGTATTTTGAAGTCCAAGTTCTACTTTATAGTTATTTTTAAGTTCTGATCTTGAATGAAATGTATGCTGATTTTAATTATAATAAAGAATTCAAACATCACAATGATCCTCATAATTTATTGTAACCATATAATTAAATGTTTTATAAATTATTAACTATTATGTGAGTTCTTGAAGGCAAAACATTGTCCAATCTTTTTATACTATAGTTTTTACGCCTTTTCATGTGAAGTGAATTCTGTTGATAGTATTAATATACAGTTTTTTTTTTTTTTTATTAAATCAATCGGATATACAAATAAAATGCACTACTAAATCGCATAAACTTGCTCTTGGGCTAGTAACATTCGTGCTAATGCGACTAGGGGCACCCCAGATTAGCCCACATTATGATTAGCGAATCGAACTACTTAGCTAATCAGTATTATGATTAGCGAGCTTATGAAAAGAAATCAAACATCACAGTACATCCTATTCCTAACTTGCATCTTTATTGTGTTGAGATTATAGGAGTAGATATCATTTTAGACAACAACTCAAAAGGAGTGTTTTTTCTGTCTATTTCCGTGGTAGAAATAGAACCGTTGATAAAATTTCTCACTTAAAATTGATAAAATTTCTCACCTAAATTCATAAGCGATGCTCAAGGCCAACTTCTTGTGGATGACGAAAAAATTCTTCACAGATGGCGACAGTATTGCGAAGGACTTTTAAATGAACAGTTCCCCAGAATATACTTTCCAACAGTCGCAGCAAACTATGAGGAAGTGCCCGACATTACAGTCGAAGAAGTTAATGCGGCAGTGAAAAGCTCCAAAAAGGGAAAAGCGATTGGGCCAGACGGTATACCCTCTGAGTTCTGGAAAAAGATGGGAGACATCGGGCTCAGATGGCTTACGGCTCTCATCTTACGTCGCAAATCAACCACAGATGCAATCCAGAGTGTAAGAATCAGAATGGAAAAACATCGCGATTCCTCGAACGATTTGCATGCTGTGTTCGTTGATTTTGAAAAGGCGTTCGATCGACAACCACGGGATCTGATATGGGTGGCCCTAAGGCAACGGAGAGTTCCAGAAATCTACGTGCAGATGATCATGGATATGTACGAGCAAGTCAAAACAAAGGTTCGATGCACTGCAGGAGTCACCGAAAATTTCCCAATCGAAGTTGGTGTACACCAAGGAAGCGTCTTGAGCCCATTGCTCTTTATAACAGTGCTTGATTATCTACTTGAAGATAAGGTGAGGGACCCAAAAGTTACTAAGTTATTCTTTGCTGACGAAGGAGTCATCATAAGTCAAGATCCTTCATCCTTGCAACGAGTACTGGACGTATGGGTGGACGTTCTGGAGGAAAATGGGTATCGCATAAGCGCCAAAAAGACCAAATACCTTTGCTGCCCATTTTCTGATCCACTCAGGCCTATTCCGGATATTTATTTGAACGGAACTGTGCTTCCCAAGTGGACCTTGGATCTATGATCAATAAGAAAGGAACTTGTGATGACGACGTCAACCATCGCGTAAGCGTAGGGTGGATGAAGTGGCGTGAGAACTCTGCCATCTTCTGTGACCGAAAAATGCCCCCTAAGCTGAAAGGAAAGCTCTACACTGCAGTGGTCCGTCCAGCGCTTACATACGGTTCACAATGTTGGACTATGTACCAGTGGTATGAAAGCAAAATGACGGCAACTGAGATGAAGATGCTTCGCATGACAGCAGGAGTGACAAAGCTTGACCGAATACGGAGTAGAAAGATCCGGAAAAGCCTCCACGTCAAAGAAACCATCGCTCAAAAAATGCAGCACGACAAACTCAGCTGGTACTGTCATGTACTTAGGAGAAACGCTGAGAACCCCGTCCAAAAAGCATTATCAAACAACGTTCCAGTACAATCGCGGAAGAGAGGCAGGCCCAAGAACTCCTGGAGAAAACAAATGCAACGACACCAGCATTCAGTTGGCCTCAGACATGGAACAATCCATAACCGGGAAGCTTGCCGACACTTTCTGAGGTCAACCCGACGAACCCCACAAGCAGATCAGTAGAGAAGCGGTGAAGTGGGAAAGTTATGATCCCACTCGAGATCATAATATCGTCGGAAAAGAAGAAGAAGAAGAAGAAGAAGAAGAAGAAAATTGAGTTACAAAAAATATTAACTGGTTGAACACAATAGACTGCTGCAACTGTAACTGGAGCTTGAGCTGGAGCTGGAACAGATGTCAAAATGAGTCGTACAAAAAATATTAATTGGTTGAACCCAATAGACTGCTGCAACTGTAACTGGAACTGGAGCTGGAGCTGGAACAGATGTCAAAATGAGTCGTACGTAAAGTTACCAAAAGAAACACAATTAAATTAGCTTCATTTCTTTTTAACAAATTAAAATAAAATATTTCTTCACAAAACACGTGGTCGCGGCACGCTTGATTGTTGTTTTTTTTACATTTATTTTGAAACGTCATAAGTGCTGTACGTCGAAAGTTAAATGTTGGTGAAATTGTGCAGCACCAACTGCAGCACCGAGTACAGCTGCGTCGCGTTGTGTTTATTAATATTGGATTTGTGTGTATTCAATATTTTGACAGCTATTCTAGTTGAAGCTCCAGTTGCAGCACCGTGCGTCGCAGGCTTTTACATATTTAAATTAAAATGATTTTAAACGCAATAAAATGGAATTTATCAACAATCTGTAGTTTTTCCTTTTGCCTTTGCAAATCGCAATAATTTTTTTTGAACAGCAAACAATTATTTCCCCACATTTTTTTTGATACTATGGTTGAAAAGATGTTCACATTTGGAAATCAATTATGTTTGTGTATTTTATGAAAATTGTGTTTAAAATGTTTTGAAACACTATTTACAAAAGTGCAATAGCAAAATTAATTTTTTCACCAAAGAAATATGATAAAATTCAATTTTATCATTTGTTTTATCTCAATCTATTTTTTGAGGATTGCTGAAGACGGGTACGAGTGGTCAAATTCAACACAGCAACATGACAACAACCACCCTTAAGCCTAGTATGCAGCTAAAGTGAAACGAAAAATCCCATAAAAAATGACACAGTGAAATCATAAACGAAATTTTTCTTCCTTCTGTTCGTTTTGTGCTACGCAGCTCCACGGTGAAATGGTTGATAACCGATTCATGTCTCCGCTGGTCTCTACACTCTTTTCGCACACAATTTAGTTGACCGAGAGGGATATTAATTGCTCGAAAAAAATGTATTACTATTATAAAAAGTTATTATTATTATAAAATGGATTTCTGTTCTCTTAATTTGATTTTTTGTGTGTTTTGAAAAACATTTTTTTTGCAAATGGCGAAACTCTACATAACAATTTGTCCGGTACCGTTTCTTTATCATTTCGTCTGTGTTTTTGGAAACGGCGGAAAATTTCGTTTCACTTCAGATGCATATTAGGCTTTAAAGCCTAGTATGCAGCTGGAGTGAAACGAAAAATCCCATACAAAAATGACACAGTGAAATCATAAACGAAATTTTTCGTCCTTCTTTTCGTTTTGTGGTACGCAGATCCACGGTGAAACGGTTGATAACCGGTTCAAGTCTCCACTACTCTCTACACTCTTTTCGCATACAATTTAATTGACCGGTATATTAAGTGCTTGCGAAATTTTGACGTTTCTATTTTGTTCGTGTTTTTTTTTTCGTGGTTATTATTATTATTAAATGGATTTCTGTTCTTTTTATTTGTTTTTTTTGTGTGTTTTGAAAAATATTTTTTTTTGCAAATGGCGAAACTCTACAAAACAAAACAAAAAAAAAAAACACGAACAAAATACAAACGTCAAAATTTCGCGAGCAATTAATATCCCGGTCAATTATATTGTGTGCGAAAAGAGTAAAGAGAGTTGCGGAGACTTGAACCGGTTATCAACCGTTTCACTGAGCTGCGTACCACAAAACGAAAAGAAGGACGGACCATTTCGTTTATGATTTCACTGTGTCATTTTTGTATGGGATATTTCGTTTCACTTCAGGTGCATAGTAGGCTTTAAGCCTAGTATGCAGCTGAAGTGAAACGAAATTTTCCGTCGTCTACAAAACCACAGACGAAATGATAACGAAACGGTACCGAACAAATTGTTATGTAGAGTTTCGCCATTTTCAAAAAAATGTTTTTTTCAAAACACACTAAAAAACAACTAAAAAGAACAGACATCCATTTTATAATAATAATAACCACAAAAAAACACGAACAAAATACAAACGTCAAAATTTCGTGAGCAATTAATATCCCGTTCAATTACATTGTGTGCGAAAAGAGTATAGAGAACGGTTATCAACCGTTTCACCGTGGAGCTGCGTACCACAAAACGAAAAGAAGGACGAAAAATTTCGTTTATGATAGAACTTAGAATTTAGAGAATAGAACTTAGAATTTCTACTGGTTTTTTTTCGAGCAGTTGGAGCATTTGTCCAGCTCGTCCCCAAAAAAAGGAATCTGTTTTTTTTTTGTATTACTATCAACAGATTCTTCTAACGTGCCTCCTTTCTTCGGTCCTTCACCAGGTCCTTGAATCGCTGATAAACTATCTGCTAAAGGAATATCCTAAAGAACGAAAACTTCTTAATGAACGGCAGTACCTCCTGCTTTCGAAGCAATAGGTCCACTGGCTTCTCTCACCGAAAAGTGGAATCAATCTTTCCATTGTTTAAAAGAAAGTAAAATTTTGCGCGTGATATTTCAAAGCAATCGATAATCGATCGATTTGACACTTGCACTTGAATGAACTGAAAATCTTTTTTTTTTCTTTATGTGAGTTACCGATCATATTTGGGATTAATACATATTAAATATCGCCAAAAACGTATAGCGATATGCTATGCTTATGTTTCTAACGACGGGCGGGGGCTGGCGTTCCAAGAAATTTGTTTTCACTATTGATCTGACTATTTTTTACACTATGAAGAAAACACCAAAGCGTGAGTTAAAATCTTATGTCTAAAGAGGTGCTCCTAGAATCTATATAAGCTTCCTGAATGAATTCACAAAAGAGCTTCAAAATTTATAGGTGGCAGGACTTAAACGGAAGCGCTTACCTACATAACTTGATCTTGGCAAGCAGTCTAAGAACTAAGACCTCCAAACAGTCCAAACTAATTCTATTCTTGACAACATACTACAAACAGTTTTCCTTTCTTTGTAGGTAGATATGTTGGAAGAGTCAGAGAAACGTTGGAAGCACATTGATCCGGAAATTCCAAAACGTTGTGGTCGGATTAGTGGTATCGAAAAATTCGATGCCACTTTCTTTGGGGTACATCACATGCAAGCGCACACTATGGACCCACAGTGCCGTTTGATGCTCGAAGAAGCTTATATGGCTGTAATTGATGCTGGAATCAATCCCAACACCATTCGAGGTACTCGAACAGGTGTCTATGTAGCTTCATGTTTCTCTGAATCTGAAAAGAACGTTATGAATGATCCAGCGTCACAAGGTGCCTTTGCTATGACTGGGTAAGTTAAAATTTTTAATAGGTAAAACAGAATCAAACAAGTCAGTTAACAATAAAGCGTTTTTTTTTTATATAAAACAGATGTAGTCGAGCGATGTACGCGAACCGTATATCTTACAGTTTGGGTTTGGTAGGACCATCCTTGTACTTGGACACAGCATGTTCTAGTTCTATGTACGGTCTTGATGTAGCATATTCTGCACTTAGAAATGGGGAAATCGATGCAGCGATAGTTGGTGGCACGAACTTAATGCTGCATCCCAACGCTACATTACATTTTGCTCGTCTTGGAGTACTCTCTTACATCGGTGAGTGTTCTCCATTCGATCAAAAAGCTAACGGATATGTTCGCTCCGAAGGGGTTGCTGCAATTTTTTTGCAACGACGTCGGGATGCTTGTCGAATTTACGGCACCCTCGTGCACAGTAAGACTAACTGTGATGGTTACAAGGCCGAGGGTATAACATACCCTTCGGGTAAAATCCAAGAGAAACTCTTGCGGGAATTTTACAATGATGTCAGGATACCCGCTGATGATATTGGTTATATGGAAGCACATAGTACTGGCACCATAGTTGGGGATCCAGAAGAATGTCGTGCAATCGACAATGCCATTTGCAAGCAGCGCTCTAAGCCCTTACTGATTGGTTCCGTGAAATCGAACATTGGTCACACTGAACCAACTTCAGGCATTTGTTCAATCATTAAAGCTGTGTTTGCTTTTCAAAATGGAAAGATTCCACCAAATATACACTTTAATGAACCAAGAAAAGAGATTGAGGCATTGCAGGAAGGTCGCATGATCGTAGTAAACGAAATTATGGAATTGAAAAAGCCATATATTGGTGTGAATTCTTTTGGTTTCGGTGGAGCTAATGCACATATTTTGTTGAAACAGTACGAGAAGGAGAAGGTAAAGATCGGCATTCCAGAGGGAAGCCTTCCAACTTTATTCACGTGGTCTGGGCGGACAAAAGAAGCTGTTGAGAAAGTATTTATGAAGCTAGAATCCAAACCATTGGATCCTGAATATATTGCATTATTAAACAACACTCAATCAGGTGGGATTCCAGGGATGGTTTTTAGAGGCTTCAACGTACTTCAAGGCAGTGGTTCAAATATGCCTACTTCGTATGTTAAGGAAGTACAACATTTTACTGGCGTTAAAAGACCCATAGTTTGGGTTTTTAGTGGAATGGGATCACAATGGCCGGCAATGGGATCAGCTTTAATGGCGATTCCCCAGTTCAAACAGTCGATTCAGCGATGCTATAATGCCCTTAAGCCAGCAGGTGTAGACCTGATTAAAATACTGACCGTAAATGATAGCAAAATGTTCGATAACATTTTACATTCGTTCATTGGCATTGCAGCAACTCAGATTGCTTTGGTGGATATTCTTAAATCATTTGGTATGGAACCTGATTATATTATTGGTCATTCTGTTGGTGAGCTGGGATGTGCTTATGCTGATGGTTGTTTTACTGCAGAGCAGATGATTTTAGCTGCCTATTACAGAGGAAAAGTCAGCGTCGAGAAAAAACAGTTAAGAGGTGCTATGGCAGCTGTTGGTCTTTCTTACAGTGAAGTTCGTGGAATGCTTCCAGAATCAATTGAAGTTGCTTGTCACAACAGTCCGCAATCTTGTACAATATCTGGTCCAGCTGATGATGTCACAGCATTCGTAGCTCAGCTAAAGTCTCAAAATATATTTGCCAGAGAAGTTCCGTGCTCTAATATCGCCTATCATACGAGGCATATTGCACATTTGGGTGGCGACTTCGTCAAGTATCTGAAACACATTGTGCCTATACCTAAAAAAAGATCAACAAAATGGCTCAGCACAAGTGTTCCACAAAAGCATTGGTCACGTCCTGAATCTCAGATGTCATCTGCTGAATATCATACAAACAATCTTTTGGGTAGTGTCCTGTTTGAAGAAACATCAGCACTTCTTCCACATAATGCACTTACTATTGAAATTGCCCCACATGGGCTGCTGCAGTCCATTTTAAAGGCTTCAATTCCAAATGGTATTCATGTAGGTTTGACTCAGAGGAATAACAAGGATAATCATATGCACTTCTTGGCTGCTCTAGGAAAGTAAGTACTTTCCTGACTGTGTCATTTGGATACGTTTTCAGGTATTTTTTTTTCTTTTTAGATTGTATACTCTAGGATTGAATGTACCCGTTCATACTCTATATCCAAAGGTCGAATGGCCAGTATCACGTGGAACAGATACAATTAGTGATCTTATTGAATGGGATCACCGTGATGATTGGGAAGTCTTCAGTTATAACAAAATGATAGCAAAAAAAAGTGGCGAGAAAACATTTTTTATCAAAATGAAGTCGGTTGAGAATAAATATCTAGAAGGACACAATATCGATGGAAAAATATTGGTTCCGGCTACTTACTATTTGGAATGCGTTTGGAAGACATTTGCAGCAATGAATCATGAATCACTATCGTGTTACGAACGACCGATTGAATTTGAGAATGTCAGATTTATAAGAGCAACTACCTTAACTAGTGAGAGCAAAGTCGAACTAACCGTTATGATTCACTATGCAACTGGTGATTTTGAGGTAAATTTAATTAATTAAAAGTTTAAACCTTTTACAAAATAAAACCTTTCGTCGTTTTTTATTTGCAGATTATCAACGGTGATAGTTTAGTTGCATGTGGAACTGTTCGAGAAATCAAAGATGCTAAGAAACCAGCAGATATTCCCATAAAACCTTTCGATACAAGTCGTGATGAAGAGTTTACCATGACTTCCAAGGATCTTTACAAAGAACTCAAACTTCGCGGTTACTATTACGCTGGGGCATTCAAAGGTGTTGAATCAATCCGTGGCGATGGTGAAGTTGCTCGTCTTAAATGGAATTCCAATTGGGTCACTTTCATGGACTGCATGCTTCAAATACAAATTGTAAAAAAAGAATCACGAGACTTATCGCTGCCAATTAAAATTAACAAAATTCGAATTTTCGGACGTTATCACTTAAATAAAGTTGGCACCAAAAATCATATTGACGTTTATTCGAGTAAAATCGATCGAAGAGTTGTTGGCGGTGGTATTGAAATAATGGGTCTAGAAGAAAGCGGTGTCCCACGTAGAAAACCACCAGGCCTGCCAGTACTTGAGCGTTATACCTTTATTCCTCATTTTCCATCTCCAGCTTTGCGTCCAGAAGATATGGGAAGATTCTTTATTCAGCTTGTCCTTGAAAACGATACATCGTCAAAATTGAAAATTGTTGAAGTAATGCCAAATTCAAGACAAAGTCCAATGATTGAATATTTCATGAATGCTGTTGAGGATTTACCATTGGTTACAGGAGACTATATAGTTCTGAGTTCTAATAAGTATGAGAATATACCATCTTGTGTGTTGGTTGAAAATGGTTCCATTTCGGATCATTTAGATGGCAATTTAATAATTGATCAAACAGGTGGAGACATTTTGAAGAATTCTAGCTGTTTGCCAGATCTATCATATCTTGTACTTGTGCTTAGTTTAAACAAAAATCTTGTGATACCAGAGGAACTTTCCACACTGGCAATCTGTCCTTTAGCGGCAGGTGATTTAAAATGCATCCTACTACGCAAAACGAGAAAGCCTCGTAATATTGAAGCAAAATATTTGGAAATTTCATCGAGCGACACCGGGTACAAATGGCTAAAGACAGCTCAGGATACTCTTAAGAACAAAGGATTAATTCTTGTGGCACAGAGAGATAAACAAAGTGGAATCTTAGGGCTTACGAATTGCTTGCGCAAGGAGTACGTAAAAACTGTGGCACGATGTGTACTGATAGATGATACAACTGCACCTAAATTCGATCCCCAAAATCCGTTTTATTCTAAACATCTATCTCTAGATTTAGCCATCAATGTGTTCCGTAAAGTAAGCCTTTTAAAACGCTTTATGTCGTTTAGTTAATTTCCGTTTTGTTTTCCAGGGTCAATGGGGCACGTACCGCCATCTACAGCTCATTTTAAATCTACCGATGAACCCTCAAACGGGTGTTGTCTTTGGAAATATTCTGCATCGCGGAGATTTGTCGTCTCTTAAATGGCTTCAGGGTCGACAAAATCCAAAGAATTGCAGAATCAAGGTCGTTTATTCTAGTTTAAACTTTAAAGATGTTATGCTTGCAACTGGTCGCATTTCATTGGAAATTTTTTGTCAAGGTCGTTTGAGCCAGGAGTGTTTTTTGGGAATAGAATTTTCGGGCATCGATACAAAAACTGGCAAAAAGGTAATGGGCATATGTGATAAGGCAGCAGTTGCCAATTATATTGAAGACACTTCACCCTACACAATGAATGTGCCAGACAGTTGGTCATTACGTGAAGCTGCTACTGTGGCAACAACTTACTTTACAGTTTACTATGCCTTCTTCTTTCGAGCTGATATTCGCAAGGGAAAGAGTATTCTCATTCATGCTGGAACTGGAGGAGTCGGTTTGTCAGCAATTCGAACAGCGCTAGCTTATGGTTTGGAAGTTTTTACCACTGTTAGTACAGTCGAGAAGAAAAACTTTTTGCTGAAAACCTTTCCGAAGCTAAAAGGTTAACATTTTACTTGTCTATTTTCCATGGCTGCGTTCTTAATTCTTTTCATTGCAGAAAGCCATATTGGTAATTCTAGAGATACGTCATTTGAAACGATGGTTCGAGAGCAGACCAATGGCAAAGGTGTCGACTTTGTCTTAAACTCATTGGCAGAAGAAAAATTAATTGCATCTTTGAGATGCTTAGGAAGAGGTGGAACTTTCTTGGAAATTGGCAAATTTGATATGGCTAATGACAGTCGATTAGGAATGGCACCATTTTTGAAGGAACTTACTTTTGTTGCTGTTCTTCTTGACCTGGTAATGCAACGGCATGACCCAGAATTGGAAGAGGTAAGTACATAACATAATAATTTGCAATATGAGAAGTATGTGGCGGTATTGGTTTGGATGATAAAACTGCAATATAAAAGAAAAATAGCATTGACGGAGGCAGTAACCCTGACATTTTTTTTAAATCGAATTAACCACATGAAAGTAATATGTAAAATGCGCCCCACGTTGGGCGCCAATTTGTTGCACTATTTTATTTTACCAAACGAATTTTATATTATTATTAACAAAACCTAACTAGAGATTCACCGAATTCTATACTTATTTAAAAAAAAAAGGAAAACGAAAAACTATTCACACGATTAAGCCCTCTGTCCCAATCCGACCCAGACACATAATTCATAGGAAAACTGTTGTGTCACACAAGTATTTACATTTTTTCAACAGAAATGGTGAGAAAAGATCCGACGGCTCGTAACAAGGTTAAAATACTTAAAACTTTTAGACATTCCCGCAGATTTTTAGAGGATAGGAAACACCAACCAAAGTCCTTTTGTTTTCTTGTTTAAGACTCGGCTTTCGGTCTTCAAAATTTTAGCGATTTTATGAGCGCATCCTGGTTTACACGTAGTAAAACAGTGACCTATTATTGTGTTGCTAATTCAAAGTAGTTAAGAGCAGGGAGTCTGGTTGATAGACCAGGCTCTCAATGAACTTCGCAAGCATTATGGAGAAGCAAAGAAAATAGGGAAATGTTTAAAAATTAATGAATAATTACGGAATAGACTGGTGAAACTTGTTGTGGTAAATTTTATCTTAACACGTACTCCTCGAGAAAACATGTCCGATACTATGTGCTCCTTGCCTCTACGATGAATAATTTCGAATTCAAATTATTGCAGTCTGACTGCCCATATTTAACCATACTAAGGAATAATGAACTGTCACGAGCTAATGAATTCGAGATATGGACGCAACTTCCCAATAGCCCAAAGTACAGCTAAACAATCCTTTTTTGTTGTATATTAGCATTCAGCCAATTGTAAATTTAACAATAGTTGAGCCCTGAATTTGCCCCAAAGCGTTTTTAGAAAACGCTCAACTCTACCTGTTGAACAAATTCTGTATTTTCTTAGACTTCAGCATATGTCCTGGCACATTTATTTTTTTTAGGTAAAGCATTAACAGTATATTGGACAAGGATATTAACATTGACTCCAAAATAGCTTATTTTCGATAATCCAAGATATTGGTTCTGTAGCCATGCACCATTTAAAAAAATATAATTTTTATTTATTTCAGGCACTTGTTTCTTTCCTTTCAAAAGACATCGCCAAAGGAATCGTTGTTCCTCTACCTAGCACAGTTTTTCCAGCCAATGAAATGGAACAAGCATTCCGATATCTTGCTAGTGGAAAACATATAGGAAAAGTTCTCATTCAAGTCAGTGAATCAGCCGAAGCCACTGCCACACTTCCGATGTCAGTATTGCCAAGGATTTATTTTGCACCGGAACTTGTTTATGTCATACCAGGTGGACTTGGTGGATTTGGTTTGGAGCTCGTCGATTGGATGGCACTCAGAGGGGCTCGTAAATTCGTACTTAGTTCCACCCGTGGTATATCAAATGGCTATCAGCCATACAGAATGCAGTGAGTATTCTCTGAGATTTTTAACTGGGAACTATTATTTTAAAGATGTATTTTTCCGCAGAGTTTGGAAAGATTACGGTTGTGAAATACGTATAAGCACAGCAAATATTACAACCCGACATGGCTGCGAGGCTCTTCTCAAGGGAGCCATGACTCTCGGACCGATAGGTGGAATATTTAATTTGGCGGTTATACTTAAAGATGCACTTTTCGAAAACCAAAACGTGGACCTATTCAAGGAATCTTTGGCTGCAAAAGCCCTTGCTACCAAGTTCCTTGATGAGCTTTCTCGGCAAATGTGTCCACAGATACAACACTTCTTGGTATTCTCAAGTGTTTCGTGTGGTCGTGGAAATGTTGGACAAACAAATTACGGAATGGCCAATTCCATTATGGAACGTATAATCGAGGACAGAGTTAACAATGGTCTTCCAGGAAAAGCTATACAATGGGGGGCTGTTGGTGAAGTTGGCTTGGTTGCTGTTATGGCTGAAGATAAAATTGATCTGGAAATAGGAGGAACTCTGCAACAGAGAATATCTTCGTGTTTGCATGAGCTCGATACACTTCTTTCCTGCCCAGACCCATTGGTAGCAAGTATGGTTGTGGCCGAGAAACGTGTTGGCGAAATTGGTGCAGAGAGCATACTAGAAACCGTTATGAATATTATGAGTATACGAGATCCTAAATCAGTATCATATGGATCAACTCTATCTGAGTTGGGTATGGATTCGCTGATGGCCGTTGATATTAAACAAACTCTCGAAAGGAATTTTGATCTTTTCCTTTCACCTCAGGACCTGCGAGCTCTTACTTTTCAAAAACTAGAAGAGTATTCTCAGAACCGCGAAGTACATGGTGAAGATAGTGCTCCACTTGAAATACAAGACATCGCTCTTCAGATAACAACAATGGTTCGCAACATGGGTGATGAGAAAAACTTTGATAAGATTGTTGTGCCACTTAACCAGAATAAAAAGGGCAAATATTCAGTATTTTTCTTCTCCGGAGTTGAATCCTCTTCAGGGCAAGTCTGGAGTGACTTAGGCAAACACATAGAAGTTCCAGCTTACATAATTCAGCTGCACAAAACAGCTCAAATGACGTCCATTGATGAAATAGCTCAATTTGCTTTAAATGTAAATTTCTAATCGTTTTAGCAAAAGAAAACTTTATGACTCATGTAATTTTATTTCTTTTCAGGAAATCGTATCTATTATTAAATCCAACGAGAGCTACCGTCTAGTGGGCTATTCATATGGTTCAATTATAGTTACGAAAGTCGCCCATCTTTTGGAAGAACTTGGTCATCCTGGAAAAATATTTCTTATAGATGGATCACCATCTCTTCTGCATTCACTATTTCAAACCTATGTGGAAGCACTCGGCAAGGACAATGTAGACACAATGGTACTCTCAAATATCATTAACCTGATACTTCCTGATGAAAATGAGGCTGAAACAAGGAGATTTTTTGTAAACATAAATGATTTCGAGGGAAGAATGACTGCATTCCAGAAATATGTTAGACGGCAAAAAGTATTTAGCGAGCGGTATGTAACTGCTGTTACAGCAGCTGTAATTCAGCGTTGTCGTTTGGTAAATGAATTAGATTTGACAACATTCAAGCGAATGAATGCACCAATTTGCTTGTTAAAACCTTCTATCCCAATTATGGCAAATGCATCAAAAGATTATGGCTTAAAAATGCTTACAAATAATGAAGTGACAATCAAAACACTTGAGGGAAATCATTCCACTGTCTTAGAGAATCCAGAGTTACCGAAGGTTATAAATGAGTTTATTATTATGGATTAATGGAAGATGCTCTAAGATGCAGATAGTGTACCTATATATATGATTTAGATTAAAAAAAAGTATTTTTTAAGTTTTGAATTAAAGGTTCAAAGGAAAATTGTATTGTTTTATTTACTGGAAAGAATTTGTTTGAGATGAACCTGGTGATCAAAATACAGCTCTACTAAAAGAAGAAGTGGTAAATAATAAAATTCCAAAAGGTGTCCGCCAAATGCGCCGAAAGTGCCAAAAAATCGAATTTTTTATATTCAGCTTTTTTCCCCAAAAAATGTTTTTTCCAAAGGAAAGATAACTATGCCCTGCAACGAATATATATGTCCCAGAAGTTTCAAGTGTGGCAAAATGTCCCGCGCCCAAAATAAAATTGACTTTTTTTCTCAATTTCTTCAACTCGTTTATCAGGGCCCGTATTACGTATTACGAAACGAACGGCAAAAAAACGATAGTCAAGAAAACGAAAGCCGCAACATAAAGCGATTACAAGTAACGAGAATAGTTTCATGAAATTGTTGCCAGATAAAACAGAGAAATACTATTTTTTTAAGTGCATCTAACTTCACGGTTGTAAATATCGATGTTTTGTTAATCAAAAAGTTATTTCGTGTGGTAAGTTGTATTTTGTAAAATATTAATATTATCCTTTTTTAATTCGTATGTTTTTCTCATCCACCTATCTGCTTCTTTGTGCCACTAGTTCGTCTTTTGAATTTCTTTCAGGATGGCGTTTTGTTTGTTTTCAAACGCGGTTAGTTTCTCCTGAAGAATATGAAGCACATCCTATTGCATGTTGACGTGTTTCTCCAGCATAGCGTTCCTATTCTTTTTTGTTCTTTTAGGAAGGTTCTGCACGTTAGCACTAAATGGAATGGGGGGCACGTTCTCCTCGTTAGCAAGTATTGTATCCTCGTCGACATTCCCAAAAATCTCCTCCATTGCATAGTCAATATCCGCGTATGATTCTTCATTAACGTGAATCAAGAAAAAAGAATAAATGTTAATGTACACATATAATTGTATCAATGTTATACAACCTACATTTTTCCATCCCTCGATTGTTTTTTCTGACGGTCCCATGGCATTCAATTTTTCGGACAAGTTGCTCCAAAGTATTTTGGATTTTGCCTTGGCTTGGTTGTTTGGCAAATAATTTTTGGCAATGCCCGGATTTCTTTCCATAAATCTTATTAAAACATCATATTGCTTCGTTTGCGTAGGTGGCGGCCTATTAATTAAATAAAATTAAATTAATTTTCAATTATCACTTTCCTTTTTCTATTTTATTTACATTTTTACAGCTCCCTACATCAAGTTGACCGGCAGACATAAAAACAAACAATTGTCAAACTAAAGGCATACGAGTGAACAATGGCCGTCGTTGAAGAAAACGAGTATCGTTTAAAAAAAACGATTATCGTTGTACGTAATCGCAACGTAACGATAACGCGGTATTTTTAACGATATTCGTAATACGTAATACGGGCCCAGTGGATCCCATGCACCTGACAGATTGAAACTTTGAACTCTGTTGAAGTTATGTTGAAGTTTTCATGCATTTTAATTTCAATTGCTTCACGCACCAGTCTTGGAACATAAATAGAAGAAAGTGAGAAAAAACAAAAACCAAAACACTACACCCGATGTGATAAGCTTTGCTTGCACTGAGGCATATGCACGCACAACAACAATAATCATCATCTGAACTGCAAGCCCCAAAAATATCAACACAAAATACCAACCAGTAAAATCTTCGTGTGAGAAGAGAAAATAAAATCCAAAACAAAGAGAAAAAAGAAAAAACAACATCCACCCACAAACCATTATATATAAATTTCTATAGTACAACCATGGAGCAGCGCCATCTAAAGAAAGTTGTGAACCGCACATTTGGAGGTTCTTTGTTACCCTAACAAAAGTCGTCAACAAAACAAATTAATAATTATTATAATGTATTTTATTGGCTTGTTACGTCTGAAGCTTCACTTCCCGCTACATATAACGGCTTACGCCTTTTTGCTTAGTTGACATTTTGTCAACTAACTGTATATCTCTTTTCCCCGCCCCATGGCAACCTATTTGCAATAAATGCACAAGTACTTCATTTTTGCGGATGCAAACAAAATATAACATTCATATCTCACACGAAGATGAAATATGAATATTTCATAAACAAGTGCATTCCAAACCCACGGGTAGCACTTCGCGTAGGATGTAAGATACCTATTTTCTATCTGTCGTAGGAAAGTTTATTAGATTATAAGTTTAGTTTTAATTCGACAATCTAACGAAGAGGTGCAGCCTTTTGCTTTGGACAGCGGCCTTTAGTTAGAAATTAATTAACCAAACAAATTGATTTTTTAATAAAGACAAAATTTAAAAAAAGAAAAAACGATTAAGTTTTTTTATGTCAAACGGTCGAATTTAAAATATAACTGGCGCAGTCGTGTAGTTCTCGAGTACGCGTAATATAAATCGAGTAAGATTAATTATGTATATGAATCGCGGCAAGTTTTAACTTCTTAACTCGAAGTGAACGTACTTAAAAAATAGTCGTGCGTGGAAACATTTTCGAATAAGAAAAAGAAGCGTGCGGTTAAGCGCGAATAAGTGCAAACAAAAATTAAAATTTTCGAATAAGAAAAAAAAAAAAACAAAGAAATAAATTTGTAAGCGCGAATAAGTGAGTGCAAATAATAACATTTTCGAATAAGAAAAAAAAAATAGTGCGATTAAGTACAAAGAAAAAAAATTGTAAGCGCGAATAAGCGAGTGCAAATAATAAAAAATTGCGACTGAGAAAAAAAAAAAAAAATATAGTGCGATCAAATCCAAAAAAAAAAAAAAAAATTAACCACGAAAAAGATTTAAATCTTAAAAAAAAATTTTTCTGCAACAAATAAATCAATAAATGAATTGAATAAAAGTGAATAAGACAAGAGAACAGAAAGGTGTAAATAATATATTTTCGATAAAGTCCGCGCAAGGATAAAAACAACGAGAGAAAGAGTAATTTAATTTAAAAACCTGTTGGAAGTGCAATTTAAAAACAATTAATAAAAAACGAAATAGACAGTTTGACGAGCAGAGAGCTAGAAAAATGGCTGAAAATACAATAGAAGAATGCCTTAGTGTGCTCACACAATTGATGGTCAGTAATCGCCAACCAATTAGTGTACGAGCTAAAATCGAGAAAGAAATCAGGTACCTGACGTCATTTGAAGGACATCCAGGAACATTTCCAGCATTCATATCATCAGTGAATGAAATCCTGGGGAGCTATCAAGCACCAGAAGATAAGCAACGAGTATATGAAGTTATATACAGCAGTAAAATTATCGGAGCAGCAAAAAATTATCTTCAAATTGAATCACCAACAGACTGGAACCAATGTCTGCAACTACTAAAAAAGCATTTTCGAGCCTCAAAGGACGAGCTGACGCTTACAAAAGAAATAGGATTATTGAGAGTAAGATCAATTTTTGAACTAGATACTAAAGTAAAAAATCTCGTAGAAAATATTACAGAATTTGCCACATTTAGTGATAACAGTAAAATAATTAAAGACATATTTTATGGAATGTTAGCTCTAAAAATTAAAGAAATAGTTTCAGGAGCATTAGCATATGCTCTTACAGGTTTACACGACTTAACAGAAATTAGAAACAGAGTATACACATTTATAGGACAAGATCAGGGCAATTTGAAAACATTTTATGACAGTTCAGATAGAAGACAACAAACTAGATGCACTTATAATAACAACAACCCAAGTAGCCAGTATAACTCCAACCAAAGATATAATTTATATAACAACCCTAATAGGTCTGGCCAATATAACTTTAACAGTCCAAATTTTAGTGGTCAAAATAATAATAATAATTCAAACTCTATTTACCATCAATATAACCCCCATCAACGAAATAATTTTAATAACAATTCTAATAGGACTGGTCAGTATAATAATAATAATACAAATAGTCATAATAATCCGAACAGGACAGGCCAATATACAAATAACATAAATAACAACAACTCAGGCAATTTTAGAAATAGAGTAGAACCCATGGATACCTCAACTGGAAGGTATGCTAGACGTATAAATAATATTCAACATTCGGATTTTCGGGAAACAGGCCGAATGGCAGACTACCCTATATAATCGTTGAAGTAAAAGATAACATGAGACTTAGAATACTAATAGACCCAGGCTCAGAAACAAGTATCATTAACCCAGGAATTTGCCATCCTAAATGGGCAACAAAACTAGAAAACCCAATTAAAATTAAAACAACAAGTACCCCACTATTTATTAACAAAAAAGTTAAAATTCCCCTTTTCAAGGAATTTGGTAAAGAAAAAACTGCCGAATTCTTAGAATATCAATTCCATGACTTCTTTAATGGATTAATTGGTAATAATATTCTGCTTCCATTAGAAGCAATCCTTGATTTCAAGAGAAGACTCTTAAAAATAGACGAAACTGAAATACCAATCTTTTTCAACGAATATGAAGAAGAGTATTCGAAACATGTTCCAAAACTCGAAACCTACCATACGGAAATTAATAAAAACCCCATCTTCGAACAACTTAGAATTGTTCATCTCAATAACGAAGAAAAAAAAGAGATAGTGAACTTAATAAGTAAATACTCAAGTATTTTTTACCAGGAAGGGAGCAATTTGTCATTTACTAATGCGATTAAGCATAATATAAAAACAAAAAACGACATCCCAATCTATACAAAAAGTTATAGATATCCTGAAGTCCATAAGAACGAAGTTTCTAAACAAATAAAAGAAATGCTTCAGCAAGGCATTATTCGCCCGAGCAAATCTCCTTACTCTGCTCCTATCTGGGTCGTTCCGAAAAAGGAAGACGCATCCGGGAAACAGAAATGGAGAATCGTCATTGACTACCGGAAACTGAATGAAGTTTCAATTGATGACAAGTTCCCAATTCCGAATATGGATGACATATTCGACAAATTAGGGAAATCAATGTATTTTACAACACTCGATTTGGCCAAAGGGTTCCACCAAATCGAAATCGCGGAAGATATAAAAAAAAACAGCATTTTCAACTGATAGTGGTCACTACGAGTCCGTTCGTATGCCATTTGGATTGAAAAATGCACCCGCGACCTTTCAAAGACTGATGAATTCAGTCTTATCAGATTTCATTGGTAAAATATGTTTAGTGTACCTAGATGATATTATTGTTTTCTCGACATCTTTGGAAGAACATATGGTATCATTGAAGAAAATATTTAAACGTTTAAAAGAAGTTAATTTGAAAGTACAATTAGATAAAACAGAATTTTTAAAAAAAGAAACAGAATTTTTAGGACATATTGTGACTACAGAGGGCATCAAGCCCAACCCCAATAAAATTTCTGCAATTATTAACTATAAAATACCAAAAACAACTAAACAAATAAAGTCTTTCCTTGGTATCACCGGATACTACAGAAAGTTTATCAAAGACTACGGAAAAGTAGCAAAACCAATGACAGCTTTCCTGAAAAAAGGAGCCAAAATAAATACAAATGATCCGGAATATATTGAGAGTTTTGAAAATTTGAAAGCCCTCCTTGTATCTGATCCAATACTTAAATATCCTGATTTTGCTAAAGGATTCATTCTTACAACGGACGCATCAAATTTCGCAATTGGCGCCGTTCTCTCTCAAGACAACCACCCAGTGTGTTTCGCTAGTCGCACACTAAACGATCACGAAACAAGATATTCTACCATAGAAAAAGAGTTATTAGCCATAGTATGGGCTACAAAATATTTTAGACCTTACCTTTATGGAAGAAAATTCCTTGTCAGAACTGACCATCGACCCCTAGTTTGGTTGAGCTCACTTAAAGAGCCAAATGCAAAACTGCAAAGGTGGAAAGTGAAACTAGAAGAATTTAATTTTGACGTAGAATACGTCAAAGGAAAAGATAATCAGGTTGCGGATGGTTTATCAAGGATAGAAGTTTACCACAATGAAGATGTGTCAAACCTCAGTGAAATCAATGATAATCAATCTATGATAGCCACAATACATAGTGCTAGAGAAGATAGTAGCAACCATATTTCAATTATAGAGTCCCCTGTTAATATTTATAAGACTCAAATTATTTTAAACAAAACCAATAACTTAAATAACCACAAAGTATACTCCCCATTTAAAAAGAAAAGAATAGTTATAGAACTAAAGGATTACAAAGAAGACTTTATCTTAAACCTTATGAAAAAATTAGTCCCTCCTAAAGGAATCTTAGGAATTTATTGTAACGATGACCATATGTTTGCTCAGTTTCAAAACACATACATCAAATATTTCAGCAAAAATAAGTTGCTTAGAGTTTTTAAATGCACAAAACTCCTTGGAGATCTCGAAGACGAAGAAAAAGAACTTCTAGTGATTTCTAAAACACATAACTCTTTAAACCATAGAGGAATAAATGAAACGTATGCAGAAATCAAAGATATTTATTACTGCCCAAATCTCAAAGAAAAAATTCAGAAATACATAAACAATTGTGAAATCTGTAATAAGGCCAAATATGAAAGAAGTCCTTATAAAATACCCTTGAAAATTACGGAGACACTGACGAAACCAAACCAGGTTTTACATATTGACATTTGGTACGCAAATATAAACCTAATGTATGTAACAATGATAGATAAATTCACTAAACACGCAACGGTAAGAGAAATTAGACACAGAACATGGATAGCACTACTAGAAACACTCAAATACAGACTTGCAAACCAAGGCCACCCAGAGAAAATAATTACAGACAATGAATCAGGCTTCGCTTCAATTGTTATTAAAGAATTCTTAAAAGAAAACAATATTGAGTTACATTTGACTACCCCGTATCACAAAACAGGAAATTCGGATATCGAAAGATTCCATTCAACTCTTAACGAACATATGCGAACTTTCGCAGCTGACGATAATAATAAAGATACCCTGAGAACTAGAATCTTAAGAGCAGTAGCTAATTACAACAAGACAATTCATTCCACAACAAAACAAAGACCTATAGATTTCATAAATGGTACTGTTACAAATCAAAACTATCCTAAAATTGTAGAACTAGTTAAGAAAAATAAAGAACGTTACATTAATAAACATAATAAAAACAAGACTGACGTAGATTTAACAAAAACAAAACACGTATACCTAAAATCAAGGACTAATAACAAACTAAAAATAACCCACAAAAAAATTGATCCTAAGGTAATAGACCAAGATCACGTTACTGACAATAAGCAAAGTACATTTTATAAGACTCAACTGAAGCGAAACTATAAATTTGAGCAAACCTCTTAAAATACTTTCTTTTTTAGGTACTATTTATAATTTTTCTGATTATTCCGATGACATACAACTTTTAAATAACCAAATGAAAAAAGTTAAAGATAGCATTCTATTGAGCCAATTAGGACTGCTAGGGAAAAACATTCTGTCACAAAAAGAAATAGAACATTTTAACATTACACTTGAAAAATTTAAAGTCATACAAAGCTCAACAATTTTTCACGACAATCAAATAATTTTCATCATAATGATTCCAAATTACAACAGCAGAAAATATCACCGTGTATTTATTGAACCAATACCTAATTTAAATTTTTTAGAGCTCTCATCTCCTTATAAATCTATTATAACTGATGGCAAAACTAATTTTAAAGACACTAATGAAATGTTAAAAAAAGAAAACCTCAAAATCATAAATGACGAATGTATAAAAAATATTTTTGAGAAAAATACAACTTGTAATTTTATAGAAAATAAGAGAACTGAAATAAAACAAATAACTAATAATATTTTAATACTTAAAAATTTACAACAAACTGTAATTGATCACAATTGTAATGATTTTAAACTGAATGTAAAAGGAAACTATGTATTTAAATTTGAAAACTGTACAATTAAAATAAATAATATAACATATGAAAATTTTATATACTTTGAAAGTTTTGTTATACCTAATTTAAGCAATGTAAAAATCGAAAAAATTGAAACAAACTTTTCCACGACAGAAATACACGCAAAACACGTAGAAAATCGAAAATTAATTGAAGAATTGAAATTTAATCATAAAACAAATACGAGCATACATTACAGCTTTAACATATTAATTTTGAGTTTATTTATCGCGATTTCTATAATTTTAATTAGAAAAAGAATAACTAAAAATAAAGTTACAATTGATATTAAAAATACTGATTCTTCGGAGCAGAATCCTAAGGGGGGAGGTGTTACGTCTGAAGCTTCACTTCCCGCTACATATAACGGCTTACGCCTTTTTGCTTAGTTGACATTTTGTCAACTAACTGTATATCTCTTTTCCCCGCCCCATGGCAACCTATTTGCAATAAATGCACAAGTACTTCATTTTTGCGGATGCAAACAAAATATAACATTCATATCTCACACGAAGATGAAATATGAATATTTCATAAACAAGTGCATTCCAAACCCACGGGTAGCACTTCGCGTAGGATGTAAGATACCTATTTTCTATCTGTCGTAGGAAAGTTTATTAGATTATAAGTTTAGTTTTAATTCGACAATCTAACGAAGAGGTGCAGCCTTTTGCTTTGGACAGCGGCCTTTAGTTAGAAATTAATTAACCAAACAAATTGATTTTTTAATAAAGACAAAATTTAAAAAAAGAAAAAACGATTAAGTTTTTTTATGTCAAACGGTCGAATTTAAAATATAACTGGCTCTAAAATCCATATTTCATTGACAAGAGTCGTAAGCAAAACAAAAATCATATATGTTCACGACTATTATCAGGGTTACAAAATAGACAACTAGATAATGCACGAACCTAAAAATGTGCTATTCACAACTTTCTTAAGATGGCCAGGCCTTGATTATTCAGCATGAAAATACTATAGAAATGTATATACAATGCACAAACTATCAGTCAGCTCGTGAATACGACAAATGTAATCTTGTCGAAACGTCGAACTTTCTTCATTTGTGAAAGATAAATTCTTCGCGGTAAGTCCGTAAATTCTTTTTTAATAATATGTCATCCAACCGCGAATATCCAAATTTAAAATTAAAAAAAAAAAAAAAAAAAATTCATAAAACACATGATAAAATGCTGTTTTTGGGGAGAGTACGATAACTTTGGCGCCAAGAATTGATAACTGTTTTTTGTAGAACAGATCAATACAAGAATTTTTTACTACAGGTAGGGGGGGTCTATCTCCCTCCGTTTGGGCGGGAGGGGCAATTTTATAAAAACAGTGCTAAAAATTTAAAACAAATATTAAAAAATAACGGTAATACTTACAACTAAGTTTTATATTTTTTTTTAAAGTCAATACTTTTTTCTATTAGATGTTTTTTAAATCAAGTGAAACCTATGCATAGTCTTTCAAAAAACGGACTTTAAACTCAAAAATTGCGAAAAAAAAGGTAAAAAAAAACTTTGAAGTGTGATTTTTCAAAACTGTAAAATAAAATACTACTTTTTTTTATAAAATTCGTTTCTCATATTAATTTTAAATCATAAACTGAAAACAAAATGATTTTATGTTGTCTTGTTTTTGAGAAAATGGAAAATTACTAAAACTACTATTTTATAAGAGTTTTCTTTTTTTTTTTTGGTATACGTTGAATGTTGTACGTAGGTTCTTTTTTGTAATGATGCTTGGGCATCTTTAAATGCAACAGAAACTTTGCATACACCCAACCTCGCACCCACCCTACCTCGCACCCACCCCAAATCCTATAGTGTGTCCAAGCTGGTGGGTTGCAGGGGGGCAGCATGCTCCACCTTCCATACCTCACTGTTTATACGATTTAGTAATTTTCCATTTTCTCAAAAACCAGAAAACATATAATCATTTTGTTTTCAGTTTATGATTTAAAATTAATATGAGCAACGAATTTTATAAAAAAAAGTAGTAGGTATTTTATTTTACAGTTTTGAAAAATCACACTTCAAAGTTTTTTTGTTGCCTTTTTTTAACAATTTATGAGTTTAAAGTCCGTTTTTTCAAAGACTATGCATAGGTTTCACTTGATTTAAAAAACATCTAATAGAAAAAAGTATTGGCTTTAAAAAAGATATATAACTTAGTTGTAAGTATTACCGTTATTTTTTAATATTTGTTTTAAATTTTTAGCACTGTTTTTATAAAATTGCCCCTCCCGCCCAAACGGAGGGAGATAGGACCCCCCCTACCTGTAGTAAAAAATGCTTGTATTGATCTGTTCTACAAAATACAGTTATCAATTCTTGGCGCCAAAGTTATCGTACTCGTGCCTAGTTTGAGATCCCGAATTCACATTTAGTAATTTTCCATTTTCTCAAAAACCAGAAAACATAAAATCATTTTGTTTTCAGTTTATGATTTAAAATTGATATGAGCAACGAATTATATAAAAAAAAAGTAGTATTTTATTTTACAGTTTTGAAAAATCACACTTCAAAGTTTTTTTTTTAGCTTTTTTTCACAATTTTTGAGTTTAAAGTCCGTTTTTTCAAAGACTATGCATAGGTTTCACTTGATTTAAAAAGCATCTAATAGAAAAAAGTATTGGCTTTAAAAAAAGATATAAAACTTAGTTGTAAGTATTACCGTTATTTTTTAATATTTGTTTTAAATTTTTAGCACTGTTTTTATAAAATTGCCCCTCCCGCCCAAACGGAGGGAGATAGACCCCCCCACCCATAGTAAAAAATGATTGTATTGATCTGTTTAAAAAAAAAATTATCAATTCTTGGCGCCAAAGTTATCGTACTCGTGCCCTGTTTTTATATAAACCAATAAAATAAAATGAATTAAAAACACTAACTAAATAAATGCATGTCTCATGTGTGTTCGATTTCGATAGTACACTCACGAGCAATGGAAGCACTTGGTCGAACATAACAAAACAACAACAATCATAATTTTTTGTAGGTGCGATGATTCTACTGGTTGCCAGTAATTCATGATCTATAAAATAACTGCTTTCTTGAAGTCATAATTTCATCGATTTGTAGACATACATACATAATACATATGTAAAAACTAAAACTAAAAGAAAAAAAATGACAGTGGCGTTACAAAATGACAATTCGGCGGAAATATAATAACAACAATTCGCTTCCAACAATTTTTTGTCAGTTCCACTAAATTAACTTGTTTAACAAAAATCAAACGTGAACTATATCTAAAAAGATTACGATTGCAATGGGGGGTTGAATGTGAACCCCCCTAATTTGACAATAAGCTGCTATCGGTGAGGTTCTTCTGTACGTGTGCAGAAAATGTTGTTGTTGTTTTGTGGGGGTTCTGATTTCAGATAAGCTTAACTTGAGCATATGTGGGTTTATCAAAATATAATAACATCGCATTATAACATACCTACCATCAAAAACATCCCATAATTATGGAGATGATTGTCATGTTTTTCGCATATATAATGTGCAGTCGAAAAACTATCGGGCTATTCGTTTTCTCTTTAGAAAAAAGGACCAATAATATTTTACATTATAATTACAAAGCATCAACGACGTTACATCTATCCAGAAAGTGCGATAGAGCATATGGAGGATGAAATCGTGTGTCATCTACCATCGAAAGAAGAAGCACCGACAGTGGCTGTATGACAGCGATATTGTGACAAGGAGGAGACTCAGAATTGTAGACCTTGCGCAAGGGCGAAACGACTCCATAGTGAGAACCCGATCCCCACACCTTAATATACAAAAACTGACTTGGCGGTCTTGTTATCAAAAACCCTTAAACTAAGTTGATCACATCACTAGACGCCAGACATACTTCCAGTATCTTGGATGTCCTATCGAGATTCGAGATTCGATCGAGTGGCAAACATAAATTCGGACTACTTTTTGAAAGTGTCTCGAGTCCTTGGACCTACGTTTAAAAACCCTTAAACTAAGTTGATCACATCACTAGACGCCAGACATACTTCCAGTATCTTGGATGTCCTATCGAGATTCGAGATTCGATCGAGTGGCAAACATAAATTCGGACTACTTTTTGAAAGTGTCTCGAGTCCTTGGACCTACGTTTAAAAACGTATAAATGTCCCTACGTAAAAAACAATCTATATCGCAACAACAACGGGCAGATGCTATAAAAAGATTTTATGTCACGAAGTTAAAATCGCAAGAGACCATCCCCATAACGTGTCTCTTATCTAATCTCGCAGCAAGGCAAACGCCAGCAGAAAACACAGAGAAGATTTTATTTTATTTTATTTTATTTTATTTTTTTATTTTCACAAGCTTACAGCTAATAACAAAAATTATTATCAACCTATTACAAGCTACATTTTTATTAATTCATTATAATTTAAGAAAACAAATTCAATTTTTGATTGCAAAAGAAAAAAAAGGACAAAATATTTTTTTTTTTTTTTTTTTTTTTTTTTTTACCAAAAACCAAAACCAAAATAATAAGAAACACACTAAATTATTCAATTAATAATAGAACATTAATTAAGTATGGAGATAAATGACGAACCACTTTCAGTTACAATTCTCAATATAACCTTCCTGGAATAAGCGTATTCTGAACATAAGACATCAAAATCGGTAAAAAGCAAATTATGATATTTTTGAATTCTTATTATTGGTGACTTTAGTAATAAATTAGAACGGTAAAGTGGAATTCTGAATGTTATAAAATTATTACGATTTGAACGAGCCGGGCAGTGAATGTTTACATTGTTCAATAGTAATTGACATTCTATTTTTCCACAAATAATCTTAGATAAAAATAGTTCATCCAAAAGGCACCTACGTTGAAACAAAGAAATCATCTTAAAGAGGTTAAGCCTTTCAATATAGGTTGAATGCTGTCTAGACATTTTGTACTCTAGATATCTAGTGAATTTCTTTTGCTGTTTTTCAATTTTATCTGAATATGTACTATAAATAGGGTTCCAAATAGTGGATGCATAATCAAGATTACTGCGAACTAGTGAATTGAATAGTGTTATAAATGTTTGAGGGTTTTTGAAAAACTTTCTGTTCGGAAAATAAAACCTATATTTCTTGCAGCCTTATTTACTAAAAAGTTGTAGTGTTTATCAAATAAAAGTTTGGAGTCAAACCGAACTCCGAGATCTTTTTGTTCATAAACTCTTGTCAATTCATTCCCCCCAATAGATAGTTAAACGCTATAGGATCTCTTTGACGAGTAAAAGACATAATCTTTCATTTCCTTGTATTCAAAGGAAGGGAATTTAAGTCACACCATTCAGACAAAATATTCACATCTTTCTTTAGCAATATACAGTCTCTTACACAAGAAATAGTTCTATACAGCTTCAGATCATCTGCAAATAGCAGCCCGGGAGATGAGAGGTTTTCCATTATGTCGTTTATATAAATAATGAAAATAAGAGGGCCCAACACAGAACCTTGTGGTACTCCTGACTTAGGAAAGAAAGGAAGGGATGATACGTTATTCAAAACTACCCTGTGTGGTCTGTTATAGAGATAAGATGAAAACCAATCAATTAGGTCATCGTGTAAACCAATTCTTCTCATTTTGTTTAAAATAGTAGCATGACAAACTTTGTCAAACGCTTTTGAGAAATCTGTATATATAACGTCAACTTGTTTTGTATTGTGAAGGGAATTAGATATATCATGCATAAAACAAGCCAAATTAGAAATTGTTGACCTATTTTTAATAAACCCATGTTGATTTGATATTATCAGCGATTTTAAGTCAAAAGAAATCATTTATTTAAGCATTTTTCGAAAATTAAGGACAATGCATTTAAAATGCATACTGGCCTGTAGTTTGAAATTTCGGAAATTGCACCATTTTTGTGAATAGGGGTCACATACGCATTTTTGAGGATAACAGGAAAACTAGCTTCTTGCAAAGACTTATTAAACAAGGTGGAGATCGGCCCAGCTAGGACATTGCTGCAATTTTTGTAAACAATGTTTGGGATACCATCTGGACCTGCATTTTTATTGCAATCTAAGGTATTCAAGATTTATTTATTTATTTATTTATTTATTTATTTAGCTACAAATTCAATTCTTAGCTTTTAAAGTAAACATACATAGGAACATAAATATAATTTTAATTTTAGTCTTGTAAATTGTTTCTTAATATTATTTTAAAATTTTTTGAGTTTAAATTGAAATCTATTAAATTAAAACAATTATTAAAATCGACACAAGCAGCAAAAAGTGGTTCATGAATACCATAGACAGTTCTATTAAATCTTAAATTTAAAAGTTCAAAATGACGGAAAGTTCTGTTTGGAACATTAATGGTTATTTTAAAAAGCAGATTATTTGAATCGATATTTCCATTTAATATGTTAAAAACAAAAAGGATGTTAGATATATTTCTTCTTTTACTTAATGTATCAAGGTTCAAAAGTTTTAAGCGACTGTTGTACGATGGTAGGTTGGTCGATCTATCCCAAGGAAGATACCGCAAGGCAAACAACAGGAACTTTTTCTGGACAGATTCAATGCGGTTTATGTTAACATTGTAACGTGGACACCATACGTTGCTACAGTATTCTAAACCCGATCGCACCAAAGAACAATATAGCATTTTTATTATATGCGGATCTTGAAAATCTGTAGCCCACCGACGCAAAAAACCAAGCATTCGATTCGAATTATTCACAATATAGTCAATATGTTTATTAAATGTCAGTTTTTGATCCAAAATAACACCAAGATCACAAACATAATTTACACTTTCCAATAGAACATCATTTATTTTATAGTTTTTCTGGATCGGCAGTATTCGACGAGTAAAAGTCATTACGTTGCATTTCGACATATTAAGCTCCATTTTATTAGTACGGCACCATTTTACAACATTGTCTAAATCACTTTGTAACCAGTTAGCTTCCCTTTCATTTTTATAAGACAAATACAATTTAGCGTCGTCAGCGAACATTTGTATATTTGACCGAACAATAACATTGCACATATCATTAATAAACAACAAAAATAGGGGAGGTTCCATATGACTTCCTTGAGGGACTCCAGAATAGACATTTATTTGTTTTGAAACTTTGTTTTTAAACAACACAAATTGAGTTCTACCTGATAAATAAGAATCCAACCAATTTAAAATCCAGATAGGCAGTCCTATCCATTTTATCTTTTTCAATAGAATGGAATGGTTCACACGATGAAAGGCTTTTGAAAAATCCAAATAAATGGTATCAGTTTGGTATCCGTCTTGATTTTTATTTATGACATCCGAGCAAAATTCCATTAAATTTGTAGCCGTAGATTTTCCTTCAGTGAATCCATGCTGATAAGGAGAAATTATTTGTTTCCAATTATTCTTTACGGCATCGAATACAATTTTCTCAAACATTTTTGGAATGCAGGACAGTTTGGCAATTCCTCTATAATTTTCTATATTACATTTATTGCCTTTTTTGTGTAAAGGTATAATAAAAGAACTTTTCCATTGTGTAGGAAAAACAGCACTTTTTAACGACAAATTAAATAAATAACATAGAGGACGAACTAAAACAGTTACGAATTGCTTTAAAACACAAGATGGAATTTCGTCAGGTCCAGAGAACATAGAGTTTTTCAGTCTTAAAATATAGTCTTTTATCACAGTTTCGTTGATTACCGGAGAAGGAAAGCCTAGTTGCGGAAAGTATTGCACATTTTCTTTCAAAGTATCACAGCTAATAGTATCACAGGAATCAGGTTTCTTATAAACTTGTTGAAAAAAGTCCGAAAACATATCACAGATTAAAGCAGAATCATTGGTAGAATTATCACAGTAGTTCATTAAGCTTGGGAACTTGGAAGACTTCCTTTTTGTATTAACAAAGTTCCAAAACTTTCGTGGATTTGTTGGAATTTCACGTCGAACACTAGCCACGTAGTTCTCATAAGATACTTTTAAACATAATTGAAGTTCCCTTCTGACAGTACTATAATTAACGTAGTCTGAAACAGAGGACGACTGCTGATACTTCCTAAACAGTTTCGTTTTCTTGTTACGCATAATTCTTATGTGTTTAGTTAGCCATGGTGGCCTGTCAAAATTGTTAGACATTTTTCTTAACGGTGTACAAACAGATAAACAATTATTTAAGTGGATATAAAATTCGTTACAACATTTATCAATATTAGTTTCAGTGTAAATTGAATTCCAATTATAAGTCAAGAAAAAGATGGATAATATAGCCGGGAGAGTGATGATTGACATATTAACAGTGATATTATTATTACTTTCAAGATGATTCTCAACTATGTTTACATTAGTTTCCGGATTGTCATAATTATTTTGAAAGAATTGTGAAAATGATTCGCATATTCCTCGTTGTGAAGAGACAATATTGTTATCTATTTTCATTAAGGAAGATATTGAATTTGTTGCTCTTAATTGATTGGTGTATGACCAAAAAAATTTTGTGTTAGATTTTAGATTAGCTTCCGTATTTTCTAAATATTTATCATAACAAACTTGTAATTATCTTTTACACTTTTTACGCAAATACTTAAATGTGTTTTTATCGTCTTCATTTTTAAACAGTTTGTACCTTTTATGAAAACTGTTTTTTTGTTGAAATAATTTGATAAGAGTGCGTGAGTACCAGCTCGGATATTTGCATGATTTTTGCTTTTTAATAGAAGTGAATGACTGTATTGCTTCATTAAAAGTTTGATAAAATGTATTAAACGAACCATGTGTATTTAAATTATTTAAAACTGTCCAGTCAGTTAGTCTGTAGTAAGAATTCATTTCATTAAAGTTGGATTTGAAGAAGTTTCTTTTAATTGTATCGCGTTCTGGAAGAAATCTGGTAATTTGTGTTTTAAATTTGATTAATAAAGGTGGATGGTAACGATCAACGGTAGATATCGGATTAGAGCAAAGTTGAACAGTGCAATTATTACTGTATGAAATTGAAAACAACACAAGATCAAGAAACTTTCCATCAATATTATGTACAGAGTTGAGTTGAGATAGGTTACAAAATGACATTGTTTCCATTAAAGCTTCTGCCTTGGGTCCAGAGTGACGAGAGGGCAACATAGTTTTTGTGGAGTGATGAAACTCCCAATATATCTCCAGGTAAATTAAAGTCACCCAAGTAAATGAGCGGAGATCTCTGGCCAAAATCATTTACTTTCTCAGAGAGGCTGTCAAATAAGTTCAAATAAATTTCTGGTTGAGTTCACGGTCTTATATAACAACAACATACAAAATATGAAGATATTGTTTATAAGCCGACACTGAGAGATCACAAGAAGCTGGCGTCGAGTCAAGTTATTATGCTGGCAGGGGTAATGTTCGAAAATTTTCCAAAAGGGTAAGAACGTCTACTTAAACCTACAACGCCAAAAGGGAAGCCTGTCAAGTTGGAGACTGAGACATTTGTTAGTAGGTACACAGTCATTACCGAGGATCTAGGAGGAACCTCTCTGATAAATTATGTATGAGCCAACTGCAGATAAATTAGCTTCCTTAACGTCGCTTATGATATTACCTTGTTGTCTATATTGTGCGATCGATTAAAACCTTTTGTCAACCATCTGATTGACATTTATCGGTGTGGTTTTTGGCCGAGCAAGTCATGGTCAATCATCAATCAAGTGTTCATCGTAATTCGTCATGTTTCGTCGCAGGTAAAAAAAACCATGAAGTACTTCTTTTTCCTAATAATTGAGAATAAATCCATGCACGTCTGTTGACTGAAATGAATTAATAAGTAATTATATTATAGTACAATCTAGTATTTGACATTTAGTTGGCTATCCTGCGGTACAATTATTATGTTTTTGAGTACATTTTTTAAAATTAACTTTTGGGCCTGTTTTCGTTTCAAATTTTAATCGATTGTCACGTCGTACGTCGCGTTTGTCAATGTATCTGTGCGGTTGTCTTTTCTACGAGCAATCCTTAACGTGAACAGTTTGCGGATATTTTTCAAACTTCTTGTGATGGGTAATAGTGATTCCTCAAAAAAAAAAACATTTATTGACCACCTCAAATACTTAAGGTTATCTTCTCACTGTGACCCTTCCCGTGTGTTTGCGAACAAAAATAAATTATTTCAAAAAGTTTGATGAGTTTACTTTTCATGGGTTTTTTTACAGTTTGAAATAAAAATATCTTCCCAGGCTCTTGAACTTCCCGAGATTTGAGATTATTAAAAAGATAACAGTAAGTAAATCTACGAGCGCACTAAGAGCATTAAGGAAATATTTATTAAGTGGCTAAGCAAGGTTGGCGGTCTTACAAAAAATCCACTCTCTCTTAGTATCTGAGAAATTAATAACTGTAAAGTAATACTAATTAAGCTTACAAATCTGAGCTTTCAACTGTGAGTAAATATAATCGAAAGTTTCTCCAGACTTAAAATGCCTAAACATTGAAAACTGCAATTATTTATATTAATCGAATCTAGTCGTTCATAGATCGCGGAAATTGCATAAATAACTTGTATTAATAGAAAAAAGCGGGGAAGATTTGAATGTTGTTTGTTTGGTCAAGTATTATTACCAATACAGCCGTGCTTTTTAATTCAAGATAGATTAAACAAATATTGTTTTTTTTTTTTGTTTTTGTCTGGTTTATAAAGTTAGAGAGTATGATTGAACAGAGTGCCTTAATTTTGTTATTGATAACATTGTTTTGTCACACATCATTAGCTCAATATCCATTTGTACCTTGTCCTAATATATTCAGATACGTAAGAGATAATAATAATAAAGTGATAGGATTGATAACAGTCAATGATGTGAATTATGGAGAAACTCAAGTGGAAATAGAATTATCGCAGCATGAATCAATAAATTCGGTAAGAACAAAATTAATTTAGTTAAATTTAACACAATTATTATTGTAAAAACGGATGTGATGTTAAACTGGACTGTTCTGGAATATATTCATTACATACCTGTTCGTTATAATGTTTTTTTTTTGTTGAATACTACTTGTATTTTTCGACATTTGATACAATATATAAATAGTACCAAATTACAAATATTTTTTAACTTTTATTATTTTATGTTATACATAGAAATTACCCTGCGCGTTGAAACATAGTTTTTGAAAGAATTACTATATATAGTTATTTTATAATATAATCCTATCGGGCCAAAGTTTTGCAAATACATTTTTGTATTATAAATATATTAAAAGATGTAATTTTGAGTTAAATCTGTCCATACATAAGAATTTTCGAAAAAGCGACCCCAGCACCATCTATTAGCGCAATTGAAATTGCCTCAGTCACTACTTACAACAACAGCTATTCGTCGGTGAAAATTGGTACAACAGTTTCCTAACGGTTCATAGCAAGGAATTTTAGAAAACAAAACGAATCGGTTGCCACCTCGGTTGTAATTATAATAGCCTTACAACATCAGATATCTGCCAGTGAAAGCTCCATTATAGAAGGTCTATTCGGTTCCCGTGGGTCCGCGAATAAGTATTTTTGAAAATATCTACCCCATATCCATCTAGGAGGTAGTAATATCATTACTGGCTGAACAGAATGGTGTAGCCTGTAGCTGTAGCCTGTAGCGTTGTCAAAGCCAATGTCAAAATGTAGCTCATAAAAGTTGCAAGCTCGTCCATAATGGAGTAGCACAGAACATCAATTTTCATTCAGGCATTTCGCTTTGTTTTGTTTTTTTTTTGTTCGTTAAATGTCAAAAAGTAGCAAACAGCGCACGCTAAAGTTGAAGTTGAGTGAACTTGTACTACTGATACAGTTACAGCTACAGCTTCAGCTACACATTCTGGGCGAAGGGTTGGTGTTGTCTCTACTTTGACAGTGCTACAAGCTACAGCTACAGCTACACCATTCTATTCCAGCAGTTAGTTGCTTCTTAAAGTATCGGCTATCTGTCAATGAAAGTCCTGTCAACATCGGTTTAGCATTGTTTGATCGGTTCATTTACACGATCATTTGGAATACAAATTTCCCTACCGCCACCTAAGGAGTAATTAAAATAGCCTTAGTTATGTGCTACAACATAAGCTATCTGCCAGCGAAAACTTCCGTCAAAATCGGCCGAGCATTTTCCGAGAGAGATTAGACGGAACAAACCCGTTATTTTGACATTACAAACAGACAACTCATTTTTATTGATATACATTTATGATGTTGAAAGCTTCTTTCTGTGACTTTTTCGAGTGAGATTCTTCAAGAAAATTTTGTTTGATACTACAACAGTAATCAGCCACATTCATTATGTGTTCATCTCATTGGCCTGGTACCTGTCATTGAGAATTTTAAGGTCTCAAAGTTCTCTCTTTGGTTAAAGTTAGTCCAGTCGGCATGTAGTTTTAGGTGGAAAAAGGTCGGAGGTCAATAAAACTTTTAGATGTTGTTGTTTTGATGGTTGATTCAACGCTTTCACAAGTTTTGGACCTTGAGCACCCTGTGTTAAATGCTAAAATAGGGGGGGGTGTTAACTTCTACCTTATTCCGGTTTTTCTGCTACAACTCTTTCTTTTTACGTTCCGAGGAAAAAACGTTTTGTAGAACGTTAAATTTGCTACAATATTGATTACCCAAGCATGTTGTATGTCACGTCGTTACAGAGATATGGCGAAAAATAATTCATTTGATGACCAAACTTGCAAAATTATTTTAAATTTTAATATAATTATTTTGTAATGAAACCTCAACTTCATGTGAAGATGATATCACAATTTTTTTGAGATAAGTTTTTAGCTATTACTGTGATGATTCCCTTAAGCAGACCGAAAGTGTATATTTTGAACGTCATTTATCACAAATGACTTTAGCCTATTCCACCACTGGTTCTTCAGGACGATGTCTTTTCTTTTGCATCTAGTTCCTTAAAGGGACAGCTCTGGATCCGATGTATTCAGAATTCGGCGTTAGTTCACCAAACCAGTATACAGCGGACACCACATGAAAATGACGATAAGATCTTGCGCCACCCCACCACACTAAATTATATTACGTTAAGTGTTAAATTTGTAATACTTTTTAATTTACAGGCCTACAGAGGAAGTCTCAATTTAAATGTTGATCAGAATCAAATTTTTAATTATATACAATCTGGAAGTCCATTCACCTACACGGTTAACTTTCCTCTTCAAAATGTTGTTCCTCATGTAAGTGGTATAAGACTCAATGGTGCCACAGTATGTTCCGGTCAACGAGGTTAGAAACAATTTTTTTTTTGTCAATCAAAATTATTTAATAAAAAACGTTTTCTTTATTTATATATATGTAGTTGGTGCACCGAGTACAACAATAACGTTGCAGCACACCTTAACAGCTTCAGCCCCTTCAAATACATATCATCAAAGAAATCCTGGTAGACGGCCGACTATTCCTCCAACGGCAGCGAATCCCACAAATCCCTTCCTCAATAATGGATATCAATATTATAACACACAACCAACAACCACCGAAAGACAATTTTACTATACAAGGAGTCCACAAACATCTATGCAAATCATGAGATCACGTCCTTCTATAACACCTCGATCTACTACAACTATCACAACACCTCCACCTACTACTTCAACTACTACAACACTTCGACCTACTACAACTACTACAACAATCCGAACTACTACAACTACTACCGCCAAACCGGAACCCGTTCTACCAACAATGCAATATATCAATTCGGTTTGTGGCCGGGAAAATTTTAATTTTACTGTAAAAAATCTTGCTATTCATGGTGATATTATCCCTAGAGCACGATTTCCTTGGATTGTTGCACTATTCAAGAAGGACTTGGGAACACTCTCATTTCAATGTGGTGGAAGTCTCATATCAACACGAACTGTAATCAGTGCCGCTCATTGCTTCTATTCGGGATTCGACGAGATTAAAGAAGAGGATATATTGGTATCCATGGGACGACATAACCTCACTGATTGGTCTGATTCTTACATAAGTCATGGTGATGTAAAAAAAATAATGCGGCATCCGGACTACAGACCGGAGCTGATAAATATTGACGCAGATTTAGCTATTGTTTTGCTAAAAAAAAGTGTAACGTAAGTACATAATTTATGTTTATAATTTTATATCGGTTCGATTTTTTTTTATAAAATTTTTTAATGTATTCAAAACCCAAGGAAAAGGATCTTACAAAATATTTTTCATATTTGTATTGAGAAGTGGGTGAATTAGACAAAAACAACCTGTGGACACCAACACTATTCTTGTCAGGACGCCTTTTTGTTAATTTGTGGCGCTCGACTATTTACAATCTTATGTTTATTCGAAAAACACTTTATTGATTTTTTTTGCTGGCACCAGGAATCGAACCTGTGCCTCCCACACTATGCAATTCTACATGAATGATCAAGAAGTCTGATGAGTGATGATTGGCGGTGGCAGCCATGAAATAGCAATAACTCCTACCAAAAATAGTGTTGGTGTTCACAGGTTTTTTTTTTTTTTTTTTTTTTTTTTTTTTTTTTTTTTTTTTATAATTCATTTTTTTTATTTTCAATTTAACTTATATCTACTTAAATGCTAGACAAAAACCTTAAAAACTAGCTTACCGAATAACTTAACTAACTTACTGGCCCCATGCGGGCGCTCTAAATTATACTATAACTATATATTAAAAATGCCTTTCGACGTAAAAACTAACTTAAATTAAAATTCAATATTTCTTAAAACTAAACGAGAAAATTCTTAAAAACTCGTTTTTCTATGACATTTTATATAATATAAAAACTTAAAACTACCCTTTACCTAAATAAAACTAAATTAACCTAAATAAAACTAAAATATACGTAATAACTATACGTAAAGAAGGTGTTCACAGGTTGTTTCTGTCTAATTCACCCACTTATCAATGTAAATTGAATTATGGAATTACTGCAGTATGTAATCTTACAAACCACCTTTCATATTTGTATTTTGTTTACTTTATTAGATTTTCAACTGCAATACGCCCGGTTTGTATGTGGCAAGGACCCTTAGATGTGCGTGATATTGAAGGCGTTTCCGGAATAGTTGTAGGCTGGGGCCGTGATGAGTCTAATAATGATGTAACAACCGCACCCAGATTGGTTACAGCGAGTGTAGCTTCAGAGATAACGTGTATAAGATCTAACGAGCAATTGGTGTATTTAACCTCAAATCGTACTCTGTGTGCAGGCAATCGTGATGGATCAGGTCCTTGTAATGGAGATTCTGGAAGTGGTTTAATGATACGAAATAGAAATAAATGGATGATTAGGGGAACAGTATCTGCTGCTCTGGGAAGTTCTATTAATCAGTGTAATCTTGAAGAATATGTTGTTTATACGGATATCGCAAAGTTTATTGGATGGATTCAAGTCAATATGTTATTATAAAATAAAGTTAAGTTGTTTAGTTTTTTGTAAAATAATGAAAACACATAAAAAGAATATAGAACATATTATTTAGATTAACAGAAATCGAGAAATTAAGAATAGTATAATTTTGGAACCTACATATGTTTAGGTATGGTAAGCTATAAGACCTTATCTTCAAGTATGTACCTCAAGGATTGTAATAATATTTCCTTAGTGACATCAATTTCGGTTGATAATTTTTTGATGCGTCATGAGTGGGATCTTATTGTTGTTCTATTTCCACAGTTTTCCATATAATATCAGATCTCGTTGTTAACAAATCACCCGTACAGCCATTCAATACCCGCTCATGGCGTAAGACAGTTTTGCATTTGCTGTTGTTCAAAAGTAAAGCTTGGAAAGCTGTCTAATTTAAGTCCTTTATATTTTAATACTATCTCCACCTGTAAAGAATTTTGTTGTCATATACAAGATGCCTTAACGTCAATGAACCGTGGCGAAAAAATTCTGGAACATTTACCACATACCTATTTCTGTTTTTATTGTTTGATCCGCGCCGTTTGAAATATTGTGACCCGTCAGCTCATGGGGGCATTCCAGTTTCTTTCTATCTATAAACAATTACATTATTCTTAAATATAAATTGTTTATAAGCCTCGTTCAGAGCTTTGATTTGTAAGCAATCATTTGCATTTCGCGTTATCTGATAATTGTACTTGAACTATGTAGATTTTTGCAAAGCTTTACAAAATAATCACATTACATTTTTGAACTTTTTAATGATGATTATTGATTAGCATCAAATAAAAGGCTGAAAAATTAAATTGATTCTCGTTTTGAAGATAAATCAGAAAAAAACGTGTATGTAAATAAAGATGACCAGACAAATGCTTCAAACAAGTTTTTGTGTGATTTTATCATTAATAGAAATATTTTCCGCTTGGTAGATGTTACATTATATGTTGTACATATATTTAGTCACACAAACGGACTCTCTGCGAAATGAGGACCTTCTTTAATGTACGTAACAATCTTTGGAGAGTAAGAAGAACCAAGCCACATGAGCTGCTTTCTAAAGCGATGGGAAAGTATTTAATCTTAAAACTTCTTCCAATGCAAAATAAAATTAAGAAAGAAAAATCATTTGTCGATCTTTCATAGATTGTTCGTGATTTCAGGGGGCTTCAGTGCAGTTAAAGTCTCACACTACTTGATACCGAATATTATCAAGAATGTTTTTTAAGACTCGGTCAAATAGAGCGCCGGGATTCTTTGTAAAAATTTTCAAACAAAATCTGACCGAATAAAAACCGAACTTCAAACAAAGTTATCGGTGTTGAAAAAAAAAATACGTCATGCAAATGTTTCTTCCACGGCTTTGAATCAAAGTTGAAATGCATTAATTACTAACATTGTTTTATTTAAATACGCTCTACTTTGATTTTAAAAATCCAGTGTTTATGCTGCGGCAATTAATGGTATCGGTCTCTGCTGGAGCGTGGAGTTTTTTTTCGCTCCAGAGCATTGTTGACTATATTGCCTCAAATCTGTCTACGGCATTGTCGACTTCGCTGTTGGTTAGGTTGTTGGTTGAAAGATCTTCTTCGATGAACGGAATCTTGCCCAGTTCATATCTGGTCGAACTTTATGAAGAGTTCGAGATCATGTCGTTCTGTTTCTATCCGATGATTCAAGCGAACACTTTGTTGAACTATCCAGATGGTCAGAGTCACTATCACCATGTCATGTGCCACACACGAATAATTCCGGGACTAAGGGAGAATGTTCGTGAAGTTGGACGTCACCAAGAAGAAATCTAGGATAGATGGAGTCCTGGAGTATGTGAATCTCGGTGGTGATATTACTACCAGTGAATCAAGCTCGTATGGTTATCCTGCAGCCAGTCCGCAATAGTCATTCCTTGAAGTGAGTCCACGTTGTCCAACTCCAATGGCAAAGTAAGTGTGATGGTGTGCCAGATCATTGATGACATGCAGATCGTGTCAGAATGTCAGTCCTCGATGCGTTCCAGGTAACACTTATTGTATACTGAGACTAGCGACAATGTCTCCGAATCCATCACATTGAATAGAACAAATCTTTAAAAATGGCATATTTGTTTCCTCTTGTATATACATTACAAAGGTATCTTATCCTACAGGTAGACCACGTGCAAAAATGAACACCATAAAAATATTTGATCAAACAATAAAGGTACCTATCCCAAAAATTCTGTTCAGCATCCATAAGCTTTAGCAAAAAAATTTGTCATTTTTTTAACTTAATTGGCTTATGTTGCTCGTTACTTTGAGGTCCGATTTTTTGTTTACATCGGTCTTGATGGCGTTTATTCTTTTTTTTTTAACTGTTCCTCTGTCAATAAAACATCAGTCTCGGCTTTAAAATGGCCAATTAATAACTTTATAGACTCTGCAGTCGCTTTTTTATGGGAGGCTCTTGCGATTTGATCAAAAGCACCTTATGAGTTTCAAGTAATTTATCTTCTTTTTTTGCGATGATACTTGCTTACCGACTGACTTTGAGCTCTTGAGTAAAAAAAAGTATTTACCAAAACAAAAATTTATAGGCCGGTAAAATATAATAGAATATACATACAGGCTACGTTAACTTTAGTACATTTAGGGGTACTCAATGTTCTCAGAAGCGGAGTTGAACATATTTATTTATTATATAAATCATTTTTAAAGATTCTCAAAATGTTTAAAAAAAATGTTAAAGAGTACCTTTTGTGAAAGGTGAAATATTCGTGCAAGTTTTCGTCTGTAGAGAAATTAAGTTTTGCACTTCTTCTCCGCTCGGTACATATGCATACATACATTTAAGGAATTTGTTATAATATTCAAAACAATTTAAATTAAATCACCTTTCTCCATGCCGTAACTTCACATATGAAGAGCCTGGCTTCACTTCCGAATTCTTCATCCGGGAAAACCAAAAAAAGATTGGAAGTCTTGCTATCTATCTTACTGTTATACATACTTACTGGGTAATCAGAAGTAGAAACCAAAAATCAAAACAAATGTTATCCAAGCAAGATTAGGCCCTTAGTAGTTACGACGAAACTACGCTGACCGTCATTGCCAGTTGACCGTCATTAGCATGCCTTCCCCTACTTATAATACATAATGTATGTGCTTTTTCTTTGCTCCGTGTATTTATTCTTACGTTTTTTAATACCAGGACTCAAATGGAAAAACTCCATCGATTTTGTCTGGCAGCATTTTTTACACTATTGGTACCAAAATATAACTTATTTACATACATTATCTACATATGTTGAGAATTTTAACAGCTGTTGGTCTTTTATTTTATTCAATATTACATTTGTTTTTAATTTCAAAAATTGAAAATTATATAAGCATAAGTGTGAAAGTCCTCGTGAATTTCAGGTTTTTAAACTTATAAGCAAGAAAATTGGCAATTTTTGAAGTTTTTGAAGTAAATTTATAAAAGCTTGAAAGTCAAAGGCTTTAAATTACATTTCATTACATTTCCAAAGTAAACTTGAATTATTGTATTTCAATTTAGGGTTTTACAATGCGGGATATTAAAATTATGATTCTCTATAGTAAGAAATCTTATGATTCTGGATTTTCTTGACAAACCTCGGACAATAATTATTGTTCAATAGTAGAGTATAGGCAAAATGTATCTGCTGTTGGGTTCTACTTTACTACCTGGTGGGACTGGTTAGCATATAGTCATTGACCATTCAGTGTTTCCCATCAGCGTATAATCAAAAAAAAAAAAATCTTTTCAAATATAAATTATTCATAAGGCTCGTGCAGAGCTTTTATTTTTGTGCATTTTCTTTTTATACAAGAGTATAATAATTTATAAATGCAATAGAACGATAGATAGAGGTTTTATGAAGCTTTACAAAATTATCTCGGCGGACTCTTGAACTTTTCGATGACTAATATCACAAAAAAGATTGTGCCGCAAAGTAAAATTGATGCTTTCTTTTAACCAGAATAAATATAATATACGATTAGGTCGCACAAACTTGCTCCTAGAAGCGGTAATTTTAAAATAAAACTATTACAATTACATAATATTTTTGATAATATGAAAAATCAGCACTAGCGAAGTATCAGTTCTGAAGAAAATTTTCTTCGATTTGTACGATATCGGAAAATTTTTAATCGAGTTATCCGTTCCGATGCACAAATCGGAAAAATCGCGATATAAACGCATACAATTGAACATCAAATATCTACCGAAGTTCTCCGACATCAAATAATTTTTTGCAACATTTAATACAAAAATATAAAAAAAAACATTTTGATATTTGTGGTTTGTTTGCCATATTTTGTTTTTAAGGGATCGCACAAAATCCCAAAATCTTTGAAAAACAAAAGCCCGAAAAGGCGAAAACCTAAAATTTCAAAAACCCAAACTTCAAAAATCCGTTCCACATCTACAATAAGATTTCCCAATGTGTTTTTTCGTGAAAGTGATCTGAAAGTTAGATAATGGAACAAATGGTTTTCCTAGCTGTTACAAAAGTTTTTCATTTTGTTATGTTCTAAAGAAAATTATGGACACGTACTTGTTCTTGGGTGCGGTTACTCTTCAAGTATGTATACATTGTATTTATGAAATAATTAATTGTAATTAATTTAATATGAAATAATAAACAAAATTAAGAGAACCGTAAAGTTATAAAGACTCTACTAACGTCCAATTAGTTCACATAGTTCTAAATTCATTAAAACAAGTTTTATGATAAAACGAGTTATAAAACGAAATTTCCTTTGTTATTTTATTAATTTACAACAATTTCCTAGCTACAAATGAAGTTTTAAATTTGCAACGATGTGATCGAATCGGTCGTAAAAGTCTTAAGCTAAAATTAAAATCGATCCCAAAACTTTCCATAAGCTAAAAGAACAGTGTATGCAAATGTTTCACAGAACATAATATTTGACATAAACCGCAAGGAAGGACAGTAATGACATTTGAGAACAAACTGCTTTATTTATTATTCTATGACAAACTGTGAAGTCTAAGAACAAACTGAAAAATTGCGATTTTCCAAAGACATAACCAACAAGAAAATAAGATGTAATATTTTATGTACCGATTAAAGTCCTTTGTCAAACAAGATATTAATATAATTTAAACGCATTAAAAAGGATATAGTATCTCTTGCTGGTGAAGATGGTTTCCAACTGGGAAGACGCCACATATAGCTTATGTATGCAGATAGCCGAATATTTTCAGCGAGTGCCCTTATGACTTGTTCCCTTATGACTTGTTTTACGGTCATCGCAAATGCAAGTTTCAGTGGGAACTAAATGAATTTGAACTGGAACGGTAAATCGGTTGCTACCGTCACATTGTTCATTTTCTTCGCTACAACTCAAAGGTCATAAACTCGTAGTTTTATTGGCAAATGGCAGGTAGAATCGCTATCAAACCACTCTGGTACTCTGGTAGTATCTACCGGAATTTGACCATTTTCGTTTCGTTTCTATTCTTTTGCGGTTTTATTCTGTTGCAGGAACACTTGCATATATTCATACTCAAAGGAATAGTTTTCATGTATCGGCCTCCCACTTATACGATGACTGCATACAGGGTGATTGGTATAAGATGCACCAAAAAGCTTGAGCGTGTAGGTGGAGTTAAGACGAGAAAAAATTCGTAAGGGAAGGGGTTCTATTTCCCCCCGTTTAGGCGGGAGGGGCAATTTTCTAAAACATTGACTTAAATCAGAAAAAAATTATTTAAAAACAACGGTGAATGATACAAAGCCTTGTTATATTTTTTTGGAAAGCCAGAAAACTACCCTTTTATTTAATTTTTAAATTAAGTTGTTAAAGTGAAGTTTTAAAAAAAATAATTTTCAAACTCAATGTATCTTAGTTTTTGAGAAATTAAGAAAAACTAGAAGTATTTTTTTCCAAGAAAAACACTTTTTTTTTTGGGTTTCCCAAATTTGACCTGCTCAGGCCAATTATTAATTAGGGGATCCTCCCTTTTTTATTTTTTATTACATACCATCTGTTTTTAATCAAATAATAAAAAAAAGAATTAACTTTTTACTTTACTTACTAGTTTTACTTTTAGTTTTTTTTAATTTCTCAAAAACTAAGATACATTTTGGCATCCGGTTTCCTGTTTTTGACTAAAAATTAATAAGAGCATTGAATTTTGAAAATAAAAATAATAGTTAATTACATAAAATTTTGGAAAATATTAGTTTAAAAATTTTTTTTTTTATTTTTTTTTCAAAATTTTGAGTTTGAAAATGAATTTTTTTTAAAACTGTTCATTCAAACAACTTAATTTAAAAATAAAATAAAAGAATAGTTTTTTTGCTTTTCAAAAAGATATAACAAGTCTTTGTATCATTCACCGTTGTTTTTAAATAATTTTTTTTCTGATATAAGTCAATTTTTTAGAAAATTGCCCCTCCTGCCTAAACGGGAGGTAATATACCCCCCTCCCATACGATTTTTTTCTTGTCTTAACCCCACCTACACGCTCAAGCTTTTTGGTGCATCTTATACCAATCACCCTGTATAAGAGTTTTCGAAAAAGTGACTTCAGCGCTATCTATATACTGCGTAATTGAAATAGATTTAGTTATTCCTTAAACCAGTGAATGTGCCGTCAAAATCGGTCCAACAGTTTCCTTGGTACATAAATAAGAATATTCACAAAAAAAGCTACACCAGTGCCATCTAGATTAATTAAATATCATAAGTTACTATATAACATCAGCTATCTGTCAGTGAAAGATACGTCAAAATCGGTCTAGTAGTTTCTGATCTGTTTATATAAACGGATATGCGAAAAAAGCTGCCCGAGCGCCACCTAGAGAGCAATTAAAATAGCCTATTGGCCAATGAAAGTCCTGTCATATACAGTTCTCAAGATTAGCCAGGACGAACAGACAGTCAGGCAGACAGACAGAAAAAACGGGAAAGAACAAAAAAGAAAAAAAATTATGCCAGGCGAAAATGCTCAAGATGCTGGTTTGACTTTCGAAGAGGAAACACAAAGATCCATGTTAGAATGTCAGGATGCATTTTACACTGAATTTCTTCATCGGTCTGAGGCCATGGAAGACATTGAGTCAGTTTTCTCAGCTCTTCAACAGAAAATATTGCTGTATGGAACGGAGGAAGAACTGCGTGCTGTTGTTCCAAAGCTTACCTCCACGCTTACAGAACTAACGCACGACAGCATCATATTGGAAGCTGGACGAATACGGCGTCACATGGAAGCTGCAAAAAAGCATTTAAAAGATGCAGAAATTTGGACAGCCTTAGAATTTTTAAGCTTCATTGTTAAGTGGGACTTTTCAGACTCATTGGCGATGAGAATTTATTTAACAATTTGCGTCTCAGTGGCATCATGTGAACGGAACTTCTCAAAATTAAAATTGATTAAGACATATACCTGAGATCAACAATGAGCCAACATAGATTGACTAATCTGGCAATACTTTTAATCGAAAAAGGAGCACACACAAAAAATATAGATTTTAATGATGTAATCCAAACATTCAGTGAAATAAAAGCTCGAAAGCACCTTTAAATAAAACCATTGTTCGTGTTTTTTTTTTGTTCTTAATTTTTTGTTAGGGAACAAAAAAAAACAAAACAAAAAAAAAACACGAACAATGGTTTTATTTAAAGGTGGTACACCCCCACCCCCTAACAAAAAATTAAGAAAAAAAAACAAAAAAAAACCAACAATGGTTTTATTTAAAGGTTCTAGCTTCACCGGCCTGGCAGGCATTGCCCCTTAGTCCGCCAGTGAGACTACGTGAGCAGCGATCAGAGCCCTTCTTTCGGAAACTCGATCTAGCTGCTTAAGAATTAAGAAGGTGGCCAGACCCACAGACTTCTGGATTAGGGGAAGGTGATAGAATGACGGTCACTTAAGGGAAAAGTATAAAAACTCACTTCAATTTTTTTTTATTTTATATATTTATAACATAAAATAAAAATTACTTACTTCTTAAGGTGTTTCAAAAGGAACGAATCTCCCATCACATATACTTTTGGAAAAAAAGAAGTATAAAAAAGCATCCAAAAGGACTGTCATTGCCCAGCATAGCAGACAATGACGGCCAAGACCACTGTCAAGATTTACTTGATAAAAAAAAATAATTTACAAATAATCCAAATTAACTCCAAAACGGCTCAGAGTATACCAGCGGCTGATCCTGCGAAGTTTTTTAGGGATCGGCTGAAGATAAAAATATGTTCTGGCAACGCCAGTAAAAAATTCAAATTTGAATTACGGTCAGCTGACCGTCATTACACGATTTTTAAAATAATTTTTATAAAAACCTCGAATTTTTTTTGAGAATACAAAAATATTGTTTTATTAACCAACTATTTGAACAAACAAAAAATAATAAAAAGCTAATATGTTTCTTGAACATTTATTCTAGACTTAAAAAACTATTTTTAGAAGAAAATTTTATTATAACAAGAAATAAAGCCAAAGCTGTAAGATTAAAAAATGCAGTGTTTTCAGCTACAGTATATTAATAACACCCCCTCTCAATCCAATAGTTTTAATTATTCTCGTAATTGATGAAATCGCACAGTTCCAAGCGACTTAGTAAAAATATCTGCAAGTTGTTCTTCGGTCCTCACAGGTAATATTTCTAGGAACCCGCTTGTAACGTGGTCTCTTATAAAATGATGCTTTACGTCAATGTGTTTCGATCGTTTGCACTCCGAATTTTTTGACATAAAAATGCATCCTTGGTTGTCTTCAAAAATTGGAACACTATAAGTTGTATCCAAGATTCTCATATCTGTTAGTATTCCTTTTAACCATATAGCTTCAGATGCAGCAGCGCTAAGTGCAATATATTCTGCTTCACTTGAAGATGTTGCTACAGTGGCTTGTTTTTTTACTTGACCATGATACGCAGTTGCCGAAAATTTGGAACATTTAACCACTTACTGACTTTCGATCAATGATATCCGAAGCCCATTCTGCATCGGAGTATCCAACAAAGATCTTGTTCTCATTACATCGATTGAACTGCAATTTAAGGTTCTTCGTTCCTTTAAAATATCTTAAAATCCGTTTTAACGCTTTCCAATGATTTTTAGTAGGGTTTTGTTGAAAACGACCCATGTATCCAATATGGTAACAAATATCCGGTCTCACACATAGCATTAAATACATAACGCTTCCTAGTAATTCTCGATATGGCTGATTTGTAATAATCTTATCTTCAGTAACTTAGAATGCCTTTTCCATTGGTGTTCTTGCTGGGTTACAGTTTTTCATTTCAAATTTCAATAATATTTTGTCGATATTTGCTTCTTGAGATAAATGCATTGATCCATTAAGTTTATCGTATTCGATTTTTATACGAAGAAAGTATTTTAAGTCTCCGCAATCTGACATCTCAAATTTTTCCGATAAATTCTTCTTTATATTGTTGACGTCCAGTAGTGAATTTCCAGTGATAAGTATATCATCTACGTACAGCAAAATGTAGACAATATCATATTTATTTATCTTTACGTATAGGCAATAATTATGTTATGATCTCTGTCATCGAGCCAAATTTTAAGTTACATGTTTGAAAATAACTTCGTAGCCTTAGGTTTTTATAGTAGCCTTAGGTTTTGTTGTCGAGTCAAATTTGAATTTAAATGTATTCGTTTGAAAGTAACTTAGTTTTCAAAACCATAGTAGCCTGGTTTTTTTTTATTTTCGCTTTCTTTCAAATTCATAGATTAATGATGTCATTTGAAAATAATCTTTTGTTGAAAGCGGTTATTCTGTATAATATTTTCACATTCAATACATTAGTTTCCAGAAGTTTCTGAAAATTCTTTAAATTACCAATGTAAGTAGTTAGTAAACGAATTTATGAATGTGTTATTTAATTTTAATCAGATAAAATAAAATCGTCTCTAAAATTCACAAAGATTTGGATTTTCTTGAAAGAATTATTTAGAAGGTTCGGCGATATTTGTTTGTTGGGGAAAAGTTCTAGAAACTTCTTGCAGAAACAATCTCACGTATCCAAGACTTATTAAAAAATCGTTGATTTTCTCATTCCAGCATCGAGGACTTTGCTTTAAACCATAGAGTGACTTCTTAAGCTTGCAGACCATGCCACTTCTTTCTTGTTGCCCTTCAGGGATATATATATAAATAAATATCTTCTTTTATATGTCCATGAAGAAAAACGGTTTTAACATCCATTTGATGAAATACAAAATTCTTTTGGACTCCCACTGCCAGAACTGCTCGAATAGTTGTTAATTTTGCGACAGGAGCAAACGTTTCTTCATAGTCGATGCCATATTTTTGGAGAAATCCTTTTACTACTAATCGTGCTTTATATCTTTCCGGCTTTCCGTCTTTGTTTGGTTTTCTTCGAAACACCCATTTGGTTTTTAGAGGTTTAATTCCTTCAGGTTTTTGCATTAATTCCCAAACTTCATTTTTCTTCATCGATTCGAATTCCTCGTTCACGGCCTTTACCCAATGCTCTCGATCTGAACAGTAGTTGATTTCGTCAAAAGTTTCCGGGACGTCATCAATGTTTACTTCATCTGCTATTGTATTGTAGGTAACGTAATCATCCATATATTTTCGTGGAACTTGGCCTCGCTTGCTACGTCTTAATTGTTCATTTTGTGCGTTCTCTGGTTCAATAGATTCAACATTAAATTCTTGAATTTCTTCTGCATGTAATTCTTCAGCATTGTTTTGATCAGCATCTTCTTCTTCGATATTTGCAGAAACGGCACCATTCAAGTTTTCCCCCTCTTGCCAGTTACTGCATACAGTAATTAATTCCGATGGCTTAGGTTCCTCAGCAGCTTCATATGGATAACTCATTTCGTTAAATTTTAAATCTCGAGCAATGATGACTTTCTTTTTATCGAGGTCCCAAAGGCGGTATCCATTTGTTGAGTAACCAATCATTATACATTCTTTACTCTTAGCATCAAGTTTACTTCTCTTTTGACTTGGTACCCAAGCAAACGCCTTGCATCCAAATAATCGCATTTTTTCCAGTGATGGCTTATTTCCATACCAAAGTTCAGCTGGGGTTTGGCTTTCTTTGAATGCTTTAGTTGGACTTCTATTTATTATGTAAGTCGCAGTAAGAGCAGCTTCTCCCCACATAACTTTTGAAACTTTCGATTCAATGAGTAACGTACGAACCTTTTCAACTAGACTTCTGTTGAACCTTTCCGCTATACCATTTTGTTGAGGTGTATATGCAACCGTTGTTTCAAGTTGAATTCCCTTTTGCTTGTAATAATTCAATTGCTGAGTTTAACAATATTCACTTCCTTGATCACAGTGAAGAACTGATATTTTCAGGTTGAACTTTGTCGTCGCTAGCGCCTCATACTCTCGAAATTTCTCAAACACGTCAGATTTCCTTTTTATTAGATAAATGACGGCGAAGTGAGTATACTCATCTATGAAAGAAACAAAATATCTGTATCCGTCATAGGTTGCAGGTGTTACTGGACCGTGTACATCACTGTGAATCCTCTCAAGAGGCCGCTTACTTCTTTCCCATGTTCCATTGAAGGGTTCTCGGCATTGTTTTCCCTTGACACAAATTTCACAAAACCCAAAACTCTTCACTTGTCCAATTCCCAGAACTACTTCACTTCGAGCCATTTGTTCCAGAGACTGTTGATTTATATGTCCGAGTCGTCTATGCCAAAGTTTGCTGTGGTCTTCTATGCACAGATTTGCACTAACGTGGTGTTTAACTTTTAAATTAAGCTCATATAAGTTTCCTTTGAGTCGTGCCACAATGTCTTCGTCATTTGTCTTGATAACCGCTTTTTCACCTTTAAAATAGACTTCCAGTCCAGCATTTGTAAGTCGTCGGACAGAAATGAGATTTTCTCTTAGATTTGGAACATACAGAACATCCTTTAGCGTTACTAACGTACCTCCAATTGTGTATCCACTTATCTCTACAATCTCCAATTTCTTTTGCAACCAGATCTTCCTCATTTTTAGCCACATTAATTTTGATTGGAGTTTTCAGAGCTTGAATTGTTGCAAATAAATTTCTTTTTTAGCAAGATGATCGCTGGACCCTGAATCTAGCATAAAAGACATTTCAGGAACGTGGTTCTGTAGTGCACCTCGATTTAACATGAAGCATACGTTCTTGCTGCTATTTTTCATGTCCAGGCTGTTGAGCTCGCCCTTTGATCCTCTTGCAAAGTTGGCTTCTTTCTTGATCCTACAGTTCGCTTTGAGATGACCGCGCATTCCACAATTGTGACTTTGCCATTGAATTTCCATTGTTTTTCTTTCTTTACAGCAAATGCAGCCGGGGGTTTCATGTCCTCATTAGCTTCTGTTCGATCAATTCTTTTTCGCTCTTCTGCGAGCAACCTTTGCTACACGAGTTGAATGTTAAGTTCTTCTTCTTTCATGTTCTCGAGAGCTGTTACCAGTGGATCATAGCTCTCTGGTAATGTCAAAAATAGTTGCGACACCAGATCACTCTCAGCTAACGTTGCCCCCGCTGATTTCAATTGTCTCACCAAACCATCGAATTCAAGAAAATGGTCCTTCATCAGTATACCTTCTGAAAGCTTAAGCCGGGCTAATTGCTACCTGACAATTGTTTGGCTTGATGCTGACTTCACTGCAAAAACATCTTCTAGAGCTTTCCACATATCTTTGGCTGTGTTCTTTTCTTTAACGTAGTCCAAATAGTCGTCTGAAATGCAGCTCACAATAATCGATTTGGCTTTCTTATGTTTTTCGTTGTATTTGTTTAAAGCAGCAGCATCTGTAGGACTTGGAGCTGAACTGGTCACAGCTTCCAAAACATCAACAGAATCCAAATACATAAATTTTTACCCGAAAACTCCAGTTTTCATATGCCTTACCATTAAATTGCATTATTCCATGTGGAACTTCTTTGCGTTGGTCGCCCATAACCTATTGTTTTATTAACCAACTATTTGAACAAACAAAAAATAATAAAAAGCTAATATGTTTCTTGAACATTTATTCTAGACTTAAAAAACTATTTTTAGAAGAAAATTTCATTATAACAAGAAATAAAGCCAAAGCTATAAGTTTAAAAAATGCAGAGTGTTTTCAGCTACAGTATATTGATAGCAAAAAATCACGTATAATACAGGAATGTATACTGAGCATATCATTTAAAAAAAAAAATAAAACATTTATAAATGCAATACTTACATAGATGTTGGCTCGGCTGAAAACTGTATCACAGTCACTGAATTTCGTAATTTGTGTTTTTACTTCAAAATCTGACAGATTTTTGAACTTGACAAACGTCAATGTTGTTTATTCGTTCTTCTCTATATATTATGTTCAAAATAATAACTAATTTCGCTTTAGTTACGCCAAAACTACACTGACCGTCATTGCCAGCTGACCGTCATAATAAGCATACTTTTCCCTAATTACTACACGTGGTGGTAGATAATAATGAAACTTGTAGGTAATATTTTCTTTAATTAAGTGATGTAATGTCACTAGCTCCTAGTGTATTATTTATTACTATGATTTAAGATAAAACAGAACAATTAAATCAACCTAAATAATTTATAGGTAGGTGTTTCAAAATACTGAATTAACAAAAATTAATTTTGAATTTAAAGAAGCTTTGGAGTAAATAAGTTTGAAAATAATTGGTTCCAGCATTTAAGATGTAATGTACCTAATACACTATGAGACAAAGGGTGTTTTCATAAACGTCAGACTAACAAAGATCTGCAATAACAAAAATGAATAAAAACACACTTTTTGAATAAAAAACAGTGTTTTATTTTTTTATTTGTAAGTATTTTGAACAAAGCTATTAAAATAAAAAGAAACAAAATGTTTACTTTCAGAAAATAAGTATTTTTCATCATTTTGTTGGTAGTCTTAGTTAGTCTGACGTTTATAAAAACACCCAAACTGCCAGAATTATGTCACCGAAATTTTTGACTTTGTATCATCATGTTTAATGTTTAATTTAACCTCGTATTTTATTTGTACAAATCCATAACTTGCCTTTTAATATCAATAGATAGTGTACCTAATCGTAAGTTGAAAAAAAAAAAACTCTAAAGATGACCACAGTCACTTGAAACAAGTTTTTGTGTGATTTTATCGATGAATTAGAATATTTTTCGCATGGTACATAAGAAGTTTACTGTTAGTAAACAGTAAGATGATGTTTAATTAAGCTGGTCGGCCTGAGCTTTTTTCATTGTGGGAATCACAAAAAAGTTCTACTTATGATTAAAATAATATTCAATAAGTATTTAAATATTTGATATTGAATCTAGTCATCCATTTCACACCGAATTGTAAATAAACTGTTCATTTAAAAACTGTTGTAAATAAATTTCTGAAAAAATAATGTTTGATAACAATCAATTAAAACAACAGATTTTTTAATGTTATTTGTTTAATCAAGTTCAGATTATTAAAATACAGACAATTTTCTAGTTCATGCGCGCAATTTAAGTGAGGAAATTTAAAAATAACATTTTAATTGCCCACCCTTGATTATTTTGTTTGGCTATTAAATTTTTAATTAAAATGATTTTACGAATTGCATTAGCATTTGTGATAATAATAACGTCACTTTGTTGCAAATCAATAGCTCAAACTCCAAGTGTACCTTGCCCGGATGTATTTCAATACGCAAGAAATGGTGACAAAAATATTGGATTAATAACTGTAAAGAAAGTTAATTATGGGCAGACTGAAGTGGAGATTGAAATATCACAATCCGGATCAATAAATTCGGTAAGCAATAAAATCTGAAAATTCTAAAGAAGAGTATAATTTAGTTCTGCTGTTTTGGACTATTTCTGTGAACTGTTAATGTGGTATTTTGTATTAATGAATTTTTTAATTTCACAATTTCGTATTAAAGTCGTTTGCATAAACTTGATATGCTTTGCGTAGTTTTCTTGTGGATGAGTGCTAGGTTGCTGCGCTAATTGTTTTGGATTCTAAAAATAATCATCGACTAATGTACCGTATTTATTTTAAATATTGTATGCAAACTTATAAAACTCTTTGTATTTAATCTTAAAAAATAAAAAAAGATTTCCATGCTTTATTGTGAATTTAAACAATTCCTAATGGTTATAACAGTTTAACTCAAACTTAAAGATTATTATTAATTATATTGATTGCCAACAATTTCCATTGCTGAGTTGACCAAATGAATCATCATGCTGTTGATGGTCCCATATGGTGATGTTGGTGTAATAATATTGAAGTGCTTTTTAATGATAATCTATTGGTAGTTCGGAACTACTACGGACTATTCTGTTTACGTTCATTTGACACTAAATGATAGTTCGAGTTCTGAAAAAAGGAAAAACTCGAAGTCAGAATCAAAACCAGAACTACGCATACTTGCACAGATTTAAATATTCAAATCGTGTAATGTCGTTATTTTGTTATTTGTTTTGAAAGAATGATAGAAAAATATTTTGCTTCTTGAAATAAATAAATAACACAACCAATATAGAACATCAATGGATAATTCGCATATTTTAAGTTGCATAAATAACTTGTTATCACCCCTCATCACCCACATTTTCCTCAAATGAAAAAAAAAATGCATCTGAAGTTTCACACATACAATGATATTCAAATAACAGAATCACAAAAGTATCTTTGCGTGTTCATTTGGTGTTCAATGATATTCAAATTAAAGAATCACAAAAGTATCTTTGCCATTTGGTGTCCGGAATCGGACAGTTTTGCTTATCGATTCCGGACTACCAAACGAAAACGCTATAAAATACATATGTGTTAAGGAATATACTGCATATTATCTAGATTCGAAGAATTAGTCAGTATTTCATTTCTTATCGTTTAATCTGCCAGCTCAACCAGCATCATATTAAGTTCCTTGGTTTATACCCAATGAACTGTCGGAAATGCTCTGCCATTTAACTTCGCACTTAATAAGTTCCTCGATACAAATGTTTGCTGACGATGTTCAGCTGTACAAAAGTTGTCCCCTGGGTCTCATTGAAGATGGTGCATTTACAATCAATAAGGACTTAGAAGAAATTTCCCGTTGGTCAACATGTAATGGTCTGTTCCTTAATCCTCTGAAATCTAAATGCATTGTCATTAGTAGAAAACTATTGAACATTAGCTATTTCCCTAGTTTATATTTGAATAATTCGAATATTTGTTATGTCGAAACCGCTAGAAATCTTGGCTTTTTGTTTAATAATACATTGTCTTGGGATATGCACATCAATGCTGCCGTCGGTAAAGTTTATGGAGTTCTTCGTAAGTTGTGGCCCTCGCAGTATTATACACCTCTTGAAACACGTATGCTTTTAGCTAAAACGTTAGTTTTACCAATACTCACATACGGGTGCGAAATATTTTGTAACTGTGATGCTGTCAGCAGGAGAAAGCTTAATGTCGCTTTTAACAATACCGCGCGTTATATATTTGGGTTGCGAAGATTTGATCATGTATCAAATTTTTCAATTCAAATATATAAATGTTCCTTTGATAATCTCATGCGCTTTCGAACCCTTATACATACTATTTTTCAATATTATCCAAACACAGCAACCCTGCAGTCTTTTCAATAGGATACAATTTGGTTCCTCTAGCAGATCCCTACAACTCACTCAACGCCGATTTTCGTGTCTAACCTCAGAGCGACAGTTTTTCGTGAACGCCATCCGATTGTGGAACTCACTTCCAAGGCACATGAAAAGAGTGAACGGTGAAGCACAGTTTCGTAGAGATCTACGTGTCTATTATCTAAATTAACTTTATGTCTTTCTTACCTAGAATAATATTATATTTGTTTTTGTTTTCTTCTTTTTTATTGAGATGTTATGTATTTTTACTTTCATTTATGTATGTTTTCTTATTTTTTTGTAATTTTAATAAATTAATTAATTGCATTAAAATATATTTTTTAATATTATCATAAAATTATAAACTTAATTCTTTTCTAAATTGCAATTCTTTTTTTTTTTTTATTTTTTGCCGATTTAATTATATTTAATATATTAATTTATAAATTATAATCTGTTTTCTTTGTATATATGATAAAGTAGTTTTCTTCAAATTATAATTGTATTAATTAAAGCCTTACACTAATTTATAAGAAGAATATTCTTAATGTGCAGGCATACATTGAACTAAATAAACTTAAACTTAAACTTAAGTAAATCCTACGAGTAAAAGAATATTGGTATAAAGAATTTTGTGTTAATCTGTCAGGCACAAGAATCTCTGTTCACAAATAGATCTTTACTCCGTAACCGTTTAAAGGTTTCAAATATTACGATATGTTTTCTTTTTTGTTTCTAAGGACTACGCAGGAAACTTAAATTTAAACTTCGACAAGGACAAAATTTTCGACTACATAAAATCAGGAAGCGCAGTTACGTACAAAGTTGACTTTCCACTTCAAAATGTAATTCCACAAGTCAGTTTTATAAGGGTCAATGGCGATACAGTATGTTCTGGACAGAAGGGTAATTAAAAATCATCATTCTTTCAATAACATAATTATTCAACTGCAAATGTTTTTATTTTTATTTTAAGTTGGTGCACCGAGTGTATCAGTAACATTAAAACACACCTTAACAGCACCAGCTTCATCCGATACGCCCCAACATACAGTACCACATAAAATTTCTTTTTTGCCCTCTAAGAATCTGCCTTGGGCTACGCCAACAAAAGAAACATTCAGTTCCAGTAAGTGAGATGCTTACATAATATATAAAAACATTTAAGATTAATAAATTTACGTATATTTTTTGCAGGGCCAACTTTTGGTTATCCGAATTTTTTGAGTTCTAGGCTTTCTCTACCAAGCCAAGCACACACACATGACCCGAAAAATCCTTTCTTCAATGGCGGCAAAAGCTTCCACTTTAATTTTACACTTCAATCAACAACTACAACAACACAGAGACCATTATTTGTTGCAAATAATCCCAAGAATTACCCAAAGTTTTTGCAAGCAGTAAGACCACCTTTTGTGACACCACCCAAAACAACGCCCGAAAGCTTCCATTTTACTTTTACACTACCAACAACAAGTACTACTACAACAACAACAACAACAACCTCAACAACCGAAAGTCCGTCTCGTTTCGACAGCAATCCTTTTGATACGGTCATTGAAGCACAACATCCTGTTGCAACTAATAGCATTAGTCCAGAATCAGGTCCTGCAACACGTCAATATATCAATTCGGTATGTGGCCGAGAAAACTTTAATTTTACGGTCAAAAAGCTAGCATTTCACGGCGATATAATCCCTAGAGCACGATTTCCTTGGATAGTTGCATTATTTAAGAAGAACGTGGGAACGCTCTCTTTCCAATGTGGTGGAAGCCTTATCTCAACACGAACGGTAATTAGCGCGGCTCATTGCTTTTATTCCGGATACAATAAGATTAACTATGAGGATATCTTGGTGTCCATGGGTCGGCATAACCTCACTGATTGGTCCGATTCTTACATATCTCATAGTGATGTACATCAAATTATTCAGCATCCTGACTATCGACCGGAGCTTCTTAATATCGACGCAGATTTAGCAATTGTTCTGCTCAAGAAAAGTGTTACGTAAGAAGTATAAGTTTCTGTAACGTAAACTATAAATTACGTTCCAATAATTTCAGATTTTCAATTGCAATAAGACCAGTTTGTATGTGGCAAGGACTTGTAGATGTGCACGATATTGAAGGTGCTGCTGGAATTGTTGTAGGTTGGGGCCGTGATGAAAAAAACAATGATCTTACAACTGCACCCAGATTGGTCACTGCGAATATAGTTTCAGAGTTAACTTGCATCAGATCTAATGAACAATTGGTCTATTTAACTTCAAACAGGACCTTGTGCGCAGGCAATCGTGATGGATCGGGTCCTTGTGATGGAGATTCCGGAAGTGGCTTAATGATACGAAATAGAAACAAATGGATGCTAAGAGGAACAGTATCTGCTGCCCTTGGTAGTGCACTTCAGCAATGTAATCTTGAAGAATATGTTGTATATACGGATATTGCTAAATTCATGGGATGGATTAATGCAAATATGTTACTTTAAAACTCTATTAGTTGTCGTAAGTTATTAAGATCCATTGTCTTTGCCCGGTACTAAATGTATAGTATGTATAAGCAATTTAAGTTGAAAATTGTCGTTTAGTGTAGCGTGATTTGTCGTGTAGTTTTCAAGCCAACTCGGTAAGATTTTACATGTTAACAGTTAACTACAACAAAAACCAAAAATACAGATAAATGAAGATAAATGTTTAAAAGGATGAAATAAAGATAACGTTAAAAATGAAATAACAACAGGAGAAACTATACACTCTTGCGAGATTCAAATATACCATTCGATTTCGATTCGATTTTATTAATGGAAAATGAACATTACAAAATTTTAGAGAAAGACAAACTATTTTGTAAATAATATTATAAGCTATTGTTAAAATTTAATTAATAAAAATTTAAATACTTAAATCTTTCAAAATGCCAATAACACGATACAAATGCTCACTCGGGAACGCGTAAGAGTGTAATTGTTTTGCTGTCAATTGGCAAAATAATTGTGTCATTACCCGTGTTTTTTTGGCAATCTATACATATCGTCGCCCTAGTATTAAAGTTCCGTAAACGCCATTTTTACATTTTTGGGAAATCGCATTTAAAGGTTTGGCAGTCTAGTGTGGAAAAACTGACCGAAGGATTTTTTTAATTTGTTTACACAGTATCTGTTTGTAAATCCTCTTTTAATAGTTGTTATCAGAAACCTTCCGCATGTTTTAGTTTTAAAAATATTTACATTTTTGTTCAAAATGAGTTTGCCGTATACGCCACCAAAATCAACAGTTTCTTTTTGGTCCATACACGTACGTCAAAAATCGAAAACACGGCATTTCAATACTAAAAACGTAATATAAACTCCTTGGGAAATTTGACGTTTGTGCCAACCATTTTTCGTTAACGTCAAATATCTCACCAATTAGAAGCGATAGGAACAAACAGAAAACAGATTTGAAAAGAGCGCACTGGAAAACATAAGAATGCTTACCCAAAAACCGCAATTTGGAGTGAAGCGAGAAAATCCCAAAAAAAAAACCCATCCGCAACTGCAACGGCAGCCGCGTTTTTGTATTTGAAATATGGTAGATACTACTAAACTGTCAGATAGAATGAAATAAAAAAAAAACAATTCATAAAAGAAGTGTTTTCAAAGAAAAAATGACATATTAAACTAAATCGTAAATTGTGGAAGGAAATGTGGTAATAAAAAACATGCTGATGACAGTTCACACTGAATGCTTAGCAAATGTCAAAATTGAATTCGTGTGAATCTGTCCAAACACAAAGTGACAAAGCGCGAAACTGAGCAAAACCTTAAAAGAAAAAAGAACTTACATTTCAGGTTATGTTTATTTTCAGATGTTATGGTAACAGAATAGACACTTAGTAAATGTAAGAACATCCAAATGTGCAGTTCACAAATTTCTTTAGATGGCGCTGCTCCATGGTTGTACTATAGAAATATATATACAATGCTAACACCTTCTACCTTTCCTTATAATCTCAATTGTCTTCTTCTTCTTCTTTTCAGCTGGATTTCTTTACTTCTGTATCGTTTTCTTGCTTCTTCTTCTCTTTCACTTCCCTAAAATATGTAAAATCTTCTGCAGCTTCTCTCTGATTGTCTTTGATCTTCTTTCTTTTGGATACGAAACTCTTCTTTTTTTAAACAAAGCTTCTGTAGTTGTCTTTTTTTAATTTTTTGAATCTTGGTATTTTTTTTTTTTTGATACTTCTGTTTCAATCCCGGTTTAGGCCCCAATTGTAGTTTGCGTCCTTCTTCAATAAAATATCGTTTGTATCTTTTATAATAGGTATTTGGATTTTATTTCCACAGCTTTATAATATTTAATAATTTATTATGTGAGTGCTCTCGATCGTTTCTATTTCTAATTTCATTATTTTCAGGATTGATAATAATAATCTAAAAGTAAAAACGTACTCGTTCGTATTCTGCATCGTAGAGTGTTCGTGTCGTAAAGTGTCTTGCTGAATGTTAAACCTCACCCCCCATATATATATTTCTTACACATAAATTACGAAATCCTTCAAAACATAGAGTATCTGTTGTCAAGATAAAGTGCATAAGCTCTGCAATATCAACGATTTTGATGGGGTTTTCGAATACCATTTGTCGATGACTCGGTAAGCAAAACGCACCTATGTAGTTGTAATATATATTACATAACGTTATTTTTAAAATGTTCTCTCACTTCCTAGAATTGTAAACGCTTATCTCAAGAAGATAATGGGATGATGATTCGAATAAAGTTCAAAACATGATGTGCAACCAGAGTTTTGATATAATTTTCAAAAAAAAAACACACCTTTGATTCAGTCAGCAAAAGTTTTTAACTAACGTGTTCAATCAATGAAAGGATTTTCCCGGAAGAACTTGAAATTCTAACGGCTGTTCCTATTGATATTTTTATTTAAAAATACATTTTCAGGGCCGGACTAGCTAAACGTGCAAGCGGTGCAATTGCGCAGGGATACAAAAAGAATGTCAATGTCATGATGCGAGTTGGCTAATTGAAGAATCGGTTTGCTATTCTACAAAAAATAACCAACAATCGCGAACCAGGGGCGCTTATGGTGAAGCTTGCACAGGGCGCTAATTGTACTCGGGCCGGCCCTGTAAATTTTACCACTTATTATAAGGAACATTTAAAAAAAAAATCCATTATACAAATAAAAACATCTATAAAGCAGATTATGCGGGGATTTTCTAAGAGTAGCGACAGGTAGGGCCGGCCCGAGCAAAATTAGCACCCTGTGCAAACTTCGCCAACAGCGCCCCTCGTTCGCGGTTGTTGGTTGTTTTTTGTAGAATAGCAAACCGATTCTTCAATTAGCCAACTCGCATCATGACATTGACATTCTTTTTGTATCACACTGTATTTTATAATGGTTTCAATGTGTAATCTACATAGTTACCCATTTGATTTTTGAAATACTTCTTAAGTCAAACCAGAAATAAATTTTTATTTCTATAAGTTTCAAAAAATTGTTGAACCTATTACAAAATTTTATAGGCATTGAACAATGTAAAAAAAAACTTTGCTATTTTGAACGCACAGCCATCCAGCTGAATCAATAATAATTATCAATTTGATAATGATTCTTTAAATTTATTCAGCATCAAATTGGATGCTCAAAACACCTCTGAATTAGCTTAGTCGCATATACCTACACCTACATATTTGCAAATCACTGTCTGTTCCATAGTCGATGATACTGTCAAACAACATTTTAATTTTTATCAATCGCTAGGCTACCCTTTACTGTTGACATCAACAATTTTTTGACGTTTTCTGTTCTTTGACTATGATTTTGTTTTTATGTTCAAAAAATATACCTACCTAGAAGGTAGGTACATAAATTTCGCACATACATACCTTTTTCACAATTTTTAATTCGTTTTAATGTGTACCTACCTACCTAATTTATAAACTATGTACCTACATACATATACATATTATATCACAGATTTATCACTTAAAAAAGTTAAAAGTTTTAATTTCTAATTGAAAAGTAGCTTCAAATACTTTTTTTTTTAAATACCTACCTACCTACCTAAGTACCTACCTATCTAATAAAACTAAAACTAAACACTTTATAATATTAAAAATTATTAATGTTTGTGTAGGTACTCGACTCGTAGTCGTATGTATATTTTTCCCATTAAGCTTATTTTATTGTTAAATCATATCAAATGAAGTTCCGAAAATGGGGCACTAAATAAGAGAAAAAAAAATCCATTCATTACTGATAAACCAACATCCTTATGATAATTCATAATCATCAAATAATTCATTTTCATTATATTACTTTCAATCCTATTTCCCTCCACAAACTACAATGTTCTTACTTCCACTCGATCGCTTCAACGATGAGTAAAATCTCGTACGTTTGCACTCAAATTGTTCTATACGAATTGAGGATTGAGTTTATTGTTTTGAGATTTTTGCCTTTGAAAATGTTTGAGTGCTTGTGCCATTATTTTTCTTGCACTGACTTGGTTCTTGTAGGATTATTTTTTTATTTTGGCTTCTCTTTTAGTTTCAATGTAGTTCTTGTACAAATGTATAGATAGCTGGACTGGATTAGTACGGTAATTTTTGAGTGGGTGATGCTACGACACAGTGGAGGCAGAAAGTAATTTAGTTACAGTAGAGATTTTTTATTTGACTTTATATGTAAAAATGTCTTTATATGTAAAAAGGTCTTTTGCGTGAACTGATGAAAAAATTTAATTTGAATCATTTGAAATGAGTTGCGTTTAAATAGGGTTCAGAAATCGATTGGAAGCTGTTGGGACGAACTTAAATCTAAAGATGGGTATAGAATGTCGATTATTTTTTTTTTTTATTTAGCCTTCACAATGCGTCCCCCAATCCTGGCACCCTGTGCATTTGCACATGCTGCACATATGGTGGGTCCGGCCCTGGCGACAGTGCATCTTTCATTAAAAAATGATTTAAGACTCGTTATCTTCTACGTGAAAAAATAAAAAGTAGGTACATTAAACATCTAAGGCGATGCAATTAAGAAGTGTTATAAGGTTAAAACACACTTTAATCTCATAACCTGTTTTTTATAAATCTTTAAATATTAACAGTTTAATGAAAACTTTATATATATTATTTACCAACAGCAGTCAATAACAAGAGAGCTTTCTGAAAAGCTAAGATTGCTGTTGCATTCAATTTATCAGCTAAGATCGGATCTGAACAGGCCCGGCGCAGTGTCCGAGTTATGATCGTTAGAATCAACGGATAGATTAAAATTGATAAATCAATATGTTTTTACTTATTAATTATTTTCGTAAAAACGAATGTGTTGTAAATTAACAGTGAGTGTACAAAATTTATATGTATATTAGAATATCACATCGTTTTGAAAACATTGCTAGAAAAAAGCAAAACAAAATGATTATAAGATTCGATATTCTGGTATCAGCAAAGATAGTGATATTTGCAACAATTTGTATATGCAATAGTTCAGCAGTTCAAACCAATCACATGCCGAGCATACCTTGTCCAAATGTGTTTTTATATTCGCGCTCAGGAAATAAAAGCATCGGATTATTACAGGTCAATAATGTCACATATGGACAGACAATTGTTGCTGTTGAAATATCCCAAGAAAAAGTTATAAATGCGGTAAGAAATAATAGAAATAGTACCGGTTTTGACGGGACTTTGGCAGAAAGCTTATGGTTATGTTGTAGCTCGTAACTTAGGCTATTTTAATTACAGTCAAACTTCTTTATAGCGAACTTTCAAGGGAACAAAAAATTGCTTCGTTAAAGAAGTTTTATACAAAATTCCTTATAGGTATAGAGTATAGAGAACGTCATTTTTTCACTGCGAGAGCTCTTTTGAATTAAAATGTAATGATACAAAGAAAAAACTTATTTTAAGGAAATTTATATCTTTTTAATTTTTAATTCAAAACATATCAATATTTGATTGCACATGAACAGTTTTATTTTTTTGTTTCATTATAGAAATCTTCCAATTTACTATTAAAATATTTATACAATGTATATAATGAAACAACTTTGCCAACAAAATAGGTTCGTTATAAAGAGAAATTCGCTATAGAGAAATTCGTTATAAAAAAATTTATTCATGCAATATTTTTAAGGGGAAGGGAAACGAAATGCAGCTCGCTATAGACAAAATTACGTTGTAAAGAAGTTCGTTCTAAAGAACTTTAACTGTACTTCCTTAGTGGCGCCAGGGTCGCTTTTTGTCGAATATTCGTTTATATGAACAGATCTGCTGGACTGACGGGACTTTTACTGACAGATAGCTGATGTTGTAAGGAGTAACTTATGATAGTTTAAGTATACCTCCTTGGTGGCGCTCTGGGGTGTTTTTTTTTATTCTAATTTATTGACTAACGGAAACTGTTGAACCGATTTTGTTGAAATTCACTGGTAGACACTAGATTCCACATGTTGTAAGGAATAACAGGCAATGAAAAAGTGTAAAACAAGATTTTCAAGAAGTTAATGAAAAGTGCGCCAGGGTTCAGAGAGGTCAACATCCCAGCCTCATTGGTGCCACAAAAAAATGGTTAACAACGATCAAGAAGACCATCTGAAGAAAGTATTAAAATTTAAAAGTATTTTAATTTAAAAACTTAGGGCACATTTTTAGAAAAGCATAGTTTCAACTAAGTTCGGCCATAACCCATGAAATAAAGTTTTCGTTTTTTTTTTGAAAATGGCGGCAAACCACCATGATTTGTTTGTAATTTTTTTTTTAGGGTTGGCTCGGCGGCGGCCAAGGCCAATTTTTCTCCTTTGGAATACTATAGAAGTATAGAATATAAATACAATACCTATGAGTGCTTTACAAAGCCCCATGACAAAACTGAGGTACATATAAACGGCACACGTGACATGGGCTAGCGCCCCCACTATTTCCAAAATTTGAAAAATGACCCTTATTTTCGAGTGCCATATCTCGGTATTGCAGCAAATTTAACGCTCTACAAAACATACCTAAATGCTTTTGCCATAGAACGTAAGAAACAAAAATTATAAACGAAAAACTGGAAAAGGCCGAAAATTTTGCAGTATAGTTGTATCAGTCTGCATGTCTCATTTTACTTTTTAAAAATCATTTTCAGAACAACAATGGTAAATTATCGCTGAATTTCAACAGAGACAAAGTGTTTGAACACATAGAAGAAGGTGGAAATTTCACCTTCAGAGTTGACTTTCCTGATGAAAATGTTATACCTAAAGTAACTTCGATCACAGTAAATGGAATAAAAATATGTTCTGGTCCGAAAGGTAAGACTTTTCCTTTTTTTAAATTCTATAAGTAGGTACCTAACAACATATTTTTATTTTAGATACCTCACCAATCACAAGCACCATGTCACTGGAATATACCCTTAGAGCCTTCAAATCCAATTCAACTTCATTAGAAGAAGTCCAGGGGAGCACTGATTTCAGACTTAATATTTGGTCAAACTACATTCCGAGTAAGCATGATGTGAATAAGGACAAAGAAGTAATTCAATACTTGAAATAAATTTAATTTGTTATACATAGTTCCTGTTCCTGTCCCTGACGATGGAAGTCCACCCAATACTACTACTGCTAAGCCATCAACACATCGTGCAACATTCGCATACATTGATTCGGTTTGTGGAAGAGAGAATGTCAATTTCGATATTAAAAAGCTCAATATCAAAGGAACTGTCATATCTAAGTCAAGATTCCCATGGATAGTTGCAATTTTCAGTAAAATCGATGGGGATGTCAAATTTCGATGTGGAGGAAGTCTTATCTCTACGAGAACAGTAATTAGTGCAGCTCATTGTTTTCATTTAGGTTTTGAAGAAATAAAACGTGAGCAAATTGTAATATCATTGGGTAGGCATAATTTAACAGACCCGTCAGATTCTCACAACATCGATGTGGAAAGAATCATAATTCACCCAGACTACAATCCTACTTTAACCAATTTTGATGCAGATTTAGCACTCGTTCGGCTTACGCAAAGTGTCATGTAAGTATTCAAATTTATATGTTTCTAAAACTTAAATTTAAATATCTTATTTAGCTTCACAACTTCGATTAGACCAATTTGTTTGTGGCAAGGACCATTGGATGTTCGTGATATTGAAGGTATTTCTGGAGCGATAGTAGGCTGGGGTGCAAATGAAAGAAATAATATATCAACCGTTCCAACATTGGTCACTGCAACTATTGTTTCACAGATAACTTGTATTAGATCGGATGACCAATTCTATTCGTTGACGTCAAAACGTACGTTATGTGCAGGCAATCTAGATGGAAGTGGTCCATGCATGGGAGATTCTGGCAATGGATTAATGATAAGGAATAGAAACAAATGGATGCTGAGGGGAACAGTATCAGCTACTATAGGCACTCCAGTAAGACCATGTATTTTAGATCAGTATGCAATATACTCCGACATAGCAACCTTCATTGAATGGATAAGAGGAAATATGTTATTGTAATGATTTAATAAATTAAGATATATAGTTATTTCATATTATGCTAAACTTAATGTTGGAACAAACTTATTGCAATGCAACATTGGCGAATGCTAAATTATTTTTTTATCTACCTGCTGATATCTTGTAAATGATTTTATTCTGCAAAAATCTTTTGGTTGATAGTTGTGAAACTAGTTAAAAGGTTTAAAGGAAATAACAACAAATGAGTTTGATGATCAATTTCTCCGCGATAGGAATAAAAAAGCTATAATAATAATAATAAATATGTGTACATAGATATAATATACAATAGCTTATATTAAAAAATAAACTGAGTTTTGAATATGAATATTCTAATATTATATCAAATAAACTGAATTCTGGGATACAAAGCCTAACGTTACGTAATAAACGAAACTCAATCAAAATCGTTTGAGGTTATTTATTTAAATTTTACAAAACATTTGATTTTTTATTACATAAAGGTACCTACTATACATATTAGATTATGCTCGATCGATGACTTTGATAAGTCGAGGAAATGTGCTATTTACTGTTGCCATAAAAAGCAAACTTACCAACATATTTTTTTTTTTGGTTCAATGGTTATATCTTATATTTATATTCATGTTCATTTGAGCCCTGAAGTCAACCTTCGCTAGAGTTGCTCAAAGCGTTTTTTGAATAAACTATCTTTGGTGAGCGATTTCTGGGTTTTTTTTAGACTTGGGGTCACAATAAACGAGGTTTGTTCGGATAACGAAGTTGTCAAGTTGTAGGGAGACCATTTCCAACACCTATCTGTTAAGCATTAACATATTGTAGAATAGAGAATCCTACCATAGCAATACCTATGTATGATATATTATCTTCCACCCCTATCTCATCTACCTACCAAATTCGAAAATTTTCATGAACTAATTGCGTTACACCTTTTTCAGTGTAACTACCTAACAGATAAACGTACATCAGCATCCAACTCAACTTTCAAATTTCACACCACAGTTGTGGCATACAACAAAATTCATTTCGCTTCACTTTAGTAAAAGCAAAATATTTTATTTCTAAAGCAAGAAGGAGCTTATTCGAATAAACAACGCCCCCTAAGAAATAATAGCGAAAGCTAAATATCCAAGTGAAAGCTACGGGTATAAAAGGAACAAAATGAAAGCTTATAGTTGGTTGTCGATTGAATCCACGGTTAAACAAAAGGCGCGATCGGCGGATAGAAAGGAATTCAAGTTAAGCTCCCAACCAAATGAGTACTGCCTCTCAAGTAGTCCAACAACAGAAGTAGCTCAATTAATGGATAGTAGAGAAAAGAACCAGACGAGCGAAAAAAAAAAAAAAAATAAGTATTATAAGTTATCACATTTAGAGTCTTATAACGAAAAACAATTGAGATAATGTAAATAAAGCGAGAAAGTAGATAGCAAACGTTCAATAAACTATGTAAAGTCTCAAAAATATAATAGCTAATTTTCATTCATAAACGAATCTGAAAATCAAATGATTGACGAGTCGCACCTAATTGTCACTGAACAAAACGAATAATCTCTTAACGAGAAAAAAAGAACTTATGTAAAAAGGTATTCACTTTTATTGAAATTTAGAACATGTAGAAGAATACAAACTTCAATCAGAGAATTATATGTTAACGAAAACAAAGCATGAACCGAACAACTTTGCTTGACATGACTTGGATATAATTTTCAACACGATTCTTTCATCACTTCCTCAAATGTCAAATTATGTGACAGATTGACATTAAATTTCTCATACAATTAAGAAACATACTTACACGAAACTTACCATTAACCATAGAACACGACATTTACAAATACTTACACTTTTAGTCATAAAATGACTGATAAACACGTACGAATTTTAATTGCCATCGTAGATGTCAACGACAGTCCTATACGGACACTTAGAAGACCATACTTACCAAAACTGAACATAACACACTGAAACAGAAACAATTTAACAAACGATAAACTTTACTAAACATACAAATACTTACCACCCCGGAAGAATAAAATAATTACAGAAATACTTACACTAACACACTTACCTCACCTGAAAAGAAACAAAACTGATACACACACGACAAAATACTTACCATTAAATTACACAACTCATGTCAGTAAAGAACCCAAGTTTTAGTTCTATCTTTGCAAGGAATAAATTTTCTCATCAAGCAATAATCGAAAAATTCTTATAACTGAGTCAAGAGACGTACCACTCGACCCAGTCATGCCACAAACAGATACATTTTCAGACGCGATCGTAGTGTAACGTGGTCAAATGAAATAAGTGAAACCAAACCGAGAAGTTAGTTGCCACAAATTTAAATTGACCAATAGGAAAATGCCACGACGACAGTTTGTCCCAAACGGCTATTCAAACTCCATACAGATACACATAAACGAATACGTAACGCAAAGCAGAAAAATTGTAGCTTAGTTAAAAGTCTTTCCAATTTAGTCCGCCACAAAGTTAACTTCGTGCAAGAAAAGAAACTTAAAAGATATAAAATTAATAAGAAAAAGTCCACTAAAGTATTAAATAATATAGAATAATATAAGGAATACTCACCAATAATAACAAACAGTAAGTAAAACATGTAAAAAGAAAAAAGAAACCATGAAATAAGTTAGTTACTCAGCAAATTTTTTTTTCTTCGACGTCCGACACATAATCAGGGTTTTAATGGCTAGACATCAGAACAATCCATTTATTCCTCAAATTGTTTGCATAAAAGACGAGAACGGTGGTGAAAATCAACACTGCGTACACACAGAAGACGCATCCGAGTCACCCAAAGCTGTGCGCAGGATTTTCACCAACGGAACCAACTTCGTCATTTCACGGAAAGCTAGCGATATTCGCTTAAAACCAGCAGGAAAATCCGATGAGGATCTCCTGGAGCAGCAGCTGTAAAAAAATCACGAAAAAAGCAACAACTTACCAGGTAAAAGTTTTTTTTTGGTTACATACGGGTGCTCTCTAAGTGTCCTTATTGGAAAACCACGAGGTCTCAGGTTAAATTAACACAAAAATAAAAAAAAAAGACAAAAGATTTTGTTAATTAACCATTCCAATAGGAAACTTAGATCACCTAAAAGATAATATTCGCTAAAAAAAAAAAAAAGAAAAAAAAAAAAGAAAAAGAAAAATTAAAAAGACGTATCACGAAATAATTATAATATACTTACCCTTAACAAAATACTAAAGTCTATTCTCTTTCTTCAGGTAGCAATCTTGGTGCCAGAGCAAATCCCCAGGCATAATTGTACGCAGGAATCAACTCAAGGAGCGGACTCAACTACGTACCAAATTACCCAAGGATCCTGCGTACTACATTGCCAAGGCACATCGTTTTAACCAGATGCTACTTGGTTTTTTATATTGCAAATACTCCAAAATTAATATCATAAAATGATGTGACATACATACCTAAATGTTAACGTGCTCACACTAAGTGAAAATACCTGCGTCTTGATGTAAGACATCATCTTTAGTGTCCAGAATGTGGTTGGAGATTCCCGAGATATCATCTATAACCACAGTAAATATTTTTAAGAAAATCTGAAAGAAGCTGTAAGTGATTTAAAAAATTTTATATTAAGCATAGTATCTTAAATATATCTTATCCTAAGAAGTGAATCAATGAATCAGAAAAACAAAAATTGTGTATCTATTACCTATATTACTGAAATAGCTAAAAATCATAATTCGTTACTTACCTGGTGCTGATTAGTATGAAAGTACCTGAAAGAAAAGAAAGTGTATAAAATTGTTTAAAGAAAGAAAAAAGAAGATAGTAATTTGAAGTGAGAATTGTGTAAATAAAATCACACAACTCAATCACCACGTAATTTTAAAATTCACTTACCTATATAAGGAGCGATAGTAAAAGCAGAATTGTCACAAAAGTCCTTGAGTGCAATCAACCATAGTTTTCGACGGTATCGTCAATTAATTTTTTTTTGGAGATACCTAGTATCCAAAGAATGTAAATTCTTCCTGGCGTAGTCCAGTCACTTTTTAACGAATCAACGTATCCATATATTTTTTTTGAAGTCGTTTATACGACGTGTAAATTAATTTTTTTTTATTTTATAATTATTCCTACACACGTAGAAGGCGAAAGCATCATAAAATTTTTTTGTTTTATAATTACATACCAGTAATTCGGTTTGATCAATGTTCAGTACTTACTCCAGGTCATGTTTTTTTTTTGAAAGAGATTCCAAAACCTGTAAGGGAATTGACTTCAGTTATAAAAACTTTAATTAAATAATTAACTTTGAAATACTGTTTACTCACTTTGGGTGTATTACCTCATTTAAGTTACGTTTCGAACATAAGACGGATTCGGAGTTGAAGATAATCTGAAAAGAAAAGGAAGTAGAGACTGATGAGATTAAAGTGATGGTTTCTTTTCAACGTGCGTATATTTACGGGTGATCATTAATATCGATCGGGTTAATTTCGAAATTCACTTCAGTACCTACGTCTAAGGCACATGCATACGGTCTTGATTGGTTGACTACGGTCTAAATACAAGATAAAGTTAATATTTTATCTTGAAACGAAGTTTAAGATACTATCTATTTTACAAGTCGAACTACTATATGTAGTCATCACTAATTTTTTCACGTTTTTTTTTATTTTGTTTATTTAAATTTTAAATTGCGGTTCGAAATACGGAATCGGTCATTCGAAAGTGTAGGGTTACACTAGATATTAAATTTAATTATTTGTTTTTATCGTTTTGTTGTATACGTTATATCTTGTAAATGATCAAGTCGATGAATTGATGTTAAATAAAACATACTTACCACCGGAGGTCCGAGTTAATCACTTGGCCTATAAGATCTAGGTACTGATTATACTATATCAGTACTAATACTTACTCTGAATATCTAAACGACTGTACCCACATTCAATATAATCTGTAGGAGCCCATATAAGTCTTTAAAAGCAACCTCTAACCGAAATTGTATTCGAATTACTATAATACAAAAATTAGAGGAAAGGTGCACCTTATCTTTAAGTAGATTTTTATTAAATTTTGAATATATTTTATAATATTTTATAATTATATATATTTACATTTCATTATATAAACATTGAATTTACAGGTCATCGTTGAATTTTATATGTCTTTTTACCGCGATTTCATTGATCTAATTTTGCTGATCTATTTTAAATACTGCTATTGGTTGTCTTTTGGGAATTCGTGGGAGTGCATTGCACTTTAAACTCTTGAGTTTTTGCTTTTGTGTTTGAAAGTGGTTTGAATTTTCTGAAGATTCATTCCACCGGGATATATAGTCTTGAATTTGGTGTTCCTCTTAGGAACCTTGATCATTGGTCATTCTATCGGTCGTTTTGTTTTGTAACCGTGGTCCCGAACGAAATTTTATCACATCGTGACGACTAGAGCGTTTATATTATCCTATATACTATATAGAGGTAATTCGTCATAATCCGTTGCGATAAAATAGCTGTTCACTTAACCGATTAAAGTTTAAAAGTCGTGTTGCGTTAAAGAATATCTCGGACAACTTGCCGAAGTTATCCCAGGTCGCGAAAAGGGGTGAACCGTGATCACTACCTACGTTACTGTTGTCTAAGATTCGCTTACATGACGACTTAGTCTTGTTGTCATTGAACGTTACAATCTCTATTAGAGGTTTCCTTCTTAACTTACTCGTCTCAATTCTTTTCATAAAGATTATTTTCCGATTGGATTAAAGATGTTGAGATTAGTGTAGTTTTTTTTGATAAAAATTGAAGTCAGTCCTAATGGAATTCTAGTTAGAGTAATTTTTCTCTTAGAAAATCAAAGGTTGAGTTGAAAATAAAAATATTTTGAAGTTTTGTTATACTAAGAATATGTTACAACAGATTCTGAAGAAAGTTAAGATAATTTGAAATTTATTTAGTTTCATTGTTAGAGTTAATTTTAAGATATATTGAATAAATTTTGTAATTAAGTGAACGAAATATTCGAGTCTTTTGAAAATAATTTCTTTTTTGAAGAGCAGTTTTCTTTGGGAAGATTTTTTTTATGTTTTCATCCAGGTTCGGACATGAGTATTGATTAGCAGGATGCAATGCTAAAGCAATAGGTAGAGGAGTCGTGGCTGGAGCTGCCGTTTACGAACTGTGAGTACATCATCATCTTCAAACTGTAATCGGAAGGTTTAGGACCTTCCGTCTTCAATGAGGGAGTTCTTGAAGTAAATTTAGTGCAACCAAGAACCGTAATGGGTGATGAAGAGAGGTGGTCTTTGAGATTAGCTTTGTTTATCCTAGGCAGGGAAGTTAAGCACCGAGGGAATTCATCAACACCTGAATTTTCCCCAATGATGTCGCAGTACCTTACTTTGGAAGCGATGAGAAGTAGGTAGATACAGTAAGGTGTATCTATAGTAGCAGTAACATCGAGGCTACTGTCGTACGGGTTATTTGTAGTCTCTCTTTCAAGTTTCACTTTCTCTACGATGTCTCCATCGGGTCCTTTGCAACTTTCCTAATCTAATAAGTTAATATCATCTATACTTCAGGTCTGAAATAATGTGACACTGGTCGTATTCGAATTGCAAGATCCTACCCCACAACTCGGCGAGCTAAGCAATGGCAACGAGCAGACCTGGTGCAATGGTAGAATGACGACCGCCCTGATTTCTAGGGGCGTGGACGAGCCTTCATCCGGATGTGGACAAGGTTCTAAACGTCTCGAAGGAAGCAGGTGTAGGATCCTTCGAAGGGAGGTTATTTCGATTCTAACACTTTTCTATTATAAGTCGGTTGGGATATCTTTTCTGATGCCTAGAGAGATTGAGAACCTCTCTATAATCTTTAGACCTATATAGAGAACTGTTTCGAGTTGATTACATCCTTCAACGAATATACTAAAATTAACTTTTCGTCTCTAATCCTCAGCAACAACTCGAGTCGATCGTTTAACGAAAGACTTTAGTTTAGTTGGTGGATTACAAGGAAATCCTGATCAGACGTAGGGTCGAGGTTTTCTAGTGTCCGGAGAAATCCCATACATACCATCAACGTATGTCAGTGACTCAATGGTACGAAGAACGGAGCGAAGTAGTTCGAATCTAGACAACAGTGTGTGGATGACACTGAGGTTCGTCCTAGTGAACTTCCAACTCTTTCGGCTGATGATTTCACTCTTTTTTTTGTTGGATCCTATCCGTTGACTGTACATTCTCGGGACTATGAGTATCGAATTTGAATATTGTCGTGACTTCTGAATACTTTTAGAGTTCCTGGTGATAGTGGGAATTTGTACAAGGTTTAGTTTGGAAACATGGTCAAGACAATAGGTCAATCGTAGCCCCCAGTAAGAACACGGTTTAACGGATTATTATTTTTTTTCATTACACAACAACGCATCATCCAACATTTATATATTTTTTTTTAATCATTTGAGATTCAATAATTAACAATAATATTTATTATCGTTTCTTCTCATATATAAAGAATAAAATTCTTAATCAAAGTTTTCTTTCGTTTGATTTAAAAAGAATTTCGATCTTTCACAATGTGTTGCAATGTAATGAAAGGAAATAATATTTTTTGTATCCGTTACAAATGGCGCTCAAACGTGTGGGGCCCGAATGGAGTTTAGATGTTGTAGAAGTTGGAGGAATTTGAAAGAGATTCATTTGAGATTTAGTACATGTTCAAGATTTCATAATCGAGAATATGTTAGTTTTTTTTGGTTTTCTTGTAGTTGAGAATTTTTTGTTGAGATTTTCCATCGGGAGGTGAGTGACTTATGTGTCGGCCGATGAGTGGTGATCTTTCCTATTCATGTCCGTTTGCGACAACCAGATCACACATTCTCTCACTCTCGCAAAAATTAATTCGATCCATTATTATGGATAACTTTCGGTCTGATGTCCGGATTGGTTAGTTGAAGCCAGTTGCTGTAGCTTCGGAGGATAGTTATTCAAATTTTTTTTAGTTCGAAGTCTTTGGAAGAAGAAGTGTTAGATTCTTCGACCGGGTGAGTGGTTGAAGTTGTTCCTACTCAGGTCCGTAGCGAAGGACAATTATGCTTTATTCGAAGTAAAAGACAAACCAACTCAAGAAGAAGAACCATACCAATTTTAAATAACAACTTTTATAGTAGAATCTTTAATTTTTTTGTTGTATTGAGCAGTATCTTGAAATAGTTTGGGATGCGATCTTAACCTACTGTCCACTAGGCAACGATGTCTTCTTACCTAGGTTTGTAGCGGTAGCATAGATCAAATGTCGAATTATGGATAGGTAGTTTTTTAGATGCAGTGACAAACAAGCCGTGCGATCTAAAGTAAACTTTGATTTAAAAATCAAAGATTTTTTTTTGAGATGATGATGTGGTTACGGTAGACGACAGTATTCTAGTCGCGATTCCGAACCTGGGATGATTATAGAGAAGTTTAAAAGGAAGAAGTAAGATTTTTGAGAAATTTTTTTTTGAAGTTAAGAATTTTGATAATTTAGTTTTTCTAGAAAGTTAAAAGATTAAAATTTTTAGAATTTGCCTGGTGGCGTTTTGTAGTAGCAGTTCTTGCAAATGCTCGTTTGGATTTGGGAACTGGAGTGCCTGGTGGCGATTGGAGTAGCAGTTTCTGCAAATTCTTGTTTGGATTTGGGAACTGGAGTGCCTGGTGGCAATTGGAGTGCCTGGTGGCGATTAAGCAACATTTTCTTTTGGTTGCAGTTTTTAGATTCTTCCAAGTAGTTTTGGGGAATTCTAGTTTTTGTTGGTCAGAAGTTGGAGAGGATCACTTCTGAAGTTTTGAAGTAATAGTTTTAGTCAGAAGTTGGAGAGGATCGCTTCTGTAGATTTTAGTAGTCGGAAGTTGGAGAGGATCACTTCCATAGTTAGTAATTTAGTTTGTTTTTGCAGTTTAGCTATTTAGTAAAAAAATCTGGAAAGTCAGGAGGTGAAGTGAATTACTCCTGAGGTTTCCAGCCTTTTTTTGTTTGGAGTTTTGGAGTTTTTTTTTTTGAGGGTTTACCCTATAAAAGAAATTAGGTTAAGTTAGTTTATAAGTTAGGTTTAAGAGATAGTTTAAGGAAAAACTTAGGTTTAGTAATTATAGTAGCGTAGAATTAGAAAATTTTTTTTTGTAGGTTCTCTTACAAGATAAAATATCTTGTTTTGAATTATCTTTCTTGAATTTTCAATCTATAATATTATCACTCAATAAATAACATCTATCAAAGCGGGAAACATATTCAGTCTTATGGGAGGTAGAAAAGACAAACACCCTACCGCTGAAAAACCTAAAAAGAAGAATCCACGGAATCCCAGTACTCCAGGGGATCATCTTACGAGGTATCAGAAGGCCTTAAATCCAGCACGAGACTTAACAATGGAAGCTGGAGACGTTGCTGATGTGAGTCAGATGGAAGAAATTCCAGGCACCTCACAGGGACAACAAGCCATTGATGAAAGTCCACGCGTAGTGGAAGAAAACCGACCATCCACCCCGGAAGCACTGAGACAACGTCGATTAGAATTTTCACCGATTAGAGAGGACCAAATGCAGCAATACATTAAGGAAGTAGCGCTAGCCACAATCGGGTTCAGCAGAGCCGAAGATAGGAAGAATCTGCAGGAGACTTTAGCGGCAAGTCAAATGCAGATGCTAGACAAAGTGAACGAAGCAATTCGGACAGCTTTGTCTATTAGCACGCAGAACACACAACCTTCTAGACCGGCGATGAACCTTTGTGAGCAACCAACTCCGAGAGTATATCCTGCAGAAAGAGAACCACCTATCATCAGACATATACCTGACACACCTAACTTTCCGCGCGATCTTCCTAGACACCCAGGAACTTTTAGAGCTGAAGCAGCAAGAACTCAAGGAGTCGACTTTTATGAGAGACTGGATCGGATGACGTTCGAAAATCCTTCGGGACATGATCGAACCAGGATGCCATCACCATCACCAGCAGGCTCTTATTCACGTTTTCCACATTATCACAAATGGGGAGTGAAATTTAACGCGAAGAACATGACGGTCGACGAGTTCTTGTTTCGCTTAGAACGGGTAAAAGATAGCTACAACGTTTCATGGGAAGAGGTTGTAGCGAACTTCCATCACTTCATAAGCGGAGCTGTCGAAACATGGTTTTGGATGTGGTTGAAGGAGCATCCACATTCGTCATGGGGATCCTTACGTTTGGGTCTCATTGAACAATACCGTGGATTAGAGACCGATTCAGAACTGACTCGTCAAATGGCCGAACGAAAACAATTGCCAGGCGAGAGTTTCGACACCTTCTATGAAGATATACTGAGGATAAATTCCAGGATGCGTACACCTCGACCAAACCAGGAGATCGTGGAGATAGTGAAGCAAAATGTAAAAAGGAGGATGGGCGAATTATTGCTCACAAGCAAAGTCAGTAAGTTGTCAGAACTGGTTCACACTTGTCGCGAGATGGAGAAATTCATGAATCATTACGATCCTAATCGTGCACGAGCACCACCACCATACATCGCACAAGCAAGAAAACAAGTTAGTGAGATAGAAGTCCAAACGGTAGAGACTACACCTATAGAATTTTCAAACGCTATTGAAGCCTATAATCCACAATTTAAACGCGAGAATAAACCCCCTTTCAACACTGACAACGTAAAATGTTGGAATTGTCGAAAGGTGGGTCATTCGTTTCGCGACTGTACTGATACGCAGCGAAGACTGTTTTGTTATAAATGCGGCTTACCTGAAACTGTAACACCTAATTGTCGTATTTGTTCGGGAAACTCACCACGGAGCCAGCTCTCATCCGAGAGGGATCTGGTACGGACGGGGGACTCGGAGAGTCCGTTGTAAAAGAAGATAGTACTGAGAAAATAACTATTTTGAAAAATCCTAATCTGAACAAACCCCAAAATAATGAATTACCTAACTTACCTACTAAAACACCTCCTTTAAGACCCCTTAAACCTTTGCATGTTAGACAAGTTGAATATGATCTAGCGAGGCGAAGAATATATACTTACCCTAAACATTTGAAAAAAATTGTAAAATTAAGAAATCGTTTCACTCAAAAGCGAGTAACTTTTAAAAATATAGCTGCCACCAGAATAGCAATTAATTCGGTCGATCCTCGTCCATATGTTGAAGTCAAATTTTTTGACAAAAATTGGTTAGGTCTACTGGACTCGGGTGCCAGTGTCAGCTGCCTCGGAAAAGGAGCAGTTGAATATTTAGAGAAATTGAACATCCCATATAAAAAGTTCTCTACAGACATTTCTACGGCCGATGGTCGAAAACAACCAGTGATTGGAGTAGTAAAGGCGAAAATCCAGTTTAATGATAAATGTCTATCAATGGATTTGTATATAGTACCTACCCTTTCACAAGAGTTATATTTAGGCGTAGATTTTTGGGCTCTGTTTAAAATAGCGCCAAACATAATCTCATCAATAAGTTCCATTTCCGAGGTAGTTTCCGAACCGCCAAAAATTACGGAATGTGACCTGACACCTGAGGAGTCAGATATATTAAAAGAAGTAGTGAAGTCTTTTCCATCTTTCGCTCTTAAAGGGCTCGGAAGGACTCACTTGTTGGAACACAGTATCGATACGGGAGACGCTGAACCAATCAAACAACGTCATTATCCCATATCACCAGCAGTACAAAGCCTAGTCTATGCAGAATTGGACCGCATGCTTTCTTTGGGTGTGATCGAAGAATCTTCAAGCGCATGGTCCTCACCTGTTGTTTTGGTGAGGAAACCGGGAAAAAATCGCCTGTGCTTGGATTTTCGAAAGGTCAACAGTGTTACCAAGAAGAACGCGAGCCCAATTGCGCATATTGAAGGACTGCTTGCACGACTTTCTGAAACACGTTTCATTTCGAGCGTGGATCTGAAAGATGCGTATTGGCAGGTACCCCTGGAGAAAGACTCACGGGAGAAGACAGCGTTTACTGTCCCCAATCGACCTCTGTACCAATTCAAGGTAATGCCTTTCGGTCTTTCCAATGCGGCACAGACTTTAACTTATCTCATGAATAAAGTTATTCCTTCCAAACTACGTGAAAATGTATTTATATATTTGGACGATTTACTCGTCGTATCATCATCATTCAAAGAACATATGTCTATTTTAAAAATTGTAAGTAAGCGACTATCGGAAGCAGGACTTACGATAAATGTCGAGAAGTCTCGTTTCTGCTTCCAAGAGTTGCAGTATTTGGGTTACGTTGTCGGTCAAGGTTGCCTGAAAGCTGACCCCGGCAAGATATCAGCAATTGTTGATTTCCCGGTACCAACCACAGTCCGTCAAGTCAGGCGATTCCTAGGAATGGCCGGGTGGTACCGTAGGTTCATAGAAAACTTTTCAGGAGTAGCCGGTCCGATATCGGATACTCTAAAGAAAGGGGTGAAATTCGAGTTTGGAGAAGAGGCTATGGTTGCTTTTAATAAAATCAAAGTGGCGTTAACTTCAGCTCCAGTACTTCGTAACCCCGATTTCAGCAAGCCATTTATTATCCTTTGTGATGCATCAGCTACTGGAATCGGGTGTGTATTATGCCAAAAAGATGAGTCTGGAGCTGAGTTACCAATTTATTATTACTCCCAAAAATTGAATTCGGCCCAGCGGAATTATACTGTCACTGAACGTGAGTGTTTGGCGGCAGTAAAAGGAATTCATAAATTTAGGCCATACATTGAAGGATACAGGTTTACGGTTATAACCGACCATGCAAGTTTGAAGTGGCTCATGAGTCTGAAAGACCCAACCGGTAGGCTAGCTCGATGGAGTCTAAAACTCCAAGGGTTTGATTTTGAGGTTCTTCACAGACGTGGAACTTTGAACGTTCTGCCTGATGCTTTGTCTCGCATTTATGAGGTAGAGGCAATATCGTCAAATGTTTCTACGCCGGTATTAACTCCAGCAAACCCGTCTGAAGTGTTGTATGTAGATTTAAAGGATCCGGCTTTCCAGTCGGACGAATACCTTCAAATCGCTGAACACATCAGTAAAAATAAAGAACAACTGCCAGACCTACAGGTATCCGAAAATTTTATATACAAGAAGGTCCGACATGTTACAGGCAATCCAATCCAGGATGATGAGTCTTGGAAACTTTGGATTCCATCAAGTCTGGCTGAAAAGTTGATAAGTCAGTCACATTGTCCACCTAGAGCTGCGCATGGGGGTATAACTAAAACATTGTATCGCTTACGACAACGATTTTATTGGCCAGGGATGGCGTCACAAGTTAAAACTTTCATAGGTAATTGTGATACATGCAAGATGGTTAAAGCACCTAACATTACGTTGAGGAGTGAAATGGGAAAAGTTTTCGAGGTCGAAAGACCTTTCCAGCACATTTATGTGGATTTTTTGGGACCATACCCACGCTCAAGAAGAGGTAACACTTTCATCGTAATAGCTTTAGACCAACTAACCAAATTCGTATTGATCAAGCCTTTAAAAAAAGCAAATACTAACGAACTCATTAAATTTTTAGCCGACGAGGTATTTTTATTATTCGGGGTACCCGAAACTCTTTTGTCAGATAATGGATCTCAGTTCTTGAGCAACGAATTCATTAAATTTCTCAATAACTTCGGTGTTAGCCACGTAAAGACTGCCGCATACGCTCCTCAAGCGAATGCGAGCGAGAGAGTTAACCGCTCAATCTTAAGTTCTATAAGAGCTTACATAGACGACAAGCAATATGATTGGGATGCGAACTTGACATCCATAGGAAGCGCTTTACGCACCACCATTCATTCTGTGATAGGCATGTCTCCATACGAAGCACTCTTTGGGCAACGTATGGTGGAACATGGAGAAGATTACAAGTTATTAAGGAAGTTAGGAGGATTAAATCAATCAGAAATCGATTGGATTCCAAAAACCGCCAAGATGAACATAGTCCACAACTACCTTAAAACAGCATTGAACTTAGCCCATGAACAATACGAAAGGATTTATAATCTTCGGAGTAGAAACGTCAAATACGACATTGGTGACACAGTCTTCAGAAGGAACTTCACCTTAAGTGATGCAACAAAACACAAAAATGCAAAGCTTTGTCCCAAATTCATCAAAGCTACAGTTACAAAAATCATCGGAAATAATTTGTACAAAACCAAAGACGAGAGAGGTTTTGAGACAGTAGTTCATACTAAAGATTTAAGAAAATGAAAATATAATACGTTCAAGTTACAAGATAGTCGCCGGCAAGTCAGCTGAGCATGAGACACAGCGGGTCGTGGGTGATTATCGGTTAGGGCAATAATATATTAGTACAAAGTTTCAAATACTATTTTGAATATGGCTCCTTTCCTCTTTCGTTGAACAGGCTTACGCTCTATTAAACGAATGAGTTTTGTAGGGAGACCATTTCCAACACCTATCTGTTAAGCATTAACATATTGTAGAATAGAGAATCCTACCATAGCAATACCTATGTATGATATATTATCTTCCACCCCTATCTCATCTACCTACCAAATTCGAAAATTTTCATGAACTAATTGCGTTACACCTTTTTCAGTGTAACTACCTAACAGATAAACGTACATCAGCATCCAACTCAACTTTCAAATTTCACACCACAGTTGTGGCATACAACAAAATTCATTTCGCTTCACTTTAGTAAAAGCAAAATATTTTATTTCTAAAGCAAGAAGGAGCTTATTCGAATAAACAACGCCCCCTAAGAAATAATAGCGAAAGCTAAATATCCAAGTGAAAGCTACGGGTATAAAAGGAACAAAATGAAAGCTTATAGTTGGTTGTCGATTGAATCCACGGTTAAACAAAAGGCGCGATCGGCGGATAGAAAGGAATTCAAGTTAAGCTCCCAACCAAATGAGTACTGCCTCTCAAGTAGTCCAACAACAGAAGTAGCTCAATTAATGGATAGTAGAGAAAAGAACCAGACGAGCGAAAAAAAAAAAAAAAAATAAGTATTATAAGTTATCACATTTAGAGTCTTATAACGAAAAACAATTGAGATAATGTAAATAAAGCGAGAAAGTAGATAGCAAACGTTCAATAAACTATGTAAAGTCTCAAAAATATAATAGCTAATTTTCATTCATAAACGAATCTGAAAATCAAATGATTGACGAGTCGCACCTAATTGTCACTGAACAAAACGAATAATCTCTTAACGAGAAAAAAAGAACTTATGTAAAAAGGTATTCACTTTTATTGAAATTTAGAACATGTAGAAGAATACAAACTTCAATCAGAGAATTATATGTTAACGAAAACAAAGCATGAACCGAACAACTTTGCTTGACATGACTTGGATATAATTTTCAACACGATTCTTTCATCACTTCCTCAAATGTCAAATTATGTGACAGATTGACATTAAATTTCTCATACAATTAAGAAACATACTTACACGAAACTTACCATTAACCATAGAACACGACATTTACAAATACTTACACTTTTAGTCATAAAATGACTGATAAACACGTACGAATTTTAATTGCCATCGTAGATGTCAACGACAGTCCTATACGGACACTTAGAAGACCATACTTACCAAAACTGAACATAACACACTGAAACAGAAACAATTTAACAAACGATAAACTTTACTAAACATACAAATACTTACCACCCCGGAAGAATAAAATAATTACAGAAATACTTACACTAACACACTTACCTCACCTGAAAAGAAACAAAACTGATACACACACGACAAAATACTTACCATTAAATTACACAACTCATGTCAGTAAAGAACCCAAGTTTTAGTTCTATCTTTGCAAGGAATAAATTTTCTCATCAAGCAATAATCGAAAAATTCTTATAACTGAGTCAAGAGACGTACCACTCGACCCAGTCATGCCACAAACAGATACATTTTCAGACGCGATCGTAGTGTAACGTGGTCAAATGAAATAAGTGAAACCAAACCGAGAAGTTAGTTGCCACAAATTTAAATTGACCAATAGGAAAATGCCACGACGACAGTTTGTCCCAAACGGCTATTCAAACTCCATACAGATACACATAAACGAATACGTAACGCAAAGCAGAAAAATTGTAGCTTAGTTAAAAGTCTTTCCAATTTAGTCCGCCACAAAGTTAACTTCGTGCAAGAAAAGAAACTTAAAAGATATAAAATTAATAAGAAAAAGTCCACTAAAGTATTAAATAATATAGAATAATATAAGGAATACTCACCAATAATAACAAACAGTAAGTAAAACATGTAAAAAGAAAAAAGAAACCATGAAATAAGTTAGTTACTCAGCAAATTTTTTTTTCTTCGACGTCCGACACATAATCAGGGTTTTAATGGCTAGACATCAGAACAATCCATTTATTCCTCAAATTGTTTGCATAAAAGACGAGAACGGTGGTGAAAATCAACACTGCGTACACACAGAAGACGCATCCGAGTCACCCAAAGCTGTGCGCAGGATTTTCACCAACGGAACCAACTTCGTCATTTCACGGAAAGCTAGCGATATTCGCTTAAAACCAGCAGGAAAATCCGATGAGGATCTCCTGGAGCAGCAGCTGTAAAAAAATCACGAAAAAAGCAACAACTTACCAGGTAAAAGTTTTTTTTTGGTTACATACGGGTGCTCTCTAAGTGTCCTTATTGGAAAACCACGAGGTCTCAGGTTAAATTAACACAAAAATAAAAAAAAAAGACAAAAGATTTTGTTAATTAACCATTCCAATAGGAAACTTAGATCACCTAAAAGATAATATTCGCTAAAAAAAAAAAAAAGAAAAAAAAAAAAGAAAAAGAAAAATTAAAAAGACGTATCACGAAATAATTATAATATACTTACCCTTAACAAAATACTAAAGTCTATTCTCTTTCTTCAGGTAGCAATCTTGGTGCCAGAGCAAATCCCCAGGCATAATTGTACGCAGGAATCCACTCAAGGAGCGGACTCAACTACGTACCAAATTACCCAAGGATCCTGCGTACTACATTGCCAAGGCACATCGTTTTAACCAGATGCTACTTGGTTTTTTATATTGCAAATACTCCAAAATTAATATCATAAAATGATGTGACATACATACCTAAATGTTAACGTGCTCACACTAAGTGAAAATACCTGCGTCTTGATGTAAGACATCATCTTTAGTGTCCAGAATGTGGTTGGAGATTCCCGAGATATCATCTATAACCACAGTAAATATTTTTAAGAAAATCTGAAAGAAGCTGTAAGTGATTTAAAAAATTTTATATTAAGCATAGTATCTTAAATATATCTTATCCTAAGAAGTGAATCAATGAATCAGAAAAACAAAAATTGTGTATCTATTACCTATATTACTGAAATAGCTAAAAATCATAATTCGTTACTTACCTGGTGCTGATTAGTATGAAAGTACCTGAAAGAAAAGAAAGTGTATAAAATTGTTTAAAGAAAGAAAAAAGAAGATAGTAATTTGAAGTGAGAATTGTGTAAATAAAATCACACAACTCAATCACCACGTAATTTTAAAATTCACTTACCTATATAAGGAGCGATAGTAAAAGCAGAATTGTCACAAAAGTCCTTGAGTGCAATCAACCATAGTTTTCGACGGTATCGTCAATTAATTTTTTTTTGGAGATACCTAGTATCCAAAGAATGTAAATTCTTCCTGGCGTAGTCCAGTCACTTTTTAACGAATCAACGTATCCATATATTTTTTTTGAAGTCGTTTATACGACGTGTAAATTAATTTTTTTTTATTTTATAATTATTCCTACACACGTAGAAGGCGAAAGCATCATAAAATTTTTTTGTTTTATAATTACATACCAGTAATTCGGTTTGATCAATGTTCAGTACTTACTCCAGGTCATGTTTTTTTTTTGAAAGAGATTCCAAAACCTGTAAGGGAATTGACTTCAGTTATAAAAACTTTAATTAAATAATTAACTTTGAAATACTGTTTACTCACTTTGGGTGTATTACCTCATTTAAGTTACGTTTCGAACATAAGACGGATTCGGAGTTGAAGATAATCTGAAAAGAAAAGGAAGTAGAGACTGATGAGATTAAAGTGATGGTTTCTTTTCAACGTGCGTATATTTACGGGTGATCATTAATATCGATCGGGTTAATTTCGAAATTCACTTCAGTACCTACGTCTAAGGCACATGCATACGGTCTTGATTGGTTGACTACGGTCTAAATACAAGATAAAGTTAATATTTTATCTTGAAACGAAGTTTAAGATACTATCTATTTTACAAGTCGAACTACTATATGTAGTCATCACTAATTTTTTCACGTTTTTTTTTATTTTGTTTATTTAAATTTTAAATTGCGGTTCGAAATACGGAATCGGTCATTCGAAAGTGTAGGGTTACACTAGATATTAAATTTAATTATTTGTTTTTATCGTTTTGTTGTATACGTTATATCTTGTAAATGATCAAGTCGATGAATTGATGTTAAATAAAACATACTTACCACCGGAGGTCCGAGTTAATCACTTGGCCTATAAGATCTAGGTACTGATTATACTATATCAGTACTAATACTTACTCTGAATATCTAAACGACTGTACCCACATTCAATATAATCTGTAGGAGCCCATATAAGTCTTTAAAAGCAACCTCTAACCGAAATTGTATTCGAATTACTATAATACAAAAATTAGAGGAAAGGTGCACCTTATCTTTAAGTAGATTTTTATTAAATTTTGAATATATTTTATAATATTTTATAATTATATATATTTACATTTCATTATATAAACATTGAATTTACAGGTCATCGTTGAATTTTATATGTCTTTTTACCGCGATTTCATTGATCTAATTTTGCTGATCTATTTTAAATACTGCTATTGGTTGTCTTTTGGGAATTCGTGGGAGTGCATTGCACTTTAAACTCTTGAGTTTTTGCTTTTGTGTTTGAAAGTGGTTTGAATTTTCTGAAGATTCATTCCACCGGGATATATAGTCTTGAATTTGGTGTTCCTCTTAGGAACCTTGATCATTGGTCATTCTATCGGTCGTTTTGTTTTGTAACCGTGGTCCCGAACGAAATTTTATCACATCGTGACGACTAGAGCGTTTATATTATCCTATATACTATATAGAGGTAATTCGTCATAATCCGTTGCGATAAAATAGCTGTTCACTTAACCGATTAAAGTTTAAAAGTCGTGTTGCGTTAAAGAATATCTCGGACAACTTGCCGAAGTTATCCCAGGTCGCGAAAAGGGGTGAACCGTGATCACTACCTACGTTACTGTTGTCTAAGATTCGCTTACATGACGACTTAGTCTTGTTGTCATTGAACGTTACAATCTCTATTAGAGGTTTCCTTCTTAACTTACTCGTCTCAATTCTTTTCATAAAGATTATTTTCCGATTGGATTAAAGATGTTGAGATTAGTGTAGTTTTTTTTGATAAAAATTGAAGTCAGTCCTAATGGAATTCTAGTTAGAGTAATTTTTCTCTTAGAAAATCAAAGGTTGAGTTGAAAATAAAAATATTTTGAAGTTTTGTTATACTAAGAATATGTTACAACAGATTCTGAAGAAAGTTAAGATAATTTGAAATTTATTTAGTTTCATTGTTAGAGTTAATTTTAAGATATATTGAATAAATTTTGTAATTAAGTGAAAGAAATATTCGAGTCTTTTGAAAATAATTTCTTTTTTGAAGAGCAGTTTTCTTTGGGAAGATTTTTTTTATGTTTTCATCCAGGTTCGGACATGAGTATTGATTAGCAGGATGCAATGCTAAAGCAATAGGTAGAGGAGTCGTGGCTGGAGCTGCCGTTTACGAACTGTGAGTACATCATCATCTTCAAACTGTAATCGGAAGGTTTAGGACCTTCCGTCTTCAATGAGGGAGTTCTTGAAGTAAATTTAGTGCAACCAAGAACCGTAATGGGTGATGAAGAGAGGTGGTCTTTGAGATTAGCTTTGTTTATCCTAGGCAGGGAAGTTAAGCACCGAGGGAATTCATCAACACCTGAATTTTCCCCATGATGTCGCCGTACCTTACTATGGAAGCGATGAGAAGTAGGTAGATACAGTAAGGTGTATCTATAGTAGCAGTAACATCGAGGCTACTGTCGTACGGGTTATTTGTAGTCTCTCTTTCAAGTTTCACTTTCTCTACGATGTCTCCATCGGGTCCTTTGCAACTTTCCTAATCTAATAAGTTAATATCATCTATACTTCAGGTCTGAAATAATGTGACACTGGTCGTATTCGAATTGCAAGATCCTACCCCACAACTCGGCGAGCTAAGCAATGGCAACGAGCAGACCTGGTGCAATGGTAGAATGACGACCGCCCTGATTTCTAGGGGCGTGGACGAGCCTTCATCCGGATGTGGACAAGGTTCTAAACGTCTCGAAGGAAGCAGGTGTAGGATCCTTCGAAGGGAGGTTATTTCGATTCTAACACTTTTCTATTATAAGTCGGTTGGGATATCTTTTCTGATGCCTAGAGAGATTGAGAACCTCTCTATAATCTTTAGACCTATATAGAGAACTGTTTCGAGTTGATTACATCCTTCAACGAATATACTAAAATTAACTTTTCGTCTCTAATCCTCAGCAACAACTCGAGTCGATCGTTTAACGAAAGACTTTAGTTTAGTTGGTGGATTACAAGGAAATCCTGATCAGACGTAGGGTCGAGGTTTTCTAGTGTCCGGAGAAATCCCATACATACCATCAACGTATGTCAGTGACTCAATGGTACGAAGAACGGAGCGAAGTAGTTCGAATCTAGACAACAGTGTGTGGATGACACTGAGGTTCGTCCTAGTGAACTTCCAACTCTTTCGGCTGATGATTTCACTCTTTTTTTTGTTGGATCCTATCCGTTGACTGTACATTCTCGGGACTATGAGTATCGAATTTGAATATTGTCGTGACTTCTGAATACTTTTAGAGTTCCTGGTGATAGTGGGAATTTGTACAAGGTTTAGTTTGGAAACATGGTCAAGACAATAGGTCAATCGTAGCCCCCAGTAAGAACACGGTTTAACGGATTATTATTTTTTTTCATTACACAACAACGCATCATCCAACATTTATATATTTTTTTTTAATCATTTGAGATTCAATAATTAACAATAATATTTATTATCGTTTCTTCTCATATATAAAGAATAAAATTCTTAATCAAAGTTTTCTTTCGTTTGATTTAAAAAGAATTTCGATCTTTCACAATGTGTTGCAATGTAATGAAAGGAAATAATATTTTTTGTATCCGTTACAAAGTATCTGCAAATATTGCCAGATCTGTCAGTGAAAAATTTGTCTCAAGTGGCTGACCATCGTGTACACACCAAATTAGTTTGCAGATAAATTTGTTCATCAATAATTTTGAAGACAAATGTGGCAATCCTGTGTACACAAAATTCATTTGGAGATCACCAAATTTGTTTCATTTTCTGACGTTTCTGCAAATGAATAAATTTGCAGATGCAGTTTATAGAACATTTGCAGACAATTTTGGCAAGGTTTCCAAGGTAAATTTGTTCTTTACACGGTTTGCAGAAAATTTACAAATAATTGCAAGTCCATTGCGAGCTATTTGACCAATCAGTTCATTTTGAGACATTGTCATACGTTTGCTGATCTGTCAATGATTGTCAGACCTAGCAAACGTGAACACGTAGCTTTAAACCCAAGTCTAAACGAAAAACGACAAAATGGCATGTTTAAGTTGTTCGCAACTTCAAAAATAAATTAATAACTGTTTAAAGAGAATGGAGTAGCAGTATAACTGTAGCATGTAGGGCTGTCAAACTAGAGACAACGCCAATCCTATAACACGCCCAGAATGTGTATGAATGTATGTTCCTTTATAGACTTCAAAACGACTGAACGCATCTGGATGTAATTTGGTACAGAGATAGATTATAGTCTGGAATCATGAATGAAAGAATACAAGATTACGACACTTTGGCATTTTCACTTTGTTGTTGTTTCACTTGTAAGACGTAAGCATCTTGCACTCTTTTTCTCATTAGTTGGGGCTGACTTCGCCCCGAAGATTCCACCATTTATTTGTTTTTCTGTTTGTGGTTAGTCACAAGTGAAAAAAACACAACAACAAAAAGCTGAAAAAAAACAAGTGTCGTAATCTTGTATTCTTTCATTCATGGTCTGGAATAGAAAATAGGCTACTTCTTAAAAAAAAAATATAAATATAAAAAGTGCCTGCGTCCGTTTATGGGAGTGTCCGTATATAAAAACGCATTTTATATGGGAAATTAGATAAAAAGTTGGTTCCCGGAAATGTGTCCACTTTTGACAATTGAAAAATAGGAGCTGTCCCTAATGAGAGTTTCAACTGTATTTCAGTTTCTTGATCTTGATGAAATTCGGCACAGAGATAGATTATAGTCTGGAATAGAAAATAGGCTACTTTTTATCCCGGAAAAATGTACGATTCCCGTGGGAGTGGGATACATTTTTTCGTTTTTAACACAGATCAAGAGATTGTCACGATTTTTTGCATAGTGGTAGTTGAGGGGTCAGTTAATTATATTGGCTGATTTGTATTCCAAAAAAACGAACGGTTTCTATGGAGTACAATAAATATAATAAATGTGATTTTTCCTGTAAACGGTGTGACCTAAAGATCCATCTTGATTTTTGATCAACCTAACATCCAAAAATGCCAATGAATTTGCGTTTTCAATTTCCATTGTGAATTTTATTTTTGAATGCACTGATTTTAAGTGGGTGAGGAAAGTATCTACTGAAGTGACTAAATCAGCTATATGTGAGCAATTGGCATACAATAACGATCAATGCATAAGATTCGATCAGGCAAAATCTATTGCAACTGAAAGGTTTTATGTACCAAGACTAGTGATCAAAGTTTCAATCTGTCAGGTGCTTGGGATCCACTAATAAACAAGTTGAAGAAAGTGAGAAAAAACAAAAAAAAAAAACCATATGCAGCTTTGCTTGCACAGAGGCATATGCACAACAACAATAATAAATGCAGTTAGTACAAGTATAACATCTGAATTGCAAGCCCCAACAACATCAACACAAAATACCAACCGGTGGTGTCCGATACAATCTCCACGTGAGAAAATAAAATCCACACAAAGAAAAAAAAGAAAAAACAACATCCACCCATAAACCATCAGTCAGTTCGTGACCATGACAAGTGTAATCTTGTCGATATGTGCGTTGGACAAACTTTCATAATTAAGGAAAAGATAAATTCGTCGCGCTAATTCCGTAAATTCCTTTTTAATAATATAAATGATTTCCGTCGGAACCATGTTTCGTGCGGAAACCATATTTTTCCCTAAAATTGGTTGATCTCACGGGCAGACTGTTCCTATACCCTAAGCTATCCAGAACCCTGTCTAGATTGGCTTTTTAGCGAAGACAGCCATATCGAAACTAATAGCCTTGGCATATAGCCTGGTGGAGGGAATGGACCACTTTAGTTTGGTGAGGTATCCGAGGATCTCGTATTTCTGTTAAACAGCATCTCAGTTCACATCCTTCTCAAACTGATAAAACAATCAAGAGAACTTAATGAATTCCCGTCATAGCCGTGCAGGCAGATTTTGGTGATAACGAGAACCATATCCTTCTCTAAAATCGGACAACCTCATGAGCAGACCGGCCTACCCTTAGCCGCCCAGCACTCTGTCTAGATAATCACAAGCACATAGCGAAGCCAGCCACAGCAGAGCTAACTGCCGGGCTCCTATATAGGCATCCGATGATCTCTTGTCTTCTTGTGATGGATCATGGATGTCAACAAAGGGATGAACTCCCAACAACATACCTTCAAAAAACATCATAACGTAATTACAACCGACATAAAATGGATAGGTCACATCAGTTTTTGGCGCGGCGCAATAAGCGTTAATTGGGAATTGGGGCACGAGTACGATAACTTTGGCGCCAAGAATTGATAACTGTTTTTTGTAGAACAGATCAATACAAGCATTTTTTACTATGGGTGGGGGGGTCTATCCGTTTGGGCGGGAGGGGCAATTTAATAAAAACAGTGCCAAAAATTTAAAACAAATATTAAAAAATAACGGTAATACTTACAACTAAGTTTTATATCTTTTTTTAAAACCAATACTTTTTTCTATTAGATGTTTTTTAAATCAAGTGAAACCTATGCATAGTCTTTGAAAAAACGGACTTTAAACTCAAAAATTTGGAAAAAAAATGGAAAAAAAACTTTGAAGTGTGATTTTTCAAAACTGTAACAAAAATACTACTTTTTTTATAAAATTCGTTGCTCATATTAATTTTAAATCATAAACTGAAAACAAAATGATTTTATGTTATCAATTCTTGGCGCCAAAGTTATCGTGCTCTCCCCGGAATAGGGATAAAGATAACATTTTCTCTGAATATAGCTGCTGATGGATATGCTGAGCATTCCCGCATTTGATGTTAACAGTATCAAATATCAACGCAACGTCTCCGCATCAGAGATGGCAGATATGCCATTTTTCGCTGATTAACTACATTTGTTACGTCTGCTACATATAGATACATAATGTAGTTAACACTATAGTAAAATGTAGTAGATGTAGCAATTTCTAACAAAATGTAGTTTGGATTGTCTTTTCCACCGCCAAATTGATAAATTGAAAATCGGAACGGCCGGCAGCAAAACAAAACTAAACTGAAAAAGTGAAACTAATAGTGTGAAGTGTGAATATAATTCTGTTAATCTGTAATATGTACCTATACACTTTTATACATTGTTTTCCAATTTCAATAAACAATTGTTACTCAATCTATACACTTTTATACATTGTTTTCCAATTTCAATAAACAAATAATTGAAATTGGTTAAATTGTTTTTCAATACGGACTGGCCGATGTTGATAGTATGCGGTGCCTATACCGCGGCCATTGTTACTCAATCGCGCCTTACCTTACCATGATGATTTCGCATCACTGAATAGATAATAAGTTTAATAGTTGTGTTCGTTAAGCCCTGTGGGCGGCCCCAGTCGCCCCAAAGCTTTTTTTGAAAAACCTCAACTCGCCCTGGATAGCAAATTCTCTGTTTTTTGAGACCTGGGGTCGCCCTCAACTCACCCTGAAGTAGATCTAGGTAATTTGCTGGAACTAATTGACATGTATTGTGTGTTGTCAAACATATGTTTACAATTGAATATTTTATTTTGCTTTTGCAATGCAAAGAAAAGAAATTATAAATTTATTTTAATGAAAATAAATAGAAAACATACAAATAAAACAAAATATAATTGTTTTATGTTTTGGAATGTGTTAAAATCTTCGCTGGCCACGAAGATTCCTTTGTTCGAACGAACTGCTAAGAATTGAAACGCACTCTTCTTGGTTAATAATTGAATGGTTTATTCTCTATAAAAGGATAATATTTCATATAATATATATTTAACAATATGTAACTATCTTACTATTTTTAGCAGCTTCCTCGTGACTACTTATAAGTTCGAACAAAACAATATCAATGAAAAGCTATTTTTATAATTTTCTCTTCTAATAGTTCAATGCAAAAATGATTTGTAAATTAATGAATATCAAAGTAGTTTCTCAACAAGTAAACAATTATTTTAAAAATGTAAATGCAAAAATAATATCTAAAACTAAGTTTATAAAAAGTGGTTTTTTTTACAGAGTGTATTGTCTAGGACGTTCTTAACTTTTTAACATCCCGCCCCCGTGAGGCACCCGGTCCCACCGTAGCCTCACCAAGTTCTAATTTAGCAAGCTTCACTGCTGGTCTTCGAAGAATTCCCTTTGAAGTGTTGACATCGGCTGAGCGAACTTGATCATCTCGACCAACAAATACCTTTATGATCTTTCCTCTTATCCACTGGCTTCTCGGAATATCGACATCACAGATAAGAACTAAGTCTCCTACTTGAAGATTTGGTACTTTTTCAAACCATTTACTCTTCTTCGTTAGTTCAGGCAAGTATTCCCTTATCCATCGCTGCCAGAAACGGTCCTTAATCTGTTGGCTTATACACCACTGTTTTCGAAGGCAGAGAGCTCTCTCATTGATCGGACCAGGAGTCTGCGTCGAGTTTGGAACACCCATCAAAAAATGATTCGGAGTCAACGGTTCATCTTCCTCGCTTGAAACAGGTAGGTGCGTGAGTGGGCGGCTGTTGACGATGTTTTCAGCTTCAATAAGTGCACTCACCATGGTTTCAGTTCTTGGTGCAAGTTCATTTAGCGTATGGGATAGAACTCTTTTTACAGAGCGAACAAGTCTCTCCCAGCAACCGCCGGCATGTGGGTTTGTAGGGCAATTGAAAATCCACTCCATTCCGTTTGTGGATAATTCAGCTTTTATGGCATCACTGTCAAAAATGTTTGCATTCAGTAGTTCATTCTTCGCACCTACAAAATTAGTGGCATTGTCGCTTCTGATACGTAACGGTATTCCCCGACGGTTCACAAAATTACGGATACATAAAATGCAGGCATCCGTCGATAAGTCAGCTGCAACCTCCAGATGGATAGCTCTCACAGTCAGGCAGGTGAACAAAGCAATCCAGCGCTTCTCTTTACGTCGTCCTATAGTGACATTTACTGGACCAAAATAATCGAGGCCAGTGTAAGTGAACGGCCTTACGAATGGAGTAAGGCGATCTTCGGGCAACTGTCCCATCAACGGAGGCAACGGACGGGTATATCTAATTATACAAAAAGGACATCGAGTTCTTACCTTTATAATTGCAGATCGTAAACTAGGAACCCAAAACGTGTGTCTAATTTCATTAGCAACTGTGTCATCATTCTGGTGGCGTAAATGACGATGAAATAAGCCACGACCAATTCAGTTAGCCGATGGGTTTTTGGTAAAATAATAGGTCGTTTAAATCCAAACGGTACTGTAGAAGCAGCGTCAATGCGTCCGTTTACGCGCAATAATCCGTTATCATCTAGGTATGGTGTTAGCTTATAAATTTCACTTTTTCTGTCAACTGGTAGCTTACATCTCAGCTGGTTCATTTCAATGGCGAAAATGTCGTTTTGTACATTACAATAGAGCATATCCTGGGCTTCATTTAATTCTGCTGTTGATAATTCTCCTTTTTCTATTGAATTCCTACGACATGCTTTTATAAACCGATTCACCCAGGCTGCCGTTCTCTTTAGTTTTATATATAACGAAAACCTAGAAAGCTCAAAAATAGGTTTACTCACATTACTTGCTTGTAAAAGAAACTTTGGCTTCATTTCCTCTTGACAAACGTAAGTTTCGTTGTCGTCTGGTTTCGATGGCCACGATTCTTCAGGTAACTTGAGAAATGGGGCTCCATGTATCCACTTGTTATCCAATCTAAAGGCAGGAGAGTATCGTGCACGTGTCGCTTCATCTGCTGGGTTGAGCTTGGTTGGAATCCATCGCCACTGCCTGATCTTACTGCTGTCTAGTATTTCGGCCACTCGAAATCCAACAAATTGTTTCTGATGGTGAGCGAAGCCAGCTCAATACAGTCCTTGAGTCACTCCAAAATATTCGATCCGCTGGTTTCAAGTTGTGACACTCGACAATCCTATCACATAACCTTACCCCCAACACCGCAGCTGACAATTCAAGACGTGGGATAGACATCAACTTTTTTGGAGCGCATTTTGTCTTTCCGCAAACGAATGTCACACTAACTTCATGTTTGTACTCGATTCGCAAATACGTCATCGCACTAAACGCCTCTTCACTGGCATCGACTAATGTGTGAAGAACAATCCTGTTGGCCATTGACAAGCAAGCATGATGACACCTGGGAACTTTAAGCTGCATCACGTTAGGTAGTTCTGACTTCCACTGACACCATTTCGCGAAAATTTCATTTGGAATCGGTTGATCCCATTTGATCCCATACCGCCACACTGATTGCAACAACAATTTGAGATGAACAACGAAGTTAGCTTTCATTCCATATGGGTCAAACACTGACATTGTTATACTCAGGAATTCCCTTTTAGTTGGGTATCTTTTGCATGCCATGATATCGTCACTCACCCGAGAAAAGTTCAGCTTAAATTGAAAGACATCCTCACCTGAATTCCAGTACATTCCCAATTTTCACATAATTTGCTGAGCAAGGCGAACAGCTGGCACCAAATATCATCGACTGCATCACATATTCTTGGACTGGCTTCTTTTCATCTTCTCTCCACAGAAAGCGTTGAGAACCTTGATCTTCCGGGCGAATCTTCACCTGGTGAAACATTTCTTCAATATCACCAGTAACAGCTACGGGTCTCATTCGAAAATTGAAGAGAATATTTATCAATGGTTTCATATCATCAGGTCCTTTAAGCAGCAACGAGTTGAGAGATACTCCATTAGCTTTTGCGGCCGCGTCAAACACCAACCGTACTTTGCCTGGTTTGTTGGGATTTAGGACGCCAAAATGAGGAAGATACCAAAGTTCTTGTCGATTTCACTTGAGTTTCGTTATAGGTCAACCTCCTGGCATATCCTTTGTCTACATAGCTGGAAACTATAGATTTGTACCTATCCGCGAACTCCGGCTCTTTTCGAAACTTGCTTTCCAGATTCCACAACCTTCGCAGAGCCATGTCATAGCTAGCTGGCAACTTGATTTCATCCTGCTTCCACAATAAACCTGTTTGATAGCGATCGTTAATTTTCTTCGTTGTGCCCGTAAGAATTCCAACTGCTCTCTTATCCGTTTCTGACATTAACTTCACTTTTGGTTTCTTGACACCGAAACTCTCAATGCTGAAGTACTCTTCTACCATGCGCGTCAGGTTATCTTCTTCATCTTGATTTGATTGACTACAATGAAGCATAAGGTCATTTGTGGGATGATCTGTTGCTAAAGCCGTTTTACCGTACACCACATATCCCAATTTAGATTCTGCTATAACAGGTCCAGCTCCATTGCATCCTATAATACGTATCGGCGTATCCAGATGACAATTATCAAGCCCAATCAAAATTTGTGGTTTCGCGTCTTTGTACTCCACAATTGGTTATGAAGACAATATATCAGATGCACATGATGGATCCAAATCGTCAACAGTTAGCGACTGAGTAGGCAAACTTAAAACATTTACAGTCTGCGCACCCTTCATCTTAAATTTCTGAGCACCATCTATATCTGCACTAATTTCCAGATCAACAACAAGAGATTTATTTGTGAATGTTTCTTGACCAAACCACTGAAGTTTTAAATCCGTCTTGTGTCCATGCAAATTCAATTTTTTGGCTAGATCATCGCTCATGATGGTAACGGAAGAACCTTCATCGAGTAGAGCGTATGTCTGTACTTCAACACCATTACCATAAAGTCGGACTGGTAACACTCTAAACAGAATTTTTCTGTCCTTACCAATGTTGCAGCTCAAAAGTTTCTTCTCCACTTCATGTAACTCTGGGGCTGACATCTTCATCTCACCGTTTTCATGCAAAGAAGGTTTTCACAGGCTTTAATTCCACATGCTTTCTTTATTCGGCAGAAACGTACTGAATGACCATATTTAAGGCAACAAAAGCAAAGTCTCTGCTTCTTCACTAGTTTCCATTTCGCTGAGATATCCAAGTTTTTGTATACAGAACATTCAGAAAGCAAATTTTGCATTTTCTTAAAAAGGCGGCAATTCTGACTTGATTTGACAACTAATGTGCTAGGTTCTACTGCGTGAAGGACATTTTTTGAACTCGGCTTGTGTCCAGTATTCATTTGTGGCTGTGATGAAATAGGTGAAACCAGACAAATGAGTCTTGCTGCTCCAGTCAACCATTCTTCAAAAAGCCTTATTGTTGGAAATGGCTGCAAGCACATACTTCGCTCGGCCCACTGTAATTTCTTACTCATAGGTAACTTACTGACAAGTTCGTCTAGCAGTGTAGGGTTGGCTAGCTGTAACGTCATTCCACTTGCTTACTCTAGTTTGTTTTCTGGAATCGGTGTTATTTCACTCACCTTTTGTAGCTGACTTTCGAATAAGAATATCTGGACGACCGAATCGAAATTCAAGGGCAGCCATGGCATGATTCACATTGCTCGGATGAATAAGCATCGATTCCACTACCTCTCTAGCAGCTCCTTTTAAAAATTTCTGCAGGCGAAAAAGATTATCTGCATTCGTGTAGTTGAACATGGCGGTAGAATCACGAAAAGTTGTGCAAAACAACGGCCAATCCTCAGGTCTTCCAGTAAATTCTGGAAGGTCGTATAGCTTTCGACCAAAACTTTGGCTTAAAACATGTGAACTGCTGTCACCTCCAACACAATATGGCTGATTAGTCACTGGCTGTGACAATGGTGGCACAAAGGAATGTTGTCTGATAGGCTGGGCCTGAGGTCCAGACATTGCTGGCATGAAAGTCGGCACATATGGAGAACTGACAGATGCTAACTGTGATACATAGCATTGTGACATATACGGATGGGGCTGCATGTATGTTGGACCATTCCATGAGCAAGGCATCCTCTCTGATATTCCTGTTTCAGTGCATATAGCCCCAGCGGTGGCTGTTGTTGTGACGCTGGTTGTTGAAGTTGAATTTGCTGCAATTCCATCTTGACTAGTTAATATATGTGCTTGATTTGTTACCTTTGTGGCATTTCGTTGGTGATCCTGATCATCAAATAATGTTTGAAGGCGGATGCGTTCCTCTTTTTCATTAGCAGCACTATCTACTGCTGCATCAAGTTGCAAGCGCATCTCATTCAACTGTTTTTGAATAGCTTCCATTATTGATGTGGTTTGAAGATCACCGTCACTGCTTGATGATGCCATAATCTTCTTTTTTAAATTCGCGTCACAATGTTTGGAGTCTTCTGGCACTGAGGCTGATTTTTTGTCTGAATTTAAGGCAGGCTTTACAGGATTAAGTCTTTCACTTTGACGTAATGGTAATTTTCCTTTTGACATGGATTTAATATCTTCAATTTGACTGCTTGTGGAACTTTCTGGACTCTATTTCAGAAAACTCTGTTCTTCGATTATGTATATAAGTTGCTGGCTGCGAACTTATTCTCTCAATCTTGTAAGCATTGTATATAAATTTCTATAGTACAACCATGGAGCAGCGCCATCTAAAGAAAGTTGTTAACTGCACATTTGGAGGTTCTTACATTTACTAAGTGTCTATTCTGTTACCCTAACAATAGTCGTCTACGAAACAAATTAATAATATATAATGTATTTTATTGGCTCTAAAATCCATATTTCCTTGACAAGAGTCGTAAGCAAAACAAAATTAATATATGTTTACGACTGTTGTCAGGGTTACAGAATAGACAACTATTAAATGCACGAACCTAAAAATGTGTTTATCACACGTTTCTCAAGATGGCCAGGCGGTGATTATTCAGCATGAAAATACTATAGAAATGCATATACAATGCTTGTAAGTTGCTGGCTGCAAACTCTTTTCTTTAAATATTTCAGAAGCTGCTGGCTGCAAACTTCCTTATTCAGGCGGCAAAATGGCTTCCTTGCGTTATTCTTAATAAAAATAAGAATAAAATTTGTTAAAATCTTCGCTGGCCACGAAGATTCCTTTGTTCGAACGAACTGCTAAGAATTGAAACGCACTCTTCTTGGTTAATAATTGAATGGTTTATTCTCTATAAAAGGATAATATTTCATATAATATATATTTAACAATATGTAACTATCTTACTATTTTTAGCAGCTTCCTCGTGACTACTTATAAGTTCGAACAAAACAATATCAATGAAAAGCTATTTTTATAATTTTCTCTTCTAATAGTTCAATGCAAAAATGATTTGTAAATTAATGAATATCAAAGTAGTTTCTCAACAAGTAAACAATTATTTTAAAAATGTAAATGCAAAAATAATATCTAAAACTAAGTTTATAAAAAGTGGTTTTTTTTACAGAGTGTATTGTCTAGGACGTTCTTAACTTTTTAACATCCCGCCCCCGTGAGGCACCCGGTCCCACCGTAGCCTCACCAAGTTCTAATTTAGCAAGCTTCACTGCTGGTCTTCGAAGAATTCCCTTTGAAGTGTTGACATCGGCTGAGCGAACTTGATCATCTCGACCAACAAATACCTTTATGATCTTTCCTCTTATCCACTGGCTTCTCGGAATATCGACATCACAGATAAGAACTAAGTCTCCTACTTGAAGATTTGGTACTTTTTCAAACCATTTACTCTTCTTCGTTAGTTCAGGCAAGTATTCCCTTATCCATCGCTGCCAGAAACGGTCCTTAATCTGTTGGCTTATACACCACTGTTTTCGAAGGCAGAGAGCTCTCTCATTGATCGGACCAGGAGTCTGCGTCGAGTTTGGAACACCCATCAAAAAATGATTCGGAGTCAACGGTTCATCTTCCTCGCTTGAAACAGGTAGGTGCGTGAGTGGGCGGCTGTTGACGATGTTTTCAGCTTCAATAAGTGCACTCACCATGGTTTCAGTTCTTGGTGCAAGTTCATTTAGCGTATGGGATAGAACTCTTTTTACAGAGCGAACAAGTCTCTCCCAGCAACCGCCGGCATGTGGGTTTGTAGGGCAATTGAAAATCCACTCCATTCCGTTTGTGGATAATTCAGCTTTTATGGCATCACTGTCAAAAATGTTTGCATTCAGTAGTTCATTCTTCGCACCTACAAAATTAGTGGCATTGTCGCTTCTGATACGTAACGGTATTCCCCGACGGTTCACAAAATTACGGATACATAAAATGCAGGCATCCGTCGATAAGTCAGCTGCAACCTCCAGATGGATAGCTCTCACAGTCAGGCAGGTGAACAAAGCAATCCAGCGCTTCTCTTTACGTCGTCCTATAGTGACATTTACTGGACCAAAATAATCGAGGCCAGTGTAAGTTAACGGCCTTACGAATGGAGTAAGGCGATCTTCGGGCAACTGTCCCATCAACGGCGGCAACGGACGGGTAAGGACATCGAGTTCTTACCTTTATAATTGCAGATCGTAAACTAGGAACCCAAAACGTGTGTCTAATTTCATTAGCAACTGTGTCACCATTCTGGTGGCGTAAATGACGATGAAAATAAGCCACGACCAATTCAGTTACACTCCAAATCCAACAAATTGTTTCTGATGGTGGGGATCCGAGCGAAGCCAGCTCAATACAGTCCTTGAGTCACTCCAAAATATTCGATCCGCTGGTTTCAAGTTGTGACACTCGACAATCCTATCACATAACCTTACCCCCAACACCGCAGCTGACAATTCAAGACGTGGGATAGACATCAACTTTTTTGGAGCGCATTTTGTCTTTCCGCAAACGAATGTCACACTAACTTCATGTTTGTACTCGATTCGCAAATACGTCATCGCACTAAACGCCTCTTCACTGGCATCGACGAATGTGTGAAGAACAATCCTGTTGGCCATTGACAAGCAAGCATGATGACACCTGGGAACTTTAAGCTGCATCACGTTATGTAGTTCTGACTTCCACTGACACCATTTCGCGAAAATTTCATTTGGAATCGGTTGATCCCATTTGATCCCATACCGCCACACTGATTGCAACAACAATTTGAGATGAACAACGAAGTTAGCTTTCATTCCATATGGGTCAAACACTGACATTGTTATACTCAGGAATTCCCTTTTAGTTGGGTATCTTTTGCATGCCATGATATCGTCACTCACCCGAGAAAAGTTCAGCTTAAATTGAAAGACATCCTCACCTGAATTCCAGTACATTCCCATTTTTCACATAATTTGCTGAGCAAGGCGAACAGCTGGCACCAAATATCATCGACTGCATCACATATTCTTGGACTGGCTTCTTTTCATCTTCTCTCCACAGAAAGCGTTGAGAACCTTGATCTTCCGGGCGAATCTTCACCTGGTGAAACATTTCTTCAATATCACCAGTAACAGCTACGGGTCTCATTCGAAAATTGAAGAGAATATTTATCAATGGTTTCATATCATCAGGTCCTTTAAGCAGCAACGAGTTGAGAGATACTCCATTAGCTTTTGCGGCCGCGTCAAACACCAACCGTACTTTGCCTGGTTTGTTGGGATTTAGGACGCCAAAATGAGGAAGATACCAAAGTTCTTGTCGATTTCACTTGAGTTTCGTTATAGGTCAACCTCCTGGCATATCCTTTGTCTACATAGCTGGAAACTATAGATTTGTACCTATCCGCGAACTCCGGCTCTTTTCGAAACTTGCTTTCCAGATTCCACAACCTTCGCAGAGCCATGTCATAGCTAGCTGGCAACTTGATTTCATCCTGCTTCCACAATAAACCTGTTTGATAGCGATCGTTAATTTTCTTCGTTGTGCCCGTAAGAATTCCAACTGCTCTCTTATCCGTTTCTAACATTAACTTCACTTTTGGTTTCTTGACACCGAAACTCTCAATGCTGAAGTACTCTTCTACCATGCGCGTCAGGTTATCTTCTTCATCTTGACTTGATTGACTACAATGAAGCATAAGGTCATTTGTGGGATGATCTGTTGCTAAAGCCGTTTTACCGTACACCACATATCCCAATTTAGATTCTGCTATAACAGGTCCAGCTCCATTGCATCCTATAATACGTATCGGCGTACCCAGATGACAATTATCAAGCCCAATAAAAATTTGTGGTTTCGCGTCTTTGTACTCCACATCCACAATTGGTTATGAAGACAATATATCAGATGCACATGATGGATCCAAATCGTCAACAGTTAGCGACTGAGTAGGCAAACTTAAAACATTTACAGTCTGCGCACCCTTCATCTTAAATTTCTGAGCACCATCTATATCTGCACTAATTTCCAGATCAACAACAAGAGATTTATTTGTGAATGTTTCTTGACCAAACCACTGAAGTTTTAAATCCGTCTTGTGTCCATGCAAATTCAATTTTTTGGCTAGATCATCGCTCATGATGGTAACGGAAGAACCTTCATCGAGTAGAGCGTATGTCTGTACTTCAACACCATTACCATAAAGTCGGACTGGTAACACTCTAAACAGAATTTTTCTGTCCTTACCAATGTTGCAGCTCAAAAGTTTCTTCTCCACTTCATGTAACTCTGGGGCTGACATCTTCATCTCACCGTTTTCATGCAAAGAAGGTTTTCACAGGCTTTAATTCCACATGCTTTCTTTATTCGGCAGAAACGTACTGAATGACCATATTTAAGGCAACAAAAGCAAAGTCTCTGCTTCTTCACTAGTTTCCATTTCGCTGAGATATCCAAGTTTTTGTATACAGAACATTCAGAAAGCAAATTTTGCATTTTCTTAAAAAGGCGGCAATTCTGACTTGATTTGACAACTAATGTGCTAGGTTCTACTGCGTGAAGGACATTTTTTGAACTCGGCTTGTGTCCAGTATTCATTTGTGGCTGTGATGAAATAGGTGAAACCAGACAAATGAGTCTTGCTGCTCCAGTCAACCATTCTTCAAAAAGCCTTATTGTTGGAAATGGCTGCAAGCACATACTTCGCTCGGCCCACTGTAATTTCTTACTCATAGGTAACTTACTGACAAGTTCGTCTAGCAGTGTAGGGTTGGCTAGCTGTAACGTCATTCCACTTGCTTACTCTAGTTTGTTTTCTGGAATCGGTGTTATTTCACTCACCTTTTGTAGCTGACTTTCGAATAAGAATATCTGGACGACCGAATCGAAATTCAAGGGCAGCCATGACATGATTCACATTGCTCGGATGAATAAGCATCGATTCCACTACCTCTCTAGCAGCTCCTTTTAAAAATTTCTGCAGGCGAAAAAGATTATCTGCATTCGTGTAGTTGAACATGGCGGTAGAATCACGAAAAGTTGTGCAAAACAACGGCCAATCCTCAGGTCTTCCAGTAAATTCTGGAAGGTCGTATAGCTTTCGACCAAAACTTTGGCTTAAAACATGTGAACTGCTGTCACCTCCAACACAATATGGCTGATTAGTCACTGGCTGTGACAATGGTGGCACAAAGGAATGTTGTCTGATAGGCTGGGCCTGAGGTCCAGACATTGCTGGCATGAAAGTCGGCACATATGGAGAACTGACAGATGCTAACTGTGATACATAGCATTGTGACATATACGGATGGGGCTGCATGTATGTTGGACCATTCCATGAGCAAGGCATCCTCTCTGATAGTCCTGTTTCAGTGCATATAGCCCCAGCGGTGGCTGTTGTTGTGACGCTGGTTGTTGAAGTTGAATTTGCTGCAATTCCATCTTGACTAGTTAATATATGTGCTTGATTTGTTACCTTTGTGGCATTTCGTTGGTGATCCTGATCATCAAATAATGTTTGAAGGCGGATGCGTTCCTCTTTTTCATTAGCAGCACTATCTACTGCTGCATCAAGTTGCAAGCGCATCTCATTCAACTGTTTTTGAATAGCTTCCATTATTGATGTGGTTTGAAGATCACCGTCACTGCTTGATGATGCCATAATCTTCTTTTTTAAATTCGCGTCACAATGTTTGGAGTCTTCTGGCACTGAGGCTGATTTTTTGTCTGAATTTAAGGCAGGCTTTACAGGATTAAGTCTTTCACTTTGACGTAATGGTAATTTTCCTTTTGACATGGATTTAATATCTTCAATTTGACTGCTTGTGGAACTTTCTGGACTCTATTTCAGAAAACTCTGTTCTTCGATTATGTATATAAGTTGCTGGCTGCGAACTTATTCTCTCAATCTTGTAAGCATTGTATATAAATTTCTATAGTACAACCATGGAGCAGCGCCATCTAAAGAAAGTTGTTAACTGCACATTTGGAGGTTCTTACATTTACTAAGTGTCTATTCTGTTACCCTAACAATAGTCGTCTACGAAACAAATTAATAATATATAATGTATTTTATTGGCTCTAAAATCCATATTTCCTTGACAAGAGTCGTAAGCAAAACAAAATTAATATATGTTTACGACTGTTGTCAGGGTTACAGAATAGACAACTATTAAATGCACGAACCTAAAAATGTGTTTATCACACGTTTCTCAAGATGGCCAGGCGGTGATTATTCAGCATGAAAATACTATAGAAATGCATATACAATGCTTGTAAGTTGCTGGCTGCAAACTCTTTTCTTTAAATATTTCAGAAGCTGCTGGCTGCAAACTTCCTTATTCAGGCGGCAAAATGGCTTCCTTGCGTTATTCTTAATAAAAATAAGAATAAAATTTGTTAAAATCTTCGCTGGCCACGAAGATTCCTTTGTTCGAACGAACTGCTAAGAATTGAAACGCACTCTTCTTGGTTAATAATTGAATGGTTTATTCTCTATAAAAGGATAATATTTCATATAATATATATTTAACAATATGTAACTATCTTACTATTTTTAGCAGCTTCCTCGTGACTACTTATAAGTTCGAACAAAACAATATCAATGAAAAGCTATTTTTATAATTTTCTCTTCTAATAGTTCAATGCAAAAATGATTTGTAAATTAATGAATATCAAAGTAGTTTCTCAACAAGTAAACAATTATTTTAAAAATGTAAATGCAAAAATAATATCTAAAACTAAGTTTATAAAAAGTGGTTTTTTTTACAGAGTGTATTGTCTAGGACGTTCTTAACTTTTTAACATCCCGCCCCCGTGAGGCACCCGGTCCCACCGTAGCCTCACCAAGTTCTAATTTAGCAAGCTTCACTGCTGGTCTTCGAAGAATTCCCTTTGAAGTGTTGACATCGGCTGAGCGAACTTGATCATCTCGACCAACAAATACCTTTATGATCTTTCCTCTTATCCACTGGCTTCTCGGAATATCGACATCACAGATAAGAACTAAGTCTCCTACTTGAAGATTTGGTACTTTTTCAAACCATTTACTCTTCTTCGTTAGTTCAGGCAAGTATTCCCTTATCCATCGCTGCCAGAAACGGTCCTTAATCTGTTGGCTTATACACCACTGTTTTCGAAGGCAGAGAGCTCTCTCATTGATCGGACCAGGAGTCTGCGTCGAGTTTGGAACACCCATCAAAAAATGATTCGGAGTCAGCGGTTCATCTTCCTCGCTTGAAACAGGTAGGTGCGTGAGTGGGCGGCTGTTGACGATGTTTTCAGCTTCAATAAGTGCACTCACCATGGTTTCAGTTCTTGGTGCAAGTTCATTTAGCGTATGGGATAGAACTCTTTTTACAGAGCGAACAAGTCTCTCCCAGCAACCGCCGGCATGTGGGTTTGTAGGGCAATTGAAAATCCACTCCATTCCGTTTGTGGATAATTCAGCTTTTATGGCATCACTGTCAAAAATGTTTGCATTCAGTAGTTCATTCTTCGCACCTACAAAATTAGTGGCATTGTCGCTTCTGATACGTAACGGTATTCCCCGACGGTTCACAAAATTACGGATACATAAAATGCAGGCATCCGTCGATAAGTCAGCTGCAACCTCCAGATGGATAGCTCTCACAGTCAGGCAGGTGAACAAAGCAATCCAGCGCTTCTCTTTACGTCGTCCTATAGTGACATTTACTGGACCAAAATAATCGAGGCCAGTGTAAGTGAACGGCCTTACGAATGGAGTAAGGCGATCTTCGGGCAACTGTCCCATCAACGGAGGCAACGGACGGGTATATCTAATTATACAAAAAGGACATCGAGTTCTTACCTTTATAATTGCAGATCGTAAACTAGGAACCCAAAACGTGTGTCTAATTTCATTAGCAACTGTGTCATCATTCTGGTGGCGTAAATGACGATGAAATAAGCCACGACCAATTCAGTTAGCCGATGGGTTTTTGGTAAAATAATAGGTCGTTTAAATCCAAACGGTACTGTAGAAGCAGCGTCAATGCGTCCGTTTACGCGCAATAATCCGTTATCATCTAGGTATGGTGTTAGCTTATAAATTTCACTTTTTCTGTCAACTGGTAGCTTACATCTCAGCTGGTTCATTTCAATGGCGAAAATGTCGTTTTGTACATTACAATAGAGCATATCCTGGGCTTCATTTAATTCTGCTGTTGATAATTCTCCTTTTTCTATTGAATTCCTACGACATGCTTTTATAAACCGATTCACCCAGGCTGCCGTTCTCTTTAGTTTTATATATGACGAAAACCTAGAAAGCTCAAAAATAGGTTTACTCACATTACTTGCTTGTAAAAGAAACTTTGGCTTCATTTCCTCTTGACAAACGTAAGTTTCGTTGTCGTCTGGTTTCGATGGCCACGATTCTTCAGGTAACTTGAGAAATGGGGCTCCATGTATCCACTTGTTATCCAATCTAAAGGCAGGAGAGTATCGTGCACGTGTCGCTTCATCTGCTGGGTTGAGCTTGGTTGGAATCCATCGCCACTGCCTGATCTTACTGCTGTCTAGTATTTCGGCCACTCGAAATCCAACAAATTGTTTCTGATGGTGGGGATCCGAGCGAAGCCAGCTCAATACAGTCCTTGAGTCACTCCAAAATATTCGATCCGCTGGTTTCAAGTTGTGACACTCGACAATCCTATCACATAACCTTACCCCCAACACCGCAGCTGACAATTCAAGACGTGGGATATAGACATCAACTTTTTTGGAGCGTATTTTGTCTTTCCGCAAACGAATGTCACACTAACTTCATGTTTGTACTCGATTCGCAAATACGTCATCGCACTAAACGCCTCTTCACTGGCATCGACGAATGTGTGAAGAACAATCCTGTTGGCCATTGACAAGCAAGCATGATGACACCTGGGAACTTTAAGCTGCATCACGTTAGGTAGTTCTGACTTCCACTGACACCATTTCGCGAAAATTTCATTTGGAATCGGTTGATCCCATTTGATCCCATACCGCCACACTGATTGCAACAACAATTTGAGATGAACAACGAAGTTAGCTTTCATTCCATATGGGTCAAACACTGACATTGTTATACTCAGGAATTCCCTTTTAGTTGGGTATCTTTTGCATGCCATGATATCGTCACTCACCCGAGAAAAGTTCAGCTTAAATTGAAAGACATCCTCACCTGAATTCCAGTACATTCCCATTTTTCACATAATTTGCTGAGCAAGGCGAACAGCTGGCACCAAATATCATCGACTGCATCACATATTCTTGGACTGGCTTCTTTTCATCTTCTCTCCACAGAAAGCGTTGAGAACCTTGATCTTCCGGGCGAATCTTCACCTGGTGAAACATTTCTTCAATATCACCAGTAACAGCTACGGGTCTCATTCAAAAATTGAAGAGAATATTTATCAATGGTTTCATATCATCAGGTCCTTTAAGCAGCAACGAGTTGAGAGATACTCCATTAGCTTTTGCGGCCGCGTCAAACACCAACCGTACTTTGCCTGGTTTGTTGGGATTTAGGACGCCAAAATGAGGAAGATACCAAAGTTCTTGTCGATTTCACTTGAGTTTCGTTATAGGTCAACCTCCTGGCATATCCTTTGTCTACATAGCTGGAAACTATAGATTTGTACCTATCCGCGAACTCCGGCTCTTTTCGAAACTTGCTTTCCAGATTCCACAACCTTCGCAGAGCCATGTCATAGCTAGCTGGCAACTTGATTTCATCCTGCTTCCACAATAAACCTGTTTGATAGCGATCGTTAATTTTCTTCGTTGTGCCCGTAAGAATTCCAACTGCTCTCTTATCCGTTTCTAACATTAACTTCACTTTTGGTTTCTTGACACCGAAACTCTCAATGCTGAAGTACTCTTCTACCATGCGCGTCAGGTTATCTTCTTCATCTTGACTTGATTGACTACAATGAAGCATAAGGTCATTTGTGGGATGATCTGTTGCTAAAGCCGTTTTACCGTACACCACATATCCCAATTTAGATTCTGCTATAACAGGTCCAGCTCCATTGCATCCTATAATACGTATCGGCGTACCCAGATGACAATTATCAAGCCCAATAAAAATTTGTGGTTTCGCGTCTTTGTACTCCACATCCACAATTGGTTATGAAGACAATATATCAGATGCACATGATGGATCCAAATCGTCAACAGTTAGCGACTGAGTAGGCAAACTTAAAACATTTACAGTCTGCGCACCCTTCATCTTAAATTTCTGAGCACCATCTATATCTGCACTAATTTCCAGATCAACAACAAGAGATTTATTTGTGAATGTTTCTTGACCAAACCACTGAAGTTTTAAATCCGTCTTGTGTCCATGCAAATTCAATTTTTTGGCTAGATCATCGCTCATGATGGTAACGGAAGAACCTTCATCGAGTAGAGCGTATGTCTGTACTTCAACACCATTACCATAAAGTCGGACTGGTAACATTCTAAACAGAATTTTTCTGTCCTTACCAATGTTGCAGCTCAAAAGTTTCTTCTCCACTTCATGTAACTCTGGGGCTGACATCTTCATCTCACCGTTTTCATGCAAAGAAGGTTTTCACAGGCTTTAATTCCACATGCTTTCTTTATTCGGCAGAAACGTACTGAATGACCATATTTAAGGCAACAAAAGCAAAGTCTCTGCTTCTTCACTAGTTTCCATTTCGCTGAGATATCCAAGTTTTTGTATACAGAACATTCAGAAAGCAAATTTTGCATTTTCTTAAAAAGGCGGCAATTCTGACTTGATTTGACAACTAATGTGCTAGGTTCTACTGCGTGAAGGACATTTTTTGAACTCGGCTTGTGTCCAGTATTCATTTGTGGCTGTGATGAAATAGGTGAAACCAGACAAATGAGTCTTGCTGCTCCAGTCAACCATTCTTCAAAATGCCTTATTGTTGGAAATGGCTGCAAGCACATACTTCGCTCGGCCCACTGTAATTTCTTACTCATAGGTAACTTACTGACAAGTTCGTCTAGCAGTGTGGGGTTGGCTAGCTGTAACGTCATTCCACTTGCTTACTCGAGTTTGTTTGTTTTTTGGAATCGGTGTTATTTCACTCACCTTTTGTAGCTGACTTTCGAATAAGAATATCTGGACGACCGAATCGAAATTCAAGGGCAGCCATGGCATGATTCACATTGCTCGGATGAATAAGCATCGATTCCACTACCTCTCTAGCAGCTCCTTTTAAACATTTCTGCAGGCGAAAAAGATTATCTGCATTCATGTAGTTGAACATGGCGGTAGAATCACGAAAAGTTGTGCAAAACAACGGCCAATCCTCAGGTCTTCCAGTAAATTCTGGAAGGTCGTATAGCTTTCGACCAAAACTTTGGCTTAAAACATGTGAACTGCTGTCACCTCCAACACAATATGGCTGATTAGTCACTGGCTGTGACAATGGTGGCACAAAGGAATGTTGTCTGATAGGCTGGGCCTGAGGTCCAGACATTGCTGGCATGAAAGTCGGCACATATGGAGAACTGACAGATGCTAACTGTGATACATAGCATTGTGACATATACGGATGGGGCTGCATGTATGTTGGACCATTCCATGAGCAAGGCATCCTCTCTGATAGTCCTGTTTCAGTGCATATAGCCCCAGCGGTGGCTGTTGTTGTGACGCTGGTTGTTAAAGTTGAATTTGCTGCGATTCCATCTTGACTAGTTAATATATGTGCTTGATTTGTTACCTTTGTGGCATTTCGTTGGTGATCCTGATCATCAAATAATGTTTGAAGGCGGATGCGTTCCTCTTTTTCATTAGCAGCACTATCTACTGCTGCATCAAGTTGCAAGCGCATCTCATTCAACTGTTTTTGAATAGCTTCCATTATTGATGTGGTTTGAAGATCACCGTCACTGCTTGATGATGCCATAATCTTCTTTTTTAAATTCGCGTCACAATGTTTGGAGTCTTCTGGCACTGAGGCTGATTTTTTGTCTGAATTTAAGGCAGGCTTTACAGGATTAAGTCTTTCACTTTGACGTAATGGTAATTTTCCTTTTGACATGGATTTAATATCTTCAATTTGACTGCTTGTGGAACTTTCTGGACTCTATTTCAGAAAACTCTGTTCTTCGATTATGTATATAAGTTGCTGGCTGCGAACTTATTCTCTCAATCTTGTAAGCATTGTATATAAATTTCTATAGTACAACCATGGAGCAGCGCCATCTAAAGAAAGTTGTTAACTGCACATTTGGAGGTTCTTACATTTACTAAGTGTCTATTCTGTTACCCTAACAATAGTCGTCTACGAAACAAATTAATAATATATAATGTATTTTATTGGCTCTAAAATCCATATTTCCTTGACAAGAGTCGTAAGCAAAACAAAATTAATATATGTTTACGACTGTTGTCAGGGTTACAGAATAGACAACTATTAAATGCACGAACCTAAAAATGTGTTTATCACACGTTTCTCAAGATGGCCAGGCGGTGATTATTCAGCATGAAAATACTATAGAAATGCATATACAATGCTTGTAAGTTGCTGGCTGCAAACTCTTTTCTTTAAATATTTCAGAAGCTGCTGGCTGCAAACTTCCTTATTCAGGCGGCAAAATGGCTTCCTTGCGTTATTCTTAATAAAAATAAGAATAAAATTTGTTAAAATCTTCGCTGGCCACGAAGATTCCTTTGTTCGAACGAACTGCTAAGAATTGAAACGCACTCTTCTTGGTTAATAATTGAATGGTTTATTCTCTATAAAAGGATAATATTTCATATAATATATATTTAACAATATGTAACTATCTTACTATTTTTAGCAGCTTCCTCGTGACTACTTATAAGTTCGAACAAAACAATATCAATGAAAAGCTATTTTTATAATTTTCTCTTCTAATAGTTCAATGCAAACATGATTTGTAAATTAATGAATATCAAAGTAGTTTCTCAACAAGTAAACAATTATTTTAAAAATGTAAATGCAAAAATAATATCTAAAACTAAGTTTATAAAAAGTGGTTTTTTTTACAGAGTGTATTGTCTAGGACGTTCTTAACTTTTTAACAGAATGTACAAAAAGCAACAAATTTCAAGTTTTAATTTCGGAAACAAATATTTTTTGTTTCTTTCTTTTTGTCAACAACACAAAACTCACCCTTGTGCGTTTTTTGAGAACCAAAAAACCCAGGTTTTTTTGACAGCTCTTGGGGCTGTCAAGAAAACCTGGGTCGACTCTTTGTAAAATTAATCGAACACAACTAATAAGTACCTATAACAAATCATTTGGTTAGCAGACCCGAACTGCGGATTTGGAAGCGATACAACTGATTGCTCGATAAGCCGAATGTATTTATAATCTATTCCTAGAATTTCATACGCTAATCTCAAGCAGATAATGAGATGTTTATTCAAAATCAAAACATGATGATCAATCAGATTGTTATTATCATTTTCAACGGAAAAAAACTTCTATACGAGTAAATCAGCGAAAGCTTTATATGTACGTATATGAGTTTAATCAATGAAAAGATTTTCCGAGAAGAATAATTGCAAATTCTAGCTGCTGCTGTTCCAATAGGTACATATTACGATATGTTTTTATTTAAATATAAAGTTATGCTTTAAAAATTATTTAAGGCTGTTAAGTCACATGATAGGTTAAAATACATTTTAATCTTATAAACCTGTTTTTAACAGAAGTTTTACAATTTAGTAAAAACTTTGAATATCTAAACTTTGAATTCTAATAATCTGAAGTCAGAGAGCTTTTTGAAATGCGAAAAGTTGCTGGCAGAGTTTTCGATTCAGTAATTGAAGAAAGTCGTCAATTGATTTGATGATTATTTGTGTCTTTTGTTGAATTGTATTCATTTTATTTGTTTGAGATCGCATCTGATCGGCGCGGTGTGCGAGTTATAAGATTATGTTTTAACGGATAAATTCAAATTTCATCCACTTCTTTTTGTATTGCGAATGATCCGTGAAATTAAAATAATTTAATAATAGAATATCGCATCGTTTGCCTTTCATTATTAGAAAAAACTCAAAAAATGATTATAAGATTCAATGTTCTGGCTTCAGCAATAGAAGTGATATTTGCGACAGTTTGCATATGGAATAGTTCAGCAGCTCAAAACAACCATCAGTTACCTAATATACCATGTCCAAAGGTGTTTCAATATGCACTCTCAGGAAATAAAAATATTGGAAAAATAGTTATCTATAATGTAACATATGGCGAGACAACTCTTTTTGTTGAATTATCCCAACCAGGATTTATAAATTCGGTAAGCTTAAGAAATAAAGAACATGAAATAGGATAAATGATTAGTCATCGATCGATCTTGACAATCTGTGGCTGATGTTAAGTCACCATTGCAAGTTACACGAGTTAATAACAATGGCAACAGCCAGCTATATTTTACTGTCCCCTCCCCTCTGATCAGATACGGATTGGATTTTCATCGAAAAATACAAGCACAAATGAAAAAAATTGGCAAGCTTGCTTTTTTTTATTTTCGTTTCAAACAAAGTTGTTTTAGTTTAATAGTTTTTTAGCGATTCCATTATCGCGGGTTTCCAGAGTGTTAAGTATGTATGTCAGATTATCACGCCGAAGGGATGGGTTCGAGCACTGAATACACTTAATATTTTTTATATGCACTGTCCCTTGCGAGAAAGTGACAAATCCTCCAAGAATATCAATGTCATGAAAAGTGCATCTCACCTTATCCGTTCGGATTTGACGAAAAATTGTAGGTCCCCTCCAATTCTGTAGAACTAACAACGCAAACAAAAGGATTGGTTGAAATTGTAAGTCACAAGGCCGTGAAAAGAAATATGAAGTTAATTTAAGTTAAAATAATTGTGTTTCTTTTGATAATTTGCCAATAAATTTTTAATAAGTTGATACAAACTGTATAAATTGTGAAAAGCTGTGCAGCTCCATTATGGGCACGCAAAAAACGAGACGTACGACACATTTTGATATATGTTCCAATTTTGAGTTCAAAATTTTGAGTTTGAAAATTAATTTTTTTATAACTGTTCACTTAAACAACTTAATTTAAAAATAAAATAAAAGAGTAGTTTTCTGGATTTCTAAAAAGATATAACAAGGCTTTGTATCATTCACCGTTGTTTTTAAATAATTTTTTTTTCTGATTTAAGTCAATTTTTTAGAAAATTGCCCCTCCCGCCTAAACGGAGGGAAATAGAACCCCCCTCCCATACGATTTTTTTCTTGTCTTAACCCCACCTACACTCAAGTTTTTTGGTGCACCTTAAACCAATCACCCTGGTATATAACCTAAACAAGTGGAAATATATATTTTACCGTTTGATTTTATTTATTAATATAATTTTTCAGACCAACAATGGAAGCCTATCGTTGAATTTCAACAAACACGCTCACAAAGACCAAGTGTTTGAATACATAGAAGCGGGTAGAATTTTTACTTTCAGAGTTGATTTTCCCGATCAAAATGTTATACCTATAGTAACTTCCATCGTAGTAAATGGTATCCAAATATGTTCTGGTCCCAAAGGTAAAAAGCAGATATCTTTTTTAAATTCCATAATATCAAAGAGTTTTTATATTTAGATAATTCACCAATAACAAGCACATTGTCACTAGAATTTTCCTTAAGAGCCTATAAAGAAAGCCAAAGTCTGTCAATTTCCAAGCTGTATTCATTAATAACAGAGGGTATACAGCCATCAAATAGCAAACCACAATCGTATAACCATCCTACATGGAACCAGCTTTCAGAAAGCGAACCAAAATCGTTCAACTATGAGACAATCAACCGACCTTCATATAGAGAACGCCAATCGATCCATGCCACAGTTAACCAACCGACACATAGTGTACCGCAATCTTTCAACTATCAATCATTCAAACAGCAACTATTTAACTATTCTACATTCAACCGGTCATCACATGGAGAACCACAATCGTTCAACGATCCTGCATATAACCAGCCGTCATATAGCGAACCACAGTCGTTTAACTATCATACATTCAACCGGCAGTCACATGGAGAATCACATTCGTTCAACCATAATACGTTCAACCGATTGTCACACAGCGAACCACAACCGTTCAACCTTCCTATATTAACCCAGTCGTCTTACATCGAACCAGAATTCAACGAATCTACCGAAAGTGAACCACAACCCTTTAACTATCACAGATTCGATCGACCCTCCTATAGAGAACCCCATTTGTTTAACCATCCCACATTTAAACACCCCATGAATAGGGAACCACAATCGTTCAATTATCCTAGTTTAAACCATCCGCCACATGGCGCATCACAATCATTAAGCTATCCTACATTCAACCGGCCACCATATAGAGAACGTCAATCTTTCAACCATCCTACATTTGACCAGCCGTTATATAGCAAACCACATTCGTTCAACTATCATACATTCAACCGGCCGTCAAATAGAGAACCGCATTCGTTTAATCTTCCTACATCTAACCATTCGACATATAGAGAGAAAAAATCGCATCCTACGATTGACCATCCTACATTTAACCATGCAACGTTTGAACATCCTACGTTTGAACATCCTACGTCTTACGAGCCGCCAAAGAGCGAAACACAATCTTATAACCATCCTACTTTTGTTACTCCTACTTTTGATACTTTGAACAAGCCGCCATATAACGGAACACAGACTTTCAATCAGTCTTCTTATAACCAGTCTTCAAATAATATACTACGATCATTATACAATCTATTATTTAAACCATCAGAATCACCCCCAACAAGAGCTCCTGCAGCTACTAAAACCATATTTACTGATCCAACAACTGAACCAACATTTGAAATTGATCCCATCAGAAATACAGCGGCTACTTCGGATACCCCAAACGATAATTCTTCTGTTAAGCCATCAATAGATCGTGCAACGTTCGAATACATTAATTCAGTTTGTGGTCGAGAAAATGTCAATTTCAATATCAAAAAACTTAATGTGAAAGGAACTGTCATTTCTAAGTCAAGATTCCCATGGATAATTGCAGTTTTCAGTAAAATTGAAGGCGATCTAAAATTCCGATGTGGAGGAAGTCTTATCTCTACTAGAACAGTAGTAAGTGCAGCCCATTGTTTTTATTTAGGTTTTGAAGAAATAAGGCCCGAACAAGTTGTAATATCTATGGGTCGGCATAATTTAACAGACACGTCCGATGCTCGCAACATCGATGTAGAAAGAATCATTAATCATCCAGACTACAACCCTACGTTGATCAATTTGGACGCAGATTTAGCAATCGTTCGACTTAAGGAAAGTATCATGTAAGTATTCTAATCTTTTAAATTCTAAAACTTAAATTAAAATTTCGTATTTAGCTTTACAACTTCAATTCGACCAATTTGCTTGTGGCAAGGACCGGTAGATGCTCGCGATATTGAAGGTGTTTCTGGAGCAATAGTAGGCTGGGGTGCAGATGATAAAAAGAATACAACAACTGTTCCGACATTGGTCAATGCAACTGTTGTTTCACAAATAACGTGTATTAGATCGAATGACCAATTCAATTCGTTGACGTCAAAACGTACATTATGTGCAGGAAATCTAGACGGAAGCGGTCCATGTATGGGAGATTCTGGCAATGGATTAATGATAAAAAATAGAAACAAATGGATGCTGAGGGGAACAGTATCAGCTACTATAGGCACTCCAACTAGACCATGTATTTTAGATCAGTACGCAATATACTCCGACATTGCAATGTTCATTGAATGGATTCGAGGAAATATGATATTGTAGTGATTTGATTGATATATTTGAAAACAAAGCAAGGTATCTAGGTTCGATCGATCAATGTTCGTATTGTTTTTAGCGATCGAATACATAGTTATTTTTTATGATATTAAAATAGCAGACATTTTTTAATGTAAATCGTTTTATTGATATATTAAAAATTTTTGGCGACCAGTATCTTTTTTTTTCATAAAAATCACTTTATTTATTTTAACTCTGCTATGCATGTGAACAGAATCTTTAAAGTCAACTTTAAAATCAAGCGCAGCATCAAAGACTTACTTATGTCATATTCGAGTGGTTTCACTCCGAAGAAGAAGAGGATACATAAAACGTTGTTCCAGAAGATCAATGGGTTTTTAATATGCTTTTTGGAGAGTTGCATTTTTTTCAGTTTATTTCTTATGTGTTACAAACTGTACTTTCATCCTTTCTTCCGGTATAAATCCAAAAATTATGTTTTGTAAGACGTCTGCGCATAGATATTTAGCTAATCGAAGTTTTTTTTGCAGCAATTTGAATTTCAGCTTATGACTTTTAGTGGTCAATGGAGAGGTTTTAGCGCAGTCCATTCACACGTTGCTGTTTTTTTTTTATGTTTTATAACCTGCAAATGGTAAATTTGGCACATAATTAGTTCTGTTGTGTTGTCGTATTTGTTAGTCTATGGTTTGCTTTCATAAATTTCGTTTGGTGCTCAATCGTATAGCAAAAATCCGAGAATTTTACATTGCAACATTAGATGCTCTCTCTTTAATACTTAATTCTGTAGATTTGTCATATTTTGCACAAGATGGAATCTGTACGAATTGGACATAATGATCTCATCCTCAAAATTTAAAAAAAAATATACAATCTTACGAAGATAGCACAAAAAAGATTTGTCAAAATACTTTTGCCACTAAAAATAAGCACTTTCAAACAAACAAAAGTCGCCCTTCTGCACAAAGCTTACCAAATGATTGAAATTGAACACCTACTGATTCATCATAACATAGTCTTTAAATAACTGTCAATTTTTAATCTTTAAACTTTAACCGTTATTTAATATTATCGTTGAAAGAAACATTTCATTTTTGTCAAAATAATTATGCCGACTAGTGTATACTGTTAGAATATGTTTACCCCCAGTTTCACAGTCAGAGTATAAACTAAAATTTTGGTTCAAACTACAGAATTTACAGGTACTCAACTACGGTTTAAGGTCAACCAATGTGAAACTGTTTTTGTACAACTGGCCCTTAGTTTTTTTTAAAGCTAACCACAATTTATTGATCTTGCATTAAGCTCAGCTGAAAGCTATTAACAAAAGGGTAGAAGGTGGTAGATAAGTGAAAATGAACAACGAAGCGACATTTCAATTTACTCCCGGCTTACGGACTTTCCCTGGACACAAGTGCATAAATGTTTATTTTTTAGAAAAATATTCAATATTTACATATTTGTATAATTGGAGGCACTATTTGTTTTATTGGAAAGAAATACAAAAAAAGCAGCAGTGTATAAAAACACTGCATTGGATGTTTTTGCACACTGCAAGGCTTTTTGCGCAAAATCTCTCTTTCCAACTTTGATGGGCAACATCAACATCACCTAGCGATTCAACCGTTTCAGCATGCAGGACTAAGCAAAACGCAGTATATTATCTAACGTTATATATAAAATGTTCTCCCATTTCCAAGAATTGTATACGCTAATCTCAAGCAAATATTTAGATGATGATTCGAATAAAGTTCAAAACATTATGTTCAATCAGCAATAATATTGTTATTATCATTTTCAACAAAAAAAAAACACCTTTGATTTAATCAGCGACAGCTTTTAACGTACGAGTCTTATCAATGAAAAGATTTTCCCAGAAGAACTGGAAATTCTAAATTATAATCCAATATATTGACAATTTGTATTTAAAAATAAATTTCATACCAACTCTTAATTATATTTATGTATACAAATCTTTTTAGCAAAAACCACATTAAAAAAAATCCCATTACAAAATAAAAACAAATTTCAGCAGATGGGTCAAGTTATGCGGGGATTTCCTAAGCGTAGTGACAAAGCATTGTTCATTAAATCAATAATTCAATGTAGTGTGAAGTATTAAAAGGTTAACCAACACTTTAAACCTGTTTTTTGTAAAAAAAAATTTTTGATGTTTACCTCCAGTTTTTCATGTAAATTGCATATTATTCTTGTAATTCAATACTATTTCCAACAGTGAGCAGTCAGAAAGCTTTTTCAAATGCGTATACCTAAGATTGCTGAAATCCTAGTTTTTCAAGTCATTGATTTGGTGTCAGTAATCGAAGAAAGTCGTCAATTGATTTGATGGTTGCTTGTTACTTGTTGAGTTGCAATTAATTTATCGTTTGATATCGTATCTGATCGGCGCGGTGTGCCAATGCTTGCATCAACGTATTAAATCCGTTATCAATTTTTGATTCGTAGTTATAAATAATTGATATTTTTCTGTTGTAAAAGACCCGTGAGGTTAAACAAATTTAATAATAGAATATTATTTATGTACATATATGGAAGAATAGATGAATATATGCGTTGTTAAAAAATACATACAAAATGATTAAACGATTGGGCATCCTGGCATCAGCAATAGTTGTGATATTTGTGACAGTTTGTATATTATGTAGTTCAGCAGCTCAAAACAATCAATTACCTAACGTACCTTGTCCAAATGTGTTTTTTTATTCGCGTTCAGGAAATAAAAACATTGGAATAATACAGGTCGGTAATATCAGATATGGAGAGACCACTGTGGCTATTGAATTATCTCAACAAGGATTGATCAATGAGGTAAGAATAACACAGACAAAACATACAAAAAATGTGAATTAAAAAAACACTAACGCAATATTTTTGCGCTATTTTATAAAATTTAACGACATAAATTCATTATTTTGTTTATTTTTTTTAAATAATTTTTTTATTTTTTTTTTTTGAGTTGCTCTGGCAACCATTAAGTTACTTTAGTGAACAAAATTAAGTGTCAAAACAACTTATCAGAGTTGGGTAATTTTTGTTGCACTTTAGAAGTAAAGAAGGTTTCCGGCCGTTTCCGGTAGCCACAATTGTCATTCATTAAGAAGTGACACTGTAATGTCCGAAAATCGGTATCTAGCTCAAGCGACTTTTACACGGTCAGTCATTTGACATCAATCTGTAATATAGTGTTTATAAAAATAAGTCTGTACCTATGCGTGCATTTGTTTGACGAAAAATCAAAACCCTTTCGATTTTGCTAAATGACTGATTATATGTGTAGCTGACTGAAGTCCTCTGACTGACCGTGTTAAGGACTATTATGTAAGCTGTTGAATTCAATCTTAAAAAGCAAAGCAAATAATTCTAAAAAAAAACAATTTTAGCTAAACATCTAATAAAAATTACTTGTTTCCTTGTTAACATTCATTTTCAGAACAACCCTGGACAACTATCGTTGAATTTCAACAAAGACAAAGTGTTTGAATATATAGATGCTGGTAGAATGTTTACCTTCAGAGTTGATTTTCCCGTTGAAAATATTATACCTCGAGTAACTTCCATCACAGTAAATGGTATTCAAATATGTTCCGGCCCCAAAGGTAAAATCTAGGTCACCTTATTTCTGAACTCCATAGTGTGCAAACATTATTTTTTTTTTATTCAGATAATTCACCAAGCACAAGCTCAATGTCAATGGAATATACTTTAAATGCGTATAAATCCAGTTCAACTCCATTGGAACAGCCACAAACGGGCAATGATCTCACGTCTAATTTATGGCCGAACTTTAAGCAAGGTAAACATGCTGAGCATTATTATATAGTCATTAAATATTTTAAATACCTACATTTAAATTTAATTAATTATAGTGCCTGACCGTGGATTAGGTTCTGATCTTCCTAATTTTTTACAGTATAGTCCATCGTTTACCCAGCAAAATCCATTAAGTAGACAATCATTAAACCATCCTACATTCAACAGATTTCCATCACATAGCAAACTACAATCTCTCAACTATCCTACGTTTAACCATCAGCCGCCTAATTACGGAACACAGTCTTTCAACCAGCCTACATTTAACCAACCTCCAAATAGCAGACCACAATCGTTCAACCGTCCGACATTTAATTCACCAACTCGAAACCAACATACTTATAACTTTCCATCGTTTAATAAACCTGCACCCAATCCACAGATAATAACACAAGCCCCAAATAACCAACCAACTCCATTGTTTGTAGCAAATCCACAAAATCCCTACCTTAATGCTAATGGAATTGAAAATTATCGTCCTGCTGGAGACTATGGTCAAAGAAATCCACCGCCTTCATTTGCGACAACAACACCAATAGCACCAACAACAACGCAAATGGTACCAACAGATCCACCAACAACAAGACCTCCTGCTGCTACTAAAACCATATTCACTGCTCCAACGACTGGACCATCACTGGAAATTGATCCCAGAAATCCAGCAGCTTCATCGAATACCCCATCAACAGATCGTGCAACATTCGAATATATTAATTCAGTTTGTGGTCGAGAGAATGTCAATTTCGATATCAAAAAACTTAATGTGAAGGGATCTATTATATCAAGGTCAAGATTCCCATGGATAGTAGCAGTTTTCACTAAGATCGAGGGCGCTCTTAAATTCCGTTGTGGAGGAAGTCTTATCTCAACAAGAACAGTAGTTAGTGCAGCTCATTGTTTTTATTTAGGTTTTGAAGAACTGAAAGCTGAGCAAATTGTAATATCCATGGGTCGACATAATCTAACAGACACATCGAATGCTCACAACATTGATGTGGAGAGAATCATTAACCATCCAGATTACAACCCTACGTTAATAAATTTTGATGCAGATTTAGCAATTGTTCGACTAACACAAAGTGTTGTGTAAGTATTTAATTTTTAATAATTTTAAGTTTTAAGACTTTAATTTAAATTTCGTATTTAGCTTCACAACTTCAATTCGGCCAATTTGCATGTGGCAAGGACCGATAGATGCTCGTGAAATTGAAGGTGTTTCTGGAGCAATAGTAGGCTGGGGTGCAGATGATAAAAAGAATACAACAACTGTTCCAACATTGGTCAATGCAACTGTTGTTTCTGAGATCACTTGTATTAGATCGAATGACCAATTCTATTCGTTGACATCAAATCGTACGTTATGTGCAGGCAATCTAGACGGAAGTGGTCCATGTATGGGAGATTCTGGTAATGGATTAATGATAAGAAGTCGAAACAAATGGATGCTGAGGGGAACAGTTTCAGCTACTATAGGCACACCAACTCGACCGTGCATGTTAGATCAATATGCAATATACTCCGACATTGCAATGTTTATTGAATGGATTCGAGGGAATATGTTATTGTAGTAATTTGATTTTTATATTTAAAAAAAAAACGAATTGAATTAAGATATTAGTTGTGTTCGTTGAATTTTACCAATTTTAACCAGGGTCGACCCAGGTTTTCTTGACAGCCCCAAAGCTGTCAAAAAAACCTGGGTTTTTTGGTTCTCAAAAACGCACAAGGGTAGGTTTTGTGTTGTTTACAAAAAAAAAAGAAACAAAAAATATTTGTTTCCGAAATTAAAACTTGAAATTTGTTGCTTTTGGTACATTTTAAAACATAAAACAATTACATTTTGTTTAATTTGTATGTTTTCTATTTATTTTCATTAAAATAAATCTATAATTTTTTTTCTTTGCATTGCAAAAGCAAAATAAAATATTCAGTTGTAAACATATGTTTGACAACACACGTCAATTTTTTTACCTCAACTCGCCCTAGCAAAATACCTAGATCTAGATCAGGTTTCAAAAAACAGAGAATTTGTTACCCAGGGCGAGTTGAGGTTTTTCAAAAAAACGCTTTGGAGCGACTTCAGGGCGACCCCAGTGCTCAACGAACACAACTATTATGTAGTACAATATAAATTTATTGTTAAAACATACTTTTGTATTGCGATTACTGCAATGCCAATTGCGCATGCTTAAATCATTTTTTACTATTTACTGATTGATTGTTGATAATTTTATATTTAGTATCTAAATCAAAGCTGTTAGGAATCATTTATTTTAATTTAACAATAGATTAAATTTTATATTATCTGTTGTAATAATTTTCTACATATGTGATAAAATACAAATTATTATAAGAATTAAAAGAAAATCTTATACTCATAAAATTTTATTTTGGTTAAATAACGAACGTTCTGGCCAATCAGAGCTCTACGTCGTCGACTAACTTATAGTCGGTGGCGTATTGAACGTACCCAGTTTCTTGTATAACAGTACAATACAAGCATTTTTTTTCTTTGGGAGGGGGGTCTGTCTTGTTAAAGAGGTGGGCAGTTTTAGAAAACAAATATTAGGTAAAAAAAAAAAATTATTAAAAAAACAACTGAAACTGAAACTGAAGTACTACCGGTTTTTGAATACCATAAATATGTTCTTTAATCATAAATTTAAATTAAATTTTGTATCACAGTTGTTTTTCAAACACCATCACATCAAACTCAAAATTTTGTTAAAAAAAAAATAAGAAAATGTTTAGACCATTTTTTTTAAATTGTGAAATGAAGTGCTGAACTAGATTTTTGTGGTCAATGCTTATATAAATTCTGAATCGAAAACAAAAAACCGAATGGTTTTATGTCTTCTAGTTTTTGAACAAATTGTAAATTACTAAAATTAGTAAAACTATAAAATTACTAGAAACTGAATGCATACATAAATTCATTTGGACTTCAGTGTTCGATTGATAATTAATAGACAGTGAACACAAAAAGTCCATTTAGAAATTCACTTCTTGATTTTGAAAAATTTTTGTTTTGATTTTTAATCATCAAGTTTTAACTTTGAAGGTAATTTTTGGAAAATATTTATAGAAATGATTTAAAAATAGTATAATAAAGCAGACTTTTGGCTTTCAAAAGCAGCACAAATATTTGTTGTAAGTGTTGAAAAATGTCAATGTCGAGTCATGCACTGAATTATTTTCCCCATGCAATTCAATTCTGCAAATAAAACAAATAAAACAAAATGTATTGTTTTATGTTTTAGAATGTACCAAAAGAAACAAATTTCAAGTTTTACTTTTAGAAACAAATATTTTTTGCTTCTTTCTTTTTGTCAACAACAGAAAACCTACCCTTGTGGGCATTTTGAGAACCAAAAATCCCAGGTTTTTGTCAAGCCTGGGTCGACCCTGGGTAAAATTCAACGAACACAAAACTGTTTCATTTAAAAGAGCACTTCTTGAATTGGAGGGCAAATCTTTGAGATTCAAATATACGTTAATCTCAAAAAATGTTTTTTTGTACTCAGGAGAAATCTTTCTACAATATTTATAAAAAAATCCACTAAAGCGACCTTTACACGGTCAGTCATTTTAAATCAATCTTTAGTATAGTGTTTTTAAAAATAGGTCTGTATGCATGCATTTATTTGACGAAAAATCATAACCCTTTTGATTTTGCCTGATAAATGATTATATGTGTAGATGACTGACGTCCTCTGACTGACGGTGTAGTAAAGGTAGCATAAAATGCACCGTTAATTTCCTGTTTTCCTATATATAATTTTGACACTTTTTTTTGATGCGACAATACTTTTGCCATTTTTTTTTTTATGTTTTTAACAGTATTATTGAATTTTGATAATTTTTGTTGTTGTAAGCGATTGCCATTGACTGTACAGATTCGGAACACATATAAAACATAAATTTAACAAAGTCTTTATTTACATATTTTCTTTAGGTTTAAATGAATATTTCAACAGCTTTTGGAATTAATGTAACATTTATAGGACGAACATCGTAAGCCTCATTATCTATAGAATACAATTTCGAGGGACCCATGCAACTTTCATCAGGAATTAACGTCATTGAACGAAATTTCAATAGTTCTAGCTCCTTTTCTTCCGCCAAATGTTTTAAAAAAGAATACAAACTTGTTTTAAATGTTTTCTCTGATTCCATCACTAATCTACTTTTATCAGATGTTTCATCGACATAAATACGAACGTTACTTGCATTCTTGTATTGAATATTTTTCTTTTTGCAGGCAGGATTTTTAGAAATTTGTATAGCATTACTATTTGAAGTCGGTTTCCTATAAAATAATCTTGATAGTATTGACCCTTGCGCTTGTCCTTCTTTTTCAGAAACAATACAATTAGAACATCCAATACAAGGAGCTGTATAAGTTACATCTGCTTTGCAGTTCCACGACAATTTACTTTTCACAGCATATACTAAAGCTGATATATATTTGTCTGCTTTCCAAAAGTACCAGTATTTTTCTTGCAAGGATTTTATGTCGCGATGCATTCCCCATTCAAGAAATCCCATAGAAAATATTGGCCTGCTTTCTGAATGCTCAACATTTTCGTTCGCTATCTGTTCAATTTTGAATACACTTTTAGGTTGTGTATTACCTCGCACTATATTGAGCGAGGTACTTATAAGTTCTTCAACTTCTTTTACCTTGGAGGACCATTTCAAGTTAAAGATGTTTTTAGTAGTTTCATTTTTAATTCCCAATGGAAGAAGTGCAATTGGACATCGATTATTGTTTCTTCGCATCAACCCAGTTAAAACTTCTGACACTGTTCCATCACCTCCAGCTACAACAATACCATAAGGCAGTGACTTCAATTGTTCAACAAATACTTTTGCATGTCCTTCTGAATCAGTTCGTATTATATCCACAGTAAATCCAGCCAGATGGAAAATTGGTTCGCAATATTTTGAAAAAGTTTTTTCGGCCTTCTTTTTGTTTGCTGCAGGGTTTAATATAACAATAATTTTTTTTGGATATGAACCACACTGATCGCCATAAGCAACTGCTTCTCCACTGTACGATTTCAACAGAGAAGATATTTGATACATCTCCCGTCCATAATTAATGGCATATGTGCCCAATCCTAATCCAAAGATACTTTTCTTCCAATTGTTTCTCACTAATGAAACTATCTTCATTTTCACTCAATTAATTATTACAAACTAAATATTTTAAAAAAATATTTGGTTAAAAAAAATATAATTTCAACTTGTCAAAATTTGTCTTTTGTTTTTGTTGTTCTTGGAAGAATGAGAAAACTAGGTGTCAAAATGTTTGAAGTTTCCCTTCTGAAACGAAAGCGAAATTCGCTTTTAGCAACACGTCTACGAACAAAAAATGTAATGGTGGCTTAAAAGGCGGCGCGGCGATGGTGGTTTACAAGGGTCGCCGCGCGCGTGCTTTATAAAAACTGTTTGATGATAAAAAAAAAATTATTCGTTTTTTTTCGAGAAAAAAAGAATTTAAAAAAAATAACTTTTTAGAAAATACTTTTTGATAAAAAAAAAATTGTTTGTAATATTATTTAAACTAAGCAGAACTTTAAAGAATATAAAATTTCTTCAAAATCGGTGGAGCCGTTTAAAAGATAATTGCAAGTAAAAAGGTACGGCTCTATGGCAGGTACTAGGCGTGTTTTATTGGTAAGTGTTTAGTCAATTTAGCAAAAATTTGTATGGGATACGAAAAGTGGCGATAAATTGGTCAGTAATTAAAGTGAACATGAAAGTGAAGATAAAATCTTGGAATGCCTGGAAATTTTTGGCGCGAAATATAATGTCAATACATTTTTTGCTTAAAGGTTGGTGGCACATATACATTATTTATTATTCTATGCACATATAACAGCTTAAGACATGGACTCCATATACAATGATTATTAATGGTTGTGTTCATTGTTTTTCCTTTAGGGCCGCGTTTTGCGGAAGATGTAAGAAGCTTTCAACCTACGAAAGTTGCAAAATAGTTTTGTTAATTTTTAACTTTTCGCTTAAAAACAAATAAAAATTGGTTAAAGCAGATTTTTTAAATAAAATGATGTAATTTGGAATTTAATTTGGTAATAATCAAGCTAAATAATGATTATTTATCCGATTTTTATTTGTTTGTAGTGGAAGGTGGGGTACAAGATGACCAACTCGGCATATACAAAAAACCATACTTTGCAAACAAATTCATAAAATTATTTGAAACTTCGGCTTGGCATATAGTCAAGAATACCAACTTTGAAATAAAATAAAAAAGGGGATACAAAAGTGAATATAGCGTTTTATTGGTTCTTTCCATTGCTGACTAACTAAAAATTACCAACAAAACATGACTACTGCTGTGCTCCTTCAGAATTTTTTTTTTATGAAGGACATCACCATTGAAAACAAATGTCTAATATAAAATTTTATCAAAATTGATCGTAAGAAGAATACTTTGTACATTTGAAGAAAATCGGTTTAACTGTTAATGCTGTAGGTGTCAATATGTACATATAGACAGACATAATTTCGGGACATATTTTTTTCATATTCTCTATCTCTTCTCTATTATGTGTGATAGTTATCTTAAAACTTTCTTTTTGTACTAATGCATGGCTTGCCCTATAGTGAACCTACATATAATCGCAAGTAAATAAAATGCACGACTGAGTCGCTGGTCGCACGAACTTGCTCTTGTAGCAAACTATGAAATTGAGAAAAATTCAATTTAATAAATTGTGTTCAAAGGGTAAAAATATCAGAAAATGGCCTAAACGTGAGATCAAGTTGTAAGGTAGCTATAATTAAGTGCCATTTTGTATTAAATAATTTACTTAACTGCTATACTAAATTTAAATGAAACCGGTTGAGCTTTTAAACGTTTATGTACAAATTTGTAAAAAACCGTTAACACCAAATATCCGTTATGTGTATTTTTAGCCCTAAACCTGAAATGCAGTTATATTAAAAGCACTTCAAATATAACGTGGAAAAAGTTTTATCAAATCAACTAGAAAGTAACTGACAATATAGAAAAAGAACATTATGAAAATTTTGTTTTCTTCGAATATACCCAGAAATCACCATAGAAATCATAGATTGTAGCCCCAATGGAAATGCCTGCTTTCTTTATTAACTTTATTATATTTAATTAAATAATTTATTATGTACATTGTTACCTTAATTTATTATGTAATTATTGATAAGATCTGAAATCATATCAGATAGCCTGCTTCTATAAATCATATCAGTTTGAAAAGCCATCAAACAAATTTCGTTCCTTTTTCTATTGAAAAAATCTTCAAACCCTTCAGTATCAGTAGTAAGTTTTTGGGTCAGCTTATTTGGCAATATAGTCAAATGGGAAAACAAACAACTTTCAATAAGCCCAAATATTTGAAACTCTTTAACACTGTCTTCAAACTGTTGCTTCGGAATGTATTTATCAATCTGGTATCCATGTTGTCTTAGAAAATATGCCAACATAGTATAGTAGCTGGCCAAAAGAGAATCCAAATGTTCCGAACGGAACTTCTTGCTGGTTGGGATGGTTAGTAGTGTTATGACATCAAGAATTGGAGGCGCATATCGAGTAAGTTGAAAGTCTACCATTCTGCACTGAACTGGATGATCATTTTCATATTTAAACAGCAAATTATTTGCCCATAAATCACCATGACTGAAAACATTTAGGTATTTTGAAGAAGTTTTAGCCAATTCAAATACTTTGTTCATTTTCTGGGGAAACATTTTCAATATGTATTCCAAACGATTAGAATTTTCAAACTCTGGCAAGATCTTAATAAGTTCACATAGAGCATCAACACCATTATTAAAATTCTCTCGACGAATACTTTGTGTCGCTAATGGATATGCGTTTTCCTCTACAATATCAGGAAATAAATTGAGAATCGATTGTTGATTTTTGTCCTCAAATATAATTGACGATGCATGCATACTCGCCAAAGAGCTTAACGCACACTTTAGGTGATCAAGGTCTAACAATCCAGATCGCATAGCTCCCATACGGAATCCCATCTCTGTCAAGTGTTCGAAAACCAGTATTTCACCTTTAGCGTAATAACACTTAGCAGAAAAGTCAGGTAAGCCCTCTTGCAACTTTGGCAGCAAGTTTCGGTAGACGGATATTTCTTTTTTGAAAACACCAACTTCTTCTATGTACTTTGCTCTGGAAGCTACATCACTGGGAGCAGATTTTAAAAAGAATATTAATTCGTGTTGTACATCTGATGAATTCTTCCGAACAATCACGGATAGAGTCTCATGGCGGCCGAGAAATCCTGATGGGGTGTCATGTGCACCCTTAAGTGAATAGCTGAGAAATTCAACGCCATAATCGACCTTTTGTTCCGAGTATCTTTTGCACAGATCTAGAATGACCGTTGGTGACAATTTTGAAGATGTCATTGAAATATTGACTAAAAATAACTGAGATATGAAGATATCGTTGGGCCCTTTTATAGAAATAAAGCTACCGATCATTTGCTTATTGTCATAAATATAGAAAAGTACATTAGTTTATAAAAGTATGTACATCTAGAGCTGTTTGAAAAAAGTACACAGCTGGGTCGCATGAATTTGCTGAAGTCAGATAGTAGGTTTGTTATAAAAAAAACTTGGACAAAGAGTTACTTATACATAAAATCCACAATTTAAAGAAGAATTATTATTAGTTTTCAAAATATTGAATTCTCAAAAAATAAATTAATTTAAAAAAAGTAAAGAAAACATTTAATTCAGCTATGTATCTAGGCCTTTTAAGATATTAAATTTGTTTAAGATCCGTTGAGACCTTAACGAAATCAAATTTAAAAAAAAAGTTCAAATTATTTTCTAGGAAATACGGTTTAAACCATCTAAACCTCTTTTAACGCCGTGTGTTACTTATGTCAGATTTAATAAAAATCGTAACCTTTATATGGCAGCTACTTAATTAGACCTAGAATTCCAATTTCAAAAAACCCACTGTATCAAGTTTGAAGGTCCAACCGTTTAGGCTGCAGGTACTTATACATACAGGCAGACTAACTGACTGACAGACAGACACACAGACAATATTTCCAGACCGAATTTTTTCGACTTCGATATCATCGTATTGTCATGTTTGATTGTTATCTCTATTTTTTTTTTCTTGAATTCATAACTTGCCATATAGTACCCACCTATAATCACAAGTAAAAACAGAAAACTTTTTTGATCATGTTTTGTTATAACAAAATATTTAATTTTTTTCGTTCCAGCCAGCTCGTCTCTGACGATGGCAGTTTGACGATGATGGGCAGCTTAATTAAAGCGATCCACAGTCGCGTGTTCGTTTGCACGAATGCGCCTTCCAGTGCCTTGTACCATTACGATGGAGTGTAAATCATCTTATTTTTTGAAACAACAAAATTGCGACATGAATTGGAATTGATTGCGTACATAAGTGTATGACCACGTCAGTGTAATACCACGTCATTGTTTACGCTCATATAAGTCTCACGAACCTTACAGTTTACAGTTCAGATCAGTTCAAATGATTATCGGAGTCATTGGCCAGTCCCTGACCTATTACTGGATGTTCTCTCAAAAGCAATAACATCAGACACACTGTCACCTTCCTGGGATTTTGATTGAACCAAAACCAGGAATCGACTGTCAATTTTGTCGTTTTTTTTTACTTGCTCAACATTGGTAAATTAAAATTCTGGTTTTAAATCAAAACAAAGATTACGATGATAGAGAAGCGTATAAAAGTAGTTTTCGTCATGACGTCCATCGGTCTGTCTGTGCAGATGTGTGTAAAACGGAGCTGCGAGTAAAATGTTTTTAAACCTGTTGTGTAGAAGAAAAATTCGAATTTTCGTTTTAGTTTGAACGGATATCTCTCATATCTCTCATATCACATCTCGACCTGTGAAGTCAGTGGTCATAAGCGGTGGAATGCGTAGTGCATACGGCTTCGAAGACTGAGCAAATCTGATATGCGTGAGTAAAAATCCTATCCTGTGCATGTAGAAAGTTGTTCACAATAAAATTGGATTAAAGCTCAGCAACACTAATAAGGAGACTGATGAGAGGCATTGGCACTCCCTGAAATATAGTTATTTATCCAGCCAAAAATAAAAAAAAAACAATAATAAGATTCGTTAAACAATTAGTGGTAGCACCTGTTGTTCAAAAATTCAATGAAAATTGAGGGAATAAAGAATGGTCAAGTAATAAAACTGACATTCTAATAGTAATATTACAATAAAACAATAATAATAACGGTTTTTGTTTTTCTAAAATTTTTCAAAAACAGAAGTAAAGATTTTGATAAAATTGTGTTATATCGAGTTCATGGTTTTAATGAATCCTTAAATTACCCTTATGTGTAGAAACACGTGGCGAGTATAAAGCAAGTCCATATTATTATTTTCTAATGTTATCACATTGTTGCCTTCTTCAACCTAATCTAAGATTAGTCTTTTATTTATAGAATAAATATTTATATAATATTTAAATAACCATAACCAAGAAACATTAAGATTTATTAAAGTTAAACAAAGACAACTTTGCGAAAACACAATTATTAATATTTTAGAGGATTTTTTAGACTTCTGAATAATTACAAATAAACCTCTGTTTATTATTATTTATCTAATACAATCAACTCATTTAAACTTTTGCCTTCAAATAAGGTTGCACTTGCATTATTTGGTGGTTTCAAACTCTCCGAATTAGATGTCGATAAATGAGCATATCGAGTAATTATTATTGCCCTAATTCCCTGTAACGCAAATTACTCAAACCTAACAGAACAAAATTCTTCTGCATACATTTGCATATGTTTTTCTTTATTTCTCTTGCCTTTTAACTCAGAAATAATTGATAAAAAACAAGTCGATACTAACGACATCTTACGAGCAGTATTTGAAACTTGCACATGATGTCTCTATGTGTATAAACTCAATGGTTAAACTTAAAATTTTGAATATACTCGTATACAAATAAATAGCAGCTGAAAAATGTATTGTAAATTAATTGTTCAAAAATCTGCGAATTTCGACCACTAGGCGGTACTTGTATTTATTAATTTACATAAAACTCCAGTTACGTAAGAACTATAAATAAAAGGTTTTTCGTAAAAGAAGTAGCTTTCGTAATTTTTATTTTCTTAGAAGTTACTATACGTTTGAGCATTAGGTTTTCTGTTTTTCACTTTAAATTAATAGTTGTCCTCGTTGAATGTTTCCCACGGTCGACCCAGGTTTTCTTGACAGCCCCAAGACCTGCAAAAAAAACCTGGGTTTTTTGGTTTTCATAAAAACGCACAAGGGTAGGTTTTGTGTTATTTACAAAGAGAAATTAACACAAAATATTTGTTTCCGAAATTAAAACTTGAAATTTGTTACTTTTGGTACATTCCAAAACATAAAACAATTACATTTTGTTTTATTTGTATGTTTTCTATTTATTTTCATTAAATAAATCTATAATTTATTTTCTTTGCATTACAAAAGCAAAATAAAATACTCAAAATAAAATGCCTCTCCTTATTTTATCGCTTTTTTTATAAAGAGTGCTCCGCCGAAATAGCCAGTTGCGTTCCTCCTCTGAAACAATTCAACCGCAATTCTCGTACTGCAAGGAATACCCATGAGTTCACCCTTGAGCCCAACTTCGGACGAACAGTTAAGTACAGACTCTTTTTTTAGCCGCACTACATGAATATGGAATGCTTTACTCGGCACTGTTTTTCCCCTCCATTTTAATCTTCAAGCATTCAAAACCAATTCATCGGTATCTCCTTTCAACCCCTATCCAAATTTCCTAAACGCTCGTACTGTGTTAATCATATAAAGGGTATTCATAATCCCTTGAGTGCGCGCAATATATATAAAAAAAAAAAAAAATATGTTTGACAACACAGATGTAAATTTGTTAACCTCAACTCGCCCCAGCAAAATACCTAGATCTACTTCAGGGCGAGTTGAGGGCGACCCCAGGTCTCAAAAAACAGAGAATTTGTTACCAAGAGCACTGAATTTTGCATACAATTTTGGACAAAAAAATGTTGGATTTTTTTTTTGTTTTTTTCAAAAACTTTTCAATAAAACAATTTTATTTAAAAATAAAATAAAAGAAGAGATATCTGTCTTTACAAATAAGTATAGCATGACGGTAAGTGTTATATTTTTTAATATTTTTTTTTCTGTTTTAGTATTTATGAGAAAATTAAACTACGTTAGACCCCCTTCCTTCTCATAACTTTGAAAAGTTATAATTCTTGGGCTGTACAGATACAAGGAGGGCAGTATGGAATTATGTGGCTTCAAAAAACTGTTCCAACAATAAATATATGTATTTTGCCTAGCAGTAAGTATGACGGAGATATGACAAATGAGAGAATAGCTGATTTCAGAGTAAGACAGGTTGGTTTAAGGGTGAATATTGGGAGATGGAATAGTGGCACACAAAAGTGCGTGCCAGCGAATGTGAGCGAATGTCGCTCGAATCAGCAAAGTTCGCTAAAATTATTAGAAAGTACGCATTTCCTATGTTGTGGTTCCAGTGAAAAAAACTTACACGCACGAACATAGCGAATCTAGTTGCATTTTTATTTTACTCGTGCGAGTAAAACAAATCGTGTGGATTGTGAAATTGTCCACATTTTAGGCTTTTCTTAAAAATTAAATTAGTTTTACAACGCTTTTTAATGTATTTGCACTTCATGAAGCTATTTTCTAACAAAAAATGACAACGACATAATAATAATTTCCCAAATCCTAAAACTTCAAAACACGACTACAAGTACTCAGATAAAAGTTCCGTTCCCCCTTCTTTGCTTACTTCCCTTGCACCGAAACAACTCTGTTCGCGCAGAGTTTGCTACTTTTATTCGCTTACATTCGGTAAGTTCTTGCGAGTAAAATTCACTGGCACCGGAAGTGCAGTCTTAGAATGAGATACATAGTTAGAATTTTAGCAGGATGGAATAATTGTAGGACTTTTAAAAGATTTAAAACTATTGAATGAATCACAAATTCACAATCTACTACAAACAAATTATTTTCTAGACTTATTTACTTAGGTACTGTTAATAGATAATCACCTTAACTGTATTGACCTTAAATAATACAGCATCTGCAACTTGAAAGAACGGGAAGACGAATACGATGCAGATGCACGGATTTGAAATTGCAAGCAAAAACCAAAATAAATTTACATAGATACATTACCGAAAAAATTACCAGTCAAAATAATTCAAGTCATAACATAAGAAAAGTTTTTCTTTATGTAACTTTAGGGCATCTAGTATCTACCTAGTTTGGCACGTGCCGTTATACATTTTTTTATAGAAAGGTACTAATCTTTTAAGACGCAATATAATCAGACATGAAGGGTATCAACAAGATTTATCTTCTTAGGGAAATGTAATCAGAATAACGCACGTCAGCAGTTAATAATTATTGTACATTTCTCCCCGTAGGCAGATATTATTATATAGGCTTGTGTTACAAAGTTTATCTTTGCAACATCGTACTTAGTACTTAGCAAAATGAAAACATGCAATGAATAAATTTGTATACAAACATATAAACAAATCTAATATGCAGTCAATAGAGGGATATATAGTAGACTAGTAGATGTAGGTTTCCTTTCTTTTATGAAAATCTTTTATTATTGTCTAGCATTTTTATTTTATTATAAGTTTACCTGTCTAAACTGATTTTAAGAAAAGGTGTTTATAGGTTATAATATCTGTGTGGTTTTTCCAGTATAAAAAGATTTCATTTATTTTTGGTTAGGCGTTTAATACAATATGGATTTTAAAGTTTTTGACTAAACAACATAAAAATTAAATACGATGATATATTAGTTACAATTTGAATAGTCCCATAGTTTGCTACAGAGCAAGTTCGTGCAAACCAAACGTACACTTTTTTGTGGAAGACCTTCTCAACTTTGACATCAAATGTTTATAATTTTAAAAATTAAAATACAGTCAATTATAAAAAAAAAGTAAATATTTTATTATAAATTTTTTTATTTGCAAACTTACCAAACAAAATTTGTTTATAACAATTTTGTTTGGTTTAAATTACTTTACATAAATAAAAAATTATGTGTCTACTTCATTATATTACTGATTTTGAATGATAAAACATTGTTACTCTTCTAGGGTGTATCCAGTCGTCTGGTAGGGGCCTACGTCAAGAGTTTTATTTATCAACAGTACCTGCATATGAAACGGTCGATCCTGCTTACACATCTTCGTTGCTCCGTTCAGTTTATAAAAAGTTTATTTCAATTTTCAAAACATTTCAATTCGTAACCAAAGTTACTTTTCCGCAAATGTTGCTAAAGTTTAAATTTTTTGCAGTAAAACAAAATCGTACGTTGAATTGTAAATCTATTTAATACTCTACTACCTGACACTAAAACTAATTACTCTATTACAACTTGAAGCCCGACATTGCAAAAACACAATATTAGTTAAACAAAATTCAAGATATTCAGCTTTCAGCTTCTGTCTTGTCATTATCCTGCTCTCCGTCGAAAAATTCGTTTTTTGGTTCGACTGTTTTATCCTCATCCGCTTGACTTATTCGAACTTCTGGATCTGCTTCATCTTTTTCTCGAGACTCATCTATATCTAAAGCATCCGGCGGTATTGTGACCATTTGCACACTTGGTGAATGCTGACACATTTTCAGATTCTCGTAAACATGCTTCACAATCAACTCGAGGTATTGTTTAGAATTGGCATTGTCCTGCCGTGTTGTTATGTCCGGATGAAGTGTAAAATCTGGAGCAAAAAATTCCAAATACTCTGTCATGGGAAGCTCATTGGATATATTATCATCGACTAGCAAAGAGGTTTCATGAGTCCAAGCACGAGCCACGTTCCGCAGTGTATAGCCACCGCCACCAACAACTAAAGTAGGAACATTCAATTCCCTTACAAATTTCACACATTCTCCATGCCCGTGCGTACTTAAGGAGAAGCATCCTAAGCGATCACCAGCCAGAGAATCAGCTCCACATTGTAACACAATAGCTGTCGGTCGATAGAATTCCATAACGGACGAGATAATCGGTTTAAAAACCTGCGAGTAACTTTGATCGTCGATACCTTCTTTTAAAGGAACGTTGACGCAGTAGTAACGGCCGGATTCAGCACCGATCTCGTACATGTCACCAGTGCCAGGAAAGAAATAGTTGCCATATTTATGGAATGAAACCGTCATTACACGATCTGTAAGATAAAAAGCTTCTTGAACGCCATCGCCGTGATGAACGTCGATGTCAATGTACAAGACTCGAGGATGGTACTTTAGAAGCTCTAAAATGCCTATTACGATGTCATTCACATAGCAGAAACCTGAAGAGAATATCGTGGGGGATAATTTAAAGAAAATTATTATGCTATATATACTAATTTACAATTTTAACTTTAACTTATTTAAGTATTTAAATACATAGGCATATTTTTGGTTTTAGCTTTAAGTAAAATTTGATGATTGTATGACCGTTAGAGTATATTTCGAATGAATTGTACTTTCTGCAGCAAGACCATTGCTAGGTTTATTTCTCAATTAAGTTCACGAGTTTAACGATAAATGTTTTATAGAGGTACATCTTGATTTCGAAAAAAATGTATTTATAGTTCAATTAAACTTCTTAGCTGAAAAAAAGCTAATCCAGAGAAGTCTGTCACTTTTTTTCCAAATCATTGGATCAATGAGCAAAGGTACCATTTTGTGATGACGACACCAACCATTGCGTAAGCTTAGGGTGGATAAACTGGCGTGAGAACTGCGCTATCTTCTGTGACCGAAAAATGCCCCCTAAGCTGAAAGTAAGCTACACTGCAGTTGTTTGTCTAGTACTCACATACCGTTCATAATGTTGGACATTTACAAGGACTATGAGAGAAAATTGACGGCTACTAAGATGAAGATTCAATTTTTCCTATCTTTCCACTCCTTTTAAATAGAGTCGTGCAACACCTGTTTTATTTAAAAAGCAATGTGCCTTACAGACACATAGTTAAAATATTATTTACTATTATCAGTATTAACCCTAACCCAAAGGCGTTACAATCGCGCAAGGGAGGCAGAGCTCAGAACTCCTGGACAAAACAAATGCAACGATAGGTACCAGCATACGGTTAGACTCCTAAATGGAACAACCCGGCTGCTGATGAATCTGCGAAATATACTTTTAAATACATTTTTCTTGTATATTTGCCATCTCAAATATTGGTACACAAATTGCGTTTAGTTATAGACCATCTTTTTGTGTGAGTATGAATTATTATTACAGATCTTAGGTATCTGCGATGTTCTAACCGACATCCATTGTCTTATGTTTTTCAACATAGTTGACGCAATATGTCTCACAAGAAGTGAAGGACTTAAATAAGTAACTTGTAGACGTAGTTTCATTCCGAAACAAACACTTTTCGAATGCTCTGAAGTGGTATATAAAATATTTAGATAAAATCGAGTGTTCAAATCATTAAAAATGACACATAATGTTTTACCAATGAAGAAAAAGACGTTATACTTAAAAGATAGTAAATTCACTTACCGGAAGCTTCAAACTTTTTGGCGTGATGTAAGCCTCCGGACCAGTTAATGCAGATATCACTATGATTTTGGTTCAATTTCTGGGCACCTTCCAACGAAGCACCTGTGTACATAGCACAGAAATCAAAGAGTCCGTCAAACACAGGACAATCTTCGCCTACACTAAAATGTGATAAATATTTTGTGTATCCAACAGCTGAAAATATGAAAAGTTAGTTTTAATATGGAAAATGATCTTTAGTACTCACAATTGCATTGAATATTTTGAGGTGTAACTTGTTGTAGAAATTCTATGTATTCTTCACTGTGAAACCGTAACATGTCCTGTGCACTTGCTCTAAGAATATTTACATAAATATTAAATGAATTGAATATTACTTTTGGTAGATGCATTTTATACTTATAAGGTCTATATATCTTCATTTTTTTGTGCAATCCATAATTCATGACTAAACTATGCGTGACAGCCAATCGGTGAGGTTTCATAGGATGTCCAGGACCATAGTGGAAATTGCCAACATCGGCATTATAAAAGTACGAAACAACACGATTCGACATTTTATTTTTACTTAATTTTTAATTCACAGCTAACTAATTGAATATTTTTAAGCAAAAATAATGTTTTTAAAGAACAATATTATAAATAAAACAAAAACAATAAAAAGCAGACGCCGAGTTATAGAAAAATCTAAGTTCATCACAATTTCTCCAGATTAACGCTAGTTTTCTATGAACATTTATTTGTACTATACGTTAAAGTTAAAAGTTAACATTTTATATTATTAAAAATATATTTTTTTTAAGTGAGAAACAATAATTTAACAAAATTTATTTACTTTTTTCTTCACTTCTTTTAACAAAAAAAATTAATATAGTTTGTATGACAGCTGTCACTTTTGACGTTTGGTTTGGAGTTCTTATCGATGCTCATGTCCTCTGGAGATGACTAGAAAAGTCGTATGTAAGTAATAGATTTTGTAATAGTCATAAGCATTGACGTACTAGATATGGACCCCCAGTCGGTTAAAATTTTCATACAAATACGCCATAATCTTTTAGTGTTAAATACGTGTACTAATTTCGCATTAAAAATTTAAATAAAACGTCGACATATTCATATGCAAGTGACTCAATGCCATATAGAGTGGATTTGTTTTGTAAAATAAAACTAGTTTGATTACAATTTCCACCTAATTAGATTAAACTTAAATGATTAATTAAAACTACGCAGATTCCCTGCTAGTAGTTGATGGCGCTTCTAGTTATGTTGGAACACTCGTGAAGTTGGCTACTGGCGGTCCATATCTAATACGTCAATGGTCATAGGTGATCGATCAACTCGTTTCACTTCTTCCACGCCCCAAATAATTGCTTTTAATTATGTATATAATTTTGTGATTCAAAAGTTTATGTAGCAATTACGCAACTACGTGACGACCAACGCGACATTTAACCGATAAAAAAAACTGTTGCGAGCTATGTTTATTATATAAGGCTCTGTCAAAAAGAGCGCGGTCCGTGGTACATTCTTTTAATAACAATAGTTGATTATTGTTGTAGTGTCAAAAATATTGTTGAAGTGCCATTGTAAGAGTTTATTGTTAGGATTATTGTTGTTATATTGTACTATTTGTACTTTTTTAGTTAGGATTGTCATAATTTCATTTTGGAACGACTCGTTGCTAAATATTGTTTGTCTGTCAAACAAAAATCAACTAAGTACATTTTTCCAAATTTTATAAGTGATTTAGCGACGAAAAATCGCGGTTCTCTAAAGCTACTGTGTAAATTTACACACACGAATTTTATCTTAAACATAAATCTTAATCAAATATCCTTATCCGAAATACTTTAAATTGCAAACACAAATGATTAAAATTGTAAATAAACCCCACATTAAAAGAACGCTACCACCGGCGTTCTGTGTAAAAAATTTAAAAACTAAATCTGATCGCCGTTATTTTCCCAGTATTTGTATTGGCCGAACCGTGTGGCGTCGCGTCGTCGGCTCGCGCTCTGTTTGACCGAGCCTGTACGAGCATCATTAATAGAATAACTGCCGAACAACAGACGAACCGAGAAAACGATCAGACTCAATTGCAAAAGAAATGCAAACCGCACCAAGCACTGATGTTTCCGTTTTTTACGCAACGACATCACAGGCAACTGAATGAGAATTGCAACGACAAAAACGAATTATACTTTTCCTATGGTTGGTAAGATTTTTTGCGATATAAAAAATCTACAAACGGCGGAAAACAAAAGGAAACAAGATTGTTTACCTCGGCAGAAATGATCCGAGCTGTTAAAACCGTTATTTTGATTTAAAATGCGTGTTAAGAGTGATAATGTTTTTTTCTGGCAAACGAAAATTTATTTATTTTTATATTATTATTATTTTGCTACTTTTTCACTTTGGTGATGGCCTGCGGCAACACTGAAACAACGAAATATACAAATTACTTGATGATTCATTAAAACTCAACTTTATTAACAATTGATGCAATTTGCTAGTTAAATGTTTCAAGTTGCTGAAAGATAAAAAACTATGTCATCTGAAAAACCTAAAGTTATCTTTGTTCTTGGCCCTCCTGGTGCTGGCAAGGGCACCATTTGCCACCGTTTAGTCCAAAAATTCGACTTTTGCCATTTTTCCGCTGGTGATTTACTACGTGACGAAAGCTTACGCGCTGATTCGGAAGTGGGACAACTTATAGCAGACTACATGAAAGACGGGAAGATTGTTCCTGTTGAAATTTCATGTTCACTGATTGAAAAAGCTATGCAGAGTTCCGGTAAGAAGAAGTTCCTCATCGATGGATTTCCTCGCAACCAAGACAACGTAGATGGCTGGAACAGAACTATGGCTGATAAGGTTAATTTTCAATTTGTGATGTTTTTTGATTGTTCGGAAGAATTTTGCTACAAACGCTGTCTAAAACGTGGAGAATCAAGTGGACGCACCGATGACAATATGGAAACCTTAAAAAAACGAATAGATTCTCATATCAGAGATTCGCTGCCAATAATTGAGTTGTATAAGAAAACAGGACAAGTTATAACTATCGATGCCACTACTCATTTAGAAGTTATGTATAAAGAGGTAGAAAAGGTTGTTGAGAACTTGTAGGATAGGCTATGATATCTTATTTCTAAGTGGTGAAAATTCAAGAATGTATTTATTTTAAATAAACTAACATGTGTTGTGCATATACTTATTTCTTTATTTTTCTATTTTTGTTTTGGTAAAATTGACTTTCAGTTAAATATCCACTTGATTTCAACACGTGCGTTCTGGAACAAAAGAGCCGAAGTTCTACGCTATCAGCTACCTCGAAAATATACCAAATTGACTATGGACTTTCTCTGTCCTATTGATTACAAACGAAGATTTATATCAGAACTAATCAATTAATTGATATTTAAATCATGCACTTGCCCTTTGTTTTCGAAATAATTTAAACATAACTTAAAGGGTAATATTTTATTTCGTATAACTATACTGGCTCTTCTGCTATTTGGAATCCATTTAAGAAGAAAAGAAGAGAGCCCATATTCTAAAGCAACATTTTGGATTGCATTTGAGTACCCAGAAAAACATCAATTCAAACGTAAATTGACCGTTGAATTAAGTTATATATTTTCCAATAGTCGCACCAGACCCTGGCATAGTAGGTATTTGAAAAGGTTATAGTGCTTCGGAACCAACGGTGACCAAAATGTCTAATCAGAAGAGGCACAGTTACTTTCACCCAATGCCAACGCACTAGCCCAGCTAGTCTTCGAATTCTGATCCTGATGGCGTACGCAGCACAGAAAGACCCCAACAAATGGTGAACGCAGATGAAAAACGACATCAGCGAACTTGCTGTACGAGGCTAGATGGGGAAAACAGGTTCAGCAGCATGTTGGCTGAGGTCGTAGTTCAACCTGGGCTATAAATGGCATCTAAAGTAAAATCAACCACAGGTGCAATGGTGTACTCTAAAATTAACGCTGAGTGGAAAGCAGTGGCGACGCGTGGATAAAAAATGCAGTCGTTCACTTTCATGATATTGTTTTTTTTTACATTTAAAGTTAATATTGATGTAGTTACCGCATTTTATTTATTTATTAGGTAGGTACTAGGTTGATGTATTTTATTGATGCATTTATTTATTTATTAGGTAGGTACTAGGTTTATGTAGGTTCATAATTGGTTCTGAAAAAATACATCATAACAATAAATACCTAAGATGCTTGGAAGGTACCTATAGCGATATCTTTGCGATCTGAAAACTTGACCTGAGGATCAATTGTGCAATTAGGTAGGTACCTACCTACCTACTTATTGAACAAATAATGTCAAAATATTTTTGCTAAATATTGTCTAATAATTATTTAAAGGCCTTCTTGATGCCATTTTATTTGGAAATTAATGTACAAAGGGTATCAGAAATAATTAACTATATCTGCATATTTACAATTTAATTTAAATAATCCTTTTCCCCGATTCAATCAAGAAAAAAAAACTCATTCCATTGAATAAATCTGTATACCTAATATAAGAAAAAACTGTTTAAAAATTATCTGAAAGTTAGGCGTTCATGAACGAAATGAACAATATGACGCCTCGCCACTGGTCGAAAGTAAGATGAAGTCTACATATTTACAAACAAAAATGGATGTATTGGGTAACTTTTCAAAGGTAAATAAATCAACAAATTAGGACAATATTTTGAAAAAAAAAAAAATTAAGTAGACACCTACCAGACGCGCAACATTTTACTGTTGCCGTTCGTTTTTTTCCTTTTGACCAGTCTTTATTAATTTTTTTGAACTTTTGTAGGTATTTTATTTCAAAATAGGTATATGGAATCGTTTACAATTATGTTGTTACTAACAATTTGAAAATATCAAATTCAAAAAGAGAAAAATAAACAAAAACCTATTTGGGAAGCAACATCCATTTTAACATAAATGCTACAGCCACCATACACACAATCACAAGCATTTTCATTGCGTTTGCTCGATTAACTCCCTTGACTGAACGTATAACTTCGTTGTTATAAATAAAAACATTTCTAGTTTCTCCAATGAATTCTTTTTTCGTATCGTCATCAAAACTTTTGCATTTCTCGTTCAAAATAGACCTTAATTTTCCTTTGAGCTCTGGGATTTTTTGATAGCCAAACCACGTAGCTTCACAACCTGGTTTAGGAGTTTTTTCTTCATGTAGTATTTTCTTAGATATAACCAATTTTCTAGAAATCATTCGTTTACGTTGCAACAACTGTCCACCCGACATCAATGCCATGTACATTTGATATGCATAAGCAAAAAGTAAAACTTTGTCTTTTTTGTTGACTTCACGCAAATGTTCTAAATATTTTTTGACTGGTTCTTTAATTTCGTACGTTCGTCTCCAATCTTTGGTCAGAAAATATTCAAAATCTTTTTCGAATTTTTCGACGCGATGAAGTTCCTTGGGAAGCAATTCTTCAGGAAGTTCCTCTTCTAGGAATTTATATACTTCGTAGAAAGAAAGAAGACCATCGGCCCAAACTGTTTCATTCGTTAGTGCTACGCAAATTAAATTAAATATTTTACTGATGGTGAAATCCTTTTGTTGTAGTTCCAACTTACCCAAGGCAAACTTTGCATTCATAAGCATGTCGCTTATTGCGTGAACATCTCTTGTAGCTTTTTTCAACTCAGTTGAGAAATCCTCTTCTGTATTCTCCGTCATATTTAACAAATTAAAAATAAATATAATAATAAATAATATTTAATTGTTGTTTGTTTTTTATCAGTTTTCCTTTGCTTGTGGCACTTTTTTCAAGTATACCTATGAAAATATTTTATTTTTGTCCTTTTTTTTGAAACTTGACATTTGACAGCTGAGTAAAATAAAGTGATTAGCAACGTTCGGGTGCACACCAAAAGAGCTATCTGGATACGTCTGTATCGTATGAGTTTGCGAACGACCAAAACCGGATTGGTGTCAAAAGACACACAAACTCATATTCGTAGTCAGCTGTTTGGCTTCGTGAGTATACTAAACATTTTAGGATACTTTCAGATTTATTTCCCCGCCGCAGCTATATGGTCGATCAGTTGTGTTTTAACATGGAATTACAACAACAGTAAAGTATGCGAACCACAATAGTTGTGCACGCGAAAAAATTATTTATTATTCTATGACGCGAACGCAGGCACTGAGTTCAGAGGGTGAAGTTTTATAAATCCGGATTAGAACTGAGTCTTTCATACAGGTCATCAACAATTTTGGATTTTGCTGTTCACACGTATTCATGTATAGAAAAGCGCGTGTAATTTTTTTTTTCTACGGGAGGAGACGGAGGATTACAAGTTTATGACCTGTGGTCTCTCACATGTCTTTCATAATATGATACAAAATTAGAATAGTTTTGACTATGTGTTTTAGATGTATGTAACCTTTTTATTGGTTTCTTACATAACGAATTTGCTGATTCTTTTCTTTTAGATATCTTTTGTGGTTTTTCATTGGTAAACAAATCAAATCTAAATTAGTCTAGATCATAGAATAATAAATAAATAGAACATCAACTCAGGAGGCTCCACCCACTTTTGCCTACAAACTTTAAAAAGTGCAGAGATTTAACTCTGTATGCGTGCCCGTGCATTTCAAATGGGACTGTCAAATTTGGATAGACCATACATTCTTACAATTTTGGACTTTGCTGTTCACACGTATTTATGGGCGTGTAAATTTTTTTTCTACGGGAGGAGACGGAGCATTACAAGTTGATGAGTTGTGGTCTAGATCAAAATCTCGAAATTTCGAATTGATGTGAGATTTTTTCATTTACTTTCAAACATACAACACTGTCAACTTGTTGTGTTAGTAGTCTCCTTCTCGCCAATTTAAATTTAAAAATGAACAAACATAAAAGTATACACACAAACACAACTACGAAACCACAGGTCATCAACTTGTACTCGTCCGTCTCCTCACGTAGCAAAAAAATTTACTCGCGCTTTTCTATACGTGAATACGTGTGAACAGCTTAATGCAAAATTGTAAGAATATATGGCCTAGCCAAATTTGACAGTCCCATTTGAATGCACGGGCACGCATACATGCAGTTTTGAAAGTTTGTAGACAAAAGTGGGTGGAGCCTCCTGAGATGTTGTATTTATTTATTACTCTTTTAAATTTTATTATTAGTAAGGGACACAACATAGAATAATAAATAAATAAAACATCATCCCACTTTTGTAGGCAAACTTTCAAAACTGCAGAGATTTAACTCTGTATGCGTGCCCCTGCATTTCAAATGGGACTGTCAAATTTGGCGAGACATATTCTTACAATTTTGCATTAAGCTGTTCACACGTATTTACGTATAGAAAAGCGCGTGTAAGAATTTTTTTTCTACAGGAGGAGACGAAGGAGTACAAGTTGATCACCTTTAGGACACAAACCAACACAAACACAACTTAAAAAAAAAATTCTTTTTGCGTTTCATTTGGCAACAAAAATCTGAAATTTGAAGATTGGCATCTCTGTATCATATTTTTGTTTTATTTCAATTTGACACTTCGAATTCGAAGATGATTTCATTAGAAAATTTGTCATCCCTTTTGACTGACTTCTGATTAGTATAATCGTTTTTCAACCCAAAAAAATAGCTTGATAAATATATTTTTGTATCCAAAACAATACGTCCTTTTTGTTTATTTTAAATCACTTAAGTTATTTTAGCAATAATATACATTTGAAATGGACTGGTTGTTCGGCAAACGTATCTCTCCCGAGGAGATGATGAGAAAGAATCAGCGAGCCTTAAACAAAGCAATGCGCGACTTGGATCGGGAGCGTATGAAAATGGAGCAACAAGAGAAGAAAATCATTGCAGATATTAAAAAAATGGCAAAAGAAGGCCAAATGGATGCTGTAAAAATCATGGCCAAGGATTTAGTTCGCACTCGACGCTATACAAAGAAGTTTATGCTGATGAAGGCTAACATACAGGCCGTCTCGCTTAAGATTCAAACATTAAAATCCCAAAATACAATGGCACAAGCTATGCAAGGTATATGATCCGTCTAACTATATTAATTTATTTAGTATAAATAATCTTTGGTTTATCTTACTTTCAATATTATAGGTGTAACGAAAGCAATGCAAAGCATGAACAGGCAAATGAATCTACCTCAAATTCAAAAGATCCTTCAAGACTTTGAGAAGCAATCAGAAATCATGGAAATGAAAGAAGAAATGATCAACGATGCCATGGACGACGCGATGGAAGATGAAGGTGATGAAGAAGAGACTGATGCTGTTGTATCTCAGGTTCTAGACGAACTAGGACTGCAAATGAACGACCAACTCAACGACCTGCCCACTGCGTCCGGTTCGTTGTCGATAGCTGGTGTTAAGCAAAATCAACCGGCTGCAGTTGCAGCTGGCGGAGTTGGTGGGGGACCATCGACTGGCGATAGTGGCGGTGCTGCCGGCGGAGGTGGTGGCAATACGTCACCTATGTCGGATGCTGATGCCGATTTGCAAGCTAGACTTGATAAACTTCGAAAGGACTAAACTCAAATAATTGCAATTTTTTTTCTGTAAGACCACTTTTTTTATTATATTAATTATTTCCTGCTTTGTTTGATACTTATCATGGAATGCTGTTTGACTACCTATACTACACCAATAAATATATATTTATGTAGTCAAGGGTATTCAATACCTTGTTGTTATACTACGAATAAAAATATTTTAATTACTCACTTAAAAAATTGAAAAAAACTAATGTTTCAAATCTTCCCAAAATCATCTGATTGTTAACCGACTTTTGTATGATTTGTTTTCGTTGGAGCTTTTCCTTTGCTGCTTTTTTGACTGATTACAGAACTCGACTTGTCGTAAAACGGACAGTGGAATTCTTGGAGGTGCGTTAAAAAATGCTGTTTATGGCAACAAACCGTATTTATCTAGTGTCAGCTCATGAAAAAATGAAATCCTCTATTGTTTGCAAAAAATATGGATTGAGTCGACTGAATATCGCCTGAAATCACAAAAAAAAAAGAGCGTGCGAAACTGAAGGGGGCCATACTTCAAACAGACATGTTGGTTGAGCCACTAGTCTAACACTGATTATTAGATGAAAATAAATACGACAGAGAACCATAGAGTTTAAAAAGACCAAGTAATAAAAAAGTTAAAACGGGAATATAATTAGTCTCATTTTTAAATGTGGGCATAATTGCCAGTCAACTTGACCTTCTTCAATGAAATAATGAGCAAATTCGGTTTGAATATGTTTCGTGTCTAATAAATTTTCTCGCAATTGCTCTGATTCTAGTGGATACATAGTTGAGGACTGGTAGTCGCTCGCCATTCCCCAGGGCTCACCGCGTTTTCATATACTCGGCCGCATAGCAAATGCATCATCTGCAACGAGAACACTTGAAACGGGAATTTCTCTACCTGGTAATGCTTTCGGTGCTGGCGACCTCAATTGGTTTGTTGCCAATGTTTCTCCGAAAGTGCAAAATAAAAATCGTGCAAATCGTCTGAATATAGCATTATAGGAGAGTGTGGACGGTCTAATATTATTTTCGATATTACGATTTGCAACAATTGAAAATATTGGCCATACCCACCGCAGTTTTAAGGCAATTATCCAACAATGTTGGTGTTAATTGGTATTAAAATGAAGGTAATGAATTATAGAATTTTTATATTAAAAAACAAAACGCGATTTCGCCTAAATGCGCAAAATATTTAACACTTGTTTTTTCAATGATCATTGAAATAACAAAAGTGACAATATTACGCGAATTAAGATCAAATTGAGTATTTTTTTTTTTAATAGAAAAAATCTATAATTCATTACATTAATTTTAATACCAATTAACACTAACGTTGTTGGTCTGTTATTAGGTTGCAGCGACAAAAATGTCCCCATACATTTTAACTTTAACAGTGCATGGTGGCCACACCCATCACCGAAAGGTTGGCCGACTTCCGGATTAATTATCACACTTGTTGGGAAATTATAATAAGACTAATTATTTTCGTTATCAAATGAGGTATTTTTGTTGCTGGCTCTCCGTCTAAAATTCCCATTGTTTAAACAATTTATCAATCATTTTGTATTCGTATTTATTAATAATAAAATGTTTCTTTTATTTTTCGTTCTTCTCTTGGTTTAATTAATTCACGTTTGGTGCTCAACAGCTGATGCTGATTTTGACAAAATCTATTCCTAAAATACGGCAACATTTTTCTTCTACACAACTGAAATTAGTATTACTCAAATACGAACAATTTGTTTGGTTGTCTAGTGGTTTAGTTGTCTTGAAGACAACTCAACTAAGTTGAGTTGTGTTTCATAATAGGGGCGTTTGCATGCTTTGGGCATTGTTTGTTTCCCCAGGAATTGGCCACTTCCCTTTAAAGCCCATCCGGTCTTTTTTTCGCTACGCTTGTTGTCCTTGTTGTTGTCCTGGCTACCAATACGCTCTCGTTTGAATTATCCTCTCTATAAGAAAATCCAGTCTATGCAATGTTGTCTATGTTTTAGGCGAAGTTATTACATTAAAGCTTATCTGAAATCCAAACCGGAAACATAAAATTTTATTTGAAAATTTTGACCGGAAGCTAAGCATTTTTCGGAAATTCGGTAGACACATCTTAATGTATCTGTATTTCAGCAATCATTGGATACTGGAACGATTTACATGGCTGACACATTGTTGTATGGAAAAAATGTCAAACTTGGTCGTGAGGACCTTATTTCTGGCCAGATGTTTAGCTGGCAAACAACACCAAAGTTGCATATACATTTGTTGAAGTTTAAGGTGCTTTTATTAATCAAAACCGTTATGGAACGATACGCGCAGTGTTTTTATTTCTTTTTTAACAATTTAGAAACTAAAATAATAAGTAGAAAAGAAGAACAAGTGGTGCTGAAAAATACTTTTTATTCGTTCTTGCTTCGTTTGAGGTTACAAAAATCGAATGTAAACAATCTTTGGTCAACTATTACATATACAATGGAAAAAGGGAGGGTTTTTAATAATCCATTGCGGATTCATAAATCCCTCCTCTTCGGAGTGAAACCACTTGAATATGACATCAGTATCAAAACGGCGCATTTTAGCGCTAATTGGGTTTCTTCAAAACAGGTGTTCGCGAAACCAACATTTTACCTACCAGTATATGTAATGCACATTTCCCTTTTAAATGCAAATGTTGCACAACACTAGTTGAGAACAAATGAGCATGTGATTGCAAATGTGCCGTAGCCCACATTTTTCCAATTTTGAGTTATTTTCATCATAATAACGAAAAGTTAACAATTAATCGATGCAAAAGTCAAAATCCTTTAAGCTTATGAATAAATCAGAAAATGGTAAAATTTTGCTTCTGCCATAGACAGAGTTCAATAGTTTTGTATCAAAAACAAATCTAATTGTTGACATTTACAGCTGTGAAATAATTGTTGCTTATCAACAAATAATGAATTAGCAAATAATAAAAAAAAAAATCAATAAAGGCACTCATGTTTTAATGCAATTCAGCAAACATCTAAATCAAATTAAAGGGTGCTTGCCTTTTACGGGTATTTTTAATCGTAACCAGGTTGATTAGAAACAACTTAAGAAAACCTTGGTGGTCACATTAGAATTAAATAGTTCAAGTTTCGACAAACCCGTTTTGTTAAGTAATTAAGTTAAGCATAAGTATTATATCGTATGAAGTGGCTTATTTCCATTTATGCTTTGCCATGATTTTGTCATTTTTCTCTCAAAATGACAATGACCTTAACAGAGGTCATAAAATCAATCTCCAATTAAATAAAACTAGATAATAATTTTTTTAATTAATTTAATCCTCCAAATGTTAATCGCATTGGCGATTTAAACTTTAATTTTTAATCTACAATCAGTATAACCACAGCAAGTGGCAACTTTAAATTACTTAACAATAATTTTTATTCTCGACGGTTCACCTTATTGCCCCTGTGACTGTTCGGAATGAAATGCGCCTACAATATTTGACCTATTTGCTTTTATCTACTTAGGGATACCAAATGTATGTATCTATTTTTGTGTATACGTAATAATGTAATCCCTTATATCTTACAGTTGACCCACAACTTTCTCAACTTCTTGGAATACATCATCAGCATCGGGACTAGCGTCGATTGTCTTCACTTTTCCTTTTTTCTCATAATGCTGAATTATTGGCAAAGAATCACTAACATAAGTTTCAATACGTTTTTTTAAGCTCTCCATATTGTCATCCGCCCGTCCACTGGATTCGCCACGCTTCAGGCATCGTTGAATGCAGACGTCTTCGGAACACTTAAAGAACAGCACGAATTGAAAGTCAACTTTCTCGGACATTTTTTCGTTCCACCCATCCAGATTGTCTTGATTTCTGGGGAATCCATCGATGAGGAACTTATTCTTGTTTGAACTTTTCATGGCGTTCTCAATGAGGGAGCATGTAATCTCCACAGGAACGATTTTACCATTTTTGATGTAGTCTTGGATGAGTGCCCCTACTTCGGAACCTTCTCGCATGCGTTCCTCTCGCAATAAATCTCCAGCCGAGAGATGAACAAAGTCGAATTTGTCGACAATTCGTTGACATTGCGTACCCTTGCCAGCTCCTGGACCGCCAAGCACAAAAACAATTTTGGGTTTTTCTGCTGCCATAGTAATTGTTGTTATTTGTTTGATTTCTGGAAAATCAATTTGATTACGTGAAGCACTGGGTTTGAATGGGGCAAGAATTGGGCGGAGGTAATTGGATGGCGGTTTTCTACACAAATTAGCACTACAGCGAAGTAAAACAGGCAAACTCAACATATATATACAATTTTTTTGATAACTTATCACGTTAATTATTGGATGAATTGTCGATTTTTAAGGTGAATGTATTTTTGTAAAACGCAAACTCGAGATTATATTTTTAATCATGCGGTAAGCAAAGAAAAAATGCTCCACTCCAACACTCCAAGGCTTTTTATCAACTTTTTGACAGTGGATTCCAAATTTGTGGATTGTATGTTTGACAAAGAGAAATGCAGCGGATCCGGAATTGCAAAAATTGGCATTGCCATTATAATTATATATTTATTGCTTGATAGCACTGGTGCATTGTGAAGAAAAATCGAAACGAAGAACATTTTTTTAAATGCATAGTTCCTTCATGAATTTTTTGCTATATTTTCGGTTGTAAAATACAAAATTTTTAAATGACGTTTTCGTACCTATTGCTCCACTTTCATTTTAAAAACAATAAAGTCCAATTTTATTCTAACGTATTCAAACTCGTTACTCTTCATTCACTCGTTATTCTGGGTTGTCACTCGTCATTTGATCAGTGAACTTCGTTCATATGGTTCATATGTAATGTTAATATTTACGTGACCTTTTTTGTTTTTTTTTTTTATTTTTTTTTTATATATATATTAAAGTTGAAGAATTTAAGCGGGCTGTAGGTCAATAAAAAAGATGTTTGTGTTAGTGCAACGTTTCGGACATGGTTATGTCCTTCATCAGGCCTTTTTTATTCAAAAAATACAAAAATAAATATTTTTACAGTTAATACACAGAACAATATACTGTGATATGTCAATAAAATATAATTACAATACAACTAAAGATTATTTTTCTTATTCAAACCATAAATCACTCACAAAAGAATATAAATTAATTTTCGTTGTATTCTTCGTTCATATGAAGATTAGCGAGTATCAGTAATGCATGAAGAAAAACGAACAGGAAGTTACGAATAGCAAATGGCAACTGAGGAATAAAGAGAGTACAAAGTAGTAACCACTGACAATTAGTGACAAGCATGAGCAACTAGTACCAAATGAAAAGTAAAAGTCAATAAAAAATGACGAGTTATGATTCATGTTGAATTTGTTTCTCCGTCGAATGATGTGTTTTGTAGGGTTTTATAATTGCACCTTATTTGCACATGACACTCAGAATAGCACCACCCTTATCAGAGTATTTATTACAAGATGGTAATTTTGATGTGAAGGCTTTCTTTTGTAAATGCATCAAATACTCTATATAGTCGTCGTTAAATGAAAACTACGTTTTTTACAAAAATGAGATAATAATAACCAATCCTCAAAGGGACAATTAACGACGATCTGAACAGAGATTGAACTTCAAAATAGCATTCACCTTCACATATAATACCAATTTCAATAGCAAATATCTCAAAACGTCAAAAATAGAATCAGGAGTTTTCGTTGAACGACGACGATATTATATGAATTGTAGTTATTCATCTTCTGAAGAAAAACTATAAACATGTCAGAACTCAGACCTCTTAGAGTATGAGAGTATTTTGAAGAGAAACGACAGAAATTGACTTATGCTGTTTCATTACAAAATTTTTTTACTTTGTACAAACAAAGAACGGTCCGCTTGGCAAACTTGTGAAAAGGATTCTAATCTAATCGATACAGAATTCAATAGTAGGTATTTTCTTTATATTTTTGTAATTTTTTTTTGTTTAAAGCTTTATTATGAGCTAATAATAAAAAGAAATAAACAAATAAAAACAAGTGTTACCAAAAAACGTTCGCGAATTTAAAGTCTTGAAAACCGGTTAAGACTTTAAAAAAAAAATTAACATTTTAGCGGTTTTTAAATATATCTTAAGCTAGATTATAACTTGGCATGCTCGAAATGTGTAGTGTTGTGGAATTTTAACATATAAAAAAATTTTTTTTTGCTCCTGGAAAGTTAAATGCTCATTGACTTATATGTTGTTTCTGAAATAAACGATTCATATGAAGCATTTTCATCTCATCCGCATTCAAGTTACTCATTATTTTTTTAAATTAATTGTTTAACACTTAAAAGTGAATGTAGGTAGGCACTGCAAAAACAAATCTCAAATGAACCTTGCTTCGAGCTAGGGATCACAGAAGAATGTAATTATTTTGTCATGATGTTGTCATCTTAGGACAGGGAGAAACAAGTTGCTTTGCTATTGACCATAGATTTAAGATTTCAATTCTATTAAAATGTATGTATGTCTCGAATGTTCACGAGTCAATAAAAAATTTAACAGCTTGTGTGTATTCCTTTCTTTTCTCCAAACTTCCAACCATACAATATCAAAGGGCTCGTTGCAAGGATGTAGGAAATTCTTCGTGGATCCTGTGGGTCATCTGACGAATTATTGATCGTCAAATTTTCAAAACGATTGCCCTCTTAATTAATTAAAATACGGTGTATCATATTTACTACAAAATTATAAATTTATTTGCTTTATAACAAAAGTTCACGTTATTTTAAAACATTATAACTATCTGGCGAATGCTGGAGGGAGCGTTGCAAAAGTCAAATAACCAGTATGACCTGGTAAAGATAGTGGCGCCATAGATGTCAGGACTTTTTTCATTTCTTTTGGGGTTTTAATTTGTTCCTTCTTTTCTTTGCCTTCATCGCCGTTAGTATTGTCGGAAGGAGTAGGCTTCTGAAACAAAAAAGAAAAATACAAAAATAATTATGTGAATGTCTTCTTAAACATATATATAAAAATGTGTGTATGTATGTATGCATGTTCGCTATAGACTCCAATGTGTGTAATGCATAGTATGTGGATAGCATATATTTCCTATGGACTCCAAAATAGTTCGACAGAGTTTATCCTATCAAATAGGCACATTCCAAACAGTTTTATTATTGCCTTTCATAACTTTTTACCGATTATTCGATCACCAATTTGTCATACATTTCGATGTTTGTTTAGAATATTTTTGTTTACATTTATAAACGCCTCGGCACTTTCAAGTTTTTTCCAGATGAAATTTCATTGGGGCAAAACTTGCAAATAAATGAACCAAAGAATAATACAACTGTACCTACCTATTTATGTTTCGTTCAGCTCTCAGAACACGAACGCTTTTTGGGGTAAAGTAAACGTATGAAAACGGATAAAAACTGTTTGATTTTCGTACGCGAACAAAGCTCTTATGAAATACCCAAATTTGCACATGCTTTAGAATTTTAGATTGACAAGGAACACAATAATTTAATGTGTGTTTATCTGCTGCTACTAAACAAGAACATGTACCTACATGAGTATTTTTGAATAAAATTATTGAGTCCAAGACTCTAATACAGTTAACTTATTGATTAGGAATTTAATTTAAATGATGATGCAGGGATTTCGTAGAATAAGTATACGATATATATATTTTATATCGTTTAGTAACATTTATGTATAATAAGTTCACAATTCGACAAGCAATTTGTATATGTCAGGATGGCCGAGCGGTCTAAGGCGCCAGACTCAAGAGCAATCTTGCCCAGTAAATCGGGTTGAGCATTCTGGTCCTCTCTGAGGGCGTGGGTTCGAATCCCACTTCTGACAAAGTTTTTTTTATTATTTTAATAATAATAATGAAACAAACTTAATTTATAACTATAACTTTATATTAATGCATCATCTTTCAAAAATTACTAAACATAATAGCAAATAAATAAAGAGTAAATCATTTAACAATAACTAAAGATTAATAAAGAAAGAAAAACTAAAAATTGGGTCAAGTTAACAAGCTCACTATTTAACATATAGGTACTGAAAATAGGAAAATTATTATAATGACATTATACCTACACTGAATGGAAAAAAAGGGATGTAAAAATACTTGCATTGTGGGGTAAGTAATTAGACGTAATTGTGATAGAGGGCCTCAGTTCTTGAACTGTGTTCCACAGTTTACGAACATTTTAAGACTTGTTTAAGACTTGTAGGGAGCCCGTAAAGATTCGTGTCAAAAATTAAAAACATTGCGCCAAGATGTAACAGCAGTCATTATATTTTGCATCGTTATGCACTTGTAATAAGAAGAATGCTAACTGATTTGATTTGATGAGTTGAAAATTTTCCAATTGAACAAAAATATGTCTTCATCTGCAAACCTTTTTGATGTATTGCATGATAAGAGACAAAGATATTTGTGAGATTACTTTCCAGAAACAAATAATGACATCGAAATCGAATGGGTAGAAAATCCATTTCTAATGAAAACCCAGACACTAAGCATACAGGAAAATGATTCTCTCATAGATCTGCAGAGTTCTTCCTCGTCAAAATATGTATTTGATTCTGTGTCATTGCATACATTTTGGGTTGGTATTAGAAGTAAATACCCTGAACTTACCAAGAGGGCTATATTAAATTTAGTCCCTTTTGTCACAACGTATCGCTGTGAAGCAGGTTTTCCAGCGTATACTTATACTAAAAATACTAAAAATACTAATACAGATCGAGATTGGATGCTGCCAGATATGCGAATACAGCTTTTGAATATAGAACTCAATTTTCAAACAATAATAAATCAAAAAATGAAACAGTTCCATTCTTCACATTAACCTTAATAAAATATCTTAAATTAAAAAAAAAAAAAATACCTGCTTTAAAGTTAGTTGTTCTTAATTTTTGTTATCGTTAAGGGTTGGGGTTCCACAATGTATTCGTTTAAAAGTTTAAGAACCTCTGATTATATGGAATACAAAAGATTTGAAAATTTCAATGAATCTACAATGATAACTTTTTAAATTGTATTTAAAAAAATTGATATCTTTTTTAATATTTATAGAATCTGAACAAATTAAATAAAATGCATGCCTGCCTAAATCGCACGAACTTGCTCTTGTAGCAAACTATGGGATTATGAAAATTTATGTTGAAATGCAAAAAATATCAAAAAATTACTTAAAAGTCAGATCAATTTGCATGGTAGCTATCATAAAACCTTTGATTAAATTGTCTAATCTAAATGCCATACCAAATTTGAATGAAATCAGGTAAGCCGTTGTCAATTTATGGACAAATTTGTAAAAAACCGTTAACAGCAAATCTATATTTTGTGCATTTTCAGACAAAAAGCTGAAAGGCAGGTATATTAACAGCATTCCACATATAACGTAAAAAAATTTCATCAAAATCGTTACAGCCGTTTTTGAGAATTTTCGCAAAAACTAAAGCTTTTATATGGGAGGTATCCGTTTTTCTCTAGGCAACCGCCAAAAAGTACTATACACGAAGTTTGAAGAAAATCGGTTTAAGCTGTAGCTCGGTGAACAGAAAACCGCACATCCGCACAGACAGACCGACAGACGGTATAACGAGATCTATACTTTTTTAGGCTTCTCTATCATCGTAATGTCAGGTTTGATTACAACCTCGATTTTTTTTTACACAAAACCATTACTTGCCCTTCGGAGCAAGTAAAAAAATTTTATTGTGTAAACAGAAAGAAATTAGGTAGATGAGTTTTCAGATTTAAATTCTTTATTTTTCTTCGAACAATACCAATCCAATACTTTAATTTAATTTGATTAAATTAGTTTTAAATAGATTTTTTTTCTAAATTCTAAGTCGCTCTAGAGTCTAGAGCTAGACGATTTCCATTTGCTTGTTAGTTTGTGCGATTCTAGTCGCCTTTTATTTATAATTCAAATATCAAACATTGAAACATGGAACATGGAAATGATGCTTGAAAAGTTATATCCACCAATGTAATGTAATGTGATCGGCTTCTGGATATTCGGCAACATCAAATTGGAACGTACAATCTTAAGAAAGTTTACCGGTTTGGATGCTTAGATAACTTTTTGAAGTGAAACTTCTTTAGGGGGACTAAAATATAAAATAAAATTTGTCTGTCAGTCGCCCTTTTCGTATTTGCTCGGTAGACTCGGTAGCACAAGTACAACACAAACAATGAAGCAAAAACAAAAACGAAACAAATTAAATGGTTTGGCTGCAGAAGCAGAAGCATATATGGCAGAAAAACTATTCTCCAGTATCCAGTTAAAGTACAAGCACAACACAAACACAAGCAGTGAAGGAAAAAGCAAAAACAAAAATAAGGAGAATGAAATGGTGTGGCTGCAGAGATGGCAAAAATACTAATTTTTTTTTGAAAAAAAAAAAACTTTTGATACTTCAGATAAGGGCTCGTTCACATTTAACTGAAAGTGTGAACGCTTCATCATGCGGCTGGTCAAGCGGCATGATGGTTTTTATAATATTTTGATGTTTTTCTGAAGATTATGGTGGTTGACGGCATGCTTGACTAGTGTGAACGCAAACTGTCAAGCGTTCATCATGCCGCGCTGGTCATGCCTGCAGTTCTGCAGTTGAGTGTGAGCCCCCCTATAATTGGGGTAAATAATTAAATAGTGACTGACAAAATCCCGAATAGTTTAATACCAAAATAGTAATAATTCCTTTATAATTTCGAGGGAAAATAAGGAATTATTTTACATACAAAATTTCGGGATTTTAGGTAGGTACTGTTCGGGATTTTCAAGGTTGTGATTTTGTCAGTTGGGATCGGATTGGACTTATCTTGGAGGAATTCAGTTATAATTCTTTTATAGGGTTCAGAAAAGGTACGACGTCAAAAACAATTTTTTTATAAGAAAATAACAATAATAGAGTCTAGAGCTAGACGATCTCCATTTGCCCAAAAAAATAGAAATATCCCCACATTTTGTCCGCGGATACTCAGCCAGCCAACAAATATTACCAATTAAAAACTAATATTTCATTTTGAATACTCACATTTTCTATCATTGATCCCAAATTGACGCAACTTTCTTAGTTAAGGTATTGACAACATAGTTGCAAATGCAAACACAACAAGCTCGCAGCAAAGCAAAAGCTACGCCGATTCAAAGTCGGCGCCTAAGCCACTAAATTCATCAAGCAATTTAGCTTAGGATCGGTGTAAAGCTTATAATATGCCAGGCTCTGTTTATTGAGAAAAATATTATATATACTCACAAATCGATAACGTCCACTTTATTATTATAGAAGATTTTATTTTTTAAGGAAGCGAATTAAAATGTAACCATTGAAGTTTTATTACACGGTGTCACCACGAGCAAGATTTCATAGATTACCATCTGTCACTTTCCATAGAAAGAAAGATTGCTAGAATGCTATAAAATGTATGGTGGGCATTTAATAGCTTACTATTTCATACTATTTCAGTCCAATTACAAAGAAAACAGAAAAGTCAATATGAAAATGACAGCTCATAGAATACTATCTCTAGCATGCTATGTGCTGAGCTTGAGCAATATATTGCAAGACATTTTTTTATAGAATACTATTTGCGGTCTCCATAGGCAATTTTAATAGAATGTTATCTTGCATTCTATAAAATCTAGATCGTGGAGACACCGTGTTACATAATGCAATTTTAAGCATTGTTTCATCTTTGTAAATTAAAGCTGAACAGACAGAAGATTTCTTTTTTTCTTTTTATCAAATCAAATTAAAAATAAGAAAAGCAACATTCTCATATGCAACAGATAGTTTAATGATACCCTCCGCTCAAATGCATTAAGAAAATTATTTTTGTGTAATTTTGAAAATTACCCATGTAAATCAGTCGAAGAGTGCTTGCTTCTTGCACTTGAACATAAAATGCACACTATGCAGAAAGAAACAAACATAACATAGGGGAGCCCACAAATCAAATTCTGAAATGTTATAACCGTATTTAACGAATATCGATCTGTTACATGGCTTGATGGTCTGCCTAGGTACCAAATCATCGTCATCAGTGGCGGCTGGGGCGCTTAAATAGTTATCTTCATATCGCAAGCAACAGCGGTACAATATAAACATAAACATACACGTATACCGTTTAGGTTACTCAGTCTCATGCGAACTGTGTACCGAAATTATTAAACTAGAAAGAAAAACCAAATGAAGATAGACGATGCGCAAGTTTTAGAAAGTAATTTTCGCTAAGAAATTACCAGTGGAACGTACATCCATAAGAAACGAGTTGAGCGTGTGAAATTCGCACTTGCACGACCGGTAGACGCACTCTTCGTTAGGATCAAGGGGTTTTGTTTAAGCATTCCCTGAGTATAACTATTTATTTTCATGGAGTATTGTGAATGGTGATGTTTAAAATCTATTTTGTTTACTTGCTCAATTGCGCATACTCTGTGACTAAAAAAAAAATAGAGAAGTGGCGAAGAAAAAATAAGATTTTATTAAACTGAGTTTGAATATTTTTTGTTTGTAACTTTCTCTATGACAACAATGGCAAAAATAAATAGTTTTAAAATCGCAATTCATTCGCAACGAAATAAATCAATTTACTTATTAAAATCTGTATTTACCAATCGAAAATTCTATCAATTAGCTAGGTACAATGTACATTATATGGATAGATATAAAATGAGTTAATGTGGCAAGGAAACAAATCTCCATGACGACACACAAAATACTCGCCCAAACAAGTAATTCACAGTACACACATTCAGCCTAGTGTATGTCAATTAAAAAAATCAAAAAATGTACAAGAAAACCACAAAAGCCTCTGCAATTTATCGTATTAAAGATGATATTAAACATTTTCAATTTAATCTTTCCTTCCGACACATAAACTCCTTGCTCAATCTTCCAAAGTTTGATGTGAAATCAGCTGAAACAGTGGCTTTCAACAATGAAGAATCTAACGACAAGGACAACGTTAAGGTAATAACTATTAAATGGCAAGAGAAACTCTTAAATGCACAAGAATTGGAATTCTATAGCAACATTAGTAACTGCGTCACTGACGCACAAAAGTCATACCATCAGACAATCCTAGAACATGAACATGAATGCATCTTCAATCAACCTATTTTTACTTACGTACATGAAGATAACTTTATTCCTGAACAAGAAAAATTCATGTCGGATAGTGCTACAGAAGAAACACTCTACGTTAATAATGATGTTCTAATGCACGTATATGCTGCCATAAATCCAAATACACTGCTAGTGTCACTGCGATGGCAGCCATCAAGCAAAACTCTGCACATTTATCCGGACTTCAATAGTTTTTGGGATGATCCGTATTTTATCGAGGTCGATACGGACTACCGTCATCTCTATGCGTACGGTATCGAAAATTCCTCCAAGCAATCCCGTATAAATCGGAAATTGTCTGCATTTAATGAACTCCAGATACCAAAAATACTCAATTGGGAGGGTAGTGATGACCTTTCGACAAAATTTTCAATGTTGCCGAAACGAACTCGACGGGTTGTCATACAGTTAGAAATTCAAAGAGCAGAAGGATTCGAATACGATGACATTCATGTGCGTTACCACATACGTTTACCAGAAAGGACAATTCTAGAGGAAGGAATCTTGTCGTCTTGTACTCATACTTCTAAAGCAAATAGTAATGGTGTTTGCGGTTTTGGGTATTGTTGTGAGGTTGTGTTTTTGTGCGAAGAGGACTTCAAATTGGAAAACTTGTGTCAAATTTACTTCGAAGTGATTTCCGTGGATAGTTGGGAAAGGGAACGAGATGAAGGATACTCACACTTGAGCTTCTTTTTGGAAAACGATTTGGACGCGACTTTACTGCAGTGTCACCGGCCAATTGAAGGAGGAATATTAGAAAAGTTAAATAGATATTTGATTGGTGGTCGTAGAAAATTCGATTTTGAGCGTTTTTATGGTTGTGACGATGTCGGTTTTACAAATCGATATGGTACGACTATGGTAACTACAGGTACACTAGCAATACGTTACCAGATACTATCTCAGCGAAATCCGGAGCTGTTAAGTTTGTCCATAAACAGAATGACTGGAATGACTCTTGAGGATATAATGAAAGCTTACAGAGAAGCAAGAAGACGTCTAGAGGCCGTAGTATTCGATTAATAAAAAGTTTTTGTTAAAATATCTGTATTTATTTTTTTTCGTTCGTTCAACTTCACCTGAACCGACATAGGTTTCTTTGAAAACCTCAAGAGTTTTCCAACAAACTGTTGTTCAGTTCTTAAAAAAATATTTCTGTGTTGTTAAAAAAAAAAGAAGTTTTACTTGCTGCACATTTCGATTTTTATACGGTTCTTAAGACTTTCATTAATTTTTATTTATTTGAAATAAATATGTTTTTTTTTCTATTTGCTTTTGCAAAAGTAAAATAAAATATTCCAAGCAGCTCACGAAACCTATACTTGAAAACTCACGCCACCTTATTCGTTATCTCAATACTCCCAGCCAGAAACTTATGTTATTTTCCATTTAACGTTCGGAAGCCCCTGCGAGTGAAAAAAAAACTCCCTAAACCGTTCCATTCATTGTTCGGAGTGATGTTTGGGAGTGCTAATTGTTTACATCGATCATATGGTCAGTCATATGGAACAATTCGCGCAGTGTTTTTTTTTTTGCATTTCTTTTTTACAATTCAGGAACTTAAATAATAAGTGCAAATAGGAACAAATATTGAAATAAATACTTTTTGATTCTTTTCTGCTTAGGTTTTTGAGGTTACAGAAATTAAATTTGAATAATCCTTGGTCACTACCATATGTTTTTCACCATTCCATTGAAATCATATGAATTCATATATTGACATTAGATTTACTTTGGTAAAAGTTCAAGAGGAGGACTAAATCAAAACAGATTTTTCATGTTATCAGAAATTCAGGTTCAGATGACAGACAAAATCCAAAAACTTTTTTCTATTTTTTTCAGAAGAACTGCCATTCTGATTGTCAATAAAACTTTTCCAGATATCTTCCGGAAAATAAAATTTATTATATTGTACTGTTTACCAAACCTTCTCAGCATCCAACACCAACTCTTATTACTTTACATGATTATAAAAATGTCAATGCGATAACGGCTACAGTTTGACGTTGACTGCTTTTATTGACTTTGCAATTTCAAAAAAGTATCGAAATGCAACAAGGTCTAAATGACATTAGAAACTACGCAAAACTTTAAAGGTCTAGCTTGATTAGGAACAAAGTTAAACCAAAACTGTTGGGATGCCCGTCCCAGTAGATTGTTTTTTTTCTTTATATTGAAATATTAGCAGCCATACAAAAATATATTTACACAATTTGACAGCTTAAGCTTGATTATGCGTAGGCGTTTTCCTTTATCATTTTCTGGTTCCGTTAAACTCTGAACCCGGTTCCTCTTAAAGAAAGAAATTATTGTACTCAAAACATCAACAAAGATCAAACAATCAATGAAGCAGCTAGGTTTCCTAGTTTATGTTGAAAATTTAAATTCTGTGATCAGAAATGTTATAAGTTACTTTTTGAAAATTTACGAAAGAAATTTTTTTAAAGTCCGGAATGTTATAAATTGTTTTCTCAATTTCCTTTCTTATTTTTCATTTCATTTTGAATTTTGAAAAATGTTTTAATTTATCTACTACTTAGGTAAACTACAGTCAATCGAAAATATTAAAGACAACAAAAATGCTATTTTGGGCAAGAAGGTATTAATAGAATTCAATTTTCAAAAAATATGTATGTACGTAAAATACATTCACATTAAAACTTACATCCGATTACAATTAGCAAATTTTATTAAAATGTGCTACATAAAAAATAAATTACTTCTAGCTATTTACAAGTCCTAACAAATATTATTACAGGAATATTGTCTGCCTTGAATGTGCCATCTCGTCGCCATCCGTTACAGTTGCAGTGTTTAACACCTTCGGCATTCACCTCCAAAGAAAATTCAGAAAAAGCAAACTGGTTCATCATCTGCAATTTCCAATAGTAAACGAAAGAGACATGGCTACATGTTGTATCGCATTTACCTTGCCATGTGTCAATGTTAAACCAACAGAACTAAGCAAGGGATCATACTTTTAAACCACTCGATGTGAATCGCCTACAAAACATAATGACGCTGAGCCGAAATAGCTTCATTACATCGCCATCGGCTTAATTGATGATCACCTGTTTGGCTCAGGTGTATTAAAATTATTTATGACAGCAACCATGGAGTGTTGGTTTTGTTTATATGGCAAAAAGTTAATCCTAAACTAAACTAGTTTTTTGTACAAGAAAAAAAAAAACATTATACCTTGTGTTTCAAGAATTCCAGATCCATAACTGGAAAAGTTTTTGTTCTTACTGTTTCTTCAGATTGTAGTACTTCAAGTGATTGAATCTCAGTGAATCCTAGTTTTTGTAGTGCTTCACAGCAGCGTTGGGATTGTTCGATGCACGGAGAGAAGGAACAAAATCGGCCACCTGTCGAAGAAATAAGTGTTTATCATTCTATTTTAGTTAATTTATTGTAGGTAGGAATAAAGGGATTGCAATAGTTCTTAATTTCAGGTTAAAACACACATTTTTTATAATATATAACTAGTTCCACTTATGGATGCATTTACACTTGGCATAAGATATGTTTGCAATTAAGGACACCTCATTATGTTAATGCTCAGAACCGCCTATGAACAAAAAATCACTGTCCAAGGAATTCACTGTCAAACCTTTACCTTTTCCAAGTTGATACACCTCGACTTTTACCATTCTCACCTTTTGCTAGTCACACACATAATCAATTGGCGATTAGTCCCCGTTGGAGAATTTTTTGTCACAAGTTTTCTCGTGACAAGGGCAAAACATCTCGTTGTGCCAATCGAACTTGGATACAGAATTGATTTACAAAGACCGCGCTTTGCGACGGTAGCCAGAATATCAAAGAGGAGAGGTAAGGAGTTCTACGTTGTTGTTTATTATATAGGAGCGGCGCGCGCTTCTAGCAAGTATCCGTCGTTTACGCAATTAATTAAACAAATTACCTATCCCCGTACATTTACAGCTTTGACATAACGTAGAGAGGAGATTTTTCTTTGGCTGTCTTCTTTCGGTTCTCTGTTTCTGTCCATCTGTCTGTCGCTAGCTTGCACTTCGACGCCATCAGAAGTTGTCTGTTAAAGTTAGTTTTTTTTTTATATTTTAAAATGTCTTGAACATGTAAGAGTGTGTCCATGACCACCACTACGGATTGGTTATCGGTTGCCCGCATGCGCACCTTATTATGCTTGTTAATATGGGAATATTGCAAGTCTGTGCCGTTTGTCAATTTTGATGTAGAGTGATGGTCATTTGGAAGTGGAAACGCGAAAATGTATGGATTGTTGGGTCGTTATGGAGGAGTTGTAACTAATGATTGAGGCACACCGATATGGAAATAATGGAAGGCACACATATTCCATTATATGATGATGTCTGATGACAATTAAGGACGAAGTCGCTATTAATTAGGTGCGAACGCAATTAAATTTGATTTATGTTAGTTTTAAGGCATGCGCCAGATTGAAATTATTTCTAAACTAGGACAATGTTGTTCTTTAGAATTTACGTTCTTATATTTTTCATTGTTGTCAGAAAAAGCGACGTCTTTAAATTGTCTAGTAATGGTTTAGTAATTTTTATTAAGAACATCAAGTTTCTTATTTGACTTTTCACTATTGTAAGGTGTATTGCTATTATAATCGATATATATGTAGGTACTATTGAACAAAAGATAATGAACTCCCGAATCATAGGTACGCTTAGCCATTGTCGAGAGTAGAAGATTAACTAATAACATGATTATGGTTTATAACAGATAAAGGCAGGGCTCGGCTGGTATAACCAGTGCTTTAAATTATACAAATATAGATACCTACTAGAAAAAAAGGTCCATTATGAGAAATTGGTTTTAATTTGTCTGGCTTTAAGAAAGTAATTTACAAACTTGAGACAAGATCGTTCACTTCAAATGTTTGTTTATTGAAAAAGAAGAACTAGTACATAGACGTAAGTCTTGAAAATATTTTCAAGGCCAAACTACGAGCTTATAAGTTTGCAGTATTTTTTTTAGATAGTTATAGAAGTACCTGTCAATCAGTGTTGCTTTAAGATTTTCAACAGTAGTCGATCAAAGAACAACTTTAACATGTGTAATTCTTGTGCATCTGTGACAAAATTCAAACAGAAAGCCGGTGTTGGTGAAAGCATTTCAAAAGGCCTTACAGTTAACAACAGTGTAAATAATCTAAAATGAATAAAGCTTCACGAGCCCAACGAGCAACGGAAAGGTAGATGTTTAGAATTCTCTTGGCTCTATAAGAGTTGGAAAAATGAAGGGCTTTATGTGGTTTTTTTCGGGTGAATGAATGATTTATTCATTTATTTTCTCCGCCGACAGATTAATGTGGGCTGAGGCACTGCTGAGTTATTAAATGTTCAATCAACCATTTGTTCAAACAGGCCTTTATTATTGTTTTCTAGGTTTTCGGAGATGCTTTTTCGATTGGTGAAATCAGAATCATTTTAACTGATTGATAGATAGATCTTATTCATATTATAAGATTATACAAGTTTGTTTCTTTTTGAAATAAAATTGGTACCATCATGTTCAATAGAGCAAAAATGTCTTTTATGACATCGATTAGTTCTTAAATGTTCAAAAACAATTTTAATATGAGATCGAGCACATTTTCAAGGAAAATAATAATATATGGGTTGTTTGTAAATATTCAATCTCCTTGAACTTTGCATATATGTACATACGTATATACATATACATCCCTACTAATAAAAAAATCTATTTGCTTCTTTACTCATGAGTTATCTAACACAGCTTCAGAACTTATCCGTTTAATAACTTATCTTACTAATAAACAGAATAATAAATTCCCGTTCCGTTACCGTTTTCATTTTTTTTCTCTCTTTATTTATCAAATCATACTAAAATTATGAGAAAAGAGAGCGTATTGTAATTGTGTTCTGGAAAAAAGAACATTTAAAGAAATTCATGTTATAAAGTTATCCTTTCCTTATCCTCCCGTATTCGGTGAGTTAAATTTATTTTGTTTTTATTTCATCATTTAAGGGTGTATGACACATTTATTAATTGAAATTACGAGTTATATGGTGTGGTAGCGAAAACTCATTGATATTTTTTTGCTATTTGGTGTTTATTAATAGGGGGGATATTGTTTAGTTTTGTTCAATCTTCAATTTTCCTTCTCAGTTTACACTTAAATTATGATTTGATAGAAAATTAATTCTTTGATGGAGTCTTGAACATGGACCAAGAAAATGATAACAGGATGAATACAGGGTGTCCGGTAAACGTTGGATAATATTGAAACAGCGTCTATAGCCCACTTTATGACTGCTCTAAAACTGGAAATAAAATGAAGCTATCTAAGCGTACTCAAAATAAGTGCATTTTTTCGTTTAGTGTATTTTTGTTTTACTTACTTTACGTTTTTGAATACCACGGTTACCACACGACTACTACTACTCTAAATAGTTTTGGTCATTTAGGTTTCCCCGCAGATCAAAGGGATAAATTATTTTTCAATTCAGAATCCTACTCCAATAATTGATTTTAAATTTGTACTGGAATCTGTCTTCTCTCAAAATATTAAAATTTTGAAGCGCCCAGGAATGGAAGTTGTTAGAGTATCTAGTGCAAGAGCTATTAAAAATAGGTAAATTATTTTGTTTTCTTGTACATACGTAGTGTAGACAATTTTTGCAAAAGAAAATAGATGGAAATCATCCATTTGTAGTCGTGGTAAAAACGTAAATTTAATAAATAAAAAATACACTGAACGAAAAATTGCCCATAGTTTGAGTACCTTTTTGACATAGCCCCTTTTATTTCCAGTGCCGTTTCAGGATTATCCAATGTTTACCGGACACATTGTTGATATAAATCTGTATTAGAAAATTTTACGGTGCCTTCATATTGATATATTTAGTTCCACATACACATAGAGAAATCATCTTTTTTAAAAGTAAGTTCCAAATACTTCTCGTAGCATCTCGTTACTATCGACTTGTTTTTTTAATACTCTTGTAGCAATTATTTTTGAGCTGAAAGGCAAGAGTAATAAAAAAAAAAATACAATTGTATGCAGAAGAATTTTGTTCGGTTCGGTTTGAGTTACAGGGAATTAGGGCAATAATAATTACTCGATATGCTCATTAAGCGACATCAGGTATGAAATAATACCATTCACATATTATTTACATATTATTCAAATTATGATGTTTGCTATTCGCTATGTGCAAAGAGACAGAGAAAAGAGATTTTCTTAGTCAGTACATTTTATTTCTAATAGATTTTCTTTAGACTTTACAAAAGTCTTAAGAAAATGTTAAGGAAATTTGATTGCTTTTGAAGCATAGAAAGTAGACGCAAACTAACCACCTTCGAAGTTCTGAGCTTTTTAATATTGAACATCACAGAACCAATTATGGCATGCATGAGCCTCTTACGCGGATGAGTAAGTTATATAACTTGAATAGGGGTGTGTTGGATTTTAATTTAAATAAAAGTAATTTAAAAATTATTTTCAGAACCAGTGCTCCACGATCCTAAATGTTTCTGTGTCATTTTGTTTAATTTTGACTTTATATGTTTTCATGTTTTTATGTGCATGTGTTTTTGTTTTTGTTGCATTGCGCTTACTAACAACTAACACCTGCACTTAGTGATGAGCCAGTGGGACACATTATATGTGTTGAAAAAACTTCTTACATCTGCTGATGCTTGCTTTAAGATCCATTTGAATAAAATCTGATAGTGTAAAAAAATAAACACAAAAACTCTACTCCTGACCAATTCTATGGTGTTAGATAGAAAAGGGGTTAAGTCACAAAATTCCGTTTTTGGGTTTTTGATTCTATAAGAATGAGCTTTATTATCTTTCATTCTGTATCAAAAACATAAATCTAGATCTAGAGAAACTCCTTACCATTAAAATGAACTGTTCAATAATGAAAATGTCATTGATGTGCATGCTTAACTGAAACTTCAATATCATTTTGCGGAAAACTTCTACTTTTGACTTAACCCCTTTCTACCCGGCACCAGAGAATTTATGCTTTGGACGATTTAACTAATAAATCAGACGTCGTGCTGTTTATCCCATAAATTAAAAAATGGGATTTTGTCTAGCAGGACCTCATATAAGATGTGGACAGGAAAGAAGCCAAACATTGAAAACCTAAAAATGTTTAGTTCAAAGATAACGACTTGGATACCAAAAAAGAAAAAGAAGGAATTGTACTACAACAGTTAAGAATAAATTATTGTTAAAAATTGCGATGACACCAATTGATATCGACTATACAAAGGTCTACAGTGATTTTGGTGTCGCAAAAAGTAAAACTAATTTCAAGTATCACAAAAAATGTTGAATGGCGTGAAGTTCTATAAATTAAGCTTTTAGATTTAAAAGGACACCTTAAAATAACTCCACTTGAGTCGGTACTTGTTCGTTTTTAATAATTTAATTAACATTAACATTTAACACGAAACGAATAAACATTAAAATCAAAAATGAAAAATAAAAAAATAAAAACAAACACGTAACTAACTTGAATGCATTTCGAAGCTCTTGCGCTTCATCAATTTCAAAAAAGAGTATGAATACATAAAAAATACTGCGCTCATCAATGGTTTTACAAATGATAGACAAATTAATTTATAAAGATACTCGAAAAGTGAATAATAATTATAATATGTCGACCTTTTTCTCACAAAAAGAAAAAAATCAAAATAAAAGGGTGGCTTTGACGTTTGTACCACAAGTAACAAACAAATTAAAAAAAGTTTTCAGTGATCACCAACTAGATATTGTGTATAAAAACGACCAGAAAATGGTTAATATACTAGGTTCGACAAAAGATAAGATACCTCCTTTATGTAAATCGGGTATTTATGAAATCGAGTGTGGTGACTGCAATTTAAAATATTATGGACAGACAAAAAGGAGTATTGAAACAAGGTTTAAAGAACATATCTCGTGTATTCGCCTTAATCAACCGCAAAAATCTGCAATTGCATCTCATGTGCTAAATAATGGCCATGAAAATATAAATATAGACAATTTGTCTCTTATTAAACAAGTTAATGATCATAGAAGATTGGATGCCTATGAATCTTTTTACGTACAAAAAGACCCAAACGCACTGAACTTAGACAACGGCAATATTGAGTCTTGCCTAATTAACATTATGTGTCGCAGCAATATATAAAAATACGAAAAGGAAAATATTGACCTTTGATCATAGCTGTGTTCTATGATACAAATTCATCAACAGAACTTCAATTATATGCACTCAACGTTTAGTCGTGATTGCTGAAGATGAAGCGCAAGAGCTTCGAAATGCATTCAAGTTAGTTACGTGTTTGTTTTTATTTTTTTTATTTTTCATTTTTGATTTTAATGTTTATTTGTTTCGTGTTAAATGTTAATGTTAATTAAATTATTAAAAACGAACAAGTACCGACTCAAGTGGAGTTATTTTAAGGTGTCCTTTTAAATCTAAAAGCTTAATTTCAAGTACATTCGGTACCCTGATCAAAACTTGATACTTACTTTTTTAATGCTACGTGTATTTTTCGAGATTTCGCAAGGGTAAAATAGAAAAAAAAACGTTTTTTGTGGTTTTCGAGGTTGTATAACAACGCGAGGAAATTAGTTACAAGTCAGTTTTTTAACATCAAAAAATTAATTCGTATCTAAAATGAAGTAACTTTTAGAGAAAATACTTCAAATGATTGTTGCATCGCAATGCTGGATAAGGCCACCTAAAACTATTAAAATTACCTAACCTTACCAAAAATTTAGTAAAAAAAGTTTGTATGATTTTTAAGGATAAACTGTAGGTTAGGATCGCTCAAAAACATCTTACGGGAAGCAGAAATCATCTTAATCGACTTTTCAATTTTATAGTATGAAGGCTAGCAATAAAATGAAGATATTTTTGACAGAGAAAAAGATAACGGAAAGATTTCAATTTCAATTTGTTTCATGCTGAAACAAACAACCATATGTTATAACATAACAGCAAAATAAACGATTTTCTTGATTTTCAAACAAGAATATCTCGAAAACGACACGTAGTAAAAATTGTTTGACTTCGGATTCACGCTTAGCACATCACATACAAAAGTATTGTTTTGTTGTTGCACTAAAAAAAATAAATTTTGTAGGCCTTTGTTATAATTTTGTAAAATTGATGTTTCGTTTAGTGATGTAACTCCTAAAGTTAATTATTGCAATTTGTTTTTTTTTTATATATTCTCTAGCTCTAGAATTGACATACAAATTCGTAAAAGAAGAAGCTACAAAACATAAATCGAGGGCAAGAACTTGTATGTATTTTATTACCATAGCGAAGAAGATTCTTCAATTCTTTGGATTTTCTGATGACAAAAGGACAAAAATCTAAAATATAAGCCATCAAAGTTTATCAAAGTATGAGGAAAAGTGTTTTGATGATTAAAGAAAGGAAATAAGGAATAAGTTTTAAATATGTAGTTTTAAATTAATTTTATATACAACATAAAGTAACCAATGCAACGACAGCAGCATTCAGTTTGCAAAAAACTATTCAAACCTGGAAGGCTTTCCTATGTTTTGTAATATCAACTTGACAAATTACACAAGTATATCCTCATTCGAAATCGGGTCTTGTGAATCAAAAAAAGCTAAATCTAAAACATAAAATTTGTTTTTCTTTTGCGTGGCAAAAACCCTAGCGTGTTGAAATAAGATTTCGAACAATCTACTTGTTCATTTTCACTGTTAATCTACAAAATATTTTAATCATGTAATCATGTTAGTTTCTAGCTATTTTTTAATTTTTTCTTTTCATTATTATTAAACTTTACTCGAACAGAAAACGTTGTTTCCATTTAATTATTTCTACATAGCGTTTGCCTTAAAATTCAAGTTTAAGTTTTAGCTTTTTTTTATTCACAAGGCCCATCCATCGGGAAAAAAGAAGAACTTACTTACCAAAGTTCATACCTGCTTAAATATCCTTAAATCATTTGAAACATCACCAAGTACCAGTTATTGTAAATTTTCAGTACGACTTTGTGCAAATTCTGCACGTTATAAAGTTTTTCGTTAAATATTCCTAGCTAGCTATTCAGATTTTAAAAAAAAACTTTTCTCTCTGTATTGATAGATACTGAAGAACCAGTTACTCACCGGAAGATTTAAAAGCCTCAAATGCATATGGCACGGCTAGCTGAGGTGCCGGTAGATCAAGGAACACTGCGTCAGCCTTGCCTTTAAGTTCATTGGTAAATCCAAATTGGCACACGTCTCTATGGTATACATTGACAAAGTCACCAATTCCATGACTTTGGAATTCCTCTCTGGCCTGTTCAGCTCGTGCTTCATGGAAGTCGAAAGTATGCAAATGACCGTGAGGCTTTACAGCACGAATAAAATAATGCGACAATGACCCTGAACCAGTACCTGATTCAATAACAACACTGCCCGGCTTAATTTCCAATTGAAATAGAATCATGCTTATGTCGGGTGTATATATAATTTGGGTTCTATGAGGTAATGTTTGTGTCCAGAGTTCGGGATTTGGTTGCAAGACATATGCCCATCCTTTTGTAAGTTCAATTTTACTTCCATACTCGACGCCGATAATATTTTTGACCTTAAGTGCACCGAAACTAGTTTGGAACACATATTCGATAACTTCACCTTTTTTGTTAACGATAGTAGGCACAGCTTCAATTGCATGCATACTATTCACACTTAAATAAATAATAACAGTATCACCTTGTTCGATTGTCGATTTTTGTTTTAAGAAACTCATTTTTAAGAAATTTATGTTCAATAATTATGATAGTAAAATTATTTAACAAAACACTGCGAAATATAAACAGAACGGAAAGCGGTACTCGTACTACATTCGTACATTTGACATCAAGCTGTCAAACGAGTGAAGCACGTTTTGGATTGTGAAAATTATTTGTGGAACGTATTTGGTTATGTCAACTTATGGTTCGCTTGCACTTTTTTGCATTGTATGAAATATTAACAGTGTTCTTTTAGGTACTCCGAAATCTTTTAGAACCCGAAACAATTCTATTCTATTTGTTCTGTGTTAGACATTTTCAGTGAAGGCGTGTTATAAATGAAAATGTAGAAAAAGTAGAAGCTTGTTGCTTTTTCCTCTTTTATTTTTTAATTATTAGGTAAAAAATGTTTCAGGACGATTTTTTCCTATTTGTATTGCTGAGCGCTACAATAATTATTTGGGTTACAGATACTTTCTTAACTATTGTCAGAGAAAAACAGCAGGAACAACTTTGTGAAGACTTGCAAGCTTCAATAAAACAAAGACATCAGTGTGCTGGCAAATGATAACAAATTTAATCTATATGATACCCCATGCAAAAGAAAGCTTCCATGTGAAAAATGTCCGCTGGAAATGGGAGAGCAATTTCGAGAATTTTCTGAAGCTGAAATCGTTCCCAAGTCGATTGAGTTGTATATAAAATAGAAAAGGTTCCGACCCTGGAACCCTATAATAAGGTTAAGGTGGTCTTTAATGACACATGGGAGTAAAATGGACCACTTTTAATGCAAGTTGAATCAGCTGCGGAAACTTGCGGATCTTCTTTTTTATTTAACTTTAATACCAAGTTTCACAGTGATCGCTTAACCTTAAACTGTTACTGAAAAAAATAGCGTTTTCATTTGGTAGTCCAGAATCGATAAACAGTACTGTCCGATTCCGGACACCAAATGAACGAGCAAAGATACTTTTGTGATCCTGTAATTTGCGTATCATTGTATGTGTGAAACTTCAAATGCATTTTTTATCTTTTGAGGAAAATGTTGGTGATGATGGTTGATAAAAAGATATTTATGCAACTTAAAATATGCGAGGTATCCATTGATGTTTTATGTTGGTTTTATTTAGAATAATTTATTTATTTCAAGAAGAAAAATATTTTTCATCATCACTCTTCCAAAACAAATAACAAAATAACGACATTTCCCGATCAGCGTTACCACCCCCACAAAAATTTGCGCAATTGATATTTAAAACAAAAGTGCAGTAGATTGGACTTTTCAGCAGTAGATTTTTATTTTTGAAAAAAATCGCGAAGTTCAACTTTTTGTGGCATTAAATTGAGAAACAACGTAATTCAAATACAGAAATTCTTTTGAAATATGATGCACAGAGACAAAAGACAAACTTTAGTTGGAAAATAATGACATAAGTGACACGAAATGACGCACATTCAAGACAAAGTCCAAATTCTGTATGGAAACATTCGGCAAATTTAATTGAAAAAAAGTGCAGTAGATTTCTTTTCATGGCAGTAAATTTTGTATAAGAGTATTTAAATCTGTGCAAGTATGGGTGATTCTGTTTTTGATGAAGCGGGAGGCTTCGTCATATGCATGTTTTGTCGCTATCTTAACTTTTATTCAAAAAACATTTCATTCAAAAACCGTTACTCAACCTGATATTTCATTAGCAAGTTCACAATCACAATTAATTTCTCAGCAATTAGAACAGTAACCTATGTCACCCATTACTTCATAAGAAACAATTTTGGTCCACCAACAATCAGCAATTTTATATCCAATCCAGAGACCATCCGCCCCTTTCCGAAGGTTTCGAAAAGAAAGGTGACGTTAAAGAACCAAGCTAAATAAAAGATCTATTTTGACTCACCAGAAACAGCAAACAAACAGCTAGTCGAAACAAAAAATCAAAAAAATCCAAATATTAAAAAAAGATTCGATTTCCTCCAGTGGTAGTGAAGCTAGTCTTGCAGACTAGACTAGGATAAATCATTTAACATGTACGAGGAATTAACAGAGTTCCCGCAAATTTCTGAAATCGGAACTTATTAAACCACCAAGGAAGACGACTACTTGTTGGTGAAATTTACTAAAAACAGTGATTTTACTATATTGGGTTAGTAACCGAAGTCAACTCTTCTTCGTGCGTTATAAAGTTTCTTTGGAGACTAAGACGGACACAATACTTTGTTGAACCTTTAATTGAGGACAAGCTTCTGATTTTGAAGCAGGATACTATGTAGTAATCTATCTTACCAGATCCGGCACATCCACCAAGAACTTCTTGTGGAAAGGCTAAATTTGTATATGTTTTGAAGTGAATTTATCAAACTATATTATGTTCACTAAATATGTTATTATTTATTACACTTCAAAGCGTATTTAAAGTCAATAAAAATATATTTTTGCATTTATATATCTTTTTTGCTATTTATTAACCTATATTTCCGTACTTGCCTTTGCCTTATAGCGTTTTTCGTTTAAATTTCAAAGATTTGCACTCAAAATCAAGAAGTGCTCTTTTAAATGAAACATGTTGGGCTGCTTTTTTCGTAGTGTGAAGACAGAGATTAAACACGCATAGGGTGTGTGAATAATATGCTTGCGTTCCAAACGATCATCATTCAATCACTAGGATAGCTTTGTTTTTAGAATGCTTGAAGCAATAATAAGCTGTCATTTATATTTTACACTTCCATTCAATTAGGGAGATCAATCGGAACCCTTGTAGGGTACACACGGTGGCGCTGCCTTTGCGCCACCATCAAAGTAATAAAAAGTAAAAAGCAAAAAGTAACTAGAAAAAAAAAAACCGTCAATTAAGTGGTAGCGACGGTGGTCTTTGGACCTCCGTCAATTTTAAGTTAAAAACGTAACTCAAGTTAGTAGTTTCAGGGTGGCTTGTCCCCCAGTAATTCGGACTGCTTATTAAAGCAGCAAATACGGAGCTAGGAAGCAACATTAGGGATTGGTGTTCAACAGCGCTCCAAGCAACCAGCAATGGCCAGGATGGAAGTAACATTTTGTGAGAGATGTACATAGCGCTCCATATAACGACATCGATGGACGAAAACTTCCCACCCAGCTAATATTTTACTGCTAGATACCCAACGGTACATCAGGCATCGACTACAACAGTAAAGTTTATAACGTGACAACAATTTTATAACGTGACAATCCAGCGTGCAACAGTGTTTCTGTCTTCATACATATAAAGTGTTCAAATATTTAAATATACTGTGATAGTTTCACTTTATCGTTTTGATATTTTAATGTAATATAATTTGTTTCAATCAAATTTTCATTGAAAACTTAATAATTAATTATTTACGTATATTCCTAGGGCGGTCTCGCTCTATCAAGCTATCTAATCATACCATTTATAAGTGTTAATAATTTAAACATAATATATGCATTGCATATATAGTAAAAGTACTGAGCTCTCGCTCTAACTTCAAAAGAAATTTTATTCTCAATGTAAATTATTTTATTTTAGTGTTAGTTTTTAAGGTATTTGTAAATATATATGTGACTTTCCGTCTCAAGCAAAAAAAATAACACTTATGAGCAAAAGTAGTGTAACTATATATCTTTTATATAATAACTGTTCGCCACGAGGCTTTACATTATACACAACTGAAAAAGAAGGCCATACATTACAGCCACTTTTGTACTCGCTAAAGCGAACAAGAATTAGAATTAGAATAAGACAAAAATGTAACTCGAAACTAAAAGACTCAATAAAATTCAATTCAAAATTCAATTCCATTCAATTACAAGTATCATTATTCATTACCATTGTTTATTTATGTACTTGAACATTTGTACAAATTCGTTAAGAAATTGCAAGATTTATGAAAAATATTATGAATTTGAGTGCAATAACATACCTATACCGTCCAAATAGGTAAAACAATACAAAACTACCAAACAGTTTTAGAATAAAAAAGAACTCAAAAATCCGCCATTAAAATGTTTTCATGTGTCAGTGTTTGGATCAAATCTCCCGAATTAGAGAGATCGCTTCTTTCTTGTTGAGATTTGCTCTTTTTCCCCTCTTCATTTAAATGAAACACCAAAAATGCAAAAAGATCAAATCTTTTGAAGGAAAGAGCAAATCTTTTTGTAATTGAAAAACGCTATTAGCCTCCCATCCTATGTCAGAGCATCCCTAAATGTTGACGAATGTTCCCTTTATAGGGGAGGATACGACGATTTCCCATTTTTTGTATTTTGTGTTAGGCGTGTTTTATTGGTAAGTGTTTAGTCACTTTAGCAAAATTTTGTATGGGATACGAAAAGTGGCGATAAATTGGTCAGTAATTAAAGTGAACATAAAAGTGAAGATAAAATCTTGGAATGCCTGGAAAGTTTTGGCGCGAAATATTAAAGGTTGGTGGCACCTATGACAGCTTAAGACATGGACTCCATATACAATGATTATTAATGGTTGTGTTCATTGTGTTTTTCTTTATGGCTGCGTTTTGCGGAAGAAGTAAAAAGCTTTCAACCTACGAAAGTTGCAAAAAAGTTTTGATGATATTGAACTTTTCGCTTAAAAACAAATAAAAATTGGTTAAAGCAGATTATTTAAATAAAATTAAGTAATTTTGAATTTAATTTGGTAGTATCCAAGCTATATAATGATTATTTATCCGGCTTTTATTTGTTTGTAGTGGAAGGTGGGGTACAAGTTGACCAACTCGGCATATACAAATAGCCATACTTTGCAGACACATCCATAAAATTATTGAATTGAATTGAATTTTATTGAGTCTTTTAGTTTCGAGTTACATTTTTGTCTTATTCTAATTCTAATTCTTGTTCGCTTTAGCGAGTACAAAAGTGGCTGTAATGTATGGCCTTCTTTTTCAGTTGTGTATAATGTAAAGCCTCGTGGCGAACAGTTATTATATAAAAGATATATAGTTACACTACTTTTGCTCATAAGTGTTATTTTTTTTGCTTGAGACGGAAAGTCACATATATATTTACAAATACCTTAAAAACTAACACTAAAATAAAATAATTTACATTGAGAATAAAATTTCTTTTGAAGTTAGAGCGAGAGCTCAGTACTTTTACTATATATGCAATGCATATATTATGTTTAAATTATTAACACTTATAAATGGTATGATTAGATAGCTTGATAGAGCGAGACCGCCCTAGGAATATACGTAAATAATTAATTATTAAGTTTTCAATGAAAATTTGATTGAAACAAATTATATTACATTAAAATATCAAAACGATAAAGTGAAACTATCACAGTATATTTAAATATTTGAACACTTTATATGTATGAAGACAGAAACACTGTTGCACGCTGGATTGTCACGTTATAAAATTGTTGTCACGTTATAAACTTTACTGTTGTAGTCGATGCCTGATGTACCGTTGGGTATCTAGCAGTAAAATATTAGCTGGGTGGGAAGTTTTCGTCCATCGATGTCGTTATATGGAGCGCTATGTACATCTCTCACAAAATGTTACTTCCATCCTGGCCATTGCTGGTTGCTTGGAGCGCTGTTGAACACCAATCCCTAATGTTGCTTCCTAGCTCCGTATTTGCTGCTTTAATAAGCAGTCCGAATTACTGGGGGACAAGCCACCCTGAAACTACTCACTTGAGTTACGTTTTTAACTTAAAATTGACGGAGGTCCAAAGACCACCGTCGCTACCACTTAATTGACGGTTTTTTTTTTTTTTTTCTAGTTACTTTTTGCTTTTTACTTTTTATTACTTTGCTGGTGGCGCAAAGGCAGCGCCACCGTGTGTACCCTACAAGGGTTCCGATTCTCCATAAAATTATTTGAAACTTCGGCTCGGTATATAGTCAAGAATACCAACTTTGAAATAAAATAAAAAAGTGAATACAAAAGTGAATATAGCGTTTTGTTGGTTATTTCCAGTGCTGACTAACTAAAATTACCAACAAAACACGACTGTTATAAGTCTTAACACAAAATACAAAATACGAATATGTATAAAGTTTAGATACAAGCAAGAAGGTACCTATTCATATTTCATTAAGTTAAAAACTAAAATTCCTTAATTGTTAGGGTGTCGAAACCTCCCCCCTCTACCACAGTTGATTTTTAGTTAATTTTTAGTGATTTTTTTTTTCATGTTCAGTCAATTTTGCCCTGCTGGCTAGATGGGGGGCTATAGACCTCCCCTCTCATACTTTTTTTATAAAATGTTTTCATGCTATGCACTTCTGAACGCACCATTATGTCGTTTTCATTGGTTTGTTTTCAATCAGTAATTTTTGGAAGTGAAACTTTTTTGGTTGTAATAAAAATAAAACAAATAAATATTCAATTTGAAATGAAATTGATGATTAATGTTGCGAAAAAAATGTTCTAAGGAATTAAAGCAACCCGTTCTTTTTAACAACAAAGGCGTAAGGATAATATCAAACATTACCGAACAAGTGGTATAGAAAATGGAGGACAAATTTTTCTATCTCATAATTTTGTTTGTAAGTAGGTAAGAATCAACCAAATGCAAGGAGGTATTTTTTTATTAATTTTGAAGTATAAATTCGTCCTAAATAGATAAATATTATGATGCAAATATGCACGTTAAATTCTAAAGTAGGTAGGTATATTAATTTAAATTTATTCAAAATGGTAGGTATTTATTAATCAAATTTTTATTAAATAAATTAAACTTGAAACGTCAAATTTATTTCTCCATTTATTTCTTCTAGCATGACAAGAAATAAATAGATAAATGTAGGTATGTCTAAAAATAAAAGAAATCAAGAAATAAGGGGCCTCCACAAGAAATATTGACTACATGACACATTTCATGCAATCATTCATTTCAGGTGGAGGCTGGGGTCAACACCCATCCGTTAAATATTTAGACTTGACAAATGATATTTCGAGTGAACGTACGACACGATTCGGCCATTGGGGTCGAATTACGGCATCAGTGAGTTTGAGAGTACTGTGGTTTTTTTTATTAGAAACTTCAGATATTGCTCTGAGATTCCGATTTTTGTTGCCGAATGATACACAAAAAGATTTTTTTGTCTTACATTTGTGTGTATCATTTTATGTTTGTTATGGCCCAACCATAATAGTCGAAAGGAAGCTTATGTCATAATTCTACGTCAATTTTCCTTAAGTGCCGTCAATTCCTTGAGTCGACCATAATGGTCGGATGGATGCAAACGCAAGTAAATTTCACATGTATTTGGCTGGCTGGCAAAATTACGTTCGTAAACTGCGCTATGGAGCAGGAGCGCTCTTTACGTACGGAGGCGAAAGTGAACGAAAACTGAACGAAACTGAGCAATCCGAAATTATGGACGCACTTTATAATTTGCTTGTATTCGGATGTTTTCGCACGACCCCGTACGCACTGTTCCTACTATCATGGTTGAGCCTTTACACAGTCAGTCATTTGACATCAATCTGTAATATAGTGTTTGTAAAAATAAGTCTGTATGCGTGCATTTGTTTTACGAAAATCCTCAATCAATTACGAGAAAAAGGTTTAAATGTTTACAAAATTATTTTTTTTACACTACTGCAACTTTCACAAGTATTTGTTTTTTTTTATGAATGTAGTTTCTCCAAAAGGGTTACCCTTATACCTTTATAAAAAAATGCGTGACTGGGTCGCGAACTTGTTCTTGTAGTAGTTTGCTATAAACACTTTAATTTGTAAAAGTGTGTATCATCTAATTTCAGATCTTAATACATGTGGCTAAACCATTATAATCTATATGGCTGTCCTGTCAGCAGAAAAATGAAAGGGAATAAAACATTCCTCGGTATATAACTTCCTGTCAAACTTCCACAATGTCGGAGAGCTGTTGATTGTTTAAAACAAACTTAAACACAGTAAAATTTGATCTTCAATACCAAAAGATTTCGTGTTGAAACTTTCCTAGGTCGAAATAACATACAATGCAAGGTAACATGCTTGTGAGTGTTGCTATGCTCATAACCCCCGTTTTATACAACTCACTCTAGCTTCCTTGACAACATGAATTTCGTTGCCGGCTTCACAAACCAAACAATTTTAGTAGTTTAGTCAGTGTTAAAGTTTAACATCTATCGGTAATGATATCACGTCGCGAAAAACTGCTTATCCAACCATGGGAATTGCAACGATATCAAAAACATCGAATGAATGTCATCAATGCTAAAGCAGCCATAGATGTTAAGACTCCTCTTAGCTATGCACATGTTACCGTTAAGCCAAAAAAAGTCCAAGCCGAAAAAGAACGTTTGGAAAAAATTGAAAAAGAAAACGTACGACTTCTGCAAAAATTGGGCGATATTATGGGTAAAAAGAGACTGCAAAACTTTTGGATTCAACCCCGACCAGAGTAAGTTGACCCAAAAAAAAATATTTTCATAGAGAATACATTTTTTTCAAACTTAAACTATTAGTGCCATGTTGTTAATTCATACAATGTATATGATGTTATTCATTCTATTTTCTGTCTAGTATCTACTTATTTTCATACCAAATAAAAATTCTCTTTTTGATTCTAGTTTTCTAAACCGTGAAAAACTTTTTAGAGTTCGGCCAAAAACGTGTAAGCCAACTATGGAATCTGTTGAAAAATCTGAAACTGAAGAATTTGCTTATGCACGATTTGGATCTTATAAGAGGTGCCAAAGCTGTTCGGGAAGACCAATTGAACAAAATCAAGTAGTTATCCTCGGTTTAATAGACGTTGAAAACAAAAACTTAAAAAATACCTACATTTTTCTTTAATAGAAAATTCCTGAAGAACGCATACCATGGCAACCCCAAAAGAAGTCTTGGAACATAAGAAACATTGAAGACTATAATGCTAAAAAATGTTTATATTGTCATAAATTTTCATAATCAATAAATATGTAAGTTCAAATTTCTAATCCGTGTCTTGATAATAAAATAAAACACCGATTAAGCCACATTCGTGTTTTCCAACAAACTGTTTTTTTTTTAACAAATCCCAGAAATAGAAACCTGCGGAAAGCAACATGCGTAACTATGATTTTTTTTATAGGAAAGTGGCTTTTTTTATTTCTTCTTGGAAGGGGGTTAAAGAATTGCAAGCAAGTCGAAACAATTACAGGAACGACTGGGCCTGACGTATAGATACTGCTTGTCAATTGTCATACAGAAACTTTTTAATCAATTATTTAATATGAAACAAGTTTGTATGTGATGTTCTATCAATAAGCGAGTTTATATTTTAAGCGCTCACCTGAACAAGCAAATCCAAAAACTTTCAGGCTCATTTTTTTTACAGCAATAAAGTGTAAAATATAGAGATCTCGTAGTTCTTACAAATATAAACTGGGCTAATTAATTTAACATAAAATTATAAGAAAACAAAATTAAACATTAAAATTGTGAAGAGAGGTTGAAAGTCCCCCTTTTTGGGGCTTACGCTTATGCCACGGAAATGGCTAAATTGAAGCTCATAAAATTTTCTACAACTTTTGTTTATTGCACCGTTTCCGAGCTACACGACCTACACGCATGGCAAAAAAGAAAATATAAAAAAGAGTTTACTAAATTATTGTTTTTAAGTGACCTTTGTGTTCATCAATATGAAAAAGATTAGTGGGCTAGAGGTCAAAAGACAGTTCTTAGTTTCTTTGCGACGTTTCGAACACGTATATGTTCATCATCAGGCCTTTATTAAATAAATTTAAGAAATTTTTTTTTTAATAAAATAGGTAAAACCATAAATAAGTTTACAACAATATAAACAAAAATGTGTCAAACAAACTTACAACAAATATTAAGGACATAAAGAACTCAAATTTCCTCACATCTTACACTTTTCGAATTTAAATTACAAAAAATTAACTGAAAAAATATATAAAGGTATCATTATTGGTTTATGTACAAATTAAATATTTAAAATTTATTTACTTTTTAACTAACATTCAAACTCAACACTCTAATTTAATGTTCACCTATACTTTGTTTTATAATTAATTGCGTTGGGTCTTTTTATAAGTTGACCATAGATGTTGCTAAGATTTTCACAGTCAGATCTGCGATTCATGGTATTTTGGTTGCTAATTATGTGCAACATTTCCAGCAGCATTCTTTTCGAATAATGTTGCTCTGTTTGCAGAACTTCAACATTTTCGAAGTCTGTTTACCTTATATAATATTCTGTCATAATATCATCTTAACTCTAAAGTGTTAATCTCATAATCATTATAGAAGTAGGTTATAGAGAATTTGATAAGCTTTAAAAAACTAAAACTCTTGAAATTGGGTTTTAATGTCACGTGTGCTTTAAATTAAGTGCTGTTGTCCCCTAAGTTTTATTTTAAGGCTTTGTTGAACACTTATGTATGGGTATACAAACAATTGGTCACATGGTCCAAATCATGGTCGTTTGGCCGTTCTTAAAAAAAAAAATAAAAGAAAGCAAATTGAGCGATTTGTGGTTTAAAGATATTTCCATACCTACCCAGTGGCCCGATTTTAATTTTTGAAGTTATTTATTTTTGTCAAGCAAATTTTATTAAGACACATTTTTTTTTTTAAATAAAGTAATTTATGAGATAATTATTATGTGGAAAGCTCCAGAATCCCGAATTACAAAATCCTGAAGTAAAAAATCTGGAATTACAAAATTCGGAGTTACAAAATCACGAATGCTAAAATTCAGGATTTATTAGGGATTTTTTGATAATTTATTGATAATTTTGACTTTCTCGTTAACGACTGAGTGAATTCTTACAAAATTTTGTTTCTAAAAAGACCTAGATAGCCAAACAATAATGGCATCATGAATCTTTTTTGAAATTTATTTTTCGGATGAAAATTATTAATTATCCAAAATTTTCAAAAAAATATTTTAAAAAAGTTGTTTGAAAAAAATTGTTTTTTTTTCGAAAACTGAACCTACGATTTAAAAAAAAAATAAATACTATATTGTAATATTTAAAAATTACTGGAGTTGGAGTACCACGATTTTCTCGGAAAACTCTCGTTTGTTTAAATCGATTTTCAAAGTTATTTGTTTTTATTATCTGTTTTAAATTATTTGAAAAAAATTAAGAAATAGTTTCATATAAAATAATTTCTTGACAGGTTCTTTTAAGCTCTTGGTAACTTGACACAAGAGCAAGCGACCCAGTCGTGCCTTTTATTTTATATGAAAATCAATCAATCGTTTAAAAAAAAAACAAAAATAAAATAAAAGGCAATGCGGGATTTAGTAATTCGTGATTTTGTGATTTTTTAATTCGGAATTTCGTAATTCGGCATTTTGTAATTCGGGATTTCGTAGCCAACCCGATATGAAGATACAAACAAAAATTTCTTTGAATTATTTTTTTATTCATTTATTTACAACTAGCAGAAAGTACCCGGCGTTGCCCGGGCACTCGGTGCACTCAGCCTAGAACGATGTCTATATTCCTAATCCTTGTTTTAATAAAAAAACAAAAATACATTTGGACTAATTTTTTTTTTATTTATTTACTTATATTGTATTTATATTATATTTTATCTAAATTCGAAATTTCAAGGGAAGTAGAATCATTGTCAAACTTCTCATCTTTCTCTTCAGGAAAGTCATCATCGAAATTTAATGAAGAGCAGTTCGAAATTTCCATTTTTTCTTTTTCTGACATTTCTGCTACTTCTGCTTGTTTTTGTTGTTTTTGGACCCTTTTTTGTTGTTCGCTTCGTTGTTGTTGTTGACGTCTCTGTTGTTCTTGTGGTTTTTGGGTAACAGGAACTTTCAATGCGTCAGACGAAGCTGACCCCAAATCTGCTTTAAAAATAATAAAATAAAAACATCTTTAAGTACATATTATAGTCTAAGAGTTGACAGCAAATTTTGGCAGGGATGGTATTATCAAAATTTATATACTTGTACGTGTAGATGTACGTGATGTTATATCTAATTCAACCGTCTGGGCGTTTGAAAAAAGTAATTTTTCTGATTTGTTTTCATTTTTTTGGGGCCGCCTGGCAGTCCTTTAGCTGAAAGGAAATTGTCTGGAACTGAATTATTTGTTATATCATTGTGCAATCATCTATTGTTTTCATTTTATATCGAAATCGGAAAAATCATCTTTTTCAAACGCCCATTCCCGTTGAACGGTTGAATTCAATATATCATCACGTAAATTTACACGTATAGGAATATACATTTTGTTTAAACAATCACTACCAACATTTGCTGTCGGTCATTTTGTCATCTCGGTCATTTATTGAAGAAGAATGTTTTTTTTTTTTAAATGATGAAAACTTTCAACCAACCTGCCACAGCCATTCCTTTCTTAATTTGTAATTTGTCAAATCCAACGCGTCATCGTTTTACGTAAAACGTCAAATTCATGTTTTGGCGCTGCAGTAATCAGGTTTGTAATAAAGAGCAAAGATAACTTAGTTCTTATTTTGACTACTTGTTGCGCATTTCAACTTTATCATATACGTGTAGCGCAGCAGTAGTCAAGTTTGTACTTATCCAACATGATCGCTTAAAAACAGAAAATATTAAGAATTTATGACCGAATTTCGCATCTCCTCAATTCGATACTTATGGTGACTACGTAGTAGTGCTTTTTCACTTCATCATATACGTGTAGCGCAGTAGTAGTCAAGTTTGTACTAAAGACCAACGATAACGTATTACTAATTTTGACTACTCGCTGCGCATATCAACTTTACCAATCCTCAATAAGTTTAACAATGGTAGGTATGATAGTTGGGTGAAATGCCCGTGAAATATTTTGTGAGCTTTAATATTCACTGATGACAGTTGTTAGAAAAAATTGGAAACGTGAAACGTCGAAATGGTAAGAAAAATTACTTTAATTGTTCGCCGGGCAAAAGTTTTTTTAAAAATTAACCCAGTTTTAAAGTGTATTTTGTTATTTTTAATATCCTAAAACCTGACGAACAATTAAAAGTAATTTTTACAATAAATTTTAGAAAAGAATAGTTTGTTGTTATATGTGTTTTACCACAGTAACAATATAACAAATAAACTTACAAAACTACTCTTTTATATAGTAGTAGGAAGTAGGATATCTCATTGATTACTTGATTTAGAAAAAATGTCCCTTTCCCCTAAAGTAAGTAAAACCGCAGTACCGCACTAGGTACGCGACACTTAACTGCAGCTGCAGCTGTAATCTTTTCTACTTTGTCGCGTAGTGTCGACTTTCGCTGAAGTGCGGTTCCACTTCTGCTATATGTACCTATAGTCTGTCCACTAAAAATTGGCAGTACAGGGAAGATAGGGATGTTTGTCTCTCATTCGCACTTCTTTGCTTTCCATAAGGTTATCTTCTTTCAAAAGCTCTAACAGGGTTGCCGTAGTAAGCATTTTGAATTGGAAAAAACTGAAAAAATATGATGTAGGGTTACCTTTCTTCTTTTTTAATTAAAATTATTTTCTTAATTTTTATTTATAAAAATGAAATGAAATTTATTTTTTTCCACACCACCAAGAGGTAAGATAGTAGGCGCGTTTTTGAAGGGTATCCCCAGTAGGCCTAATTTCCTTCGCCATGTGATGATGTCACTTATTTCTAAAAGAATACTCTTTCGCTGACGTTGGGCAAATTTAAACCCTAGAGTTTTTCTTAAAATCGTATGCAGGTAAGATCTGCTTATTTTTGTGATATTTGCATTGAGTCTTACCTCATGCAGTATTTTATCAAGCGTTGGAAGTTCATTATTTGAAAAGAACTGATGCACGATTTGTCTGATGGCGCACTTATCAAAATCATCTATTTTCCTTCTGGGGCCAGATTGGTTTTTCTTTTTTGGTGGTGAGTTGTGACCTTTGGTATCATTTTCGCTGAGAAGTCTGTATACTGTTCGCATAGACACCGAAAAAATGCCTGCTACTTGCTTCACAGTTTCCGTTTTATTTTGCAGGTTCTTGTAAATCTTTTTTGTCGCTTCTACAATTTCTTTTTTTTCGGCGCTTAAGTCTTTCGATGTTTTTGAATCCATTATAAACTAGATGAAGGAGCACAACAGTAGCAAACTTCTCAAAAAATTTACGTTTTTAAAAAAAGGAATATTTACAACACTTCACTTCACATTAATTTCAAAACACTAATCACAAAAATAGGTACACGAAACATCAATACCGACCGCCCACGCGCTTTAAAAATCTACGCAAATAAGAAAAAATATACACGAAATATCAACCGACCGACCGGCACGAGAATTTACGCAAATAAATTTTTTAAAGACAACAGCTTACCTACATTTTTGTAACTGCATTTTAAGATTTTCCCCACATAAAAAACACAAACATGATCAACAAAAACACTGCTAGATAACACTTTTGTACTAGTAATATGCTCATCTCAATATCTCATTATCATTTCATCAATAAAAGGTATTTTTTAAGCTCTAAAATCAAAAGTTCCTCAACAGAAACTCAATATAATAAAATACGAAACGAGTTACTAAATTGACAAAGGTATCTCTGTTCGAATGGATGTTAAAAGAGGGTTGAAATGCATTAGCCAATCAGTGCGTATTCAACTGTACGCTAGGCAGGTCGTTGTGGGATCTATGTCGGATGCGATCGAAAAATCATTGGCGGGTAAACATTTTTTAAATGGGGTTTCTTTCAATTCAGTATGGTGCACAAATAAGGCGCGCTACTGATTTTGAAAAAGCTTCCCCATAAGGCCTGTACTGCCAATTAATAGAGGACAAACTATAGTTTAGTTGGCCAACTAGGCCAACGTGCGGTTAGGTTAGGAACAGTGTTGCCGCAGGTCGTCGCGAAAGTGTAACAAGATTTTTGAAAAATCGTAACAAAAGCAATAAAATTGTAACAAAAATCTAAAATGAAAATTTCATATGTAAAAGCGCGGGTTTTCTGCTTTAAAACTTGAGTGAAGGTAATTCTATCCCCAAATTTTCTGATCTAGAAGTTCTAAAATGGAAATTATATATCTTTATGTACCTTACTAGACGTATTCTGATACTTTGCATTTGCGTTTTATGTCATATTAGTTTAGCACTAACCAATTCCATAGTTTTTTTCTTACAAAACGAAGAAAAAACATTTGTTGGAAAAAGTGTAACAAAATAGGAAAAAAAAGTAAAATAGTAACAAAAAAATAAATTTAAGAGAAAGTGTAACAGTTTTGTTACACTTGTAACATTGTGGCAACCTTGGTTAGGAATCGACGCGACACTGCGCGTAATTTTATGTCAAAAGTTTTTTTTTATGTTTTTGTTTCTCTGTGATGTGAGTTCTGGTTTAAATAAATAGATAAAGATGTAGAAATAGCCTAATTGTGTGTTTATTGCTTAAATTTTGTATTAATGGTATGCTTTATCGTAGGTAATAATATAGTTTAATTTACTTAATTTAACTTGCAGATCTTTTTGTTTGTTTGTTTTTTAAACAAAACGCCCCGCGCCGCCGGCGCACTGTGTGTAATTTCGCAGTTATAGCGGAACTTTATTCGTGGTGCGTTTGATTAGTTTTTGTTTATGATAATTTGATAAATTATGTAAAATATGCAATCCTGAAAAGTTTTTTAAGCATATCGCGTATTTATTATTGCCCTAATTCCCTGTAACGAAAATCACTCAAACCGAACCGAACAAAATTCTTCTGCATACATTTGTATTTGTTTTTCTTTATTTCTCCTGCCTTTTAACTCAAGAATAAATACTACGAGAGTAAAAAAAGCTAGTTCATAGCAACGACATCCTACGAGCAGTAATTATTTGAAACTTACACATGATTTCTCTATGTGTATAAACTCAATAACCATGGGGTCAATTCCCGATCTGTGAAGCTGTGAAGTGATAAAAAAATTATCATTTTACTTTTCACAGCGATTTTTCATTTTATCACTTCATGAACTCGCACAATGCGATTCTCGAACTTATTATGATAAACAGCTGTCAATGTGTGTACTAAAAAGTACTAAATGATACACCCAGAGCAAAAAACAACGTTCAATCAGAGAAAACCATTTTGATTTAAGCCTATTTAAAAAAAAAAATTGCTTCGAATACGAATGTTTTAAAATCAAAGTTTGGAAAAAAAAAATTGAGAACGAAGCATAGTTAAATCAAGATTACTCGAGCTAAGGTACCATTATAAAACGGAAATCAAATTTAATCTATTAAATTTTAATTTGCCTTTTTGTCTCACAGTGTAAGATCTTTCAGCGAGTTTTCACTGCTCTTCACAGAACGATTTTACTGTGATATTTATCATTATGAAAAGATTTGAAGTTTGTTTTCACAAATCGGGAATCGAATTTAACGCTAAGGCGTGAAAAAGTTTATCATTTCACATTTTCACAGATCGGGAATCGACCCCCATATAACTCATATAATTTGAACTTCAACATGAATGCCTAGTGTTCGATGCAATTTCCGTTAGTTTTTGCCTATACGAATAGCTATTTTTGATTGTTGTTTCTGCTTTACTGTTTGAGTTTGATTCGTTTGGTTATACATGCATTTTGGTTTATCTTAGCACTGTTTTTAGATTTTTGTTTTGTTTTTTTGGTTTTTAAGTGTTAAGGTGATTAAAATGAACTCAATGACAAAAAAGCTTGTAAAATTAGCACTACAAAAGTATTCAGATAAAGGTAGTAAGTACTAAGTACAAATGCATTATACCATAGTTGCGCGTGTATTATAGCCCTATTTTACATAGCCGAATATTTCAAACGCGCTAAATAAAAAGATGATCAGGAATGCGTCTTTGAAACAATGAAGGTGCATTTGGATGTTGCTGGTAGTGGTAATATAGATTATGTATATATAGTGGTGGAATAATGGAGTAGGTACCTAATTTTTCACAGGTGAGTTCAAGTATAATAAAAAACGTCCCGGAGGCTTTGGAGTTCCGAACAAGATCGAATTCTATTCTCAAAGCCTACTACGAATTGGGTGATTACTTTCGTCAGATGGATTTTATCAACGCAAACACTGAACAGCTAAGAAAGAGAATAACAATCACTGAGAATGTTTCCAAAAGACAATTTAAAGAAAAATACTTTCTTCCTGTGATAAAAACCAGATTAAGGTGTGCAAGTTGCAAGATGTTTTTAAACACGTTAAGCAAAAAAGGGGTGATTGAATATACTCTGTGCAAAAGATGTCAAGTGAAAACTTAGCAGCATCCGATGGAAGCAGGGCTATGAAACATCAGGATTTGGCCTTACTACTTTGTCAGGCTCAGGCCAGGCTTCGTGTTTTGTCAGGCTTTTTTCCTTCCTAGGTATGCTTTTAGGTATTCAATTAAATCCATGAAATAAAAATTGAATTGACACAAACATGACAAAAATTTAAAGTACACAATCTAGGAGGTCAGTTGACAAATCCGTAATGTTTCGGATCTCTATATTTTTTTTTTTGTTTTCGGTTTTGTAAATTCAAATGCCTCTGTAACATTCGCAAGGATGGAATGAGGGCCGGCTTTTTTTTTTTTGAGAATTCAATAATATTTTGCCCGATGCGCGATATCTCTTGTAACGTTGCCAGCATTACTAGCGACGAACGATACACAAGATTATGTAAGTCGGCCTATCGTAACACGGGCAAACAATTAACGGGAAACCGCACGCGGGAAAACGAAGTCAACCCAGATTTATTTTATTAATTTTATTTGTTGTACCTAATCAATGAACAAAAACCTTTTTACTTACATAATTAACCGTTATGTACCTACCTATAGTTAAAAAAAATATTTATAATCAGCTATCCTTTGCGTATACCGTCACATTACTGCCGAGAAAGGACTACCCGAAAGTATTTGGACTCTTCTTTAAATCGACAAACAAAGCACTTTTTTAAACATATAGACTGCCTTACGATTTCACCGTTTATGAAGTAACCTCAAAACAAGGAGACTGTTACATATATATATGGCATGGCATGAAGTAAATGTTGGTAGGGGGAGCTGCGAGGTGGCGAGTCTCCTCTTTCATTATTTCGAATCTCTCAGTGCAAGCAATTGTTTTTTTTTTAAACAATTGACTTAAAATGTATGGCGTCGGTCAAGAAGTCAATTGATTAACAATATAAAGCTACAAATAGTACGTCTTACCCAGAAGGCCGGAAGGACACCCTATTACAAGCGCTAAGCACAAAGACTTGATGTATCTTATTTTAATGAGACCTCCAGCAATGAGTCTTGACTCTTTTCATTTTTACAGCAATTTACCAAATGGTAAAGCTGTGGAAAACGAATGAAAGAAAGAAATTTGAGAATGAACATAGTTCTATAAAATTCCACTTCTGTCAATATTCAAAAATGCATTGTTTATGTTACAAAGTTTATGATGTGCAACATTATAGAACGCATACGCAACTCACGTTCAAAATATGTTTGTTCAATGTTTATACGTAAAGAAATAACCTTCATTTTTAATGACAAACCCATTCAAAGTTAATGCTGAGTTAATTTTATTGCAATTCAATTAACAAGAACATCCTGCCTGAAGGATCTTAATTTGAAATTAAATTATCAATTCAATGTTAATTTTATTAATTCAATTGAAAGATCGATAGAGTAAACAAACAAACAGAACCATTTGTTCTCTTAATTAACATGCACATCTCGATCTCAGTCCAACTAAACAGACACAAGTATCCTGCTTCAGCTTTCTTTATCGGTATTGTAAAGAACAATCACAAAAGAACGGGAGACAGTTAAACTTGTCCCTCGATTATTGTGTTCGATTGAAAAAGTAGCGGCACGTCAATAACATGACAATCCCGGTCCGATTTTAAGCCACGAGGTCAATGATCAGAAAAGTAATTACCACACGCATATATACATTTATTGGAACCCTTATAACAACATAACAGTTCAACTGTTCAACAGTAGTTGGCTTGGCACGAGCACTTTAGGAAGAAGCTCAACGTAATTTAATACCTGCGACAACGACGATGACTTGATGAGTTGTGCCTTTTGTGCGTCTGAGTCAGATAATATCATCCAATAACAGATAAAAGGTTGAAAATGGTTTTAAAGATCATAGCAGTTGCCCAATCAGGTAGTAGAAAATCTAATGGAATGCTAGAAACGCCTTCTTGTGGAATAAGCCACAATGTCAAAAATAATGTTTTAGTTGATAAAAAATTTATGCCGTTGTCGTCGTAATAGGCAACGAAAACCTATCTATTTTTTGTACGTTTTTTTATTAAACATTTAACGTACATAATTAGGTACCTACTTAAAACTAAAAGTACAAAAATAAGATGAAATATTATGTCAACTCAAAATTTAAGTTTTTGCAGAACCAACAAAAATTTAATTATTAACTTAATTAAATTAAATTAAACATTAAGAAATATGATGCATTATAATCTCAAATTTCGCAAACAAATATTGAATAACCAAAGTGTACCCATACATATTTTTTTAATATTTGTTTCAGTTATAATTATGAATGTGATATGACAAAATTAATTTTATTTTTATAAAAGCCAAAATTTCTTCAAGAAATTTTGCAGAACTTCTTTGTAAAAAATGTTTTTAGTTTTTATTTCTTCTAAAAATCATTTATCGTTGGAAGTAATTGCAAGTTCTGACAACCTTTCATCGAGTATCATGTTCCTTTGAAATATAAGATCTAATTCGCCTAGGTATAGAAAAAGACCGTTCTACATAGCTACTTAAAATAAGTATTGTAACCAATTGTTAGCTTTATTTAAGGATTTTGGAAAAAGTGTTTAAACATTTTAAGTTATCAAGGATTTTGGCCTTAATTAAATAGAAACATTGTTGAATTGCGAGCATTTATAAAAAACAGTTAATTTTTCAGCTTCACAGTCGGGCTTAAACCACAATAATTTGGTAGCTTTTACTGAATTCGAGCTATCATCAGAATATAAGGATCACTTCACTTTTAACCAGTCTGTTACAGGTTGTAGGTATCAGGTATGGTATACGCCATACGGCATAAACCAGGACGAACCTACGGCAGTGTCAACATCTAGAGACATGTCGATGATTTCATGCCCTGATGAAAATTTGATTAAACCACCGCATGACTATTAGAACTTAGATTTCTACAGAAGTACGAGGAAATGGAGAATACTTGAAAAAAAAAATTGATGACGTCGCCATAATCTTGTTTATGAACAATTTTAGTTTTCAATTCATTTTTGTAACCAAAAAATAAAAAAAAAGACTGATATGTGGTAAATAAATTGTGGTGTTCTGAAAATAATCCAGCGATTCGTCACACGGTGTCTCCACGAGCAAAATTTCATAGATTACCATCTGTCACTTTCCATAGAAAGAAAGATTGCTAGAATGCTATAAAATATATGGTGGGCATTTGATAGCTTACTATTTCATACTTTTTCAGTCCAATTACAAAGAAAACGCTAAATGTATTTTCACTCCGATCCTGAAAGTGCATATCACCATTATCTGCAAATTTAAAATGAATGCAGATGTTGAACAAACCTGCGCAAAACTTTTCTATTGGTTTTTGCTTTTTCTGCTGAATAGTTTAATATGTAAGTAACTGCCTTATTGTCTTAAAGGGATCACCTTAATCTATGAAATTTAAAATGCCTACGTTGAATTTTGTAGCTGATTATGTTTCTTATTTCTATGAAAAAATACTTGGGAACTCAACGCTATTGTTTATATGATATTTGTTTCTTTTTTTTCGACTTTTCGAAAAAGTTACATTTTTTGTGGTCACAAGATAAGTTTAAGGAGGCAGAAGTATGTAGATACTTGAAAAATCCATAAGTTGCTCTTCAATATTAACGAGCTCTATACATCTGCAAAATCTTTATGTTATTTCCATATAAGTTTTCCTCTGAATGCAGACGGTATTAGAACATTACAGGCGGACCTGGTTGCATAAACGTTTTGACGTCGATGTATATAGTATCTTCATCCAGCTGCTCGGATTTAAAACGAGTCAGCAACTGGAATCAATGCCATATTTTTTTTTGTTTGCGTCGTGGCTCGTGAGTCCGCAATTTTCATCTTTGTTTATTGAAATCAGTCCGGTTGTTAAAACCTCCCAAGCAGATTTTTGTTTTGCAATCATTTTCACATCGTTCCCTTTATCCTCTACAGTACAAACATTGTTCCACCAACTGGCGTTAAATTTCTTTAATAAGTATAGGTTGACTATAACTTTGCACCAATATTTCAACAGCGAATTTAGAGTGGTTCTTGTTATAAATGATATGTTCAATAAATAAACAAATAAACGATCAGATTTGTCATTCATTTCATAGAACAATTTTGTTTCCTGAAAAAGCAAACTTCAGCTTATGAACAAAGATATGCCAACACATTGATTATTTTTCACTGGCTCATCACTTTGGTATAGTTAGAAATATTTTAATAATTGACTTTAACGGATTTTCCTTGTGGTCGAAGGTCGCAGTTCACAGATCAAAAGTTTTACTAAACATTTCAATAAACTTTAGGTATTTATAATACGTAGGTAGTTACAAAAAAAGAAACAACCATTGATTAAATATATAATTGTCAATTCAAGATTTATTTCAGTAGCTCTTCGCAAAATCACGTTTGTTCATCTCAATCCTATCTAAGCCATTAATTAAATAGGTACTATTTAAAGTGTCAAACGAACAATAATTTTATTAATAAAACCGGTAAACAACCCATCACCACTAATTCAAAGCTTAAGATATTTCTTTAATCTATAAAAACCCATCAACAACAATATGGATGACACTTCAACAAACCAGCTGTCATCTGTATTTTCCAGTATATGTACCACCCACTCTCTTGCATATAAGCATTCTATCCCGATCGAACTGGCCAATCAAATTTCTATACAACCCCCACTTGTTTGTAAGCTCACTTATAAATCCCTCCTCATACATCCATATATTAAGTACAAAACAGGTTGACTCACTGTCACAAAAAAGCTTCCAAACTAAGAAACCAGTCTTAGAGCAGGTACGCAATAGCTCTTTGCCAATCATACTGTTTAGTCTGATCATCCAGTTCTCGTCCAATGCTGATCTTGCTTTTGCCGGTTTTACATGAATGATCTAGCCAAAGCGAGACGACACCACACAATCTAACTACCATGGCCAGAGTTCCATTCAGTGCGGGTGCAAACAATAACATCAGTTACCTGTGGATTACCTTACCATTGGGCTCTATCGCGCGCTTATTCTTTGGTTTCCAATATTGCAGTAGGTATTCTTATTCCTGTTGGCCCGTTTGATCGTTCGACTTTCAAATTGTTGGCAGCCGTCCGTCGGTCTTTATTTTGTCCTTTATATGAGATGCGTGCGGGATTCTCTGTGCGCGGTGACTTTAGTTTTGTATAAGATCGGAACGGACTAAGGTGCAATTGCGGTGTTCTTTGAGTGCACATGAGTTTGAACGAGTTTTCGTAACGTGAGAACAAAAATGACGATGGCAATATAATCGCGATTTACTTTTATATTTGCATCTTTTTATCGTGATTTCGCACTTGATACGGGATATTAAAGTGTTTCAAAAACTAATAAGTGTGCCGTTAGTAAAAAATTATTTGAATAAAATAAAAAGTTTAAAAATAATATATAGGTTTGTAATACAAACCATTGCGATTTCTGTTAATTAGAAAAAAAAAAAATAAAAAAAAATAACTGTGGATTCGGTATTTGAATCGATTTGCAGTGATTACTCACATTTTTGGGTTCCAAATAATTTGCTATTCTGCAGGAGTAGACGCATAATATTATTTTTTTTTTGGAAGTTAAGAAGCATTTGTTTGAATTATTTATTCAGCTGTGATTTTTGTTCGTACCTACTATTTGAGAATTTTCTGGAAGATTCTTCTGGCTCAACTAATTACATACATAGGTACATAGTTTTGTGTCGTGATGGAGGATCTTAAAGCGATTTGAAACATAAAAGTGTGACGTTCTTTTAAAATCATATAATTTGTACCTACATACATACCTAGAAATTAAAGAATAAAAAGTTATCGAGAAGAGATTTCTTATTAAAACAGTGCGTACCTAAATATACGGTGGAAGTGCTATATTTCTTGGATATTTAACCAACTGGAGACAGAAAAAGAGACCCATAATTATTTTGAAAAAGTGAGTAAATAATTATTTAAATTTTTTTAAGATTCTTTTGAAAATCAACAAAACTAAATATTTTTCCCAAATTTTTGTCACAAATGTCCAAAGAGCGAAATGCAATTTTGTTCCCAACTTGAATTATTTTCTTGATTTTTTGTTCTGCACTAAAATTATTTAAATATCTGTTAGGCCAATCGCATACATACTTGCGATTATTTTTAAGTGTAGTTAAAAAATAGCAAATATTTACATGGACAAATTTGCGATTTTTCAGTCGCAATGTGACCGCGCTCTTATTTGAAACAATAGGTGATCTTAAATATATAAACTGGGCTATTGAGTCCTAATCCTAAGTATTATTTTGCGCCTGTATAATCGTGCCAACAGCAGTTGTTCGTGTAGAACTGTAGAAAGTTATATCAATAATTTTGCCAAACCATTCTTCCAGTTTTTTAATTTTTTTTTTTCAAACACAAGTTCTAACTTCGTTTGAGCCGCGTTGTCCATTGCCTTCGAACCTGACCAAGAATTGCACATCGTTCGTATATTTAAAGTTGCAAGTACATGACCTGTCATAATCATTAGGTTTGAAAAGTTTTTCCTCTTTACTCTTGTGTCAAATTTTGTAAAAAAAAAACCCTGACATCTTCCATGTCGCTTTGGCAAACAGCCGCAAAATTTTGTTGGTGCATGTGATGAATTTAGAACATTGTAATGGAATTAGAACGTGTCTTATTGGGTAAATTTTGTTAAATGAATATAATGGTCTGCAGAATTTTCAGATACATATTTTAAAAAATCCAAGACGTTTGAAGTTTGAAGTTAAACTTTATTGAGACATTATAAAAATACAAATTAACGTTCTCCTTAAATTTAAATGTACATTTTGGTCAACTTAAGGATACATATGTCCGACTTAAGCAAAACTTTAATAAATGTTTGTAACATTTGAATCATTTAATACATTTTATTAACATTTTAAAACTAGTTTTACATTAAATGTGCACCTTTGCTAACGGCTTGGAATCCCAACTTTGCATTTGAAGCATCTTAACTTATGACTACAACTTAAAACTAAATTAAAACTAAACTAAGACTAAAAGGGTACCCTTATCTTAATAGATAGCATGAATAATTTTTGTCATACATACATTGGGTGCACGAAGTTTTAAAAATTCTTAAGGTTCGGTATAAATATTTTATACCATTGAGGCCTAGATTTTTCGTTTACGAAAATAAGTGGTGATAAGTAAAAGTTATCATTTAAACCTAGATTAGTGTGCGAGTCAGTTAAAGACCTAACAAGTGGATTAGGGTGTGACTTGATTTTTTTCATTTTGCTTAAAAGAAGCTCAATTTGGTAGATCATTAAAGGTACTATTTTTGTTTCACCGTAAATGATTTTATTGGAATAGTATTTTTTGTTGGGTTTTCTAAATTTCCAACAACAAAATCTCAGGACTTTCCTTTTAAAAGTTTCCATTTCCTTGGCTATCGAAGGTGAGACGTACAGATGGAAAAGTAACCACCTTGACACTATACATTGAGGGCTTTCTAGCACCTTAAGATCATTAAATACAGTGGAGGGAATTCTCTTAAAAACTAATAGATTTTTTACTATATTTTTTTTTTTTGCTTCTTGCAATGTTACCATTTTTTTTTGTATTGGGTAACATAAAATAGCTTATACGATATTATGATGCGATGAAAAAATTTAATAAATTATATTTCAACAAAATAATATAAAAGTTATTAACACAAATCAATATTTTAACAGAACCAAGGAGGAAACTCTTATAAAAACACCAACTTTATAATCAAAAATATTGTAAAATTATTTAGCAAATTTGTAAAACAAGGACTTAATGATTAATTCAATATTTTGTCGATCTTTCATATCGTCTTATACTTTATATGAATAAAGTTTTCCAATTCTGCTGTAGTAATTGCAGCCCATTGTTCAATAATGACTTCTCGAAGCTCTTCAACACGGTGAAATTCTCGTCCATTTGCATTAACCCGCCTTGCAAGGATCCCCCATAGATTTTCGATTGGGTTTTATGTAGGGAATTAGAGAAGGCCAATCGAGAGTTCTTAATTGTTTCTGCTCAAACCAGTTTTGCAGGCTGCGGGAAACATTGACAGGAGCTGGAAAATTAAGTCCGTTCCGCATAACTCTACACCCTTTGCAAGCATCATCTCTTCCAAAAGTTTTATATTAATTTCGGAGTTCATTATTGCAGTCAGTCTTTCCATTTTCCGAAAAAGCGGCCAATATCATATCGTTGCCTGTAGTGTTTTCATGGGAATTTTCTCCACTGCAGATGTAATTTCGAAAAAAAAAACAAAAAAAAAATATGGTTAGGTACCTGATGAACCTTCATTGTTTTAATAAAAGGTTTTGCTTCTTGCAAATAAGCAAAGCTATGCTGTGGTAATAACTTATCAACGTCTTCAGATGTGTCCAAATTACCGCCAGGTTTCCAGAAAGTGTTCACAAATTTTCTGTAGATAAAAAACCATTTACTCAGTGTGCAGAGTTATTTGCTGCTTTTGAGTTGTTGTTATCCATATGGATATAAAAACTTCGTTTTTTTATCAAACTAGCTATGTTTTATTTTTTTTGTATCGAGCTATACTGTTGCGAAACTGTAGCAGATGATATTTAAGTTCTTTATTGACTTTTTTATAATTTGTTTTCCAATCGGATTTTTCCATGTACATTTTTTTCTTTTATAGTAGTTAATTTGAAATACTTGCCGAATTAATTTTCATCATAGTTTTCATAAGCAACCAGTTTAGTTCGACAGTCAATGCATCTTCTCAATAGGCAATCCTTAATTGATCATATCGAAACAAACGGCCTTTATAAGATTGGTTGTGGAGTTTGCTGTTATAATTTTTAATGTATATGTTTGAACAAAGAGTCGACCATTAGCTCCATATATTTGTGTCGTTTAAGCATTGACAAGACCTATCTCTATCACAAGCTTTTAATTCTACAATATAAAAATGACGATTGAAGAATTGGTAACTTAGTTTATATTCTGGCTGTTGTATCATGAATTTTTGAGCACATTTGTTAAGGTATATAACGTTTCTGTTTTGACTGTTTTGGTTTTGAAACAAATTCTTTTTTGCCAACACTGTTATTATGTTCAGCTAAATATAAATATACTTCCCTTTTTTTAACAGTTTGAACAAAATGTAGACGTTTTCGCTTCGAGTTTGCGATATTTTTAAGGCAGTGATTTTTATAATGTTTCTACGACAGAAAATATTTATAATATTCTGCCTGTCACAAGAGTTCTCTCTAGTTTATGACGCTGTCTAAAACTGAGTTTTAGCAGCCTCGGATCTAGGGGGGGAAAGCGGGGCCTATGCCCCTGGCGGCAAGTTTAGAAGGCGGTGAAATTCACACTTAACAGACGAATGGACAACTCATCATTTACTTAACTTTGACTACAGAATAGATAAAAGTACAGAAATTTCACTTTTTTTTTACTGTGGCCATGCCAATTCGACCGATACCCAACAGTACACGGACCACCTAACCGAGCGCGGAGTAGGACGCGCTGCACGAACATTAAAATACGTACATTTTTTAAATCTTGTAGGTGTTCATTCTGCCATAATTCCAGGAAACTATCAACCTATTTGGATTAAAAAAGCATATTGTTTTTTTGTTGGTTCGGCTACTTAAGAAAAAATAGGTTAAAATAATTTTAAAAGGAAGTAGTCAGACGAGATGGTCGGCAAAACATGTTCTTGTGAATGCCCTATTAAATAAATTTACAGAAATATCAGAAGCCTTTAGAAGAAGTTAAGCAAACTTCTCGAATTTTGTTTTTCTTAATGGTAGTAATATTTTGAAAATGTCAACTGAAGAACTGCATGGAGCAGATTGAGATCCCACTTTGATGGGACATATAAAGTCCAAAATCAAATTTTGGGAAGTATGTGACATAACTGCAAAAAAAAAAGAATTTTGGACTTATGTCACGAAGAGTCACATGGGTGGATGGCCCATTTTCTTTCCCAACAGTTGATATTGGTAAGGGGGGTCATGCGGTCCCCCCTGTAAACCCCCTGCCTGGCACACTATAGGATTTGGGGTGGATTCAAGTTTGGGTGGCTGCAAGTTGGGTAATGACAAAAATTAAATTGCAAATTCAATGCAAATTTTGAACTTATGTCTCACCCTGCACTAGATTTATTTGCTTAACAAAGTCACGAAGGTTACAACTGAAATTTCAATTCACAAAAACAACAATATATTTTTAATTTTATTATACCTACGTATTTATATTTTAAATCCTGTGTGATGGATGCATTATATCCGGAAGGCTTATGTCCAAATGTCAATCAAATAGTGGACATCTAATAGCTGAAGTTATAAAGATGATAAAGCTACAAATAAATATAAGTGGAGGGGGCGTCATTTTTCAGTTTTTGCACCGCCTACAAAAATTTAAGATCCCTGCGTGGATTGAATATCGAAACTTCACCAAACAATTGTTTTCTTAGAACTTCTGGACTGTTTGAGAAGAATAGAATTTCTGAAATTAGTTGAGGGGTGCCTTATTGTTTTTAAGGCTTCGTATTGTTTTTTGTATGCTTTGATTTTTCATTTTAGTGTTCTGATTATCTTGTTTTGTTCATCCCTGGTTTGTCTTTGCATGCGACGATTTTGTTTCTAATATTTATTTCCTATGCTTTAAACTTCGATTTCGATTTAGAATTTGATGGCAGTAAGAAACATTTTAAGTAAAACGATCACTATACTTATAGTTATTTTTCAGTTTCTTGTCATCATTAAAATAAATCCTTCAGATTGAAAATTATTTATGTAATTTTGTTTTATTCGGTGGTTTTCTAAAAATGTAATAAATAAAAAGATCAACTCGGAAGAACGCCGAATGATATACGAACTTGGACTTGAGCTGAAAATAGAAAGGTTAGTTACAATTACAAATATTTTCAAACCATTGATGAACTGTTTTTAAAACTACTAGTTTACTGTCTATGTGAAAGTTTCTATAAGCGTGGTCTTAAAAAAAATTATTTCCAACGCAAACGCAAGTAACTAAACGCATTTAAAGCGGATTGTGGTTAAGACTTGATAATTCGTTTTGCTGGTGCTGCTCGATTTATATTTTATTTATTTATTTATTTTATATTATTATTCAGCATCATAATTATCCCCGAACTCTGACGAGGCCTTCCAATCGATTGTCGATCCACTGAGAAGACGGCTATTTTATTTATACACACATTTTGTTGTTTTTTCATTTTGGTTCTTTCTACTTTTCCCGTTCGATTAAAATGCCAACAATTCGTTGAACGGATAAGGAAGGGAATTTCGAGTAAAAGATTTGAGACGGGTCAAGAACTAATTAATTCATTAGAATTTGAAAGGTTTGTATGATGACATACTGCAGTTAACAGTTGCCGCCATTTGCAATATATACATATATGTAGTTTCTTCAAAATGCTTTTCATTCTTGGTTGACCGCACCTTCTGTATAATGACCGCTCATATTTGACGTCGCCAGAAACGCGAGAAAGAAATACCCTCAATGATCTGGCTGTAATTTACTAGGCGCACATTCGTCTAAAGCTTGAGTACAATTTTCATGTCTTGTCAGGTGCTTCAAAAACTCACTTGTGTTCCGTACATATAGAATTCACAGAACGGCTCTGAAGTCTGAAAATAATAGGCGATAGGAAAATAGTCTTAACATTTGTGTCGCTTGGACACCTTCCGCAATATTTCTTTAATTCTGTTGCTTGTTATTTTATCAATACTTGCATAAACAGTGCTTAAATGAAATAACCAGTTGCATTCATCCTCTCAATCAATTCAGTTTGGCCTAGAACCCAACTTCGACGCACTGTGCATTGTGCAATATAGAGATTATTTCTTTATTAATGCTTTAAACGAGTCAATTTATCCCTCCTTTTGTGGTAGATATTAAAGCTTTCAAAAGTGTTGAGCACCGGTGTTCCTTCATTTTCGCTCCCATTTTTTTTATCGTTTGTTCAATGTAAAATGCAATTCGAGGGTTGTTGTAAACCCCCTTTTTGGACGCGCAAAATATAAAAAAATATAAAACTCATTTTGAAGTCACAAAGATTCTTTGCAAATTATTATAGTGATGTGAATAAAAAAAAGGTAGGTACAATGCCCTACCCATAATATCACACTTAAACAAATTATTAATTAACACTATCAATATACGATCCTCACAATATCTTATATTATTTGCTCAAATGTTCGCGAATTAATCATCAAAAACGGCTGTTCCAACTACTGTGATTTCGAGACCTTAAGTCTAAAATTAGAGCAGACAGTAAATTTAAATGTTTACAGTTCATAACCAAGCTTAACGATTATGGTTGACTTGCAAAGTATCGAATTTATTATTTCATTAGTGTTAATAAAATAAAAAAAATCCCACACTCCTACGCTTGTTGCTTATTTTTAAATTTTCCTTTACTTATAGAAAATTGAAAAAAATTAAAAAAAAAAAAAATCAAATACACTTTTATAGATGTAATTAATCTTTTTTTACAAACACTTTTGTGCGAGTCAATATTCATTGAACCCGTAACTGTTGGAAGTGCCAAAGGGTTCATCAATCATCGGTTAGTTGAAAATCAGATAAAACTAACACGAAATTAAAGATATGTTTTTTTTATTATATGGAATTGTATATAAAGGGGATTTCATAGACAAATGTAGATAGGTATATAAGTTGAGTAAAAAAATGTTGAAGGTTAAATATGAATTGTGTTTATTTTTTTTTGTAAAAGAATTTTGATTTGATATGAACTTTGATGCATCAATTTGGTTTTTTGTCTTTAAAATCAAGAAACGAAGGATTCTTTTTGAATTGTAAATGATATGCTGACACAAATGATCAATAAGTAATAAACTGAGCAGATAATGAACTGAATGATAAGAAGGCTAATGCATATTTTTACTTGCAATTATAGCTACTATACTGTAAGGCAAGTTTTGTATTCGTAAAAAAAAAAAATTTGAGATAACAATCAAACATGACATTACGATAAAATAGTAGGTCCGACAATTCTGTCTGTCTGTCTGTCTGTCCGTATGTTTGGATGTATCGACACCTACAGCCTAAACGGTTTGTCCGATTTTCTTCAAACTTGGTACTCTGTATTTTTAGAGTAATATGCCCAGGCTTATTTTTGATTCTTATCCTACGTCTGAAAATAACGCGGTACCTGCCATATAAACGCAACAGACAATTCAATTTTTCTAGAAAAAAATACGATCGATTTTGATAAAATTTCGTATAATGGATTTGTAGCTAACGGTTATGTTTTTCGGGTTTCCAAATTAAGTTTTCATCCAATTAATCCAAATAATCCAATTT